>OZ023263.1:117096034-118501034 GCA_964006375.1 Tillus elongatus
CCTGGAACTAATACGAGCTTAGGAAAGAAAATGTCTCAAGAAGAATGTTTTACAAAGCCTGACGTCTTAGCTTCAACCGTCTTTGCCCTTCATTTTACTAAAATGTTTCCAGAAAATTCATTTCAAATAGACTCTTTCCCTCATGCTTTGGCAGTAGCCTTAGCTATAGAGTTTATCGTTTAATGGTGCATAATTTTTGTCGAATTTTCGTAAAAAATCAATAAAGCTCAATATATCCGTTATTATACAAGATCAAGATACGAAAAAAATGTTTATACATTAATTATCGGGTGGCTTGAGCTACATCTTCAATAAATATTTCTACAATCCCAGGGTGGCCCATAAGCCGTTGGTGATACAATTTTTTTTATTATTATTTTTGAATCGAACGCGCCTAATGTTATTGAATTTTTGCATTTTCCATCGAAATATAATGCATGCTTGTAAGAAAAGAAATTCGGGACGCAGCAAATGCATTATGGTGGCGAATGTTCATTAATTGCTTCAAATTTGAATAGCTCAATTTGCTATTAACGTATAAGGTTGACTAAGAAACCATTTTTTTTTGGGAACACTAAGTTTACTTTCGGAAATTTTTGTACATTTTCAAACAATAAAGTTATTTTGATGAAGCATGGCACATTCTTTCCACTATATAGGTTATACTAGTAGCCAAATTTGATGACTGCTTTATTAAAAAAATATACATATTTGCTAAAAACATTTTTATTAACATTCACTACCATAACGCACTTGCTGCGTCCAGACTTTTTTAAACTTCATTTATGTATCTACAAAATTTTTATATCGTCATTTAATGTAGACACTTGTACCTTTTTAAACAGCAGTCATTCATAAAATTTGAGCATTCTCTAGCTGTATATACATTAATCATTATGTTTATAATGTCACTATGTGTTACTACGTGTATATATTGTTTATTACCATTTTATTGGGAAATGGCAACGTACTAATATAGAAAATAGGAACAAGTGTATATTATAAGGATATAACTAACTGTACAATAAGTATCTGACATGGATATATTATTAATATGAGCGGAAGTAGAAGATACATATGTCCGGTTAGTTGGTGGCATCTAGCGGTTTACACGTGTTGTCAGCTATGTGTCTGCGACCGGATATTATGAATGAATACAAATAATGAATATTTTTGTTTATTAAAGGCCTACCTATAAGAGTTTATATATGTTCGTAGCGACTTAGACAATGTGGCCTATTTAATTGAGACATAACTATTGGTTTTCGTCAAGCTGATCACAGATAAAAAACGTATGATGTGGAATTGCCAAATAGAATGAATTCAGTATCTCAATTATTTTGCATATTTATGAAAAATCCTCAAAAGCATCAATTTTAGATCAAAAAATTGCGACCTTCAACGTGAACACTTCATCCCCACATTCAACTCTCTTCGAGTGACAGTTGCAACATCTAAATTTTTAAAGTAAAGGTACATGATTTTGACACATTTCAAAGATCTTATTATTTTCTCTATTAAAAAATATTTAAAATTCATCTGATGAAAGAACTTAGCTACAACAAAATTAATAACTAATTTCGTTTCATTCTTGATAATGAAAAAAATTAAAACACATCAATCCTAAAATAGAAGATGTTCAAAATACATGCCTAGAACATCTTGGCAGCATCATAATCATAAATAGCTATGTCTTATAACATAAATCAACATCTAAGGCGTGACCAACCTAATCGCAATCGTTATTTTTTTAAGTTAGTTACATCGCTTGGTTTCGTTGTGTATACCATGCTTTCCACATTTTCCCAGACGAAGATGTCTAACGTATACCTTAAGATCGAGTGATCCCGCTATCTATTCTAACGATTCTCATCCAGTGTAACTTTTATTTAGACCAGTAGCGACAATTTGGACGATAAACATCACATGGTTGTGAAGTGCAAAGCTTTACTCATAAGAAAACAGAAAAACTCGTCTTCCATGAGCTCCTGAGATTGTACAAATTTATAGGGATACATTTTATTTCCTCTTAGTATTCGAATAATCGATGAATGGCTATCATCCAGCTTTGTGACTACTTCTCGTTTCGAAATATGAGAATTTTTCTCAAAATCAAGCACTACATTCAACTTGGTATCATAACTTACATTGGAAGGTTTTTTTTTGCCTTACTTGTTCTAACTCGCAAAGTTTTTTTAAATTTTACCAATTGTCCCTTTAGATACAGGTGACAAATTTTTTAAATTTTACCAATTAATCCTAGTCATATAGCCGACAAATTGAGAATTTTTTTTTGAAATAGGCGAGTAACTTCGCTATGTGATCGTGTTTTATCTGCGAAATAAACAATATTTGTGAATTGCAGCTAACAACTGACAACTACTGTCATGCGTGACACAGACAAACCTTTTCAACAAAAGTAACATTGCCAACTATGAAAAATGTTCATAACTTTGTAAGTCTTCGTTCAATTGATACCGTCCAAAAAGGACACTCAAATTGTTTTTGCTTGGTTTCTCATTATTAAGCACGAAACGTGATTAGCTCTTAATTTGTGTGTGTGTTATAGTGAAGTTTGTCAATCACATGAATTTATTTTTTTACGGTTTATTGTTGCAATAAATTCTAAACCGTATCATTTTTGAATAGATAATGAAGAAATCTTAAATACCGTATAATAAGCCTTTACTTCCTATTTCAAAATTTGGTAGTTGCAACTTTTACTGGAATGGAATTGATTGTAGGGTGAAGTTCTACGTTGCAAGAAGCCATTTTTAATCCAAAATTGGCGTGTTTCTGGATTTTTTATAAACATGCACAATAGTTGAAATACTGAATTTATTCTCTTTGGCTGTTCCACACTGTATAATTATTAGCACTAGAAGTTTATACAGCATTTGGCAAGGGTGACGTTCTACTAAAGACAGCTCATAATAAATAAAAGTTTGGACGTAGCAAGTGCGTTATAGAAGTGAATTTTCATAAAAATGTTTCTAATAGCAAATATGTCTCTGTAATGTAATCAGGCATGAATCTGGTTACCGGTATAGCCTAGATAATAGAAACAATATACCATATTTTACCAAAATTACTTATTGTTTGTAAAAGTATAAAAAATTTCCGAAAATAAACTTAAAATGAGAGAAAACTGGTCTCCTAGTCAACAAACCTTAGGTTAATAGCAGATTGAGTTATTTAAATTTAAAGGATTTAATGAAAATTCGCTACCAAAACGCACTTACAGCGTGTCCGTTTTTTGAAGCATGCATCATATTTCGAAAAAAAAAGCAATTGTAGGGATCACCAACGACTTATGGACTACCCTATGATTGTCCAAATATTTTTAAAAGATGCAGTTTAAGACACATATAATTAACGTATACAATTTTTCTCGTATCTTGTATAATAACAATTATATGGATCTTTACCGTAGAAATCTGCCACCCTATATATATATATATATATATATATATATATATATATATATATATATATATATATATATATATATATATATATATATATATATATATATATGTAAACAGATATAAGCTGAAAGTAAACCTAAATATGAATTCTAGGGGGCCTAGTTTGCCTCATTTGAAGAAATCTTTTTAAAATTCAAAAGGCGCGGTCACCGCATTAACGATTTTTTTCCACCAAAATGAGCTAACAGTGATAGACCGTTAACCATAAACTTAATTAAGCATACAACCAAAGCATCAACTTAGCGAAACCTACAGCCAAAGCATCAGAGAAAGGGTCTATTTGAAATGAATTTTCTGTAAATATTTTTGTAAAATGAAGGACCGTTTATGTCCGTATTTGTTTCAGGTGCTTTGCCTAAATGTTACGAATTTTAAAGCTTCAAATCGCGACTTTGACGTTCTAAGGAAAACCCCATTTTTTTTCTTTAAACGCCTATAACTGTTTTGTATATAAACCTACAGATCTAAATTTGCTAGGTGGATCACTATTTATAATACGAATATATGTACCAAATCTGGTTGACCTTACTTTGTTATTTCCGAAGATATAATTTTATTCCGAAAGAAAATACAAAATTTTCCGGGAAAACTTGGGCCGATTTTCCTCGCTAACAAACCGATCCAAGCCTCTTGCAAAAGGAAGGTACGCAAAAAATGTGATCAAAATCGGCTCATTATTTTTTGAGTTATCGCTGTGATACCTACACATATATATATATATATATATATATATATATATATATATATATATATATATATATATATATATATATATATATATATATATATATATATATATATAGATATGGGTTCTAGGCGGCCTGGTCCGCGCTCATTTGTGGAAACTTTTTCAAAATTCAAAAGTTGGGATCTCTTCAGTAGTGAATTCTTTTTAAAGAAAATTCACTAAAATTCTAACGTAACGTTCAATTACTTTATTAAATTAGGAGTTACTTTTTTAGGAACTGAAAAACTGAAATTTAATATTCAGTATGAATGTATGAGTGCATCCATTCTGAATGAACGTAAAGACGCGTGAATTCCGTATGAACGCATCCATATACATCTGTTTAGCCATAGAGTAATATTTCTTTTACATTGACATATTAATATATTCACCATCAGCTTAAACCTGGATGAGCGTCACGCGACAGTAAAAACTTGGTGAAAACATCAGTTTGCCTAATTACGTGATGTAGGAGAGGCTTGGTTTTTCCTTCTTTTAGCTTTTAGTTAGGCAAACTGATGTCAGGGAAGGTCAGGAAGGTCAGTTGGGAGGATTGTGTATAAACAGCACCTCAGGGGGTCCTTTATTTAAACTAGTAAACTTGGCACTGGCTATTTGTCTAATTAGGACAAAGCATTGTTTAATCTATTTGTAACACATATACATAAATTTTATGTTTCTGCTCTCCTTGTTTATATGAACTTAAAATATGGCAAATCTCACACTCCTCCGTGCGCGCAATGTGCTTAAAAAGGGATACAAGTTTTTTCCTCATGCCCTATAATTGAAACTTCTACCAAAGCATCAGAGCAAGGGTTTATTTGAAATTCATGTTCCGCAAATATTTAAGTAAAATGAAGGACAGTGTCGGCTTAAGCTGAAACTTAAGTCGCTATAGAACACATTTCTTACGCTATTTCTTTTCACATAAGCCTTATCAATTTCAAGTTATTTATCTAGAACATGTCAATTTTGACGTTTCAAATCGCGACTTTGAATTTTTAAAAAGAAAAACTATTATGCTTATAACTCTTTTTCTTTTATTACTTCCGGAGATATAACAATTTTCCGAAATTTTATCACAGTCGGCCCATTATTTTTTGAGTTATCGGTGTGACATAAATATACACAGGGTCGTTGATGGTCGATGGTAGGTTAGACGTTTATGGAAAACGAGACATTCTGAAAATTTGGATACTGCCATAAATAAGCACTACCTGCCTTTCTAAAATATTTTGTTGCCGCTTCTACTCAAAAGTAGTAACAAGTTTCTTATGTTTAATTGGACATGTTATTTTTCATTTAGAATTACAATTTCAATTAGGAGGGTGCGTGGAATGAAAATTATGCGAAATATCAAAGTAGGCTAAGGATTGTAAAATTTTTACTTCTACCCAGTGTTTCTTTCCGATCATCTTTTGCTGATAATTTTTTTTGCATCTCCTAGAGAAAAGGCTCTTTACAAGTTAAAAGATTAGTTTTCGGTAAATTTTCAAGCCATACTTGATTTCTGGAAATTAAAATTATGACGCAAATTATTTTCTATTCAAGCAGAGCTTATTCCCAGAGAATGAAGTTTCAACTTAAAAAATTACAATCTTTTTCACCCATTCATGCGTCGATCCAGGGACACAAACAAGTATATTTGTGTGTGTGTGTGTGTGTGTGTGTGTGTGTGTGTGTGTGTGTGTGTGTGTGTGTCTGTGTGTGTCTCTGTGTGTGTGCGTGTGTATGTGTGTGTCACACAAAATAACATTTTTCAAAAACTTAGCTACTTGTATTTTATGGAAAACTTAGGTGAAGTCAAACGCCTTGTTTCACAAAGCTCGATTAAATATTTAACGGACGGTTAGTTAATCAAGACTTTAGACGACCAATCACAGACTATGATTTGGATTTTTGCAGTGACCAACCACCAAATATTTAGAAGCTGTGATTGGTTGTATTAATGATTGATTAACTAACCGGTGGTTAAATATTTAATCGAGCTTTGTGAAACTGGGCAAAAATCTATTTTATTAGAGTTATATTTATGGCACAATCCGACACTTCTTAAGGTTTACATATAAGGAACCAAAAAACTAATTCACACCTTCTCTTGACTCCCGCAGTGTTGACACCGGATGCGTCATTTGTCTTGCGCGCAGGAATTTTAAATTCAAAGACAATATTTACTTCAATCACTACAGATTTTAAGTTTCTGGCTTTAATGAAAATTAAGTTCTAGTGATTTAAAGAATATTATTTGCTTTTTTACGGGACCAATGAAGGAGAGGGGACTCAAAGTTTTTGTATGATAAACACAAGATATTCAATTGCGTAGATGAAAATGAGATAATTTGCATTAGCGAACCGAAAATATCAGAATATTTAAATCAAGTTTAATACAAAAAGCACAGCGATCAAGCTCAATTATCTTCTTTAGGATTATTAATCGTTAAATTTTTATATACGATTGATAATCTGTTTCGACAAATGTGAGATGAAATTTTAAACTGGAAGAGTAAATAACCCATTTTTGTCAACTTGTGAAATGCTATAAGTGTGTTTTTAGCATTTTTTTTGTAGAACTCACTAATAAGGAGAATGCGACTTTATTGTCTAAAGATAATGCATTTATACTAAATTGTTATGAAGAGGTATTTACTTCAATAATGTTATTAAAGGGATGCCAAGCTAAATTTCCGTTATTTTGAAAATTTTTTGTGTGTAACTGTTTAATATACTTATAGAAATGCAACATCGACGTTTTTCCAAAACTAGCAGGAAATGATTTTTGTGTGTGTGATGCGAGCTCATTTGGTCAAATTCTCATTATCTACAGTTGGTTCTTTATAAAACAAACAAGATATATATTTCTCCTATGTGAAACTTTTTTTGACATTTATGTTACTTCGGAATCTGAATGATAGGTATATAATCATTCAAAATTTAAGCAAACCAAGAAAGAAAAGCTCCGCTTGTTAGCCTTGGTAGCGTCTTGCGACTGCCAAAATTCAGCAGTGTCATCTATATAGGGTGGCGCATTGAAAACGAAACAGACCGATTTGCGTCCAGAGAATTTTTTTTAAGAAACGCTGAAACATGTCAATTTTAATATTGAGGGGGACATTTTTTGACATAAAACTCAACCTTGTCACATCAACCCCTTAAGAGTGGTGATAACAACCCTTATATATTAAATAGGGAACATGGGTTGTTACATCATTCGAAAGCTCTTTCTTTTCTGAATTCAGCACACAATTTTTTTTGTTGAAGTTTTATCAACTCGTTTAAAAAGTATTCACAGTTGAAGATGCAAAAACGCATATCAAACATTCCGATCAGAAATGTGCTGATAGTCAATATTTTGTTGGTTTGTAAACAAAAAATTCAATATCAGAACATTTGTTATCGGAATGAGAGAAATGCGGTTTGTTATTTGAGTTTATCGGTCGGTTTGATACATGATAGTAATACCAAAAATTAATTTCACAATGGTGTATTCTGTAGAAGAAAGTGTTGAAATAATTACTCCTTTTTTCAAAAACGATGACTGTGCCAACCGCAAATTTGTTTAATGAACGACATCCAAACAGACATGTTAACAAAAAATACATTTTGGAGTTAGTTGCAAAGTTTCGACAAAGTGGTTCAGTAGCCAACAAAAACCGGGATCCTGAACGTGAATTTCCGGTTAGAAATGGGACTACTGAGATCGAAGTTTTATGACAAATTGCTGCAGACCCAACTTTGAGCACAAGAAAATTGGCCACTGTTTCAAACATAAAAAGAAGAACTATTCAGCCAATATTGAAGCATCATAAATTTCACCCGTATAAATTTCATTTTGTACAACAACTGAATGAAGATGATTTTGATCGGCGGCTGGAGTTTTGTGAAGTTATGGCTGCACGAATAGCTGATAAGGGGAACATTATGTTCAATATCTGTTTTTCAGACGAGTTTTTATTAAACCCTAGAGTCAATCGTCATAACTGTCGTTATTGGACAGATAATAATCCAAGAAATTTTCACGAAATCCACATTCAATCTCCCCAGAAATTGAATGTCTGGACTGGCATTTTTCGACACCGTTTAATCGGACCAATTTTTCTTGATGACAATCTGAGTGGCGAAACTTATTTGGAGTTACTAGAAGATATCGTTTACCCTATACTAATTGACATTGTTGTAAATGATGATCGCTATCAAGAAAATCAATTATTGTTTCAACAAGATGGAGCTTCTCCGCATTTATCACAACGTGTTAGGGGGTTTTTGAACAGAGAGTTTTCAGAGCAATGAATTGGGCGTAGAGGTGCTATTGAGTGGCCCCCTAGATCACCGGATTTAACTCCTTTAGACTTCTTTTTATAGGGCTATTTAAAGAGTAGAATTTTTGCAACAGTACCGGAGTCTCTGGAGGAATTAGGACGACGCATTGTTGAAGAATGCCGTCTAATAACTCCACAAATGCTCCAGAATGTCAGAGCTCGTTTTGAACAAAATTTGTACTTTTGTATGGAAGCTGGTGGCCAACAATTTAAACACTTATTTAACTGAATAAACATTTTTGAACGTTTGGTTTTGTTTTTTAGTTTTTTTTCAACGAAAAATTGACTAATTAGTGCATTTCTTATCACAATGAATGAAATACGTTCTTGCAATTCCAACTGTGAACAATTTTTAAACAAGTTGATAAAACTTCCGAAAAAATTAATGTGCCGAATACAGAAAAGAAAGAGCTTTCAAATGATGTAACACTCGGCCCATGTTCCCTATTTAAAATATAAGGGTTGTTATCACCACCATTAAGGGGTTGATGTGACAAAGTTGAATTTTATGTCAAAACATGTCCCCCTCAATATTAAAATTGCCGTGTTTCAGCGTTTCTTAAAAAAATTCTCTGGACGCAAATCGGTCTGTATCGCTTTCAATGCGCCACCCTGTATAAAATCAGCTGTCAATCAACATGTGGCCAGACATATAATTATGCCCTCCCAAAATGTTACCATCCTATGATAAAATTATTCAAGTAATTTTTACAATGATATATTTAAAAGATATAAGGATCGAGGTACAGTTTATAAAATGTTTTTAATAGAAAAGACGTCTCTAATGTAGCATATTTTATCAAAATAATTTTATTGTTTGAAAAAGTACAAACATTTTTCCAAAATGAACATAAAATGTTTCAGGGAAAACTGTTTCCTAGCCTAGGAATCTTAGGTTAATAGCAAATTCAGTTATTGAAAGCATTTAATGAAAATTCGCTACCCAAACGCACTTACTGTGTCTCGTCTTTTTTTCTTAAAAGAGGCATCATATTTCGATGAAAAATGCAAACATCCAATAACACAAGGGATGTTCGAAAAAAAAATTGTAGGTATCACCAACGACTTCCGTGCCATCCGGTGATTGTCAGAATAACTTAATAAGATACAGGTCAAAAAAATAATTTTATAAGATACACCTCAAGACACACTATAATTAACGTATACAATTTTTTCTCGTATCTTGTATAATAACAATTATATTGTGCCTTACCATAGAAATGAGTCTCCCTGTATATATGTGTGTGTGTGTTTTGTTTCTTTAACGTCGGCCTATTTCCGGAACTATGGGCAATCACCGACGCCAGGGAGCCGTTTCACCTCACTATCCTGGAAATTTTGTCGAACCCCTGCCATTCCGTACGGAGGGTATGAATCTTTAACATGTCCAACATCGCATGGACACGGGACCGACGGCTTTATGCCCCCTCCGAAGGGCGGAACGTGCAGACATTCAACTTGCTCAAATACAATCTCAGAACTTCGGTTGATGTTAATGTTACAGTTTGTACTGAAAAAGTGGAAGGAGAACGCTGGGATCGAACCCAGTATCGGTTCAGAGGCACACGTTCTTGCTCCTTGAACCTATGAACGCATCCATATACATCTGTTCAACCATACAGTAATGTTCGTTTTACATTGACATATTAATATATTCACCATCAGCTCAAACCTGGATGAGCGTCTCGCGACAGTAAAAACTTGATGAAAACATCAGTTTGCCTTATTAGGTGATGTATGACAGGGTTCGTTTTTCCTTCTTTTAGCTTTTAGTTAGGCAAACTGATGTCAGGGAAGGTCAGGAAGGTCATTTGGGAGGATTGTGTGTAAACATCACCTCAGGGGGTCCTTTATTTCGTTAAAATGGCAAAAAACTCACCAAGTGTGTACTGTAGCGAGA
Organism: Tillus elongatus; assembly: GCA_964006375.1. Classification (NCBI taxonomy): domain Eukaryota; kingdom Metazoa; phylum Arthropoda; class Insecta; order Coleoptera; family Cleridae; genus Tillus; species Tillus elongatus. Next base: position 117,106,466 of record OZ023263.1, read on the forward strand.
CTCTCGTAAACTGGGCACTGGGTATCCTATTGTCTAATTAGGACAAAGCATTGTTTAATCTATTTGTAACACATATACATACATTTTATATTTCTGCTCTCCTTCTTTATATGAACTTTTTTTATATAACCCGTATTCGTTTCAGATTCTTTGTGTAAATGTTGCAATAAGTACACTTGGAGAACACCCAAATCACCACAACACATATTTCAGAGACCTTACGATCGTTTCGTTGACAAAGTCAACATCTTCAGAGGAAGAAAAATTCATCATACTCTACGTTACCTAAATAAAATGTTAACTTTTTAAACAAACTATAAGCTTGTATTTCTAATTCACAACGTTTCGAGTAAAGATATTGCCTTTCTAAATCTAACCATTTTTGCTTAGCACACTTTAAAACTTTTTGACCAACTTTTGTGTTGTTAGAAATTTTGACATTGAAATTAATGAAATTAGGAAAAACCGACTTTTGTTTACATGATTTTAAAAAAGCAATATCAGCACCTAAAAATCTAATCTTAGTACTTAGCTTTCTATATAGATTCAGTTCCGTTGACCTGGGAGCCATAATTCACTATGTGAAAACTGGAACCTGTGATGAGCACTAATAAGTACACTTGGAGAACACCCAAATCACCACAACACATATTTCAGACACCTTACGATCGTTTCGTTCGTAAGGTCTCTGAAATATGTGTTGTGGTGATTTGGGTGTTCTCCAAGTGTACTTATTGCAACATTTACACAAAGAATCTGAAACGAATACGGGTTATATAAAAAAAGTTCATATAAAGAAGGAGAGCAGAAATATAAAATGTATGTATATGTGTTACAAATAGATTAAACAATGCTTTGTCCTAATTAGGCAATAGGATACCCAGTGCCCAGTTTACGAGAGTCTCGCTACAGTACACACTTGGTGAGTTTTTGCCATTTTAACGAAATAAAGGACCCCCTGAGGTGATGTTTACACACAATCCTCCCAAATGACCTTCCTGACCTTCCCTGACATCAGTTTGCCTAACTAAAAGCTAAAAGAAGGAAAAACCAACCCTGTCATACATCACCTAATAAGGCAAACTGATGTTTTCATCAAGTTTTTACTGTCGCGAGACGCTCATCCAGGTTTGAGCTAATGGTGAATATATTAATATGCCAATGTAAAACAAACATTACTGTATGGTTGAACAGATGTATATGGATGCGTTCATAAGTTCATACGGAATGGACGCGTCTTTACGTTCATTCTGAATAGATGCATTCATACGTTCATACTGAATATTAAATTTCAGTTTATCAGTTCCGAAAAAAGTAACTACTAATTTAATGAAGCAATTGAACGTTACGTTAGAAATTTAATGAATTTCCTTTAAAAATAATTCACTAATGACGAGATCCCGACTTTTGAATTTTGAAAAAGTTTCCTCAAATGAGCGCGAACCAATATATATATATATAGATATATATATATATATATATATATATATATATATATATATATATATATATATATATATATATATATATATGTATATATATATATATATATATATATATATATATATATATATATATATATATATACATATAATAGATTTATTTTTTCAAAATACAGTTCAATAACAATAACATACATAGATCTACTGAACATAATAAATCTTGGAGAGATCCACAAAAGTCAGAGACTTGTGCGTGGATACATCTAGACCAAGCAAAGTATACAAAACTAAGTAATGAACACAAGAACACACACACACACCCACAGGCGCAAAAACCAAAAACACCCACCAGCACACTCACACAAACACATTCTCTCACACATTTTCACACGTACAATGTACACTCTCACAAATGTATATAATAATTTAAAAAAAAGTGTGCATATTTAAAATGATTACTGTGCGGTACAACATCGCAAAAGATATCATACGACCTGCTCAACACCTATCTGTGTACTAAACCATGAATGATGTGTCTAGATTTCGAAACCCATGCTTTCACCATCCTCACATAAGAACGTAAAGTTGGTGCAGTTCTGATATTGACTGGAAGAGTATTATAAATTCTTGGTGCAATATAAGTATAACTACGCTGGCCCACAGTCTTAATTGCTCTGTTCGTTTGAGCGGCCGCTGCTGCGTTTAGCCTAGTTATGTACGAATGCTCTATTCTAGAGACGCGATCATACTTTCTTACGTACGTCAACACAGCCAATGAAAAAAGTTGCCTAATATCATTAGCTCCTGCTTCAGCGTACAACGATTCAGACGGGTAAGTGTAGCACTTATTATAAATTAGTTTCAGGAACCAACGTTGAATTATATCCAACCTTTTCAGGTGACAACTCAACGCAGCACCCCAAACAACAATCCTGTATGTAAGAAGGGGTTCAACCAATGCCGAATAGACCATTCTAAGACACACCGTTGTCAGAAAGGTTTTTAGGTATTTAAACTTATACAAAATGGTCCTCAACTTTTTAACAACCACACCAACATGCTCATCCCAACGCAGATGTTGATCTATGATGATCCCCAAATACCTAACTTTTTGTGCCGCCTCAATTTGGATACATTGGTCATTACAAACTATTTGCAGTGTATTAAATGACGGCAGGTGTGACTTATAGGAGGCAAATGCAACATACTTCGTCTTCTTTGTGTTAATAGTCAACCCATTGGCATCAAACCACCCCTTAATATTCACAAAATCATCTTCAATTTTGGTCTTTAGCCGCTGCCAAGAACAATCTTCATATAGAATTGCAGTATCATCTGCAAAACCAATGACTTTACCAGCTGTCTGCACATCAAATATATCATTGATATACAAACTAAATAACAACGGACCCAGGACTGTACCCTGAGGAACGCCAAATTCAACCACCTCAAAATCGCTGCAGCTGTCGTCAATCCTTGTGCACTGCCTTCTAGACCGCAAATAATCCCCAATCAAAAGCAGCGGAACACCCCTAAAACCGATACCCTCCAATTTTTTGAGAAGAATCCCGTGATCAACAGCGTCGAAGGCCTTTTCGACGTCTAGAAAGATGCAAATACTTTGTCTTTGCTTATCCAGGGCAGAATAAATTCCTGTAGTTAGGGTATTTAACGCATTCTGTGTTGACAGACCCTCTCTGAAGCCAAACTGCGATTCTGATAAAATGTTATGCTTCTTTAAATAGCTTGTTATTTTCTGACAAATAATTTTTTCGAAAACCTTGGCCACATTCGATAATAAGGATATCGGCCTATAATTTGGCATTTCGTCCCTGTTTCCTCCTTTAAACAATGGTTTTATTACTGTCTTCTTTAGAATGTCTGGGAAGATACCAAGTTCTATGCATCTATTGATTAGGATAGTCAGCGGGACTGCAATAACATGTACGAGTTCCTTCAAGTTCTCCACAGTGATCGAGTCCAACCCAGGAGCTTTTTTTACCTTCATACCCATTATGCAATCAATAACTTCGGACTCACATGTAGGTGTTAGAAAAATGCTGTATGGCTTCATATCTACCTCAAGACTGGCCCCCGAAGACGGTATTTGTTGTGCCAGTGCTCTCCCAACGGATGAAAAATATTTATTGACTGCGTTGGCTATTTCCCCCGGGTTGGAGTTATTTAATGAGTTATCACCCCCTAGTTGAATGCTTCCTGCAGGATCCTTTCTCTCTTCCTTAGTTAGCCGATTTACCGTCTCCCAAAGCTTTTTAGGTGAATTGGGGTGGAGGCATATTTGTTTTTTGACAAAGTTTGCTTTTGTGCACTTGATTATTTCATTTAGCCTATTTCTATATCGCGCAAACTGCAGTCTCTTATCCTCATCACCAGGGCTCTGTATCATTGTTCGGTATAATCGATTTTTTGTGTTTATCGACTTAATTATACCCTCCGTTATCCATGATTTCCTGGGTCTATTCTTGTTCTTTATTTTAACCCTAACTGTACACCTTCCCAGCACTGATTTAAGATACTCCACAAAGTTTTCCGCAGCAATGTTCAAACTTTCAGAGCCACAAATATTATTCCAATCTGTACGCTCTAGTTCCCTGCGTGCCCTATCATAATTTATGTAACATTTTACCCCTAATTTATTGATTTTAATTTCTTTCTCAGAGTTCACTGGGAGATCCAATAGTACAGAAAAATGGTCAGTGATAGAAGTGTGGTAAACCGCGCCCATAAAATTGCACTGCAACTTGGAACTCACAAAGAGGTGGTCAATGCAAGAGGCAGTGTTGTTCTGTACCCTCGTGTGTGTGTCCACGGCATTAACAAACCCGTGCTCAGCAAGTATATTAAGGTATTCCTGACTGCTGGACTCGTTTTCAGAGAGGATATCAATATTTAAATCTCCAACCATGATGTGATGGTCTTTACTAACCCTTCGACTTTCAGCTAGATAAATCTCTAAACATTGATTAAAGGAAGCTAAACACATGGCTGGCGATCTATATATAGCAGTAATAGTAACGTATTCACTACCCATTTGAAGTGATATTTCAACAGCTCGACACTCTGCTAAAGAAATTATATTATGCGAATATTTAATTGTACTTTTTATGTATACCAAGACACCATCACACCTATTGTATACCCCTCCGCTATATAGAATGTCATATCCCTCCATCTTGAAGATGCTTGCACAATCGACCTGCCAAGTCTCAGTCAGAACGATCACATCAAAACTAACAGACATTTGGGACAACACTACCTGCAATTCCTCAACATTTTTACAAATGCTTCTTATGTTATTATGGAACAATTTTAAGCTGTTTGCTCTAAAAAAATTTTTGCATTGAACATGGTCGTACAACAGCCTAGTATTGCAAACCGGAAGCTGAAAATCGCGAATATACTGGTCCATTGCTAAATAAATATACACACGTACATATGAAAACTGTAAATCCTAAAAACAAGCGAATTAAACGTAGATTAAAAACTCTGCAAAGATAAAATATAAACGAAAAACTCAAAGGTGTACATACACATATACAAACATATACACACATACATGTACCCACACATATACAAAATATGTATGATTTTAGCACAATTCAGTCTATTTATTTCTAGCCTTATTTCTCAGGTTGCGATCCTCACCACTGCTCGCTGGGATCCTCTTCTGCCTGGCCAATTTTTCTGCGTCTATCCTAGGCTGTGTGTCGTATTTGACCCCCCTGTTGACAGGGGTCACAGATGTTCCCACCTTTTGTTGACCTGCATCCGTCTTCTTGGACCATATAATGGCTTCTACTTGACTTTCTTCTATACTTCTATCTTCTACTGTTAATCCCAAGTCTTCAAGTAGGGTTGGTCTAATCGGTGTATTCGGTTCACTACTTGCTCTTATCGCAATTTCATCCTCACCTATTGTTACGAGGTCTAGGTCAGTTTCACAATCTCCACCTTCAAGTTGTTTGGCCGTGTAGGCGCAGCCTCCAATCCAGAGCTTGTTTCCCCTTATATAGGCCTGTTGATTTTTATTACGGGCCTCTTTTAGGCTATTGTAAAGAATTTTGCGCTCTCTCTGGTCTTCCGGACACAAATCATGTGCTATGCCAATGCCTGTCCCTTTCAATTTTTTTAAGCTTGAAAAAATTTCTTGCTTTTTAATTTACGAGATCAATTCCACCACAATTATGTCCTTATTTTTGAGCCTGTAAATGTTACCTATGTGTCCCTCTTTTACCTCTATTTCCAACAGTTGTTGCAATTTTTCAGTAACAGTTGTAACCAAAGGTTGATTTTCCGACACGTTAAGCCCAAAAATAACAAAGTTATTTTTACGTAGTTTTCTCTCAAGTGAAGTTACTCGATTTCTTAATTCAGTGTAGGAAGTATTCTGTTTATCTACAACACTCTTTAATGTAGCAATTTCACTCCTCAGTTCATTGGTTTTAGCATTGATTAAAGCAGACAGTTTTCGATACAGTTCTTCATTTGATAAGCTTTTTTCTGTTGATGATAATTGACTTGGGTTCATTTCTCATATAATTTATAATTTTTATTATCCGTAGGATTTTTCTTTAATGTTCTTTTTCTATTTTATAGAGAACAATTTATGTATAGAAGCTATCAGATCACACTCACCCTAATCAATCGTGTCTGTAAGGTTTATATCTGTTATTTTCTGTTGTGCGGAAACCACAGTAATTTCGACTTTTTGATGGACACGAATCAACACACGTCTACTTTCAATAACGTTCACTATCTATATATATATATATATATATATATATATATATATATATATATATATATATATATATATATATATATATATATATATATATATATATTGGATAGGTTTGTTAGCGAGGAAAATCGGCTCAGATTTTCCCGGAAAATTTTGTATTTTCTTTCGGAATAAAATTATTTCTCCGGAAATAACAAAGTAAGGGCAACCAAATTTGGTACACACGTTCGTATTATAAATAGTGATCCACCTAGCAAAATTCAGGTATATAGGTTTATATACAAAACAGTTATAGGCATTTAAAGAAAAAAATGGGGTTTCCCTCAAAACGTCAAAGTCGCGATTTGAATCGTCAAAATTCGCAACATTTAAGCAAAGCACCTGAAACAAATACGGAGAGAAGTTTCAGCTTCAACGGTCATTGTCTTTCATTTTACTAAAATATTTGCGGAAAATTCATTTTAAATAGACCCTTTCTCTGATGCTTAGGAAGTATTCTTAGTTAAGTTTATGATTTAACGGTCAATAATTTTTAGCTAATTTTCGTAGAAAAAATTTACTAATGAGGAGACCGCGACTTTTGAATTTTTAAAAGATTTCTTTAAATGAGTGCATACCAGGCCCCCTAGTATATTTATCTGGGTTTAGTTACACTTTTAACCTGTTTACATATATACAGGGTAGAGCCTCGGTGGTTCAGGAGCAAGAACGTGTGCCTCTGAACCGATACTGGGTTCGATCCCAGCGTTCTCCTTCCACTTTTTCAGTACAAACTGTAACATTAACATCAACCGAAGTTCTGAGATTGTATTTGAGCAAGTTGAATGTCTGCACGTTCCGCCCTTCGGAGGGGGCATAAAGCCGTCGGTCCCGTGTCCATGCGATGTTGGACATGTTAAAGATTCATACCTTCCGTACGGAATGGCAGGGGTTCGACAAAATTTCCAGGATAGTGAGGTGAAACGGCTCCCTGGCGTCGGTGATTGCCCATAGTTGCGGAAATAGGCCGACGTTAAAGAAACAAAATACACACACACATATATACAGGGAGACTCATTTCTATGGTAAGGCACAATATAATTGTTATTATACAAGATACGAGAAAAAATTGTATACGTTAATTATAGTGTGTCTTGAGGTGTATCTTATAAAATTATTTTTTTGACCTGTATCTTATTAAGTTATTCTGACAATCACCGGATGGCACGGAAGTCGTTGGTGATACCTACAATTTTTTTTTTCGAACATCCCTTGTGTTATTGGATGTTTGCATTTTTCATCGAAATATGATGCCTCTTTTAAGAAAAAAAGACGAGACACAGTAAGTGCGTTTGGGTAGCGAATTTTCATTAAATGCTTTCAATAACTGAATTTGCTATTAACCTAAGATTCCTAGGCTAGGAAACAGTTTTCCCTGAAACATTTTATGTTCATTTTGGAAAAATGTTTGTACTTTTTCAAACAATAAAATTATTTTGATAAAATATGCTACATTAGAGACGTCTTTTCTATTAAAAACATTTTATAAACTGTACCTCGATCCTTATATCTTTTAAATATATCATTGTAAAAATTACTTGAATAATTTTATCATAGGATGGTAACATTTTGGGAGGGCATAATTATATGTCTGGGCACATGTTGATTGAATGCTGATTTTATACAGGGTGGCGCATTGAAAACGATACAGACCGATTTGCGTCCAGAGAATTTTTTTTAAGAAACGCTGAAACACGGCAATTTTAATATTGAGGGGGACATGTTTTGACATAAAATTCAACTTTGTCACATCAACCCCTTAATGGTGGTGATAACAACCCTTATATAAATATATATATATATATATATATATATATATATATATATATATATATATATAAGAAAATTCTCTAAAAGATATTTTAGGATGAGTTTTCCTTCTGATCCCAACAACTTATGGAATTTTATAGACAAAAGAAATCTAATTTCAAGCTAAGGAAGCAAAACATTAAAAGACCTTAATTTACCCTTGTACTTGAATAAATGCGAAAGTGTACGGCGTAATACAGTCGCTAGACGTTTTACATTGCAGCATTACTTGTCATATATGATTATCAAATTATTTTGACACAGGTCAGAGCTAACTGCAAAATGGCAGATTTAAAGCACAGGTGACATACTAATGAGTTTAAACGAGGACGGAATCGGTCAGTGTCTCCTGTTTTGTGGCTAGCATATGATGTGATTCGATTCTGGTCTTAAAACTAGACTGGGGAGTAGTCGTTTTCGCTCACTAGTTGTGCCAATTCGAATATTCGAAATCTCATCTTACAACAATTTATAATCTTAATAAATGCAAATAAAGTCAGATACATGTTATAGAATTAATAATTTATAATTTATCGTTAAAATTGGGGAATTTTAGGCTAAGATTTTTGCAAGTGACTTGTTCATGGTATTTTAAATCAAATTACGTGGTGAAAGACAATAATGCTGTAATTAATAAATTAAGCAGGTTAATTAAAAAATTATACTTACTCTTGTTGGGGAATAATTGTAACTAAAAGCTCATATTCTCCGGACCGCCAGTGCACAATTTTGTATGGCAGCTAACGATAGTTATTAGTCTAGATTTATAGATAGTGGTATAATTTTTTTGTATGCTATTTAAGTCGGAAAGAAAAGCGGGGTTTGGAAAACCGTTTAAATAATTATCGTTTATTAAAACCCAAAATAGTTTTTATTAATCATATGAAAACACAGATAGTAATAAAAATACGACTCAAGTATTAAATTGTTATATCAATTACGTAATAAATCTCAAAAATATCTTACATTGTAAGAGGAAAAATCCTTAAAATAAGTTTTGAATCTGGCCAGATGATTTTGAATAATTTTAAATGCATGCCCAGCTCTAAAAAAATCAGATTTTGAGCCGAGGGCTCTTTACTTGTTTTTAATTAAAGATTAAAAAAGCAACAAACGTAATATTTTGTATTTTCTAAGATAAAATAAATCCATAAAAATCTGTTTGTGTGAACCTGTAGTTAAATTTTGCAAGAAAATCACAAGAAAATATTAGCAATAATTATTTAAAAAGCAGGACTCGAGTTTTAAACAGGAAGCATTCTTTGATAACTGTAGACACAATTATTAAGGATAGTTTAAACAGAAATAGTCTACAAGGAATTTCAGCAATGTCACACGAAAAAGACAGTAATTAAAAACATGATTCACACAAAAATCTAAGACAACTTTAAAATGAATGAAATGGCCTTACTAAATGACCTGGTTTCTCTTCAGATAAGTTTTTTAGGTATGATTGGAGCTACTAAAATTTAAGTTCTCGTCGAGAAAAACTCACTTATTCACACTTGATAACAAAATTTCATTAGCAATAAAAGTCGGCCAAAATATGCCTCCGAATATTAAGCAGTGGAAGTTATAAGACCATAACCAGAATATGTAGAATTTTTTATTCATTAATTACAACGAAAACCATAGATTCGGCCACTAGCTCAGAATATGTAACGTCAGCCAAAACCCAGCATAACTTCTATTACAACAGCCCACGGAATTTTATATGTTGACCACTACCCAGGAAATCACATATGTGGGCCAGTACCCAGGGAATTATATAATTCGGCCAGTACCCAGAGCCTCTGCAATTTTAACAAAAAAAGTCATGAAACTTACATAGAAAAGAAAAACGTCTTACCCAAAACATAAAATTAGGAGGCTTTTCACTATTAAGCAGACGACTGGAGCGACCACTGTTTGCAACTTTGAACGAGGAGCACATGACTTGTGGTAATTTAGTTAGATAGTACTTGAAATTTTTCTCTAGCACTTGGCTGTTGATTGTTTGCACTCGCAGTGAATTTATCTAACTTGACGCGCTCTTACGTCTGTTATCAACTCCTTCTTTGTTTTCAACCAGCATCTTACGAGGAAGAAATGCTCGAATCTCATTGGCCAAAGCCCCAACAGAAAACCGCGCTATATGATCTGCTCATTGAAAAAGACTAAACCGAGTCTAAAGAAGTCTTGGCAAGACCAAAGTTTGTGCAACAGAGACATGCAGTCAGATGATATTGTACCACGCATAAACAATTATATCACAGTGCAGCTGTCAGTGTCACAAATAGTTCACCTATCAACTCGATATAGAGACTTCACGTGCGTCTACTTTACAAAGCAAACATTCGTACCTAATTTCTAGTACTATCAGTGGTACATTTCAGTAAGTTGGGAATTTAAGATAATAGCACGGAAGTACTGTTTTGCACCTGAATGCCACAATGGCTACAAAGGTACGTAGTGAAGAAAGAAAATTTAAGGTTCTTACAAACAAATTAAAAGATTGGAGGGAAGTTACAGCTCATGCGAAGAGACATTTAGGTAAAGACACTTTAGGTGAATTTTTTTCACAAGCGGTAATATGTGAAGTTATTACAAATCGTATTTCGTAAATTTTGTACTTGGATTTTATAAAAATCAATGCTTATTTTGAATAACGTTTTACCAAATTGAGTATAAATGCACATAATTTAGAGAATAATCGGCTAAAGCAACTATCGTCATTTTGCAGATCATTTTACGGCCAGCTTTCTGAAAATTGTCTTCAAAAACATGCTTAGAATTACCACTGTATAAATACACCACAAGAAAAATGTGCTTTTAACCCTCAGGAAAGTTTCAGTAACCAGAGAAAATAGGAGTGCTAGGAGCGGAGAAAAAAAGATATACCTGAAAAAGGAAAAAAAAATGTGTTTGCTCATAAACTCCACCTTGATGTCCATTGCTGAAAACTTGATTGACTCATTCTGATGCTGTCAGTCGATTACAAATTGAGCTCTGTCTTTAAACTCTTAATAATTTAAGAGAGGCTCCGATATATTTTTATAACAAAAACTGAAAATCTGTGTTTATCTGGTAGATTAAAGCATATTTAGATTTCTGGAAATGCATGTTCTTAGATTCATAAGGATAACATTCTGTGTGTGTGAGTTGTCTTCTTTCATGGCTGCGGTCGTCAGACAATTTTTTAATAACATTCTGAATTTAGGAACACTCGTAGATCTACCAAACCGATGTTATTGAAAATGTCACCCTACTTGCTTACGTTATCTCTTCAGTTTACTTAAAACGCTATAATCACATATTTAGGTCTAAGTTGGTTTCAGTTATAACAGACCACTCATCTTTAATATATCTGAGTGATGGCAGTTCATACAAGTCCCATTTTTGACACGCGAGAAATATAGATGTGTCTTTTGCTATTTTATCCATCAGTTCCAATTTTATTTTATCGTTGGGAAATATATGTTTGCCTTTAAAAACTTGTTGATCACAGTAATTTTCGATTCTACTGTACCAGTACTGCAGTAGAAGTTAGCATCATTTCGAGGTCTTGTAAATCGGAAAGTATGTTTACCACAAAGAACTCCTATAAAGTGGTAAAATAGATTGAAGGGGAACCAAATAGGCATGAGCATATGAAACTTGTTGTCGTTTAAGGTGATGTGATCTGACGACACATTCAATCCCGTGTTGCTAAGAGATTTGGCTTCATTCTCACTAAACAAAAGCAGGCTTTTTATAATTGTTGTGGTGTATGGGTCTCGTACTCGTTCCATTTTCTTATTATTTAATTCATAGGTGATTAATTCAAACAGCGCTCCTCCGCCATTATTTGACATATAACACCCACCATCAGTATTTTGTACTGCTTGCGGTCTCAGAGCACCTTCTATTAGTAGAGCTGACCCTGCCAGACATACAAATGCATCTTGTTGATTGATAGTTTTTCGACTGCATCACTCTAACCAAATGATTTAGTTGGTGAATAGTGAGAGCTAAGTTATTCTCGATCGATGGCATCGTCAAAGTCAGTGTCTTGAATATTTCTAGTTTCGATGACATGATAGACAAGACTTTTATCAGAACGAAGTGTACGCTTTGAAGTGATAGGCTGTACTGAACTTGTCTTGGTAGATGAACTTCTTTTTATATATTTAAATACTAGCATTCCAAGCAATATTTTTAAGTTCCAAGCGAATGAAAACCTCTTCACCTTGAAAGTTTACAGGAACTGAATCTTGATGTCGATGCTTAAATTTAAAATCTCTTGTTTGTTCACTGGTAGATAGATTGGATTATTTGGTTCTTTATCGATTGCATAGTCAGGATCAACCATCGGAGCAAACTAATATAACGTATGTGAAGGTTATTCATTATAGTAGGAACCAATATTAGTTTTTACACAAATCTGTTTAACATCCACTATTTCAACAGGTAAACCAAATTCATAAAAGGTATCTGGTTGAAGAACTTGCTTTGAAAATTCCAAAATTCCTCTAATAGAATCGCCAGATTCGAAACTAACGCTTCTTGAACATTTTATTTCACATCTGAGTGTATTCGGATTAGGTCTCAACCTTGCTGTTTTTGTTTGTATGTTGCTGTAGCACCAGCAAGTTCATTTTGAAGCAAGTTTTCCAAATGTGCTATTTAATATACACCAGTGCGTATCGTGGTTTCTGAGTATTCTTACGCCCACCAATTTTTCTAACGATTGCATGAGCGATATCGAACACAGCTTTCTCTGTTGGAATAGAATTTATATCTTTTATAACTCTTTCAATTCGACTTATTGTGTTTTTAAAGTGAACTTTTTTCCATGGTTTCGAATTGGAGAATTTTTTAGAGACGTCAGCATCAGAATCGCGCAGTCTCTACCAATCACATGCTGGCACACTCTCCCGTTAAATTAGGAGGTCCGTTGAAGTCTATAAAGAGAGCAACGATGAAGCGAACTGCGGATTTCGTCGGCAAAGTAGGCTGAAATATGATTACTTCCCTCTTCGCAAAGAATTTCAAAGTTCTCAGTCATTTTAAGTAAATAATTGCTAATGTGTCTGAATTGCAATTAGTACTGTTCTCAGTCAGTTACTTTTGTGTGCGAGGCCTCATCTCGAAAACTTGGTAAGGAGTTTTAGCTTCTTAATTAGGTTACACGATTTTGAAGGGCATTTCTCTTTTGATAATGCAGAAGTCCTGGCTACGGGGTGGTGGCTCATACTGAGTAAACTTCTGAGTACAGTGCAGCATTAGCAAACTTCTTGGATACAGGGTGACGCAATGGTTGCTGGCAAATACATTTTCTCTGGATAGATGAATGTCATACAGGCAGTGAATCAGCTCCGTGTCACTGTAATTTTAAAGGTAATTGAAGTCGAGGAATACATGTAAGTTCTTTTTCATATCGAATGTCTGTAACTACCCTCATGTCCAAAAATAGTTTTGGAACAAAACGAGCCAGATGAGAGTGTCAGAATACTATTTTTACCTGATTATTGTTTTAATTTTCAATTAATTACATTCATTTTCTTTTATCGAGACCTACTATGTGACTTTGCTAGACTTCTATTTAGTATTAAGGAAATAACTCTGAATTATAAATTTTTACCTTTGCTTTGTAATCCATTTAACTAGCGTATGCAATTATCTTCTTAATTATTAACAGTCAGTAATGTAACAAGAAAAGCTGCCCATCAAAGAATAGAGTTCATTACCTTTTTAGAAGTCATGATATTAATTATTACGTATTTTTATTGCAAATTGAGCTACCATAGAGGAGTATATTTTTTTATGGTTTATCTTAAGAGTGTTCAAGCTTTTTCCTTATTTTTACACACCAAATCTAGTAAGGAAATTGAAAATTGAATAGTGGCTTTCAGCCCTATATTTATTTGCTCTAATTGAACATGCTTCCGTAAATTAACTGAGAATTATCTGCCCAAACTAAGAATTTTTATTTAAGATTGATTATCTTTAAAAATTTTTTTAATGCATGCCATCTATTATTTGAAAATTATAACTATCTAATATATATATATATATATATATATATATATATATATATATATATATATATATATATATATATATATATATATATATATATATATATATATATATATATAATAAAGGCATGTGGTGAAACGTCTGAAGAGAGACATGCAGCAAAAGGTCATTTTAATTGGAAAGTAAAAATTTGAAGTTTGTTCATTTTGGTATGCACTAGCTGTCAGGGAATTCTGGATCAAACTTTATAAATTATGTTATTGTACACCACAAGTCTTAGACTTTTTGTATAGGCATATTGTATAATTTAAGGTAATAAACATCATAATAATATATATATATATATATATATATATATATATATATATATATATATATATATATATATATATATATATATATATATATATATATATATTGGTTTTTACTTGAAAAACCTCTTTTCGTTACTGTTCAATTTTTATCTGCTTAATAAAGATGATGGTTAAGTTTTTATTATTGATATTATTGAAAAACCTTAACTGACCCTTTCTTTCTCCATTAACTTTACAACACATTAAGGTTATATAAATTAACGTATACCGAAGCAGCAAAATTTTTTTACTAGAGTTCTTAAAAATATGAGCTTATAGGCAAGATTGCTCCAAAAACAGTACAATTGTTAATTTTTATTGCATTAATTTGACTTTAACACCTTTGGTCATAAAATTTAACATTAGACATTAGGAAACCACTTGTAATCACCCTATTTTAAATTTCAATATTATGAGATCAAAATATAAGCTTTTAAGTTAACAAAATAAACAGTGGTTTTCTCAGGGCGGATTAAAATTACTACTTTTCCAGGCTATAACTGGTGTAAACAGGTTCTGAAATTGAGACTTTTTTCAATCATACTATACTATATATATATATATATATATATATATATATATATATATATATATATATATATATATATATATATATATATATATATATATATATATATATACTCCTGCGTCTGTTATAGAGAATTCCGGATACAGGTGGTACTGGGATCAGACCGTGCTTACAGACCAACGAGCTTCCCGCAACAGGCAAGCTTTAATAACAGTGTAGTGTATAAGTTGTGCTAATAAGTGATGCTAATTGATGTGGCCATTCCAAATAGCAAGAATTTTCGGACAAAGCACAATGCCAATACCATCAAGTACAGAGACCTTAAGATGCAAATGAAGAGGCAGTGGAGGGCAAGTAGTGTCCGAGTAATCCCGATAGTCATGTAGTCGACTTATATTGTTCCTAAGGATCTTCTAGAAATGTTTAAAACTGAGCGTTGGCGAGCACTTTAACAAGGCTATGCAAAAAGGAGTAGTCCTTGCAACTACCTACAACGCGGGCCGGTTTCTGGGAAATGAGGGGGTGTCTCGTTGTTCTTTGGAGACCGACAACCTGTAAAGGACCCCAAACTTAATCCTTCTGGTCTCTGGGACATCTGGAATGAGTGATGTTCTGCTTTGAGGGATTGTGAAAGCCATTCAGTCTTAAGTCAAATAATAATGTTAATAATAATAAAATTAATAATAAAAATAATTATATAGTTGATTTCATAATACGGAAATACCAAATAGAAATACATCGTATGCTAAATAACTATATATCATATTACATTATCTTTGCGAAATATAATGATGTGTAAATTATATGTGTACGCAAAAAGTAACAGTCGAAATAAAATCACTGTAGATGATGTTAGGTTGAAAGGTTCAGTGAGATACGGGATCGTCAAATCCAATGGAATTTATTAACTCGTCGTTTAAGAGCTCATAAGTTATCGTTAATGATATTAATATTTTATGTTTTAAGTAAAAGATAAAACGCCTCGCAACTTAACGTTATATCTTGAGGCTATTTAAAAACACCTGTCTGCATTCAGAATACACAGATAAATATGCAACATCATAACTAACATAAGAACAAGTTATTTATTATCGTCGCTTGAGATAAATTAACGTTAGAGCCTGTTCCATAGTGTTTGAATAATTTTGTGTACTAATGAAATTTATTTTGTACAAGCTAATTTATGGATTATTAATTGATAATTTACAATTTATTTATTACAAGCGATTAAAGTCAGTGTTAAATATAATTAGGCAATGGTCAAGAATGTTTTGACAACACTCTATGGGTCAAACATCAAAGATAGAATTAAAGTCGCTTTTAAATATTATGAAATAATTTAAAACATAGGTGATTTTAACATTAACAAAATACCTTAGATCCTTATATAAGTTCTGCCCGTTGTACAAAAAAAATGGCTAGGCGCAGCAGTTGTATTATGGTAGCGAGTTTTCATAGAAATACTTCACGAATAATATTTTAAAAATTATTAATTTCGAAAAAGCAATTTTGTTTTGAAAAAAATGTTTTCTTTCGACAAAAGAACCGATCTGGTTGAGTTGTCTAACTAAGTCATCCAAGCGATTAACTAGGGGGAGATTATACATTTAGCAGGTAACTTCCTTTGGTAACTAGCCTGGGTGAGTTCATTAGCTTTCCTTAGAAAAATGCACGTTTCGTTTTGGTAAATTTTTATATTTTATAATATCGAAGTTTTTTATGTAAAATTCTGGAAATAAGTCGCCTGTATAGAGGTTAGTACATACCACATTTCAAGTTTCTAACTTTTAATAATTTAGTTATAAACATTTACTGTTTTCTTCAGGAGAACAAAAGACAGCACAAGAATAAAGGTTTTTGTATAATAGAAAGAATTTATTCAATTTGACGGATGAAAAGAATAATTACCTGAAAAAGTCTTTTTCTCGAAAAATCGCAAAAACATTTTTTTTTAAATCCACGGAAACAAGTTTACGAACATATGCTAAAACTTTTTACCATTAGGGTTTTATGAAATTTCACTGAAAGTCATTTTACGAACATCGGCTAAAAATATTTTTACAAAAATACACAGTAATGTATCGTTTAATTGGGGATTTCCGTTCCTGTTAGGGATGGGCCTTTGTTTTATCTCTTCGATGCTGACCAGAAGCACTACGGCGCAAAAACGGTGGATGTGGTTGATGAACTAAATGGTGGCGAGTCAGCAAGGGACATGCATATTTTTTAACCTTGGTTATGAAATGTAAAAGTCGAAGGAAGGTCGGCTTGTCACAATCATTCATACTGGTTAACATTTAAGTTGATTGACGTACATCGTCAGAATTAAAGCGCTCAAATGATTTTTGTCAAAGTCAGATGACTTTTCTGAATGCGAAAAATCGCACGACAAAATGTTCTTTTTAAAACGAGAAAACTATTTTCCCTCTGTAATTTTTCCAATTGTGTTCTCTTTGTAAACCGTATAAATGGTGCTAGCGGCATCCCATGACGTAACTTTTCTGTTGAACTCTATCAGAAAAGCGAAAGAAGACTTCGATTTTATCCAATTGACGCTATATCTTATTTTGCCAATAACGTATACAATTTACTATCTACTTAAACAATAGTATGACATCAAAGCACCTTTGACATAGTTATGTCGCTAAGTATACTTGGAGAACCCAAATCACCACATCTTTTGTAATTTTTTTTATTCTCCGATGACGCTAACTTTGTTAGTGAAACGATCGTCAGGTCTTGGGTTCTCCAGGTGTACTTGTCAGTGCTCGTCAGAGATTCCAACCTTCACTCAGATAATTATATCGGTTAGGATATCCTCAAGTCTTCCTCGACCAAGGAAACTATACTAGTGCGATAGTAACATTTTGTGGATTTATACACAGTGGAAAATACTTTTACATATGTGTTACAATTCACTTTCAAAGACACGTACGCACCAAAAAACTCAGAAAGTTACAAATAATTAATCTTATAACGAGCATTTTATCTCAACCTAAGTTTGAAATGAAACATACCTTCTCCGTTAAATAGTAACAAAACAATGCCTTATTGATGCTAAACAATAATACAGCAAGCCTTCACTACAAGTTGTTTTATGATCACCTTAGAAATTGTAAAATAATCTTAGGTTTTTTTTTTTAATATTATTGGCTGCGGCATCTCAGGCCATTAGCACATTCTTTCCCATCATTTAATTATTTTTTTACAAATTTTCCAGACAAAGTCAACTTGGCTCGCCCGGGAATCGAACCCGGGACCTCTCGCTTTGCAGGCTGGCACCTAGCCACCTGCGCCACGAGGGCGTCTAATCTTAGTTAAAAGTCCGATATATTTTGTTCGCAATTACATGTATTCATTTTTGTTGAAACTTATATAAATATAAAGTCTGTATAACCATTTGAATGCGTTTCTGCCGAATATGTTTTATAATTCTAAAATTATAATTTTTCTGTAAGAATTTTTTTTATTAACGTTAGAGATAAATAAAATATTTTTTATAGAATGTGGCCTAGAAAAAACAACCGATATAGGATTTTTTAAATTGGTGTGCATTTTTTTCTCGTTCCCCCGTAGACAGTCAGACTTTTCGGAACATATTGTATAAAAATGTATATTATTTTCCTAGAACTTCTAATTTATAACGACTTTTCTTGTACCAATTCTTATTTATTTACATTACTCATGAAACTTTACTATTAGTTGATTAGTTCATTCATCCTCATGATCGCGTTAACTTTGTTAGCGAAACGATCGTCACTGAAAACTGTATTGTGATGAATTGGGTTGTCCAAATAGTACTTATCAGTGCTCATCACAGGACCCAGTCATTATTCATTGAAGGGATTTTAATTTTTTTACCTTCCTTGTACACCGTTGACATTTTAGGGACTTGTAGACGGTAATTTATTTTAATGCTACGCACAACGTTTTTACAGAGAAAAAAATGATTATGTCAAGTAATTGTATTTTTCTTGATAATTAAGTCAGGCGCTACAAAAAGTCTAAGACTTGTGGTGTACAATAACATAATTTATAAAGTTTGATCCAGAATTCCCTGACAGCTAGTGCATACCAAAATGAACAAACTTCAAATTTTTACTTTCCAATTAAAATGACCTTTTGCTGCATGTCTCTCTTCAGACGTTTCACCACATGCCTTTATTTATAATATATATATATATATATATATATATATATATATATATATATATATATATATATATATATATATATATATATATATATATATATATATATATATATATACTGCAATAATTGACAACAAAATCTAACATAACAACTTTTCTTTTTGTTGCATTATTGTGTGGACCAATCTGCAAGTATGTAAGGCCAGTGACATTTTGACCATCTTTAGAAACACGTGTATTGAGGCTGCTAAGAGAACATAGTACCTAGTAACGGACAAGCTATGGTACATGTCACAATGTTGCCTTAGAGAGGTTACATTTATCCATGCTGCTTTAGGTGTGTTTTCATTGTTATTAGTATAACACATACTTGTGCATTGATTCCTCGTATAAGGGATGAAATGTGACAGTGAAAAGCGTTAGTGTCCATATATTTTTAAAAAATTGTGATTATTATGGTTATTGAGAAAGCATAGTTTTTCATTATCTCCAACAAGTACCTCTTTTAACAGTACATACGCTTGCTATACCAGGGTTTATCAATAGGGACTGGAGATGATTTTTTTAAATAAAAACTAACCGTAGAAGATATATTGAAAATGGTATTGTTTATTTGAATCTTAGGGTATCCTATTTATGTTCGAAATAACAGATCATTTGCAATTATTTAAATGGTTATCTCTTTTAGGTTGGCAAGCACTTTGATTAACCCATATTTCAAGGACTTTCTTTTACGAAGTCTGTTAAAAGTCATGAATTTCGCGTTCATTGTTTCTTTTCAAGTCGCTAATCGTTTGTGGCTTTTGGAGTGAATCTTTAATCAACTGTGGGTTTGTGTCTGACAAATAACTCACAGTTTGCTTACTAATGAAGCCTTTCGCGTAAAAATGAGCCTCAACACTGAAGACGATTTTCTTTAGAAAATTAGCATGATTTCCCAGCTGCTCCAACATCAAATCTGAGAACACGCTACAGATTAGAGTTTTAAGCAACACTGACGCTCAAAGCAGTGATATTTTCGTAGCTACTTGTATTTTTGCAGTAGATTCTGGTGGGCCAAAGCAAAGCTTGCTGAACCATCGATAATGACACAAATTGATTACTCACTAGGTCGATTGTGATGGTCATAAACATTGCGTAATGATTGGTACGTAGCTGGAGCGAATTCTGAATTTTTGTAATAAATGTTTACGAATTTCAAATGTTGTGGTGTATACTTCGTCTTGATTAAATGGCAAACCTTTCTAATTAAAATGCGTACTAAGAGATGTCAATGACATTTACAAATATGCCGGCAATTTCTCTTGGAATATCTCAAGACAGATGATGGCATACTCCATACAACATTGGTATATCTGGGCGTATTCGTGGTTTTCTGATAAATAATATTAAAGAAACAGCTGAATTGATGACTGCTTTCAAGATATTTAAGCACCATTGAAAACAAGACTCAAACACTTTTGTCAAATAAGCACTAATTTAGCGACGCAGAATCCATATGCAGGGTTGTTTTCAAAGCTTTTTGAAAACTCACTACTATAACACAAAATTAAATGACTGATTTCAATTTAACTCAGCAGTTAACTTACTTTAAAAATTATTGTTTTAAATACTGGATTATAGTTACTCGATACAGATAGTTAAGACATACGCCTGAATTCTTTCCGAGACTGTCGCCATACAGAGTGTCCAGCTGGGAACTTACACAATATATATCTTAGGAACCACTCAACGTTTTTTCATGAAACTTTGATGCAACATAGAGCGGTTTATTTAAGCAAAATATTTTGACAGATCTGTCACTTGCGGTTAACCCAGCAGTTAGCACAATCTTGGTCATTTTGAATGGAATACCCACTTTTTCTCGTTGCAATAGATAGCCTGAAGAATTTTAATGTGACTTTAGGCAACGTACCAGATGCCTAAATATTACGATTTTCTATATATTCAAAATTTTATGGAAAAAATGACAGTTGCAAACCACTAAAACTATTAGTCGTCACCCCCCCCCCCCCCCCCCCAAATAAACTAACAGACAAATGCCTTATTTTATGTTCCAGCGTTCATAAGCAAAGTCGCAAGTATTACGCAGATGATCACAAAGTCTTCAAAATTATACAGGCTGACTACAAAAGTCGTCAAAAGTTTGAGTCCAAAAATATAGAATATCATTATTTTTTTGAAATATAACCAGTTATTTTTTAAATCTCGTTGGATTTACTGACTAAAAAGAGAGCAAATTTGTGTTTATACTCCTATACCTAAATGTGGCAGTTTTTATGTTATTGGCGATTTCTTGGAAAATTGTTGTTTTCTGAAATTTCTGCAACCAATAGGTTGGCCATGAGAATAAATTATCACAGAGCCGCTAAACTAGTTAAGTTGTATAGTTTTGAGACTTTCTTGTGTATATTTGTTTATTTTAAATTTATTATGGCACGTTTGGGTTGTACCAATCAAGACTACACAATTATTTATGGAGAACGCAATAAAGTTGCAACGAGAACGTGTCATACTTTGGCATCAAGATATCCTGACAAGCCAACCAGAGACGTGTTGAAGAGATTAATCAAGAATTGGAAGAGCTTTGGATCTTTTGAATAGAAAGCAGTAAGAAACGAACCATTTGTAAGCAACGAAGAAAATGAAATAAACATACTGCTTTCTTCAGAGCCAATCCACAACCATCGTTAAGAGACGCAGAAAGAGAAACTAGTTTTCCGAAATCTTCAATGCACACAGTCTGGAAAAAACATAATTACAAACCGTATGCCATACATTTGATTCAGTATTTAGAACAGGCTGCCGCAGGAAAAAAGGTTATGGTACTGTGAGTTTATGTTAATTAAGAACCAAGAGAATGAAAATTTTCTCAGTAATGTAATTTGAACAGACGAATCAAAGTTCACAAAAAAATTATTATTTAACCGGCATAACTCACATTATTGGTTTTATACGAATCCCAATAGTATCAGAGAGAGATCCTTGCAGACCGGATGGCAATTTAATGTTTTTTGTGCAATTCAGAACACTTCGACAGTGATGTTAAAAATTTATGATAAAAATTTGACTGGTACATTCATCTAACTTTACTTCACCAACTTTGTATAATTACACATTAAATTGTTACTATGTGTAACTTATTTGCAAATATTAAATGAGTTTACAAGTATGTACCTTTCAGGCTAAACTACTTAGGTACTTTGACAACCCTGTGACAATTTTTTTTACACTTTATACTCATGGCCAGCTTATTAATTGCAGAAATCTTAGAAAATAGCGATTTTCCAAAAAAATCGTTAATGATTTAGAAACCTTCACATTTAGGTAAAAGGATGTAAACACAAACTTGACGTCTTTTTAGTCGAGCAGTCCGATGAAATTTAAAAAAACTGACTGGGCCTAGTGAAAAAAATTAAAAGAGTCTGTATTTTTGGATTCAAACTTTTGACGAACCGTGTATAATTGTGAATATTTTATCTACTAAGTACCTGCGTCTTTGCTTATGAACGTCAGAACATAAAAACATGCATTTTCCTGATTGTTTTGGGGGATAATCGATTTAGAGGTTTGCAACTGTCATTTTTTACATAACAATATGAATATCTAGAAAAAGTCTGGACGCAGCAAGTGCGTTATGGCAGTGAATTTTCATAGAAATAATCTGGCACCAAATATTTTATTATAGCTTTTTTTTCTTGTAACAAAGGAATCTAAATTTTGGTATAAAGTTTTATATCGTAAACCTACCTACCAAATTTGGTTATCATAGTTTTTTAATTTAATGTGATAAAAATTTTGTTCGAAAGAAAACTCAAATTTATCCAGGCAAACATTGTCCTATTTTCCTGGCTAACGAACCTATCCAAGCTACTTATAAAAGGAAGGTACATACCCAATTTGATCAAAATCGGCTCATTATTTTTTGAGTTATCGGTGTGATACATACATACATATATATATATATATATATATATATATATATATATATATATATATATATATATATATATATATATATAAACATATAAAAATTGAATCTGACCCTGTATATCGGTTCTAGGGGTCCTAGTTCGCGCTCATTTGCAAAAACTTGTTCGAAATTCAAAAGTCGGAATCTCCCCATCAGTAATTTTTTCTACGAAAATTCACTAAAACAGTAATATTTAGCCACATAGTATATTGCATAAAGTCACACTTAAATTTCATAAGCTATCGATTGTAATGATAAAAATGTGGGTATTTAATTTAAAATAACTAAGATTGTGTCAACTTTCGGTTTAACCAGAAAAGGCAAAACTGCCAAAATGTGTTGCTTAAATAGACCGCATTCTGTTTGTTACATTTGCAAAGTCTTAGAAAAATAAAACGTTAGGTGATTCTTGAAATATGTATCGTGTAAGCTCCCGGCTGGACACCCTGTATTTAGGCTATTTTCGCATTGAAGTTGAATTTGTTACGTTGATGCGCTTGATTTATTCGTTGCATATTTTTAACTTTGCTTAATTAAACTTGCTCTAGAATAGAAACGAATGCACCATTTTAGATATTACTTTTTTGACAACATTATATAATATGTTGATTTTATTTTATGTCGCATATATTGTAAAATATTTTAAAAGATAAAAAAATTCTTGCTGCTCGACAAAAGTAATGCAGCAGGAGACTCAGTTTTTGTTATTTATGTTTCAGACGTTTTCCTGGACGACTAAGAGTTATTTAGTAAAACAATATTAAAAATAATTAATTGGTACTCATTTAGAAAAAAAATGAAATCGGTTAATCAATAAGGTTGATATCACGAGTTCAAATTATCTATTTTGTCGCTTAGTTTTGCCCAGAAACGCATTTTAGCCATAACATGGACGCTCTTGCTACACGTCTTAACTATCTCTATCTAGTAACTATACTTTAGATTACTTTAGTTTTTGTTCATAATTATTGTTAAAAGACCGAGGTTAGACACTGTGGTTGAAACTGAAATAAAAAGCTGAATCACCCAAACAACTACAAAATAATTAGAGCGAGAGGTAAGCGCTAAACAGGTATTTCGACAACGAAGTTGTTTTCATCAGTATCTGTCGCTAAACAGTTTAGCAACAACTACTGCCAAAGACAACTTCGTTGTAGTTAAACAGTTTAGCGACAGCTACTGATAAAGACAACCTCGTTGGCAAAACACGTATCCGCCGCATAACTCCCTGTTTTTATTTTGTGCTTTTTGGAGTAATTCTGTTTTTTTGCTTCTCTTATTAAAAGCTTTCTACTTATAAAAGTTCGAGTTGTAGTTGTGACTACAAACCTTACAATCAACAAGGACAAATAAAAAATATTTCTATTTTGATCCATCAACATACTACAACCAGAGGTATTCGACTTAGTGCAGGGCGCATTTAAGTTTATGTATGACTAAAGGTCTGTGTCGACTGCATACCTAAATTCATCAGAATGAATGGTATCCTAAAATAAATTTTAAAGGTGGTACACGAATTTCGCGTCACAACACATGCTTCAGGATGTAAGAATTATTTGATTTTCCGGGTTTCAAGATGACTGGAATTCTTGTGTGATTTTTTATGGACAGCGTGGTGGATTGAAACATTCATATAAACAAGCGAGCAAGGTTCGTGTGGTGACAGAATTATGAGGTACGCAGGCAGTGAGCTATGGAAGTAGCGGATATCTCCGTTGGCAGCGCCACACGACCTATACGGCGACGGTTCCAACTTCATAAATATGTATGCCCAGGGAAATTATACGTGTAGATGTGCGATAGATATCAATATGCATGTAAACATTCTGCGCCCCATGTTAGAACTGAGTTATAGGACCTCTAGAATGCTCTCAATCATCCTTTCTCAGACAACATTTAGTATCTCTTATTCTTGTCGCTGCACAATAATTCAACACAGAAATATATGAAAGCTGTTCGTGCATAAAATAAACTAGTTCGTATTTCAGACTATGCCAATTTTGCAGCAACAACGTTATAAATAATTGCTTAGCTAATTTTAAGTTATTGAAATATAATAAACATAAGCTGTATTTCACTTCCCCGAACACACAGTTTATGTTGACATTTGAGTTATAAGCAACTAGTCAAGGATTTCACTGGATAAAAGTAACGATGAGCTAGATCTTTTTTCTGCTAAGATATTTTTATACAGTTTGTGCCAAGTTGGATGGTCATTATTGCTATCTTGGAAATGGTAAGATAGAGGAGATAGCTTAAAGAAGAAAAGTTTGAACGTTGAAATATCCTGCCCACTTCAAGTTCTTTCACCAATCAGGGACAAGTTAGGTAATTTTCAAGCTATTGGAAAAACGAAAATTTGAAGTCTTCTCTTGCACGCTGGATCAGTTATTATGAATCTGACATGCCTTTTAACTTTTACAACACAAAGACGTTCTGTGATGACGAATATACTGCCATAGAAAGCGATTTTATTTTCAAAGCTTTTGTTACTCTAATTGTCATATTGGATTTTTAGCTCGTCAAAGTGTGCCTAAAAAGAAGGTATTTAAAATTTAAGGCGTGCTTTAAGAACAAATTTTAACAAAAAATATTTTTTAAATGAAATACTACTAGACCACGGAAATTGACATTTTAATATATCGGACATAATGTAATCCAAATTATAGAAATACGCCTTTCAACACGTGGAAAAACAATTAAAGCGCATAAAAAGGTAATTGGTAAAATTATCTAATATACTTACTGTCTAACATTCTGTATCTTTAGATTTCTCACATCTGCTTTGACGAAACTGGTAATTCTACAAAGTGTTGTCCTTTGCTTTTTTTTCAATTAGACGAAAATGCTGCCTTCCAAATTATACTTGTTTAAAAATAGCATTGTATCTAGCTTTCCTTTTTTGAAAATTTTTGTGCCATGTCGTTATAATACAGAACATCCTAAATTAACAATACTGAAAGCGAAACAGGCTGATAAAATGCAGAATGCTTTTTCACGGATTATGCAATTATTAAGAAAGTGGTTAAAAAGGGTAAGGCAATCGGAAAGAATTACTATGTTTGGGGTGAAAACGGATAACAGGGACAATGTACTAGGAATGTGTAAGATAATGCTGGATGAAGATAGTGAGAAACTATATGCAAGCAATAAAAATCATCCGAACCATCCACCGATTGAAAGTCAGATAGAGTGTGATACTACTGAAGTGCATCTGGTTGAAATAGCGACCAAGAAATCAAAGAATGTAAAAGCAGCGTGTGTTGATAACGTTAATGGAGAAATTTTAAAGTATTGATTTTTTAATTTAGCTCTGTGGCTTTGTGAGCTGCTTAACGTATGCACATAATTAGGTCAGGTACCTATCGTGTAGAGGTACGCTATCATGGTGGTCTTGTATCAAGCTAAAAGAAAACAATTGAATGCAAAAGTAACCAAGTGATAAGTTTATTAAATGTTTTGGGCAAGCTAGTTGTGAGCGTATTAATAGAACGAGTGAGACTTTTGTGCGAGTGCACGACTTGAAATATTCAGTGTAGGTTGAAAACAAAAAGAATCAGAACTGACCAAACATTAGTACCTTAACTGGTGGGAAAAAAAGTATATTTCACATTTGTAGATTTGGAGAAAGCGTATGACACAGTAGATAGGCAACTATATGATGACAATAGTCATAACTAATTAAAATCTCAGTGATTATTTTAGAACTAAACAGGGTGTCAAAGAAGGATGCGAAATGTCTCCCTTGTTATTCGACTTATTCGTGGAGAAAGGTGTCAGAACAGTCTGCTCAGAGAGATAAGGCGTAAAAATGAATGCTCCTAAGGTAAAAATGTTGCTGTACGCTGACGATGTTGAGTATAAAGAATAAATCCAGCAGGTGGTAGAAATATTGATGACAGTGGCAAATATAATGTATCTACGTGTGTACACAGAGAAGAGCAAAGTTATGGTGTTTGATAAAGATGGTGAAACAACTAATTTACGTCTTTTGATAGAGAAAGTTGGTAGAGAAAGTAAAGGAATTACAAAATAGGGTAAATCCACGCAGAAACATGCTGGAAGAAATAATCACTGTAGCCTAGAGTAAACGTATATCTAAAGAGGCCACACTTGCTCTATGTGACAGCGTACTGGCATCAACTGTGCAGCATGTGTAAGAGTTGGGTGAGCCAGAAAAACAAGTAAGTTAATTGAATGCTGTTGATATGGACAACCCGAGACGTGGACTACCTGAGACGTAGGGGGGAGGTGTTGAAAAAGAAGGAATGAAGCTGAAATTAAATGGGTTCTGGATTGTATTTTGTTTCTTTAACGCCGAAAACCTGCCTGTCTCTAGGGAGAGTAGGGGTCTCTAACGTTCCAAACATCGCAAGGACACGGGACCGACGGCTTTATGCTCCCTCAGAAGGGAGTAACGTGGAAACATTCAGCCTGCTCAAATACAATGCCACAACGTCGTTGATGTTAATTTTACAGTGTGTACTGAAAAAGTGAGAGGGGAACCCTGGGAATCGAACCCAATACCATTCGACTCAGAGGCACACATTCTTACCCCAGGACTACCAAAGCCCCAGGGTTCTGGACAAATGTAATGTGGAGAAGCCTATTAAAAATAAATATGAAAGCAGTGTGCCTAGATTATTTGGACACCTAGAATGAACGGATAGGGATAGAATGAGGTGTAAAATTTATAGAGAGCATAGTGAAATGTAAAGGAGGTCGTGGAGCAACCAGGAAAGCTTGGTCTAATGTTGTGAGCGATATATCTAATAAGTATGAATTCAGCAGTGCGATACCGTAGCAAATTTTTATATAAATATATGTATAAATTTTTGTACTGATACTTTATTCGTTAACATCACACACTTGCCTTGTCAGTATTCCTCTCATAATACGTGTTAATATCTTATTCGTCACTGTAACACACTTCCTGCGTCAGAATTATTTTCAAATTACATATTGATATGATATTTGTTAGCGTAATACACTTGCTGCGTTAGCATTTTTTGTGATACCGACTAATGTCTTATTCGTTACCGTAATATATTGGGCGCGTCAGTATTTCTTTTATAATACGTGTTCATATCTTATTCGTTAAGTACCGTAACACATTTGCTGCGTCAGACTTACTTTCATAACATATGTTAATATATTTTCGCAAACGTAACACACTTGCTGCGTCGGTGGTTTTGAATTTAGTTTTTAATAAGTCCTTATGTTAGTCGTTACCATAAGGCACTTGCTGCGTCGGTATTTATTTCATAATACATATTGATACTTTATTCACTATCATAACGTAATTTCTGGATCAGCATTTTTAAATTTAGTTTCGGAGAAGTCAAAAGTCACGATCTCCTCGTTAGTGATTTTTGAGCAGAGAAGAATTCGTAGTCCAAGGATACGCGAATGATATTGTCATAACAGTAAATGATGCTGTAACATCCAGTATAATGCAAACACCCATAAATATTATAAGCAACTGGTGTGACAGAGGGGCTTACTGTCAATCCTCAGAAAACAGTTATCCTATTCACGAACAGAAGGAAACTAAATCTGAAAGCCCCCACTCTAAATGGAGCACAAATACACGTTTCTAATGAAGCTAATATTTACAGATCTTCTTAGACCAAAAACTGAAATGAAACACCCACAATTCTGAATCTGACTTTACTGCTGATATATGTGAAAAAGGAAGCAAGTGATTTGAGGCTATTTTAAGCAGACAAATTCAAACCAGGAGACTAGGTTGGCCACTTGGTGATCGTAGAAATAATTCCACTTGCGTCACTCGCCACAAAACAGATCAAAATTAGCCAAACTGGACATCATAGTTGCATTTGACATAGCTATAAGTCACCGCCATGCATGGCGCACAGACAGTACAAGGCTGCTAAACAACACATCCGTATAGGATACAAAAGGGTCTGAATAAATGGAGGGAGCAGGACTGGGAAAAAGAGGAACTTCATACTCGCTAAGTCACTAGGAAAAATTTCCCCCATCTTCCAAGCAGAAATGCATGCTATAAATATATGTGTACAGAAGTGCATACACAGAAGACTCATAAATACAGAGATTTATATCTCTTCAGAAAGCCAGGCAATGCTCAAGATTCTAAAATTATTTTAAACCGAGTTTAAACTGACATGAATCTGCAAAAACTCCTTGAAGAAATTGGCCTGAAACAAAAATGACCTCGACAATACCATTTTATCGTCCAGAGTTCCCTTGTGGCTTAACAAAACGTCACAGAAATACAGAGATTTATATCTTTTCAGAAAGTCAGGCAGTACTAAAGATTCTAAAATCATTTTAAACCGAGTTTAAACTGACATAGAACTGCAAAAGTTCCTGAAGAAATTGGCTGCAAACAAAAAGTCTGGACGCAGCAAGTGCGTTATGGTAGTGAATTTTCATAGAAATGATCTGGCACCAAATATTTTTTAAACCTTTTCTTTTTACGTAGAAATATATATTTTGGTATATAGTTTTCTTTTAATACCGTAAACTTACGTACCAAATTTGGTTATCATAGCTTTGCTACTTTTTGAGATAAAAAAAATTCCAAAGGAAAACCCAAATTTTCCCGGAAAACCTAGTTCGATTTTGCTAGCTAACGAACTTGTCCAAGCTACTTACAAAAGGAAGGTGTGTGATACATACATACATACATACATATATATATATATATATATATATATATATATATATATATATATATATATATATATATATATATATATATATATATATATATATATATATATATGAATATAAACATATAAAAATTGAAACTGACCCCGGATATCGGTTCCAGGGGTCCTAGCTCGCACTCATTTGAAGAAATGTTTTCAAAATTCAAAAGTCGGAATCTTCCCATTAGGAATTTTTTCTAAGAGAATTCACTAAAAGGGCCTCAACAACACCATTTTAGGGTCCAGAATTCCCTTGTGGCTCAACACAACGCCACAAAAATACAGAGGTTCATTTCTTTTTAGAAAGTCAGGCAGTACTAAAGATTCTGAAATCATCTAAAACCAAATTTAAACTGACATGGAACTGCAAAAACTGCTTGAAGAAATTTTCTGGACAGAACAAAAATTGCTTATTAAATCACATAAAAAAACTGTGGTGACAGGCAGACACCGCCATAACGCCAATCATTTTCACTTTTTCTTGGAAAGGTTAGTTGGGCTAATAACATTAGGTAAGCTTTTTGTAGGCATCGAATTTGACACGCTTTTATAAAATGCTCCTTAACATTCTTGATTTCAAAAATATGCACATGGTCTGAAGACGGCAGCCATATAATACTAGAGCACACACACCCACACATACACACGAATTAATGGGTCCCATTGACTCCTCTCTTGGGAAACAATATTTTCTCCCAAAAATATATAAACCGGGAAATTCAATGAGACCTACTATTTCGACCATACCTCATCTGGGGACAGCATTTTCCAAACTAATCATAAATTAAAGTCACTTGTATCACTTCACTAGAACAATATCAAAACAGCAAGAGATCACTTTAAAGTACAACCACTCACTGTCGCTTAACACTGCCGAATCATGTTTTATTAAAAGACTGAACTGTCAATTTGATTCAATAAAAACCACCCACTAATTAACAGTAATGTTCCTTTTCTAGATGTACTAGTTACCAGAAATAACGAATATCTTGAATTCGATATCCACGGGAAGGTAACTACCACCCTAAGTCACATTCCAAATGACTCACGTCATACGTTTGCATGAAAAACGGCCGGTTTAAATTTCTTACTAAATAGATGAATACAATTTCCCTCAAGTAAAAGTAGGTATAGTAGAGAATTATAGTACATTAAAAACGTGGCTAAATATAACGGATATTTGGATTACATAGCGGAAAAGTTGATTAATAAACATAGAACAAAGAAAATATTAGCGAAAGCCACGAGATTCAGGAAAGATAAAATATAGAAAACACTTGTTTGCCTACCTTTTCAACCGCGTACCACAAGTTGTCTCAAGAGCATTTTTAAGAAGGCCGATTTTCAACTAACTTTTTCGACAAAAAATAATTAAAGAAATTTGTTAGGTAATACGAAAGATAAATCCACTGAAATGTCGGGTACCAATGAGATAAGTTTGTAAAGATTGTAGTCTTATATACGTTGGGCAACCTAAGAGAACTACCGAGACAAGATTCAGAGAACATCTGGCACAGCTAAGATACGGTAGTGTAGACAAGTCATGCATGGCACAACATAATTAGGATAATAACTACCACATAAATAAAGAAAATCTGAAACTTATCAAATATGTTTGACAACCAGCGAAGCTAGATGCGTACCAGAGTATTTATATTTCTAAGGCAATAAGAAACAAAAGCTCTTAAACCGAACGCCGCCACTGATTTATAGTCCCTTGTCTGCGCGCTGTCTTTGATACAGATAAATATTCCGAAACTTGGCAGGTAAAGTTATAACGTAAGTTCAAAAACCTTGCCCGGAAATTAAAGTCAAATACACAGAAAATTTGCCTGCGATTTCGTATCCCTCTCGGCATCGGTCTTTATATAAGACCCAGTATAAAAGGTCATGTTTAGTAGTAAGTAGTTTATTGTTAGTGAAACGATCGTGTCAGGTCTTTAAAATGTGTTGTGGTGATTTGAGTTCTCCAAGTGAACTTATGTTAAGTTTTCTTCTGTGCAGCTTTTGTAACTTTAATGAAATGTGTAATATAACTTTCTTTTAAAAAGACTTATAGTACCTGCGATAGATATACCACATTTTAATTTTCACAAAATGAGGTCGAACACGTGAGTTTTTTTTTGATAATAGAAGGATATCGATGGTAACACTTTCGAAACAAATCTTCAAATGAGCTCCTAAAAACGATCTTCAAGGTCTGTGCGAGTTTAAACTATTACATTAATGCCGTACTAATGGTTTACAATTCTTATGAAAATTCACCACTACTAACACTACCGCTACACTTGCTGGGTCTCGATTTTTGTTTATCTTATTATTTTTATATGAAACAAACGGCACAAATGTAAATATACTTCCGGTATTAAACTTAAAACAAAATATCAAATAGTTATTGGTGATAACGAAGACTTTATTTCGTAACATTTATTAGTCGAGACCACGTCCACAATAAAGAACGTTAGCATCTATTAACTCACGTGTCACATAAAAATACCTAGTAAGTTCTCACCTACAGCATGTAATTACAAGTGTAATGAACTGTACAGTATATGGCACATAATAGAGTTATCATGTGTGCAAATCCATTCTTGAGGTCATCCTTTCCGGTCGTCAGAAACAATGTGATTTCCTGTTTAGTCCTAAAGGCGTACAATTGTCACCGTGTTTACATCTGTAATATGTCACTTCCGTTTTTATACGTACTTATAATTCTTACACCTGCACTCTGGTGCTTATATAAATTTATACGTATAAATAAACGCTGATCGCGAATGATATGCTGTACGTTAATTAACGTTATTTATTTCGCTTTTAAATGTACACACGCGCTAGTTTTCTAGTAAAATGTCGTTATTTATCGTTCTTCCTTTACCGCTTTGCATATTTAACTGAATTAAATTCACACACCTTTTAAAGGTGTTGGGGTATTAAGTAATATAGATTGATTTAGATCATTGCAACTAGGAACAAGAAACTAACAGTTGGATTAGATTGTATAAAGTGCGGACATAGAAAACGCGTTATTGTAGCAAATTTTCACGAGAATGGGTTTGCTTTAGAAAATGTAAATTGTTTAATAGAAGTAATAATAAAAAAACGTGGGGATGAAAAGTAAGTAAAAATATACTGAAGAACATTAATTTCAGTATGCCAGAAATCCTAGGTTATTAAATCTCCCAGTTTGAAGTTAGATCTGGTATTTGGTACTCTAGACAAGGAATATCCAGTAAATTACGTTTTAGCTTCTCGTCTTTTTTTTTTTGGTACACAACTTAGCTTTAATTTATTTGTGTCTTTCAGAGTACTTTAATCCAGATATCATTTCGTTTGTCAGTGAAGTTGTGTGTGTTCGAGAAAGAGAGAGATAGAGATAGAGAGAGAAATAGTTTTGGTATGGCCTCCGACGAGTCCATTAGTCAGGGGTAAGATGGATTGTTTATATAGTTATTTTTGCACTGGAAATGAATTATTTAGTTTTAATATCATATATATATATATATATATATATATATATATATATATATATATATATATATATATATATATATATATATATATATATATATATATATATATATATATATATATATATATATATATATATATATATATATATATATATATATATATATATATATATATATATATATATATATTATCGTCAGAACTTAATAATGTTGTCATATTAAGTAGTAACTTTTACTGGGCATTGAGTAGGCAAATGATAAAATTGGAAATAACGGTGTGGTGGTTGTGACAGTTTAAGGATATATGATTTAAATCAGCATCAAAAGTGTTATGACATGGGGACATTTTGTTGAAGATTTCATACCAATTTTATTTAAATGCACACAAAGGCCGCCGTGGTTCATTTTCGTCTTGTGGTACAAGTGAAATAACATTTAGGAACTTTAAAATCAAAAATATATGGAGAATTTTGCAACAGCACGGGATGGATAAACGTGTACTGATTTTTAGAATTATTTACGAAGTGTTTACAAACATTCTTCCATTCAATGAGCACGTGACGTTGGAATGTGTTAACTAATCTTTATATTCCCTTATCTCATCAATTTGTGAGACGTTTGTGGCATCTTTTGCGGCTTGATCGTCAGTCCCGTTTCCGTTTAGCCCGTAATGACCTTATGGTCAAACAAAGTGACTGTTTTATTGTCCATATGGAGGTCATTTTTGATGTCACAAAATGGTTTGTTATTAAAATATTCTTGAGTTTTAAAGAATTAAGGAAGTACATATTTTGAGTCGGATATGATAATTACTCTCTGGCGCATTATGATTTACCCACAGTAGAGCATTTTATATTACAAAGGTCTCTACTGTGAAAATTCAACGATGCGAAATTTTTGCTTTCCAGCAATAGCCAGTGGATTGAAAATAAAATTCACTGCCAGTGGCGTTGTTTCTTTTTGAATCGTGTGTTAAAATTATTGTGCTATTTACATGTAAATTCAGTACGGAGTTTGGTATGATCCTATTAAAAGAAAGTAATTTAGTAAACGCAGGAAAAGCGATTTCATTTTGTTATATTTTATTTCAAAACAAGAATATCTAATAAGCGGTAAAAGTGTATCATGTTCGCTTGTATCTACAAGATGTAAGCTTTAGTGTCCACTTAAGTACACTTGTAGAACCCAAATTACCACAAAACATATATAATAAAAAATTATAAAGTTCTAAATAATTCTAGAATGTTTTATCCTCCGATGACGCTAACTTTGCTAGTGAAACGATCGCCAGGTCTTTAAAAGGTGTGTTGTGGTGATTTGGGTTCTCCAAGTATACTCATCGGTGCCATCACAGGTTTCAACCTTCACTTAGTTTATGGCGAGTATTTATTCGTTATTTTTGGTCCAGTTAAGTACACTTGGAGAACCCAAATCACCACAACACATTTTTTATGAAAAGTTCTAAAATTTAACAAAATCCTAGAATTCTTCATCCTGTGATAACGCTAACTTTGTTAGTAAAACAATCGTCAGGTCTTTAAAAGATGTGTGTGATAATTTGCGTTCTCCAAGTGTACTTATCAGTGCTCATCGCAGGTTCCAATCTTCACTTAGTTTTTGTCCAGCATTTATCCGTTAAGTTTCCGGCACCCAAAAAGCATATTTTGCCTAATGCAGTCAATTAATTAGAATAAATTGTTTGACCATTCAACAGTTTTTACTATTGTGCTCTCCTCTCAAAAAGGTCTGAACGCAGCAAGTGCATGATGGTGGTGAGTTTTCATAAAAAATGTTTTTAATAGCAAATATGCGTTTTAAAGAAAGCAAGCATCAAGTTTGGTTACCTGTATAAGCTATATAGTAGAAACAATGTACCATATTTCATCAAATAAGATTCACTATGTGAAAAACTGGAACCTGTGATGAGCACTAATAAGTACACTTGGAGAACACCCAAATCACCACAACACATATTTCAGAGACCTTACGATCGTTTCGTTGACAAAGTCAACATCTTCAGAGGAAGAAAAATTCAGCATTTTTCTTCCTCTGAAGATGTTGACTTTGTCAACGAAACGATCGTAAGGTCTCTGAAATATGTGTTGTGGTGATTTGGGTGTTTTCCAAGTGTACTTATCAAATAAGATTTTCGACAAAACTCCCAAAAAGGTTTTTTCAGGAAAATGTACAAACATTTTTTCACGAAAATCCGAAAACATTTTTTTAAATAACTTATTAAACATGTATTATTATGCCCTTCACTTCTGAAACACATAATACAGACTGTTCTATTTTAAACCATTGCGTTACGAGAGTTTGATTTTTTAAATTTCGGTCACTATTTGAGAGCGCCCCGTATACGCCATCTCGATTTTTTCATGAAATGATGAAACTAAAATGTCTAAATGCGTCATTTGCATGAGACTTTTGCTTGTAAGAACGCCGTATCACAATTTTTGATATGTGCCAAAAATGTGAAAAGTTGCAAAACAGTTGAAATAACTCGAAAACAAACATGCATTACAAATAGATGGAAAATGCAATAATATAAGGGGTGTTCAATTAAATAAGAAAGTTTGTATAGCCAACGACCTATGGGCCACCTGCGATTGAAATTATTTTTATTTTCACTACAGTGCGTCGTTGCCAATGTGCCCTCTATCATGCTGACTTAAAGGTGCCTTCTAATAATTATGCTGACTCGGCTGTCTGAGCTCTTGGATGGTCACAGTGTTACATAATGGTCTATTGTAGCTGGTCTATTTATCTCCTCCCCCCTTTGAAGAACGAAGATACGGTTCGTTCCGAATTTTTATGGGAAATCCGGGTTCGACGTTCCTTGGATTTTCTTTTTGTTTTTTCCTCCATTTTCCTATACCCAGCTTTGTTATGGTTATTATGATGGCTAATACTATAGCTACGTATAGTAAGATGGTCCATATACTCAGGTGATAGATTAGTATATTGATCTGGCCTGGTATATATCTTTTTATTGGTTGGAGTTAGTTCTGGATATGGTTGATGTCGTGCAGCTGAACGTTGTCTAATTTTATTTCTGGTAGTTCTTCGGGAATTTCGGGTTATTTTTGTTTAGGGGCTTCTAACTTCGGCAGATTGAATATTTTTTGGATTTCTAATGATGTTGGTGTTGTCCTGTAAATTTTGTTTCCTGTTTGTAATCGGCAATTTGGTTTAAGGCTTACTAATTTTGTTCCTTTTATGATGCTGGGCCTTGCTTCTTCCTCGCATATTACTCTGACTCTGGTTTCGTCTGGCGCTATCACAATGTATTGGCTGTTTCCATAGTTTGAGACGGTGGTCTTGTTAATTTTGACGATTTCTTGTTGGCAGTGGTCTATTGGTTTGTAAAATTTTATTAGTTTGATTTCGCATAGATTTTGATCGTCGAGCGTATTTGGAATATCATTTTCACAAAAATATAACTGATTCTTTAAATTTTGACCTTCTTCATTTCGGTAAGCATATTGTTAATGTAAATGTATAAGGATTTTTCGGGATAGGTAATGTATTTAATTAATAGTATGCATAATCTGATTCGTATTTCTAGCTGAAAATAATTTTGAAGTCAATTTGAACTGTTTTGATTTTAAATATTTTTTCATACAGATTTAGATCACTTGTTATTAATCTTCAATTGGTTATGTAATGTTGTATCTTAGTAAGTTCTTCTATTATAAATTTGGGTTTTAATATGGATGTGTGGAATATTCCTAATTTTGAGAAGATGATTGCATTTTCTATTGTTAGAATTATTTCCTGGATGTTATTTAGCAAATACCCTATATGTGTTAATAATTCTAAGTGTCTCTACCCCAGAAAGGGTTCTAAGCATGTTTCTGATTTTTTTTCTAAAATCCCCTTCGTACTAAACTGCAAATTTACCGAAAATTAAATTTTTATTTTCAAAAGGAATGTACCTGCCAAATTATAAACGTGGAAGGTATTTTTTCTTATTACTTGCTTGAATGATCCGTTTTAGTCAAAGCAATCAAACCAGTTTCTGCAAACAAAATTTAAAAAAAAATGTAGTTATTTTTAAAATATAGTACACACGCTGACTTTATATGGGTTTTACTATGTATCAAAACTGAAGATTCTAGTTTGCTGGGAAATTGAGTTATCACATTAGAAATATTTTTACGAAAATTCGCTACCATAACGCACTTGTTGCACCTAAACTCTTTTAATCACATATTTACTATTACTGTTTAGTAGCACAGTACCTACGTGCATTGATTAACAACCTGAATTTGATGTAGACAACCACTTTCTTATTTGTTTGATTGGATGTTAAAATCATAATATTCTACTACAGTCGACGGCCGAAGGCATTTGTTAATATTAGGTTAAAATTAAAAGTTGGATTATTATTTACCTACTTCGGTTTGTATTAACCTTAGAATAAAGGTCGTTATTTTATATTGTAAGATTCTAAGGTGTCGATTTCGAGGTTATCTTATTCTTCTTCTTTGTTAATGACGTCTGTTAGTTTCGAGGTTATGCTTAGAACGCTCACGTTTCTCTCATCTGTCAGTTAACAAATGACAAATAGTGTTGCCGTCAGATTAAACTAGGTGAGGGAGATGGCTTCTTATATACTGTGAAAATAGGAAGCTTAATATTTATACATAGTAAAACGTAGTTCTAGATTAATTTTAAACCAACTGAATCACTTCAATTGATTTTTTTATTTATTAACATTTTTCCATCTTCAGATTCAGGTGCAAGTTTTCGCAAATGGCAACCCTGCTGATTGTTTATTGTGACATACTTTCGTAGCCTGTCCGTTCAAAGCTTAATTTGGAGATTTTGTTTGCAATGGCAGCGGAACCCTGATTTATCTGTCTGACCTTGTCTAACATTATAGGCATCCATTCAGAAGTAATTTCAGGTTATATTTTAGATTGTTTATTTTTTATTTAGTTATAACTCAAGATTTAGTGAACCGATTGAGTTCAAATGGATATGATATCTTCGTGCTTGTAAAATTTGTGTTTAATTCTTCTAGCAATTTAAAAGACATTGCGTTTTCAAGCAGTTTTTTGTTTCTGTTTTTTTTTTTCTAAAACTAATTAATTGTCAAAGTTGTCTAACGAACTCGTCCAAGCTATTAACAAGACGAAGGAATTTCCAAATTTGGATTTGATTGGTTAAGTATTTTTGGAGTTATATTATATATATATATATATATATATATATATATATATATATATATATATATATATATATATATATATATATATATATATATATATATATATATATACTTTCAACTGACCTTGGATTTGTGTTCTAAGGTCCCTAGTTCACGTTCATTTGAAGAAAGTTTCCACAAGTCTTACCATCGATACCTCTCTTCTTAATGAAAATTCACTAAAATAAGAATGGTGTGGTTGCCGCCTTTCCGGAAATACATTTAAATAGTTTTCGTTAGTCACTCTAGAGTTTCTTTTAGTTTGGTAATATACTTTTATCATGCCTCTCTTTTCTTCATCTGAAAAACTCGTGATTTTTTAATAAATGCCGCAGAGACAATGTACAGAAATACTGTAAACATCAGAGTTTGACTGAACTATCAATATTTAGATCTTTAAACAAATTTATTGGCGTCTCTTCTAAAGCACTCTTCGCAGAAACGATTTTTTTCCAATTTTGATAACAGGTGAGATGTGATCATATCGTGTAATATATCATTGTAATCAAAAAAGAAAAGACTTTTAAAAAATGCAAAAATCCAATTGGCGCCCATAAGAGAAATCAAATTTAAGTATTAAAATATGATGACATATTTAGATTGCCCATAAAAATCGTGTTAGCAAGGTCATAGTTAAAAAGGTCTAGTCATTTCGGTATTAGTTTGAAAACAAAAAAAACTGAACTTAAAAATTTACGCTTTTTTCGACTAATTTAAAAACTAAAAATGTCACCTCAAATTTTCTTTCAGCTGATTGATCAGCATCAAAACGCGCAACTGTGCTCTTATTTAACCATCCCCGTGTATCTTACGGTTAACAGAATCCCAATGGTGAGGCTGCAATTTGATCTACCCTATATATATATATATATATATATATATATATATATATATATATATATATATATATATATATATATATATATATATATATATATATATAGGCTAACTCACGGTCGGCGGCAAGTTAGACGATTGCGACCAACAGGACGTAGGATTATTTAGAAAATTTGGTTTCTTGGATAATTAGTTCTGCTCTATCTATCTAAAATATTTTCAGCGCTGCGGCGTTGCCGCTTATATCGAAAAGTAGAAACTTCGATATTTTAAAT
Organism: Tillus elongatus; assembly: GCA_964006375.1. Classification (NCBI taxonomy): domain Eukaryota; kingdom Metazoa; phylum Arthropoda; class Insecta; order Coleoptera; family Cleridae; genus Tillus; species Tillus elongatus. The sequence goes on from OZ023263.1 coordinate 117,146,019, forward strand.
GAGACACTCTATATATTATTACATTTTTCGCTTCACTATTTCTTTCCGATTATTCTTGTATGACACTTTCCTCCATCTCTACCGGTTGTAGAGAAATGAATTTTTTCTTATTTTTTTGTGAAAAACATAGTTGCTATTAAATGTTTATTAGGCAGGATTTGAATTCTTAGAGAGCTGAAATTTTGAATGTAGTTTCCCAATAACCTGTGTATGACTGAGGTCTGAGGGAATTTATTCTCCATTATACAGGGTGGTTCAAAATTTGTGATTTTACTAATATATACAAAAATGGGGAAAAGTGCATTTTTTTAAGTAGAATACTCTGTATATTATTAAACATACTAAAAGAAAATTAAAGTTTCTTTAAAATAATGTATTATGTTCCTATACCTAAATAGTAAGGTTTCGGAAATAAAAGCAGAGTTCTATAAATATCGGATTATTTTGTCATATTTTGTATGTATTAGAGTATGGAATGTTATGGAGCATGTCATTATGAAAACTTATTTGACAATCAGTGCATCATTATACAACCGTTTGCGCGTTCTTTGACGAAATCTTGTTTTGAAAGGAATCAAAATGGCAGGCAATAACCACTCAAAGAAGTTAGATGAGATTGTTTATTCTTCTGGGTAAATGTAGTCAAATTATAGCAAGAACATACAGAAGGTTCAATGAAATGTATACCGATTGACATCCAATAAAACTTTAGCACTAAGACTAATAACACAGGAACTTCATTTTCATAGCTTTACTATTATTAGCAGATATTTAAGTTGATTGTGTCGATTATGGAGTTGGTAAAAAATGATTATTGTATCCATTAAAGTAATTATTATATAATTTTCAGGCTAGCTAGTGTTCAACAAAGATTATATATTCTATGATAGCTAGCAATGGCAGTCTAATTTGATATTATGGCAAATGAACATGACATTATAATGCAACTAATGGAGGGTTTACATCTGACACTTACACTTACATTATATTTATGTCAGGCAGACGTAGATATAAATGTAAACGCTAAGGAAATTCTGTCTGAGAGATAATATTTTTTAATTTTCAGCATTAAGGTCGACACATTTCTGTCACTAAATATAAGCACCGATGATTTTCATGTCTTAACTCACATGACATATATCGCCGTAGTTGTAAACGCACCATTACAACGGAATGAAGAATGACAGCTGCGCGTCATATTCTGACCAAATCAAAACGCAGAGTGGTGCGATTTCACACGTAGTCTGCCGTGTTGTCAGAATAAATTATCATTCTAGTGATGAACTAAAAATCATGAGAAATTGGTAAATTGAAATTTGCCGTTATTAAATAGAGTTACCGATAACTGATAAAATTATCATTATTTTATAAAAGTTTTTTATTAATATATCAAAAGTTATGAACATTTGAAATGTTCATATACACGCAAGGTTTAACATCTAAAGATCTGACAGCGCCGGTAATAAACAACTTCATCTTCCAATAATAATTATAACGGCAATTGTAATATTTTTATCTGCGATTTATTTAAATAGCAGATCAGCAGACACGCACACAGGTAATGTCATTTTTCTTTATCCAGCACTTCAGGTATTTCATTACGAAATTTGAAGTGATGTCAAAGAATATTTATTTTTAAATTCGAATAACTTTGTTTTTCTTCATCAAAAGGCTTGAAAATTGGTAGACGGACACGTCTATACAGTTGTTAATTTTCGTTTTAATCTCTTAAACACTTTCGAAGATATTGCGTTTAAAATATAATTTTTGTGTATGTATATGTATGCATATATATATATATATATATATATATATATATATATATATATATATATATATATATATATATACATATATACATATATACATATATATATATATATATATATATATATATATATATATATATATATATATATATATATATATATATATATATATATATGGTGACACTGTATGTATTTAAACTATAAAAAATATGAAACATAGAAAATACACTACACAGTAGGTAAGTTCATCTCAACACAAAATCGTAAATATAGCGCTATCTTTACTTTACTACTACTACATAAAAAGCTTGGACGTAGCAAGTGCGTTTTCAGAGTGAAATTTTATAAAGATATTTTTAATAACTACCTAATAGGTCTTTTTTTAATGAAATCAGACGTCAAAATTGGTTACCAGTGTAACCTATATAGTAGAAACAATGTACCGCATTTAATCAAAATAACTTTTTTGTTTGAAAAAGTACAAAAAATTAACAAATAATATAAACGAGAGCATCTCTGAAGGCGCAATTTTCATAGGAGCCGCTATCTATTGATAAATACGCCGTATCATAATTTTTGACATGCGCCAAATATGTGAAAAGTTGCAGAACAATTGAAATAACTCAAAAATAAGAATTTTATAAAAAAATTTCCTCACAAACATGCATTATAATTCGATAAAAAATGCAAAAATGCAATAAAATATGGCGTGTTCGATTAAAATAAAAGATAGAAAATATGTATCACCAACGACTTATGGGCCACCTTGTGGTTATTAAAATAATTTTATAATGCAGTTTAGATCCCATATAATTTACATATAGAATCTTTCTCGTATCTTGTATAAAAATTCATACTATTCGACCTGTGCATTGGTCGAAATTCGACCGTAATTCATAAAATCGAACGTTATTGATGTTTTTTTGTCATAAGTTATATATCTATAATCTCAGTGCGACTGCTTGACCACAGAATTTTATGTGTTTGACATTCGGTATGAACCCATCTATATCCATCTGTTTGACTATAGAGTAATATGTGTTTGACCTTGACAGATTAACGGTCAGCTCAGAAATGGTACGCACCAGGGGAATCTAATTAAAACAAAGCATTGTTTAATCTATTTGTACACAAATTTTAGTTTTCTGCACTCCTTCTCCATATGAACTTTAACTATGCCTCACACTCCTTTGTCCGAACAATGTGCTTAAAAAGGGGAATAAAGTTTTTTCTTCACATATTAATATATATATATATATATATATATATATATATATATATATATATATATATATATATATATATATATATATATATATATATATATATATATATATATTGAGCTGTACTGTAGAAATGCCTCACCTCGTATAGGTGGGTTCTATAGCGGTCAACTGTGCGATCATTTGAAGAAATCTTCTCACAATTCAAAAGCCGCAATCTCCTCAATAGCGAATTTTTTCTATGAACAATCGCTAAATATTATAGACCATAGTAAGTATCAGAGAAAGGGTATATTTAAAATAATTTTCTGCAAACATTTTAGTAAAATGAAGGACAATGACCGGCGAAGTTGAAACTTAGGGCTTTATAAAACACGTTTCTTGTGGCATTTCCTCTACATAACCCGTATTTGTTTCAGTTCTGTTTTTAAATGTTGCACAGTTTTGACGTTTTAAATTGCGACTGTGTCGTTTAAAAAGAGATTTTCGAAGTTATGTTTCCGGTATTTCTCGACTTTTTGCGCCAAAAAACTTAATCTTGGTCTGTATTACACAACAGATTTTGTTATCCACACAAAATATTTAAGTTTATACGTTTCTCTGGTGATGAGTGGCACGCATTAAAAAAATTACCTATTATTTTAACTCAGATATATATATATATATATATATATATATATATATATATATATATATAACACTAAACCTGATCCCGGATATATGTGCTCTAGGGGGCCTAGTTTGCGCCTAAATTTTTAAAAAATTCACTAATGAGGAATTCCCGATTTTTGAATTTGAATCCAGAAGGTGATAAATTCGACAGGTACCTACAATTTTTTCAGTCTATGTTTGCTGTTTGGCAATACCTAAATCGATCTCATTGGTTTCACACTGGTAAAGTCAGGGAGTCATTATATTTTTTAATCAGTTTATAACTGCCTTTATAAATCAAAGGCTCAGTATTTGTTTCCCCTACGTGGTGAAACCGTTTCATACAGAATAAAGGTGTAGAGATTTCTTTTGTGGCTTCGCATGTGTTGGTTTTCTTTTCTGTAAGCGGTGTTGCTGCTTGGTAGCACAATCATATTTTATTCTACTTGTTGGTGCTCAGTAGTAAAGGTATTCAAAAAGTGATACAAAATTAAAAACCTACTGCAGTGGTAACATATAAAAAAATGACAACACCATTGTTAACAATTTGGCTCTTCCCTAAAGCAAGTTTTCTATTTCTGACAATCGAGTTACGGTGATCATAGAGCAAGCTACCAAAACCTGGATAGATTACAATAGGTAGCCAATTTATATAATAGGGTATAAACAATGAACTAAAAAGAAATACTATGAAAAAGATGAATCATCTTCAAAAGAAAAACACAAAATGAGGTAAATAGTTTTATTGCTTTTAAATATACGATATAAAGAATATTTGAAGTTGACACTAGATATTGAAAACATTTCTTCAAATTCGCAGTGTAAGCTATAAAATCAGCAACATAATTGTTTACTTTGTCTGACAATAAGATGAAACAAATGACTAATTTTTGTAAGATGCTTATTTATATTCTCGTTTATAAATAACATGTAGAGGTTTTGGTATAAAATTGGCACTGGCCTCTGAAGTTTTGATACTTAAGTACTTCTATGTCTAAAAGTCAACAAACCGTATATTTATGTTCATAGGCAAACATAACTTTTGTTTGTTAACAGAAAAGATTTTTCATGAATTTAAAAAAAAAATCATTGTTTGGGGATACTTTTATTTTTACCGCAATTAATACATGTCTACTAAATTAGATAAAGCTGCAAGACTTTATTTAATGGTTGAAATTTACCAAGAAAAAATACCTCAGAAAAATTACCCACTTCAACATGACACATCAGTACAATAAATTTACCCAGTAGCAGGATTTGTTAATGTTTGGGTTCTAAAAATATGTCACAAGCTTGCATGTTTTACACTGTCAACACGGGTGAATATGTTTTAGAAGACGTAGACGACGTATAACTTAATAATTTACACACAATTTATGAAACTATATTTGTTTTGGAAATTTGTCAAACATTTAAGCCAAAAAAGAAACCGCCTCCGTCCATCAAATAGTATATATGTTGTGTCATGTTAATTACAACAGTAAATTGTATCTGGCAAAGTAAAATAAGTTTCCGAGGCATTTATATAGTTGAAACATTTTAGACTCAAACAAATAAATTTGGTGCCCCTGGATTCTGCTTAGATCGGTTTTGAAAATAGAAGGCTTTTGTTTAGTGATTATGATTTAAATTACACAGTTTTATATGAAAGATGCAGAACTATTTACGATGAGCACCATACATGCGTTTACGAATGGTCACTTAAACTACAAATCTAAAAATTGGCAATTATAAGCTGTTCAACTCAATAGATTAAGCTAAAATATTTTTAATTTTCTAGAACATTCAGTTTTTTTTACTCGAAATCAGTCTCGCCTTTTTTAAATAAAGCACCAATATTTGGCGATTTTCGTAGAAAAAAATGGTCTATATCGAGATCACGACTATAATACCTTCAAAAACTTTCGCCATTTGAGCGCAACCTAGTAACCCAGATTGTCCAGTGTCAGTTTCAATTCATATAAATACATTCATTCATACATACATGTATACATTTATATATATATATATATATATATATATATATATATATATATATATATATATATATATATATATATATATATATATATATATATATACATATACATATTGTCACATCCGTCTATAATAATTAAGTATATGAACTTTGTTACTTCTACGGTAAAAGGCCGGTTGTAAAGTGTGTTGGTAACAGCGAACAGTCTGGAATTATAGTTCTAGAAGGAACCAGAAATGACAGGTGTAGAACAGTGTGAAAGATCTATAATCTCTATGGACAGTATAAATAGCCTACCCGCAAGTGATCATAGAGTAGTAAGCGAGTCAGCAGTAAGTATTGGTGTATAGGAAGCGATCCAAGAAGGCGGATAGTGGAATATAGCTCTATGGACATTTAGTAATAGAGATAAATATTTTAGTTGAGAGTGATGTTGTAAAATAGTTGGTTAGAATAAAATAGTAGTTTGAAAAGCTGTGCTTTGCTAGTCAACAAATCCAAAATCCCGTAAAAGGTAACAACTGATGTCAGAAGTGGGATTTTCAAGCTGCTAGCGGAAATATTTTCCAGAATATTCGTTGAACACCGTGGAAATTTCTAGAATTTCGGAAAGATCAGTGTCCGCAGTAATTCATAACTTGGTGTTTAAAACAGAATAAACTGTGTACCAGCCTTAAGGACGTCTATGCCTAAGAAACCTAACATGGACACCCAGCTATTGGAATTGATTAAATAAATGAAAGAAGAAGCCAGAAAAAAGATGAAGAAGCCAGAAAAAGTGATGAAGAAGTGAAAGAAAATCTGAGAAAAAGAGACGAAGAGACGAGGGAGAACTGAGAAAAAGAGACGAAGAAGCCAAAGAAGAAATGAGAAGAAGAGATGAAGAAGTCAGAAAAAGTTATGAAGAGACCAAAGAAGAAATGAGAAGAAGAGATTAAGAAACAAAGAAAATTCTACAAGAACAGGTCTGCAGAATTGAGAATAATACTTTATGTGTCGACGATCAATAAGCTGACGGAAATACAACAGAAAGTCGATTAACACGTTTGGGCGTCTAACGAAGGCAGTTCTATGAGGTCTACACTGGAAGACATGCCTCGTATACCTAGAGGACGTCATTATTTTAGAAAAGTCGTTCAAAGATCACATGAATAATGTCGAACAAGTGTTTCAGGGACTACAGGGAGCCAATTTGAAATTAAACCCGAAGAAATGCTGTCTTTTTCAAAAAGTAGTCAAGTATTTAGGCCACATTGTTAGCCCAGATGGAGTCAAAACCAACCCACAGAAGACAGACTGTATTATTTGTAAGGGGATTTGCTGACATTGGCAAACCCTTGCCCAAACTGACGGAAGAAAAGGCACCTTTCATTTGGACGAATGATTGTGAAAGAGCGTGCGAGACAATCAAACGGACTCTCTGCTCATCCCCGATTCTGACATGCCCCCAGCCTGGTCACAGGTTTATTGTGGACACGGACGCGAGCAATGTTGGTACTGGAGGTTTTCTTTCGCAGGAACTGGGAGGCCAAGAGAAAGTTGTAGGATAGTTCAGCAAGGCCCTTTCCAAAGCATAAAAGAACTATTGCGTGACGAGGAAAGAACTTCTAGCCATTATCAAGACGTTGGAGCATTTTTACAAATATCTATATGGTCAAGAATTTCTCCTAAGAACCGACCACGCTTCCTTACGATGGCTTCTTCAATTTAAAAATTGAGAGGGGCAGATGGCGTGGTGGTTTGAACGCCTTCAAGAGTACAATTTTACCATCGAACACCACCCTGGACGACAGCACGGTAATGCCGACGCCCTATCTAGGAGACCTTTCCCACCAAAATCCAAGCAGTGCCTCTCTGCCGAAAACAAAGAAGGGTTGAATCTCGAAGTGTGTAGAAGGACCACAGTGCAACCAGTTAACCGATGGGACCCGCAGAGGATAATGGAGCATCAAAAAGAATATTCTGATATACCGTCAGTCTACGGGTGGAAGGAGACTTGCCACGAAAGGCGCGCTTGGTCCGAAGTTAGTGATAAAAGCGTTACCACCAAAAGTTACTGGGCCCAGTGGGACTCTATCGAAATCAAAGTTGCTCCTCTGGTTAGAAATTGGGAGTCAGAGGATGGAACCCGCATATTGAAGCAAATAATTCTTCCGCAGGCAAGAGTTACAGAGGTAATCGAGGATATCCATCGCGGGACAGGTGGGTGCCATTTAGGGGTAAAGAAAACTTTGGAAAAAGTCAGATAACGTTTTTATTGGTCAATATGTAGAGCGAATGTGGAAGAATGGTGCTAAACCTGCCAAGAGTGTGCATCCAGTAAGGTGCCTAAATCAAAAATCAGGGGACGAATGAAGCAGTATAACGTGGAAACCCCATTCGAAAGAATTGCAATCGACATAGCTGGTCCTTTCCCTAGAACATACCCAGGAAATCGCTATATGCTTGTAGCCATGGATTATTTTAGCAAGTGGCCAGAAGTGTTTGCGTTCCCGAATCAAGACGCAGATTTGGTGCACCGCTAGAGCTCGATTCGGACGAAGGACGAAACTTCGACGTTTTGTTTTGTTAAGTTTTGAAAACAAATATCTAAAATCTAATCAGCAGTTTTGCATTGAGAATCAAAACAGATTTTGAAAAAGGTACCATTCTGCCTGCATTCCCTATTAAATAAAGGTTGAATGCTACAGATTCTGTTGGGGTTAGAAAAAGTGTTCCATTCGCAAGCAAAAACAACGTGTTTTAGGGTTTTTAGAAATTCTTTGCAGTTTCCAGGAAACCCTGGTGCAGCTTTTTGTAATGGACACGCTGTATATGTTCGCAATTGGAATATTTTTCTTATGTCTATGTTGCCTTAGTATTAATCTGGTCTCTCCTAGGTTCTATATAGAAACTAGCTGTTTGCTTTATCAGATATTCATCTAACACAGTAATTTTTTTTGCTCTGAACTACAACAGAAATGTTGAAGGTCTTCTATCGATACAGTCACAGACATTCCTTCTCGTAAATTGCTCCGTCAGTAGCTCGGCTGGTGATTTTTGATCAAACGAGTACGCTTTTAGTGCCACACCGCTCACTTATCGAACAATTCGCGACGAATGGTCGTTTTTTTCCTAGAGCTTATACAAATAATTATATATATATATATATATATATATATATATATATATATATATATATATATATATATATATATATATATATATATATATATATATATATATATATATATATATAAATGAACAAAGTGTAGAACTTGATGACCAAACCGTAACTTCTTCTTCGTATCGACAGTGAGTTAAAATGGGATCTACAAGTCGATGATCTCTGCTCGCAAATTTAATATGCTCAGCTATTTATTGGTAGAAACGCCGTATTACAATTTTTGATATGTACCAAAAACGTGAAAACTGATAAGTACAACTTGGAGAAACCAATTCATTACAATACAGTTTCAGACCTGACTATCGTTTCGCTAACAAAGTTAGGGTCATCGGAGGGGTGATTAAACTAAGTTTATTAAATGAATTTGGTTCTACAGATTGTACTTAACGTAGTCTACTTTTTATAATATAAGCCTGGTAAAAAATTTGGTTGCCATAGCTTTATTATTTCCAGAGATATAAAAATTTTCAGAAAGGAAACACAAAATCTTCTCGGAAAAACTGATACAATTTTCCTGGTTAACGAGATTGTGCAAGCCACTTGCCACTTGCAAAAAGAAGATACTCACCAAATTTGATCTTTATCGTCCCATTATTTTTTGAGTTATCGATAATGGAAGATGTCTTCAGAAAACTAACAAAACAAGAATTATGTATTAAAGATTGACAATGACTGAATGAGCCTGTTCTCAAAGCCTTCTATAAAAACAATCATTGTATAAATGTCTAGTAAGCCAAATAGAACTTGTTCCATTTTTTGAAACACACAAGTACTTACTATCTTGTTTCAAAAATAGGTTTGTTCATTAAGGAAAGACATGCCAATGTGGACTTAATTTATGGTGAAATGCAACGCAGTGCTCAGAAAATATGATGATGGTTTGTTTATTGTTCTCTGTAATCGACATGAAACGGTTTTCATAAATAATAAGATACATTTCCAAATAGATCAGTCCAAACAAGAGCAAACGCACAAATGTCTGTGCTGGCACGTTAATAAAAATCACTTTAAAATTATAAAATAAGGTGTTTCTTTTTACAAAATTCAGGTACTGTATTTTTCCTGCCTATTGTTTTAAATGCAGAATACATAACCAAGCAAAACATATTTTGTTTTTGTAGATTGACAAGTACTTGTGTTCGTTTCTGTAATCGGTTTCGCGTTTTACCGAAAATTATTTTTCTCTTGATGTCGTAAAAGGTAAAAGCGATTAGAAGAGAACAAGCACCCTTGAAGCCAGAGAAGAAGTCTCTACATCTGTATTTACTATGCAACTCTTTGGTCAAGTACAGGCAACTAGAACTAATGCTGTTTATTGCCTAATGAAGTTTTCAATTTTAAAATATTTTTAAATGAAGCAAATACATAAGTAGGGTAAAGGCTAATAAATAACGATGTTATTAAACTAGATACTTATAATACAAAAAACACAAAACAACTCTGAGTTCTTAAATTAATTCAAAATATAATAAGAAATCCCTTACAATTTTGTCTTTCTTTCTAGACGATATTCCTCGTTATTCTGCTTCCACAAGGGGCTTTGGCTTAAGTTCAGTGCTGCAAAAAATCTAATTTCATGTATTTCGTCTGTTTATTTTTCTATAAAACATCTTTTGCCAACTTTTAAGAATGTTTGCTTCAACAATATTATACAGAAGAATTAAATATGGCGAAATAGTACTTATAGCCAAGTTGTCTCGTGATGTTAGTTTCCCTTAATTGCGAGTCTTTGTGTTTTACAACAGTAGATGATTTGTTGTTCGCAGACCTACTCGACTAACTTTAACAGAAAATTCATTCCTTACACATGAAAACAAATAGTTTCTAAAATTAAGCTCTTGACAATAAATTCTAAAGGCTTCATCTTTGAGAAACGTAAATTATTCATATTCTCAAATTCATTAATTTTAAATTCAAGTCCTTCGGAATAATAAATGATTACAGAACGTGGAAATATCATGTCGTTAAATTCACACCTTAGCTAGACGTGATTTGTAAACGAAAATGGCAGTAAAACTGAGAGGTCTTACGAGTTGCTTATACACGAGGTAATTATATGACATTTAGATGAAAGCTTTGGACCGAGGGCGACATTTGGTTCGATCATTATTAGCTTCTATTTAATTAATGCGTTTATGCGTTGATGTATATTAATTAGAGTAACTTATTGTGAGGGGTTGGGAAGCTGGCGCTCTTCATTGCTGTCGAAACCCCAGCAACCCTTATATAAGTTTAGTCGTCGCGCTCCGACGACGTCTGCTTGATTCCCAACAAGTAAACGTAAAGTTGTACTAAGTTTTACTTCACACTATAGCAATATGTCTCTACGAAGTTCTAAACACTCGACGCTCTGAATTAACAAGTTGTTTTAATAAAATCCAACCCTTCCTCTGTGCCTTGCTTTGACTATACGAGCCATATATACGCGCTATATCTCGCTGCTTGCTGCTGCACAATTGTCGCGCTTGGGAAATCTAAGGAATAAATCAAAACTTGCCCTCGGCCGTCTACTTCTTGTTTTCCTTATGAATTTGTTTAACTTTATGGAATATTAAATTTTATTACATCTGAAATAACGGCAAAACTGGAAATTTCAGTAGCGGACACAACTAAATTTAAAATACAAATTCTACGGTAGGATGGAAAGTATTTGTACAAAAGAAAAACTTACAAGTATTATTAAACTATTGGAGTTGACATTATCAAGTTTTGACCATATAATTTGAAATTTGTAACAGTGGATGCCAGTTAATTTATGGGCACTGAATTAGACACTTAGTTCAACATTTGTTGTTTTTTGCTGAAGTTTTTACTTACGCCAAATGTTTGTTCTTTTTTTGTAATTAGACAGATATTCAAGTTACAGTCTTTGCCTCTATCGTTGCGGTAATACTCCAGCTTTTCATGTATTTTTATTGATGTTATTAACGGATATAAAACTTAGGCGAAAATAAAGAATTGGTGGACAACAAGGATGCTCATCACTAAATTAATTCAGAGTTACTTTAATAAAAAGGCTGAATAAAGGGTGAACGAACTAAAGGTGTCAAAATAAATAGACAGATGTTCTCCTGCATAAGCTACTGTGATGCTTAGAGGAAGATAAATTAATATTTGCAACGGATACCTAGCGGTTTCAATGATACAAGAAAAAAAAGCTCAATAAGGAAACAACATTAATAAAGACAGGTAAGATTTTGATTGGGTATAAATATATCTATTGAGCCAGTCTACAATTAAAATTGTATAGGCTAAGTAATTATAGATAAACAAGTAATAGTTATATATAATAAAAATAATTAATAAAACTTGCAAGCTTAAAAAGAACCATCTAAAAAGAAAAAAGTCTGGATGTAGCAAGTGAGTTATGGTATTGAATTCTTTTTAAAAATACTTTTGATAACAAATTGTCTTTTTTTAGTGAAATCAGGCATCAAATTTGATTATCATTATAACACATATAGTAGAAACAATATACCATATTTCACCAAAATAACTTTAATGTTTGAAAAAAGACAACGAATCTCTTCAAGCTGTTTATCCTACTACGATATATTTATTCACAAAAAGCTCTTCGAAGAAACTTCAAAAAAATGTTTATGATAATTTGCAAACAATTTTTTTCACGAAAATCCGAAAACATTTTTTACAATACCTTATTAAACATTTATTATCAATTAACAAAATTTCATAAATAATATACAAACAATGATTTCTACAGAAACACAAAAAAAAATATGCAAAAACTGAGTATCTTTTAAATAATTGTTAAAAGAATACATAAATTCAAATTACCTTTACCTAATCTGCAATTAAGATTCAAAAAAATAAAATGTAATTTTTTTTCGCGTTTTAAGATAAATGTGAACCAGTAGCAGTAAGTAAAATATAGGTGGAAAAATTCTGACATTTTCATGTCACAAGCTGTCAGAAATAAGAACGTTACTTAAACCTGTCACATTAAAGTTTCATTTGAAATTTGTGAAGACAATTTATCAACTACTTAAATATTATGAAAATGTAAACGTAGATAATCCTATCAAAATAACTATGTCTTATCTTTTTGTACCAAAGTGAATTCAAATAAATATTCTAATATTTTTATTAAAAAATTCGCCAAATAATCACATAATCTAATCGAATCATGGTAAGCGATTCTAGAAGTAGGTAAATATTTACAAAACTGGAATTTGTAGGTATAGAGAATGGTATACAAAACTTGAAGCAGATGAGATGTCTTCGCTTCTGAAACACAAAATATATTTGGAAATATTAAGTTACGGCAGTTTGAATTTTTTCAAAATCAGTCGCTATTTGAGAGCAGCCTGTATGCGAAATCTCGATTTTTTCAAAGAATAATATAAACGAAGAACCTCTTTGAATGCGTCGCTTTCATGGGACTCTGCTATATATTGGTAAAAACGCTGTATTATAATTTTTCCTATGTGCTAAAAATTTGCAAAGTCTGGACGTAGCAAGTCCGTTATTGTAGTGAATTTTCATAAAAATGTTTTTAGTAGCAAATGTCTTCTTTTCTATGAAGGCAGGCATCAAATTTGGTTACCGGTATAACTTATATAGTAAAAACAATGTACCCTATTTCATCAAAATAACTTTATTGTTGGAAAAGTACAACAATTTTCTAAAATTGCCCAAAAAACTGGTCTGATTTTTCTGGCCAACGAACCTGGTCTAGCTATTTACCCACCTAGCAAAATATAATTATTCACAAAAAGTTTTCCGACGGAATTCCCAAACAAATTTCATGAAAATTTGCAAACAACTTTTTAACAAAAATCCGAAAATATTTTTTTACAATAACGTATTAAACATTTATTACCAAAATGTCACAAAAATCTTACAAACAGGAATTATACGGAAACTCAAAACGTTTTCTGCGAAAATTGACTAACTATTTTTTTACACAAAATTTGCCTAAAGAATATATAAAATTCAAATTATATACCTAATAGGTATCTAAGTTTAAAAAATAGAAACATGCAAAAAAATATATTTCCAAAACTAGAATCTGTAGATATAGGAAGTTGTTCAATTTGAAAAAATGGATTTACGACAGTTTGATTTTTCTCGATTTTTTCGACAAATAATATTAAACGAAAACCTTTCTGAATGCGTCACTTTCATGAGACTTTCCTATCTATTGGTAAATATAATTGAAGACCTCCCTAAATGCGTCATTTTCATGGGACTCTGATTTCCATTGGTAAAAACGCCGTATCCCAATTGTTGATATGTTCCAAAATGTAAAAAGTTGAAAAACAATTGAAATAACTCGAAAACGATGGGCGATATAAATGTTTTCTCCTTACAAGCATGCATACAATTGGGTAAAAATGCAATAATGCTACAATAAATGGGCTGTTCCATTAAAAAAAAAATATATAACTTGTATCGCCAACAACTTATGGGCCACCTGTAATTGTCAATATAATTTTATAAGATGCATCTCAAAACACCCTATGAATAACTTTTATAATATTTTTCTGTATCTTGTATAATTACCGATATATTGAGCTTTACAGTAAAAATGCTGTATATATTTAAACATGTAAAAACTGAAATTGACCCTGGAGGCGTTAAGTTCAAACTCCTTTGAAGAAATATTTTTAAAATTGTAAAGTCGCAGTCTTCTAAATAACCATTTTTTTCTACGAAAATTTACGAAAAGTATAGACTATTAAACCACAAACTCTAAACTGAAACTACTGCCAAATCATCAGAGAAGGGGTCTATTTGAAATGAATTTTCTGCCAACATTTTATAAAATTAAGGACAATTATGGTTAAAGCTGTAACTTAAGGCTTTGTAAAACACATTTATTATGACATTTGTTTTACATAGTCCGTATTTGTTTCAGGTTCTCCGCCTAAAAAAAAGCAAAATTTGATGATTCAAATCGCGACTTTGATATTTTTAGAAGAAAAACTATAAAATTTTCAAAGTAATTTTTCTGTTATTTCTTGACCCTTTTGCGTCAAGAAGACCCAACCTTTGTCTGTAATATACAATAGATATTGGTATCCACGGAAAATATTTTGGTTTGGTGCATTTCTCTGGTCATCAGGGAGACCCAATTTTTTTTTTATCTTTCATTTTTTTGTGAATTTTCTTTAAATAAAATTCACTAATGAGGAGATCGCGACTTTTGAATATTAAAAAATTTCTACAAACGAGCGCTCTTTGGGACCCCTGGAATCCAAATCAAAGGTCAGTTTCAGACTTTATATATATATATATATATATATATATATATATATATATATATATATATATATATATATATATATATATATATATATATATATATATCTGAGTCAGTTTCAATTTTTATATGTTTATATATACATACATACATATATATATATATATATATATATATATATATATATATATATATATATATATATATATATATATATATATATATATATATATATATATATATATATATATATATATATATAGGTGTCACACCGATAACTCAAAAAATAATGCGCGAATGACGATCAAATCTAGTGAATACACTCCTTTTGCAAGTGGCTTGGATAATTTGGTTAGCCCAGTCCAAATATATTAAACATTAGTTTGCTTTAATTAGACAGTCAGATTCCCTCGGTCCCTCCCAGTTCTGAGCTGACCTTTAATGTATCGAATTTCGACCACGTAATTATAATGCATGTTCGTAAGAAAATAAATTTGGAACGCAACAAGTGCGTTATGGTAGTGAATTTTTTTAATTTGCTTTAAATTTGAATAGCTCAATTTGCTATTAACCTATAAGGATCGTCGGCCAGGAAACTAGTTTTTTCGGGAATATTTTAAGTTTATTTTCGAAACATTTTTGTACATCTTCAAACATAGAGTTATTTTTATCATATATGGTACATTGTTACTAGCCAGTGGGCCATACTAGGTCTTAGTCCCCACGTTTTTCCATATAGCCGCCTAGGGTCATAACTGCCTTACACAGTATTTTTTCAACGTGACCATTCCAGATTAGCTTAGAGTCCAATACGACCCCAAGATATTTTACCTCCCTGGCCATTGGGATGTTTCTACCGTATAGGGTGAGAGTTTTGTGGCTCTCCCACTTCCTACTCCTCGTAAACGGTATGACGGTAGCTTCCTCGGGGCTTACCCCGAGCCCTTGACCAACCGTCCACCTTCCCACCACTTTCAGTGCTGTCTTCATATGTTCCCACATTGAGTGTGTTACCTTTCCTCGGACTAGGATGGTAATGTCGTTCGCATGGCCCTCTACCTCATACCACCCTCATGAGAGCTTCCCTAGCAGGCCGTCCACGACTAGGCACCAGAGCAGGGGAGACAGAACGCTCCCCTGCGGACACCCCGCCCCACCATCCCTGTCCCTGAACATGGAACCGATCCACCTGCAGCAGGTCTCCTCTATTCTCCGCTCGCAGGCAGCTGTCAGTACCGATCCGAATGAGATGTTGCTGAAGGCCCCCTCTATGCCTAGGAAGGCCCCCAGCGCCACCTCCCTGTCCTCTAGCGTGTTTTACAGTTTCAGCACCAGTTGGCACAGTGCTTCTGTCGAGACTCCTGCTCTGTATGCATATTGTCCCCAGTATAGGAGATATGCTTCCAGTACACCGCCCCTAATGTGCCGGTCGAGCAGTTTTTCCATTGTTCTCAGCAAGGAGGACATGAGACTTATTGGCCTCAGGGACTTTGCCTGGCCTGTTGGACGCCCAGGTTTAGGAATGAATACAACCGTGGTCAGTCTCCAGGTCCTCGGAATATACTCCAAACCCAGGCTGGCCCTCATAATGAGAGTAAGCGCCGGCGCCAGTATGTCTATGTTATTCCATCGAATCCCGGGGATTTTAATTTAAAGCTATTCATGGCCCATCTGATTTTGCTCCAAGCAACCCCCTCTTTAGCGACTGTCCAGTTTACTCTAGTTGGCCGCCTGTACGGCGCCTCTATTTCTGAGTGTTCCCAGCCTGGACGTGTTTGGTTTATCATGTTGCATCCGGGGAAGTGCGTCAGTAGTAAAACTTCCATTGTTTCTTCCCCCGAGCTTGTAAATCCTCCCGTGGGTGTTTTAAGGGAGCCTATATTGGTCTGGCTGCCCTTTGACGGGATCTTGTGTAGTCGAGCAATCTCGGATGTCTTCTCCACTGCCACGCAGTGCCTCCTCCATGACCCCTTCCT
Organism: Tillus elongatus; assembly: GCA_964006375.1. Classification (NCBI taxonomy): domain Eukaryota; kingdom Metazoa; phylum Arthropoda; class Insecta; order Coleoptera; family Cleridae; genus Tillus; species Tillus elongatus. The sequence continues at coordinate 117,163,005 of OZ023263.1, forward strand.
GGCGTCCCCCAGTCTTTTATTATAGCTCGTTATTGCATCCCTATATTTTGGTCCCGTTGAACAGCTTACAAACCTGCTTTCTACTTTGTCTGAGGTCCTCGTTCCACCACGGGACGTTCCTTGTGTACGCCCTCATTTTAAGGGGACAGTTGGTAGGCCGAGGTGATTGAGTCTCGCGCTTGGGCTGCCGGAATCTCAAAGTCTATTGAATTGTCTATGGTACTCTTAACCACCCGCAGTTCCACCGCTAGGTCTGCCCTGTAGGCTCCCCAGTCCGCTTTGCGAGGGTCCCGGTACCATACCCGGCCGCAAAGAAAAAAGTCCCGTGGTGTCAAGTCTGGGGATTGAGGTGGCCACGCTTTCTCTTCCAATTCACCGTCCAGGGTACAGGTTATAAATCACGTTACGTGCTGCTAGCAAAAAATGACTTGACAATCATCCTGTTGCATCCACATCGTGTCTCGTGTATTAAGCGGACGTCTTTCAGAAGTGGACAGAGGACGTTGTCAAAGAAGTCAGCGTACACAGGGCCAGTTAGGATGCCATCGAAAAAGTAGGACCCGATGATCTGAAGCACAAAGCAGCGACTAGATGATTGATAATGTTTGACAGCTGATATTTCCATCTTTACATCTGGTATTTGTTTGGTAGATAGTCGTTTTCGTTTTTAGAAAACCAGGAATGTGTAAATCAAGGTGGCAAAAACTTTGAACATTTGCCAATGCTTAATTTTTTTGCCATTCATTCCCCCCACACACCAGCCACGTCCTTGTCGTTGGGTCTGGTCTATGCTAAGAGCAGTTAAAATTTATTTTCAAGGGTAATGGTGACATCTATCCGGAAAGTGGTTAGGATAAAAGTTTCTTATTTTTTTTACATCTAACCTAAATCTGCAATAAAAAATACAATATTCCATTTAAAAATACAATATTTGGGTCAGAACGACCAATTTCCGGTTTGATCCGAAAGTTAACTCTATCACCAATTGATCAGGCGTACATGATTTGGGTATACAAACATATCTTATTTTCTTTCTTTTGAGCATCCAAGCATCCAGTAGGCTTATAAACGGTTGGTATGGGTGGTCAGATTCAGTCTGTATTTATAAACAAATAAAAACTGAAGCTGACGCCGGATATGTGTTCTAGGGAGCCTAGTTAGCGCTCATTTGAAGGTATTTTTTCAAAATTCAAACGTCGCGTTCTCCTCATTTGTGAATTGTTTAAAGAAAATCCACTACAGAAAAACGACCAAACCATGATGTAGTAATTACAAAAACAAGCTGCCAGCAACAATGTAGCAAGCCTTAGATATGAGAAGAAATATTTGCTTCAATCCTTTACTCTAAATGCTCTAAAGTCTGTGGGTAGCTTGTTGAAGCATTTAATAGACATATAGTATGGACTAGACTAGTATGACAAGATCTATGAATTGTATATTCGAGTTTATTCGTGTTTCTTGTCGAATGCTTATAATTGATACCCAAAAGTTTATGGTCAGTTAAAGTGAGTTTTGTGTAGAATAAGGATTTGTATGTATAAACTGAAAAACCGTCTTTATGCCTTCTGTCGTATTTATCAGTGGATCAGGATCGGCAGCTTCAATTGCGAGGGAGATTTAACACCAAGCTAATAGCCTTTTTGGGGGAACTAATAGGGTAATGATGTATAAGAGTACCCACTTAGTGAACTTTCTAGTATTTTTTATTTATTATACTAAAAACAAATAAAATCTTGGAAGGAATTGGAAGCTTTTATTTATTTGGTAACATTTTATTATTTCTCAAGGTAATTTATTATTAATATAAATGTGAGAAAAATGTTATATTTTCTAAATTGGTGGAAATCCGTAGTTTTATAAAAGGTTTTTATTAGAGTACGCAGTTCTGGTTGTAAAAGTACGCAATATAACATTAACACAGATCACATATGAAATGTCCCCCTTCATGAGATGTACAATCCTCACGCTACCATTTCTTACACTGGCAACTTTGAATCAAGTCCTCAGATTGTGGATCATTAAGTAATCACACGCTGGGTAAAATATCTCTTCGGCTTAACTGCCTGTTTCTTCTGTATATTTTGGAGGCTTTGCTAGCTTGTGCTTTGGCTTGCCATTTTTTATTTGTAGTTGTGTTTATTGTGGATGTGAAGGTGGATGTTTCTACTTGCTTATTCTTCTTTTTGTTCTCTGCTGGAAGCTTTGGCGTGTTTTCTGAACCTATCTTTCTCTTAACTTGTTTTGCTGATTCCGACAGCTTTGCTTCCAGTTCATTCTTCACAGGTGTGCTCGTGATTTTTAAGTCCGTCGTTTTCCGGTATGTTCTTTTTAAACACATTTCGGAAATGGACGCAGGTCTTCTGGTTTTATAGAAGCTCTGTCTTCGTTCGAAGGCGTGGTCGGCGTAATAAAATTTTTGTAAACTGGAATGTTTTCTTGATTATTTTCTTCGTTTTTTGCTGACGAAGGCCCGGTTTCCATGTTCGTGGTGATATCTGAATGCATGTCTTAATGATTCATACCATCATCCACGATAGCATCATGGTCCAATATAATTAAACGAAGTCTTCTTTGTGCATCATCAGCATTTACAGGCAATCTTGTGAAGGCATGAAAACCGATTTCTACCAGTTGAGTCCCATCTGCTGTTTCATTAAAATCTATAAGGGTGTCAGCAGTTTTATCATCTTCCGTACCTTCGGAAGATTATTCAGCAGCATCATAAGGTCTGTCAGTTACAAGTAAAAGGGGCAAAATCTTCTTCGCCAAATAGTTTGGGATTATATGGCCAGACTCCTGTTGCTTCAACTGCGTGCAAAGCTTTGTCGATTTTGGAAACTTTATAATACACTATTCTAAATAAGCCAGGTACTCGTTATTGAGTACTCGATTTACCAGGATGATTAACTAACCAATTATCAGTTGCTTGATTGTATGCCGTTTTCAAAGGACCAAAATAGCCTTTGTCTAATGGCTGCATTTTGTGGCTGTAATGAGGAAGGCAACGATAACAGATGAATAAAATTTTTACGGCAATAGTTGACACCATTAAGACTTTTGTGACACCAATGGTTGTCTTAGATTAAAAGAACAGCAGCATCTTTGGAAACTTGCCCATATTTCTGGAAATGTTTAATCCAACCCACAAATAATTCGGACAAAAAAATTTCGAATCCGAAACAAGTTCCAGAATATAACTCTTGTCTTATTCTTTTACAAGGAAGCTGGTGAGACATATGACCCACCAGCGCTAATACAGCATACAGTAGTAACCAGCTGATCCTTTTCCTTGCTTGCAACTTTTTCCGCTCATTTTTTGTCTAAACACTTTGGGCACTTTGTTGGATACTGTAGATATGCCGGTCTCGGCCATGTTATTACTCGGGAAATTTTACTTTTCATACATGTTTCGCAACTTTTGAAAAAACAAATTAAACTGCAGTCTACTGAAACCAATAATTCTGCGTACGGAACACTTCTACAGTTACCGTAATGTAATTTTTTATCTTTGATAGAAACAACGTACACAGTACAAGTACATTGCGTACTTTTGTCAATTTCTTTATGCGTACACTTGTATACTCGGCTTGAGTTAACTATTTTAGGTTAAAACTACTTATTAGGTCATAAACCCTTATGACTATAAGATATTTTAAAGTTTTCCAACAGATCAATTAACAGAATTATTCCTTATAATACAACAGCCCAAAACTGCAAATGACTACACACAAAACAGTTTTTGAACAGAATAATCGATCTAATGGTAATATTCTGCGTCACGGCACAAAATAAGTTTGCTGAATGATAGGTCTAGGCGTCAGCCAAAATGAATACAGCTAAACGGCCAAGCTTTTAACAAGTCAAATTATTTTTCGTGTATCTTGGGCGTATTGCTGTATATAACGATAGCAGTAGCAAAATTTTGAAAGTAGTATTGCGATGGAAAATACACTACATTTAGCCAGAAAAATCTGACCAGTTTTTCTGGGAGAATTTTGGATTTTCTTCAGAAAATTTTTAATCTTTGGAATGAATCAAGAAATTTTAAACAAATTTGGTACACACGTTACCTTTATGGTAGCTATAAATCGTGCTAAATTTAAAGTTTTAAGCTTTACGTAAGGGGGAATTATAGACATTTGAAAAAAATGTAGAAAATAACAAAGCTATTTCAACAAAATTTAATGCACACGTTGCATTTATATATTTTATACCAAATTTTAACTTCCTAGTTTTATTGAAAGTTTAGATATAGGTAGAGGTAATAATGATTGGCGCAAGGGACCAACAAGGTGAAGGGGAGTGAATGGATATACATCCCTCGCGTTGTTGATGCGAATTTTTGTAGAAAAAATTCGTTAATGAGGACATCGTAATTTTTTTAATTTGCAAAAATCTTTTCCAAATGAGCGCGAACTAGAACACCTAGAACCCATATTCGGGATCAGTTTCAATTGGTATGCATAAGCATATTTCTCACCATACCAAGTCTTTTATCTCCCCTTCACAGCACGGTTTTGTACGTGGACGTTCTACAGTGACCAATTTATTCTGCATTACGCAAAGGAATGCTTTAGCACTTGACAAGCATTCCCAACCAATTGAGTTGTTCAAATTTGAACCATTTAATGAAAATTCGCCACGATAACGCACTTGCTGCATCCAGAAATTTATATATTATTATATTAAACAAAGATGACACAGTTTCGTTAGGGAAAAATAATTGGTTAATAACGAAGATGATACAAAATCAAATAATAAATGTGTTGAATAGGAAGAAAAGGAAGAAGATAAATTAAGGTAAAAATTTTGAAAATAGTTTAAATGTAGCTTAAGAACATTTGTTATGAGGTTACTGACTTGAAAAGTGGTTTCTCAAAGATAATGAAAGTAATACAAATCTAGGAATATTTAGAAAACATTTTCTAAAACAAAAGAACTTGCCAAATAAAAGGCATGAAATACATCTCGATTCCAGGTATTAATTTTGAGAAAATATTTTCTCCGGTTATTACATAAGATACCATAAGTATACGTATGTATTCTTTACCACTGGAATGAAGACATAGCTTCTTTAAATGTAGAGTTTTTAAAAGTAGAGTTCCTGGAAGTATAATACCAAACCAGGAAAATTATCCCGTTTAAAGAACGTTATTTGTGACTTAAAACGATAGTCACAGAATTGTAACTTTTAACAAAATTAACCCAAAGCGGTATGTATTCGATCCAAGCTTATATGTATCTTCCGCTAACCAAATAATAATGACCTTTATCACTTTATGAAGGCGAATCAATATCAGAAAAAGAAATTTACATTACGTGTACGTATATCAGGTCATAGAAAGTGTGAAGAAAGAAGATTTCAAGTTGCTGCCTCAAAAACCTTCTGGTTTCTTCTGATATCACCACTAAGGAAAAGTGTTAATTATTGTTAAATGGCAGTGATTATGTCACTAAATCTAGTAAATACGTTATTGTTTTTAAGTAAAGAATTATTACGTCAAGTTAACATTAGATGTTGGCTAATATATTTTTTGTTTAGTAAACTGATTAGCTTCAGCTCAAGTATTATTATTTAATAAAATGAGTATTTTAGTTATCACACGTTTGATTTTTCGTCGCGTTACGGTTTTCCCAGTCGGCGCAAATGTAATAGCACCGTTGTGTGTTTAGTTTGGTTATTTCTGTCTGTAGCCTGCTTACTGAACCTTTTATGAATAATAAAAAAAATATGGCTGTGCAATTTTCTTATCAGCTTCAATTTCATATTCGTTAATATACATTATAGTACTTTAATTTTTATGTAAATTGAGAAAGATACGTCTATTTCTTCAACCCAATTTAGCTCTTTTATATTATACAAAAAACTCAAAGACGCAGCAAGTGCGTTATGGTAGTGAATTTTCAAAAAATGTTTTTAATAGCAAATATGTGTGTGTTTTTCTTCAGAAAGCAGGCATCAAATTTTATTACCAGTATAACATATATAGTAAAAACAATGTACCATGTTTTATCAAAATAACTTTATTGTTTGAAAACGTACAAAAATGTCCGAAAGTAAACTTAAAGTGTAACCAAAAAAATCCGTTCAATTATGAAGCACTTAATCAAAATTCGCTACCATAACGCACTTGCTGCGTCCAGATTTTGTTTACTTACAAACATGCATTATATTTCGATGGAAAATGCAAAATCATAAGGCGTTTTCGATTAAAAAAAAAATTATTTGTATCACCAACGACTTATGGGTCACCTGTAATTGAAGAAATATTTTTTTAAGATTTAGCTCAAGACACCCTATAATTAATGTATACTTTTTTTTTCATATCTTGTAGAATAACGGATATATTGAGATTTATTGATTTTTTACGAAAATTCGACAAAAGTTATTTACCATTAAACGTTAAACTCTATAGCTAAGACTAGTGCCAAGCATCAGAGAAAGGGTCTATTTAAAATGAATTTTCTGGAAACATTTTAGTAAAATGAAGGATAATGACGGTTGAAACTAAGACTTCAGGGTTTGTAAAACATTCTTCTTGAGACATTTTCTTTCCATAGCCCGTATTAGATTCAAGTTCTTTGCCTAAATGTGGCGAATTTTGACGTTTTAAATTGTCACTTTGACGTTTTGAGGATAACCCCAATTTATTTTTCTTTAAATGGCCATAACTTTTTTGTCTTTTGACCTAAAGCGCTGGTAGCTGGTTTACCTATAGCGATATGAAACGATCTACCAAATTTGGTTGTCTTACTTTGTTATTTTCGGAGATATGAATTTTTTTCTGAAAAGAAACACAAAATTTTCGGGTAAAAATTTGGCAGATTTTCCTGGCTAACGAACTTATCCAAGCCACTTACCAAAGGAAGGTATTCACCAAATTTTGTCAAAATCAGCCCATTATTTTTTGAGTTATCGGTGTGATACACACACACACACACACACATATATATATATATATATATATATATATATATATATATATATATATATATATATATATATATATATATATATATATATATATATATATAATATAATATAATATAAAAAACATATAAAAATCGAAACTGACCCTGGAGATGTGTTCTGGGGGGCCTAATTAGCGTTCATTTGAAGAAATTTTTTCAAAATTCAAAAGTCGGGATCTCCTCATTAGTGAATTTAAAAAAAAAATCACTAAAACAATATTCGCGAATTTATATTATCAAATGCTTTATCCATGCCTAAAAAATCATTAACGCACACTTATGTTTAGGTGTGTTTTGTAACATAATGCTACTTGATTAAAACGACCCACATACAATTTTATTTTAAATTAGATTGGTTATAGGGTCAATATATTTAAAGAAATAGCAACTACATTTTTGAGATGATTTGGTTCTCTAGATCTATCGTAGTTTTTTACTATATGGGAAATAGAGTAACTAAATTATAATAGAAGATGAGGATAGGCAACTACAAACTCAAAAGCATTTAGATTCAAGTTAAAGTGTTTGAAAACGCATCTACCCATTTAAAACCGGATTATCAGGCACATAAACGAAGAGAAGCCAATCCATCGAATACCAAGTACTGTTTGAGATAGCGTCCGGTACTTCCGGTGCTGGGTCCAGATAATCAGTCACAGTTGACGTATTATCAGAAAGAGGCGGTCACTAAAATTGAATTCTAATGAGAGGAGGTCTTGGACAGACCTCCCAGTACCACTCGCAGCATCCTTATTGGTCCGTATCAACTGTTATTAAATTTAAAAAAATGTTAAAACCACGATCTCCAACTCCTTAGCACTATGTGCTGATCGTGTTCTGCTGGTAACCAGTCCCGTCTTCTGAGTTACATGTTTAGATTCTACAGATTGTCCATTGCGTTTTAAACTAAAAGCTATCCATTATTTAAGGACGTGTTCTCGCATTCGCTTAAGCGTAGTCTTTACAAGTCTACAAAATACTACATACTGCTATAGTATCAAATAAATCATTTTTTATGGTGTTTTAGTAGTTGCTGGTTGGTAACCGCCTCTAAGAAAACAAGTAGGCAAAGAAAATATTTTATAATTAATTTTTAATTTTTGAAATTTTATATAACTAAAGAATCTTTCTCTCAAAGAAACTCAAAATATACAATGTTTATAATAGGCAGTACCTATTGCATGAATTAAATCGTCACCGTCTAAGTGTCATGTGTCTTTATAGTCATTACCATGGCTCTCTCTCTCTCTCTCTCTCTGCCTTTCTCCTTTCATTTCTTCGTTGCTTGATCATTTCATTAATTTGCTCCAGTTTTCTTGAAGTTCACTTCATGGAGTACCCCTTTGATTTTTCCCAAGTAGGGTAAAACACACAATTATTGACACCTTAAGCATCTGGTTTAGAAAATAATGTATTTTATGACTATTTGACTATGTGCTTCAACATCAGTTATAACGTAAGCTTAGTTGAAAGGTTTTCTAGGATTTGATGAAACAAAATAAAGAATATGTTCAAGTTAAAAAAATATCGAAAACTGAAATTTGACTAATGGATGACATAGAAAAGATATTAGTTGATATAATGTGGTCTCTGTTTTTTAAATCTATTAATAGAGGAAGGATTTGATTAATAGTTTGTGATAAGCAACAATTAAACTGTGCTGTTAGAATAACGAATATATATATATATATATATATATATATATATATATATATATATATATATATATATATATATATATATATATATAGGGTCTGTTAATAGGGATTAACTAGTTTTTTATAAATTAAAATTGATTGGTGAAAGTTGCATATAGAAACTAATTTATTAATGTACTTGAGTGGGAGATTTAATCACAAAAAGTTATATGACCTAAGTGGACTCTTTTACTGTCCAGGTCACCAGACATGGAACATCTTGTTATGCCCGCACTTTTGTCCTGAGGACTTCCAAGTTCTGGAACTCCTTGCCGGCACATGTTTCTCCTTCTGCTCCTAACCTCCAAGCCTTCAAGTCCAGAATTAACAAGGTGCCTCTTTCCTCCTTGTCGACACCCACGGTACGATAATATTTGGGCTGTGAGCCCTCGTGGTGTGTTGTGGAAATATAAAAAAATGCCCTCAGCTGTATTTAATACCCTCTTCCAAGCGACAGACATAGTTATTACGTGACTAGAATATGTATTTCTTACGAAATCGTTCAAATTTCTATCTAAATATTTTTTAAGCATTAAATGTTCCTGGCTTTGCAATATTAGCTTGTTTTTGAGTAGCCCATTAGAAAAAATCTGGGGCAGTTATATCTAAAGATCTTCATCTCCAGTTAAGTCACCACTGCGGGAAATTAGACGACGTATAAAATTCTTCTGGGGAAGAGTCGCATAAAAATTCTACCTGTATTACTGGTTTCGCAATCTTGCTGGAACCATATGCATCGCCATCTAGCTGGAATAAACATTTACCTCTGTTATCTCCGGTCTGCGGCTAGAAAAAGGTTTGAAGCGTTTGTTCATACCTTTCGGTCATTATAGTTACCGTTTGTCCATTCGCATAAAAAAGTACTGGCCGATTATCCTGAAACTGCACACCAAACTGTGATTTTCGCAGAAGGTAAAGATTTCCAGCGGCCCAAATTAGCAAGCTTTCTTACTTACATCTCCACTGAGATAAAATGAGCATAGTCTCTCATAAGTAAGCGGTGCTCCAGATGTGCAATATCATTTATGGGTCTCAAAAATTGTTGGCACAAATCAGCTCGACGTTGCTTATCTTGGCCTGTCAATTTTTTAACGATTGTGATTTTCTAGGAATGAAACTTTTTTTCACAGTAGGTGTCTACTCGGTTCCGGTAAATTTAATGTTAACACATGCCTTACAACACATCGTTTAGGGCCATATACAATAAACCAGGTAACCTTTTTGATATACGCCCTATAAACAAGTCATAAATAATCTTTGTCTAGTTGCCAAAAGTTTTTTTTAAAGGTAAAACACATAAAACGATATATCAACAAAAACAACAAAGTTTTCATTAAATAAAAAACGTGCAAACTGATAGTCTATTTTCAAAACAATTGCTATCATAAAAGTAATAAAAAACCATTATCTCATTGCAATGTTCCTCAAGTTTTGAAAATATTGCATCTTAAAATTGATATCTCATTCTTTGACTCTTCAATGGGAGGTTTTCTAACAGGACCGTTTTATGATAACGCCTTACACAGTTCTTCTTTAGCATAATCTCTTGGCTGATTTAGTCTCCATTTTTCTTCCAAGTTTATTATCGGTTTTGGAGAAGAAACCTCTGTCGGCTGGATGATTCCGGTGGCGTTAAGACTAAGGGCGAGTTTTTTAAATTCAGTAAATAATTTGCTACAATTAGCGACCGCAAAAAGTATAATCGGGACAGTTATTCCACTTTACTTGATATAATATATTTCTACTCTACTCATAAAAAATCTCGACTTGCGTTCAGTCGTTACCACATCTTGAATAATTCCTTATCTGTGAATGATTTTGCTTTTTCAATGTCTTTTTTTTTCGCTCGGGTAAATAAGATTCACTAATGAGTAGATCCCGACTTTTGAATTTTGAAAAAATTTCTTCAAATGAGCGCTATTTAGGCCCCCCAGAATACATATCTGGGTCAGTTTCAATTTTTATATGTTTATATATACATATATATATATATATATATATATATATATATATATATATATATATATATATATATATATATATATATATATATATATATATATATATATATATATATATATATATATATATATATATATCCCACCGATAACTCAAAAAATAATGGGCCAATTTTGATTAAATTTGGTGAATACCTTCCTTTTGCAAATGGCTTGGATAAGTTCGTTAGCTAGAAAAAATGGTCCAGGTTTTCCCAGAAAGTGTTGTGTTTTCTTTCGAAAAAAAATTATATCTTTTAACAAAGTAAGGGCAACCAAATTTGGTACACGGGTTTATATCATTATTGGGAAGTTTGACCAAAATTTAGCTCGGTAGGTCAAAAGACAAAAAAGTTAGAGGCATTTAATTAAAAATTAATTGGGGTTTTCCTCAAAACGTGAAAGTTGCGATGTAAAACGTCAAAATTGGCAACATTTAGGCAAAGAACTTGAATCTAATACGGGCTATGGAAAGAAAATGTCTCAAGAAGAATGTTTTACAAACCCTGAATTCTTAGTTTCAACCGTCATTGCCCTTCATTTTACTAAACTGTTTCCAGAAAATTCATTTCAAATAGACCCTTTCTCTGACGTTTGGCAGTAGCCTTAGCTATAGAGTTATCGTTTAATGGTATATAATTTTTGTCGAATTTTCGTAAAAAATCAATACAGCTCAATATATCCGTTATTATACAAGATATGAAAAAATTTATATACATTAATTATAGGGTGTCTTGAGCTACATCCCAAAAAAAAATTTCTACAATCACAGGCTGGCCCATAAGTCGTAGCTGATACAAATTCTCTCTTTTTTTAATCAAACACGTCTTGTGTTATTGGATTTTTGCATTTTCCATCGAAATATAATGCATGTTGGTAAGAAAAGAAATTCTGGACGCAGCAAGTGCGTTATGGTAGCGAATTTTAATCAAATGCTCCATATTTGAATAGCTCAATTTGCTATTAACCTACAAGGTTTACCAAGAAACGAGTTTTTTTCGGGAACACCTTAAGTTTACTTTCGGAAATTTTTGTACATTTTCAAACAATAAAGTTGTTTTGATGAAACATGGCACATTGTTTTAACTATATTTATTTATATCACCTTCTCCTAATAAATGTATAACTAGTTGCATACGATATTTTAATATATGTACCGATCTTTCAAATTTCCCAGCGTTCTGACTCCCACAACTCAAAGGGTTTTAGTGAATTCTCTCTTTTTTAGTGAAAAAAATCACTAATGAGGAGGTCGCGACTTTTGAATTTTGAAAAAATTCCTTCAAATGAGCACTAATTAGGCCCCCGAGAACACATATCCGGGGTCAGTTTTAATTTACACACACACACACACACACACACACACACACACACACACACACACACACACACACATATATATATATATATATATATATATATATATATATATATATATATATATATATATATATATATATATATATTGTAATGAAGTCCGATTTATTGTAGTTATTTGAATAATTAATGAGCCGTTTAGGCGGTATAAATAACGGCTATTTGTTGAACAATAAATCTGATTCATTTTAAAGTATGAAAATTCGCCAGAATCCAAACGCAGTTCTTGTAGAACGGACCGCTGTACGCCAGTCTGACACGCGCAATAAGATGTGTCCTAGGCGCATGTCGGAAAAGCGGAGAGGACAGAGCAGGTGCAACGCGAGACAGAGGGTTTTGAATGATTGCCGTGGTAACAGGTCTCCGTCGTCCGTATCTCGCGTGGAAGTTTGTTAAAGCGTTAGGTGTAATAGTACCTGAGGGAAGATTGTCCCGTATCGCTATAGAGTAGCGAAGAGGCCGGGTATTGGTCTGTTGTTAGTAGAGAATAATAGTCTAGGAGGACTGTGTTCTGTAAAGGTATCAGTTTATCAGGTTAGTTATCACTTCGGGAAACGTGCAGAAGTATAATTGGTAAATGGTTAAACTTGTTGTGTTTTATTAATGCTGTTCTACGTGAAGTATTAACAGCGGAGTTAGGATTTCACGTGTAGATAGAGTCTACTAGATTTACTGGTGACTAAATGGTCACGATTGCCCATCTAAGGGAGATCTAAGTAAGGTAAATAATTATGCCGTACTGTAGTGGAATTAGGGTGTTTTAGCGAATCAAAGCGTACTATACAGGGTGAACCGCGATATCTTGGAGGGACGTACGTCCTTTGAGAGATCGTGTATTTATTCTGGAGGGTATGCGCTCGCTGAACTAGGTGGTTAATTAGTTATAGTGTCCAGCCTAGGTAAGGGCCAAGCTGGTCACGTTTTGTACCCATTTAAGGGAAACGGGAGCACGGACAGTGCTGAGGTAGGGTAGTATTTAGTGTGCCCGACGTCGTGTGCTGTATTGGTGCGACTATGTTTGCTTTGAGGGACGGAAAAGTCCTCGGAGGAAGCAGAGATCAATCCAAAATGGTGTGCAATCGCTGGAGGGCATTGTAGGCGAGTTAGGGTGTTCCATATTAGGTAACAAATTACCTAGTGGTATTCATTAGTGAGTTAGGGTCGTGAAAGCGTGGGAACCGTTTGTTTGCTCACGGCGCGGATCCATTCCCCATTTGAAGTTTAGGGTATCCTGTTTTACGCTTGCCGTGCCTTGTTATGCTTTGTTTGCTGTGTGAATGCTAGCCGCCCGCTTAATTAGCATTAATTATTAGGCGTATTATTTTAGGTGCATATCACTGTATTTTTAAATGGTACACATTTGTGGTATCAATTGTAAAAGAATGTCTTGCCAGAGATAACACTATCTGAATTGAGATATGTTTCTCGATATTGGCATGCTTTGTAGCGAATTTTTAGTTTTAATTATTTGATTGATTTTTATTATTGCCGATTTCATTTTTGTAAATATCTAGAATGTTATTAGAAAGCTTTTATGTAACTAGTTGCGTTTCACTGCACTGCCTGTAGGTATTTGTATTAGTGTAAAAGTGTGAGGGCTAGAATCCTGTGACGGATTGCGACTAGCGTAGGCATATCGTAGTCGATAGTTGCCTGTTTAGAATATTTCTGCTTCCAACTTTATATGTTAGGGAAAACAGCCATTATTCGGGAGTAAGTGACTAAAACCCACTTACTCCTCGAGAACTCTACGGGACAGAATAACTTACGACCCCTGGCTATAGTTTTCATCTCCACTCGAGTTACCATGGGACAAGGCTGTTATGAAACAGTAACTTTGTGATGTTCTACGAGGGCCTTAGCAGAAGTCCTCACGGGGATCTGACCCCGTCCTATTTAATAGGGAATAAAGATGGCGCCCGAGGATAGTTTAATTTAAAAACGTTTAAGTCTCGCCCGAAGGACGGATTGGTAAATTATCCGTCGGGCCATCTGCTGAGCCGGAGTTCATCACAAAAAGATGTCGGCCCGAGCATGGACTTAGTTATGAAGTTTCGTAGGGATAGGATTTAAATATACCCTGTAACTTTAAGACTAGTTGGTGTCCTGGAGGACTGGACCAACGGAAGGTCTTGTAAAAGGGAACCTCTGTGTTCTGGGAATGGGCTAGTGAGTCCTGTATATTGGGATTTGTCCTGGTGTTTTAGTGACTTAGGTCCTGTTTTAGTCAGTTAGGAACTTAGTAGTCCTGGTTTTTGAATTGAGATATTCTGTTTTACGTGGACTTGTCCTGTATATTGGACGAAATTGTCCTGTTGTTTTATGGACATAGGTGTCCTGTGATTTAGTGGGTTAAGGACTTAGGAGTCCTGGTTTCTGGATAAAATAAATCCTGGTTGGAAGGACTGAGGTGTCCTGTAGGGAAGGGTTATCCCGTGCCCTGGATGTTAGGCTGAGGAAACTGCGAATATTGTTGAAATTTCGTGCCGTGCCTACGTAGTGGTATTCCATATACTGGGTGTTGAAGTGGATACTGTGATGTGTCAGCGGATACACTGACAGTAAATATGGATACTGAGGATGAAGGGGAAGGGGAAGCCGTTAAGGCAGAGTTGTCCCTAGACCCGGATGCATTTGATAGTCGTACCAGCTGGGTATATAAGCTGAAGAAAGGCGAGGTCGACGTTGAGTTAGCCAAGTTTAGGTTGGTGTGCTCTGGTACAGTCGATGAGAAAAAGCGACGTTTAGTTCAGTTTATAAAGGAGGGTCGATCGTCTCCGAACCCGATAACTTTACAGAACCCTCCGGTGTTTACGAATACAATGGCGAAACCGATTGTTGAAATTCCGAATGTGGCCGGATGGCACATTCATTTTGATGGTAGTTCCGATCCGGAAACTTTCATGGAGAGGCTAGAGGAAATGAGGTCGTTGTATAATGTGACTCCTGAAAGTCTGCTCCGCGTGTTACCGCTGCTGTTAGAAGGCAGATGCCTGTTATGGTACCGGAATAACAAGACATCGTGGTTGACCTGGGAGGACTTTGTGAATAGCTTTCGCAAATTCTATTTTCCCAGGGATTACTATATTAACCTGGAATCAAAAGTGAGTCGCAGGTTGCACCGCAAAGGCGAAAAGGTGTTGCAGTATATAACAGATATACGCACCCTGATTCGTCGTCATGGGAAGATGACCGAAGAACAGGAACTGTCGTGGCTTTATAGGAACTTGTTGCCCGAATTTAAGCAAATGCTTTGGCAAAAAGATTTCACGACTGTGGAAGCTTTTGTAGAGTCTGCCACTGCCGTGGAAGAGGTTCTGTACGAGGTGGATTCAAAAGCGACCGGCCCGACACGGGCGGAAAACTCGGTAGGTTCCAAAGTTGGAACGGGTGTTAGCCTAGAGGCAAGGGACTCCGGAAGACAAGTACAGTCTTCGTCGAGTTCGCAGCCGAAGGGACACGAAAAGAAGGTTCATTTTACCACTCAGTCTTCTAGACTGGATAGCGCAGCGCAATGCTGGAAGTGTGGGAAAAGGGGACATTACCGCAGTCAGTGTCAATTCGTTGCACAGCCGCGCTGTACCAGATGTGGCAAGCAAGGTCTGTGGTCCCGAGATTGCCCCTGTTCCCAGTCGGAAAACTCGAGAGGGGGCAGTGTAGGCTTGAACCTATTGGCGGCCCCGAAGACCGAAACCCCGCAAGACAAATGGGTGCATGGTTCTGACACAAGGCCCTTCCTACTGGTCAAGGTAGAGGGAAGAAACTTCAATGCACTGATAGATACCGGGGCGACAAGGTCGTTTATTGGTGAGTCTGTGACCGCATGGTGCAGACAAGTGGGATTGGTATCCTGGGAAGAAAAAGGTCTGTCTACGCGAGTGGCTGATGGAACAACGACGCCCATTTTGGAAATGTTCCAATTGAGTCTGGGTATTGACTCTGGCGTTGTGCAAGCAAGATGCTTGGTTCTGCCGACTCTGTCCGTGGATATGGTGTTGGGGATGGACGTGCTAGGAGTCCATGACCTGGTTCTCGATTTGAGAAGTGGCACCATCGTGATCAAGAATTTGGATACCCAAGCCCGAGTCGACCAATCACAACGAACAGCGGGTCAAGTGGCAAGTATGGAATAATTTTATAAACCGCTAGCTCAGATAGAGGTGGACCCGAGAGAACAAGAGCTGAATGAAAATAAGATTAGGCAGAGGCATGATATAGGGAGTAGTAGGCATAAGGCAAGTGTTTCGTTGCCTGCTCAGATTTCCTCCCCAATCGCCAACCTGGATGTGAGTTGTCGGAAGGGCGCAGATGCTAAGGTGACCGATTTTGGTGCCGAAGGCAAGCGAACCGACAACTGGTACGACAAGAAGTTCGAAGAGGTGTCAACGCATCCAGAGCCTGTCCCGATTATTGCATCCGTGGTGATCGCTTGTACCGTAGCTTTCCAAATCCACGTAAATGTAACACACGGAAGCTGTCCCATCGCTGGAAGCTGTGTGTTCCAAAACAGCTGCGCAGACGCATTTTAGGAGAGTACCATAATGCTGCGCCAGCTGGACACTTAGGAATTGCGAAAACAATTTCGTCATTGGACCAGAGATATTACTGGCCAGGTATGTTTCGCGAGGCTGCGAAATATGTGAGAAGTTGTGTAGATTGTCGAAGCTACAGAGTGTCCCAAAAGAGACTGTCCCAGAAATATGAACCTTGTAAAGCTGTCAGCATAGACCTGCTTGGTCCAGGGCCTAGATATTCCAAAGGCAATTGCTTGACGGCAGCTATACAGGATAGGTTCGCAAGAAGGACAAAGCACCGACAAAGTCAGCGTGCAAAGAAGAAGGTTAGCATTGGAAATTGTATGGTGGAGCCAGAGGCCGTCGCAAGTGTGGCCGGAGAAATGCAGCCTGTATATAAGCGCAAGTTATGTTGGCGCTGTGGCCAATCAGGTCACATGCGGTCGCAATGTGAAAGGCGATCGGGCATATCCTGTTACCGATGTGGGAAGCGAGGAACGCTGTCCCGGAGATGTCCTTGTTGGAAGAAACAGCAGGACCAGGAAGAGAGGGAAAACGTCTCGCAACAGGCACTAACCTCCTGTGTAGGAGCTGGTTCCCGATCCGTGGGCATACAGTGCTCGCCGATGGAGCTCGGCGTGGGAGTTGATGGAGCTGGTGAAAAACGTGTTCGAGGTGGAATTCCAGCCACTTGCTAGTGGTGTCTTCAGCCAGTTCTCCATGCCTGTGCCTTCTTTCTCCCTCCCCCATTTTGAACACTTGTGCAAAGTGAAAGGTGAAACTGTGCAGTGACAGTGAAGTAGGTTAAGTTAGTTTTAGGTATCGCTCCGTTTTGGCCTTGTGGCCAAGCGTGGCTTTGAGGATTAAGTTAGTTTTAGGTATCGCTCCGTTTTGGCCTTGTGGCCAAGCGTTGCTTAGGGGTTAAGGAGTATGTACAGTTAATTTTAGGAACCTTTAATTTTTGATTTGTTCTTTCTTTTGCGCGGCGTTGGCGTTATCACAGTAGTCTACTCAACGAATGATGTTGAGGAGGTTGAGTAGTAACAAAAGACTGCGTCTTTTGTTAACCGAAGAAGGGCGGGTGTAATGAAGTCCGATTTATTGCAGTTATTTGAATAATTAATGAGCCGTTTAGGCGGTATAAATAACAGATATTTGTTGAACAATAAATCTGATTCATTTTAAAGTATGAAAATTCGCCAGAATCCAAACGCAGTTCTTGTAGAACGGACCGCTGTACGCCAGTCTGACACGCGCAATAAGATGTGTCCTAGGCGCATGTCGGAAAAGCGGAGAGGACAGAGCAGGTGCAACGCGAGACAGAGGGTTTTGAATGATTGCTGTGGTAACAGGTCTCCGTCGTCCGTATCTCGCGTGGAAGTTTGTTAAAGCGTTAGGTGTAATAGTACCTCAGGGAAGATTGTCCCGTATCGCTATAGAGTAGCGAAGAGGCCGGGTATTGGTCTGTTGTTAGTAGAGAATAATAGTCTAGGAGGACTGTGTTCTGTAAAGGTATCAGTTTATCAGGTTAGTTATCACTTCGGGAAACGTGCAGAAGTATAATTGGTAAATGGTTAAACTTGTTGTGTTTTATTAATGCTGTTCTACGTGAAGTATTAACAGCGGAGTTAGGATTTCACGTGTAGATAGAGTCTACTAGATTTAGTGGTGACTAAATGGTCACGATTGCCCATCTAAGGGAGATCTAAGTAAGGTAAATAATTATGCCGTACTGTAGTGGAATTAGGGTGTTTTAGCGAATCAAAGCGTACTATACAGGGTGAACCGCGATATCTTGGAGGGACGTACGTCCTTTGAGAGATCGTGTATTTATTCTGGAGGGTATGCGCTCGCTGAACTAGGTGGTTAATTAGTTATAGTGTCCAGCCTAGGTAAGGGCCAAGCTGGTCACGTTTTGTACCCATTTAAGGGAAACGGGAGCACGGACAGTGCTGAGGTAGGGTAGTATTTAGTGTGCCCGACGTCGTGTGCTGTATTGGTGCGACTATGTTTGCTTTGAGGGACGGAAAAGTCCTCGGAGGAAGCAGAGATCAATCCAAAATGGTGTGCAATCGCTGGAGGGCATTGTAGGCGAGTTAGGGTGTTCCATATTAGGTAACAAATTACCTAGTGGTATTCATTAGTGAGTTAGGGTCGTGAAAGCGTGGGAACCGTTTGTTTGCTCACGGCGCGGATCCATTCCCCATTTGAAGTTTAGGGTATCCTGTTTTACGCTTGCCGTGCCTTGTTATGCTTTGTTTGCTGTGTGAATGCTAGCCGCCCGCTTAATTAGCATGAATTATTAGGCGTATTATTTTAGGTGCATATCACTGTATTTTTAAATGGTACACATTTGTGGTATCAATTGTAAAAGAATGTCTTGCCAGAGATAACACTATCTGAATTGAGATATGTTTCTCGATATTGGCATGCTTTGTAGCGAATTTTTAGTTTTAATTATTTGATTGATTTTTATTATTGCCGATTTCATTTTTGTAAATATCTAGAATGTTATTAGAAAGCTTTTATGTAACTAGTTGCGTTTCACTGCACTGCCTGTAGGTATTTGTACTAGTGTAAAAGTGTGAGGGCTAGAATCCTGTGACGGATTGCGACTAGCGTAGGCATATCGTAGTCGATAGTTGCCTGTTTAGAATATTTCTGCTTCCAACTTTATATGTTAGGGAAAACAGCCATTATTCGGGAGTAAGTGACTAAAACCCACTTACTCCTCGAGAACTCTACGGGACAGAATAACTTACGACCCCTGGCTATAGTTTTCATCTCCACTCGAGTTACCATGGGACAAGGCTGTTATGAAACAGTAACTTTGTGATGTTCTACGAGGGCCTTAGCAGAAGTCCTCACGGGGATCTGACCCCGTCCTATTTAATAGGGAATAAAGATGGCGCCCAAGGATAGTTTAATTTAAAAACGTTTAAGTCTCGCCCGAAGGACGGATTGGTAAATTATCCGTCGGGCCATCTGCTGAGCCGGAGTTCATCGCAATATATATATATATATATATATATATATATATATATATATATATATATATATATATATATATATATATATATATATGTATGTATGTGTGTATGTATCACACCGATAACTAAAAAATAACCGATTTTGATTAAATTTGGTGAGTACCTTTATTTGTCCAGTAGCTTGGATAAGTCCGTTAGCCAGGAAAATCTGCTCAGTTGAAATACATTAAACAATGATTTGTTTTAATTAGACAGACGGATTCCTCCGGTCAGTATCAGTTCTGAGCTGACCTTCAATGTATGGAATTTCGACTACGAAATTACAATGCATGTTTTGTAAGAAAATAAATTCGGGACTCAGCAAGTGCGTTATGCTAGCGAATTTTTATTGAACGCCTCAAATTTAAATAACTCAATTTCCTATGAATCTATAAGTTTCGTTGGCCAGGAAACTAGTTTATTTTCGACAAATTTGTGTACATTTTCAAACAGTAAAGTTATTTTCATGAAATATGGTACATTGTGTCTACTATACATGTTATACTGGTAACCAAATTTGATGTCTGCTTTCTTTTAAAAAAACACATATTTGCTATTTAAAACATTTTAATAAAAATTCACTATCATAACGCACTTGCTGCGTCCAGACTTTTTTTTTCGAAGACCCCTTATATTATTACATTTTAGCATTTTTCATTGAATTGTATATGCCTCTTTTAGTATCATCCGTAGAAAGTTAAAAAAGTCTGGACGCAGCAAGTGCGTTATGGAAGTGAATTTTCATAAAAATGTTTTTAATTACAAATATATCGCTCTAATACGAGCAGGCATCAATTTGGTTACCGGTATAACCTATATAGTAGGAACAATGTACCATATTTTATCAAAATAATTATTTGAAAATGTACAAAAATTTTCCGAAAATAAACTTTAAATGTTTCCGAGAAAACTGGTCTCCTAGCCAATGAACCTTAGGTTAATAGCAAATTGAGTTATTGAATTTTGAAACATTTCATAAAAATTCGCAACCAAAACGTCCTTGCTGCGTTCATACAAAAAAATTCCGAAAATAAAGTTAAATTTTGGTTTCCTAATCAACAAAACTTACGTTAATAGCAAATTGAGTTATTGAAATTTGAAGGATTTAATGCAAATTCGCTATCAAAACGCACTTACTGCGTCCAGATTTTTTTCTTACAAACATGCATCATATTTCGATAAAAAATGCTAAAATGCAGTAACGAATTTGTTCTACGAAAATTAGCTAAAATTTATAGACCGTTAAACCATAAACTTCACTAAACCCTCTCGAAAGCATCTATTTAACTAAACCGACAGCCAAAGCATCAGAGAAAGGGTCTATTTGAAATGAATGTGCTGTAAATATTTTAGTAAAATGAAGGGCAATAACGGTTGAATCTGAAACTTAAGGGTTCGCAGAACACTCTTCTTGCAACATTTTCTTTTCACAATCCGTATTTGTTTCATGTTCTTTGCCTAAACATTTTGACGTTTTAAATTGCGAGTTTGACGTTTTGAGGAAAATTCCAAAATTTGTTTCTATAGCTGCCCGTAACTTTTTTGTCCTTAAACTTAGAGACCTAAGTTTTGGTACATGGTTCACTCTTTATAATACAAATACGCGTACCAAATTGACCTCACTTTGTTATTTCCGGAGATAATTTTTTTGTTGTTGAAAGAAACCACAAAATTTTCCGGGAAAACCTAGTTTGCTTTTCCTGGCTAACGAGCTTATCCAAGCCACTTGCAAAAGGAAGGTACTCGCCAAATTCGATCAAGATTGGTCCATTATTTTTTGAGTTATCGGTACGATATATATATATATATATATATATATATATATATATATATATATATATATATATATATATATATATATATATATATATATATATATATATATATATATAAACACAAATCTCTATAGTAGTGATTTTTTTAAAGAAAATTCACTGAAAAAGAAAATTTGAATCACCAACGACTTATGGGCCACCTGTAATTGTAGAAATATTTTTTAAGATGTAGCTCAAGACATCCTATAATTAATGTATACAATTTTTTTTCGTATCTTTCATAATAACGGATATATTGAGCTTTAAAGTTTTTTTACGAAAATTCGACAAAAATGATATACCATTAACCGATAAACTCTATAGCCAACACTACAGCCAAAGCATCAGAGAAAGCGTCTATCTGAAATGAATTTTCTGGAAATATTTTAGTAAAATGAAGGACAATGACGATTGAAACTAAGACTTCAGGCTTTGTAAAACATTCTTCTTGAGACATTTTCCTTCCAAATCTCATATTAGTTTCAGGTTCATTGTCTAAATATTACCAATTTTGACGTTTTAAATCGCGACTTTGACGTTTTGAGGAAAACCCAAATTAATTTTTTTAAACTGCCTGTTACTTTTTTGTCCTTTAATCTATAGAGCTAAATTTTGGTACGTAACTTACCTATGTATAATAACGGATATATTGAGCTTTATTGATTTTTTTATGAAAATATGACAAAAATTATATACCATTAAACGATAAACTCTATAGCTAAGGCTACTGCCAAACGTCAGAGAAAGTGTCTATTTGAAATGAATTTTCTGGAAAGATTTTAGTAAAATGAAGGGCAATGACGGTTGAAACTAAGACTTCAGGGTTTGTAAAACATTCTTCTTGAGACATTTTCTTTCCATAGCCCGTATTAGATTCAAGTTCTTTGCCTAAATGTTGCCAATTTTGACGTTTTACATCACAACTTTGGCGTTTTGAGGAAAACCCCAATTAATTTTTATTTAAATGCCTATAACTTTTTTGTCTTTTGACCTACAGAGCTAAATTTTGGTCAAACTTACCAATAATGATATATACCCGCGTACCAAATTTGGTTGCCCTTACTTTGTTAATTCCGGAGATATAAATTTTTTTCGAAAGAAAATACAAAATTTTCCGGGAAAACCTCGGCGGATTATCCTGGCTAACGAACTTATCCAAGCCACTTGCAAAGGGAAGGTACTCACCAAGTTTTATCAAAATCTGTCTATTATTTTTTTAGTTATAGATGTGACACATAAATATAAATATATATATATATATATATATATATATATATATATATATATATATATATATATATATATATATATATATATATATATATATATATAAAGTCTGAAACAGACCTCGGATTTAGGTCCAGGGGTCCTAAATAGCGCTCATTTGTATAATTTTTTTCAAAATTCAAAAGTCGGGATCTCATAAGTGAATTTTTTTAAAGAAAATTCACTAAACAAAAATTTCAACACGCTCATAACTCTTTGAGGGAAAATAATTTAGTGAAGGTCCTTAAGACATGGAAATTATTATTTAAAATGCACGTTTGCGTTCATGTTTCATTTTCTATATTAATATCCTTTAGGCTATAACGTAACCCACGACTTTATATAAAGAACTGATTTAAAAATGTAACAAACAGAAAAGTAATTAGTTGGTAGGCACTGACATTTAGACGCATAGAGAAAAAGGTATATTTATTCTTGAAAATCAAAATAAAATTTCGATACGAACAGAATTAGTCTAGATTGATATTCTCATTTATACCCCTTAGAAGGACATTTTTGGAACAAATTGCCTGGGACCTTACCAAACTTCAAATTGAACGTAGTAGTAAAATCTCACAAATACCGAGAGAATTAAGTAGACGAGGCCGACTTCTTATAGAAAGAAAAACCCAAACGTCCAACAGAACACCCTACAGGTACCATGGGACAATGTTTCAAATGCGGAAGGGAAAGAAATAGAAACACAAGGCGATATTGTCAGTACTGTTTTTACTGGGTCTGTCCTGTACATTTAATTATGTTTGTTAAAATGTTGCTAGACATGTCATTTCCGATAGACCCTTTCTTTAATACCTTAGCAATAGTTTTAGTTATAAACTTTATGGTTAAACAGTTTACAATTTTCAACGAACTTTCGTAGAAAAACTTCACTCTTGAGGAGACCGCGACGTTTGAATTTTGAAACGATTTCTTTAAATGAGCGCGAATTAGGCACCCTAGAACCCATATCGGGGAGTTAGTTTCAGATTTATCTGTTTACAAATTATATATATATATATATATATATATATATATATATATATATATATATATATATATATATATATATATATATATATATCAAAAGTTTATGGGTATAGAAATACAAATATTTTCTTTACGGTCAGGTCATGGGGCCCTAAATTCATTCCATGAGAATGTATTTCTGAAGAGTATACCTTATCACAGCTATATGGAAGTTATGATTCGATTTGCAGCACTATTTTTGTAGTGTAGCAGTTTTTTGTACCCTAGATAAGTTTTTTTGGTGTTGTAAATAATACGTCTCGCTAATAACCCTTGGGTTGAAGCGAATTAAAAAAAAAAGAAAAGCAAAAAGGTCATCCAAGCTGAAGTTTTATCTATTGCACTAGAGGTCCAACAACATCGCATCCAAATGTATCAAAAAGAGTTCTCAATTTATGGCTAACGTACCTAATATAAAATAGCGATTAAATCCGTAAAACAGAAGAAAATTGAGCCATGTAAAGCTGACATTATAAATACATGAAATGAGGGAAACTACCAAAACGACGAACTCCATTCAGCACAATTGCCTATCAGAAAACAACGTTCTCTGACAGACTTTTTTACTGTGATTCTAGCCCCTGAGGATGGCTACTTAGATCGCCAAAACGCGTAGGGAACAAATATTTTCTCAAGAGAAACCTTTTTATCAAGTGTTTAATTATGTCTATTCCAGACTGTTTGACGTTTAGAAGTGAAAATTACAGAGGCCACAGAAATAAAATGTATAGGCGGGCATTCTTGTAAATCATATTATAGATCATACTTTCATTGAAGACAACTGGACTGGAGGAATTTACCCTGATTTCGTGCATAACAGAATATATCCCATAACCGTCGGGTATTAGAGGACATAGACAATCTCCTTGAGCACAAATTATAATTTCAGTTTTTCAAAGTTTTAGGATGGATCTTCTCCACATTATTATGTGCAAGTAGGGGATTACCTAAGGTATAGATTTCCTGGAAAACGGATTGGTAAAAAGTTGGTCAGTGGCTCCCTCGGCATCCATATTTAAGACCGTTCGACCTTTTTTTGGGCCACCTAAAACCCACGTTTATGCAACAAGCCCCAAAGACTCAGAAGATCTAAGAGTGAAGATTGTCCAAAAATGTCGGCTGATAGTCCCGTTGAGTCAGGTTGAAAAATTAGACAGATACAGGTGTGTAAATGTAACAATGTTTTTTAATAATTTTTTAAAGAAAGTCAAATATCTCGAAAATGGTTGAGAAACCTGACATAACATGTCAGTAAAGCCTACCATAAAATTTGACGATCAATCTAGATGCGTAATAAAAAATACCATCTTCGATTTGAAATAAGAAAGTTGTCTACTTCCGGTATAACCGGAAGTCCTATACTAACGTTAATCTTTTCAGTGAATCAGAAATTTCGAGAAACTCACGTGCGTGAATTTTCAGAATTCAATTGTGAGCCGTATTCCAGAAACGGCAAACGGAAGGTCTACGTGGGACACTCTATATATATATATATATATATATATATATATATATATATATATATATATATATATATATATATATATATATATATATATATATATATATATATATATAAAGCGTCTCCCCGGATAAAGTTCACTATAGAAACAAATGTATTCTTTACTTTTATGGTTGTTGCCATAACTTGGTGAAACTGTTCCATAGTAAATACAGACGTAGAGACTAGTTCTCTCGCTTCAAAAAGGTTTGTTTTCTTCTCTGTATCCGATTTCGCTGATTGGCATTAGTAGATAGTTACTCTGTCAGATTTTTAATAAGCATCATTTGCAGGATAACGAAAATAATTATTGTATTCTTTGTTTAAAATTTGTGATACAATGTAATCTTTTTATAAGTGAAATTTTTAAGTCAGAATTAAGATAGATGCTTTTGAATTTAACATGATAATTATGACTTTAGTACGCTAAAAAATACTAACACTGCACACTATGACACCCGACACAACACTGCATAAGGCGAGTTGACATCGCTTAACATTTCTTCTATTAAGTATAAAAGTCAATCTGCTCATTATTTTACAAAGGCTAGTATCTTAAATTTATAAACATTAGCCTATTATGTAAAAAAAACTTTGCGATATGCGACAATGCAGCCAAATATTTTACATTAGCCTCTTTAGTTTTAAATGTTGGAGAAAATAAGCCCCTGAAAAATATTGTATACCAGAAAACATAATATAAACCTGATGGGATTGGCGTTTTTCTTACTTAAAAAAAGACGTTCGAAGGAAAACAATAGCTACTACTACGCAGTCAGTCGCTGGTTTGTCTTGATTCTTTGCAAAAAAAGTGTTTTATTTGCTGAATAAATGTTTTGAGCCGCTTACAAAAAATCCTAACACTCATTTGTTTGAAGAAAATTGAATTGTTCCTCTTTTTACGGCTTTTTTTAAAGAGCTTCACTTTTTTTGTTAAAGTAGTTAATTTTTTGACTTTAATTTTATGCCGTTTAAAGTATCAAAAAACTAGCTTTCACTAGCTTTTACTTACTTTAGCCTGGTCACTAAAAACTGTACATTTATATTACAAAAACTCATGTCATATATAAATTTATGAACAAGAACTGGGAAGTTTCAGGGATTTTACTATTCCTATTAAGAACGAATGTCATTATGGCATTTTTAGTTAGTCTTTGAAACTTAGACCACTGTAGATTTTTGTAAGTTGACCTCGATTATTTCCTTATAGAGCGTAATAACGAACTTATGTGGAAGGAAAACATTAATTTTAGTAATGTTTTTAATGATACGTTCTACACCGTAGTTACCTTATGTATTAAAAAAACTAGGAAACTGATTATAAGGAAAAGTTAGTGGGACCAACCATACACTTTACTGGACGTAACAGAATCAGAATCAATTAATCAGTTCGGGCAATTCCGAACAATCTGTAAACATCAGGGATGCATACAAACATTATATTGGGGAGCCTGGAGACCTTGATATCGAAGATAGAAGACCTTCAGATTTTCTGGTTCCTTGCTTTATGAAGGTGTTGCCCTAAATAACCCACTCTCGATTGTAAATGGATTTTTACGCTATTAGTGAATTTTCTTTTATAGGCATTTAAAAAGATAAATTGGGGGTTTCCTCAAAACGTCAAGGTCGCAATTTAAAACGTCAAAATTGCCAACATTTAGGCAAAGAACCTGAAACTAATATGAGCTATGGAAAGAAAATGTATCAAGAAGAATGTTTTACAAAGCCTGAAGTCTTAACTTCGACCGTTATTGTCCTTTATTTTACTAAAATGTTTCCAGAAAATTCATTTCAAATATACCCTGTCTCTGATGCTTTGGCAGTAGTCTTAGCTATAGAACTTATCGTTTAATGGTATATAATTTTTGGCGAACTTTCGTAATCAATAAAGTTCAATATATCCGTTATTATACAAGATAGGAAAAGATTGGATACATTAATTATAGGGTGTCTCGAGTTACATCATAAAAAAAATCTACAATCACAGGTGGCCTATAAGTCGCTGGTGATACAATTTTTTTTTTTTAAATCGAACACGCCTTATGTTATTGCATTTTTGCATTTTCCATCGAAATATAATGCATGTTTGTAGGAAATGAAATTGTAGACGCAGAAAGTGCGGTATGGTAACGAATTTTCATTAAATTCTTCAAATTTGAATACCTCAATTTGCTATTGACCTATAAGGTTAACCAAGAAATTCGTTTTTTCGGGAATATTTTAAGTTTAGTTTCGGAAATTTTTGTACATTTTCAAACAATAAATTTGTTTTGGTGAACAATGGCACATTGTTTCTACTATATAGGTTATACTGGTAACCAAATTTGAAGCCTGTTTTCTTAAAAAAACACACATATTTGCTATTAAATTTTTTTAAATCAAAATTCACTACCATAACGCACTTGTTGCGCCCAGACTTTTTTATAACTATGTATTTGCGAAGCTCTTTACTTTTGATAGCAACTGCAGTGCCAGTACTTATTATTCCCCTATCATAATTAACAACGTTTGTGATCGGAATATCATTCTCTCGATTAACAAATATATAAAAGTTTTACTTCTGGACATGATCAAATTCTAAGTTTTCTAGTGAGCTGTTGATTTATATTTTTGTTCGTCGCTTATCCTATATTTTCAAATTATCGATTTTGTCTTGTACTTTTCCGGATGTGTGAAATATTGCTAAAAGTACGCCCATATGCAAGTGTGCAACTCGTTACATGATCATAATACTACTAAATGATTTCTAAGAATGGAGTCTTTCGTCCAAAATGTCATAAGAGTAAAGCATTATTAAGGAACAAAGAGATTTGTGATTTGTGTGTTATCACTTCACAATAAATGTTCGAGATTTGCACCATTCACTTTGAGGAATTTGATGGCTTTTTTAATGATGGTACCCGTGGCTCGAGAAAGGTAATCTTTCTCCACTGCGTTGAAGGCCTCTCATACTCTAGCTATCATATCTTGTTTTATAGTAGGTGGTTCCTGGTATACTTTGTTCTTAATGCACGCCCAGTTACTAACATCTAGTGATCGAGGATGAGGACCACCGTTAGCTATCCATCTGTCTCCAAATGTTTCCTGGAGTAGGTCGGCTATTATCTGTGAGTTGTGTGGTGGAGCTCCATCTTGTTGATACCAAACATCTGCAGCTTCGGGTTCATGCAACCAGTTCAGCGCTGGTATTATTACTTACGGCAGAATGCGACAATATCCAGGACCTGTTAGTACTACACGTTTAGGATTCGTTCCTACCTTTTTTTTTAATCTTACCATTATTACTGATACGAATAAAAGGGTCATATATTCAAATTTAGTTTCAGTGAGTCTAATAAATATTTTAATAACCTAATGTACTAATACGCAAATGAAATTCAGTATTGCTGAGTAACCTGTTAAGTTATTATCATAAATGTTAAGTGGAAAACTTCTATTGTAATTTACTGCGCAAAATACATTGAAATTCCAATAATCCGGAAAATTTTCCTATCTCTGCAATCAACAGAGCTATGACAACTAAATTTGTCATATACGTTTCTACTATCTAACTTACTCCACGTGACAAAATTCAGATCTCTAAGTTAAAAGCAAAAAAAAGTTATAGGCATTTAAAAAAAAATTGGATGCCACTGGTGATCAGAGGAAACCACTAGAACAAAATATTTTCTGTTATTAACAAAACCAATTAAATATTACATCCGACGGTTAAGTTTTCTTGACGCAAAAACGTCAAGAAGTAGCAGAAAAAATATTTTGAAAATTTGATAATTTTTCTTCTTCAATCGACAAAGTCGCGATTTGAAACGTGAAAATTTGCAATTTTCAGACAACGAATTTGGAACAAATACAGATTATGTAGACGATATGTCGTAAGAAGTGTGTTTTACAAAGCCTAAGGTTCAGCTTCAACCATAATTTTCCTTCATTTTACTAAAATATTTTCAGAAAATCCATTTCAAATTGACCATATTTCTGATGCTTCGGCAGTAGTTTCAGCTATAGAGTTTATGGTTTAATAGTCTATATTTTAGCAAATTTTCGTAGAAAAAATTCGTTATTGAGAAGACCGCGACTTATGAATTTTAAAAGGATTTCTTCAAATGCGCGCGAACTAGAACCCGAAAAACCCATATACGGTGTCAGTTGCAGTTTTTGTCCATTTATACATATACGGTGTGACGCTTTTTTACGGCAAAGCTCAATACATCCGTTATTATACAAGATATGACAAAAAAGTATTTACGGTAATTATAGGGTATCTCAAGCTGCACCTTGCAAACCTATTTTGACAATCACAGGATGGCCCATAAGTCGTTGGTGATACACACTACCTTTTTTTTATAATAGAACACCCCCTTATTTTATTGTATTTTTGTGTTTTCTAGCGAATTATAATGCATGTTAGTAAGAAAAAAATTATATCGTTCATCGCTTTTGAGTTATTTCAATTGTTTTGCAACTTTTCGCGTTTTTGGCACATACTTCTAACACATATCACAAATTGTGCAAGAGCGTTTTTATCAATAGAAAGCGGAGCGCCATGAAAATGACGCATTCAGAGAGCTTTTTGTTTGTATTACTCGTTGAAAAAATCGAACTGCCGTATACGGGCACGCTCAAATAGTGGCTGAATTTTAAAAGTTTTCGTAGAAATGTTTTTAGTGTTACTGTGAAACTTATTGTTGTAAGATTTTTGTGATATGTTGGGAATTAATAATAAATGCTTAGTAAGTTATTGTAAAAAAAAGTTGTCGAATTTTTGTGAAAAATATAATTTAGTGTAACATTACTGAAGGCACTTTCTGTAAAAAAGGTAGTGATTTTCTGTAAAAGAAATTTTTCCAAATTTTCATATTTTTTTAAAATTCTGGTCCTAAAGCTGTTTGTGAATAATTATATCCTGGTAGGTATTGTTATGTTTTACGGGGTTCTGGATTCGTTGACTAACAAAACACAGCTTTTAAAACTACTAATTTATTATAAGCAACTATTTTCCAACACCAGTATCAAATAAAATAATTATCTCTATTATTAAATGTCCATAGAACTATATTCCACTATTCGCCTTTTATGATCGCTTCTTAAACACCAACACTTACTGCTAACTCGCTTAATACTCTATGATCACTATTCTACACCACACCGACTTAATACTGAACTGACTCACTCTATGTACCGTTCGTCTATACTCTCCATAGATATTCTAGATCTACACTTTTCTGTACCTGTCACTTCTGGTCCCTTCTAGAAATAAAATTCCAGAGTATTCGCTCTCACCAACACACTTTATAACCGACATCTGGCAATAGAATAACAAAGTCCATAAACGTAATTCTCATAGACAAATGTGACACTGCCTCCCTCTTATATTTGATCATCCCGGTCGAATTCTGACATTTCTTGGAATGGCGTAAGTCTGTGCATATGGACCACCTTCATCTTGCTCTTCGGGCTTCTCTGAATTCGATAGACAAGGTCATTGATCCTTTTGACCACCTTATTAGGACCTTCCCATAAGTTCTGTAGTTTAGGTGACCGTCGCTTCGGTCGTACTGGCTTGTAGAACAACACCCGATCTTTTTCTTTAAAACCAGCTGAATTAGGTGGCCCGTCATAACGGGTCTTCATGCAGTCGCTTTCTATTCGTATATGCATTCCAACCGCAGAGTGGATGGTTTTCCTTCTCGTCAATATTTCGGAGCTTTCTTCAAGCGAAGTCCTTACGTGGTACTGGTTCTTCCGTGCGGTTGCTGTTGTTCTGATGTTTCTACTTGCACAAATATCTCGGCGGCCTATATATCCCTATTCATCCTGTCGACATCGGCTCTGTTTCAACAAATGTGTTTACTGACGTTTTTCTGGGTTGGCTTCACATTTACGTGGTCTCTGCACCCTTCGTCTTCTACTTCTCTCATACTTTCTTCTCCACTTGCTTCTAGCCGCACTACCAGGTTACTGCCAGGCGACATGATTATTTCTTCACCGCCGATAGTCAGGATGTTAGTGCCAAGATCAAGGTTAGCGCACTGGGCCTGAAGTGTGTCTAAGCCAATTATAATCAGGTCTGATATGGCGGAGACTATGGCTCTCTGCTTTGCCTTCCATGACCCCATTTGCAGCTCGACGTCAGTCTCTCCAAATACGTGGATCTGACCACCACCGGCGGCATATACTCTATACATTCTATCTGGTTCTCTTGCTCGCCATCTTGACACCATGTCGCGGCGAATAATCGTCCTAGGTGCGCCTGTGTCGACGACCATCTGGGTCTTATTACCGCTTACGTATCCGTCTACGGCGAGAACGCGGCCAGAATCGCTAACCTGAGAAATGGTTACCGGCCGTAGCATTACTTTTTCCTTAGGCGTGGTCTTAGAACCCAACATTCGCCCCTTATATGTCCCACCTTGCCGTAGTTCCAGCAGCGCAAGGTATTTGCACGGTGAGGTCTTATTGGGTGTTCATGAGACGTCGGCCTTATTTGTTCTGCTATTTTCTCTAGTAGCTGCATGACCTTGGATGATTCTGTTTTATTTCCTTCTTATACCTGGAGACTGCGAACTTTCATATGACTTTCCGACGCTTGCTTAGCCGCTTTAATCTCCAAGGAATGTGCCAAAGCATCGTTCAAGTTTTTGTGTCTCGTCATCCTCAGCGCCTGCTGCGTGTCGGTATTTCTGATGGCGTCAATGAAGGCTTGAACCGGCAGCTGGTTTAAAAACTCTATCGGAGCTATGGAGTAGGCTAATCATGTCAGTTTGACAACGTCGGCGTGGAGATGTTGGAGACTTTCGCCCGGTTTCAGATAACGATTTTTCAACTGCGATCGATACAACTGTTGTAAATGCTGGTCGCCCAACCTCATTTCTGATTGATGTCTGATGCTGTCAAAACTCAGCGGTTCTTCCCTGGGAATACCTTGAAGCACATCTAGAGCATCTTCTCTAAGAGCTACAATTAACAAAGTCGCTTTCTCTCTTTTGCCCCAACCATTTGCTGTAGCAGCGGTGTCGAACTAGCGTAGATAAATGCCCCATGGGACTGAGTCATCAAATGTGGGAACCTTAAGTCTTACGTGGCTATCTTCGTGTCTGATGTTTCCTTTGACTAGGGTATCATACTTCTTTTCTAGTGATTTCATTTTCTCCTGTATCTTGTACTTCCTGCACACTCGTAAGCTTGTCATGTACATCGTCACTTAAAACCCTTACTCGACTTCCTAATGGTTGGAAGATGTCGTCTTTTACCTGCTTCATACGTTCGTCCACACGCGAAGTAATATTTTCAATTCGGCTGGCTTGTTCTTGCAGAATTTTCTTTGTTTCTTCGTCTCTTCTTATGGCTTCTTCATCTCTTTTTCTGGCCTCTTCATCTCTTTTTCTCATTTCTTTTTTGGCTTCTTCATCCTTTTTTCTCAGTTCATCTCTTGTTTCTTCGTCTCTTTTTCTCATTTCTTCTTTGGCTTCTTCGTCTCTTTTCCTGGCCTCTTCATATCTTTTTATCATTTATTCTTTGACTTCTTCGTCTCTTTTTCTGGCTTTTTCATCTCTTTTTCTCATTTCTTCTTTGGCTTCTTCGTACCTTTTTCTCAGTTCTTCTCTTCTCTCTTCGTCGCTTTTCTCATTTCTTCTTTGGCTTCTTCGTATCTTTTTCTGTCCTCTTCTTTCATTTCTTTAATCAATTCCAATAGCTGGGTGTCCATATTGGCTGTAGACGCACTTAAAGCTTGTACACAGTTTATTCTGTTTCAAAAACACACCCAGTTATGACTTACTGCTGACACTGATCTTCCAGAGATTCTAGAAATTTTCACGTTGTTTAACGAATATTCTGGAAAATATTTCCGCTAGCAGCTTGAAAATCATACTTCTGACACCAGTTGTTACGTTCTACGGGGTTCTGGATTCGTTGACTAACAACACACAGCTTTTCAAACTACTAATTTATTACAAGCAACTATTTTCCAACACCAGTATCAACTAAAATATTTATCTCTATTATTAAATGTCCATAGAACTATATTCCACTATTCGCCTTCTATGATCGCTTCTTAAACACCAACACTTACTGCTAACCCGCTTAATACTCTATGATCACTATTCTACATCACAGAGACTTAATACTGAACTGACTCACTCTATGTACCGTTCGTCTATGTATACTCTCCATAGAGATTCTAGATCTTCTACACTTTTCTGTACCTGTCACTTCTGATCCCTTGTAGAAATAAAATCCCAGAGCGCTCTTACATCTGACAATTGAATAACAAAGTCCATAAACGTAATTCTCATAGACAAATGTGACAATATGTAAGCGACTTGAAGAGGTTCGTTGGCCAGGAAAATCGGACCAGTTGTTTTCTGGAACTTTTAAAGTTTATTTTCGGAAAATGTTTGTACTTTTTGAAACAACAAAGCTATTTTAATGAAATACGGTAGATTGTTACTAATATATAAGTGATACTGCCAACCAAATGTCCTTCTTTTAAAAACAAGACATATTTTCCATTAAAAGTATTTTTACGAAAATTCGCTACCATAACGCACTTGCTGCGTCCAGACTTTTATTAAAATACAATTGACAAACGTACTTTACAGTACAACCATTAAGTTTACCGTCGGAAGATGACGTTTAAAATTTTCATCTCCTAGGCAACCTGAAAAACAGACATCATTATTTCATATCGCAAATATGCCTCGAAGTGGACGTTGCAAATTTATTGTGAAGTGATAACACACAAATCTTTTTCTTACCTAATAATGCTTTACTCTTCCGAAATTTTTGACGACACACTCCATTCTGTGTTTATGTGGAAATCTCTTTGCAACCACACATCTTCGGTTAATAATTCGATTATACGCGTCGCAAATAAAAGTTATATTTAAAAGTCGTCACATATTTTACTTTTACCCTGATAAGCTGACTAATAAGTATTTCTTATCGTAAATAGTGTTTAAATATCTTCAAATCGGTGGGACTTAGGTATAGGGAATGCTGATACCAATCGAAAAAACAATAAAAAGTAAAAGTACAGGAACTAACGTTATAAAATATAGGGTGTTTTATTTAAAATAAAAAAGTTATTAGTTTTTAAAATTGCCACGATTGACCGGTATATTTTGGACACCCTGTCTAACTTGTACTAGCTTAAGTAAATTCAAAATATTTTGTGGCATTTTAGAATTACACTTTAAAATTTCAACTCTTCAGGTTGAAAAATAAGAGAGATACAGGTGTGTAAATGTGACAATGTTTTTTAAGAAATTTTTGAAAAAAGTAAAATATCTCGAAAATGGTTGAGAAAAAGGACATAACATGTCAGTGAAACCTACCATAAAATTTGACGAGCAATCTAGATCGGTAATAAAAAACATCATCTTCTATTTGAAATAAGAAAGTTGACGTCTACTTCCGGTATAACCGGAAGTTCCATACTGAAGTCGATGAATTTTCAGAATTCAATTTTGAGACGGCTAATGGCAAATCTACGTGGGACACCTGTACATATGTGCCATTTTCGATATGCGAGAAATATAGATGTGTCTTTTGCTATTTTATCCATCAGTTACAACTTCATTTTATCGTTTGGAAATATATGTTTTGCTTTTTAAAACATGTTGCTTACAGTCATTTTTGATCTTGCTGTACCAGTACTGTAGTAGTTGTTGCCATCATTTCGAGTTCTCGTGAATCGAAAAGTATGTTTACCACAGACAACTCCTTTAAAGTGATGAAAGAAACTGAAGAGAAACCAAATAGTCATAAGCATATGAAACCTGTTGTCATTTAATCGTCGATCATGTCGAACCTTACATTTGAAATTTCTTGTTTGTTTACTGGTAGATATATTAGATTCTTAGGTTCGATATCGATGGCATAACCACAATCAACCATCGGTGCAAACTCCTATAACCTATCTGATGGTTCTCCGTTATAATACGATCCAGACGCAATATTAGTTTCTATGAGAATCTGTTAAACATCCACTATTTCAACAGATTCGTAGAACACACCTCGTCGAAGAATTTGTTTGGAAAATCCCCAGCATTCTTCCAATCGAATCATCTGATTAAAAACTGAAAATTGTATAACACTTGACCCCACATCTAATGGTAATATGATTAGGTCCCAGATTAAAGCATGCTGCTTTCCTTCGTGTATTACTGTAGCACCAGCAAGTTCACTTTCAAGCAGGGCTTTCAAGTGTGTTATTTCATATGCACCATAGGGTATCCTGATGGGTCTCCAAGTAGTTCCTTCTTTTATGCAAAATTTGTTTTTGCCTTCATATATGTTAAGTATGCTGTTGTATGTATGAAAGACGATTAAAGCAACAGTATACCTATTATGCGGATCTAAATCAATTGGTGGATGGTAGTTTGTTGACAGATGGGTACTGCAATCTTTCAACGCGAAGGTTTGCGACATGACTGAAAAACAGAGGATACTGTTTAAATATTTTATTAAAAATTTTTGAAAATGTGACCACAATTATAAGTATTCTCTTTTTTATACACATCATGATTATACAACATAAAACAGTCTTTAAGGTAGCGCTGCAACTCAACTGCAGGTTTCAAGTTTCCATACGACAACCAAGCTCCTTGTTGGTTTGTAAATTCATGATGAATGACTCATTCTTACGTGGTCCACTTGATAGTAGAGCGTCATGCATGTATATACCTATAAAGTATGGGATTTTCATTTTACCAGCAAATATTATGAGATCTTTATCTGTGAGTGGTATTGCTGATAAACATCTGATTCGTTTTTTGCCTTTTGTCAATACAACCCATAACCGCTACGCTGCTTCTTCAGGTACAGACCTTTACCCAATCTCTTACACTTTGGTTTTAATTTTAAATCACTCCCTCTCTTACCCATAAGGATGGTCTCCATTGTTTTGTTGTGGCGTTCTTCTTCTTCTAGTTGTGTGGCTGCTTTAGCATCGTTAACTGCTTAAGCAATACCAGCAGCACCACCACTTAGAGCACCTAGTGGTGACAGACCACAAAAAATCAAGGGTAACAGTGGTAGGAAGCCTTCGCTTTTAGGTACTGGAATGACGCGTGATTTCTGAACATTCTTACGTCCAACAATTTTTTTAACGATTGCATGGGCAATATCAAACACAGATTTTTCTGTTGGAATAAGACATCTATCTTTTATGACTTCTTCAATCAATCAAAGTAAGCTTTTAGAAGAAAAATTTCTCTGTGGTTTCGAGTTGATTACATCAAGATCCATACCAAGTTTTCATTTAGCGTTCATGGTGTTTGTAACGCTCCAAGCGGCAAACTTTTCACCAAAACTTGCGTCCTTCGACTTGACTGTCTCCTATGCTTGGTTTTTCAACACCTCGTCGGCTCTATTCCTATCACTCAACTGTTTTGATTGATAATAAGCGATGCCGTGGTCTCGACAAGTACGATCCAGAGGATTGATACTTTGATCACCTCTAGTCAGACGTTCGTTAAGTTTAGTGCATGCCCAAAAAACTGATTGCCAGGTATGTGTAACTCAACAGGTAGTTTGGTAATGTAAGTGTTAACAAGACCTTTACCCTTTGACAGCAACATTGATATTGACTGTACGACTCACTTGCATCGATCTATCTATGTATATATATATATATATATATATATATATATATATATATATATATATATATATATATATATATATATACCTAAAATAAAATTTAGTTTAAGTTAAGATGCGTACAAGAAAACACGCTTTCGTCTTACCTATTACAAATATAGATGATATATATATATATATATATATATATATATATATATATATATATATATATATACCGAAAAAATAAGTTAAGATGCGTACAAGAAAACAACAAGAAAATACGCTTCCGTCTTACCTATTACAAATAAAGATGATTTGCGACACCCCACATTTTTTAAATAAATAAATATAAAAATAAATAAAAATGTTATCTCTCCTAATCGAGACGAATACAATGATACTCCGCACATACCCTCTTACTTATAAACTAAAATTTCTGGTTTTCGCACACGCATATGTTATATTTAAATTCTACTCATCAATACGAGTAAAATCATACTTTATACATGGGCTCTAAACGAAAAACTAAAAAAGTTGGTTTGCGTCTGCGCTACCAGCCACATTTGTTGTGTCATTTCCATAAAAATCAAAAAGGCAAGCTATCTTATTTTGACAGGTTATGTCAGATACCTTTTAACAATTCAAACGTCCTAGATTTTTCACTTCGGGTCGGCCATCTTGGCCTCCACCTTGGATTACGTCATCCTAGGTTAGTTCTTTTATCTCTCTCTATCAAACTCGCCATCTTGTTTTGTAACTATGACGTAACACGCATGCGTATTAGCCTGGCGGTGGAGCACTTCCGGCGGTGGTGCCAGAAGCCCTCTACTATACCTACTAGCTACCTATGTTTGTTTTGTAATTGTTTGATTTATTTATCGCCAATTTAATTAACTAACATCATACATATCCACTTATAACAACAACAACAAAAAACAGAGTATAATAATAGAGTTTTAATATTCAGGGCAAGGCTTGTTGGTTGAAATGTAAATTGACGACAGAAGTGTTACCTGTTATAACCGTTCAGAAGCCCAGTCAATATGAAACATTGTAACTAGGAAACACTGAAAGACTGCATGGCGTTAACTGATATACCTGAACTAACTGCGCTGCGATACACGATGGCACCCTAGTTAAGAAAAAATGTAGATTTGCATAGTACATAAATATTTATGTATGCGTTTCATTTACTTAGCCCAACAAACATTTTCTATAAGTACTTAAGTTGGTTAGCAGTATCCGGTGTCTACCTACTCGCACGTACTTGCGAAAGTCGGGGTAACAGCTTAGGTCTACCCTGAAATGGCGTCCTCTGTCTCGGGCTCGGAGTCAGAGTCTTCACGATTAATCATTATGCAGTCCAGCTTGATTCAATCGACAGTGACAGTAACGTGACGTTCCTTGATGTTGACGACACACATTTTGCCTGGCTTGGAAATCACCTGGAAGTGTCCTTTGTACATGGTCTTAAACAGTGCTTTGGCTATGGCGAACAAATAGCTGCTGCTTAGTAGAGAGCATCTTGCAAATAAATGTAGGTTTCTTTCTATTTCTGAAACCGTTAACTGAACAGAGCTTCTACATGTACCAATGAAGGGTATCTACAAAAGCGCAGAAGCTTTGGTTGATCGGGAAAAGGAGCAGTGAATTCTTCTGACAATATTTGTGGCTCCCAAGGCATTACAGAAGGGACTATACTGAGATCTTCTTTTCGCACCAACGAAAACGTAGTAGTGCCAAAAGGAGAGGTTCAATTCAACGTGCTGTTCTGTGGAATTTGGTTGTCGCCTGGAGTATTCTGTGTAACCTGTCAACCAACAGTTAGGTCAGCGGACGACAAGCTGTGGTTCTAAAGTGAACTTTACCTATGAGGTTAGTAGGCCACCTAAGCAGGTGTGATTCAAATTACCTGCCTTAGTCTGAATAATTCGGAGTGGCGTGTAAAATCTGGCATTTTGGTCTTTAATAGTCGCGGGCGACCGTTTCAGCTTCTTGATCTTAAAGGAGTATTACCTGTGACAACGGTGAGAAATGGTCAGTGCTTGCTAGGAAATATATTCAATTTTCTAAAATTTGTATGATGATGATGTGAAAATGAACGTGTCCGAATTTCTTGGAGGAAAGTAAAAAATTATCTGACGTTGTCGATACATGGCTGGTCACTTCGTTTTTTTTACAATCTATGACCCCACCGAGTGCAGTTTTTCTTGACGGAACGCCAGACATGTCGTTGTGTACCCTGTTTGGCCGCAAACCTAGCTCTCTTTTCTTTTCAAACACGTCGAGGTCAAACTTTAGCGATATTTGCTTCGTAACTGCTGGATATGTCTCTTCCTCATTTACTTATAACAGCTTCCTGCAAAGTGCAAATAAAATCGTTACACAAGTTTAACAACTTATTGCATACAACAACAAAAAACAAAGAATGCAGTTACTCAAGGCAAAGCTAGTTGATTGACTTGTAAATTTCATGTTAAAATTGGTGTCTGTTTGAAAACCATTGTGAAGATCGAACATTGTAATCTAGAAACAATGGAAGACTGGACACTACTAACTCAGAAACCTGAAAACTATGGGAGGTATCGTTGGATTACAGGTTAGTCTGCGTAGAATTTAACTACCAAGATGTGCAAACGTTACACTAAAAATTAGTGATGGTAATATAATTTTGAATTTAAGTACTTAGATAAACGCTAACTTAACGTTAGCAATCGGCAACGTTGGAAAGCATGTCTGCTTTTATCAGCTCAGCTAACGTTTCCTACAAGTGATTAAAGTAATTAGCTTATCCAATGCTTACCTGCCGCCACACTAGATATTGACACTGCGATTTAAAAATTCTATCAAGATATAGGTATATATATATATATATATATATATATATATATATATATATATATATATATATATATATATATATATATATATATATATATATATATATATATCACACTGATAACTCAAAAGGTTTTTATGATAAAATTTGGCAGATTTGTAAGTAGATTAAATGAGTCCATTAACCAGGAAAACCTGGCCAGTTTTCCAGAATTTTGGGTTTTCTTTCGGAATGTTTTTGTATCTCCAAAAATTATTAAACTATTGCAACCAAATTTAGTACATGTTGTGAAACTGCTTGTGTAACCATTCTAATTGTTCCCAAATTTAAAATACAAAATATAGGGAAAATATCAAGACTACATGCTGGATATCCATCATTTTAAACACAAATTTATATCTGTTGATAAAAGCTTGTGTCCGTATAGAAACTAAGTAACTAGGCACAGATTTTCTCAAGGAGTTTTAGTGCGAAATTTTGTAGGACAAACATGTCCACCCAAAAAAAAACGGATAAACCATGTGAGAATTTAGTAACACGAATGGTACAATTCCGTAGCTGAAGAAGAAGATAGCATAAAGAGAAAAACCTGCATGTAATTAGAATAATATATAATACAAGAACCTCGGTGGTTCAGGGGTAAGAACGTGTTTCAGTACAGACTGTACAATTTACATCAACCGAGGTTCTGGCATTGTATTTGAGCAAGCTGAATGTCTGCACGTTCCGCCCTTCGGAGGGGGCGTAAAGCCGTCGGTCCCGTGTCCATGCGATGTTGGGCACGTTAAAGATCCCTACCCTCCTTACAGAAAGGCAGGGGTTCGGCCAAATTTCCAGGATAGTGAGGTGAAACTGCTATCTGGCGTCGGTGATTGGCCATAGTCGCGGAAATAGGCCGACGTTAAAGAAACGAAAACACACACAATAATATATAATAAACATCCTCAAAGTTCACTGTGTAAAAATTGAAAACTGTGAAAAGCAGTACACTTTGGAGAACCCTATTCACACACAACACATTTTCACCGTGACGATCGTTTCGCTAATAAAATTATCGTCATTAGAGGGATGATTAAACTTTATTAAAATGACATATAAATTTATAAATCAACCTTATTGTTTTACATATCAGCTAATTTACATATCAGTACTGATATGTAAATTAATAAATGAACTTTATTTATCCCTTTGATGACTCTAATTTTGTTAGCGAAACGATACTTAAGTCTAAGAATGTGCTGTAGTGAAATAAGTTCTCTAAAGTCTACTTTCCCCTAAAGCTCAAATAATTTTAGGTCTCAACAGAATTGATATTTCTCAATTACAGAACGCTCTGTAATATTTTGTAAAAAAAAAAACAGTCACATTGAAAACTATTTAGAAATGTCCTATATTTTAGATAATGTTTGTAAAGTGTTTTAGCAAGAACATAAGTTGACAAAGCTCTACTAACAGCTCTCTCAAAGCACGCGGCATTTGTTTATAAAAAAATGATGTTTTGTTGTATTCAGTGGGCTGTCAAAGAGTCAGAGGTTTTTGATTTAGATCAAACCCTTGAATTCAAAATTCTATATCTTCCGAAGGACTAAAGCAAATAAAAAATTATTAATTAAAAAAATATATAAAATATAGGGTACTTAATCATAGAAAAACATATGCCATGTTTATATCTTAACAACGTGATGTTCAATTCTTTTCCTGAAATTGAAATTAAACTTAAAAGAAAATTCCCTGCAACCTAATATTTATTTTTGAATCAAAAAAATAAAACTTATATGGGCATTGGCATCCATAAAACTTAAAATTCATAATTAGTCGGGAATTTTAGAACATAACTATTCAGTTTTTTGACGCATGTATGTAAATAGGTGCTAATAGAGGTATTGTCTATTGTTTGTAGGACAAAGCATTAAAAAGTAGCAATTTTCAAGCCCATTGTTCTAATGTAGTCCTTGTTTTTTAACATGCAAAGTATTCGAAACACATATTGTATAACGACCTATTATTAGTTCCTATTAATTATGTATTTGCTTTACACTTTATTTCGTGTAAATTTTCATCATATACCTTGCTGATGAAAATGCGAAGCTACCGTACCTATGTAATTAATAATGAAAATTTGAATTTATACACTGGTCTAGCTGTGTCTTTTTTTATCACTAAATAACCATAGCACAAGTGGGTGTCTCTTAAGAAGCAAATAGAATTGCATAAAACTATTCAGACAGTGGAGCCAAAAATCTTAATTATGATATATCTTTTAGCAAATTTTCATTAAGAAAAATTTGCTAATAGAGAGGGAGGTCACGTTGAAAAGCTTTTGAAAAAAATTCTTCAGATGAGCGCGAATTTGGGTCCCTAGAACCCGAAAGCAAGGTCCGTTAAATTTTATATATATATATATATATATATATATATATATATATATATATATATATATATACATACATATATATATATATATATATATATATATATATATATATATATATATATATATATATATATATATATATATATATATATATATATATATAT
Source organism: Tillus elongatus (assembly GCA_964006375.1). Lineage (NCBI taxonomy): Eukaryota > Metazoa > Arthropoda > Insecta > Coleoptera > Cleridae > Tillus > Tillus elongatus. Next base: position 117,205,161 of record OZ023263.1, read on the forward strand.
ATATGTTTGTATGTATGTATGTGTCCGAGCGATAACTCAAAAAATACTAAACTGTTTTGAATCAAACTTGGCAAAAATCTTGTTTGGGCAAAAACCGAGGTCAAGTTCGTTATCAGCCTTTGTGCTTAAGTTTTTCGGTGGAAAATCGGGGAAAACTTTTTGAAAACGCTATATTTGTAACTATCAGAGTAACTGGAATGAGACTTCACTCATTCCAGTTACTCTGATAGTTACAAATATAGCGTTTTCAAAAAGTTTTCCCCGATTTTCCACCGAAAAACTTAAGCACAAAGGATGTGGCTAGAAATAGTGCAAATAAACCTATGTTGTGAATTTTAAGTAATTTTGTACACAATATTTAGAGTTTTTTCCAAATAAAATAAAATCCCAAAGATATGCGCTGAGACGACTTAGTGGTTAAAGTCCAATACCTGACAGACAGAGCAGTTAACTGCCACGCGTAGATTGATTCATACAATCAACTATTAAAAGACACTGTATTTGTAGCTTTATGAACGGCATCAAATACAGTTTTAGAGCAGCATAGATATATTATGCTGTCGCATAATTAAGTATAAATGTAAACAAAATCAAGCCAAGTCTCTATAAAAATGATTCTAAAATAGTTTCTTTTATCTTTAAACTTAAACATAAGATGACATATGAGGCCGAAAAAGTAGTGGGATATGTTTTAATGCTAATTATACTAATTATGTAACTCACTGTTTTGTATACTTTGAATATAATATTCCGGGCATGAAGCCGATCTAATGTATAATGTAACAAAACGTCAGTTGACGTAGGCCTAGATGGCTGAGTGGCGTCGCGCTTGCCTCATAAGCAGAAGGTTACGCGTTTGAATCCAGCTCGATAAATGTATGTTTTTTATGTTTTATTTTGACATTTGGAGAAACAATAGTGCACAGATTTCATACGTTTTGAACAAGATGCCAGTTTTGTTTAAAACCCCTAAATAAGTTTGTCACCTTTGAGTCTGAAATCATAATTTTGTTGTTGTTGTAATTGTTATTGAAAAAAGCGGTTTGATTAGGTTGACTAAAACAAAATCATACTGGCGATTAATAAGGAAAAATAACTGATACGTTTATAATTTGGCAGATACTTTACTTTTCTAAATATGAACTCAGTTTCCTTCTGAAAATCTTCTGTGTACCTTTAATGAAATTTTAATACAGGTTTATTTTAAAGAGGCTTACACTATCTACAGATATAGCAAAATTTAGTTCTTTAGCTCCATAGAAAATTAAGTTTTGGGGATTTTTCTCGAAAGGAGTTATAACGCAAGATTTTTCTGATAATAGAGAGATATCGATGGTAACACTTTCGAAAGCATTCTTCAAATGTGCGCGTACTAGGACCTCTTAAATCGACATTCAATGTCTGTGTAAGTTTAAAGTATTAACTTTACTAATATGCCGTATAATAATAATGTACAATTCTTATGAAAATTCGCTACTATAACGCACTGACTGTGGCCCGAAATGTTGTATTCCTTCTTAATTTAATAACCTGTTTAATGCTGATATATATTTAGAATAAACTTTTGTTGATACTACAAATTCTTTGCTTCTGCAATTGAATAGGTAATGAAAAAAAATGCTTCTAACTCGACTTTCCTAAAACTCGAAACTTGAAATTTGGTACATATTATAACCTCTATAATGGCAACGTATATATCGAATTTCATTTTAAAGATTGTGTCATTTCCAAAAATACCTAAATTTTGCGAAAGAGAACCTAAAATTTTTGGCAAAATCGTATTTTCCTGGCCAGCGAAATTGTCCAAGCCATGTACAAGAAAATATATTGCTTAATTTTAAATTAAAAAAAGGCTTATATTTACTTCCAGGCATAAACTGTCAATGTGTCTGCTATAAATCACACTGCAAGTCCCGGCAGGACTAAAGTAATGGTGGATAGCGAGTGATGTGCGAGTATTAACTTGGGGTTAGTTGTTCTCGTTCGCTTTTTTCCTTCCCACAGCTTCTCTCTTGCTGTATTGTGTGTAAGTAAAATCTGCTGTGGAAGCCCAGAAACGTCACAAATCCAGATATAGCGCTTCGCACTATTCACCACTGCATTATATGGCAGTGCCTGACTTAAGTCCAACTTGTTGGAACATAGGTTATGTCTCCTTTACATCATAACGCAAGTGCCGGTAGGCCTGAAGTGATGGTGGGTAGCGGGTGATGTGACTTAACGTCAGTCGTGGTATTAATTAGTGGAGAAGTTGTTTGGTCTTCGAGAAGAAATTAATCACATACCGTTGGGAACACAACTTTCACTTGTATAATATGTATAGAAGCTTCCTGCGATAATAATCAGTACCCCAGCATGGACATCATCACAGAACTTTAATTTTGCTCCCTACAGTCATATGCGAAGAGTGCAAGTGTTTCAACAATCTCAGAGGAAATACGCTTTTTCCGGAAATTATAAATGACTGAATATTGCAATCCTTCGAAAGTCTATATAAAAATATTTTTTGGTTTCAATTTGCATATCGAATGGCCATTCACAGCTAGATTATAATAAGTGGTTTGTAGACTGAAATATGCGGCTATGTCTCAAAGTTTTGGTACACTCAAACTTTTATAGCAACCAAAGAAAGTAGTTTGTAATGTTCTTAAATTTAGGGTAACTTATAAAATTAAAATGTCATTTTTGGTCTCGTACAAAATTTACAATTTCGGCAAAAATATGGGTAGTTGAGAAAGGTTTGCAGTTGGAAAAGTATTATGGAGTGATTAGTATTAATTGTAAATGGAGGTATCAGGTGAAACATTAGAAGAACGAAATGGAACAGGAAAGACATTTTTGGAATGTCAAAATTCTAAGGTTGTTGAATTTGGAATGTTGTCAAGCAGTTTTGGATGCAACTATGTATAAAATTATGTTAATATTCACCACAAGTCTTAGACTTATTGAATAAACATGTTGTATAATTTTAAGCAATAAAGGTAATAATAATAATAATAATAATAATAAAACATTATATTCAGTAAGATTATTTGTTTTTTCCCCTTGGGTTGTGCTTTTCCGTATATTATTTTGCTTGGTGTCAGATAGAACACGAGTTACTCATTAGTGTTCCAAAGGCATCTTTATAATTAGAATTAGGATAACCACTGAAATAAGAGAGCTTGACAGCTTCATAGGGGCAATTTTCAGAATAACTATTAGAATTGTGTGAAATTCAGGGTGCATGGCGAATAGATTCGTGATGAGTCTTACTTCTACAATAATGGGAATCTGAAGAAGTGATGCAACCAACGAAAGTTTTTGTACATTATTTTTTATTATTGTGAGTTTAAATTCAGCCTCCAACTCCTATTTCTTGTATTGTTTGAGCATGCAAATTGAAATTTCTCCCATTTCTTAAATTTTATCGTCGAATAAATTCGTAATACCCAAAAATACTTCCTACACACCTTGACTATCATCCCATCTTCAATAGAAATATTATATATTACACTAACAGAATGATGTAGTTTTGGTTCATTTTGGTTTAACGCCAGACCAAAAGTTAAGATTCAGCATAACCTGTTTGGTTTTATCAGCAGATTCAAATAAAACGTCATTTAGTTTTAGTGAATTTTCTTAAAACAATTTACTAATGAGGAGACCGCAACTTTTGTATTTCGAAAAAGTTTCTTCATATAAGCGCGAACTAGCCCCCCTGGAACCCGCATCTGAGGTCAGTTTTAGACTATATATATATATATATATATATATATATATATATATATATATATATATATATATATATATATATATATATATATATACATATATGCAGCAATATTTGAAAGACCCTCAATCCGAGGGAAACAACCAAAAAAGCCACGGAGGCAAATGTTGCTGCAATTGTGCACCTGCTTGCAAAATTTGGTTGACATAGCTTTGCTACTTTCGGCCATACAAATATTTTCCGAAAGAAAAAAAAATTTTTTCGGAAAAACTGCTCCAATTTTCCTGGTTAACGAATCTGTCTATACCACTTGGATAAGGAAGATACGCACCAAATTTGACCACAATGGGCCTATTATTTTTCGAGTTATCGGTGTGATAAATACATATATGTATATGTAATTATTATACATACATTCATACTATATATATATATATATATATATATATATATATATATATATATATATATATATATATATATATATATTATGACGCCGCCGCACTTCCTTTTATACCAGATGACAAATGCTCAAATAATTCCTAATCTATCCACAAATCTAATTTGTCATTGGCATAAGCTAAGTTACCGGGAAGTTAGAGGGCCGACAGCTTTTATACAGTGGAGATGGGCGTGGGTCAAAATAAGATGTTAATTAGGGGCGCCACTTGATTGTTTAACCTCCACTCCCGGATATTCTAATAAGATGTTCACTAATATGCTTCCTTGCCCAGATCCAACACAACCAAGAATTCTTGGATCACACTGGCAACTATAGCCAACCACAATCGAGCACAGGAAGCTACAAGGGAGCTATAATTATGATAACACAAACTAAATTTCGGAACGGTATGGTCTCATAGACCCACAAGTAAAGATAACGGTAATGATCTAACTATCAACAGCCCTGAAAACAAAACACAAACACAAAACCAAAACACACCTAAAATATGATAAAATAAGGGCTTTTATTAAGCTTCTTTGGCATACAAGAATTTATTAAAAGCTGTTCTAAAATTCTCATCTAAAATAAAAAGTCTCTATAATATAACCAAAATGGCTTACTACAAAATAATCAAGATCTTTACTGAGTATGTATGAATGTACTACAATTGTAATTGTTCTACGGAAAATTCCACTTTTCGTGCACGCAAAGCTCACAACTTATTTCCCCAAATATTACTTAATTACACGTTAATTAAGGTAAGTGGCCTGATTAAAGATCAAGTCCCAAAGAATAATCAATAAGCTTGACTAATGCTAACAATATATGATGACTGATGGTACTATCAAAAGTGAAGCAATTATATTAACAATGGTCTTATAAAAATCTGTACCACATTTAGTGAAGTTTAAATAAAATCAATTCAGTTGGATTTTAGCAAATTTAACAAAGATGAATATTTAAAACTTTAGCTTATCAAGATTGTCTCTTATCACTTTATTCTTTATCACAAAACGGAAAATTCTTACTTGAAATTCCTGGGCTCCTAGACCATAAAATTACCAACAATTTGTTCTTGACTAGCACATAAAAACTCCAGTTACTCCAATAGCCATACTCCATTCGGTACATGAAAATTCGCCATTCCATGCGAGACTCATTCTACTAAAAATTCTCCTATGATACGTGAATTTGCCAACGGTACTGCCCAATACAAAAACTCTATTCAGTACAAAAATCGCCCAACACAAAATTCTTCCCGGTACAAGGAGTATCCGGTACAAGGATTCGTCTATCCGGCACAAGGATTGCCCTGCACAAGAATTTCGTTGTCCAGCCGGTACAAGGATTTGTCTATCCGGCACTAGGATTGCCCTGCACAAGAATCGCCCAATACTAGGATCGCCCAATACTAGGATTGCCCTGCACAAGAACCCTAAAAACAATAAGTAACGGAATGCTAAAGGTGTTATAGTTACGAGATATGATGATTTCTTACCTCCAAAGAGGGAAACGAAACTCCAACACGTGACAAAGTCAATGTGGTCCTTAAATCCCCTCAAACGGGTATATCTACAGCCTTCAACATCAATTACGCAAATTACGATATCACCAACAAGACTGCAGATGTGTTCTGAGCGCAATTTAAATCCACCAAGGGGGATAATTAATATCCAACTTGCCTCTCAGAACGAACCACGTGTTAACTCCAACAATTGCCAACGAAATCTAAAAATCTCTCTCTCGAAACTTCCGGAGCATTCACATTTCCTGCCTGAAAGCAGGTACCGCCACACCTTCGCTCTCACTCGCATCCCATACGTCCCCAGCCATCTATCCTTTTCCACATGCGGACCATTCTCGAACCACCGACAACTGCAACGCAAGCGTGGCAGCCGACACAATATACCAGGGTAGTACAAATAAAAATAATTTAACGAAAGATCTCAATTTTATTCCTTATACGAGAGATATCCAGAAGAAATAGCCACGGTTGTCGCCGATAATTCTTTGTTCAAAGCAGAGGAGGAACCACAAATACGTCCAAACTAGCTTAGTTGTTTAGCTATTCAATTTATACTGTTACAAAATGCCCCCTACTTTAAAAGATTTTACCCAAAATCTTTCAATTCATTCATCATCTGGCGGATGGGCCTTCAAATCTTTCGCATGCCAAACACCCTTATTGGTCCCACTAGAATCCCTAAGTTCATATGTTCAAGGTGACAAACGCTTAGCAACGGAAAAAGGTCCAACATAACGTGGTGCTAACTTAGCGGTGAAATATTTACTAGCATCTGAAAGGACATAATTCTTCCGCCACACTAACTGATTAGGCAAGAACTCTTCGTCTCGACGACGCAAATCATAATACTTCTTATTATGTTCATATGCCTTAACCAATCTAGATCGAACATCTTGATACACCCTGTGCAATGCTGTTTCTCTTCCTTCCGATCCTCCTCGATCAATGTCAATGGGACCATCCGAAAGAGTGCACGACTTACGATCCGGGACTTCTCTACCAAAGACGATAAAATTAGGTGTCAACTCGGTAACCTCATGTTTGCTAGACCGAATGGCATAACCTACTTGCGACAGATTCTTATCCCAATCTCTATGGTTCTCACACACATAAGACCTCAACATTGTCTTAATAACCCTATTGACTCTCTCACAAGGATTCGCCTGAGCATGATAATTAGCGGTATATCTGACATTAATATCACGAGACCTCATCAACTGAACAAACTCGCGAGAACGGAACTGAACCCCATTATCCACAATAATAGCATCTGGACACCCAAAAACCGACAACACATGATCGTTAAGTAACCTACAAATGGCTGACGATGTAGCGGAACGCAAAGGATAAATCAACGTAAACTTGCTAAACACATCGGCCACCACAAAGATGTACTGATGACCCGAAGTAGACCTGGGCAAAGGACCCATAATATCGGCACACAACAACTGAAACGGACGGGATACGGTAGGCTGAACACTTCTCATAAATCCAATAGGCTTACGCTGTTCCGGCTTAACAGCCTGACACACACTACAACGCCTAACAAATGAAGCTATATCACAACGCATCTTCGGCCAATAATACTGAGCGGCTACCCGATGAAAAGTTTTGTAGACACCCAAATGACAATTAGATATATGTGCCTGCTCAATGATCTTTCGCCTATCACACTTCGGCACCACCTCACGCCAAAAATCGGAACTAGAACTTAATTCTGGGTATCTCGCCTCAACGCGCTTGAAAAGTTTATTACCCTCAACATGCCATTGCGAAAACTTCCTGGGACTCCTAATGACTCTATCCCTAAGACGATCCAACCACGGATCTCCCGATAACTGAAAATTTCCCTCAACAGGTGTTCCAACGGAAGCGAAATCCACAACAGGAACTGAACGTGACAACAGATCTGGCACGACATGTTCTTTACCACGCCTGTGGACAATCTCGTAATCATACTGCTGAAGCTTTACAGCCCATCTGGCCAATCTACCGCTAGGTGTCTGCAACCGGTTTAACCACACCAAACTATAATGATCTGTAACAACGGTAAACCTAGAACCTTCAACATATGGCCTTAACTTTTCTATGGCCCACAAGACTGCCAAACATTCACGCTCTGTTGTCGAATAGTTGCGTTCATTGCGAGTCAATGACCTAGACAAATAGCAAATTACTCGCTCAACTCCATCAACCTGTTGAGTGAGGACCGCACCAATCCCGTAACCGGAAGCATCTGTCTGAGTCGAAAACGGTACCGAAAAATCAGGACAGGACAACACCGGAGCCTTCACAAGATATTCCTTCGCCAACCTAAAAGATTCCGCACATGCTGCATCCCAACAGAACCGATTATTCTTCTTAAGCAAATTGGTTAAAGGAGCTATCAAAGTCGAAAAATTCGGAAGGAACCTACGATACCAACTAGCCATACCAAGAAATCGCCTAACCTCAGTAACATTCGACGGATTCGGAATATTCAAAATCGCACTAACCTTCTCTGGATCCACATGTAATCCCCTACGATCCACAACATAACCTAAGAAACGTAATTCGGGCCTACAAAAATTACATTGATCTCTCGCAACAGTTAAACCTGCAGCTATTAAACGCCTAAAAACCTCAGGCAAAATTTCCATATGTCTCTCAAATGTTGGAGTCACTATCACGATATCGTCCAAATACACAAAACAATGTGGCTCTAAATCGGGACCAAGAACACTATCGATTAAACGTTGAAAAGTCGCTGGACTATTCGCCAATTCCATGGGTAAACGCTTAAACTGATACAGCCCACGACCGGGAACAATAAATGCGGTTAAAGGCCTGGAAGCCTCCGCCAAAGGTACCTGAAAATACGCAGACTTAATGTCTATGGATGACAGAAACTGTGCGTCCCGCAATTTATCCAAAGTGGCCGAAATATAAGGAAGTGGATATGCATCCTTCTCCGTAACTGAATTGAGTTTACGATAGTCCACACAAAATCTGTAAGTATTGTCCTTCCTCTTCACCATGACTATCGGACTAGCCCAAGGACTGGAAGACCTCTCAATTACATCATCCGCTAACAATTGCCTCAACTGCTGATCGATATGACCCTGGATGAATGGACTAACTGGGTAATACCTCTGCTTTATTGGTGGGGAAGATGTTTTGATTTCATGTTCCACCAGACTTGTGCAACCCAACTTATCACCCATTGCCTCAAAAGATTCAGACACTAACTGCTTAAGCTCAGCAGATTGCGCAGACGTCAACGGATTCTGATCAATAGGAGCAACCTCCAAAGTATCAACCTCACAATTCGAAAACTTCCAATCGCCACGACGCAAATCCGGTACGATACCCATACATCTCCAAAAATCTGCACCCAAAATAAGTGTATGCGGAAAGTCTGGCACCACCAAAACTGACATCAACTTTAACCGATCTCTCAATTGAAATGGCAACTGTATCGAACCCAATGCTCTACACTGATCTCCACTTGCGACTCTACACATAATACTATCACGCTTATCAACAGTCAACCCAAGATCTTTAAGCAAATTCCAACCTGGTCCTCCTAAAATGGTATGCGTGGCCCCTGAATCTAATAACCCCAATAATGTACGACCAAGAACCTTAACCTCCAAATACGGACGCTCATCGTTCTCAGCATGAGCCAAAATAAAATCAATGACAGCTTGGTTCTTCATGTTGACAACATCACAGACTTTGACCGCTGAAATGCTAGACGAAGACAGGCTGCGGCCGACTACTGCCTTCGATTCCCGTTTGGGGAACACACGTTACATTTGGGACAAGAAACAACCGTGTGGTCAGGAGTGCCACACCTAAAACAATGTTTCCTACGAGGACGCTCACAAGCATTAGACCTATGACCAGGTTGCTTACAATTCCAACAAATTATATCTACTCTAGGCGAAGCTGACCTAACGGAACTAGTAACCGAACCGGAATCACTATAAACATAAGCCAAATCTTGTTCCAATAACCCTGTGCGAGAACGAGACGGTGGAATAAAGGCCTCAATATTTTCCTTACGTGCCTCAAGCTTACGACCCAACTCAAGTAACTGATCCACAGAATCGATATTTACCAAACCTAACTGGTTTTGATAGAACGGAGCCATATTAGACAACAAAATCTTAAGCCGAGTCTTCTCGTCAATAGAGACCGTTAATCTACGAAACATATTTTGCATCACTGCAATAAACATCCCCATATTCTCAGATGGACCTTGAGTTCTATGTTTAATCTCCTCAAACAACCTATCATTAAAATTTGAAGGCTGAAACTGCAACCGTAACTCCGATACTAAAGCAGACCAAGACGAAACCTTAGATCTCATTGACCTATACCAAACCAAAGCTTTACCCGTAAAAAGATCTGCGGCAGAATGAAGTAGCTGGTCTTTACTAACATTTCGAGAAATCCTAAGTTCTTCTATTTCCTCCAAGAAAGCATTCAACGAGACTCTCGAACAATCTCCACTAAATTTGGTAAAATGCCATTTTGAAACTGGTACCCCAGTAAACTGAGCACTGACGGCAGAATCTACAACAGATGTATTAACGACAGCGGGAACAGACTCGTCATCTGAGGACTCCTCCGAAGAAGTTTCACCTAACTGCCCTGTCTGCGAAATTATAGTCAAGTCCAAAGGACCTGCAGCTCCCTGTTCAAGAGATCGTCGAAACCTACGAGCCTTTGACTTAAGCTCAGCCTGTAACCCCATAAATTCGACCAGAAAACTTGTCCGGATAGTTTGCTCTGCCTCCTTAGTCGGTACAGACTTATCTGCTCTTCTAAAATAATGTAAAAGCTTAGTAAACATCTTACGGTAAGTCGAAGAACTCTCAACATCAGAAAAATCAGCAATCAGACTCTTTAATTCAGCCAACTTAGTGGTCAAGACACCATGATCCACGGAAAATGAAATTGGATACTTAGGATACGAAACCTTCGAGGAACTCTCCAACCTAATAAATGATCTTAATTTCTTCCTCATCTCAGACACAGTCAGATCCTGAGAGCATCCACGAATCTCCAACTCATACTGCAATTCGAAACGTCCAAGGCGATTGACCTCCAATTTTCCTTCCATAGTTGTAAATGGCTAAAAATAAAACGAGAGAAATCCGCAATTATGCGATACAAGACAGCTAACTAAATGCCGACACTAAAATAAGAGAAGTGTGCTCAACTAGCAAACGGTAGGATGGTAACGATAAGGTTTTCCACAATTAATAAAACAAACGGTAGAGCGGTAACGGTAATATTTCTTCAAAACTAATAAACGGTAATGGTAATCTTAAAAATTCTTCCCAAAATACACTAACAAACACCCAAAATCCAACTACATGCAACACTCAATAATCTAACACCAATGGACTGCTGAAAAAATGGAAAAAGTTGTGCCAAAACTGATTTTCCTACAAACTCGAGCCAAAATTTCCAGAAAACTCGAGGGCTAAAATTTCCAGAAAACTCGAGGGCTAAAGTTTCCAGGCAACTCGAGGGCTAAAATTTGCAGAAAACTCGAGGGCTAAAATTTCCATAAAACTCGAGGGCCGAAACTTCCAGAAAACTCGAGGGCTAAAATTTCCAGGCAACTCGAGGGTCGAAACTTCCAGAAAACTCGAGGGTCGAAACTTCCAGAAAACTCGAGGGCCCCCAACGTTGGGCTCCAATTTTCCTGGTTAACGAATCTGTCTATACCACTTGGATAAGGAAGATACGCACCAAATTTGACCACAATGGGCCTATTATTTTTCGAGTTATCGGTGTGATAAATACATATATGTATATGTAATTATTATACATACATTCATACAATATATATATATATATATATATATATATATATATATATATATATATATATATATATATATATATATATATATATATATATATATATATATATATATATATATTATGACGCCGCCGCACTTCCTTTTATACCAGATGACAAATGCTCAAATAATTCCTAATCTATCCACAAATCTAATTTGTCATTGGCATAAGCTAAGTTACCGGGAAGTTAGAGGGCCGCCAGCTTTTATACAGTGGAGATGGGCGTGGGTCAAAATAAGATGTTAATTAGGGACGCCACTTGATTGTTTAACCTCCACTCCCGGATATTCTAATAAGATGTTCACTAATATGCTTCCTTGCCCAGATCCAACACAACCAAGAATTCTTGGATCACACTGGCAACTATAGCCAACCACAATCGAGCACAGGAAGCTACAAGGGAGTTATAATTATGATAACACAAACTAAATTTCGGAACGGTATGGTCTCATAGACCCACAAGTAAAGATAACGGTAATGATCTAACTATCAACAGCCCTGAAAACAAAACACAAACACAAAACCAAAACACACCTAAAATATGATAAAATAAGGGCTTTTATTAAGCTTCTTTGGCATACAAGAATTTATTAAAAGCTGTTCTAAAATTCTGATCTAAAATAAAAAGTCTCTATAATATAACCAAAATGGCTTACTACAAAATAATCAAGATCTTTACTGAGTATGTATGAATGTACTACAATTATAATTGTTCTATGGAAAATTCCACTTTTCGTGCACGCAAAGCTCACAACTTATTTCCCCAAATATTACTTAATTACACGTTAATTAAGGTAAGTGGCCTGATTAAAGATCAAGTCCCAAAGAATAATCAATAAGCTTGACTAATGCTAACAATATATGATGACTGATGGTACTATCAAAAGTGAAGCAATTATATTAACAATGGTCTTATAAAAATCTGTACCACATTTAGTGAAGTTTAAATAAAATCAATTCAGTTGGATTTTAGCAAATTTAACAAAGATGAATATTTAAAACTTTAGCTTATCAAGATTGTCTCTTATCACTTTATTCTTTATCACAAAACGGAAAATTCTTACTTGAAATTCCTGGGCTCCTAGACCATAAAATTACCAACAATTTGTTCTTGACTAGCACATAAAAACTCCAGTTACTCAAATAGCCATACTCCATTCGGTACATGAAAATTCGCCATTCCATGCGAGACTCATTCTACTAAAAATTCTCCTATGATACGTGAATTTGCCAACGGTACTGCCCAATACAAAAACTCTATTCAGCACAAAAATCGCCCAACACAAAATTCTTCCCGGTACAAGGAGTATCCGGTACAAGGATTCGTCTATCCGGCACAAGGATTGCCCTGCACAAGAATTTCGTTGTCCAGCCGGTACAAGGATTTGTCTATCCGGCACTAGGATTGCCCTGCACAAGAATCGCCCAATACTAGGATCGCCCAATACTAGGATCGCCCAATACTAGGATTGCCCTGCACAAGAACCCTAAAAACAATAAGTAACGGAATGCTAAAGGTGTTATAGTTACGAGATATGATGATTTCTTACCTCCAAAGAGGAAAACGAAACTCCAACACGTGACAAAGTCAATGTGGTCCTTAAATCCCCTCAAACGGGTATATCTACAGCCTTCAACATCAATTACGCAAATTACGATATCACCAACAAGACTGCAGATGTGTTCTGAGCGCAATTTAAATCCACCAAGGGGGATAATTAATATCCAACTTGCCTCTCAGAACGAACCACGTGTTAACTCCAACAATTGCCAACGAAATCTAAAAATCTCTCTCTCGAAACTTCCGGAGCATTCACATTTCCTGCCTGAAAGCAGGTACCGCCACACCTTCGCTCTCACTCGCATCCCATACGTCCCCAGCCATCTATCCTTTTCCACATGCGGACCATTCTCGAACCACCGACAACTGCAACGCAAGCGTGGCAGCCGACACAATATACCAGGGTAGTACAAATAAAAATAATTTAACGAAAGATCTCAATTTTATTCCTTATACGAGGGATATCCAGAAGAAATAGCCACGGTTGTCGCCGATAATTCTTTGTTCAAAGCAGAGGAGGAACCACAAATACGTCCAAACTAGCTTAGTTGTTTAGCTATTCAATTTATACTGTTACAATATATATATATATATATATATATATATATATATATATATATATATATATATATATATATATATATATATATAGGATCACGACTAGCCATTGCTATTTATTAAAAAAATTTCCTATTATGTTTAGTTAACTGAGTTAAGGGTAGATGCACGACATCTGGCAACGCTGCTATCAAGAACCGGGCACGTTCGCGAATCGAAAAGGGCAGACGTGAAAAGGTAGTTCGGCGACCGTTATAAAAAGAGACGTTTAAAGTCGGAAAGAAGTGTTTCAGACGCCGAGGCATTATTAAAGGATTATCGATTATTTTATTAGTTTATTATTTCACCGTTTACGACATTAATTGTTATGGTTTTTTTTGTAATATACGTTGAATTAAGAAAACGAACCCGATACCTTATTCCCGAGACAACGATAAAATCCCACATTAATTTCGGTGTCCCGTCCGGTATTCACCAAACTTCTTCTTAAATACTGGAACGACGAGGCGACGAAGATTAGTGGTGTGGCTGGTATAAGGGTAAACTGGAAAACGTTAAAAATGCTGTGGCTCTGAATTAACAAACAATACTTTCAAGACGAGAAGTACTAGAAAGACGTAGAGACCATCTTCGAAGAAGAAGACGTTAATCTTTGAAGAGGTGCTGTAGAAGAGGGCAACATCCCTGAAGATGTGCAGCATTCCTAATCAAGACGATATTTCAAAGATATAGACGTGTATAAGAGGACCTTTGAAGAAGAGGACAACATTCAGAAGACGTGGACAAAGCCATCTTATATCGCAGACATGCAGCATATATCCGAAGACAGCATTTCCAAATTTGCAGAGATTTTCGTTAAGGCAAGGACAACGTCGCCAATACCTGGAGAATACAGGGTACACATAAGACTTGGAATTTGCTAGGTCGGAACTTTTTATATTTTCGAATTTCTGTTAAATATTTTTATTCTGTTTATACCCATCTGAACTTTGTCTTGCTATGCAAAGCTGAATTTGTTATAGTAGATAGGGAGTCACCTGGGCTCCCCCCCCCCCCTCCACTTTTTTGCGCATGCGCGATGACGTCACGCACATGCGTGTGACGTTGACAGCTGACATCGGACCTGTCATCTGTCAGCTGTCAATGTCAGCTGTCAGATGTCACTTGGCCTGTCAGTTATGACCTGAGCTGTCCGATGACGTCAAATGTTCCAAATATGGCCGCAATCAGTTTTGGTCTTCATGTGTTTATCGATTCCCAGTTATCTGATTGTTTGTTGAGGTTATGTTGACACACACACTCACACACACACACACACACACGTGTTACATACCGATTCCCCTATGTGACTGTTAAGGTTAAGTGTGTTGTTTGTTGAGTCTCCACATGTTTAAGGTTAAGTCGGCCACCCGCTGGCTGAATGTTTATTTGTTACGAACTACCAACGTTTCTCAGGTTATGTTTGTTTTGTTTATGTTTGTTACACACACAGCTGTCATATAAGCTCACCCATGTGTTGTTTATTGTGTTGGTAAGTGTGTTGTTTGTTGTATTGGCTATTTCGTTTTTTTTTGGCGGGAAATTTGAATTTTATTTAAAATTAGCGTCTCTCGTGTTCAAAGTTTGGCTTGTCGTAGAAGGGAACATTCCATTGGAAGTGGGGTAAAGTGGGGGAATATTCCCTTATACAGTTTACCCATACATACAGATATGAGAGAGATAGACAGACAATTTGAAATCTGGTTGAAAGAAAAGCATTGACCTGACCTGACCGTATAAATCAAACATACATGTATTCACGGATAAACCAACTACTCCACAGAGACTATAGATAACGTTTGTTTGATGCATGTATATATAAAACAAAACCCACTCGTTGACATATGATAATTAAACGCGTTATCAGTTTACGTGGGTGTCAGTTTATGTGAGTGTTTTCTATTACAGTACAATTTAACATAAGAGAGGAACTTTGATTTTAAAATATTGGTAAATATATATTCAATAAGTCTAAAACACTTCTTATAAAAACAAAAAGCTAAAACAAACATTTGATATATAATATAAAATCTAAAACAAAAACCTATTTACATATGCAAACACGTTTTGTTTGCATATAAATGATATCAGTTTAAGTGGGCGTTTTATATTAATGTAGATCTGAATTTATTTTATTATATATATATATATATATATATATATATATATATATATATATATATATATATATATATATAGGGGGTGATCAAAAATACAAGTAACAAAACTCAATTTAACAACAAATTAACTTTGATATACGAGGGTTGTTTGATATGTGTTGTTTGAATGCAAACAGACTGCTAATAATATAAGAGTGGAATACATACCCACAGTAAGTGAGACATCATCTCTGTTTTCCATCTTAACACATACTAAACAAGTGTGCCTGTGTGTGACCTTAGTCTTGTTTGAGCTTGTACACACGGTTGTTTTGAAAGGATATATGACACATATAGGTCATGACAGTTAGATGTCTTTGCTTAGACTGACAGATGTGTGGAATAACAAACGGACATGATGTGTTACTCAGTTTTAGCGGGAAATTTGATTTTCACACACGCAACAAACAGATAAATGTGATTTGAATAACATGTTTGACAGATATGACAGCTAGATACAGACAGCTAACGTGTTAGACATTGTCTGTACAATTGCTATCTATTATCATTTCCGGTAGGTAACCTAGTTTTCAGAGATAGACCCATGGCATAGTTAGAATACAGTTGTTATCAGTTGTCATTTCCTGTCTATGACCTAGTTTCTCTGTTAGAGTTCGCTTTAAGCTCATTTATAATTGAGTTGTCTCTGAGAAAAGACGTGCTTCAGTTTGCTCTATCCAAGTATGTTTAAAAATGGCTACATTAAGTGATGTGTGTTACCAGCAAATTAAAGATAACTTCTGGTATGGTCTATTTGGAGACTTTCAAGTTATTATCGATAAGAACACTGGATATTTCAATGCCACAAAATTGTGTAAGAGTAGTGAGAAAATAAGTAAACTAAAGAGTTGATTGCCTATTACAACAGTCAGCTGAAGGAACATTTGGTAGCGAGCCTTGGTGGTTCAGTAAAATACTTGTCTACATAATATCGAACTCGTTCAGGATATTGCTCAAAAAATTCTTGATATGCTGGGTTGGTTGTGACAGTTTGTAGGTCTGCCTCAAGCTCTTCAAATGTTGGGATATCCTCATCGGAACTTGTCTCCTCAGCCTCATCCCCCGGTTCAGCTTCAAAAACTTCATGGTCTTCAAGGAACTCTACTTGGGGTTTCGTTTCTGGTATATCAACTTCTTCTTTGATTTGTTCAGCCACTGGTGGCTGCTGCTGCTGCAGTGCTGATGTGTTTTTAGATATTTCTCTTAGCGGCTCAACAATTGGTTTATATAAACGTTGTAGAGCATCATCATTCTCAGCTCTGTTAAGTTTAAGCATTAAATGTTTTTTTCGAATATTGTCAGCAAGTTGTAAAATCCTTTTCTTAACTTTTCTCTATTCCTTACCCAGCACCTCCATTGTGCTAAAACTGGTCGATGTTACCAACTGGTCTAATCATTTGTTTGAGCGATACAGGTTGTGTGATGGTTTAAGGTATACTGACTCCGCCATGGTACATGTCTCCTTATTTATCACGATGTCCGTCTGTCATGTTAGACAGCTGTGTTAGACAGCTGTGTTAGAAAGCTGTATGACAGCTGTGTTAGACAGCCGTGTTAGACAGCTGTGTTAGACAGCTGTGTTAGACAGCTGTGTTAGACAGTTGTGTTAGGCAGCTGTGTTAGACAGCTGTGTTAGACAGCTGTGTTAAACAGCTGTGTTAGACAGCTGCGTTAGACAGCTGCGTTAGACAGCTGCGTTAGACAGCTGCATTAGACAGCTGCGTTAGACAGCTGTGTTAGACAGCTGTGTTAGACAGCTGTGTTAGACAGCTGTATGACAGCTGTGTCAGGCAGTTGTATGACAGCTGTGTCAAACAGCTGTATGACAGCTGTATCAGACAGCTGTATGACAGCTGTGTTAGACAGCTGTTAGACAGCTGACTGTCCTGTCTATCATTGTTTGTAACCAGTTAGAATAATATATATATCTATCGAATCCTTTTCTATATCGACCTGTACATCGTTTTCCTTCACAATCACCAACACACCATACTTATTACCATTCCACCATTGGTAGCAGATAGTTTGAAATTGTTTAAAGTCCATATCGGTGGCCACATGATCGTCGTACACATGTTTTAAATTGGTTTCATCTTGCTTGAATAACACAATAACATTCGTGTTGTCACGTATCAGATGTTTGGGTATTCGAGTATATGTTTGACAGAGATAGAATGAATCAATATTCTTATGTCTGCCCATACTGAAGTATGCTCTTATTTTATCTTGTTTGTCACAAGCTACATCATTAAATATAAACACAGAGTTGTCCTTGGCATCCTCCGGATGTAATATTTCATCGTTTTCTCTATAAGGATAGTAACCAACACCTTTTGTTGCATTCAACACTTCCTTTAACATCTTGTATTTCGGTTGATACAGAGACTTTGAATACACATACACGTTATCAAACTTTAAACCGTTTGCTTCAAACAATAAACTCAGCATGACATTAGTTTTACCACACTTACTAGGACCACATATGATACAGCGAACGGTGTTTGGAAAGAGAGGACCATGCCTCAGTTGTTGTTCTGCTGTGTCCGTAACAACATCGTCTATATTTGTAATGGGTAAGGCAGAAGCGTGTTTGATGGTACGCATCTTAACTTAAACTAAACTATATTTTTTGGGTATATATATATATATATATATATATATATATATATATATATATATATATATATATATATATAAGAACCTCGGTGTGGTTCAGGGGTAAGAACGTGTGCCTCTGAACCGAAGGGTACTGGGTTCGATCCCAGGGTACTCCTTTCACTTTTTTAGTACAAACTGTAAATTAACATCAACCGAGGTTCTGGCATTGTATTTGAGCAAGTTGAATGTCTGCACGTTCCGCCCTTCGGAGGGGGCGTAAAGCCGTCGGTCCCGTGTCCATGCGATGTTGGGCACGTTAAAGATCCCTACCCTCCTTACAGAAAGGCAGGGGTTCGGCAAAATTTCCAAGATAGTGAGGTGAAACTGCTCCCTGGCGTCGGTGATTGGCCATAGTCGCGGAAATAGGCCGACGTAAAAAAAACAACCTATATATATATATATATATATATATATATATATATATATATATATATATATATATATATATATATATATATATATGAATGCAAGTGAGACACCCAGTCAGTATGAATGTTGGTGTCACAGAGTGAGGGTTGTTATTAACAAAGACGGACACAGGTTTTGCTGAAACGTTGCGGGCGTTACAAACACAATGAAAGTTAACAGAAAACTTGGTGAGGGGCTTTATGTAATCAACTCGAAGCCAAAGAAGAAAGTTCCCTTTAAAAACATAATAAGTCTGATTGGGAAGTTATAAAAATAGAAACCTTATTCCAACAGAGAACGCCGTGTTTGATATAGCTCATACAATCGTTAGAAACATTGGTGGGCGTAAGAATGTGCAGAAACCTCGAGTTATTTCAATACCTAAAAGCGGAGGCTTCCTTCCGCTGTTGCCTCTGATATTTGGTGGGCTGTCAGCACTAGGAGCTCTAGGTGGTGGTGCTGCTGGCATTGCTAAAGCCGTGAACGATGCAAAGTCTGCAAAACAGAAACTGGAGGAGGAAGAACGGCACAACAAAACAATGGAAGCCATCGCAATGGGCAGGAGAGGGAGTGGCTTGAAATTTAAGCCAAAATGCAAGAGACTGGGCAAAGGACTGTATCTCAAGAAACAACGCTCCGGTTATGGGTTATAGCTGCAAAAACCAAAGTGTTTACCAGCAAGACCTCTGACAAATGTAGATCTTGTCAAGTTTGCTGGTAAAATGAAAATCCCATATTTTAGAGGTGTATACATGCGAGATGAGCTTCCGCGCAATGGACCACGTAAAAACGAATCGTTCATTATGAATTTGCAAGCACACAAGGAGCCAGGCAGACATTGGGTTGCTGTGAGAAACGTGATGACATCGTCGAGTACTTGAAGCTTGAAGCCTCCTGTGGAGCTGCAACGTTACCTTAAAGACTATTCCATACTATATAATCATGATGTGTATCAAACATATAACACATTTAATTGTGGTCACTTGTGTTTACAATTTTTGCAATAAGACTCAAACAGTAGCCTGTGTGTATCAGTCATGGCGCACACCATCGTGTTGAAAGACCGCAGCTCCCATCTGTCGTCAGACTACCATCCACCCATAGTTTTGGATGGTAGTTATGCTGTTGCTTTGATAGGCTTTCACACATACAACAACATACCCAACATATGTGAAGGTAAAAACAGGTTTTATGTAAAAGAAGGAACTGGTTTGCGCACCATCACGATACCCACCGGTGCTTATGAAATAACACACTTGGAAGAGTTACTTCAAAATGAACTTGTTGGTGCTACAGCAACACACGAACAAAAGCAACAGGCTCTGATACTGAGACCTAATCCGAACACCATCAAATGTAAACTAAAGTGTTATACAAATGTCAGTTTTGAATTTGATGGTTTGGTTGGACCTCGAATGTTGGACTTTTCAAAACAAGTTCTTCAACCGGACATCTTTTATGAATCTGATTTACCTGTTGAAATAGTGGATGTTAGACAGATTCGCATAGAAACCAATATTGTGTCTGGTTCCTATTATAACGGACAACCCTCACATACGCTGTATGAGTTTGCTCCGATGGTTAATCCTGGCTACGCAATCGACATAGAACCTAAAAATTTATTTTACTTGCCGGTGAGCAAACAAGAGATTTCCAATATAAGCATCGACATCATCGACCAAGATTCAGTTCCTGTCAATTTTCAAGGTGAAGAGGTGTCTGTTCGCTTGAAACTTATAAAAGTGGCTCAGTATGTTGGTCTTTAAGGATATAAAAGCAAGTGCATCTACCAAAACAAATTCAGTTGTCAGACACTTCAAAGGGTACACTTCGTCCCGATAATATTGAGTTCCTGAAAAGCCTGGGTTATCATGTCGTCAAAACTAGAAATATTCAAAGACCCCGTGTTTGATGATGCCATCGATCGAGAAGAACTGCGCTCTTACTATTCACCAACTAAATCGTTTGGTAACAGCGATGAAATTGAAATAGCCATCAATCAACAAGATGCGTTCATATGTCTGGCCGAGTCAGCTCTAATAATCGAAGGTGCTCTGGAACCTTTAGCAGTCCAAAATGTCAATGGTGCATATTATCTGTCAAATAATGGAGGAGCAGCTCTGTTTGAATCAATGACCTATGAGTTAAATAACAAGGAAGTGGAACGAGTGCGAGACCTATACACCACAACAATCATCAAAAGTCTGCTATCCTTTAGTAAGAATGAAGCCCAATCTCTTAGCAATGCCGGACTGAATGTGTCGTCGGAGCACATCATCTTAAATGATAACAAGTTTCACATACTCATACCTGTTTCGTTCTTCTTCAGTTTTTTTTCATCATTCCAAAGGAGTTCTCTGTGGCAAACATACTTTGTGTGGGCTGTTAAAACTGCAACCAACTTGGAAAGACCTCGATATGTGATTATAGCATTTCAAACAGATCGTAAAGATAACGTAAGAAAGAGGCCAGACTATTTCAATAACATTGGTATGCTGGATCTCCGAGTATTTCTAAATTCAGAATGCTACCCTTATGAATCTATGTATATGGATTTTGAGAAATCCAAATATGCTGAAGCCTATCACATGTATACAGATTTTCAAAAAAACTTCTGTTTTAAAAACATGTCGGAGCCTATCTTGAATTATGACGAGTTTAAAGATCGAGCTCTATTTGTGATTGACTGTCAGCACCAGAACGAGTCAATCAAGTCTTCAACGGTGGACATTAAGGTGGAATTTATGAGCCGAGCGAACTTCCCTAACAACACACGAGCTTACTGTTTGGTTATTAATGACAGTGTATTGGAATATAAACCTCTAACGGGCATCGTTAGAGCCATTATGTAATAATAGTATGTCATTTATGTATCAATATGTACAGCCTAATTATTCCTAATAAATTTTTATTGCATGTAAATCAATTGTTTTATTTTTATTTTGTTGCATTTTGATTAACCCTTTTATATATTCATATATCAACAGTCTGTTTACACATTCATTTCAAACAACACATATCAAACAACCCTCGTATTTGATGTTAAATTGAGTTTTTTTACTTGTATTTTTGATCACTTCCTATATAGACACGCCCCCACAATATTATTTGGATTCACTGTAATAGAAAACACTCACATAAACTGATACCCACGTAAAACTGATAACATTTATCTTACCATTTTAGGAAATAGGTTAATTTGCATATGCAAATAGGTTTTTGTTTTAGATTTTATATTATATATCAAATGTTTGTTTTAGCTTTTTGATTTTATAAGAAGTGTTTTAGACTTATTGAATATATATTTACCAATATTTTTAAAATCAAAGTTCCTCTCTCTTATGTTAAAATTGGGTTGTAATAGAGAGAACACCCACACACACAACTTGATAAACACGTTTAAATTATCATATGTAAACAACAACAACTGAATGTTCTCTCACTTTACCAATTTCCAATAGATTGTTCCTTTCTTCGAAGAGCCCAGGCTCTGGACAAAAACGACACAAATTTTCAATAAAATTCAAATTTCCCGCCAAAAAAACGAAATATCCAATACAACAAACAACACACTTACCAACACAATAAACAACACATGGGTGAGCTTATATGACAGCTGTGTGTGTAACAAACATAAACAAAACAAACATAACCTGAGAAACGTTGGTAGTTCGTAACAAATAAACATTCAGCCAGCGGGTGGCCGACTTAACCTTAAACATGTGGAGACTCAACAAACAACACACTTAACCTTAACAGTCACATAGGGGAATCGGTATGTAACACGTGTCTGTGTCAACATAACCTCAACAAACAATCAGATAACTGGGAATCGATAAACACATGGCGACCAAAACTGATTGCGGCCATCTTTGGAACATTTGACGTCATCGGATAGCTCAGGTCACAACTGACAGGTCAAGTGACATCTGACATTTGACAGCTGACATTGACAGCTTACGTTGACAGCTGGCAGTTGACAGATGACAGGTCAGATGTCAACGTCACACGCATGCGTGTGACGTTTTCGCGCATGCGCAGAAAAAAGTGGAGGGGGTGAGCCCAGGTGTCTCCCTATCTACTTTTTATAATAACTAATAATTCATCGACATCAGTGTGATAGTATTACTATAAGAAGTTCAAAAAAACTGTGCATTGTATTAGAGACGTTTCTTTAAGGACTTTCAAAACATTTTATGGGAATCAACATAATATTGTACAGTATAGTGTCTAGGTTTTTATAAATATAAATTATAAACACTGCCTTAGAAACACAGTCGACTAGTTTTTCTTTTTTAGATAGCGTTATTATTTATCGTTGAAATCACATTTATTAAAAAATAAAGGAGGTATTAGATAACGATGGCTATGTTTCAAAACCATACAAAAATAAGAAATAACATAAACAAATGTAACGTTGAAGTGATAAAAGCTCTTCATTTAATTGTTTTTGATGAAGTAAATTAGCCTAGAAAAGTTAGGGATAATTTAAGAAAGTTTTCAGGTTTTCTTTTTCATAGATAATCAACTGAGTTTGTTAATAAAAGAAAGTCGATTAAAAGCAAACTAAATTTTGCTGATTTAGTGTCTATATGGTAATCTTTTAAATTCATATTATTCCCGCACAGTAGATGAATTATGTGAGATAATTTGTTTATTCTTGCTAAAAGATAATTTTTGAAAGATGATAAACACTCAGTAATATAAGCAAGGACGAGGATACTTATAAATATTGAGTACACTCAAGAAGATGATGAAAAAGACATAGAAGACGGCAATAATCAAAGCAAAAAACGGCAAAAGACAAAAATTTTACGTAAAAGAAATAATGCTATAAGAGAAAGGAATGTAAATAGAGTATTGGGAATTTAAGCTGACGAAAAAGCTGAATAGGCGATAACAAAAAAAAAAGAGTCGTGAAGAAGAATTAATTAGGAAACTTAATTCTTTGGCACTAACTTTTAAGGACGTAGAGGAAAGTTTGAGACAGTTTGGTGGACAAGAAGAATATCCAGTGAGAAGATGGATAGAAGACTTTGAGGAACGGTCAGAAATACAGAAAAAAAAAATTTGCAGAAAAGAGCATTACAGGTCCAGATAAAATTTTTGTGCCATCAGAAAAAGGAATGGAAACTTGGGAAACGTTAAAAGTAAAACTACTAGATGAATTTAATATAAGGATGAATACTTCTCAGGTACATAAGCTGTTAACATCTAAAAGAAAACGAGGAGATGAAACCCTTAAGGAATATGTTGTAACAATTATAGAAATAGGAAGTCGAGCAGATATAGAACAATATGTCATTATACAAAATATCATAGATGGAATCCAAGATGACCTAGCGCTTAAAGTAGTTGTCTGCGGTGCTAAAACTTTTGCCCAGTTTAAAGAAAAGATTAAAATTAATGAGGGCATTAAAATTCAAAACCTCATTTGAAGAATGAAAGCACAAGAAGGATAGAAATGAGGAAAAATATCCGATTTAAGGAAGCCAACAATAAGCACGAGAAAAGCGATATATGTTTTAATTGTGGAGAGAGAGAGAGAGAGAGAGAGAGAGAGAGAGAGAGAGAGAGGACACAGATCGTAACAATGCCCAGCGAAGAGTAAACTAAATGCTTTTCTTGCAATAATTTTGGCTATGTGGCATCAGCTTGTGACATGAAAAGTTTATTAAGAAATCCTTAGCCATCTACCTCCCGTGCAAATGTGAATACCATACATGAAGTCTGCCTACAAAATGGAATCTCACTTAATATTGGTCAAACAGGCGCCAAAGTTTTGTTCGATACAGGCAGCGACATCAGTTCTGTTAGAACATCTATATGATGAATTATTATCCGAAAATATACTGATAAATGCCAATTCTTCAATCAAATTGAAAGGGCTTGGAAATACAGAAGTTCGAACAGGTGAATAATTTACATAGAAGGTAGAAATTGGTGATA
Source organism: Tillus elongatus (assembly GCA_964006375.1). Lineage (NCBI taxonomy): Eukaryota > Metazoa > Arthropoda > Insecta > Coleoptera > Cleridae > Tillus > Tillus elongatus. The sequence goes on from OZ023263.1 coordinate 117,230,037, forward strand.
AAGATGTGGAGCGTACTTTTGACGTAATTCCTAGGCACGCCTTAGACTTTAAAGCCATTATTGGTAGATAGGTCTTGAGTCAAGTAGAAGTGTCTATTAGAGACGACGGGATGTTAGTACATAAAGAAGAAACAACATATTCAATGCAGATTCTTCAAGAAGAAGACGAAAAAGAAGTTGACCTAAACTGTATAGAAACACAAAGAAGAGGTAAAACAAATGATCGAAAAATATAAACCTAAAAAACTAAAACTACGGATGTAAAGATGCGAATAATTTTGAAATCACCAGAACCCATTTATGAAACACCCTGAAGACTTACTCATCCGGAAAAAACGAGAAATGGAGCGTCAAGTACAATAGTATTTGGATGAAGGCATAATAAGACCCTGTACGTCAGACTTTTCACACGCAAATATGTTAGTCAAGAAGAAAGGTGGGAGAGTGGAAATACCAGAAGATGAAACTGTTTCACAGCTAACTGGTTATTTCAGAAAATTTATTTCAATGTACTCACTCAAAACCAAACCGCTTAGCGATCTCCTACGAGATGGACAGCCATTTAATTTTAGTCGGCCTCAGAGAGAATCTTTTGCTCAGCTGAAGATTGCCCTAACAGTATATCTTCTGCTGCATATTTATAAACAAGGGGCAGATTTGGGGCGTCATACTGATGCTAATGCATGTGGTTACGGAACATGCTTATTACAAAAGTTGTGACGGTTCTAAATATCACCTGCATTCTTTTGTAAATTGTAATTTCAATTTTAATAATTTATTAAATATAATTTGACAGGGACTATAAGTATATTAAAAACAATAAAATTAGGAAACGAACTATAAGTAAATACCAGATAAATACCTTGAGACTTTATGTTAAAATATTTCCAATTGCCAGTTCTTACCACTCTTATCTTATCCACATGTTTCTTATATGCTGATTTGCAAATTTGTTCTCTGAAAGGGTAGAGTTTTAAAAAATTACTTTGTTGGAAAGTCAGAAGATGAATTTAAGGTCTTAAATATATAGGTTGCAATTACCTACAGCGGTTGTGCTGCATATCGTCAAGATTCCTTATTAAATATTTGTACCGAGAGTTGTACAATATACAACTTTAGTGGGATTTTATTCATCATCAGATACCATCTTATAAATAATATAATTAAAACCCCTTAATGTGTATATACAGGATAAGTTTCATTTCCACAATATCTCTGAATTCCAATGTTAGCTTTTGATTCTTCTTTCAGGGTACAAGTTGTTATGTACGAGTTTTATGTACGAGTTTTTATTTACGAGTTTTTAGTTACCAGTTTATTTACCTGTTTTTATTGTCCTGGCAGTATCAGTTTTCCAGTCCGGTATTGTTTAGCCTGGCTTAATCTTTATTTTTCACTGATAATTTTACTTTAAATAGATATCATTTTTCTGGATAACTGGATTTTATTATAGGCTGGCTTATTGTGTGAATATCATTGGACACAATTGATTTTTGATTAATTAACTCCAACAAAGACGTCTGGGTATAACGTACACTACTGCAGGAGAGGAGGCAGATAAGTTACCACCCCATTTTAGCACCTAATAAACAGAATACTGTTCACAACAACTACTATTGCGACATTTAAGGTCATATATCTTAGTTTTGTTGTTGCATTCAAACTTTTGTGATCACACACGGAATAAGTAGCTTGTTCACTATAAACATAATTAAGATACTTTCAAATAACTTAGTTACCCCTCATGTACACTAACTATTTAACCAATTAATAGCACTTTTTATTGTATTTACCGTAATATATACACATTATAATTATTTACCATATTGTCTGACAGTCCCTCTTACTTTCTAGTTTTCTAACCCAACATAGTTTGGTAGACATTAGAGCTGATGTTGACACGCGACATCCACAGCAGGCGTGCCAAACGCCCCAAATAGAGTCAGTAGGTGGGACAACCCATAAACTATTTTATCTCTGTTCTTTTATCGTTTAAGTGACAGCAAAACATTTTAATTCTTTTTCTTTGCTAGTACGAACCCATATTTCATTTTTTCCTTTTAACCATTTAAATGCAGCCTGAGTTATATAAGGGAGCTTACGCTGTCACAAAGTCGCCAGAGGATGGCAAATTACTCCTGATCTACTTTATGAGTAAGAAAACAACTCCAGCGAAAGCAAAGTATAGCAGTTATCAATTGGAAGTTTTAGCTATTATTCAAGCAGTAAAGAAGTTTCGTCTTTGTGTACTATGCGTTAAGTCCAAAATCGTTTCTGATTGTTCAGCCTTTCAGAAAACGATGGAAAAGATAGATCTTACTACGAAAGTTTCTCGTTGGGCCTTAATGCCGGAAGAGTATGACTAGATTATTGAACACCGAAAAGCAACTCGCATGACACATATAGACGCTTTGAGTCGCTTTCCAATTGTAATGACACTAACGACAGAAAATTGATTTGAAGAGAAGATTAGGGTTGCCCAAGAAACGGACGACCACATCAAAACACCTAAAAAGGTGTTAGTGATTGAACCTTATGAGAATTTCATAACGAAAAATGACGTTTTATAGAAAATTGACGATGGTAAAGAGCTACTAGTAATATCCAAGAAAATGCAAAATCAGTTGTCCAGACAAATCCACGAAAATGATCACTTTGAACCAGAAAAAGAGAATATGCGATTAATCAACAGTTCTATATACCAAAAGTACGTAACAAAATACAGGCAGTAATGGCGAACTGTGTGCCATCTATTTTAGGTAGCCAGAAGCAAGGTGAAAAAGAAGGATTAATCCATCCATGTCCTAAGTTATATGTTCGTCTGCATACTTTGCATGCAAATCATATAGGTCCAATCACGTCGACGAAGAAGAACTGTCACCATATTCTTGCTATAGTGGACGATTTCACGAAATTTACTTGATTAAGCTCTAGAGAAGCAGTCGAATGTTTTGCACGATTACGGAAAGACTTCGGAAATCCCATTAAGAATAATTACAGATAGAGGAACCGCCTTTACAGGATCTGATTTTTCGACAGTATTGTGAATCTTAAGGTATATAACATCAAACCATTATGACCAGAGTTCCCCGTGGGAATGGTCAAGTCGAGAGAATCCTTAGAATTGTGACTCCTGTTCTTACGAAGTTGGGTATTAATAATCCTTGTCACTGGTATAAGCTCGTGGCAAATGTTCAAAGAATAATAAATTCAACTTATCAGAGGAGCACGGATAAAACACCATTTGAAGTAATGACCGAAGTTAAGATTAGAAACAAAGAAAATATTTTAATCAAAGAAATGTTGGAAAAGGAGTCACTAGATAGTTTTGACAAGGCAAGAGAAGACTTAAGAAAAATAGGCAAAGAACAGATTCTAAAAGTACAGGATGAGAATAAGAAAACTTTCAACCGTAGACGTAAACAAGCAAGTCGATACAAGGACAGAGACCTAGTAGCTATAAAATGGACACAATCTGGAGCAGGTTTCAAAATGCAGCCCAAATTCCTTGGACCACATAAAATTACTCAATGCAAACTCAATGAAATATATGATGTTTCAAAAGTAGGAGACCATGAGGGGCCAATAATGACGTTAACCTGTGCAGAATATATGAAGCTGTAACAGTCGGATGGCCGAGTTGTAGGATCACGACTAGCCACCGCTTTTTATTTAATTTTTTTCCTATTATATTTAGTTAATTGAGTTAGGGGAGAAGCACGACGTCTGATAACGCTGCTACAAAAAAACGGGGCACGTTTGCGCATCGAAAAGGGCAGACGTCAAAAGGTAGTTCGAGGGCCATTACAAAAAGAGACGTTCAAAGTCGGCCAGAAGTGTTTCAGACGCTGAGGCATTATTTGAGAATTATCAGTTATTTTATTTGTTTATTATTCCACCGTTTACCAGATTAATTGTTATTGTTTTTCGTAATGTACGTTGAGTTAAAAAAACGAACATAATACCTTATTCCCTAGACAACGATAAAATCCCCCATATATATATATATATATATATATATATATATATATATATATATATATATATATATATATATATATATATATATATATATATATGTATATATATTCTTACAGGTCTAATTCGAGATAAGGTAACTTTTCCATAGTATGGGGAATTTCTACGGTAACCTTGCTAATACGCTTCCCCTACGGTCAGGCGCCAGCGTCTGTCGAGTTTTCTAGGAAGTCGATGCGCTGCCTCAGGACAATGCCTCTTTGCTAAGTCGCTGTCAACAGCTACTTAGACCCAGTTTAAACTATCGTGAAGGCAGGGTTCTCCTCAGTCTTAAGGCAAAGTCACTCGCGACTTCTAGTTTTGGAGATCAAACTATTATAGATTACGTTGGGGTGGATTCGTTAGGAAGTGATAAATGAAATGCCGAATACAATCAATAATCTATTTACAGACGTACGTGTGAGAAAATATTTACAAATTATGTACAAAACAATATTCACAAAAAGGTTGTCGAGAAACGAAAACAACTTATTAAGCTAACCGGGCATTCCTAACACTGCCTCTGAAGCTAAACTATCTTATTCGCAATAAAAGTAAATTATTAGCAACCAGAGGTAGATGCAGTTATAATGAATTGAGCGGATTCGAGGGTTATGCGGGCAGTGTCTTGAAGCAGGGCTGCGATCTGTAGTCGGTAGTTGTAAAATGCGATAAGGCAGTGCGGATAAGTGGTATTAGGCAAGCGGTCAGTATAGGCAGGAATGCATCATGTCAAATTAAAAAAGATGCAATATCAAGATAATCTAGGTGCGCACTATGATTCTTATGATAACAGGTTAACTACGCCCCAAGAGTCATACGTTGCATTCAAACACCTGGATAACATTACCATGTGGAGAAGGCATTCAAAACTAGATAAAATGCTCCCCAAAAAAGTAGAAAACGACCAAAAACCCCCAAACACTGCCCACAGAGCGACCAGGAGACCGCGTACCGCCGGACTGTTTCGATCGCTAATAACTAGGCCGCTACGATGGAAATCTACCGCAGCTGGACCGGTACAATGGCAGACCCGCTGGTAGTCTCTCGCTTTGCTAGTGCCCTCACGCTCCCGGGAGGACAGCAGCTCTGAAATGCAACTCTCGGCTGCTCCAGGTCGACCCGCAGGCACTGATAGTGGCAAACGGTGACGTCCCCCAGCTCCTATACCCCGTGGTGGACATAATAACAAGAAGCTCCTTGGCAGCGGCCCCTCTGCGGACTGTGTCCAGTAAGGTAAAGACTACCTCAAGACAGCAAAATATAACGTGTATAACATCAAGACAAGTTTACTGCACAATATGGTTCTTAATATTATGGTCTATCGATAGTCTAGCACTCATATACTGCATTTTCACACTTGGGGGAATTACCCCCATGGAGAAGGCATTCATAACTCGAGGAAATCCTCTCTCAAGGAGGTGGAGGACGACCAAACACCCCCCAAACAATTTCCCCAGACCAACCAGTAGACCGGGTGTCGCTGGACTGTTTCGATCGCCAATATCTAGGCCGCTACGATGGAAATCTACCGCAGTCCGAAATATACTCACTGTAGCCTGTCACCAGTAGCACGGGGGCTGCACCACGGAAGACGACTTCATCAGATCTGACAATAGCTAGAACACTACAATGGCAGAGCCGCTGGTTGTCCCCCGCTTTGCTAGTGCCCTCACGCTCCCGGGAGGACAACAGCTCTGAAATGTAACTCTCGTCTCCTCCAGGTCGACCTACAGGCACCGATAGTGGCGAACGGCGACGTCCCCCAGCTCTTATACACCGTGAAGGACCTAATCACAAGAAGCTACTCGGCAGCTACCCCTCTGCGGACTGTATCTACTAAGGTTAAGACAACTACCAACACTGCAAAATAAAACGGGTGTACGATCAATACAAGCTTACTGCACACTATGGTTCTTAATATTATGGTATATCTACGGTCTAGCACTCATATACTGCCACTTGGGGAAAATTACCCCATGGAGAAGGCATTTACAATTCGAGGAAATCCTCCCCCAAGGAGGTGGAAGACGACCAAGCACCCCCCAATCAATTCCCCCGGACCAACCAAGAGACCGGGTGTTGCTGGACTCTTTAGATCGCCAATAAATAGGCCGCTACGATGGAAACCTACCGCACTCCGAAATATCCGGAATGTATCCTGTCACCAGGACCACGGGGGTGGTCTACGGAAGACTACTTTATAAAATGTGACAATAGCTAGACCGCTACAATGGCAGACCCACTGGTAGTCCCCCGCTTTGCTAGTGCCCTCACGTTTCCGGGAAGATGGCAGCTCTGGAATGCCACCCTCAGCTCCTCTAGGTAGATCCGCAGGCACCGATAGCGATTAATGGCTTCTATAGTGTATGGTGGACCTAATCACAAGAACCGTCTGTAAGACAACAATATTCAAACATTTTTCACACCTGGACTTCCAACATTACCTCTGACGAAGGTTACCAAGCGCGCCAAGGTACTCTCCCGCAGAATGAGACGTCTTGTCCGTGGAATACTATTTCATACGGGCCCAATACTACTTATCTGCTACGGAAATGTCGACCTACCTAAAACAATCACACAAACTCCGGCTGACGGCAGTATTCCTAAAAATCAAAGTAACAAATTTCATCAACTAATAAAGTAATGTGATCATTGACTGAGTAAATAATATAATTATGTACCAATGAACGTTACAATGCGGATATAAGTTGTAAAACGTGTATCACGTTACACGGTTCAGCGGCACAGGTTCTTACCAATGAAGCACCGACGCTCTAACTTTTATCTACTTTAATCTACATTCGTAGTATATCAAGCATTCGACAAACAAACTACCCTTTTCACTAAAAAAAGCATTTAAACTTTGACCTGAGGGAGACACTGAATAAATAAGCACAACTTATATACCGATCGAGCCAACCCACAAGTTCCAGCGAATGCGGAATGGTTTCAGCAGGATGAAGCACCAGCACATTACCAAATTATTGTCCGGCGATACCTCGGCTTACTATTTCCAAATCGATTGATAGGGAGGTGAGGGTCGTTAGAATGGCCAGCACGATCACCCGATCTTACGCTATTAGACTTTATTCTTATGCGAATATGTCAAAAGTATGTTATAAAAAACTATACTTAATTGATTTGGGAAGAAGAATAAAGATTGACATTATGTCGGTCACGCCTAAGATGTTGATTAAAGTTAAAAGACATTTTTATTTACCATTCCGATGCTGCCAAGACGTTTAAGACGTGAATTTTGAACATCCCCTACATTGAGATTGGTGTGTTTTTAATTTTTTCTCATTACCAAAAATGTCACGCGAATAGTTATTGATTTTTTCTGTCTTGTAGCAAAGTTCATCAATCAAATGAATTTTTTACGGTTAATTGCAATAAATAAATAAATTTTAAATAAATAAATTTTGAATAGAGTATGCAGATATCTTTCAAATTAGGTATCACAAACCCCTACTTCCTATTTTAAAACTTGGGGGTTGCAACTGTCACTTGAAGAAGTTTTCACGTTGCAGAATGTTATTTTTTAATCTGAAATTTACATGTTTCGGGATTTTTTTATAAATTTTCACACTAATTGAGATGCTAAATGTATTCCATCTGGCTATTCCACACTGTACTCTGTTCGAAAGCTAGCCTTTTTAAAAAGATGTCACAAAAATAATGTGTAGCCTTCATTACATTAAATTAAAAGTTAATTAATTGCATGATGAGGCAAAACTTGCTGTTGATACGATCGTATAAATACCTATTTCTTGTCACGTACTGGTTTTTAGTGAATTTTCTTAAAAAAAAAATCATTAATGAGGAGATCCCGACTTTTGAATTTTGAAAAAATTCTCTCAAATGAGCACTAATTAGGCCCCCGAGAACACATATCCGGGGTCAGTTTCAATTTTTATATGTTTTATATATATATATATATATATATATATATATATATATATATATATATATATATATATATATATATATATATATATATGTATGTATGTATGTATGTATGTATCACACCGATAACTCAAAAAATAATGGGCCGATTTTGATCAAATTTAGTGAGTACCTTCCTTTTGCCAATGCCTTGGATAAGTTTGTTAGCCAGGAAAATCTTCTCAGTAAAAATAGATTAAACAATGATTTCTTTTAATATGACAGACGAATTCCCTCGATCAGTATCAGTTCTGAGCTGACCTTAAATGTTTGGAATTTTGACCACGAAATTATAATGCATGTTTGTAAAAAAATAAATTCGGGACTCAGCAAGTGCGTTATGGTAGCGAATTTTTATTGAATGCCTCAAATTTGAATAGCTCAATTTGCTATTAACCTATAAGGTTTGCTGACCAGAAAACTATAGTTTTTCGGGAACATTTTAAGTTTATTTTCGAAATTTTTTAATACATTTTCAAACAGTAAAGTTATTTCCATGAAATATAATACATTTTTTCTACTATATATGTTATACTGGTAACCAAATTTAATGTCTGCTTAAAAAAAAACACATATTTTCTATTTAAAACATTTTAATGAAAATTCACTATTATAACGCACTTGCTGCATCCAGACTTTTCTTATGGTACACATAGATATCAAAGCTCACCAAAGGTTTTAGTCATTACATAGTGGCAGTTTTAAAAATAACCTATTTTTATAGCTACGGACACCTGTATAGTTTTGATGGATGTTTTACATAGTAATGGCTGATGTAGTGTATGATCATGTTTATTACTTTATCTGTATTATTGGTTGCATATGTATTTCGTTTCAGATACGTAATGTTTACCTGGGTAGCCCAGTATTGACATGATAAATCAACTAAACAAGGGTATGATAATATTCAATATTTCTATACGGAATATGCCGACGGCCGGGCAGCGACGGAAGATGATAATACAAACCAGGTTCCATCAATCTTCGGAGATTAATGTTAAAACTTCAGCAAGTAGTGGAGATATAGCAGATCGCAACATCTGACAATGTTCATCAAGCTAGAGAGTGTGTTGCAGAGTTGCAGATTTTACTAAGGAGGTGTGAGAAAGAAAACGATCAAGGTAACTTACCACTACTGTGGGGTACAGAGGGGAAGTAGGGGAATGGTTTTACTCCCACCATCCGCGAGTAGTGTCGCGGCTCCGTAACGTGATGGTTGTAAAGTGCTGCCAACTGGGAACGATTACTGCGGATACACTCCGAACTTATTTATTGTCATTCGAAGAGAGAAAAGAGAAAGCATCAACTTTTAGCAAGATAAACACTGAGGATGACGAATCCAGTTTTGATGTTTTTCCTTACTAAGATGATTATTTATACTTAGATTTTTACGAAAAATAATCTTGTGTCGCTGTTCATTCTGTCACCCTCTCTTATTTATAAAATATATACAGGGTGATCCAACTTTAAAAGGTAACTGATAATTTCACCGCATTTGTTGATTGGACTGCTGATTGTTACGGACTGTTCTGTCGTGGGCCATTCTGTCGTGTAAAATTAATTTGATGGGTGGCCAAATGTTTGGCATAACATGGCTGTTGGTTACTTCAGTACCTCGACTGAAAGCTTAAAGAGTCACATCTAGAAAAGCGAATATCTGTACATTTTCGTGGGAAAATTTTAAATATAACATTACGCTTCCTTCTCAACAGATACAAGTTTCTTATCAAATAGCAAAAAAAAATTATTTAAAGCACCCTATTATCTAAAAGTTTGTAGATTTTTTTTACTGTGTGTAACTTACCCAATAGAATAGATATTGCAATTTAATTATGATAGTAAAACAACAGATACCTACATTTTCTCTGAGAAAAAACTCATGATATTATACACACAAAAAGTTGTGTAGTGATAATAATAGGTAGGTATGCGAAAAAGTAATGTAGCGATAAAAATAGGTGGGTATGGGTATGCGAAATGTTTTCCGCAAAAAGTACTTTACACGATAAAAACATAATAAGTTATTGTTCACCTTTTTAGACGCCAAATTTAAAGGTAAGGAGGTTTTAATAGTTTATTTATTTTATATCCTACAGTGAGTTAAATATGTAGGTTCTGAAAAGATGACCAAGGTCTGGTTATATTTTGTCTCTGTTAAAATGTACCTATAAGATAAAAATATGCTGCACTTATATTTTGTATGTAACATTCGGTATAATTAGGTATTTCTTGAGATTGGACTATTTAAACCTTAGTCATCCTGCATGATATCTTGGCAAGGATACCGTTTATCAGGCTCGGATCTACGATTTTTTCGAGCCGGGACAGAAACTAGATAGTGGCGCCCCCTCTCTAAAAATCGAGACACCTCTCTAAAAAATTTTGGTAGTTAGAATCGGGATTCCTAACTTTTTTCAATTTGTTATACTCCGAGGAGTAAAAAAATGAGTTTGAAAAAAATAAGTTAAAATTAAAATTCCCGCCACTAGATTTTGCCAACAATCTGCTGCGCTGCAGCTGCTCACAGCGCATTTCAGAACGAGCCCTTAGGATGTGTTCAAAAACTAACTGTGCGTTTTAAAATCAAATGAATACTTGATAGAACAACGTGCGCTGCATGTTAGGCGCTTTGTGCAGAAAGTTTTTATTTTCAACAATATATTATCTTATAAATTTGGCGCCCCCTGAAACTGCCGCGGGTGACCCGGTATGCCCCTCACCTAGATCCGAGGCTGCCGTTTAGTGCAGTAAGTTGGTTGGCTGAAGAAAACTAGAGTTAACCAATCTCAAACAATTGCCTACTTAACTGATTTTTAGTCAAAATCTTTAAGTAATGTAATTTAATGTAGAATGTGGAAACTGTAATGAGTAAGTAGTAAGCAAGACCCGCAAGTAAAACAATCAATTAATAAATAGGGTTAATTTGATAAAAGGATGGATACCTTTAATATAAATAAAAAATAATTTTTGGTTAGGTAATGCCAAATACTTCGAATTCTTGTTTCCCTAAGGGTTTGAACATCCGAAATGAAAGAACGTTACCCAAGTTTTTTTATAACATAGTTCATGAAAGGCAAAGCTTATGTTTCGTTTGGGGCATCATGATCTTGATTGTTGAACCGAAGATGGTAACAATATTCTATGTACACATATGCGCTTTATACAGCGACCGACCCTGTTGTAATAAAAACAAACTTTTAAGCAGAATCGTAAAACGGCGATGCCCAAATTTGTCTAGTTCTGACATTTTAAGATTGTTTATATAAAATAATGTGGATACTTATGGGATGGTTAGGTATTAACATAACAGAAATGAATCTGATTTTTAACTTTCAACATGTAAAAGAACTCTTGTCCTTTAAAGATTCAAATTGAATGATCATTTAAAGCAAAAAATATGCTTCTTGTTTCAAATTTATCGCTTGCTACACCCAGGTTATTGGCTCTTCATTTTTCATTCTTGTTAGATTTTTTTGTTTGTTAAACTATTCTTTTTCACCAGACGTGTTTTAAATAATTTACAGATTAAAATTGCTCAGTCATTAGCAAATAAGTAAAAATAATAAGATGAAACCAAAGGAATGGCTTTTCATCTGTTACTAGGTACAGACGGTTTCACTAAGTAAGGACAGTCTAAATCAACAACTGCCAAGTAAAATTGAAGATTGATATGTATTAAATTTAAATAACCAATCTACGACGAATTGTCAATATTTTATGTTCTCATAAAAAAAGCTACCTATACCTGGGTAGGTATATTGTTTTAATAAATGTGGGATTCAACATTAAGTAATGGAGAGAATTTTGATTTAAATAATAATACTTATATCAGGTGTGCTATTTTCACCAAGTACGGTCCTGTTTCTTGAATGTCCCAAATACCTAGTTATCATATTTTCCTTACATATTATATAAATAACCTGCAATGGCTATACCTACGTTTACTTGTTTTTATTGTTGATTTAGTTAACAGAATTATGTATTATTGTATTAGGTGAAACATACATTTTATTTAGAGTGACCCGAATGTCACACTAGTTGTTAAAGTAAAGTAGAATATCTTATCATTTATATTTTAAGGGGAAGGGCGATGTAGGAATATGTTAAAGTAAACAAAACAGTGCAAATCAGGCAGGGCAAAAGCGTTTTAGGTTGTAATAGTGTGTTCGGCTATCTGTATCTGTAAGCATTGCACCGTAACAAGAATTGAATGTAGCAAGTGGGCATAGGTATCAGCCGTAGGCCGTAACGGAGCAACAGAGGCAGAAGTAGATAGTACAGTGCAATACACGGCGCGACACACGACGTACAATCTCGGTTGCCTGCTGTCTGCACGCGGTCGATCCATCACGCGGCCAGGATTGGGCGAGATGAGAAGGCGGATCGAGGCGGTTCCAGCCGGGCTCTTCAATCCGCCGCCGGCTCACCCCTTCAGGGGAAAAATGCTCTGCAGGAGGGGACAGAAAAAGAAGTAGGGCGCAATTTTTAGTGGTGGTGGATCAATCGGGGAGGCCACAAAAATACATCTCAGAAAGAGCGTTCGAACAACGGTTCAACAGCACAGTCCCCGGAGAAAACCCCGCCACTCGCGACGATTTTTTTACGAATCGCCGCGACTACTGCGCTTGTGTTGTGTGATCGCGACAATTTGTCGCCGTTAAAAGAATTCCGTGACATCAGTAGTCGCGTTCTGTCGGTGGCAAAAACAGGACTCGTATAGATCGAGAGACTGTGACCACAAACCCCCTCCCACGCCCCACTCCAGTCCACCCACTGCGCTGGCAAAAATCAGCCGGCAGAAAGAAGCGCGAGGTTGTCGGGGCCGACCGCAATTATCACCTGGTGCAGACGCTCCAGTGCTACTACCCACGGCCACGTGGCTTCAGTGTGCTACCGTGTTACCCGCGCTGAATGACATTCGAAACGAACCTACTGCGAGTACTGCTTGCCTTCCTTGTTCAACCCAATTGTACTCTTAGTGCTAGTGACAGTGCAGGACACTCGCAAGGACCAACTGTCAACATGCGACCCACAGGTACCACTCTGTGAGTTTAGAACTGCTGGCTGGGACAACCATGTCCCAGTTTGGCTTCCGAGCATCGCCGAATACCCAGGTACCAACCACCAATGTTTCACTTCTTAGACTTGGCGAGAGGGTTAGTCCGGCACTGGTTTGTTAAGTCTGCGATTTAGCTCGGTATCGCTTGCGCTGCGCAATCCCCCGCTACGGGCTCTTGTAATTAACTAATCTAACCCTTTACACATTACCACTGAATTACGTAGTCTCCTTGCTAGTGTCTCACTAATTATCAAACAAATTGTAACTAACAAACTAAAGCCGTGTATAAGCTGTCTAAATATAATACGGCATTATAAAAATATCATAAATAATTAATTCAAAATTTTATATAAATTAGTGTCGATTTCCAGATACCTATATACCTACATACATTTTAAAATACCCTTTATGTATTATTCGTAAATATTTTGCATTAATGTAACAGTCAACAGCTTTTCAATTAAAGGGTTAGAAACAATAGATGAGTCCCTATAAGTTGGTAAATTTTGTATAATCTTACATTCTGTTCAAAGTGCTGTGACTATTCCTCTGGTCAATAAACCCGTTGTTTAGATATAAAATGTTGTTTAACTTAACCTAATTTTAAAACTGTTTGTTTTGTACTATATTGCCCATCAACTTCTTTAATTATATCTACATGGGAATAAAAAGCGCAAAATCTGTCCGCGATTAATATGTAATTACATAAATATGTATGTGAGCGGCTAAATTGTGCGAAATTATTTACTAGGTATATCAACTATCAAACAATGTTTTTTAATATTTGTTGGCATAATACCTATTTTATTTTTTTATAATTTGTGCTAAGGAAACGGTCAGTTGTTTTTGGAATGAGTTAATGAAATGCCAAAAACTTTGAAAACTTAGGGTCTCGGTTGCGAATTCATTGGATCAAAAAATTAAGAAAGAAATTTTGGTATGTCGAAATTTTTCTTGCCATTGTCATTTAAAAAAGTTTTGGTATGGTTTTTTGACCTTGCACCTCAAAATTGCAATCTGAAGCACCTATTACAACTTATTTGTCAAGTGCTGCATTGCATATATAATTAGTGTCAGTATTTAAATATTACTACTAGTTACTGTTACTTTTGTATAGGTACCTATCTGCTGAAATTCAAAATCAGATTGTGGGAATACAATTCCCATCTTATTTTGAAAAGAAAGTTATTTTAGTTTTAAAAGTCGGTAATCAACAGATAATTTGTTGGTTCTAAAACTGACAATGTGGGTTCACAAAGGCACCACTTTTAATTTGTTATAGGCAGTATGGAAAATCATTTTCTCTATTAAATCGCTCATATTAAAATAATGTTTACCTTTACCTTAAGTCATATCTTGTTCCAAAGTCAGCGAATTTTATTTAGCACATTTTCCCATGTAAAGACGCACTATTAATCCGGTTTCTTTTCATAACTTATATAATTGCATTATATTCAGTACCTTGCCAGAAAAAAAAATATTTTAACTTTTAAGGGTCACTTCTACAAATATACTAACGTGCCAAAGTTTTTAATTCCAAAATTGTCATTTTAGTAGTTGCTTTTAAAAAATTTATTGTTATTTCCAAATAAATGTTGATACCTAGCCTCTGAATAATATACCTATCTACTTAATCAAAGTTTTGGTAATTCATTAAATATTTTGGCCATTTTGTTTTTCAAGCTAAAATAAACGTATTTGTCTGACAACCTTTATTTGCCATAACATAAATAAATGCCAAAATTATGGATAACTAAATTAGTTATAAAATAAGTGTAATTTGAACGAGCAAGTAGGTGAAATGGTTATCTCCGTCAGTAAATGGATACCAAACAGAATTATTCACTAAACAACATAATACCTATGTGATAATTGTTATTCGGTTACTTATTTTCTATACAATGTTTCTAGATGACAAATAATTCAGTAACATGTTGTTAGAATTCAGGAAACATATTACAACTGTTTTTTCGGCATCTAAAAGAACTGAAAACGTATTAAACTGGTTTTCATTTGTTCATCTTATATTTTAGTGAATTTTCGTAGAAAAAATTCACTAATAGGGAGATCTCGACTTTTGAATTTTGAAAACATTTTTGTGAATGAGCGCGAATTAGGACCCCTAGAACCCATATCCGGGGTCAGTTTCGATTTTTATATGTTTATATATATATATATATATATATATATATATATATATATATATATATATATATATATATATATATATATATATATATATATATATATATATGTGTGTGTGTGTGTGTGTGTGTGTGTGTGTGTGTGTGTATCACACCGATAACTCAAAAAATAATGGGCCGATTGAGATAAAATTTGGCATGTACCTTCCTTTTGTAAATGGCTTGGATAAGTTCGTTAGTCAGAAAAATCGGACGAGGTTCTCCGAAAAAATTTTGAGTTTTAATTCGAAAAAAAATTTTATCTCAAAAAATAATTAGCCGATTTTGATAAAATTTGGCATGTACCTTCCTCTTGTAAATGGCTTGGACAAATTGGACGAGGTTTTCCGGGAATATTTTGAGTTTCCATTCGAAAAAAAATTTATCTTAAAAAATAAAAAAGCTATGATAACCAAATTTGGTAGGTAGGTTAACGATATAAAAGGTAAACTATACACTAAAATTTGGATTTATATGTTACAAGAAAAAAAAGTTATAATAAAATATTTTGTGCCAGATCATTTCTATGAAAATTCACTACCATAACGCACTTGCTGCGTCCAGGCTTTTTTATTTCTATGTAGGTACGTATCTATAGTCTAACTACCATTGATTTGCTAGAAAATTAAATCGAATTTTAATTATTTAACGTTAATCATGTATAAGGTAAATGCAAAACTACATATATAAGTATGTAATTTCAAAATGGCGCCACATTAGGTAGAGGGGAGCAACTGTAATAAAAGAGAGGAATTAGAGACCAAAGAAAGGTATATCATTTACAGGATCGATTATAAACTTGTTCAACTAAATCATGTATTTGTAGGTAATGCTTATCTTCTATAAGACATAACATAATTATTTAGATATAAGACATCGTCTGTCATGGTATTGGTATGTCCCTGCTAGAAATGACTTATGGAAACATACAAAAAACTTATGGGTTTATATATGGTTGAATATGAGTATTTGAAACAGTAATTCCGACAAAAGCACATATCCTATATGATTTTCCATATAAATATACAGGGGTTTCATACGGAAATCCCCATAGAAACCCATAATTAAATAGGAAAAATACGGTAGCTTATATGGTACCCCACACAAACTCTCTCACAATAGTATGAAATCCATATAGAATCCTTCAGCCCACCAAAACGGAACTCCATACAGGTCCCTATAATTCCATTTGAGCAACCTGATTGGTTGGAATCTGAAACAAAATTCCTGCCAGTAATTATAATGCAACATAACCTGTCATAAATGCCTATTGTCTATATAGTTGTATACATTAGGGTCAATAATTCTAAGCAGTCAATATATGTGATTAGTGCTTAAATCAGTGGAAATAAAATATGAAAGTTTCAAGCAAAAAGAAACGATATAAATTTTGAGGTTAGGTTTAATTGAATTGGAATATTTTGTTAATGATTATTAGACCACAGGTTTAACTAATGTTTTTAATAGTTAAACTAGATAATTATTGTGGATAAATTAAATTATTTTGTACTTACAAGCAGAACCCAACACCCATCAAAACTTCGAAAGCACGAAACACATAAACAAAAAACGTTGATTGTTGAACAGTTGACAATGAGTCTCGGCAAATCAGCGAGAAACATTCACCAATACAGATCACGTAACAGTTAAGCTTTTGTGATTCTGATTGGTTCTTTGACATCGTCATCTTATACGGATTTCCGTGGCATATTCAATTATTTCATCAAATGATCCTTATAGAAACCAAACAATACCACATGGACTCCTCTGTGGATTTCTATGTGGTATTCCTAGAAAGGGGATTCCGTAAAAATCCACATATAATTCACAATCCTACCACATATATTTCCCATTAACCTTATAGAGACTAGTAAAACCACATAGGTTTCCTTATACGTTTTCATAGTATTTCTATAAGTCATTTCTGGCATGGTGGTTATCCTGATGATAATGGAAAAATAGGTGTTGCCATTCTGGCAATGGCTATGACATCTGAATAATAAAATATTTACTATGTGCATAAGTAATGCACAAACTTGCTGAAATAAATCATCTATTTGTAATGCTTATTTTCTATAACCAGTAACATTATTATTTAGATATAAGCAATCGGCAGTCAGTATTGGTATTGGTTATCGTGGCGACAAGGGAACATAGATGTTTCCATTGTGGCAATGCTTATGGCATCTTAATAATAAAAGATTACTATGCCCATACGTAAAGCATAATATTTACAGAACCGATAATAAAATTGCTAAAATCACCTATGTACCTGCTGGTGGTATGTACTTATTTTTATTCAGAAACGGCTTAATTATTTGGCTATAAGCAGTCGACTGTTATCATATCGGTATTGGTTATCATGTTGACAAGAAAAAAAGGTGCTTCCATTTTGGCAATGGCTGTGGCATCTTAGAATCTTAATCCAATAACACAATCTTTGTTATCTCTTTATTGTTTTTTACGAACTTTGCAGACCAGGTCAGGTCAGGTTAGGTCAGATCAGCTCAACTACTCGTTGGTCTGCCTGGAAATGGAACCCGGAATATTTATTTTGCAAGATTAAGTACATCTACCAATCTGCTTTACGAAGACGCTGATAAATTTTCATTTAAAGGCGTAGGTATCAAATTTAAACGAAAATATTATTATTGATTGTAAATTGATCTGAAAGCATTTCGATTGTTGAAGTCATTTGAGTGTTTAAAAATTAGGGTTAGGTATTTATAAATCTGTTCCTGATTCAGAGAGTCGTTAGTTATAATTGCAGTGTGATTCAAGTTCATTCCATACTTTAGATATAGATTTAGACTTATCCATTTAAATACTTCTTATTAAATATTATTAAATATTTTAATACTTCTTAATTACTTCTCATTAAATATCTTAGTTATTATAGAAAGAGTTTCGACACTGGTAGGTAACTCAAAATCTAATCAATCCTCTTATAAAACAAGCGGGACTCAAACCTGATTTTTTTTGGTAGGCTAAAGTTAACGCTCATTATGTATGTTAAACTTTAACCTTTGTAGTTGTTTTACACCTTTTTAGGGCATTTTCGTTAAACAAATTTACATTTATATATTTCTTTAAATAGGGGCGGATTAAAACCCCCAGAACACACATTAAGTCTCAAGTAATTGTATACGTTTATGTAAAAAATATATTTATTAGAGCGATATTGAAAAAAAATAATTAGCGCATGCTAATAAAACTTGAAATGTGATTTTCTTTTGTTAATAGCTTAAATAAGTTCGTTAGCCTGGTTCATCGGCCCAGTTTTTCGAAAAAGTGCAAGTTACAGAAACTAAAAAAGATGCTAGGATCAAATTTCAAGTATCCAACATTCAATTTCTACTTTAATGAAAAAAATGAATTATAAGAATTTGAATCGTTGTTAAAGAAAATTTGCTAGAAAAATGGAATATGATTATTTATTATTGGCTTTAACTATTTTAGTTGCACGTAAACAGCTGTTACAGCTTTTAGGGTTTTATTTAATGGTAGTGAGTTTTTACATATATCCACACTACATTCTGTACATTCCATTAAATTATAAAACAAGTTGGATTTGCATATACAATCTGTGCTGTGTTGTTCAGGTTTGTTTTATTATTATCATTTACATTTTGGATACACCTACAATTCTTAGATAACACCGTTACGAAGGTGTAAATATATAGTTTTCAACCTTTTTATTTTGTTTCTTTCTGAGTATTCTGCGTTTGTAATGTTCAGTTAAACGCAGTAGTTCGCTAATATTCTACTTAGTTAAAGTAATCAACGTTTCTTATCTAACAGACAAAAAGTGTGAAACTTGTTTATTTACAGACCAACCAAACAACATTAGATAATTTATAAATTAGCCGAATTTGCCTGTAAATATCGAAACACTGTTTCATGTTAACAACAACCTTGAGGTAAATGGGCTGCATATACTTACATAGTGCTTATTAGTTTGTAAATTGGCCAAATTTGCACTTCAGTATAAGCATATGTAAATAAAAGAGGGATTTTTTTAATGGTTGCCATTTTAAAATGGTTGGATTAAGCGAAAAAATCACGAGAGAGGTCATATGTATCTATGTGAGTTTTTTGGGCCAATTAAATTGTACATAAAAATTAAATGAACCACTAACAATAACTTCAAAAACTTGGCAAAGTTAAACACAAAAAAGTAAACACAAAAAATCTTGGAGCAGGCAGGTCTGATCTCGCCTGTTTTCTGAACATTTTATTTTACAGTTACAACTTTCTTTCCTCTTGTCAAGTTGTGGTACATTTACATATTGGCCGCCATTTTGAAATCTTTGGAAAAATCAGTAGACAGATAATAGGTATTAAATTTTTTTTCAGTCTCTAATTATACATATTTTATATAACGACTTTCTAATCTAGCAACTATTTACTTTTTTAGTACCTTTTTTTTCCAAAAATACAAAAATGTTCTTGAGTAGGTAATCTAACCTGGCTGGTATTATAATCGTTTTATTTTACAATCAGAAGCATTATACTTATCCAACACAAAGTTATTAGCGTAGCTGAGTGAAGACAGGAACCGCCGATGAGCACTGATAAGTACACTTGGAGAACCCAAATCACCACAACACATTTTAAACAACCTGACAATCGCTTCACTAACCAAGCTGGGGTCATCAGAGGATGAATAATTCTTCATTCTCTGATGACGCTAACTTGGTTGGTGAAACAATTCCTCTGATGACGCTAACTTGCTAAGTGCAACAATCGTCACGTTGTTTGAAATGTGTTGTGGTGATTTGGGTTCTCCAAGTGTACTTATCCTGTTACTATTGTTATTGCTGTTGACATTTGGAATCTTTTTACATCTCAGTTAAAAATCTTATTAAAAACAAAAAAGTCTTTTCGCTCCAAGCTTCAATTGGCACCTTACGTAAACTAATAAATACAAATTAAAAATATTTTTTGCTTAACTTGTTGGTAACATAAAATGTAATATCAAAATTGAATTTTCTCAAAATGCAAAATTTTAGTACAAACCAACGTACTTCTGTTCATTTCAGTGTATGTTTTATGTCTGCTTTCGAATAAAATATTTAATGTTAATAATTCTTATTAAATAATGGGAACTTTATTTAGCAAATATGCCATACAAAAAAATTACAATATACTCAACTATAATATCACACAGAATCACAAGTTTATAAAATACACTTTACTAACATTAATCATACATGATACAGCTACGAAAATAAAAAAGTGACAAACTCTAGTAATTGTCAATTAATACCAGTCTGCGATGGATATTTTTTTGAGTAATTGGCATAATTGTTATTGTGTATGTGTGTGTTCATGTTTATCGACTATGATTGTTCTGATCATCCATGCCCAAAATTAGTTGTTACGTTGAGATATTTGATTAAATGTTTTTGTGAAAGCCGACATGGCATATATGTATATACAGAAGTAGTAAAAAGGTACGAAGAAAGGCAAATAAAGGCAAACAGGTGCTACCAGCTATAGCTCCTGTACTGACGGGCCCAGGAAACAATTAGGTGTGATTTTGGGTTTTACAGGGTTTTACAGAATAAGTTCGCAGCCAAAATCAAAGTTGGCCTAGGAAAACACATAACAATATTTCAGGTCAAAATGACCAAAATACAACGTTGCGCAAACAAGATTATTGAACAAGACGACAGCATTAATTGTATTTCGAAGGGTTATAGGGCTGAATGACAACCATAATAGAGTTAGGAAGTGAAAACCAAGTGATATCAGAATGGGTTTATCGCACAAGAGTTATAAAGATGACGAGAAAGTAGACGAACTGACCAAGGAGAGCTCGTCTTGTTATAGATCAAGGCTGTAAAGCCTGATAAAGGAAACAAGGCTGGACACAGTGCCCTAGAGGATCACATAGTATATTACAGATCACGGTTACCAATCCAGAGTCGCCAGCTCTCACCAATTTAAATATAAATCGAGTGACTACTGTAATTCGATTAGATGAGATTTAATGTGAGCGCGCTATTCCAGTTGCTCCACTGCAACCGTAGTATTATAATCACGTCTAATTGCTTGAATTTTACTCACCAAATCCAGCACCCTGCAGGAGTGTATATTTTTTGGCGTGAAAGTTGCTACGGTACCGGTCTTTCGGGGCTTTTTTAGCCCCCTGTTGAGCTGCACTGCAACATTACTGAAGTCACCTGCCCGTTTTGAGATTCACAGAGAGGTAGCCTTTCTCCGAGTTCGTCTCGACCCGACATCCTCCCGTGTTTAATTCAACGCGGTATGTTGCTTCCGATCAGCATCTAAGCAAAGGCGTTCGCCAGTTTTAAGGCTGACAGTAAAGGCCTCAACCTCCAGGTGTAACTCACTCCCTAGCGATCTCAGCTCTTCACCGGGTTTTCGCGACATCCGCCAGGGCTCGCCTCAAGGCGATATCTCACGGAGTCCCGCTCCCCAGCAGCACCAAAGCGAGGTTGGTTGTCTGTTTCGAAGCTTACAGTAGAGGCCTCAACCTCCAGGTGTAGCTCACTTACTAGAGGTCTCAGTCCCTTCGGGGTTCGTTTAGACCCAACGCTCGCCAGAGCTTGATCCTAATGCGGTATTATTTAGAATCTTGCTCTCCAGTAACATCTAAGCGATGTGGTTTGCTCGTTTCGAGGCTCACAGTGAAGACCTCAACCTCCAGATGCAAATCATTTCCTAGATATCTTAGCCTTCTTCGGAGTTCGTCTGAATCCGACGCCAATTTAGTGTTGAAAAGGCTACTGAAAGTAAACATAAGAGCAATGTGCTGAGTTGGTTTGATCCTAGAGAACAAAGCATTTACTATCATCACTGACATACAAGGAATATATGATGATGACAAGAAAAGTCGTTCGAAGACACAAAGAAGTTTGGTTTAATGTTGTAAGCGACAAAAACTAATTGGGAGTATTATTGTAGAGGAAGCAGTCGTTGTACATATGTCAGGATAAAAGTGACTCAAAAGAATATTGGCAGAAAGCAGATATAGCCCTGTGATACTGTCTATCACCTAATTGACACGCTGAGTTTTGTGTTTAAATATTGAAGAAAATCGTTATATGCGCCTACAAAATCCATAAAGTTATCTTTTCATTTCTAGTGCATCTTTTCAGTTATAAAGTTATATCGACGATAATTAAAAATAAGGCTACCTATTTCTGGTAAATAATAAGTGTATAATGTTAGAACTAGTTCTCGACAGAAGCATTAGATAAGTAGTAGATTTACAGTCAAGGAATTGAATAATTTAAGAATGCAGCTGTTACAACATAGTGTCATTCACTCTTCGTTCTACCTGTGAATACGAGCTATTTACTGAAAAATTGTTTCCTGTGGTAAAACGTATATGCTTAACATTGCTATATCTTTAAGTCCTTATGCTTATTAAACTAAATAGCAGGAAGAAGTACAATGTATTGGTAGTAAACAGTTACAAAAATTTCTCTTTAAATTTAATATTTTGTTCATGTGGAAGCAACTTGGATGCAAAGTGCCTGGGTTTTATTGCTTCATGGAAGAAAAGTTTGAGTACATGACTATGGATGATCACAATGACATCAAAATGAAGCACAACTAGAGCAAGCAGTTCAGATCTTTAATATAAATAATTGTGTATTTTTTTTTTGGCGTGGCACAATTTTGATTCTAATAAAACTACTTGCAACACAATAAATAGTGGAAACCATAAATTAAAATGAATGCAGGAAGGGCATGCACAATGTTTTACAATCTACTGGTTTCGCTTTTTGCAAATTAATCTTACTTTGCGGCTGGTGACTCAGTAGACTGACTAAAATAACATAATTAAATCTAATAGTCAATTTTGATTCCAACAAGAAGGTGCTACTCCTCATTATACTACTTACATTCGTTTATATCTTTACACTATTTCTCAAAGATTCATTGTTCGGATGCATTTTTAAAAATACAGTTTACATTCATTGGTGCCAGAACTTGGGGACCCAGAACAAGGTATTTGTAACGACATATAAAATATTGGACTAAGCGTAATTATTGATAAGTAAGGGGCGTTCGTTTTACAGTTAAATAACTGTCAGATTGAATTATGTTTTTCTTTGTCTTCATAATAGTTTGTTATCATCCCTGCAACGGTCTAAAATTAAAAAAAAATACTCATGCTATCATACATCACGCCTATGTGCAGCTGGAGTCAAGAATTTCGCTTATTCACATATTAGAGAATATATATATATATATATATATATATATATATATATATATATATATATATATATATATACTGTGTTTTTGTTAGAGTAAAAATTCACTTTCCTATCAAATTACCGAAAGTTAATAATCACAAGTATCTTAATAACTCTGTAGCAGAAAATTGTTATCAAAACATTTTGGGTTTTCCTTTTACATACCGTTTAATGTATAGTCGTTGGATTGATATCGAAAGAAATTATATTGTGTAGCTATATTAATTTCAGAACAATGGATCAGTAAGCATTTGGTGATCGAATGCCTTATACAGAAAACATCATCATGTTTTTTAATCAGTATATAACTAAACCGCTCCATGTATTAATCAACATAATTTAAAACTTATACGTGACAGGTATTTTGTAGCAACATATGTGACGCCACTTACTATAAGTAATAGCAGACATACAGATACCTCATACTTGTAAGTATCAATGATTACAAGACCCACTTTTCAGGCTTTCCTTTTATAATATTCTTTTTGGCACGAATATGTCAAACATATTTAATAAATTGTTATAAATGGGTTACAAATAGACTTATATGTCACTATATAGCCAGCCATAAAATGAAATGTGTCATAAATCATTTGCAATAAAACTATATATGCTATCTATTATTGCCAATGAAAATGGAGAAATTTTATGACCGGTTTTGTTCTGTATATACAAGTAATTGATTTATTCCACTTTTACGGCCTTTTTATAGATACTAGTTTCAGGGTTTTCCAATAATGAGTGTAAACACCTAATGAAATCAATAGTTTTTGGTGTAGAAAAATGTATAAATTAATATGTCTCAAAAAGGATATTTGTACAAAGTAGCTTTGCATTTACTAAATCGCTCAAAAAAACCTACAGGTATGCACATATATATATATATATATATATATATATATATATATATATATATATATATATATATATATATATATATATATATATATATATATATATATATATATATATATATATATATATATGTATATATATATATATAGTGAGCATTTCGTAATACTATGTAAATAAATAGTAAATATTATTTAGCAATTTTTGAATCATAATATTCGGTACAAAGAATAACACACATACACACACACACACACACACATTTATCTAACTTTGACATTATGCAATACAAAAAGCTGAAGCTTGTGTTCGTATTAAAACACACTTTTATATTTGTGTTCCAGAACTTGGGGACCTGAAACAAAGTATTTGTAACGACATACAAAATATTGGGCGTCCAAACTCTATTTAAACAGTCAATATCTTGGCCGCAGCACATAATAAAAAAATAATAATATAAAATATATTTGGTTTGAAAAACTGCTTTAAGTGCATCTGTGTTTTTCTATACAGCGTGTCTTAAAAGTATAAATGTTTGTATAATTTTTTTTCAAATCACACACTCTGTTTTTCCTTGTAAGTATTTGAATCCTCAATTCTCCAGCAAAAATGTATGATAGTTTCTGCACCTAATGCTAACCGTTTCCGAAATATTAAAAAAAATTAAATGATAAAATTTTAATGCAAGTTGAACATAATTTAAAACACAAACTTTAGAACAGATAATTAATATAAAAGGTGCTTCAACTCACATCCATTTTCTGCTTAACACAATATCTTATAAACAGTTCGCTAGAACAGGCATTTTTATTACATCCAATGCTATTTCTCGACAGGCACGAGTTACCTTAGTTTTTAATTAATCTAAATTGTTAGGTGTTTCGCCATAAACAACCCTATTTAAATGCCTTATAATCGAGAAGTGTCAAGTCAGGCCACCTGACAGGACCTCTATTTCTAATACAGTGTCTTCCCAAATTATTGTGCAAGAACTTAGTAACAAAGCCGGAATTATGAGAAGGAGCACCATCTTGCTGCCACTACATGGTAGGACGGTCACTAAGAGGAACTACTTCCAAAAGCGTTTCGGAAACGGTTATCATTATACTATTATACAATTATGTTTAATAATTAAATGGAAAATTCAAATATAAAGAAAAATAGGGGATGTCTCATTTAAAAAAGTATATTTAATACAGAAATCTCTACTTTTAACACACCTGTATATAGGAACATATTTGTACTGGAACCAATCTTTCAAAATAAGAACATTATGTGTTAAATTTTTTTTAATATGTACCTTTAGAATACCCATCTATAAAGATCGGACCCTGGGTGAGTCACGATCTCTGAAAAATTTGTCAACTGAAAAATCCTATTAGACAATAATCATTCTGCAATAGTGTTTAAGATAAGTTGGTAAAATTTATTTATTTTTTGGCTGACACCCCGAATTTTCAAACGTGACAATTTGCTAAGTTCGCTAGATTTTTGTTTTATACTATTTTCCAAAACTGATAACAAATTAAACTAAACAATGAAGTACGAATAATACATACAGAAACACATTATTGTGCCCGTTGGCAAATTTAAACGGATTAGTCTAAAATAACTTGGAGGTTCCGTTCCAGAAAAAAATACAAAATTTGCATCTAATAGTTCAAACTAATGAAAATATACATACCAATCGTTTGTAAAAACAGTGGGTCGTGAACCGATTCTCTGTATGTAGATATATAATTTTCTTAAGTTAAAAATCTGGGTTAAGATTACATGGAATGGACTGAGTGGTGAAAGAATACGTTTTTTAACATATACTTACAGGGATACAATTTATATTTCAATGAAAAGCAAACTGTGTATGAATTTGACCTTAAAATTTAGTTTTTTTTCTTTTACTTGCATCATTAGTGACCTCGATCATAGAGCCTAACACGTTTTGTGTTTTATAATTTAATATTTAATATCACTCGCAATTATAATCTTTTCTGTCCAGAAAGATTTGATTATAACCGTACCTGTTCTAAAAATTACCAAAAAGTTTTTAAAAAAATCCACTAATTGTTGTTGTCCTTAATTGGTTGAACCTTTCCATACTAAATTTAGCTCTAGATGTCAGAGGGTGATGTCGTAATAGGGCGAAATCGGTTACATAGAACAAAACGAGCAATTGTAAAGCCGGGGAAGAGGTTTCTACATCTGTGGTTAATTTAAAATAAATGTTAGAGGGTTAAACAATTCTGTGACCTAATAGATCTTCTGCAGCTCGAGTTATAAACTAAGAATTAAGTTTTAGTAAACCTTTCGGTTTGCTTTTGCATTATTATAGCCTTGAACCTTGATCTTATTATATGGCAAGATGCTGATTTCTTTTTGTTATCATAGGAGCTAAAATAGATGTTACGATTTGAATTCTAGGCATAAGTAATCATACAGCCTATATTCTTGATTTTTTCTGACAAATAACCCCAGAAACAAGACAGTGCTAATATTGGTCCCGTAGGCAAGTGCGACGACTTTTTCATCCCCCAACACATTTCCTCCTAACGCAAAAAGTCTTACAAGTATACAAAGCTGACATTGTAAATACAATGAAAGGAACGAATTTAACAATTTATCATTTTGTTCGACAGATGTCTGTTTTGGCAATAACACTCAAAGTGAATGCGCCAAATCATTTAAACATTGCCTGCAAGCAGTAGTTACTAAATTCTGCTTACAATTGTTAGCACCAAAACCCTAGCAGCGAAACTCACGTTGCCTTTGTTTCAGTAAGGAACAGGCGCCACTAGATATGCGATCAGGCCAAAAAGGATTTCTGCCAATTAATAAGGAATATAGTCATCTCGTATCCAAACAATACCCAACGTTTCTGGTCTGTAGCGAAAATTATAGGTAGAAATTTTACCATCAGCTCATTTACTCCCGCGCCTTCAAATCATTGACTCTTCGCTGTATAGCCAAAACAGAAAACCGACCTATTTGCTCAAGTATTAGCTTATAACTTTACGATTGATCCAAACATGAGAGAAGTATTTCTCAGACATCGTAATGTTAAGAGCATATCGAAAAACTTAGAGGTTAAAATGACAACAGGGTCCGATGGCAGCACGGCAGTAGTTCTTGTGTGCTCTTGGATTGACTTCAATTTTATGTGGCCTATTTTTGGTGCTCTATTAGACGTGAGTATCTCCAGCTTCTTCCCATCTTCTTGGAAACAAGCCCCATTTGAGCCTGGCCCTGAAAAAAAAACAACGATTTCGATGTGGGGGACTATCGTTCAGTTTCCATTCTATTAGTTTTGTCTAAAGTTATGCAAAATGTTGTTAACATAAAGGGTATTGAATACGATGAGAAATCAAATATACTATGTTATCGCTAACCGATCTACTAGCGATATTCTGACATGCGTCACTTATCTTTGGAGTTTTGTTCTCAACAGCTTTGGATAAGATATTGAAAATTCACTGGGTATTTCTAAAGCCTTTAAAAAAACTTGCATCAGACAGATTGTCTTTCAAAATTTGCCCATGTATATCTAGTTTTCTGAAGGAGCGCTCCATGTATGTTGATGATGTTTTATCGGATAAATTAGAAACAATGAATGCAGGTGTTTTACGGGATTATGTTCAGCTTGAACATTTTTGTATATAAATTACCTTCTGTTAACAACCAACAACCAACTACACAGCTTTGCTCATGATAGTCCCCTCAGTGCGTTCTCATCGAATCGCCCAATATCTGCTTCTAGGTCGTTCTCGATGAGAAGTAACCAACCCATTAAAAGCTTACTTGTCTAGGCTTCTTAACTGAGGCTTTGCAAATCTGGTTATCTTTAGTGCCTCAAAAATACAGAACTGCATCTTCTCAATAAAAAGTCACATATAAGACCCAGATGTTAGGATAGATGGTTCCTAAAATACTCCAAAATAATCGACACTCTCTTCATAGTGCATGCCCGAGCATATGTTCTTTGCTGGAATTCACAGGTCTCCAGTATTTCGAAGGGAGCAGCAAATAATTTTGGTTACTCTTTAAAGTCAAAAGTTTATTTTTATCTCATGATCTTTTTGCGCTGTATAGAACACAAATTTTGTTGGTACATTGGTCTCATGTCTGATGCGGCCCGCAAAGACAATCTAGTCCCTTCTAGATGGCATTGAGAAATGATCTGTTTACTTATGGGACATTCACTTATAGCAGTCAATCTTACTTCTTTAGGCCACAGAAGAAAGGTTGGTGGTTTCTGACTTCATCTATATTATCATCGATATTGCCTCTCAGAAATTGCTTTGTTCATGACTCAGCTTGCAACCTTTAATCAGTAAGCTTGTTTTGGTCGAAAAGTGCACAGTTTTAGTGTCTACTTACCCACTTGACCAACAGTTCGTTACGAGTCCTCGTTCCTTCCTAGAGCGTTCAAGCTTTGGAATGCCCTCGCGGCAGACATATTTTCTAAAATGTATAATCTTTGTGATACAAGAAGTAGGTTTATGATGTCTTAGAGACACATAGACTCTCATTGATTATTTAGTACAAAATAGTTTGAGATAAGAAAAGCCTGGACGTAGCAAGTGCGTTATGGAAGTGAATTTTCATAAAAATATTTTTAATAGCAAATATGTCTCTCTAATGCAAGCAAGCATCAATATGGTTATCAGCATAGACTATATAGTAGAAACACTGTACCATATTTTATGAAAATTACTTATTATTTGAAAATGTGCAAAAATTTTCGGTAAATAAACCTAAAAGGTTGCTTTCCCAGCCAAAAAACTTTAGGTTAATAGCAAATTGTTATTGAAATTTGAACGCTTTAATGAAAATTGGCTACCAAAATGCACTTACTGCGTCTCGATTTTTTCCTTACATGCAGGCATCATATTTCGATAAAAAATGCCAAAATGCAATAATATAATAGTGTTCGAAAAAAACAGTTGTAGGGATCACCAACGACTTATGGATCAGCTGAAAACTAAAGGTTTGCAGAACACTCGTCGTGGAATTTATTTACATAATCAGTATTTGTTTCAGGTTCTATGCCTAAATGTTACAAATTTTGACGTTTAAAATCGTGACTTTGACGTTTTGAGGAAAACTCCAAATTTTTTTAACTGCCCATAACTCTTTTTTCTTTAAACCTACATACCTAGGTTTTGGTAGATGGTTCACTCCTTATAATAAAAACACGCGTACGAAATTTGGTTGCCCTTACTTTGTAATTTCCGGAGATATTTTTTTTCCGAAAGTAAACACAAGAACTTATTCAAGCCACTTACAGAAGGAAGGTACTCCAATCCTAAAAACCCAATATGGCGTCCATATGAAAAAATGAAGTTCATGATGTTCCACAAAAACCGAAACGTTGATTGTGAATTTTAATACCACAAAGATGTTCTGAATAAAAAAGTGCCTTCAGAAGGATTAAACCGCATCTCTATCTGATGATAAATAAGAAAGATATCGCAAAAAATAAAAATCCTGAAAATTTACTTTTTTGCAATAATTCAAAAACTAAGAGCATCAGCTCGGATTTTTTCAGCAGAATTATTACGCGCTAAAATACGCAACTTTGCCCTAATCTAACCGTCTTCGTATCCCGTACCGTTTCCGAGATCCCCATTTTGAGGATCGAATTTGACTAACCCTGTATATATATATATATATATATATATATATATATATATATATATATATATATATATATATATATATATATATATATATAGTGAGAAAAAAAAATAGGAATGAACTGGTCACGGTGGACATATTTCGTTAAAACTCAGTTAACATTACGTTTCAGAACTTTATGGGTATAGGAATATGAATATTTTTATTGTGGTCAAGTCATGGACCCTAGCTTCATTTCATGAGAATGTATTTCTGAGGAGAGTAGATTATATCACAGTACGTGGAAGTTATGATTCAATTTGCAGCACTATTTTTGGTGAATATGCAAAAATATGAGAAGGCCAAAGAGTTCGAAATCTGTATTCAAGGCATCGAGCATATTTAAAATAACGTATTTTTCTCGGAGCTGTCTGGAATAGGGTATATTTATCGTTATATTGTACACTTGCTATATTAATTGTTAGCGAATTTTTATTTAAAAAAAGCCGCTAATAGAGAGGTATCGATGCGTAGACTTTGCAAATTTTTTTTCAAATCAGCGCAAATTTGGGCCTCTAACCCGAAACCAAGGTCCGTTTGAATTTTTATATGTTATATATATATATATATATATATATATATATATATATATATATATATATATATATATATATATATATATATATATATATATATATATATATATACGTATATAATAGCTTGAATGAGTTCGTTAGCCAGTCATATCGGGCCGGTTTTCTTAAAAAAAATCCGTAAACAAGTTTATATCTCAAAATATAACCAAAGTTATTTTGAAGAAATTTGGTTGGTATGTTGCCCTCGTAAATACCTTACTGCACACCAAAACTCAGCTTTCTAGGTTTGTGGAAAATTTAGTTATACAAATTTGAAGCATTTAATGAAAATTCGCTACCGCAACGCATTTATTGCGTCCCGAAAATTTTCTAGAGTTACTCCTATATATAATGAAAAAAGCAATGTACAGCAGTGTCACCGAAAGTACCTACTTGTTTATAATTTCAAAACCGTCCCTCCAATGCTATAATAAATAAAGCGCTTATATCCAAATATTAATATGTTTAGGTATCGTTATAAAGGTATATTTTACTGTCCTATAGAAAAGCAGTAAAAATCCAATTCGAATGACAAACGGGCAACGTGGATCGTATTCCTGAATAACAGTAGCAAGCAATAGTGTCCCTTTTACCAACATTAAATAGAGTTTCTTTCTCTTCTGTTAGGCTCCGTATAATTCAGCAGATGGTTGAACCCTCCAGTAAGTGTTAGTAACGCTGAATTTCACCCATCAAAATAAATATTAAATCGTTATAAATCAGAAGGGCACATATTCTGAGCTTTCTGTAAGGCCGTGGCGTTCTGGTCGAAGAGACTTTGCGTTAGGGACGGGAACGTGATGAATTGTTTCCAAGCTTACTTTGTGGAAGTAAATTCGATTTTGTGTGTTTATTTACAGCCCTATTACGGTAAATTAATTCTGTTTATAATATTTGTTTAATGTTATAGCTTTGGTTTACGATTCAACGCTTCTCGATTACTCATGATATGTTCGAGGGGTTCTTTTTTTAAATTCACTGTTGTTGATTTAACTACTTAGGCATTTACATACCTTCTTCTCCAGAATCTAGCATAAACAGTTATTAGAGCTAGATATATTATTGATGTTTTTTAAACACTGGCTTCCAAGAATATTTGCACCATATTATTATAAAATAATATATAGCAATTTTAGATTATGCTTTTAGGAAGCCTTACAATTGCTACATCAACGTTTTTAATACAACTTGAGAGCCTCTGTGGTCCAGGGGTAAGAACGTGTGCCTCTGAACCGAAGGGTACTGGGTCCGATTCCCAGGGTTTCTCTTTCACTTTCTCAGTACAAAGTGAAATAAATTAACACTACCCCAGGTTGTGGCATTGTATTTGAGAAATTAGAATGTCTACACGTTCCTCCCTTCGGAGAGGCGTAAAGCCGTCGGTTCCGTATCCATGTTGGAGACGTTAAAGATCCGTACCCTCCTTACAGAAAGGCAGGGGTTTGGCCAAATTTCCAGAATAGTGAGGTGAAACTGCTCCGCGGTTTCGGTGATTGGCCATAGTCGCGGAAATAGGCTGACGTTAAAGTAAAAAAACCAAATAACTACAGCCAAAGTACAAAATCAATTAATTACAACAATTAGATATCCAGGTTCAATAGAAAACATAGGGTTGCGTTATGTAATGAGGTTTATTTGTTGACAGTCTATTTTATATGAAAGATACTCCTATATATTATTTGCTGATATTTCCCCCATCACCACGATCGTAAATCTTATTTTACTCTTGCAGGCATTTAATTTCTATGGGTTTGTATCTAGTCTTGTGTGTTTAAAGTGTAGGCTTAATTGCATTTTTTATGAAAACTTAATTTTTATAAACTTAATTTTCAACAGGAAAAGAGTCATAATTAGCTGATTCTAACATAATGTTATTTACCACATAGAACATATTCAACATATATTCATATAAGCTGTTGAGTTTCATAAATAAAAGCACTATGTGGGCAGTTGAAGATTTAAATGTGCTTGAACTGTTTATCACACATTTGAAATTTAAATTATTCATATTCAGCATATTATGTATGCTTTCTTAACAGAAGGAAGTTATAAATAATGCTAACAAGGAAAAAAAACAATGTTAATTTGATAGAGTTTTAGGTTAAATGATGAACATACTAACCATGTCTGTAGACATTATCTTTTTATGTTGTTACTTTTATTCCGAGTTTTTGTTTTATGCATAATAGCTAACATTTTAGAAAAAGATATATTATAAATTTAACACTTAACGTGTCAATAACAGTAACAATCATAACAATAGCTAAAACATGCAAACAAAAAATTATATAATGAAAAGATTTCAATAGTCCAACAGACTGGTTTGTTACACTAGCTATAGCGATGCGAGTTTTCCTAACTGCCTGTCAGTAATTTAGATTAAAAAAAACATGTATCCTAGACTCTGTGGTTCGACGTAAACGAGTTTTATACTGTATTTAAAATCACTGCCCTCTTTACTGTACAAATAAGTTAGCTTGGAATATATGTTTCAAATGGAACATCTCTGTATATTCATCATTTTATTAGTGAATTTTGTTTAAAAAAATCACTAATGAGGAGATCCCGACTATTGAATTTTGAAAAAAATTCTTCAAATGAGTGCAAACTAGGACCCCTAAAATCCATATCCGTGGTCAGTTTCAATTTTTACATGTCACGAATAACTCAAATAATGGTCCTATTTTGATCACATTCGGCGAGTGCTTTCCTTTTCTAAATTACTTGGATCCGTTTGTTACCCAGGAAAATCGGACAAGGGTTTCCGGGAAAATTGTGGGGTTTCTTTCAAAAAAAATCATGTCTCCGAAAAGCTATGGTAAGCAAATTTGGTACGCTGGTTTCTGTCAGAAAGAGTATCCTTTGTACCAAAATTCAGATATCTAGGTTAAAACACAAATAAATTGCAAGCCGCCGATTAAAAAAAGTTGAGACGTCAAAATTGATAATTCTGATAGTCGTACATTAGCGTCTTGTGACTTAAAAATCCGGCTCCAAATGACTATATCGGTGTCTCAGCCGTCATTTTCTTCTTTTCGTTAAAATATGGAAACAAATTCAATTTGAAACAGAAATTGTATGCTGTAAGTAATCAAGACGTTGGAAAATTAATATACTTGAGTATATACCTGTTAGTAGATATGTCTGTCATGTCGACAATGGCCGAGAGGTGGAGGAAACAGTGTGGATTTAATAATGGACTCCTATAATACGCGTTCTAATCTCAGTTAGTGACTTCACTTTTTTTTATTTTTTTAGTCTTATTTCATTTTACCGTTGGCTGATCAGGTTGTGTCATTTCGATTAATTTTTATCCAGTTTTTGTGCGACAAACTCAATTAGGACGAGATGAAAACTTTTAAGATTTAATTGAATTTGATTGGCACATCTGGTTGTTTGTTATTGCCTTAACTTACAGAAACCGTTACATACATAATACAGCCGTAGACTTTTCCCGTAGCTTCACAAGTGTTTGTTCTTTTCTGCAACCGATTTAAATTTTCATTGGACTCAGCAAGTGCGTTATGATAGCTAATTTTCATTAAAGTTTCTAATTTCAATAGCTCAATTTGCTATTAACCTAACGTTTGTTGGCCTGGAACCAGTTTTTTCGGAAACATTTAAAGTTTATTTTCGGAACATTTTTATACATTTTTAAACAATAAAGTCATTTTGATGAAATATAGTACATTGTTTCTACTATATAGTTTATACTGGTAATCAAATTTCATGCCTGCTTTCTTCAAAAAAAAGACATATTTGTTATTAAAAACATTTTTCCAGACTTTTTTTCTAATCAAAATTTCATAAGCAATGAACATTTGAAAAAAATTTTATTTTTAAGTTGTTGGACAAGTTTGGAAGCAGCAAGTGCGTTGTGGAAGCGAATTTTTATAAAAGTGTCTAAATTTCGTAAAACAAAATAATTAGTTTAAAAAATATTTTTTTCTTTGCGGAAAAAATGGGCAGGTCGGGTTGGCTAACGAACTCATCGAAATGATTAATAAAAGGCAAGCTGTAAATTGGGTAGGTACCTACCTTCTATTTTGTGAATAACTTAAATGAGGTTGCTGGCCAGCCCGATATAACCAGTTATTCTGGAAAAGTTTAACATTTCTCGCGAAAAATTGTGGTCACGTCGAAAATAACAACGTTATTTGAGTAAAATTATGAACACCACCTGTCTTTATAGAAACTAGTACGAACCAAATTTTAGTTTCTAGCTTTATAGGAAATTGTGTTATAGACATTTATTACTTCCACATACGTGTGGAATTATGACACCGGCGACAAAAATTTCAAAAAACTTTTTCGTCTGTCGGTCTG
Source organism: Tillus elongatus (assembly GCA_964006375.1). Taxonomy (NCBI): domain Eukaryota; kingdom Metazoa; phylum Arthropoda; class Insecta; order Coleoptera; family Cleridae; genus Tillus; species Tillus elongatus. The sequence continues at coordinate 117,264,904 of OZ023263.1, forward strand.
TTCGTCTGTCTCTTATTAGGCGCAATAACTTTCGAACGAATTGATATATCATCTTTAAATTTGGTATCCAGTTAGCACCCGACAGAGGAACGCTTAGGGTTGTTTTTGGGTAAGACCGCTTCAAGGGGTAGTGGATAAATGAGGGGTGATTTTGTGAAAATTGATATTTTTTCGTCAAAACTCGAGTAATATAACCTTTCAGAAGTTTATGAGTACAGGAATAAGTATGTTTTCTTTGTGGTTAAGTCATGAACCCTAAATTCATTTTATGAGAATGTCTTTCTGACGAGAGTAGATTATCACAGCTTTGTGGAAGTTATGATTCAATTTGCAGCACTATTTTTTTATCCACGAGACCGAGAGTATAAGTTAAAACTTTTTGTATGATAATAACAATTTATTCAATTTTACTAAACAAAATGAAAAAGTCGCTACAAAAACATTTTACCTAAATTCGCTAAAAGGATTTTTTGTAGCAAAATCGCAAAAAACTTTTTTAATCAAAATCCGAAGAAAATTCTAAGAAAAATTACTATACAATGTAACAAATACGTTAAACTAAAAAAAATGCTGATATTCGTTTACGAAAAGTATTTAAAATATTTGTTTAGAAAAAACGTGAATTTGTTTTACTAAAATTTGCTAAAAGTTATTTTGACGAAAAATTACAAAAAAGATTTTTACGAAAATTTGCCTGAAGATATTCTATAGGAACATTCAGTAAAAATATTTTTTACAAAGCGGACCCATCCAGGAACTGACAGTAAACTGACTTTGCTTAAGTTCAATTAGTAAGGTCGACCCATATTCAAACCCCACCACCGAGCAGCCATTTGCATTTCACAAATTATTAGGAGTGCCCGTCAACCAAGGTGGCAAATTTTCCCCCAGTTGGATAACTTTTTTCTGCATTATTATTTTTGCCAAGTGCACATTTAACCTCGGTGATCACTGATGTATTTCGCAAACCTTGGTCTTGTGTCCTTTTTATCGATTTTTTTGGAGTCCAGTGCGACAATTTGTTTTAAATGCTATAACTTTTTTAATAACTAAGAGATCTGTGGAAGCAGATAGCCTTGCAAACAGGGCAGCATCAACACCATTCTATGGTCCGGAACCTAACTGTGGACTAACCAAAAGCCATGTAAGAACAAAACTGTCCATCATCATAGATATCAAGAGAGAAGTCTTAACTGTTTTTTTAATTGAACAGAAACGACTTGAGAATGATCACAGGACTTTTGACAGGAGACTCCCCAGTAAGGTATCACCTTATGAAGATGGGCAAGGCGGCCAGTGCAAACTGCAGATACTGCACTGAACAGCAGAAACAACAGAATACTTGCTATGCGACTGCATGGCTCAGTTCTGCAAATGGCTCAAATACTTAAATATTTTGGAGGAGTGACCTTACCGCTACGGGAAATAGGTAAAGTGTCCCCCAAAAAGATAGTACGCTGTATGAAAAGAATATTTTGAGCAACAGAATTTTGCGATATACCATACGTCATATACGAGCAACTTGCCTGCCAAATTGGGTTAAAATTGAATGTTATTTCCGAAGATACACAAATTTTCCAAAGTAAATCCAAAATTTCCTGGAAAATCAAGTCATATTTTCCTGGCTCACGAACTTTTTCAAACAATTCACACGTGTGCCAAATTTCGTAAAAACCGGGAGGGTTTTTGTGTTCAGTTTTTAATTGGTATACATTTTGGCATATTTTTGGTCTACTCTAAGCAAATCTAGAATATATATATATATATATATATATATATATATATATATATATATATATATATATATATATATATATATATATATATATATATATATATATATATATATATATATATATATATATATATTTCTATGATTTTTAAAACACAAATTTGGGAACGTCTCTATATGTGTTGCTGTTTAGATTTTTATCAGAAATATATTTTATGAATGACTATGGCGTACGGGCACATAACCTCAGTTCTCAACACCTGATGTGTCATCTCACGACTATGAGTAGGTTAAATCAGGATACATATTTTAGAAAATCAACATAGGCTGTTCATGTGTCTATTATTTTCCCTATTAATTTATAACTAACAACAGGCATCTTGACTAATATTTCAAACACAACATATTATCGTCTATCATTTTCCAACCTCATCTGATGGTATCATAATCATTTAATAGATTTAGTTGAAAATCCAGAACGTTGATAATAAGTGACTTCCAGTCGGCAATAATGGTGATTAAACATTAAAACATTAAACACGCTGTCTAATATTCTGGAGATACTTCATCAAATATGAAGAAACTCTGAGGCGATGTTCCCATGGGTGGGAAGACACATTGGAGTACAAGGTAACGACGAAGCAGATGGATTGGCTGAGGAAGCAGCGGCTGGAGAAAAGTCCTCATTTGATTCCAAAATCCATTACACTCATCCAAAAAAAGCAAGTTAGCCAGCATGTAACTTACTATCATTTAATAGAATCTAATACATATCGTGTAACCTTGATGACATGTGTGAGAAGTTCTGATAACCCAGCGATACCTATAGTTATTACACATACTTTGATGTTTAAGTTAAACAAAACTATGCTTCTTATGTTAGTTTAAGTGATGATGTTTTTACAATTCATCGCTAAATATAATTTACATAATTTGAAACAATGTTGCTGACTGGCGACTTATTTAAATAATAAAGACAAAAACACTGCACAAGATGCAAACAAGTAGAGTGTATGTGTATTGGCAAAAGTTTATTTGGCTGCCAATCGCTAGTAATAATCATGAATATAAATGAAAAGTGAATTTATGTAAAACTTTGAATGGAAGAGACCTTGAAATTTGTCGTCTGGTCTACTTAACCACATTCTAAGGAAACGTTTCTTCAATCTAAACGATGTGCCTTGCGCTATTCGACGTTTAAGTTAGGGTTATGTGTACATTAATATATTACATGCAATCTAATGTTTACAAAACGTAAAAAGTAATACGATACCGAAGTCTTGCATAAACTTGTTTGACGATAACGTTACTTATGTTTTCTTAATTTTTTGTTCTGGGCAAACCTGCTTAGGTAGCCTAATAGGCGTTATGTTTAATTTTTGTGGTTAAGGTGATTAGTTTTATTATCGGCCTTGACTGAAGGACTTTGAAGCTGACACGAAGAGAACATTCATTTTTTAGCTGTGTTACTTACCAAAGGGACTGCACTGAGATGAGGCCCTTTTTAAGCTTGTGTGCCCTAAGCGACGCTACATTTACTCATTTCTTATTCTGCACAATGTGGGCAGTTGGAAGGATTACTGTTTTCTGCATAGCCATATAAAGGCGTTTTCCAAGACCTTGTTTTTTTTTTAAATAAAATATGTTGGGCAACCGTCCCAGGCCCCGACACACTCTGATGTCCACCATTATTATTTTTTACCATTATCATATTATTATTATTATCATTATTATCAACCACTTAGCGTAAAGGACTTTCTTACACCTGTAGTTCTAATCACTATTGGTATTATTGACACATATTGCATGCATGTTCCATATCATTATCACCTCACTCTTAAGTTCGGTGTACTTTCCAGTTTTTTCTTGTATGGTAGTCTCTTAAGTTATAGGTGTTGGGAACTCCGATGTCAATAATGCATTATTGTTATTATTACTATTAATATTATTATAATGATGCCTCACATATCATGAGCAACATCGATCGTATAAGTTAGATAACAGTGGTGATCATCCTAACAATCGAAAACTAATTACATATAATATCTATAAAATATATTTTATTGTACCAGCCGGGGATTTTTTACAATTTGGCGGAAACTCGAACCCGTCAGAAACCTTTTCCGTCAGATGTCATATTGGATTCGAAAATATCATAAAGTATGCACCATCCCGGGAGGAATGTAGCAACTTGTAAACCACTGATCGATGGATGCACCGTCCCGGACTTTAAATTTTGTGGTACCAGTCATTGGGTTAAAGAAATTAGTTTGCAGATGTTGACCTCTTAGACCTACAACATTTTCCGTTGGAGATTACATTGCTAGATATTTTGGAATATAAATCATCTCGGATTTTTATTGTAATCATGCCAGCCGCCAGCTTCCAATATTTTGGTGGATGATTTGAATCCCTTAATTATTATAAAGATAATTTTTTAAATTTATTTTATTCTGACTTATCTGCTTAATTATTTATTGAATGGTTTAAATTTGCATGCTTGCATTATTTTATAGCGGCTCTTACCTTTTCAGTATTTTTATATGGTTTTCATTGTTTTAACATGTGACCCAGTAACCATTATCATGGCAATTAATAGTATCAATAGACTACATATGACTAGTGATGTAGGTTGCTATATTACCAAAATGTTATTAACGATTATTTGATTAAAGTCAAAATTCACAACAACAAAAATGACAAGGTTTGTTGACATTTTCGGTAATATGGGTACAGTTAGATTTCTGATAGCTTTAGCAGTATTACGTAAAGTTTTTAAATATGACTTATGTCAAATGCAAAGTAAAGTAAACTCTTCCATTTCTAAATGTTGATTAGGATAGTTTTCAATGAACCTGCTTTTGAACACACATGCGCTGGAAATAGCCTAATAAATCTTGCTGCTGTTTATATTTAAAACTATTGTTTGCATATAAGTTTCCCAAGCTACCATGCATTTATGAGTTTACTAAAACTTATAAATAAAAATATAACTTTATAAATTTAGAGCGCATCGGTGCCGATACCGCATACAGTCTTGGCAACGAGAAACATTTTCAACGAACAGTGGACCAAAAAGCACAACTCAACCAAAAAGCAGATTTATTTTTAATAATGGCGAACGAATACGTGATCGCATGAATGCATATCCCGGGGGTAAATAAATAATGTGGTTATTACAGCTCGTCGAGCTCATAGCACAAGAGAAGTGGCGAAACCGGAACAGTTACATGCTATTTGTGCCCTTCTGTATTTCTGTACATAAAGCATATAGTCATATACAAGTGACGTGTACACGTTACTGTTATATGAGATAATTTCACGTCTACTCACTGTATATAAATACTGTTGCCTCATCCAGTTGGGTAAAGATGCTTTGGGGTAGATAATGCTACGCTTCTAATGATAGGTGAACTTTTGAAGGGGAGAACAGAAGTAGAATTCAATTTCGAGTAGGCTGTACTTCCTGCTACACGCCCTTTGGCACGAAATTGAATTCAGCAAACGATTGTACCAATTAATAACACTTTAAAAACTTCCATCCTCCCATGTTTTGATTATATCAGATTATAGATCTAAATAACGTAATGAGTGTATTTGGTTATTATTATATTTAAATTATGATGGGTTTTCCCTGTATGATAATTGCTAAGAAATAATGCAACTTCAAACCATATACACGCAGACACATAGATAATTGAGGAAAACAAATAGTTTCAGAATGTTTATTTTGGTTAGAAAAGCAAAAAAATATATAAATGAAATGTATTCTGTTGCTATTCACTTCGTTTTCAAATGTCTGTATTCTTTCACATTAAACGTTAAATACATAAAATAATGCTTTGGTGAAGAATGAAACTAACAACAAAGTTATCTTCATAAGTGAACAAACTATTTCTGATTCAACCTCTGGTAGAATTTTTTTTTTGGGATACTCATCTGTTTAAAAATTATTATAATATTGTTGTTTTCTTTAAAGTGCAAGCTTTAAATGCAATAAAATAATCAAGTATTAACATTTTGCAGAACACAACACTAAAAATTACGCCTTTCCTTTAAAATTAAAGAACAGAATTTCTTGGATAGCTCAAAAGTCCAAACATGCTATTTGTCAGATAAATCCTAAAAAATCAGTTCAAACATAAACATTTTTAAAAAGTTTACTATAATAATTGTTACTTTTTAACTTAATTTAATTATCATTCACTTTATTTTAAACACCTTTGGTAAAAATAATCTCAATAAGCTGAAATATTTTGTATATAAGGATTGCATTAATCGCCAATATAATTTCACCAGCTTTAAGCAGGGTGCAAGTGAAATCGTGACTCAGTAAACTTAACAATATATTGAACATAACACGCATACACAAATGTGTGTGTGTATCTGTTAGTGTGTGTGCGTGTGTGGGCGCTTGCGTGTGTATATCACACCGATAAAATAATGGACCGATTTTAATAAAATTTGGAAAGTGCCTTCCTTCTGTAAGTCGCTTAGATGGGTTCATTATCCGGGAAAATCGCACCAGGTTTTTCGGAAATAGTTTGGATTTTCTTTAGAAACAAATTTTATCTCCAAAAACAAAAAAGTTATGATAACCAATTTTGGTACCTAGGTGTATCATATAAAAAGTAAACTATACACCAAAATTTAGATTTCTATGTTACAAGAAAAAAAAGTTATAAAAACATTTGGTGCTAGATCATTTCTATGAAAATTCACTATAATGACGCAGTTGCTGAGTCCAGACTTTTATTAAACTAGTTGTTAGGATTGAGAACAGACCATACTTATTAAATGCGTTTGTATTTTACACCACTATTCTCTTTAATTTCAGAGTGCAGTATCATCTGGACCTAGTCAATCTACCCCGTCTCCTTCAGCCATGGCAGTTACATCTTCAGCTCCCACTCCAGGAAGTCCTCCTGCAGCTTCACAGAGGTGTTGTGATACTGGAAGACCTCTTTTTACAGATCCCATTTCTGGACAAAGTGTGTGCTCGTGTCAGTATGAACTTTTAGGTTATCAAAGACTAGCCAGTGCTGGAGTACCAGGACTTCCTGCGCTCTCTATGTACAGTGCACCCTACCCTGAAGGAATGGCGGCCTATTTTCCTGCATTAGGAGCAGACCAAGCCCCGTTCTACACTTCAACCGTGAGTAGTATATTCTTTTTTAAAACATGTTTAGACACACCTGGCAGTTTTAAAAAGGGTAGTGATGTTTATTGTAAAATATAATTTTAAACTTGTGAGTGTTGTTAATTTTCAGACGCTTAAACCTCACTTTTCAATATTATCGTTTAAATAAAAAATGCTAAACTTCTAAAACAATTTCGATTACTTCAATGAACTATCTATTAAAACACAAGACATAAAGTAAGTCAAACAAAATACGATGAGAATCTATTGTCACAACTGTATCTATAATTGAGCCCTTGCTTTAGTTGAGCGCCTTGAAATTTTTGTTATAAATTAAATTAATTTCTCATTACAAGATTAGACTGTGAATCAAAAACTCTATAATAAGGCGGGTGTACTACTTTCTTGCAGCGACTTGATTCATTTAATTTTTACTTATTAAGGCTAGTCTTTAAAAAATCAAGTTTGGAACTTGCCATCTCGGTGCGTAACCAGGTAGTATGTTGTCACGGCAGCTCAAATTAACACTAAATGTTAGAAATTGACACTGTACAACCAACTCATAATTTTGTAAATTGTCAGCCCTAGCTGATTTTCTTCCCTAATATCGGGATCATCTAGCCATACATACATTGTCCCGGTATTAGCGAAGAAAATGTGATTAACCGATTTTGATTGAGCTTTGCAAGTATATTTCTGTTGTGACTATCTTCGACGAGTTCGTCAACCAGCCCAATCTGAAAAAAAATCTATATTCGAAAATAATCAAGTTATTGTAATGTAATTTGGTAAACATGCTAATGGTAACATACCCACATACCAAAATTAATGTTTTTATCGTAATAGAAAATTAAGTTATTAAAGTTCAAAATAAATGTGCTGCCGTAACCCAGTTACTGCAATTGAAGTTTTGACTGAATAGTGAAATAATATCTCTAAAATATTGGGCGAGTGTATAGGCCTTAAACAATTATCACAAAATAGGAAGAAAATTTTGTCACCACAACATGTTAAAATTGTCGATTTCAAAACAAAGATTTTGAAACAGATGCAGATTATGCAGACAAGTGTTGCATGAAATGTGTTTACAGAGTCTTAAGTTTTTGTTTCAATGGTTACTTTTCTCCACTTAATCGAAATGTTTGCGGACAATTTTTGTGAAATAAATACTTTTTGACTGTTTGGATATGTAGCGAGGTTTATCGGACAGTCCTTCATTCCTGGAGGGATGACCGGTTGTAAAAAGGTAAATGTTACACTAAATGATTTCGAAATGTAGATTATGAAACAAATACCGCTCCTGGAGAAAAACGATTGCCTTCCAAGTATTTGCTAAATCCTTAAATTTACGTTGAAATCGGTAGCTCATTTCATTTGTCTAAAGTGTTTACAAAAAAATAATTTGAGGTATACCCTTCTTGCCTGTCTCACATGGAAAACTAGAGTATTTATCAGTTTAAAAACTAGGTGCAGCAAATGTTTTACGATAGCGAATTTTCTTAAAAATATTTTAAATCATTTATTAATTAATTTAATTGTCAAATTCCCAATAAACTAGAATCTTCTATTTTTATTCATTAGTGAACGGTTATAAAAGCAGCATGTGCACCAAATTTTCTAAGGGTTATGTAATAAGTTTCGGAATTCGAAATTGTTTGAAACATCTTTTGTGTAATGGTTTTGATTGGGTTGGCTAAAATGAAATCATATAAGTAATTAATAAGGGAAAAGATCTGCGGGGTGTTCATAATTTAAAAGGTACGTTCGTTTTGTAAATAAAAAATGCATTTCCTTCTGCAAAACTTTTGTAATTTAAATGAAATTTGTAACACGAGTTTCGTTTAAAGAGACTACAGTACCTACCTACATATTACAAATTTAATTTTTCTTGCTTCACAGAAATTTGAGCTTCAGGTTTTCAAATTTTGTTCTTAAAAAGAAAGCCGAAGAAAGATGGCTTTATTCAATTTTATTGAGAAAATAAACGATATTCTGGGCTTTGAAACTGAAACAACCCAAAAAAATTAAATGAAATTTTGTAACAAGATTGGAACCTGTGATAAGCACTGATAAGTACAATTTCAAGAACCCATATTCATCACCATACGGTTTTCATACCTGACGATCCTTAGTTAGCGTCATCAGGGAGACGAATAAACTGTTTATTACATGTAGATTTGCAAGCAATTTGCTTTATGAAAATACGCCATTTTTTTACAAAGATTCTCCTAGTAATCTTACCTTAAATTTGTATAAAAACCTTTCTACGAACATTTCTAAAAAAAAAACATTTTACACGAAAATACGCTAAACAATTTTTTTTCACGAAAATCCAAAAACATTTTTTCACGTAAAATGTAAAAAGCTGCAAAACAACTGAAATAACTCGAAAAAGATGGACGATATCATTTTTTTTCCTCACAATCGTGCATTAAAATTCGAAGAAAAATGCTATAATGCCATAATAAAAGGGTTGTTCCATTTAAAAAAGTAGGCTTGTTTCACCAACGACTTATAGGCCACGCTGTGATTTATTACATAATTTTATAAGATGCAGCTCAAAACACCGTAGAAATAACTTTTATCATATTTTCTCGTACTTATGTTGCATAATAACGGATATATTGAGCTTTACAGTAAAAATACGCCACCCAGTAAATAATGAAATTCTAAAGTCGCGGTCTTCTCAATAACGATTTTTTTCCACAAAAATTCGCGAAAAAGTATAGACTATTAAACCACGCACTCTACAGTGCGTCCCAAACTGGATGGGAATGTATTGCTATCTCCTTTATTATTAGAGATAGGGAGACCGTTAAATTATCAATGTTTTGTATAATTTCATGCTCGTTCCGTTGAGTTACAGGTATCAACGTTTATTTTTATTATGGCAGCCATATTAGATTTTTTGCTCATGTGATAGCCTATGAAAAGAGCTTTCCAACGATGTACAACATGCTTGAGGAATTTTGTAATTGCACTGACAATTTTGAGAAAAACCGTTTTGAGGATAGTAGGCTATGAAATCTAATACCAGAAAACAAATGACAAAAAAAAAGTATTCAAAAAGCAGTAGGCCATGGAGTCTAACAATAGACTTCTACTTTTAACATTATTTTCGGTAATGATTCACGATAAAAAATTAGGAACTTTGAGCACACCAATGAATCGGCCCATAATTACAAATGATAGTTTACATTACAACATTATCCTAAAAAATTGTTATTTAGTTAAATAGGTAAACCTAGTAAACAACTAAATTTACTAACAGAACTCAATAACAAGCAGATTAATGATTTACGAAGACGCCTTTTTAAACATAAGTCAACGGAAAAACAACAGAAGAAAGTTTGCTATGGATGTAACACCATCACGACAATTAAGAATACTGCCATTCTTAATCATCTGAGCAATTTGAGGTGTATTTAACACGTTGCTTAAAATTTTGAACTAAATAGTTTGTTTCCTGTTTATTTTAAATATTAATTAACAATATGTTCAGTAATGAAGAATATTTTGACATGTTGAAATGTTATATTCGTTCTAAGCGAAATACTAAGGCAGCTACAAATTCATATTCATTTGGGTGATTCCATTCTTAGTTTAAGTTTTGGCCTTTAGTTGGGACTCCTCAGAAATTTAAGCAATTTTTAATTTAGAATTGTTCTTCAGATCTACTTGATAATTTTATTTTTTGTTTTTCTTTGCTGAAAATTCACAGTTGCGTGTAATGTGCCCTGTTTCCACTGACGGTTGGGGTTGAGTGTGAATAGCTCTGCTAGACTTCGCCCTTTCCTGATGGTGGTTGTAATACGAATTATAATTTATTTAATACAGGCGCTATTTATTTATTTATATCAAAACAACTATCCAGGAAGACGGCAACCAAACACCAAAATATTTCGCAGGATAGTGACCACTATTGAACGGCGGTAGCTTCCACGCAAAGAAACTACCAATACCTAGAAATGAAGAAATAAATAAAAATTTATGGCGAACAAATTGACGTTCCAAAAAGTACGGTACACAATGTATTAAAACAAAGTCATTACCATCCATACAAACCTACAAGCGTACAAGGCTCAAATGTTGACCATTACCCTAAGCTACTTCAATTCTGCAGATGGTATCAAGGACAATGCCAACAAGATGAAAAATTTCATTTGAAAATAATATGGACTGATGAATCCAGATTTACACATTGTGGTGTGTATAATCGACATAATAGACATTAATGGGCAAATGAAAATCCCCATCTAAAGGAAGAAAGACGGTTGCAAGCCAGATTTGGTATTAATGTTTGGTGCGGCTTATTAGGTTTTTTGTTTGTAGATTAGAAAATTTAAAAAAATTTCAGGCAACTTCATTGTTGGTCCGTTCTTTTTTGAAAATACTTTAGCTGGTGAAAGGTATCTAAATCTATTGAGAAATGGTATCTTACCAGCAATTAGAAGAGTTCATAATAATTTAGACGAGATTTGGTATCAACAAGACGGTTGTCCAGCTCACAATCCTAGGATCGTCAAAGAATTTTTGTACCAAAATTTTAATAATCGTGTAATTTGTAACAATGGGCCGGTTCATTGGTGTGCTCGAAGTCCTGCTATAACACCCATGGATTTTAATTTTTTGGGTACTCTGAAGAATGATGTGTATAAATTCGATCCACCACAAAATATCAATGAATTACGAAACAGAATCACAGAAGCTATAAATCATATTAACCGAAACACCGTCACCAGAATTTGCAGGCATGTTAACAAGAGGTGTATAATGTGCATTGAACAAAACGGTGGCCATATTGAACATTTTTCTATTAAGTGTATTTTTATGTTTCTATTTTATTATTTGTTGAGTTCCGTTTTTAATTGTGTTGTTTTGTTGAGTTTAAGTTTCTATTTGTTATTGCCGGGTTTCGTTATTAAACTGTTTCACATAACATTACGTAGCCTAATTAGGTATTGTAAATTAAATCACAATATTTTTTATCGTGAATCATTACGGAAAATTATGTTAAAAGTAGAAGTCTATGTTAGACTCCATGGCCTACTGCTTTTTGAACACTTTTTTTGTCATTTGTTTTCTGGTATTGGATTTCATAGCCTGCTATCCTCAAAACGGCTTTTCTCAAAATTGTCAGTGCAATTAAAATATTTCTCAAGCATGTTGTACATCATTGTAAAGCTCTTTTCAGAGGCTATCACATGAGCAAAAAATCAAATATGGCTGCCATAATAAAAACAAACGTTGATACCTGTAACTTAAAAACAAATGACCATCCGAAGTTAAAAATAACACAAAAAGATTACTCTGTAAAAAGTGACCTGATAATGTGCAAGTCTTATACATCAGATCAACGCCTACTTAGATATTGAAGAAAAAAGAAATTGACAAATTTTGTTTTTTTCAAAATAACTCGAAAACGAAAACAGACAGAGCAAAATACAAGTCATATTTGGAACGAGCATGAAATTCTACAAAACATTGCTATTAACCGTCTCCCTATCTCTAATAATAACCGAGACAGCAATACATTCCCATCCAGTTTGGGACACACTGTATAACTGTAACTACTGCCAAATCATCAGAGAGAGGGTCTATTTGAAATGAATTTTCTGCCGACATTTTAGTGAAATGAAGGATAATGATGGTTGAAGCTGTAACTTAAGGCTTTGTAAAACGCATTTATTATGACATTTCCCTAAGACAACCCGTATTTGGTTCAAGTGCTTCGTCAGGTGCTTTGACGTTTCAAGTCGCGACTTTAACGTTTTAAGAAGAAAACCTGTATAATTTTCAATGTAATTTTTCGGTTTTTTTCTTGACCTTTTTACGTCAAGAAAACTTAACCTTTATCTGTCACCAGTGGCACACAAATTTTTTTAATGCCTCTAATTTTTTTTCTTTTAACTTAGACATCTGAATTTTGGTATGTGGAGTAAGTTAAATGGTGTTAATCTGACTACCAAATTTGGTTGCCATAGCTTTGTCATTTTCGAGGATACGAAAATTTTCCGAGAAAAAAGCCAACATTTTCCCGGAAATCTTAACCGATTTTCCCGGCCAACGAAATTATCCAAGCCATTTACAAGAGAAAGGTACCTATCAAATTTTATCAAAATCTATATATTATTTTTTGAGTTATCGGTACTATATATATATATATATATATATATATATATATATATATATATATATATATATATATATATATATATATATATATATATATATATATATATATATATATATATATATATATATATATATATATATATATATATATAGCACAGATATCCCATTAGTGAATTTTTCGTTTTACAATTCGCTAAAAAAGCAGCAATTTTAGAAGCGTCATCTGAAACTTTCAATAAGCCTGGATATCTATAAATCGTTGTGTATAAATTGTCTCGTAGTTTCGTTTAAGTTAACCAATCGGTTTTAAACTCATCAAGGCAATGACCGTTCAATTGGATATTAATTTAACATGCGTTTTATAGAACTACTTGTATATTTGCAAATTAGCTGACTTCATGTGTGGCAAACGTTGCAGTAGGTTAAAGTGCTGAGACATTCCAGTGACTTCTATATTTCGTAGAACTGGGCCCACTCACAAATAATATATCAGTGTACAAAGGATGTTTTTCTTGGTTACTGTTTATCATTTTGTCACGCAGGTTGCGAAAATTTGTTCACATGTAGGTAAATTCAGTAAACTGACATGTTTAGTAGCTTGGTTAATATTTTAAACTAAATAGTCTTAAATTAAACAGTGACTTGAGGAGATCAATATAAAATTTTTAGGATGTGAGATGTGACTGGAATATAAACTGCAAAATTAAGAATCAATAAAGATGAGAAAACGTTGAGAATCTCATTTCTAAATCACGATTTCTAATGGATAGTTGATCAGCTAGATAACATAAATTATGTAATCATTAGATTTCAGCCTGAAACATTTAAATAATATTAAGGTCTGCTATATTCTAAACAAACCTTCATCGTTGTTGGTCAACTGATGGTTTATATGTACAATTTATTAGAAAATAGACGGACTCTGGCACGGCAGTAGTTAAAAGCAGTATGCAGTGTTAATGAAAGCTGAAAACGTTTTTAAACTACAAATGCTAAATGCATTGTGAAGGTACATGCCCAGACTATGTTAACTTTTCATTCGCTCGGACATTATGTTTAAAATTTTACTGGTATGTTCACCAATTAGCTATATTATAACAGAGTGGAACGGTTAAATTTAATTATTCCATGATAAATAGATATAGTCTTGTCAGGAATTCATAGATAACTGCTTCAAAAAGAGGCCATTAGCAGCGACATTACGTTAAGTGGCAATAAATTCGTAACAGACGCAATTTAATAAATGGAATTATGTATTTATAAATTTCATTACTTTGGTGATATTTTTGAAGAAGGAATTTATTGTTGTGGGATGCATGACGAAAAGGCAATGTAATGACCCACAAAATTTCAATGTAACATGAATAAATTATTAAAGTCTGGACACAGTAAGTGCGTTATGGTAGTGAATTTTCATAAAAATGTTTTTAATAGCAAATATGTGTGTGTTTTAAGAAAGCTTGCATCAAATTTGGTTACCAGTACAACCTATATAGTAGAAACAATGTACCATGCTTCATAAAAATAACTTTATTGTTTGCAAATGTACAAAAATTTCCGAAAGTAGATTGGTTTCTTGGTCAACCTTATAGGTATAGCAAATTGAGCTATTCAAATTTGAAGCATTTAAAGAAAATTCGCTACCATAACGCACTTGCTGCGTCCAGAATTTCTTTTCTTACAAACATGCATTATATTTCGATGGAAAATGCAAAAATGCAATACATAAGGCGTGTTCGATTAAAAAAAAAAGAAAATTTGTATCACCAACGACTTATGGCCCAGCCTGTGATTGTAGAAATATTTTTTAAGATGTAGCTCAAGACACCCTATAATTAATGTATATAATTTTGTTTCGTATCTTGTATAATAACGGTTATATTGAACTTTATTGATTTCTTACAAAAATTCGACCAAAATTATATACCTACCATTAAACGACACACTCTATAGCTAAGACTACTGCCAAAGCATCAGAAAAAGCGTCTATTTGAAATGAATTTTCTGGAAACATTTTAGCAAAATGAAGGACAATGACGGTTGAAGCTAAGACTTCAGGCTTTGTAAAACATTATTCTTGAGACATTGCCCTTACTTGGTTATTTCCGTAGATATAATTTTTTTATAAAGAAAACACAAAATTTTCCGGGAAAACCTGTGCCGATTTTCCGAGCTAACGAATTTGTCCAAGCCACTTGCAAAAAGAAGGTATTCACCGAATTTAATCAAAATTGGTCCATTATTTTTTTTAGTTATCGTTGTGATACTTATATATATATATATATATATATATATATATATATATATATATATATATATATATATATATATATATATATAATATATATATATATATATAACATATAAAAATTGAAAATGACCCCCGGATATGTGTTCTAGGAGACCTAGTTCGCGCTCATTTGAAATTTTTTTCAAAACCCAAAAGTCGAGATCTCCTCATTAGTGATTTTTTTAAAAAGAAAATTCAATAAAAGGATATACACCAACCTATATATGTGACCTTTGTCTTTATTTAAATATATTTAGCCAGTTTTCGCAGATATTACTTCAACATCGTCACAACGCTTGGAAGTATCGCATCGGCGACAAAAAGTTCAAATTTTTTTTCGCTTAAACGTCGTAAAAAGTGTCACAACATATAGGCAACATAATTTGGGAACGAAACTTTTTTTGTCTGTCAGTGGGCTGTCTATCTGTTTGTAGCCACGATAACTTTAGAACAAATTGAGATAGCGTCTTCAAATTTGGTATACAGTTAGCACCCGACAAACAAACCGCTTTAGGGGGTAGAGGATGAATTGGGGGTGATTTGGTGAACATTGACATTTTTTTCTCAAAACTCTAGTAATATAACGTTTTAGGGTTTATTCATTACAAAACGTTTAATTTCATTAAACATCTGGCAGTCTGTGCTAACATTAAATTAGGGGTTGACTTTCGAACGAATTGAGATATCACCTTAAAAATTGGTATCCAGTATCCTACAAAGGAACGCTTCGAATTGTTTTGGTAAAACTCAAGTAATATAAGGTTTCAAAAGTTTTTGGGTACAGGAATACAAATATTTTCTTTGTAGTCAAGCCATGGGCACTAAATTTATTTCATGATAATGTATTTCTGATGCGAATAAATTATCACAGTTATGTGGAAGTTATGATTTAATTTGCAGCACTATTTTTTAGTGTTCCCTAGAAATCATTTTTCGCAAGATTTTTGTGAAATGTTCGTAATTAGTAAGTAATAAATGTTTAATAGTTATTGCAAAAATATTTTTTCGAATTTTTTTAAAACAAATTGTGTATTTTTGTAAAAAATATAATTTTTGTATAACATGACTTAAGTCAATTCTATCCAAAAAATGAATTGTGCTGAAAGAAATTGTTTCAAGATTTCC
This sequence comes from Tillus elongatus, assembly GCA_964006375.1. Taxonomy (NCBI): domain Eukaryota; kingdom Metazoa; phylum Arthropoda; class Insecta; order Coleoptera; family Cleridae; genus Tillus; species Tillus elongatus. The sequence continues at coordinate 117,281,326 of OZ023263.1, forward strand.
ATGCAAAAATTTTTTCCTAAATTTTTGTCGAAAAGCGTATTGTGAATAATTATATCTTGGCAGGTGTGGTAGCTAATTGTAATTTTTCAAATAATAAAGTTATTTTGATGGAATGTTACTACGGTATTCCTGTTAACCCAATTTGATGCCATCCATTGAAAAAAGTTGCATTAAAAACATTTGCATGAAAATTCGCTACCATAACGCTCTTGCTGTGTCTAGACTTTTTAAAATGTTGTAAGTTGTGTTTCCAATTAATTTTAGGAGCCTCGGTGGTTCAGGGGTAAGAACGTGTGCCTCTGAAACGAAGAGTACTGGGTTCGATCCCAGGGTACTCCTTTTACTTTTTCAGTACAAACTGTAACATTAACATCAACCGAGGTTCTGGCATTGTATTTGAGCAAGTTAAATTTCTGCACGTTCCGCCCTTCGGAGGTGGCGTAAAGCCGTCGGTCCCGTGTCGATGCAATGTTGGGCACGTTAAAGATCCCTATCCTCCTTACAGAAAGGGAGGGGTTGGGCAAAATTTCCAGGATAGTGAGGTGAAACTGCTCCCTGGCGTCGGTGATTGGCCATAGTCGCGAAAATAGGCCGACGTTAAAGAAACAAAACACACACATACATAATTAATTATAATAATTACGTCCGTAGATATGTGTGTAAATTGTGCTTACGAAAATGCTTATAATTGTTTCTTGAATTTACAATACGCATTAGGTTAAAGTATATGCGGTTTCTTTGTATTTTTTATCGTACTAATTAATAAGACAAATTGTGCTAGTTCATGTCAACTGAAAGGCGGTTAAGAGATATTTGTGTCATACTCGTGTTAGTTATTTGCTGTATAGCGCAATTTTATAAATATAAAGTATAGTTTAATACACAACATATGTATACGCCACATTTTGCAGAGAAGTATAACTGGTTATGAAGTCACGTAAATGTAATTAAATAAGTAGTTGGGTAGGAACAATCAGTTTGCCGAAAAAGACAATTTGAATGACACAAATATTTGTCAGACTATATTGCTGATCGGAGAGTATTTAAATGAAAGTCAAAAATTTGAAAATGTACCCATATAAATATATTAGGCGCTCAAATATGAATAATATCCAAAGCACTTGCGATTGGGTAGAATTTGCCGGCCCACATAATTAAAGTTTAATTGTTTTGCCCAGGAAACATCACACACACACAAATGTTCTAATAAAAGTGACATCAAATTTCAGAATTAGGTTTTTGCCTAAAAACACGTTATTTTTTAAGGCAGTTTAAAAATTGAATTTTGAGTTATAAATTTATTACATAGTATTTTTGGCTAATGATAATGATTTTTTTTCCCTCAGGGCTCGTCCGCGGCCTTGCCGCCCGATAGCCCTGCAACCTTTGGTTAATTGTGTCTTACTCCACCCATTCCAAATCACTGTGTCTTGAACTAGTCTGCACAGCGATTGGCAGGGTGAAGTTTTATATTGCTCTGTCTCCGGTCTAGACTGACCGTAGATCAGTTGTCTTTTGCGGTCCAGAGCTATGCTAATGATTACAAAAGTTTATTTACATAGGCGAGTACAGACACCGAAAACTCTTATTTTGATTACAAATTTAACGATATCTGGTCAGGTTTGGGCTCAAGGCGATGACGAATCATAATTTTATAATCTGCATCATATACTTCATAGATAATTAAATTGAATAAATTGTAGATAGATTATTTGCATTTTGACAAGTTATGAAGTGTTTCTAAATTAGTCCAATAGCATCTTAACAACGATAATGGTCAGCAGAATGATCACATCGTGAGTTCTATGGGCTCTAGTTAACGGCCATTTAAAGATATTCTGTATAAATCTTAAACTTGTAATCGTGTCTAAGCCATTTTTCATATGACAATTTGACAAAAGCTAGAACTTAATTCCACACTGTACATTTAACGTTCTTAAAAATCTTAAATGCAAAAAGCAAAAAAACTTAAAAAAAGATAAGTAGAAAATCCATTTAACATTTTTTTTTAATTCTGGAACGTATGAAACTTATTAGTGGATAACATTCTCAAGACTCATCTTCTGTATATATTATATATGGTACAACTCGTCAAACTAAATTTCCTAATAATTTTTAAGGGCGTAAAACCACTGAGAAAAAACTGTCAATGTGGAAGAGTTGATTAGGAAAAAGTTATTATAAGGTGACGTTCCTTATCTTTAATAAATATGTATGCTAGCTTCCCTAGAACCTCGGTGGGCCAGGGGTAAGAACGTGTGCCTCTGAACCGAAGGGTACTCAGTTCGATTCCCAAGGTTCGTCTTTCACTTTTTAAGTACATACTGTCAAAACTAACATCAACCTAGGCTGTGGCATTGTATTTGAGCAAGTTCAATGTCTGCAGGTGCTGCCCATCGAAGAGGGCGTAAAGCCGTCGGTCCCGTGTTCATCCGATGTTGAGTACTACTCTCCTTACCAAAAAGAAAGTGGTTCGGCAAAATTTATAGGATAGTGGGGTGAAACGGCTCCCTGGTATCGGTGACTGGCCATAGTCACGGAAAAATATCGACGTTAAAATACAAAAAAAGCTTCGCTGTAAAAATATAAAACTTCGAAGTACAGAGTTTGCCTTCTGTTGTGTTTGTTATAGTGATATCATCATTATCGGCACAGTTTTAAGGCGGTTTTGTCGTGTCGCCGCAATCACGATACTCTGTCGCCAACAACTCTCCGCATTTCATCAACTGTGGCAGGTTTTATGCCTTTGGTCTATGTCTTTCCTTTTTTAAATAATGTTGCCATTTGTTATGTCTAATTAGTTTAGACTTCTTCTTCTCAATTTTTCTTCAAGTATCTTCCTACACTCAACATTTTCTCACATAATTTACTCGTCTTTCCATTAGTTTACCATGTCTTTGTCATTTTCCTTCATCTCCACATTTCAAACGCTTCTATTATGTTCATGTACTGCTTAATCAAAGTACAGCTTTTCGTCCCACTACACTGTATATGTACGATTCCAGGAATCTCTTCCTCAGGTCCAAATTAAAACGTCTCTTAGTGAGAATAGTACTTTATTTATTGAATATTTGCTTTTTCACTCATTATAAGTTATTTGTTACATTCGTTATTAGCCTTAATTAGTTAGGTGAAAGTTTCTCATTGTGCAAGGTTTTAGCCGTTTAACTTTACATCAAATTTCGCAGTCGACTCGCTACTTAATTATATTACCTTTGTTTTCGACATATTGATCTCTGGTTTGATTCCTATTCACACATTATACAGCAACTCAGCCTCATTTGTTAACTATTTTTCCGTTTCTCATATCAAAGCTATGCTATCTGCGCACCTTATGCAATAGAATAACTGTTGTCCATTTATCTTGATTCCTGCTGTCGTTTCATTCCACCTATTTATTTGATCTTTATTGTTTTTTTAATGGACAAATTGAACAAACATGGCGATAATGGACATCCTTAACGCACACCTTTTCTATTCTACCTTCAGTTTCACATCCTTTAAGATTTATTGTGGTAGTTTGACATTTTCACAGATTAAAAATAATGTAAAAATTCTTCCAATCCACTCTAGGTCCCTTCATCATATGAAGCAATAATTCTAATCGAATGCCTTTTTCCAGCTCTGCAAAAACAATCAGTATTTTTGTAAGCTTCCTCCCTCTTATTGTTTAAAGTATTGCTTCCTCATCCAGATCCATATCCGAAGTGAACTCCATCCAAGAAACTCTCAATTTTGCATCTTATTCTATTTGATGTTTCGATTAGTAGACTCGTCCTCACATAACTCTATACAGGGTATCCCAGTTTGGTTGCAATTGCTAAGTATCTCGGTTACTAGTAATGATAGAACCTTACAGTTTTCGTGAACCTGCGCTACTTTTTGTAAAACAAAAGACGCCGCAAACAAAATTGTCATAGCCCTCTTAGTTTCCGAGCTACAGGGCGATAGTTAAAATATTGCATTTTCAGGTACACCTGGTATTTCAGTTGTCTCACAACTTATCAAAAAGATAAAAACAAATCCTTTTAGATTTTTTACGTAGAATCTAGCTGGTTTTTTCTATATATTACTGTTTTTGAAATATTGACCGATGTTTGGTTTTCTTAAATGGCCATCCTGTATATTTGTCAAGAAATTAACATAATTTTTTACAATCTTCTCAAAAATATAGCTTTAAAGTAAACGGCCAACAGCAGTAGTTTTGCAGAGCATACTGCAAAATTTTGATTGGGAATTATAAAAATAAGGCTTTTTTCGTTGTTTATTGAAATAGACCCATAATATTATATACTTTTGAGAAGCTCGTGAAAATACAAACTAATTTCTGGACACATATACAGGGTGCCCATTTAAGAAAACCAACCAATACTTTTGAGAAGCTTGTTAAAATATAAATTAATTTCTTGACACATATACAGGATGCCCATTAAAGAAAACCAACCATTGGTCAATATTTCAAAAACGGTAATATTTAGAAAAAAATTAGTTACGTTACTAAATTATACTTAAAAACTCTACAAGGATTTATTTTTACCTTTTTGACAAGTTGTCAGGCAACTGAAGTACCAGGTGTACCTGAAAATTTAATATCTTAAATATCGCCCTGTAACTCGGAAACTAAGAGGGCTAAGACAATTCTGTTTTCGGCGTCTTTCGTTTCACAAAAAGTATCTCAGGTTAATGAAAACCGCAATGTTCTATATTTACTAATAACCGAGATAACCAACAATTACAACCAAAATGGGACAGCCTGTACACTTACTGTCTGTGTGTTGGTTGAATTTTCACGCATTGACAGTTTTTGGAATAGTAATAGTCCAATTCTGTATGAACTCACTGCGCAACTCTTCAGATATATAACATTTCTCAATTATCTGAAAATGTTCACCAGAACTTTTTACAAACTCCGCTGCTAAGTTATCTACTCGAGGAGTTTTTTCTTGTCCTTTCTGAAACCTGTAAGGGCTATATAAACTTTTTAAATTAAAATAGGCGGCACTTATCCCATTACCTGTATACTGTATATATTTTCACAATGAATTTTGTTTCTGTAATATAATTTTTTTAGGAATGCTTTCCAGTGCTGAGCAGTGTCTTCCTTTTATAATACAAAATTTACATCCTTGTCTGCTACGACCTTACTATTTGTTCCTGCTTTATAATGTAGTCTTCTTACTGATTGGTAAGCCTAATCCGAACGTCCTTTTTTGATGTTGTTTTCGATTTCATCACTGTATCTTTGCTTCCCTACTTCTTTTGATTTCCTACTGTTTTGCCTGCTCACATTTTTAGTTCGCTTTCATCTACTGTATGCTTCTACGATTTTAATCTTTCTTTACCTGTTACGTTTTTGTATTGCCTTGAGTATTTCTAATGTCGCTTGGGTCTCTTTGGGTCTAGTTCCTTTTTGTACATTATTTTTTCGTAGCTGTCTTTAAATAGATTTTTACGTTAGTTTTTCCTTACAATTTTTCAAGTTTCTGTTGAGCAATCACAAGGCTAGATCAAATGTTTATTTTATCGCAATTACGTCAAAATTGGTGATTTTAAAACAAAGGTGCTGGACGAGATGCGGTTTGTAATTACCAACTGTTGCATGAAATATGTCTGACATAATTTTATATTCCTGCTACAGTAGTGACTTTTCTTGTTTTGATTAAAAATTTAAAAAAAAAGCCTTATTCGAAATATACCATTTTTGCCAGTTTGAATATGTAGCGACGTTAACATTTGGGACAATAATTACTCCTGGAATTGAGACAGGTTTCAACAAAGCTACATATCATATCAAAAGATTTTTAAATAAAAATTATTAAAAAAAGATGGCTTTTGGAGAAGAAAGTATTTTGTGATATGTATTTAGACGAGTTCATAGATTTATGTCTAAATTAACACCACATGTCATTTGCCTAAAATGCTTGTAAAAAATGAATTTGCCAGTTTCGAGTGGAAAGCTACATTCTTTTATTATTTTGCGGCAGCAAGTGCGTAATGATGGATGATTTTCATTTAAGGTAATTGTTTCATAATGGAGTATAAGGATTTAGTATACGGCATTGAGTAGGAGACTAACTGGAAACATTGTAAATAATTCTAGAAACAAGTATACATTTATCCACCCTGTTTTGTCGAAAAATCCGCCAAGATAAAAATATATACGATATTATAAATTAATTTACTTACAGTGCAAAAATAACTTTAGTCTTATAAATATAATATCACTATTGGCTAATGGCATCGTCTCAAGCCATAACTAAACTATTTTTTAAACATATACCAAATTTCAAGTTTCTGGCCCCACAGAAAAAAGCGAACACAACATTAAAAATATATTGTGTAATATAAACAATTTATTCAATTTCATTGGCAACAGTTTTTAGCGTCACCGAAAAAAGGGAATAAAACATTAAAAAGAAGATTGGTTTATGGAAACAATTTATTCGATTTCATTGGCAAAAGTCAGTAATCCTTGTTGTTGCAAAATAACATTATTGTGCGGTATAAAGGTAAATAGAATAAACAAAGATTGATATATTAAATGATTTAAGTAGTTTTGGGTAGTGTTTTTGATCAACAGAATGCCACACGATTTGAATGACATTTGATATTGAATAATTTATTGAAACAATTTTGGTGCCTTGGAGTGAATTGTTTATAAAAATGAGCTACTTAAATTTAACATAAATAAATTCAAACAGTTTCAATGATACGCTTAGGAGAAAGGGTAAGCTGCGTTAGCTATTGGAAAACTTATGAAAATTCGCTACTATAACGCACTTTCTGCGTCCTGATTTTCTAAACTACGTTTATTTGAAGTGTCTATACTACTTTTTGTATTTTGATGAACTGAAATATGTGTTAGGTTTTCTTATTAAAATAACATTACATAACATATTTATATTTTTAGTGAATTTTCTTTAAAAAAATAGTAATCGGGAGATCTTCGTTTTTGACTTTACAAAAAAATTCTTCAAATAAGCGCGAACTAGGACCCCTAGAACCCATATCCGGGGACAGTTTCAATTTATATATATATATATATATATATATATATATATATATATATATATATATATATATATATATATATATATATATATCTATCACACACCGATGACTCTAAAATTATAGGCCGATTTTAATTAATTTGGCGGATACCTTCCCTTTGTAAAATGCTTGCTTCGTTATTTCGTTAGCCAGGAAAATCGGACCAGCTTTTCTGGGAATATTTTGAGTTTTCTTTCGAAGTTTTGTTTGTCTCCTAAAGTAACAAATCTATGGCAACCAAATTCGGTATGCAAGTTTACATTGTAAAAAGTAAACTATGTGCCAAAATTTGGATATCTACGTTGGAAGAAAAAAGTAATGGACGCGGACTGAAGAAAAATATCAGTGCCACTAAAAGTCAAAGAGGCAATACCAAAATATTTTATGTGTTGAAGAAAATCTATTAAATATTGCAGATAACCCTTAGTTTTTATTCCCGCAAAAAGATCAAGAAATACGAGAAAAATTACTTTGAAAATTTTATAATTTTCTCCTGTAAATGTTAAAGTGGAGATTTGAAACGTCAAAAACGAGTAATGTTTAAATAAAGGTTATATAACTAATGCGGTTTTTGAATGGTAAATATTGCAAGAAATGCATTATAGAAGGCCCTACATTTAAATTTCATATGTTCTTATTTGATTACAATATTTACAAAATTACATATTACAAATAAATAACCGAAGATTATTATCGGTTATCTACGTTTTACTAGAGTCTGATTTCCGTGGTATAATGGCCATGCCGTTTCGATAGCTGACTCGTGAGCAAGCAACGTTGAGGACCTGACCTGACCTGGGTTCAAATCTCAGTGTTGACTTAATTTTTTTAAATGTTTTTTTACTTTTTGTCTCTGATTCAATGTTAACCTTATCTGATCATATTATGTAATCTCGAAAATTTTTATAGCAACTGTTTGTTGAAAAAATCAGTCATGAGGGGATAAGTACTTTTAAGGCTTTAAGTTCAATTTTAATAGGCGCTGTTGTTGTCCTTAGTTGTTAAAACCGCTCCATAGTTAACACAGTCGCAGATGTTTCTTTCTGTGACTTGAGAAGTGTCTGTTTTCTTTTCTGCATCCGGTTTCATTTTTTTACAGCGTCGCCAGGCAGAAGAATTTCATTGTAGAAAAAGTATATTTTTCTGTATTCAGATCAGATTTTGATTATCTTTAAATTTATTAAATTTATTTTTATTAGGGAATATTCTTGTACAAAATGTTCTTTTAATAGCGCGTTTTCTTATAAATAAATCTAATTATTTTCTTTGAAGAAACGTTAGTTACAAATTTTGGTGTGAAAACTTATTCAACGAAGTTTCGATGCAACATTAGTTTAACGGAATTCGTCGAAAATAATGTTTTACAGATTTTCGTGCAAACAAATTATTTTATTTTCTATTTTAATTAGAGGTTAGGCATATAATTTGAATTTTATGTATTCTTTTAGCTTATTTGTGTAGAAAATGTCTTGTCACTTTTCGCAGAAATTTGTTTGTGTTGCCGTAGACATCATTTTTTTTGTAAGATTTTTGTTAAAATTGGTAATTAATAATAAATGTTTAATAAGTTATTGCAAAATAATATGTTTTCGGATTTTCGTAAAAAAATGTTTACAAATTTCCATGCAACTTTTTTTTTAAGCTTCACCGAAAACTTTTTCTGAATAATTATATCTTGGCAGGTGAGTATTTACTCAAGATATTTATCTTGACGAGTTTTATTGGCCAGGAAAATAGGCCCAGTTTTTTCGGGAACATTTAAGTTTATTTTCGAACATTTTTGTACTTTTTCAAGCAATAAAAATATTTGAAGAAATATGGTACATTGTTTCTACCATACTGGTAATAACAAATTAGATGGCTGTTTTCTTTAAATAAAAAAAATTTGCTATTAAAACATTTAAAAGAAAATTCACTACCATAACGCACTTGCTGCGTCCAGACTTTTTGGTTTTATGTTAAACGCTATTTACCTTTGCAGCATATTATCAGTGAAAAAGTATCGGACAATATCTTCATTTTTATTTAAAACAAAATTGTAAAGTTGCTTTCGTAAAAGACAACTGTCGTAAACTCACAACTGTAACATTATAATTGAGTGTTGAGGTATTGTGAGTTTGGTAAACTTCCAAAACTATATGCTTCTACACGATTGAGTTACTAGAAGTCTGATCGAGTAACAGGCGACTGACTGGACTAAGTGTCGACCAGTAACGGACGAAACTCTAATTGTGTTACTCCGAACTGTAATTCGCAAACCTAGCCGGTGATTAGTCTGCATGTCTCGATACCACTTTACTAACTCATTATCCTGTATCCCAGTTGTGTTCGCAATAATTATACACTACTGCCATTTGTTTACCACTTGCCAACTTTACAATTAGGATAACACCAGAATATCCCGTTGATACATCTGCTTACATTTTACAAGCTGTTCATCCAACAACAACTAAAATAAAGATGATGTTAAAATACCTTTAGCACCTATGAATAATACATACCCCTACGTCTATTTTCAACATGACGTGAGTACTGTTTAGGTGAACCTTGATCTATTTATCACTATTCTGTTTATGTTTACGATTTTAAGAGATAACCAGGTATATATATAGTTACCTAAAGGCAAAGAGAAGTAGCGGATTTAAACAGTTTAGTCCCCCAAGACGTATTAGTGGCAAACTATAAGCAAAATATTTTTAGGGTGTAAATGTATGAAATGAAATTAAACATACATAATTTTATTACATAAATACCTCAAGAAAATATTGGCCTTTTTCATTATATACACACATATACACATAAGATTCATGTACCTGATTAGGCTCGTACAATAGTTGTCCCATAAATTTTTCAAAGATCTTTTGCATGGATCCTACAGATAGTTTTACATTCTATTTATTTCTCTTTCTCCTAAGCTGTGCCAGAATACTTAGTACACAGAATAACAGATTTTGATCCCCAGAGAATCAACGTGTAACTTCTCCGCGGAGGCAGCAGGACAGGTTACGTTTTACGTTTCTTGTTTTGTCTTGACAAATGGCATAAAATTTGTTATTTACGAGGGTAGCTTGTCTGTAAAAAGGTACCAAGAAAGAATAAGAAAGGCTCATTTAAATAACATTAATAACAAGATGGTGCTCCAGCGCACAACTCACAACCAACAACATCATATTTAGAAAATCTAGTATGATCAAAGTACTTTTAAAGGAATTAGGAACCTTCCCTGGCAAAATTCAAATACATAATCCTCATTTGGACAACCAAGATTTAGCTTTTTCATAACTATCACATAGTTGGCAATAATAGAAAACAATGTCGTTACTGAAATCAGAAATAATGAATTTAAAGCAATGAAGTGTCGATTTCTTAAATTTCTCTATAAAATAATCCTACCATTTTTTGGAGGTAAAGTCAAGTTAGATAAATAATATTGTGAATTCATTTTATTGCATCAACCTTCTGAATTCACACTTGACTAATACGAATTTGTTTTCCAACAAAGTGGGGGATTGTTTTAAGTGCCAAATGTTTATGAAATGAGTTATTCTTTCCTTAGTTAGAATCCGCCAAAACTGTCAAGTTGATGTAGGCCTTCTATGGCAATCTTGTTCAGGACAATACTTTGACAGCTTTGGGCACATAAAGCTAGAAAATATGGTTTTATTTTCTCATTGTGTACTTTTCGAGGTATTTTCAAATTTACTATTGGTAAAAACTATTGAACTCAAATATTTTTTCCGAGTAGATGGATTATTCCCTGTTGATTTATTTTATAAAACCAAAAAAACGAGGTCAGATCTGAAAAAGTGATTCAATGTCAAAAAATAATTAAATATTTTGTTTAGGACGCAAAAAGTATATAAAACAATATAATATATTTCCGTCAAAAATTAAACGCAGAATTCAAATATGCAATAATCTACAGGGTATTTCATTTGAAAAAGTCAAATTACGGTTATCTGAAATTTCTAAAAAAATAGTAATGTTTTAGGAACGCCTGTATAAATTTCTCAAGAACTGTCAACTGCATGAGATCAAGCAATATTTCAGCATTAAGATATCAAAAAATTATAGCTGAAGAAATCAAACTCAGTTAACAAAAACAGTTTTATTAAACCTCTTCAGATATCAATTTTTAAATTCAGGTCGCCATATTTTGGAAAGTATTAGAGAGGAGTACCAACCATGGTACACCAAGTCATATTAAAATTTAACAGGCAATCAAAAAATGTAATAATATATAGTGTAATCCACTTGATATCAGGAAGTTGATGTTTACTTCCGGTATAACCGGAAACGATATAAAGCTATAATTATTTTCATTGAACAGATAATTATAAAAAACATGCTTCTAAAAATTTTCAGATTTCAAGTCAGAGTAGTTCCTGATATACGGCTAACGTCCAGGTTCGCAGGACACCTGTATGTATGTCATTTGGCAACATTCACCGCACATCAGCTGAAAAAGTCAAATACATAATTAGTCTTCAGCAACGTTGAGTGCAAACCGCGCCTTTTATTATTTATTTTTATTTGTTTTTATTTTCATGCAAATAATGTTTGAAATATTTTGTATTTGGCACCATTAGTAATACAATCATTATTACGTACGGTACATTAAAATATTCCTTATCGCACTTGTGATACATTTGTTGTAATGATTAAATTCATTAGTGGTTGTTATTCACACATATATTATAACTCATATCGCTTCTGACATAACGGATAGGTTCTGTTATAAAAACAAAAATGTATAGTCAGAAATTTATAACAACTTATTGAATACAGTAAGTCAGGTTAATAGATTTGCATATTTGCAAATTTACATGAAGTTTGACAGCAAATACACACGTAGAAGCTTTCTCTATGGCTTTACAATAACGTCTTTTCTTTTTTACAACGGGTTATTGTCAGGTCAGATGTTTCAGTACATACTGTAAATAAATCAACCGAGGTCGTGGCATTTTATTTGAACAAGTCGAATGCTTGCACGCTCTGCCCTTCGGAGGGGGCGTAAATCCGTCGGTCCCCTGTCCATGCGATGTTGGGCACGGTAAAGATGCGTACCCGACTTACCAAAAGGCAGGGGTTCAGCAAATTTTCTAGGCCGGTGAGGCGAAACTGCTCCCTGGCGTCGGTGATTGGCCATAGTCGCGGAAATAAACCGACCTTAAAAAAACAAAACACACAAGTCAGATGATGGGAAGGTCGTCACTTCTGTATTTATTATGGAATGAGTTCACCAACTGAAAGCAGTCACAATAATTAATAAAGTGAAGTATGGAGCCTATGGTCCAAGCTCAGGTATGTCGAAATGGGGTAGCTTCCTTTTTCAGAAATAGCAAGTGTCGTCGCTTGGTTTTACATTTTTGCAAATATTTTGGTAAATTTTGACGATGAGTGTATTCTGCCGTTGTATTTTAACTTACCACTTTTGATAAGGCCAAATAGAAGCACTCAACACTCTGTTGATTTGATACAGTGCTTCGTTTTACATTTTTCATATTTCGTTTTAAGAAATTCGTCGCCGTCTACAATTTTATGAAACAGCAACGCAACGCACTATAGGTAATTATAGTTTCTCATACAATATTGTTTTTCTATAGAGAGCTCAGATTCCAATCCAAGCCTATTTCGCGGAGTGAACACGCACTCACATAAACTGAATCTTTGGGCAGGGATTTTCAATTACTGTTTCGTTGGTTCTATCTTCTTTTTGGAAAACTTAACTGCCGAAAGGTATTTAGAATTAATGCAAAACAAGATGCTTTCAAATATCAAGAAAAGGGCGAGAGCTATAATCAACCTCCTACCGATTCCAACAAGAGGGCGTTCCTCCACATTACGCCCAGATAGTGCGACAGTATCTGGCTATTTAATAACAGTTAGACGGATGAAATAAAAGATTTGATTTTGTAACGAAAGTATGTCACACTCAAAATTGACCTGTGCGATAACTTTATATAGTCTAAAAGCAGCTTGTGTAGTTTTGGATGAGCCACCCTGGATATTTAAATGTGGTCTGTCTGGCCAGTCGCGTTCGTTAGTAGAATATAATCCTTCTGGTCCTAATTCAAAAGACAACATTGCTGTTTAGCCATCACATTACTGTCTGCTTTCCTTCAGATTTCTATGCCACAGTCTTTGCTTTAAAATTAGCATTAAATTTAATATATATATATATATATATATATATATATATATATATATATATATATATATATATATATATATATATATATATATATATATATATATATATATATATATATATATATATATATATATATATATTGGCTAATATATTAAACATTATAAAAGAACGGCAAGACAAATTACATTCGACACCACAAGAAGATGTTCCATCTAGCGATATTTTAAATAGGCTTTGCTTAAGATAAACTATCTATCAACGTTTTCAATAGGGATGCTTCGTAAACATGTGTTTTGTTTCTTTAAAGCCGGTTGCAATTACCAACACCAAGGACCAGTTTTATCCCACCAACCTGGAAAGTTGCAAAACAGTTGTATGCCCAGTAGATATGTTTTATGTATCCAATATCACATGAGAGAAGGTGCTGAGAGATAACGCACCCTTCGAAAGGCGAAACCTGCAGGCATTCAACTGGATACAGCTCCAGTTTTAATTAGGTTTTGTATCATTTATGTAAGCATTGCCTTTGCCTAACATTTTTATTAGATGCGTCATGATGTCAAACACACTATCTTAGTGACATCATAAAAATCAACAAATTTTTCAATATTTTTCTTATCAAAAAAGGTTATCTGCAAATCAGCTCTGTTAATAATGCATTCGAGACCCCTTGTCATTCGCGGTTCAAATGGTAAGCACATGATCTTTTTGTCTACTCTTTATTTTCTGAATGTGGTGAATTCGGCGATTTTATTTGTCCTGTGTCTATTAAGAAGATATTTTTTAAAATTGTTAGGTAACAAAAAACACAAGGATTAAGCCCCTTAAATTTAGGTATCTATAAGATAAAGTGTAAAGATTATAATCTTTGGACATATTAAAGAACCATGGAACTCAGATTAAGGAACAACCGGCACAGCTGAGACACGGTAGTATAGACAAGTCATACGTGGCTCAACATATTTGGCAAAATAATTACCACACAGATGAATAAAACCTGAAGCTTATCAAAAATGGTGTAATTAGACGCCTATGAGAGTATTTATATCCCCAAGGCCATAAACAGCAAAATTTGGATGAACCGAACTTCGCCACTTCGGACTATATAAAATATATTCCAAAACTCAGTAGGAACAGTTATAGCGGAATTTGAAAGGGACTTCCGCCAATTAAAATATAAACCTAGAAACGTTGCTTGTGTTTCCTCCCTCTCTAGTAGCGTATCGGTCGTTTACCCAATACGTATTATAAATACAAGGTGTAGTAATCAAGTAGTTTCGAATTTTTCATCCTCTGGTGATACTAGATTTTTAGTAAATCGATCATCAGGTCTTTAAAAGATGTGTTGTGGTGGTGTGGGTTCTCCAAGTGTACTTATCAGTGCTCCTCACAGTTTCAGACTTCGCAAAATGAATGCTTATTCGCTTCCTAAATTGCAAGATTATATTTTTACAAAATTGGTCCATAGTTCAGATGTTCTAAGAAATAACAATAGCAACACTAATGGCGTTAGTTTTAGCAAATTTTTATTAAGAAAAATTTGCTAATAGAGAGGTCACGATGAAAATGTCTTGAAAACATTTCTTCAGATGAGCGCGAACTTGGGTCCCTAGAATTTTTATATGTTTATATATATATATATATATATATATATATATATATATATATATATATATATATATATATATATATATATATATATATGTATATGTATTCGAGCGAAAACTCAAAAAATACTAAACTGATTTCCATCAAACTTGGCAAAAATTTTACTTGGGCGAATACCGAGGTCGATGTCATTAATCAACATTTATGCTCAAGTTTTTCCGGTAGAAAATCGGGGAAAACTTTTTGAAAACGCTATTTAAAAAAATTGTGAGTGTAATGAAATTTTTCACGTATATAGAGCATTCAAAGACCCACTCATATATTAATTGGCGTTGTGCAATATGTGTGGAAGCTGTTGACAGAACGGATGTCTTAGTTTGTTTTCTTTGAACGTTGGAAAGGTAGAAAATCTGCCAAATAAATTGAAACAGCCAAAGTTGTCAATTTCAAAATTTTATTAGCCTGATTTGCGAACTTTCCTTCGTTAGCAAAATTAACGGTAATATTTATTTCTGGAATTGATTTGTTATTCAAATATCTATATGGTAAAATCAGCAGCTAAAGAGTGTAAGCCTGATTTTAAATTTTAATCTAAACAATACCTAAATAAAACCTTATAAGTTGAATAAAACTTTTACGAATATAACATTTTTTGCGAATTTAGTCTAGCGAGATTTATCTATAGATTTGGCATTCTGAAGTGACCAACAAGACGATTCTTGGTCACGTGGTCAGAAATTAAATTGCTGTTGGTTTGTTGTGTTATTTGCATTCTTATAGCAAAACGGCTTGGTTTATGTAGCGTCATGTCATATCAATTTATTTTTATTCTAGGTTAGTGAGAGAATAGGTTGTTTTTCGATTAATAATTTTAGTTTATATGAAAAGCTTGTGAATTAAGTCATTTCCGAAAACAACAGGGTTGTCTGATCATATTGTGAAATAAGTGAGTTGTCCGTGACTCTAACCTATTAAACAAGTTATGTTAAATTCTTTCACACAGGAACAGTAGCTATGCAATCAAGACTGTTAAAAATTGTGTAAATATTGCAAAATTTCAGTAGCGTCAACACAAACTGTAGATATCATAAACCTCCCTCCTGTTCGAAAATAAAAATACTGTCAGGTGATTGATAATCAGCTTGTTTTTCTCGATTTGATGAATAAAATATACAAAATACATGGCTTTCTTCATTATCAAACGCCAACTTGCTATTAGAACGTTATCACCTATGAGTAATATTTGTTGAGGTTTTGAAATTCCACGGCCAACGTCAGGAGCCAAATTAAGGTGACTTCCGACTGTTTGACAGTAAAGCGAATTGTTGGAAATTATTTCTAATTATGTTATACATTGTTGAATTCAATAAAAAAAGCCTGGACGCAGCAAGCGCGTCATGGTAGTGAATTTTCATAGAAATAATCTGGCAAAAAATATTTTATTATCACTTTTTTTCTTGTAACATAGGAACCTTATTTTGGTGTATTGTTCAATTTTTATATCGTAAACCTACCTACCAAATTTGGTTAACATAGCTGTTTTACTTTTTGAGATATTTTTTTTCGAAATGAAAACTAAAAATTTTCCCGGAAAATTCCGTCCGATTTTCCTGACTAACAAACATATCCAAGCCATTTACAAAAGGAAGGTACATGCCAAATTTGATCAAAATTGGCCAATTATTTTTTGAGTTATCGCCTCTGACTCATTTATTTGAACTTGTATAAAGAAACCAAAAGCACAGTCATTTACAGTTTTCTATCTTATAGCGGATTCAAACTTTTTCTACAACGTTTCGCCTTCTTTGAGACATTATGTATTATTTCTTATGAGCGCCATATTGGATTTTGACATCATAGGATATATATATATATATATATATATATATATATATATATATATATATATATATATATATATCCGATTTTCCTGACTAACAAACCTATCCAAGCCATTCACAAAAGGAAGGTACATGCCAAATTTGATCAAAATTGGCCAATTATTTTTTGAGTTATCGCCTCTGACTCATTTATTTGAACTTGTATAAAGAAACCAAAAGCACAGTCATTTACAGTTTTCTACCTTATAGCGGATTCAAACTTTTTCTACAACGTTTCGCCTTCTTTGAGACATTATGTATTATTTCTTATGAGCGTCATATTGGATTTTGACATCATATATATATATATATATATATATATATATATATATATATATATATATATATATATATATATATATATCCTATGATGTCAAAATCCAATATGGCGCTCATAAGAAATAATACATAATGTCTCAAAGAAGGCGAAACGTTGTAGAAAAAGTTTGAATCCGCTATAAGATAGAAAACTGTAAATGACTGTGCTTTTGGTTTCTTTATACAAGTTCAAATAAATGAGTCAGAGGCGTGAATCAAAATCCCTTTTTGAGGTTTTTAACAATTTCTTGAACGACAGTTACAAATAGGTTTTCTCTGCGGCATATTAAAGAGCAAAAAACTTAGCAACTTTGGCTAAGCCTACCTACCTCACTTATTATGTTCGATAACAAGTAAGATCTCATACGGAGGCTCAAATTTGAATCACCCTGTATAGGTATATGTGATGTATTTCAATGTTCTGCGAAAGCAAATTTATCTGAATCTTGAAAGGGTTTTTAGATAGTGTATTTATTTAGATATATAAATGTCTAGTTCTCTTATTTATATATTTGATTAATAAATAATAAAAAAATATATGTGTTTGCAAAAGCACTTCAAATCCATTGACGAAAATGTTAAAAAAAATACATTTAAAATAATTTAGTCTATTGTTTGTTGCATAAGTCCATTATCTTTTCACCTTGTATTTTTGTAACATTATGCATAATACATTTGTATGTGTCAGCTTCTTGTTTAATAGATAACTTGAAAATATGCTTAATTATAATGTTGACAGTAATTAGTAATGATAAAACCAACATGTTTGCCTTTAACATGTGTAAATTAAACTATACCCACACATAAGTATTCGCGATAATGACACGTAACTTTACCTTATTAGAGTGCCTTCATTATTTAACCTAACCATTTTGTGTTAAATGGAAATATAATAAAACATAACCTGTATCTACTGAACAAACTTAGAAATATATGATAATTACATATTTACATGTTCAAGTTGTAAGCTATTTGTGCAAACATAATATATGAAATAGAAATAAATACTAAATAAATATTTTGAGTGGATATAAAGACTTCAAGGTTTGATCTACAAAAATATTAATACAGCTTAATACAACTTAATTCCTAGTGGTTTTAAGGTTCTTATGTTGTTTAGTCTGGGGAAATATATATTGCTCTCATACTTAGCACGAGAATTAAAAATAAAAGAAATAAATAAAAAAACTGACATGGCAGGTGCATTATGGACATAACTTTTCATTAGATATGTTTTCAAATGCCAATTATTCTAATATTTTGTTAATCTAGGAACTTCGATTTTAATAAGTGGTATAGCTTTTAATAGTACAACTTGTGTAGGTGCCAAAACGCTTTAAACTTTGATGATAAAAAAATTACCTGAAAAAACTTAAATATTCCCCAGAAAAACTGGTGTGATTGAAGCAGAGAATCGAAGGACAAAAGTAAAACACTCATCAAGTGTTAGAAAAATGAGTCAAATATTTTATCGTTGGGTTACAAAAAAGTGCTCCACTTAATATTTTATTCTCCGTTTATTTTTTGTTTTGTTTTAGATTCAGAAGTATACGATAACAAGAAAAGTTTTGTGGAAAATTATTTTTCTTTAAACCCACATTTCACCAAAAATACTTGCATCGCATAGCTTTTAAACCCACATTTCACCAAAAATACTTGCATCGCATAGCTTTTTTTAAATAGAAAGTAATTTTTTTTAGTCCACACGCTATAGTTATTTTTTTGTGATCCACGATTTTTTTATATTGCGCCACGTCATACATATCATATATGGATCAGTCGTCCGCAACATGTAGAAATTTAAATTTAATAAATATTTGATCAAAATCAAGCAATTGTTGACCCTCCAATAAAGACAAAAATGTTTTTTTTAGAAATGTAATTTGGGAAACTGATCTATTTTTATAGGGTGAATCGCTTTGGAAACTTTGGTCATTAGCGGAGTGTATAAAATGGTGATATCTTAGTACCCAAAATAAAGAAATTAATTTTGCTCAGACTGGAACATGAACTCACATCAAAAACAGGAGTGTTCAGGTTGACAAGTCGACAGTAGTCAGTTTGTCCGCAGAGCAACAAAGACTATATTATTTATTTTTTAACAAACAGGGCCTCGAGAAGTTTTTTTAATGTTAAAACGCTGCATCAAACAACTTTTTAATAGTCACCAACCTGAAGTGATGTTTTGTGATTAAACTTAGAGCATTTTGTAGCTGAGAACTATTTATTTTCCAATAAATACATGCTTTGGGATGTATTGAGGTTACAGTATGTGTTCTTTAGCAACGTTGTTGTTGAATACATGCATTATCTGTTTTTTTTTGGTTCTCTTTTAGTTTCCTTATGATCATACCCTTTAGTATATTACCTTTTCCTGTTCATAATGGCCACCATTATTACCAATATACTCTAATATAGACCTGAGATGAAATTGTCTAACTTTACACAGTACTCGTTAATTTTTAAATAAATTGACCGTTACTATAATTTTTGCCATAATTCTTCGCTAGTGTTTATTGTAGGCAACTAAATTAAGGTAACACCCAAAAAATATCTAGTGGGTTAAAATCCGGGTACACGTTTGCCAAGCAAATGGGCTACCACGGCCTATACATCTTTGGGGATACATTTTATTTAGGTAATTTCTCAGTTACACAAATAAGTGTGTCGGTACTCCGACCTGCATAAATACATATTCTATTTTACGATTAAGGTTGAACCTTCAATGGGAGCCCCGAACCCATTTTGTATAAAATTTAGATAGAAGATTTCTTTTAGATTTAATGGTAGTTTAATGATTTAATGGATCTAAGATATGATTTATAATTACTCCACACCAAACATTAATCTTAAATTTATGCTGGAATAGAGGTTTTACTGCTACCTGCGGTGATTACCCACATATGTTTGTTTCTAAAATAAAGCCACTCAGACGAGTAAAGGTAACTTTGTCTGTAAATAGTATTTTATTCACCAACAAAATGGATCTGCATTATGTTTGTTTATGGAGAAATAGCATAATTATAGTCTAGCTGGAAGATCATCTGTCAGTTTTTACTGGAGGGGTCTGACCTTTGCCATGATGTATCCCCAAAACTAGTGTTCTATTTATATTCGCGACTCTAACTTGTTTTCGCCCAATTTCTGGATTATTTTCTACACAAACTAAAATCTCTTTGGGCGAAATGGACTAGATTCACCGAATTTGTTATAAATATTTATAAATAATTTTCGGCAGTCTTCTTGTGTTTGAGTGCTTTTCATAATACGCAAACCATATCTCGCACTCCTTTACTAGAAAAACAAATAAATCGCGGCATGTCTTATGTAATTTTTTACAAAAGCTCAATAAAATAACAACTCAACACATCAAAACGCTATATTGACAGGAACATAGTCATAAAATTCTTTGTTACAGATGCCTACATATGATGTGACAACTGTTATGAAGAACGTGTTGCTAGTTACTACATCTAAAATCACATATATTTTGACAACTGTTGTATTTAGAGTCATTCAGCAGGTATTCCTCCTTTAAGAAAATAAGATAATAATATTTTCTAATTAAAAGTTTCCTAGTGACGTTAACAATAAGTGTGAGTATTGTAAAACATGAAGAGTCCCGCAAACAGCACCATCTATCGGCTAGATCAATTGGTGAATGACTTATTACTTCCACATCGTCAACACGTGTGGAAGTATGGCATCACCGACAAAAATTTAATTTTTTTTTCGGTTAAACGTCGTGAAAAGTGTCAAAACATATAGAAAACATGATTTAAGAACGAATATCTTTTCTGTCTGTCGGTGTGTCCGGTTTGTCTGTCTGTATGCCTGTCTGTTTGTAGCCACGATAACTTTAGAACAAATCGAGGTATCGTCTTCAAATTTGGTATACAGTTAGCACCCGACAGACTAACGGTTCGGTTTGTTTTTGGGTAAAATAGCTCTAGGGGGTAGCGACGAATGGGAGATGATTTGGTGTAAATTGACATTTTTTCGTTAAAACTCGAGTAACATAACGTTTTAGAGTTTGTTTATTAAAAAACTTAAAATTCCCTCAAACACCTGGTATTCTCTGCTAAAATTAAATTAGGGGTTGAATGCGTGGGGGTGGAATGTCGGTGATAGGTATCTCGATTTTTGTTTGTTAAAACGACGTAAAAATCTCAAAACATATAGAAAGCTTGATTCTGGAACGAAAAATTTTGTGTCTGTCGGTTGTTTTTGGGTAAGGTTATCACAGCTATGTAAAAGTTAAGATTCAGTTTCCAGCACAATTTTTATCGCTAGAAAATTACAAATTTAGTCGTGTTATTTAGATGACAGAAATCTACTAATATCTGTGAACCATTACTTTTGGATCCTACAATTAGTCAATAGGGAATTTAAAAAAAATTGCCAGATATTTCAATATCTAGTCTATGATTAGCTCGATAATTGTTTTTTCTGTTCCTTCAACTAATTCATGTTGCACTTAGTTTACCATAAAAAGACAATTTTTCAGGTAAACAACCTGTAATATCTATTTCTACTCTGTGTACCTCATATTTGGACCACCTGTATGCGTGTGCATGTGTGTCTGCGTGCGGGTGTACGTGTATCTTGCAGGTGATGTAAACTTACTACCACCACACTACACAATAATTGTCACAGAGCGAGTACTGCATTCAAAGACATAATATAAATACTGGTGTGTTACAAACTGATGTAAAGGCTGATGTACTACTGGCAGGAAAAGTATAACATGTATGAGAAGTTCATACAAATCTGTTAGTTTTATTTTTCACATACAGACACCCTAGTATACTTTTATGTTGTTATTGAGAACTAATTCTATGTAACATGCAATGAACACGATACCTACTTCCTTTAATTAACTTGGCTTACATTATATTTAATTATTTGCACTCCTTGTTGACGTTGACACCGTTGAAGCATGTTAATTATAGTAATAACCAAGAACACTGTTGGCTTCTCTATCTACATGTATAATAATTGTTATTTAACATAAGTAATAGTATCTTACATTGAAAACCAAAAATTGTAAAATCATAGAAGCTAATAACGCAACAGATAAACGGCACGTCGTTAATTGTTATCAGAGAGATCAACCGGTTTCATTAACATATGCGTGTAATTATGCTAAAATTACTTGCTAGAAACCACTATTAAACTAAACGTTAATTCATAAATACTTTATTTTAAAAAGCCTGGACGCAGCAAGTGCGTTATAGTAGTGAATTTTCATAGAAATGAGCTGGCACAAAATATTTTATTATAACTTTTTTTTTCTTGTAACTTCTTGTAACATAGAAATCTAAATTTTGGTGTATAGTTTACCTTTTATATCGTAAACCCAGCTACCAAATTTGGTTATCATAGCTTTTTTATTTTTTGAGATAAAATTTTTTTTCGAATGAAAACTCAAAATTTTCTCAGAAAACCTCGTCCGATTTTCCTGACTAACGAACTTGTCCAAGCCATCTACAAAAGGAAGGTACAAGCCAAATTTTATCTAAGTCGGCCCATTAGTTTTTGAGTTATCGGTGTGATACACACACACACACACACACACAAATATATATATATATATATATATATATATATATATATATATATATATATATATATATATATATATAAATTGAAACTGACCCCGGATATGGGTTCTAGGGGTCCTAGTTCGCGCTCATTTGCAACAATTTTTTCAAAATTCAAAAGTCGGGATCTCCCCATTAGTGCATTTTTTCTACAAAACTTCACTAAAAATAATAATAAAAGGGTTTTCTTTCGATAATTTTGCTACGAAAATACAAAGCGTAGAATACAAAAATGCAAGTACGTTAAATGAAGTTAGGGAAATAGAGAGAAAAAAAAGGTTATAGAAATTTAAACCTACACATCTAGTTTGGAGTTAAATATTGTACAGACTCTCCAAAAAGTCTTGCATGAAACGATATACTATCTAAGCGCCTACTATTTAAGAACCGAAAACTCAGGGGTACGTGTATCATCTGTCAGTTCATGCTTTGACTTTTTTGTGTTAGTAACAGTGATTTATCGTTTCATGCATGATTTTTGGCGGACCCTGCATAAGTGACGTTAAAATATTAAAATAGAAAATATTATCTCCATTACTGATGGGAGTTTAAAATATTTTTCTCCATATGGTATTTATTAGCAAAATCCTAGAACAAAAAGTAAGTAGCACCCCTAGCATCAATATGTAGATAATCCAAGAACATACATATTTTTAAACAACACTTGTTTATAATTTTAAAGTTGGCAAGTGTCTTTTTTGTGAATTTTCTTAAAAAAAAATTCACTAATGAGGAGATCCCGACTTTTGAATTTTGAAAAAATTTCTTCAAATGAGCGCTAATTAGGCCCTCCAGAAAACATATCCGGGGTCAGTTTCAATTTTTATATGTTATATATATATATATATATATATATATATATATATATATATATATATATATATATATATATATATATATATATATATATATATATATGTATCACACCGATAACTCAAAAAATAATGGACCGATTTTGATAACATATGGTGAAAAAATTTCTTTTGCAAATGGCTTGGATGAGTTCGTTAGCCAGGAAAATCTGCCCAGGTTTCCCGGAAAATTTTGTGTTTTCTTTCGAAAAAAATTTATATCTCCGGAATTAACAAAGTAAGGGCAACCAAATTTGGCACGCAGGTTTACATCCTTATAGGTAAGTTACCTACCAAAATTTACCTATGTAGCTCAAAAGACAAAAAAAAGTTATAGGCATTTAAAGAAAAATAAATTGGGGTTTTCCTCAAAACGTCAAAGTGGCGATTTAAAATGTCAAAATTGGCAACATTTAGGCAAAGAACTTGAATCTAATACGGGCTATAAAAATAAAATGTCTCAATAAGGACGTTTTGCAAACCCTAAAGTCTTAGTTTCAATCGTCATTGTCCTTCATTTTGCTAAAATATTCCCAGAAAATTCATTTCAAATAGACCCTTTCTCTGATGCTTGGCAGTAGCCTTAGCTATAGAGTTTATCGTTTAATGGTATATAATTTTTGTCTAATTTTCGTAAAAAATCAATAAAGCTCAATATATCCGTTATTATATAAGATATGAGAAAATTTTGTATATATTAATTATAGGGTGTCTTGAGCTACATCTTAAAATAATATTTCGACAATCACAGGCTGGCCCATAAATCGTTGGTGATACAAATTTCCATTTTTTTTTAATCAAACACGCCTTATGTTATTGCATTTTTGCATTTTTAATCGAAATATAATGCATGTTTGTAAGAAAAGAAATTCTGGACGCAGCAAGTGCGTTATGGTAGCGAATTTTGATCAACATATTTGAACAGCTCAATTTGCTGTTAACCTATAAGGTTGACCAAGAAACGTGTTTTTTCGGGAACACTTTAAGTTTACTTTTGGAAATTTTTGTACATTTTCACACAATAAAGTTATTTTGATGAAACAAGGCACATTGTTTTTACTATATAGGTTATACTGGTAACCAAATTTGATGCCTGCTTTCTTAAAAAAAGACACACACATATTTGTTATTAAAAACATTTTTATGAAAATTCACTACCATAACGCACTTTCTGCGTCCAGAATTTTGTTCTTTCATTATGCATAATTTTTGGCAGCTGATTCTTGTTCAAACCTGATAAATGGTTAAAAAAATTACCTAATTTTGAATTTTGATCGATCGCTAATAGATGTGCCTTGTTGGTCCTCTTTCCGCTACTCTTAAAATTTCATTTATTTCAAGGGTTTGAGTAATTAAACTTCGTATCGTATGATGTGTGCTAATAATTAATTTTTCTCTATTATGAAAAACCAAGAATATGAGGCAATGTATATATATATATATATATATATATATATATATATATATATATATATATATATATATATATATATATATCCCAAAATTTTAGAGCCCATAACATCAAATTCATCTTCACAACAAACTTATATAGGACAAACGAAGAGACGTATCCACAAGAGATTCTTCAGCACTGGCCATGCATCATATTTACACAGACACAAAATAGACTTTCACAATGCCAACACAATAATAGCTCCAGGCTACAACTTTAAAACGAGAATTAACCGCGAAGTGATCGAGATTCAGAAACGTCCCGATTGTTTAAACAAGAGAGATGGTTATCTTTGCCTTCTGATTACCGGAAAACCTACTATGTTATATATTAGTCACAAACGCATAAGATGACCAATGAATAAGTAAACAGTTTTACTGCCCTCTTACCTGATCCAAAAAATACTTTTAATTTGCTTAATACCGTTGTTAAGGTAATTCGTATAATACATTTTACCAACATGATTAATGTCTGCGATAACGACATAGTCGTAGCCCCACTATAAATAACACAAACCATCAAGAGGCAGTTAAATTTCTCTAAGATCTAGAGTTGAACACACTGAGAACTTAGAAATGACCACCAGCAAGATTAAGAGAGTAGGCAGATAGATTCCCCTAATCGAACGACAACAACCCAATCCAAAGGTGTTGGAGTTTATTTCATATTTCCTTAACCGCTGGAAAAAGGCTTAAAAACATGAGCCGAAACCTCGTGTTTTAATAAATTTTGGACGCGATTCAACACAGCTATATATATATATATATATATATATATATATATATATATATATATATATATATATATATATATATATATATATATATTTCTCATATACAATCAATTTTTATACATTTTATCCATAAAATTAGTAAGTTATGGCTTAAGTTAAGGCTGTTGTGTCCTCAAATTTATTAGAAAAATTATATATTTTGTGTACTATGCTGTTTGGAATCTATTGTAGGCATTATTTTAATAAACGAAGGCTACTTGGCTAAAAATATGTCAGTAATATAGGAGTAAACGACAATAAATTTTAACAGTGATAAGCACATAATAATTGATCAATTGGAGATTTTTATATCAACCATGCCTTAGACATTTTTGTTTTTATTTGAACACTTATTCTTTGATGAAACTTACAAGAGAGCCATTTATCATTTACTTTTATTATTGGTTAGGTAGAAGAGCATATGGATTATATCTGAACAAGAAAGGTCTCTAAACAACCACTTAATTTCTCTGCAAAATGTACTCTGCTCATAGGTCCAAGATAAATAAGCACCGGAACGTGAATATACAACTTCATTATGGATTATTATATTAATCATAGAAGCTTAATAATCGCTTTGACAGCTTTCTTATATGACTGTCATATTTATGGTTTATATTCAAGTGGAATTAACTATCTATGCTCATATTTCTTCCTCACAAAGGATTATGTGTTTATTTATTCTATTAAAGAAATCATGTGACTTGTATTTTTTTTATTAAAAATACTTTAATAGTTGTAAAACGTGTTAAGTATCTTTAACGTTTATATGTGGTAGGTATGTATAGAACGTGAGAGTCACGCAAATCGAAAATTTGAAAACTTATATACATTTTACCTTAAATATTTGCATACTATGAGTGTTTTAGAAATAAGAAACAATCCAATTTTTTTATTGACAAACCAATTTTTGTTTCATATAATGAAACGGCTTTGTACCTAATAAATAACAGTTTTCTGTTATTTATCTAAACCAAGGCATGCATTTCAGATGTGTCTACCAATCCTTTTTAGTCAAATTTCTAAAAGTATAATTTTCATTCAAATTTAATGCAAGTGCTTAGCATTTACCCCGAAATGGTATATTATGATGAGGGCAAATTTATGTGAAAACAATCACAGCCGACTGCCTTTTTTTTTTGGAAAAGAAAGGAAAATTTTGTGGGCATATTGCTTGACATTTACCACTTCACTGATATTCTAAACAGGCTTAGAAGATTTGTTTATATAGGCTTGGAATCATTTTATAATCTAGTTAGTGATAACTATGAGATACAACCTCCGGTACCTAATATGCAAACTAATTTTGTAATTTTTTTGTGTGGCTATATACAGTTATTATTCTCTACTATACTTAATATATTTCCTAAAATTTTACAGTATGCTTACACAATAAGTCCAAAATGACATGTGATGTATCGATTGGTATCAGTTATACAATATGGTTTCGCCCAAAAATTTCTAAACCAGGAACACGTCATATTTTAAGGTACCAAGCTAGATATATTTTTGCCATTCTTTTCTTTGGAATCACAAACCATTATCTTTATTCATCAATTTTAAGTTTTCGTCGGATTTTCAACAATATTTATTTTTTCTTTACATATCTACACCAAAATACTTTTTAATTTTTAATGCCACATGGGTTTTTGTAACAAACAATGGGTTTACAGGGAATACTAATATCAGCCTAATATAAAAAAAAACAAACCAAATACTACTTAACAATCATTTGGCAAATCAATTTCGGTAAATTATTTTCAAAGGTATTTAATTGAGTTACTGTATACATCTTCAAGATGGATTCAAAAGTTTGTAACGTTTTTATTAAATTCAAAATTCATTTAGTTTTAATTTCAGAAAAACCTATACTACTCAAATCAAAAACATATTCTTCTACAATATTCACGCTCAAGCGGCTTTTCTATTCCACTCTTTTCCATTTTTGTAAAGCGCCACATTGTCATAAAAGGAAATTGAGATACCTTGAAGAATGTTCCATATTTCATCAAAATAACTTCACTGTTTGAAAAAGTATAAACATTTTCCGAAAATAAACCTAAAATGTTCCCGAAAAATCTTGTCCGATTTTCCTGGCCAACGAACTTTTTCAAGCTATTTATACCCACCTACCAAGATATAATTATTCACAAATAGCTTTTCGACAAAACTGCAAACAAAAATTTTTTCATGAAAATTTGCAATTAATTTTTTCACGAAAATTAGAAAACATTTTTTTTACAATCACATTTATTATTAATTGACAAAATTTCAAAAAAAAAATGTTATAAACAATGATTTCTACGGAAACACAAAAAAATTGTATACGGGACCTCGATTTTTTTTTCGAATAATATAGCTAAACGAAAATCTCTTTGAATGCGTCATATTAATGAGACTCTGCTATATATTGGTAAAAACGCCCTATCATAATTTTTGATATGTGCCAAAAATGTGAAACAATTAAAATAACTCGATAACGGTGAACACTCTAAAATATTTTTTTTACAAACATGGGCTATAATTCGGTAAAAACTGCAAAAAATGCAATAATAGAAGACGTGTTCGATTAAAAAAAAATCTGGGCGCAGCAAGTGCGTTATGATAGTGATTTTGATTTAAAAAAATTAATAACTACATATGTCTTTTTTTCTATGAAAGCAGGCATCAATTTTGGTTACCAGTATAACCTATATAGTAGACACAATATACGCCATTTCATTAAAATAACTTAGTTGTTTGAAAAAGTACAAAAGTTAACAAATATTATAAACCAAAGCATCTGCCATTTTCATAGGATCCGCTATATATTTGTAAAAACCCTGTATCATAATTTTTGATATACTCCAAAAATATGAAAACTTGCAAAACAATTAATAACTCGAAAACGATGAACACTGTATTTTTTTTTCCTTACAAATATGCATTATAATTCGATGCAAAAGGATAAAATGCAATAAAATGAGGGGTGTTTGATTAAAAAAAAAGAAAGTTTCTATGACCAACGACTCATGGGCAATTTTTTCTATTATTTTGTATAATAACGTATACGGTAAAGCTCATATTATATATATATATATATATATATATATATATATATATATATATATATATATATATATATATATATGTATATATGTATATATATATATATATATATATATATATATATATATATGTATATATATATATATATATATATATATATATATATATATATATATATATATATATATATATATATATGCGTGTGTGTGTGTGTGTATTGAGTTTTACGGTAGAAATGCGTCACCCTATATATGTGGGTTCCAGGGGGCCAAGTTAGCGCTCATTTGAAGAAATCTTCTCAGATTTCAAAACTCGCGGTCTCCTCAATAACGAATGTTTTCTATGAAACTTCGCTAAAAATTACAGACTATTGAACCATACACTCTATAAGTAAAACTACTGCCAAAGTTTCAGAGAAAGGATCTATTTGAATTTATTTTTCTGCAAATATTTTAGTTAAATGGCGGTTGAAACTGAAACTCAAGGCTTTGTAACACACGTTTCTTGCGACACTTTCGCTACCGCCCTCGTATTTGTCTCAAGTTCTCTATCTAAATGTTTCCAATTTTCACGTTTTAAATCGCGACCTTACGTTTTAAGAAGAAACCAGAAAATTTTAAAACTTTTTTTTGCTATTTCTTGACATTTTTGCGCCAAAAAACTTAATCCTGGTCTGTAATATACAATAGATTTTGTTATCCACACAAAATATTTTGGCTTTGTGTGTTTCTTTGGTAGTCAGCGACACCCAAAATTTTTTACACTTAAATGCCAGTAACTTTTTGTTTCTTCAACTTAGAGTTCTAGATTTTAACGTGTAATATACATTTTATAACATAAACCTGCTTACTAAATTTAGTTGCCGTAGATTTGTTATTTCTGGAGATACAATTTTTTTCCGAAAGAAAACACAACATTTTCAATGAAAAACTGGTGCGATTTTACTGCTTAACGAACTTATCCAAGCCACTTTCAAAGGGAACGCACCCACCAAATTTAATTAAAATCTGTGTATTGTTTTTTGACGTAAAACATGAAAATAAATTACTGTCGTTGAAATGTGCTATTAAATACGATGGACTTATAAATTGAAAAGTGGCAAGGTCAGAAATATAAGGATTTGAAACGTGTGTGAGCTTATAAGTCTTTAGAAATAAAAATATGAAAGCAATGTTCTAAAACAGCTTACATATAATGTTTAAATGACGGTAGAATTTAGATTTTGAAACCACGCGACTGGTAAGAAAAGTCTTGAAAGCCGGAGAAAGATTAGTTGTGTGTTGCGTATTTTTGTTTCTTTAACGTCGGGTCTATTTCCGCTATATGGCCAATCGCCGACGTCAAGGAGCGGTTTTACCTCACAATCGTGGAAGTTTTGCCGAACCCCTGGCTTTCTGTAAAGAGGGTAGGGATCGTCAGCAAGCCCATGGACACGGGACCGATGGATTTGCGTCCCATCCGAAGGGCGGAACGTGCAGAGATTCAACTTGCCCAAATGCAATGCCACAACCTCGGTTGATGTTAATGTTACAGTATGTACTGAAAAAGTGACAGAAGAACCCTGGGATCAAACCCAGTACCCTCAGGTTCAGAGGCACACGTTCTTTCCGCTGAACCACACAGGCTCTAGAAAGCTTAGTTGAAAGTCGTGGGTGACAAAGTAAATAAAAAATAACAAATAAAAGAATACCAGAAAGTTGTGCAATAGAACACGGATGTACAACTGTAAAAGAAGAAAATATCATGAAATAACGTATTCTCTATGGTTTTGTCTACCCCCTGTAAAATTTTCGAGAAGGGTAGTAGTTATAATAGTAACAGTGTACTGTATTTTTAAAATATTTATTAAGTTTCAAACATCATATAACATTTCAATACATCATGTGAGTTTCTTATAACTTTATTTTTAGAACAACAATGATTTGTTTAATATTTTGACGCCGTAATCACTTTCCTTCTTATAATTTGTCATATGGAAACAACTAATTTGTTTTAATGTATAAATTATATCACTTACATATTAAGTAAATATGTTACAGCAAAAGTGAATGTTTTGTTGTTCTAATTATTTTAATTGAGTTCGAAGGTTAAATATATTAAATGGCTTTGATTCTCTAATTAGTGTGCTAACATATTGCAACATTTGATTACACATGTTAACGATTATCCGCATGTGGCACAATCTTACTATTTTCTGTTATTTTGAAAAGTTTAAGTTTTGTTTTGAACAATTAATTGATATACGTGTTTTGAACAAGTAATTACTATAAGTGTAATTAATTCATGTATAATTTTACTGCGACTTCTTAAAGCAATGAAGTTATTGCATAGATACCTAGCCTATTTTCTTTACAAAATATAAAATCCCCTTATGATTTATCATGAAACCGAAGTCCAGTTGCTCAACTAACAGAGCAGATAGTTTTTATAGTTGTGTTGGTTATCTTTTTCTAACAAATGAGATTTTCAGTGCACGGATCTGAAAAATATTTTTTACTCCATCTTGCCATCTAATGACCAATTGTATTCACAAGATCGTTATAAAGAAATCGATATTTTCAAAAATGAATTATCGCAGTAAGAAACGAAAGTCAGAGATTAGTTTTTAGTTCCCACAAAAACATTTTAATAAGCTTAAACTTGTCAAGCCTCTTATTTTTAAAGGTTTTTGTTCCACTCTACGCAAGTTTAAGACCATCCTAAAACTCTATTGACGAAACCATAGGCCGTTTCAAGTTTTCAATGTAACAAATTTGCTGTTTTATAGTGCACTCATGAATAAAAAGTTTTTCAAAATCACCAAGTTTATATAAGTTCAAATTGTCCTCAAGTTTGAAATTACGATGAGTAATGGATTCTTGTAGGCTGACATTATCAAGTTAAGTTAACAAATTTAAATTCTATATATCTAATTATACCATGAAGCAGAATTTCTAGATCGCAATAATAAAAAAACAACTTAATGGAGATAGATGTACTGTTCCTTCAACAAAAAAAAATATCGATGAAAATACCAAACACAGAAAATGGAATATTGATATTTCTGATATATCCGTGTATCGTGCACACTTAGGTCAGATTTTTAGACGCAAAAGTTTATTCTCATATTTTAGAAAAAATAAAAAACAAATTCTTTTAACAAACTGTTTCCCTATACTTCGTATTTCTGTAAAATGAAAATTGAGAGTCCCCAACCAAAGGATATATATATATATATATATATATATATATATATATATATATATATATATATATATATATATATATATATATATATATATATTACATCCGACTTGTTCCTGCTAAGGCCATCTTTAGGGAATCTTAACGCTGAAGGTAGTGAAGAAACTGAAACTTAGAAAAAGTCTGGACGCAGCAAGTGCGTTATTGTAGTGAATTTCCATAGAAATGATCTGTCACCAAACATTTTTGTTTATTAAATGCTTGTAGCTAGTAACTTTTTTCTTGTTACATAGAAATCTGAATGTTGGTGTATAGTTTAATTTTTATAACGTAAACCTATACGTACTAAAATTGGTTACTATAGCTCTGTTATTTTCGGAGATACAAATTTTTGTGAATGAAAATGCAAAACTTTCGGGCAAAGCCTTCTCCGGTACTCCTGGCAAAAACCGCGTCCAAGCCACTTACAAAGGGAAAGTATCCGCCAAATTTTATCGAAATCGGTCCATTATTTTTTGAGTTATGGGTTATCGGTGTGATATATATATATAACATAAATTGAAACCGACCGCAGATACGGGTTCTAAGGGTCCTAATTCGCATGGATATGAAGAATTTTCTTTTTAATTTAAAAGTCGGCATCTCCACATTAGTCATTTTTTCTACGAAAAATCACTAATAGCAGAAATTGTATAACAAATTAGTGAAGGCGTTAACCTGTGATGAGCACTGATAAGTACAATTTTTATTAACTCCTCTGCTGACGATAACTTTGTTAGCGAAACGATCGTCAGGTGTAAAAACTATATTGTGATGAATTGGGTTCTCCAAATTGTACCTATGCATAAACAAGATTTACAAAATGACAAGGATTTTTAAAGTACGATAAAATTGCAAGCCTTTATAAGGCGAATAAACGGTTAATTAAACAGAAAAGTAAAAGTAAATGTCGGATCATTTTAAGGTTGACCTTATTAGGCAAAAAATGTTATAAACACAACACTTACGAAAGTTTTTTTTTTCAGTACATCTATAAGTTATAAAGTCAAATGTGAAAAGGATCTAAACATATTTTAAGTAAACACACAGACAAACATTTATTATGTGAATAAAAGCTTAACTATTTAATTTTTAAATGTTAAGTAGTCCTTTCGAATTTCTTTATTGCTTAAAGTGACATATCTCTACCACTGATTTTTTAAATAAAAGCATTTATTTTCAAAGAAAATCAATATTGCAGAGTCTATTATTAAAATAAGTGCACCTAAGAAAAGAATTTTAACGAGAGTCGTTTCTTTGTTTTCAGGCAGCTGGATTAGAACTGAAAGAAAATTTAGCTGCTGGAGCTGCAACGTGGCCCTACCCCTCAGTTTACCACCCCTACGATACAGCTTTCGCAGGATATGCGTTTAATGGGTGAGTCTATTATCCTTTATGTAATGTTTTTCTTAATGATATAATGGCATTATTCTTCCTGTTATTAAAACCATTTATTATGAACTTTATAGTTCGACGATAGCATTTTTAGCGCCTGTTGTAATAGGGGTTTGCCTTAACATTGAGTAAAAGAGTTTTAATGATTCATTTTTTAATAGCCATACTATACAAATAAAGTAAACAAAATGTATAATAATAAATGCCTTATTATTAATTATGTTTTAAATTATAT
The DNA here is from genome assembly GCA_964006375.1 of Tillus elongatus. Taxonomy (NCBI): domain Eukaryota; kingdom Metazoa; phylum Arthropoda; class Insecta; order Coleoptera; family Cleridae; genus Tillus; species Tillus elongatus. The sequence goes on from OZ023263.1 coordinate 117,314,915, forward strand.
AAATTGCGTTAATATGTGGCACATGTCTAATTTTCAAACCACCGTGCTAAGGAAATGTTATTTATACTTTATTAAATTCCCACAGTGGCATGTTTTAGCAAACCAAGTAAAACTATGCACACCGGAATACCTATGATAGTTTTTGCGCACAATTTAAAACCGAAGTGGATTAAATTAGAAATAGCTTATACCACATAAAGCTAGAACGGACCATTTTATTCGTGTACGTTTCCAGTTTTTCTTGTATCTCCATAACCAGCAACTTTATTTAAAACTGCTGCCTTTAGATTTATTGTAGAATCATAAGGAATGGTGGAGACATTATTCAAAAAGTTTGTTTCTGTTTCTATTGCAGTTGTTGTTATTTAGTTTGTTATTATCATTGTTGTTATGGTTCTTATTTATATAATTAGTTAGTGGTATTGTAAATGTTAAATATTCATATTTGCTTTCTGTATAATGTAACCCGCACATTATAAGGTTTAGTACATTTAGATATTTTTTTTTAAATTTGACCATTTGTATAGTCCATTCGATTCTTTCAAATTAAAATATTTTCATTATAGGCAGACTTCCAGTTAAACGGGAAGCATAAACATCCATATTTTAAATACAATGACATCATTTCTATTAGATTATTTAATGTTTTGTGTATTTTCAAAGCAGTTTATATAAGATTAAAATTAATCTTTTCACAAGTTATTACAAAATTCGGGAAAAAATCAAATTTTCCACTGGTGTTTTAAAATTTTGCGAAACACCGCGCACTTTATACCAGGTAAGAATAGGATGCTTTAAAAATGGTTAACGGCTTACACAATAATATACAAGGATTTCATAATAGAGCTGCAATTTAACGTTATTCGAGATTTTATAAGTCAAATATTTTAAATGGAGTAGGTACTGCGTATATTATTATGTCCTGTTAGTCATATAAAACTAGTGCTTCAATCTTTATACGTTTTTTATAAACCTCTGTCTGACTGTTTGAAAAATAGGATTTGAAGTAAGCCTTATTTAATTTGTCTATGTGATCGTACAGGGTTTGATGCAAGTAAATTAAAAAAAAAAATTAGGTGATGTTTGCAATTATATCTTCCTATGCAACTTTTTCTAAACCGCCACTCTTAAAATAAAACAAAAAAATATAGGAATCAATATATTTACACGGAAACTGTAGTTGATCAGTTAAACGTAGTTGTCAAACGTTTAACTCAAAATACCTATGGCTGTCTTAAACTCAGTGAACTTGAAACTTCTCTGGATGGCAAACAATTATATTGTGGTAAACGCAAGACAAATTCTACTAAATTTTGATTACATTTTCTTAGAAAATAAAATGAAACTATAATAAGTAATGATCAACATATTTAACCTTAGAAGATCTTCTGGCAAGTGAAAGTAATAATCATGCCAAAAAAGATAATCACATAACGCGGCAAAGTAAATTAACTACTTTGCGAATTGATAATGGTCTATTTTACAAGGCATACCTCCAAAAACTAATAAATTGGAAATTTTTGAATTAAATTTGGAAAATGGAATATTTTAAAAACCGTCATAAGTAGGCATAGAAAATGCACATATAGATAAGAGCATATTTTTTTATAACAATATGATGAAAAGCGCTCAATGAAAGCTATATCATAAACACCCGGTATAATGCTAACAACACATTTTTAATTTTTTTGAGAACCTAATGGGTATATGTTTTTACTATACCGAAAATATGACATGTGTAATGCTAAAATACTCGGAGATATGTACATATAAAAACACCGGTGCAAAATCAAAAATTATTTTTGAAGAGCCACGTCGTCAATGAATGAAGCTAAGATACTTACCTTAAATATTGTTTGGTAGAGAGTAGGCAAAATACAAACTTTATGAATCAAGATGAGCAGAAGAGTGCTGAGGTAAAATGACCTTTCGACGTAGCGCCTGAAAAGCAGTTTTTCTTATCTAAGCAGTATGAGACCGCTGCAAAATGATATGATAAATTTATGTTTTTTTTTCTCGTATTGCTGCCTGAAAGCCACAAAGTTATTGGCAATTAACCTTAGCGGTAATAGTTACATTCCTCGGAAACATGTCATAGTAGAAGACTTCTGGTTTTGCCATCAGATGCACAATGAGCTTACGCGAGTTAGTAGCAGCTGTTGCTTTTTGTTAAAATACATTAATGTTTATTTCTTGTTCTTGATGGAAAAGCACCATTTTATGTCATCAGTGTCAATATGAAACATATATTTGTCAACAAAATTTATGTTGTTGACAAACTGAACACTGGAGTCAGCAAAGAGGTGCAAGATTTTCACAAGCTGATTTGTGTTATTGCCTCTCACCTATACAACCCAAATTGTCAGCTTTTGCCATGGAACACAATTTTCATAGTATCGTCGACTGACCACATCATACTGATACATACATTTCGAGTTGATTAACGTGAATCGTCTTGAATTAGCAATGTCAATCAAAGTCTGAAAATCTTATTGAGGTGGACAATCTTTCCTGTCAAAATTTCCTTCTTTGAAACTAAAAAACCACTTTCGTGCTGCAGTTTCTCCAGTGATTTGATTTTATAAGCGGCACAGAGGATTCTAGGGGCGTCACAGACCTTAGCTGTTCTGTTAAGTGAAACACAATGATATAACAAGTTTTCCTGTCGACACCCAATGTTATTTTGGTAGTAATTTACACAACTTTTGCACAAATTTACAAGTTCATTTAAGCAGTGGTATGATATCGTAACAGTTTGGACATATTACTAACTATTTGGTTTCCAAAGCACTTTCGACCCGAAAATGTAAGACTACAAAAATACTTATTTGTTTGTGTCACTTTATAATGAGAATAATGCATATACGAGAACTAACGGAAGGCTTAGTAATTATTTTTAAACTGAATGATTCCCTCAATAAGAAATATAAAAAAACTCTGCTCGGGAGCATAAGGTTTGAACTTGATCGTTTTCGACATTGAAATCAATAATTATCTTTAACTATTAAATACCTTGCAGATGTTAGTTGTAAATATATAAAACCCTTGGAGAATTTTTTAAAAATTAGACGTAAAATTAAATACTGTCCTAAAAAACTAATTATATTTAAAATAAGAAAACTATTAGCTATTAGCTGCGTTCGGTATAACTAAAAGTCTAGCCATATTAAAAATCTGTTACAAAAAATGGAATTAACTATGTGGGTGGTTAAGTTTTTAATTACCTAGTAATCTTATCTTAGAGTGCTTACCTAAGTTTCTAATATACGAGTTGCGAAGAACAAGAACATTTAAATATGTCATGTAAAATGTTAAAATATCTGTGCTAAAGAATTACGTTTTTAAGAAGGTTTAGTTGAAATGAAGAGAAATAGTGAGGCGAGAGTGAAAATAAATCTTTGTAACGGCCATAGAAATGTTTGTGGAAGAAGAAAGAGAAGAAAAAGCAAGGTTGATCAAAATTCAGAAAGTGACATTAACTAAAATTGTTTTGACAGTTTGATTATTTGAGGATTTTTACAAAATTATGTTGATACAAGCACAAACACAGCTTCTTTGCAAGACATAATGTATAATTTTGACCACTAATAAATGAGTATGAGTATGGGTATGATGAATATCTTATCCATATTTCACTAAAGTAATCTCTCAAAATGTTTTTAATGGAATTTTTAAATCAAAAGACCGCAGCAAAGCTAGAAATAGTTGCTATGAGGTTGAATAAATATTTTTAATTTTTTTCTGCCAGGCTATACCGCAAAGGTGCTTCTGACTGCAGAGGAGATAAAACTTGTTTAAAGCTGGAAGCCTTTACATCTGTATTTAATATATAGGGTGGCGCATTGAAAACGAAACAGACCGATTTGCGTCCAGAGAAGTTTTTTTTAAGAGACGCTGAAACACGTCAATTTTAATATCAAAGGGGACATGTTTTGACATAAAACTAAACTATGTCACATCAACCACTTAAGGATGGTGATAACAACCCTTATATTTTAAATAGTGAACATGGGTCGAGTGTTACATCATTTGAAAGATCTTTCTTTTCTGAATTCAGCACACTAATTTTTTGGAAGTTTTGTCAACTCGTTTAAAAATTATTGACAGTTGAAGCTGCAAAAACGCATTTCACTCATTCCGATAAGAAATGTGTCAGTGTCAATGTTTTGTTGGTTTGTACCCAAAAATTGACTATAAGAACATTTCTTATCGGGATGAGAGAAATGCGGTTTATTATTTCAGTTTATCGGTCGGTTTGATACTTGACAGTACTACCGAAAATTAATTTCACAATGGTGTATTCTGTAGAACAAAGAGTTAAAACAATTACTCTTTTTTTCAAAAACGATGACTGTGCCCACCGTACCGCAAATTTGTTAAATGAACGACATCCGAACAGACATGTTAACAGAAAATACATTTTGGAGTTAGTTGCAAAGTTTCGACAAAGTGGTTCACTAGCCAACAAAAAAACGGGATCCTGAACGTGAATTTCCGGTTAGAAATGAGACTACTGAGATTGAAGTTTTAGGACAAATTGCTGCAGACCCAACTTTGAGCACCAGAAAATTGTCACTGTTTCAAACATCAAAAGAATAACTATTCAGCGAATATTGAAGCAACATAAATTCCACCCGTATAAAATTAATCTTGTACAACAACTGAATGAAGATGATTTTGATCGGCGGCTGGAGTTTTGTGAAGTTATGATTGCACGAATAGCTGATAACGGGAACTTTCTGCTCAATATCTGTTTTTCAGACGAGTGTACGTTTTTATTAAACTCTACAGTCAATCGTCATAATTGTCGTTATTGGGCAGATAATAATCCAAGAAATTTTCACAAAGTCCACACTCAAACTCCACAGAAATTGAATGTCTGGACTGGCATTTTTGGAGACCGTTTAATCGGACCAATTTTTCTTGATGGCAATTTGAGTGGCGAAACGTATTTGGAGTTACTAGAATATATCGTGTACCCTCTACTAATTGACATTGTTGAAAATGATGATCGCTATCAAGAAAATCAATTAGCGTTTCAACAAGATGGAGCTCCTCCGTATTTTTCACAACGGGTTAGGGAGTTTTTAAACAGAAAGTTTCCAGAGCAATGGATTTGGCGTAGAGGTGCTATTGAGTGCCCCCTTAGATTACCGGATTTAACTCCTTTAGACTTATTTCTATGGGGCTATTTAAAGAGTAGAATTTTCGCAACAGAACCGGAGTCTCTGGTAGAATTGCGACGACGCATTGTTGAAGAATGCCGTCTAATAGCTCCACAAATGCTCCAGAATGTCAGAGCTCGTTTTGAACAAAATTTGTACTTTTGTATGGAAGCTGGTGGTTAACAATTTGAACACTTACTTAACTAAAAACAAACAAAAAACATTTTTGAACGTTTGGTTTTGTTTTTAGTTTTTTTAACGAAAAGTTTATTAATTAGTGCATTTTTTATCACAATGAACTGTGAATAATTTTTAAACGAGTTGATAAAAGTCCAAAAAAAATTAATGTGCTGAATTCAGAAAAGAAAGAGCTTTCAAATGATGTAACACTCGACTCATGTTGTCTATTTAAAATATAAGGGTTGTTATCACCACCCTGAAGGGGTTGACGTGACAAAGTTGAGTTTTATGTCAAAACATGTCCCCCTCAATATTAAAATTTACGTGTTTCAGCGTTTCTTAAAAAAAATAATTCTCTGGACGCAAATCGGTCTGTTTCGTATTCAATGCGCCACCCTGTATAACTTATGTATCATACATATAATTATAAAAATAAGCATATCTTACCAAAAGCCCACTTTAATGGGAATAAATTCCAATTTATTGTACTACTGTTTGTTACTAAATCCCAGAGAATATTTCAAATAATGTAACTTTTTTTATACCAACCATAAACAGCCAACATTTAAAGAAAAAGAGTGGAAGTAGCCCACAATCTACTACGATGTCTATTTTAGCTGAAACCCTAGGAGGGTGTTTCTTGCAGTAAATGCCTCGGTTGGTCCAGATAAATCCCCAGAGAGCTAAAAGACTCCACCACACCATTGAATAATATATAAGGGATTAACTGCCTTAATTGAAATTCGACGCTTTCCATCCTAGTCTACTGAAAAGTCGGATTTTATTCTATAAAACAATATAAGCACTCTAAAACTAAAGGAGCCATATATATTTAATTAAAATGAGTATACATCTACACTAAGGTTACACATATATATATATATATATATATATATATATATATATATATATATATATATATATATATATATAAACACAAATTTTGTTGACTTATATAAGTCAACAAAATTTGTGTTTTATTTGGTGACTACTTTTTCATTTAGTATTCCTACTACTAAAAATTTACCTGAACATTATTACTATTACTTCCACATCGTAAATACGTGGGAAAGTATGGAATCAGCGACAAAAATTAATTTTTTTTGCTTAAACGTGGCGAAAAGTGGCACAACATAATTTTTTTTTGTGTCTTTCGTTCTGACGCTCTGCATCTCTGCCTGTTTGTAGCCACGATAACTTTAGAACGAATTGAGATATCGTCTTCAAATTTGGTATACAGTTAGCACCTGACAAACGAAGGGTTCAGATTGTCTTTGGGTTTAATCGATTTGGCGGATAGTGGATCAATGGGGGACGATTTGGTGAAAATTTACGTTTTTTCGTTAAAAATCGATTAAGATAATGTTTCAGAAATTTATGGCAACAGGAATGCGATTTTTTTTGTGGTCTAGTCATGAACTTTAAATTCATTTCATGAGAATGGCCTTCTGACGAAAGTAGATTATCATAGCTATGTGGAAGTTATGGTTCAATTTTCAGCACTATTTTTTAACATTTTTATTTATTTTTTAATATATATTTTTTGTTACTTTGACGAGCCGATAAGCTGTCTGCGCAAAAATCTTTAGATATTTTTTTATTAGATATTAACATTAATTCTACAGTGTTTAGACAATAATATAGCATGAGCGTCATACGTACAACTTAAAAAAAATTCATACCAGTTAATGTGCTTTGTCCATATTGTTTTCATTTTTATCAGAGATAAAACAGAGGAGTATAGGAAATTTCATTGAAATCGGTTGACTGTTTCTGGGTGTTTGGATCTTTTGGAAAGTTAGTATATAATAATTTATTTAATTATCTCGATCCCTTGAGGCATAAAAAATAACATTTAGATAGAGCCACAAATCCATTCGTATTTAAAACACGATTTTAGAAAATTTTATTAACACACTAGTTTATTTCTCCAATAAGTAAAAGTGTCTCTAGTATATAGGTATGCATGTTTATAGATGGGTTGCATTTTACAGTCGCTTTGATTCTAGTTTGCATTGAAATAGCTAGTTGCTTAATACTTAATAGAAGCGAGGAATTCGAAGTACTCAAACTATACCTACACAATAATTATCAAATTTAACTAGTTTTTATTACGCTGTACCATGAATTTTAAATATAGATTAATTAGGGAAACTACCACTTAATATTTTCTCTCAAATATCCAATCAAAGATATGAAAGAAACATACTGACAACCACCTTACTATAAATATTCCACACCTTTTTTCTGGTTCTAACAAATGTCTTTCAACACGCAGTCTATAGTTCACAGCAAAAATCATTTTAATGACTCTCAATCACGAAAAACTAAAGATAAAACCACCAACATGAAATAACTGAACAAACAATTTGACGTGGTCCTGATAACTCTAGATGACCTATTTATTGACCCTGTAAGTGTATATTTATATAAGTTTCAATTAGCTTAATAAAAGGGAATACAGGCAATTAGTACTCTATAAATACAGCAAGTTGAGAATGATATACGAGTGAAACGCGTCTTAATGACATTTTCACAATACTGTTTGCTTACGTGTAATAAATCTGAGAGATTAGAAGAGCATGAAATGTTTTTCCTACATTTATAATGTATGCATTGTGTGTGGTATATTCTTAATTTTTTTAAATAAATTATCAATTTGAATTATGACTTTCATGTCATGTGTCAAAGTTTTTTAAATCACTAGAATTCAATTACAAAATGCAACAGATTATTACAATCTACTGATGTGTAGTGGCTTACTGTTATTATTTACTGGTTATTAATATACACATTAATTGTCAATAAATATAAAATTGACGCTGATTGATTAGCGTTAGCGTTTATAAATGTATATTGCTAATAAGCTGAAGTTCCAGTTCTTAAATAAATTCTAATTTGTATCTCTTATAATAATCATGATAATAATAAAAAACAATTTGATAACTTTGTACAGCTAAATGGTACGTAATTTTCATGTAAAGGGAAATAAAACTCATTCAGAAACAGGCTTTAAGTTTTAAGCTTTAACTTGTGTTTATAGTTCTAAGGTATTAAGAACTAGGATGTTAAATACAGACCTGGAGACTATTTGTCTGACTTCACAAATGTTCGTTTTCATTTCTGTAACCGATTTCGCCGATTAGCAGCATCCTTAATAATCTCCACGACTGTATTTAGTATGGAAAGATTTCACCAAGTAAGGACACCAACAACTAATGAACTGGGATGTGATCTGCATGACGTTTATTAAATAAATTTGCAAATAGCTCTAGCATAGTCATTATCTCTGAATGAAGAGAAAATACTTTTCACACTTTCCTTAGCACTGTGTCATTTTTACACATACTGAGTGGCCCGTAGAAACAACGCAAGCCGGTTTTCGGGTAATAAAAGTTACCTTTAAAAAAACGCTCGAATTAGTCGATTTTTTTTTTGACGAGGACACATTTTGCGTAAATGTCAAAACTCCTTCTTCATCGCTGTACACGGCGTAGCTACTACTCTCTCCAAATTTTTAAATAGCAAGTGGGGTCGAGTAGCAGATCCTTGAAAAGGCTACTGAATTATCTACTTAATCGTGTATTTGATTTGGAAAATCAATGAAAACCTTGCAGAGAAAATTAAAAATTAAATTTGCTATCCACAAAGCGTTATTTCCCGATATATATCATTTCTAATATCTTTAGTTAGTGAATATTGACAATGGGAATACTTGATAAGTGTTTTGAGCTAATCGCTTTAGATAAGGCCAAATAAAAACAAGAAAATTAAAGTCCCCGAATACTCAACCCGGTATTGATTTGCTACAATGCTTTGTTTTTTGTTTTACCCTCTAATTGTCTTAATATTATGGCGTATTTGATTCAGAGACGTGTCAAAATTATTGCCCTATTTTATAAAAATTATCAGTGCACCAATAGAACGATGCAATTATTTATTGAGCAATACACTAACATAATGAAATGGGTTTTTACTCAGTACAAAGGTTATAAAATATCCCGTGGGGAATAAATCTGTAGAAGTAGCATTATGGGGCACGCTACGATGGACCCCATCTTAAACACTAGAATGTTAGCAATGCTTCAGGCATAAATCGTACAAGTATAAAAAAATTAGAAAAGTAAATAAATTCCATTGACACAAAATGGAGCTGATACATGTTGTACATGAGGACTTATAATCGCAGTCTACAATTGTAAAACAGTAACTCAAAGTATATAATCGTAGTTTTTTGTACAATATTTGTTTATATGTGAATAATATTTTTCCGTAATGATAAATCGCAATAATTTTTAGAACTAATCAGATTTTAGTCCAAGAGTAGTCTGCGACGTACGCCCGCAGCACCCACGCAAAATGAATGTTTGGGCTGCGATTTTCGGTAATCGCCTCGGTGATTCTTTCATCTTACCAGGAAAATAGGCCCACGAAATGTATTTAGAATAACTGCAAGACAGCATTGATTCCATGCTGACAGATATAATAAAAAATGACGAGAACGACAACAAAAACTTCTCTTGGTGTTACAACAAGATAGTCCACATTGTGCCCAGGCAATGCAATAATATCTTGGTAAAGGATTTCCAAACAGATGGATGGAAAACGTGGCCAACATAAATAGTTACTGAGGTCAGTATCCTTTCTAACGCCATGTCACTCGATCCCACTTTTCATTTAAAATTTCAAAGACGGTAGCAACCTCGTTTAGATGACATGGCAGCTTTGACATTTGTGCAAAAATTCTCGCTCCTAAAAACAAGATCGATTTGTCAAAAGCTTTTTCAAAGATTTTTTTTAAAACATTTATACTGGAAAACCTCTTTGCATAGTATTTAGTGGTACCTGGTACCTATAGTCTCCAGGAAGAAGTTTAAAGAATCAAAATGATTTTAAATTGTGACTTTTAGATTCTTATTTATCTGTCGTTGGCTTAATTGCCTTTGTTCTTCATCTAAAAACGTCGACATTCACGCAAGGGTTTCTTTAGCTTCAAAAATACGTAACAGTCCAATAGAGCTAGGTCGGTGCCATAAGGAGGTCTTGCAACTCAACAAACCTGAAGTTAGGTATTGATTTACTGCTGAATATTGTGAACTTTGGTTCATCGATCCTATCACACTATTTCCTGAATATTCGTCCTGCTGCCTTTAGTTGTTGCTCTCACATGTCGTTCACTTTTGGTGTAATCTTAAAAGGAATGTCTGCCCCATTTAAACTGCTTTGACCAAAACCTCATTTAGAAATATGATGGGCAACTTTCACTACATACAGCAGTTATACCTTCGCCTTTAATCTTTGGCTGAATATATTTTTTGTCAAACTTCATTACGCTATTTTGCTCTAGTTTTCAATCAGTTATTTCCGTGCATTTGCAGCTCTACAAAAATGAATTGATTAACACAACTTGATGCCTACTTGCCAACAAACAGTTTGCATGACGTCACGTTAGTTAATCGCTAAGCAGATAAGTTTCAATCGTCCCTCGTACAAGTTATCAAAACATTTATTCTAATAGGGTAGCCTTAGGTGTGCTGCATAATTTTCATCATAACTTGACAAGTTAACATTAGTTAATTAGTGGGATATTTCGTTTTCATTACATCTACTAATTGATCTCTCATTCTGCGCTCAACCTGGTATATTGTTGATATTCTGACTGCATTAACAGATTTACTTTTTATCGGCTTCTTGCCTCCATATAAAACCGGACCATCATCAGCTTGCAACTGGGTGCAATGAGCAAGCAGTTGCTCGTTGTGGAATCCATTAAACGATTAAGCCGATTGAGTTTATGTAGAATTTATGTCCACACTAGCGGTAATCCCTGACTCGTACAGTGTCGTCTAACTAGAATCAATCACGTATGCAATAACACTAAATCTGCATGCCGATCGTGGCCCATGACTCACGGTTAATAGACATTCTACATGCGGCCGAGATGCGCTTGTAAGGCTCAAGAGCCGTAGTCATTCAAACCGCTCCTCGCTACCAGAGCCGGATATACACCTAGCTAACAGGATATGTGAAATTTTGTTAGCAAACTTGTAGCTATCAGAAAACGACACAGTATTCTACTACTGTTATTTATCCGAGGCAAGAAACCCATACGTGTTATTATACTTGTTTAAAGCAGCCAAAAGAATTCACTAAGGTTTAAATATGAACGAGATTATACCTAACAATTTTCGTCATCAGATACCTAGTTAAGTTTATGTTGTAACTTGAATTGGAATTTATTTCTTGAAATTATGATGGTTTCTCATTTTTTTCTTCTGATTATCTGTTAATTATAATATAAATGTGTATAATACCATATTATATTGTGGTTTTCATATATATCTACGCACCGAGGTTTTCAAGTATACTTAGCCTACAATAGGAAATAAATCTTTTGCAAATGCAACATTTAAAAACCTAAATTCTATTTATTCAACACCATGTCATCTATGACCTACATATTCAGCAGAACGATAATGAAGCCATCCCAAAGCCTTTAGATAAATTACTTATCTTGATTTCCAAGCCGCTCCTCAACGGCCCACTGACAAAAAATTAATGCATTATACTTAGCTTTTATATTTATAGATTTTTTTTTTAATAATAGCATAACTATCCTACTGTATTTGGAATCTTTTGGATTTTAATTAAGTGAGAAAAAAGGGTTTTCTGCGTGATCCTTTTAAGGATCTGTGTCTGACAAGTGGTGCCTTTTTAGATATAGATAGGTAGATTTGTAAGGACCTTTTTTGGGGCTATATAATTTTTTGGCCAAATTGTATCTTACTATACGACGATTTAACCTTAACCAAGGTTTTCTTCGATACTTTATATTTTGCATCTTAATGTTAATTTTGGCTACTTATGTTTCGAAGAAAAATATTGTTATTTAAGGGTAGTTTACCTTTGTCGTTTTTTAATTTTTAACTGCTACCAGAAAAATTAGGAATCTATCTCAATACTAATAATTACTAACTCGCTGTCAGAAGTTGACACAAAAACGCTTTCGTCTAGGGGCAGTTTGCTCTTAAACACACTTTAGTTTATTACTGCTACCGGAAAAATGATTTAATGCACATATAACCAAAGATTAGAACGATCAAGTTGCTACCAGAAGTTGACTCAAATAAACTCCAATTTAGGGGTAGTTAAATATATCTCTGTTTATTGCCACTGCAGCCAAAATTATTTAACTGACTAATTAAATGCACATATAACCTTTGAAATGGACATTTACTTGCTACCAGCAGTTGACTTTAAAATAACGTCATTTGGGGGCGCTTGACTCACAAATATATTTCTATGAACATTAAACTTGGTACCAGAAGTGGACCTAAAAATAGATTCATTTAGGGGTAGTCTACATTTGACATCGTTCAGTTTATTGTTACTACCGAAAAAACTATCCAACCGACCGAGCACAAAATATATACACAACAATTACTAGAAATTTTAAACCGTCTCCAGACGACTCTGACTCAAATACTCATATCTAGGAGTAGCTGATTATTGACATGCTTCAGTTAATTGCTGCTACTGGAAAAAGTATCTAACTGACTGAGCCGAAAATGTTTATATAACCAGTTCTAGGAAAACCAAACTTACTACCAGAAGCTGACTCAAAAATACGCTAGGGGTGCTTAACACTAGAGACATTTTAGTCTATTGATACTACCGCCAAAACTGATTAACTGACTTTATCTCAAAATGCATATATATATATATATATATATATATATATATATATATATATATATATATATATATATATATATATATATATATATATATATATATATATATACATTTTTCCCCGTAATTGTGTGTTTTCCTAACCTTTTAAGCACACCTGTATAAATATTTCATCTAGATTTTCCTACAGGTTTAAAGCTTTAATTGGTATTGTGTGTCTGTGTGTGTTCTGTTTCTTTAACGTCGGATCTATTTCCACTAATATGGTCAATCACCGACGCCGAAGGAGCAGTTTCACCTCACTATGGTGGAACTTTTGCCGAACCCCTGGATTTCTGTAAGGAGGGTAGGGATGTTTAACGAGTCCAACATCGCATGGAAACGGGATCGACGCTTTAAGTCCCATCCGAAGGGCGGAACGTGCAGACATTCAACTTGCCCAAATACAATGCCACAACCTCGGTTGATGTTAATTGTACAGTATGTACTGAAAAAGTAAACGGAGAACCATGAGACAGAACCCAGTACCTTTCGGTTAAGAGGCACATGTTCTTACTACTGAACCACCGAGGATCTTTTTCGTTGCTATTTCTTTATTAGGAATTTAGATGTCCGACTTCAAAAAAGGAGGAAGTTCTCAATTTGATAAAAGCCTCGGTGTCAGTGGTAAAAACGTATGCCTCTGAACCGAAGGGTACTGGGTTCGATCCCAGGATACCTCTTTCACTTTTTCAGTACATACTGTACAAATAACATCAACCGAGGTTCTGGGATTGTATTTGAGCAAGCTGAATGTCTGCACGTTTCGTCCTTCCGAGGGGGCGTTAAGTCGTCGGTCTCGTGTCCATGCGACGTTGGGCGCGGTAAAGACCCCTACCCTCCTTACACAAAGGCAGGGGTTCGGCAAAATTTCCAGGGTAGTGAGGTAAAACTGGTCCCTGGCGTCGGTGCTTGTCCATAGTCGCGGAAATAGGCCGACGTTAAAGAAATAAAAGCACACACATTTCTCAATTCGATTGTATTTTTTTCTTATGTGTGTTACCTCAGAACTTTTTTCTAGGTAAACCGATTTTGATGATTCTTTGTTTATTTGAAAGATAGTGCTTCTCGCGTGGTCCCGTATAAATTTGATCAAGATCTTACCAGTAGTTTTTGGGTTATCCTTAACGAAGTCGGTTTTTAAATTTTTTTAAATTTTTACTTGTACTTATGTAATATTTCAAATACAATTTTAAGCTTCCTGAAATGTTCTGGATTATATTTTATGAACACATAGCTTCGACGAAACACCGTTGATAAATTGATGTGGTGGTACATTTAACTGTATTTAAAAAACCTGGATATTACTTTCTAAATCAATCAAAAGATATTTTAGAAATAACCATTTACTTTCTTAGTGGTTTTAGAGACCACAAATAATCTATTGTTTATAATTGCTAGGACGCTGGTAGTCACAATTCTTCGGTTGAACTCACCATCGGCGTGTTCAGTGGTTTCTGCGAGTATGACAATGCCTTGTAATTGGTGTCTCTTCCGTCCACGTGCGAGGGCACTGTACATTTGTTGTTGTTATTTGTTTGATGGTCCTCTACGTGATATAGTGCCGAAGAACATTGACCAGGAAATCACAACAGCTCATTTCCGAAGTGACCAGTAGCATAGCAATGAATGTCCAGGTCCAGTCTTAATTTTACAACTCGTTGACTAAATTCTGCTATCTGGAATATTAGCTTTATCGGAGATATAATAAATATTCTACATAAATAAAAATTAAATGCTGTTGGTTGGTAAGCTCATCACTTGAGAACGGCTGAACCCATTTTGCTAGTTTTATTTATAAATGTTCGTTGTAGCCGAAGCAAGGTTTCTAGGAAAAGACAAATTGGAAAAGTTACCCGGAAAATTTAAAAATTCGAAACAAACTGAAAGAGCCTTTTTCTCCAATTCATTTCGCTACGTGCACAAATGCCGTTTGATATATGGAGATTTGAATAGGATAACGTCTGGCGGGTAAGGTAGTTTATAAATAATAAAAACACATCTTTATAAATACAGCTATGCCAAATATTGCAAAGGTGAGTTGTATTGAATGTCCTAAAATTGTGCTCACGTTATTAGCCCTCTCCCAATATAAATATAATCTAAATCAAAGAAACATATATAAACATTTTATACCAGGCATGGGTTCTTACCAAGCTTCTTTAGTGAAAACTTCTAAAAAACGTTCTATGTACTTTTACTATCTTACAAATTAATAAAATTAGTCACGTAATTATTGTTACCGTACAAAAAGAGTAATTAATTTAAACAGTTACATGTATTATGATTCAGTGGTCTTGAAAAGGTAACATAATTTTTATGAAAGACTGCAAAGTGTATAAGTTAAAGCTATATTGGCGCTTATATTAATTAGCTAAACTCGATCGCAATGTGTTAATTGACAATAATTAACATTTTATTAATTAGCAGCAGACTTCAGAGAGGAGAAAAACCATATCAGAACGAACAAACAATGTACAAGAAACTACTCAATGACCTCTTGTGAATTTTCAATCATTTTTTTCTTTTGTAACACAGATGAACCCTGAAGAATGTCTTGCCTTGAAATGACCAAACACAATACTAGTTTTACACCAACAAAATAAAGAAAATCATGATTGTAACAGTATATCTGTAACTGAACAGTTACAGATATACAGTAAAAAAAGTCGGGCCTAGCTTATTTTTGCGAATGATTCACACTTATTTTGTCAATATTTTTTATACATTACTAACATATATTTATTTTCGACGGCTGTATAATTAAGTTAATCATATTATTTGGACGTTAAACTACTACAGTAGCATGACACTTTATTTAAAATACATGGTATTATACTGTATGTCATTTTATAAAAATATACACCTGAGAAGCATACATTAGGATTAACATTTTTTAAATGAACGAAACCGGCTTAGATTTGCATCTTTTGCAGTTGTAATTACCATCCACCTAAAATTTGCACATTCTTGTGTAACTAAAGTCAGATAATTTATAGTTTAAAAATATGTAAAAAAAACATGTAGACAAATATTTTTGTAAATATGGTTTAAAGCCTACTACAAACAAACAAAAAATATGCCAGTTAAACTACCTCTACACTCCTGCTCCATTTGATTGTATGTATGTGTGTGTGTGTGTGTGTGTGTGTGTTTTGTTTCTTTAACGTCGGCATATTCCCGCCATTATGGCCAATCACCGACGTCAGGGAGCAGTTTCACCTCACTATGGCCGAACCCCTGTCTTTCTGTAAGATGGGTAGGGATCTTTAACGTCCCCAACATCGCATGGACACGAGACCGACGGCTTTACGCTCTCTCCGAAGAGCGGAACGTGCAGACATTCAACTTGCTCAAATACAATGCCAGAACCTCGGTTGATGTTAATGTTACAGTTGGTACTGAAAAAGTGAAAGGAGTGCCCTGGGATCGAACCCAGTACCCTTTGGCTCAGAGATACACGTTCTTACCCCTGAACCACCGAGGTTCTCATTTGATTGTAAAATATTGTAAGTTATAAAATTAACAGGGTGTCTAACAAAGATGCGTGATGTGTCCGTAGTCTTTTAACATATTCATTTTGACAAATGTATAAGAAAGAGTATTCTTCTCTGACGTGGAGTTTTGAAAAGGCGTTATCTGAAAGTTAAAGTATTACTGGATGCTGATAATGTAGTACTAGTCAGTGAATTCAAAAGAGAAATGCAGGAACTTCGCCATGGGGTTCCATCTTAGCTTATCTTAGAGTAGCTTAGCTTGAATCGTGGATTTTAATTCATTTTTGATAATTTTCTTGTATTTCTTGAATGTAATAAAGGCGATTAATCATAATAATAATACATAATTTGGGGAAACTAATTAGAGCTACAAATGGAATTAAGAAGTCTAAACTTGTGGTAATTTTTCTTGGATTTAGTAAACATCAATTACATGAACAATTTTGCATCAAATTATTGTTTTTTAAAGTGAACTTTATATAAATAAAATATATAGAAGGTCGATCTAGGCTAATTTAATTCCCCGTTGGCGAGGCTAATAATTATATTTAACGTGTTAGATTATAGTGTCATTTAAATACTACACGGTTTATGTATATTGCTAATTTTATAAAATTAAATTTGACGTCAACGTACAACTGTATAACTCGTAAAAAATATTAATAAACTAAGTCTTGAAATAAGTCCTTAAGGTGAATCAAAGTAATTAGTAAGATAACAACAGATGTCAACAACACATTACCATATTTGTGGATAACCCTGCAGCAAAAAAATTGGTTCACTTTGTAGGGTTCCATGCTTGTGTACTCCATAGCAATCGTCAGTCTCTGCACAGCTGAAGTTTGACCTTAGCTCGATTTTGACTTCTTTAATAGAGGAGTTGTATACCGTAAGTTACCTTTTCCTCTGCTTTTTTCAGATTTCGATTAATCAGTAGTTTTCGTCGTTAACCAAAAAGTCACAGAGCACTTTGTTTAGATGTAGAAGACGAATATGATGCTTCAGCCGCTTTTGTTGTTACTTAAATTATAAAGCTTTGATGAAGATGGGTGTCTTATTTGCTCCATTCGTCGTATATTACAAGTAGTCAACCTGCTTAACCGATAAATATAAATCATCTTTTCTCACTCATGTTTCTTTACTTTAGAATTCTTGACCTTGCTATATTTCACTACAGATAAAAGGCGAAGGTGTATGTTGTTACACATTTGGATACATTATACAGTTTAACGGATCTAGGCGTTAAGAAAAAAAACATTTCGGTTGAATAAATGCCCCCTAATCTCTTCAACTTTTTATGATGCATGGGTATTTAATTGCAGTTTGATTATTCGTTATCGACACACTCGTTTCCAGTGTGATGGATAATCCGTCAGAGCGGGTAGATGTATGTAAATGATGTCTTTGGCCAGCAGCACCAGGGCAGAAGATCGGCAGATGGGGCGTCTAGTTTAGTCACGTAGAAATAAGTGGATTGGATTACACCTGGCGGCTATCCGCTCTTCTCGTTAACAGCGACTTGGCTTATCGGTGCGCGGATCAGCATATCGCGCCATCATTTGACTGCTTAATGTTACCTTATACACAGCTTGTCATTTATTACTGCCTTTCGTTACGTTGTGCTTAATTAATGGTAGGAACAAATATTCCATCAGCAAATAAAATCGTTTCTGACTGATATAAAATGCATAATGACAGTTTTACTTATTAAGTGTTAACAACAAAAGGGTTTGAGAGTTTATGTACCTGCCCCTTTCTTTTATGCTTCAAGTAAGTAGACACAACCTGGCATTATATTATTTTCACAAGTAAGTTATACATGATTCGAAATCGATTTCTATGTGCGTTCAAAATTAACATTTTAAGGTCTGTTTCCTATGTAGGGAGTTTTTATGAGTTTTTTGCAAGTACATCTAAAATGTCTGGTGACCTTAGATATAGGGCGTAGCATGAACGTTTTCCTAAAGAACACCCTGTATTTATAATGTAAAATACAGTCAACTGCGGTCTAAACTTTACATTTCTAAGATATTAATAAATTTGTATGTAAAACGTAGACGAAGTAGGCTTTTTACGCTTAGCTGAATATTTGTTTGGGGGTTTTCCAGCAACAGCTCAAGTAGATAACGATTTTTTAAAAGCTGATAAAAGCTGGTGTTTTTACCTTACACGTGAATTGTTCTCAAAAATTACGTTCGCAAGAAGATGGGCTGGCAGTGACCGATAATTTTTTTTGTGAGATATACAGCTTGCTTTTAAATACACCTTAAACTTACAGCGCGCTCTTTAAGGCAGCAGTAGTCTAGATATTTAAACCAAATCTTAATTGCGATTCTATTTGCTTTTATGTTTGATCAGATCGAGAACTGAATAAGGAGCTAACTATACCATATTTTTCAGAAGGTAAATCAAATATTACTTGTCCCCAAACATTACATAACACCGCTATAAGGATTGCAACAGGACCTTATTACACAAGCGCGACTGAAATTATAATCCGCCTTACTAGATAACTTCCTTGAAACCTACGCATAAAACAACTAACATTGTCATATGAAGCATCCATGTCAGCCAAACGGGCAAATCATAATTACAGAAACGTATTCTCCAAACTTTTTTAATAATTATGTGGCTCAAGAACTAATCACAAATGTTGTTTGCAAGGGAACCAGTAGGCTGAAAGTCCGCTTGGTACCTGACAACTTTAATTCAAGGAAAACACTTTATTCCACCGTGGACTACTTTTAACATTGTTTTGAATCTATATATGAGGAAATATTCAAAATAATGTATTCTGAGTCACAATTTTTGCTTAGTGGTAAAAAATATTCGTCATATCAGTTTAACTGTACAGATGCTTCCACAGATGTTAATAGTCTGGGATCTCCAGTTTACATAACACAATAAAAGTATCTTCTTTGCCACCGATAGGTACTACGTATGCAGAAAAACGTGCGGCTAACTATAAACCATTATTTATGTAACCTAGTCAACGCTTGATACTTCTAGTGCCTTCTGAAATTCTTTGATATCGCCGCAAAGTCATTATGCGACTAAAGCTGTGGTTAAAAAATTAAGCGACAAGAAGCTCCATGCCATTATGAGGCCAAACTGTGGTCTTGCTTTCTGTGCCCTTATTTCGGAATAACTAGTAATGACATTTCCGAACAAGTGGTTAAAAATGCAGGTAGTTCCAGTTTAGCAGAAAACATTTCTATAAAGACTTTTGAAGATCTACAGAAATTTATCAACATTTAAGGTTCTAAAGAATGGGATGACAAATAGAGCCGTCTGTCCGTCTTGGCCTTCCATTTCCCCCAGTTAGAGAAAACCAGGTAATATGGTAATATTAGTTTAATTGCGTGTAGGCCATACTCGTCCTACACACAAGTATTTACTAGAGCCTCGGTGGTTCAGAGGTATGAACATGTGCCTCTGAACCGAAGGGTACTGGGTTCGATGCCAGGGTTCTCCTTTCACTTTTTCAGTACAAACTGTAACATTACCATCAACCGAGGCTCTGGCATTGTATTGGAGCAAGTTGAATGTTTGCACGGTCCGCCTTTCAGAGGGGACGTAAAGCTGTCAGCCCCGTGTTCGTGCGATGTTAGACACGTTTAAAATACCTACCCTTCTTACAGAAAGGCAGAGGTTCGGCAAAATTTCCAGGATGGTGAGGTGAAACTGCTCCCTGGCGTCGGTGATTGGCCATAGTCGCGGAAATAAGCCGACGTTAAAGAAATTAAAAAAAACACACATATAAGTATTTACTACATCACGAAAACGCTTCCCTGTATATTCATTGTCAGTAGTAACTCACTGTGAAGTACATCATACCTGAGTGTCCAGAATACAGCCTAGCCTGATCGCGGCACCAAGTATCGTCTCCGCTTCAAGAGACTTTAGAAAGTAATTCGACTGTGACAACAACATTTAAGTAAAAAAAAAATACTAAATCGAAAAAATCTAGGCAACAGCTCTTTTCTTAATTAATGTTATTTCCACGTCTAGGATTTGTTCCTCCCGTTTGTGTATTTACCTAGTTGTAGGTACTTTAATGTAACGTCATTTTGTAAATTTGTTATATGTACCTTAATGCTGGTAATCGCTTAGGTACGCCCAGCAGATTGAATTCTTAAAAAAATTAGAAACAGATATTCCAGGCTTTGGGCTGCTACTTTTACAATTGGCAGTATGTAAATGTATGTATGTGGAATTAAAAAAATTAAGAGATCCAGCTGTGATTACTGTCGGTGATCTTATGTCATAACCATCACACTAAGATCAAGTTACAAAAACATCAATCGAGTTTATGAACTTGGTTTTAATGGATGTGATTATAGTTATTAACGACAAATGAAATTTTTCGTTTTAACTCCTATAAATAAATTAGGTGACTTAGTCTTAATGAATCACCGAAAATAAAATCAAAACTGGAAATTTGGGTGTGAACAAATAATAATATATGGTAATGGCATTAGTGTCAAAGCAATCACAAAATGGAATAAAATTGACTGATTAAGAAAAATATATAGTACGTAAAAATAACGCTACTTGCCAGCCTAAATGTTGTTAACGTTTCCAAACGTATATTTTACTGTGCCCCTAGGAATCCGAATATACACAATTTTTTTGTCATATCTTCACCACAAAAAATTAGATTAAATTGAAGTCAATGAGATCCTGATTAGTTTCGGATAGGATTCCTGGTTCCCGAAATACCTTACTAATATGTGGAATTTATGATATTATGACAACTGTTTTATCAATTATTAGATTGATTTTTGAGGGACGGTATAAGATGCCTTAATAAGTAAATGCAATACTCCTCTCTCACAATCTAATTTCGTCATCCAATATTATAACTGTAATTTAATTATCAATTCTACAGAAAAAAACATTTGTTAATCAATAAATAAATATATGGACCAAAAAAAAAACCGCAAATAAAAATATCTCATTGGTCCAGAAAAATTACGCTTTCATGTGAAATTATTATTGGTCTAAAAAGAATGCATAGCTTATGCCTTGGAGTAATATACATGTGTCCTGTATAAAACTGTATATAATTGTAGGGAACCTAAAAAGATGGTTATTTAACGCAACTTGCCCGTATACCAAGTTGCACCCTTGGGGTTTAGCCCCAAAAATATACCTCAAAAATGGTTTCACAAAAACAAAAACAGACATAAGAAACATGTCCATTATTGACCTTAATTGACGGTTATTTCAAATTGACCAGAATTGATTATGCGTGATTCAACTTATAAATTAAAAAAAAGCTGTTTGTCCATCAGCTGATCTAAAATCGTAGAGGATAGGTTTATTTGGCGTCTGTTTGTAACACTTTTTCTTTTCCTATGAATTTTTGGAAAAGCTTAAGGTTTTCAAGAAGAATACGTATACCTGTAAGTAAGTAATTAAAGATCCTTAATTGCTGCCTATTATGAACGTATCTTTCTCAATTGACATTTAAGACAAAAAATATCAAATTGTTGAAAAGAGGCCTTCTACGTAGGTAGATTATTCGAAGTAAATTTACTTGAATAATTATTATACTTTTTACACAAAATTCCAAAAGTGAAAGACAGATTAATGGACAAAAGTTAATTTTTAGATTAATTTTTTTTATAAAAAATATTCTGGACTTGCTTTAGCTCATCGTTTTTGTCTGTAAAACCTTTTTTTTTTAATTCACAGGAACAAAAAAGTTCTAAATATTACTTCATAATAAATGGGTTTATTCGCTTTTGAGATTACCCGGCGGACAAAAAAGTTATTTTTCATTCAAGGGTTGAGTGACATGTTGAAATAATGAAATAACTGTGTGTTAAGTCCGACAATAAGCCTATTTCTTATGCTTTGTTTAGTGATTGTAGATTAAAATATATATTCAAATTTCTTAGGTCATTTTGAATCCTTAGGGGTGCAACTCAGTGTCGGTCAAAATTGCGTTAAATTACTACCCTACAAGCACCTCCTCTTTGTAGATTCGTATTTGGGACACCTGTGTATTATACTTTTTCTATATTTAAACATTGTAGTCTTATAGACTCTAAAATGCAGACAAACTGATAGTAGATAAGATGTGGTGTGTTTTAATACCATCTAGCGGTTCTTAAAATTAAACGTGTTAACAGGATCGATCGTCTAAACCCACTCAAGCGTCATTAATTATCTATATCACTTGCTTGCTCGTCAAGCACCTTGATAAAAAATGTAAAAGTAATATCTGTATAAAATATAAGCAGATGTGCGAATGAGCTGTCTGGTGCCGATGACACGCCTCGGGGGCTTCTGGATAAAATTGAAACAAGCTGTCAAGCCATTCCGTAGCGTAACACAGTGCATTTGATTATTTTTGCAGCAAACAAGGAGCAAGAGATGTCGTGAAAAGGGGAGAGTTGGATAGATGGGAAATTAATAAAGCTGTCAGTTATCAGCGAAGCGACGCATCCGTGTGGAACATTTCAATCTGATGAGTCGAAGCGGGCTAGAGCTGTGCGATGATGTTTGCAGACGCAAATGGCGTTCACCCGCTCTTTCACCGCTCATTTTAAAATGCACAACGAGGGATGATTTTAAAAATCAGAGTGGCACGCCAGGTTCCGTCGCCCTATGATCGTATTATCAGCTTGTTTCCATAGCAATTGCTAATCGGAGTGCGCCATGCAGATCGCTTCCGCTCCGCAGAGTACCAATGAGAGTTGCCATTCCTGAGCACTCAATGCGTGATTCATCTTTCTCCTTTCTAAATGCTCGCAGTGATACTGCTACCGGTGTTACATTTTCCGATTTCAAATTTAAATTAACCCAATAACGCAATTTATCATATTATGCCGCTTTCAGTAATTATGTACAAGTTTCTGAATTAATGCATATTCTTGTTTCAGATATGGTATGGATTTAAATGGAGCCCGGAGAAAAAATGCTACTAGAGAGACGACAAGTACATTAAAAGCTTGGCTAAATGAACACAAAAAAAATCCCTATCCAACCAAAGGTGAAAAAATAATGTTAGCAATAATTACTAAAATGACGTTGACTCAGGTCTCAACGTGGTTTGCTAACGCAAGACGAAGACTGAAAAAAGAGAATAAAATGACATGGGAACCAAGAAATAGAGTGGAAGATGAAGATAACAATAATGATGATGATGATCATAAAAGCACGGATGGAAAAGACTTAATAGGTAACAATTATGATTTCTTTCTATTTTGTTTAGCATGACACTCTGCTAATACCAACACCTACATGAAATACACACATATTATATTTCTGCAAATTTTTTATGTATCTATATAATAGAGTGTGTTTTGTTTGCAGATTCCAAAGATTCTGGTACCGCATCTAGTGAAGACGGTGATAGGCCACCTCATCCTCGGTTGGCACCAGATACGGCCAGTGAATGGAGCGAATCTCGACCAGATAGTGGCCCAGATAGTCCAGAGTGCTACGAAAGACCTCCCCACCCTGCTTTTTTACCCCCTAGGTCATCCGTATCTCCCTCACAAATATCTGCGTCTGTTACTAAACCTAGAATTTGGTCTCTTGCGGATATGGCCAGTAAAGAGAGTGATGGTAGTCCCACCTCTAGTGCACCTACCCTGTATTCTACGGCTGCAGGGCGTCTCGTGCCGTCTTTGGCTGGTCGTCTACCTCCCCCCAGTCTTCATACTGCACCGTATGCTCGACCTCATGAATTTTACCGCAGCTTATATGGTCCTGCTGCAGCACAACATTTAGCAGCCGGTGTTGGCAGTGGTTCGCCAGATGCTTCTCTTTTAGAAACATATTCTAGAACTTTAGGGGCGAATTTAACTAGTCCTGGTGCAGGTCACTCTACACCAACATCTATTAGCTCAGTACTAACAAAAGCTTCTCTGGCAGCCGCTACTTCAGCAAATGTATCTGGCTCAGGGATCCCACTGGGACTCACAACACACCCTTCCAGGATGTCACCATCGTCTACGTCTTCATTATCTTCAAGTTCCGAGACGACGTTAAAACCTGTTGCACTAAATAAAGCTTGACTAGCAACAAGCGTTGCTGGTTTGTGGCCGTGATCTACCTCCGAAAGTGTAAATGATCAATACAGACAATAACGGACGCCTGATACCTGTAGTGTTTTGTACAGTAAATGTGATATATACCTTTGGTTCCTTAGTTTACTGAAGAATGGACGTTCACCCACAGTTTTTAATGTAAATAAACGTAATCTGCTTTACTCGAGCAGTATTCTACAAAAATGTATCTATGTATGTACTTAGTATAGATCTGTAAACAAATATTTGTTATAATAATGTCTAATGTTAAGATAATATAAATATACATACGTGGAGAATATAGTATTCATTGCATTATGTAAAATTACCACACATTTTAAGAAACACACCATTTTGTTTAAACGATACATATCAGTCAGTTTCCGACATGTATTCATATAATCCATCTTAACTAAAAGTGTGTTGAATTGCTGCAATAAATCATTGATTATTATTATTTGTCTTTTTAATTTATTTTATTTTGTCTTTATTTGTAGCTCACTTAGGGAATTGCAATCGAAAGCACCATTTTTCTATTTAAAGGTAAGTTGTGAATTTTGTTTACTATTAATATAGTATTTTCTGTCTATTAAGCGGAACCAAAATAATAACTTTTAAATTTATTAAGTAATGATTATTGACCTGCCGTAAATGGCATGTTGGTCTTATTTAGCTAAAATCACATTTGCACTCTTGTAAAACCGTAATTTCCGTTGATAATGCCAAGTTAGATATGTTAGAAAGCCTTATCGATTAAAAAAAATGTTGGAAAAAAAAACCTGTTCTACAAAGAAGTACATAAAATGCTTAAATAAACCCTTTTAGTTTAATTAAGCAAAACGGTTCATTTTTTCCAGATCAAAAAATAGTTGCAAAAAGTATAATACTACAAAATGCAGCGTGAGCATAGATAAAAGTGTAAATGTATTATATAGATATTCATTAGTAATTGTGGCATAATTAAGTAATGCACAAACATTTATTCTAGCCATTTAAGTAAATATATGCCTATATTATATGTAACTAAACGTCATTAGAAAGATATTCTCCCCCCAAAAAAATTGTGGGTACTCAACTATATGTAGAATCTATTTTTTTTAATTAACTAATTGTAATTGTTTTAATTTTATAACCGTTCATATAAAATACCGTCGTAGAGGCTTGCTCCCTGATGTAGAAACTAATTTTCCATGTTAGTAATAACTCTTCCGCATACCATATTGCTACTTGCTAAAGAGTACAGAGCACAAGAGTAGGTAACAGTAAAGTGAGCTCAAAATATTTAAAAGATAGAAGACCACTACGTTTCCATCCACTACCTTGGAATTGGATAGATTGCCTGAAAGTGGCATTACTTTCATGAGGTGTATCCAGATTTTTATGCCTGGAGACTTTTTGCGTAAATATGGACCACTGAGTCCTGCTCTGTAAATGCGATTTAGTTTTATTTATTTTATCATTAATCACTCTGTACAATTAATTAAGATTATAAGTTGCCAGAATTGGGTATTGATTTATAAAACAACCCTGCTACAAAAGCTGTTGCACATAATGGTGGCCAGAGACGGACTGTCCAGCATGAATAACTCCAAATTATTAGATGTCTTGTGCTGTATATTTTTCGATGCGGTTTTGACAGGCTTGCTAATGTACGAAATAGTATTGCTTCTTATCGGTTTTAATAAAATAGACCGCTTAAAAATAGCTCTATATTTAATGTTTGTTTTAGACTTACATTACAAAACTCTTTTAACCTATGTTATATTTATTATACAGTAAAAATAACAAAAAATGCTTGAGGATATTTAAACCACTCAGTTTATTCAATTTTAGTAAAAACCAGAGCATAACTAATAAAAACATAGTTTTTATCAGGAAACAAATGAGAATCGCTACTGAATTTAGTCGAAGATGCATCATTCATCAATTTCTCAAGCTCATAAGGCTTTTCATGTTAGTCCACCTAATGTTCATCATGGTACTGAAGTGTTTTAAACTAGATTAATTTAGGAAGAGCCGACATCGAAGGATCAATAAGCGACGTCGCTATTAGCGTGTGGCGACCACAAGCTATTTATCCTAGTGGTAAATTTTCTGACGCCATTTTCTGAAAACTCCTTAAGCCAGAAAGATCGCTACGCCGTGCTTATGCAGTCCCTATGTCTAGAAAACATTGAAATCAGGCTTGGTTTTGCCTTCTTGATCTACGAAAGGTTGCTGTCCTCGCTGAGCTGGCCTTAGAGGACTTTATTTAGTTTTTTTTGGAAGTATACTTTCTTGCTATACGTTTAAAACTAACGTGTATCTATAAGCTGTCCAAAAATAATATCAAAAACTGGTTAGCATGATACTTGAGGATATCTAGACCACTAGGTTTATTCGATTTTAGTAAAAACCAGGGTGGAACAATAAAAATATAGCTTTTATCAGCAAAGAAATAAGAATCGCTACTGGATTTAGTTCGAGATGCAACATTCACCAATTTCTCAAGCTATAAGGGTTTTCATGCTCCAGTCAATGTTCGTCATGGTACTGAAGTTTTTTTTAAAGATTAAATTCATTTTGGTAGAACCTACATTGAAGGATCAATAAGCGACGTCGCTATTAGCGCTTGGCCGTCACAAGTTATTTATCCCAGTGGTAGCTTTTCTGACGCCATTTACTGAAAACTCCTTAAGCCAGAAAGATCGATAGGCCGTGCTTATGCAATCCCTATGTCTGGAAAACATTGAAATCAAGCCCGGCTTTGCAGTCTTGATCTATGTAAGGCTGCTGTCCTCGCTAAGCTGGCCTTAGGGGAATTTATTTACTTCTTTGTTAGTATACTTTCTTGCTATACGTTTAAAAACTAACGTGTATCTACAAGCCGACCAAAAAGTATATCGAAAACAGACTAACATGAGATCTGTCGAACTTCTAAGTTTACGATAAGTACATGAGCCACGAAAATTTACTGAGAACTGTTTTCCAGGGTAGTACTTTAAAGAGCCTAATATCTGCAAAGGGTCCTTAGAAAAGATGATTTGTTTTAATATAGTTTTTACGTAATCCATTGCTCGCTGACAGCAGGTATAACTAAATTGGTTTATAATGTACAATTTTTTTCCATTATTTTTTATATATGTTTCAACTCTCCATACATATTCACTTACGTGGTTACTCAAGTTAAAAAAGAACCCCTGCACACAACTGTTCGTAGTTAATTATTATTTACTAGGGTTTTTAAGGGGTGGAATGCTCTACCCGAGGAAGTGATAACAGCTCCTAGTACAAACAGCTCAAAAACAGGTTGGATGCAATGGGGAGGGAGTGTTTAATGTGTTGTAACACTATTATTATAACGGACAGACTCTATACTGTTAAACTGTTAAGCTCTTGGTGGTTGGTTAGTTTGGATATTTGTATTTGTTTATTTATGTTTATTAGTGAAGGTTCATTAAGAAAATTCACTAATAGAGAGGTATCGATGGTGAGATTTTCGGAAAGTTTCTTCAAATGAGCGCGAATTAGGGCCCCTGGAACCCATTTCGATGCTCAGTTAAAAGGTTTATATATATATATATATATATATATATATATATATATATATATATATATATATATATATATATATATATATATATATATATATTTGTGTGTGTGTGTATGTATGTATCCAACAGATAACTCAAAAATTACTTCAATGATTTGGACCAAATTTGGGAATTACCTTTATTTTCTTAATGGCTTGAATGGATTTATTGTTATTCTACAAGCTGCTTGCTTTCGGTCGGCCTAATTTCAGTGTAGTCTTGGACAATATATAGGTAATATAAAAATAAAAAAGAAGTTAAACAGCAAGTGAATTTATTTACTTTAGTGCTGTATTCCGTATTATCTGAAAAAGGCATTATAGGCGACGTTGTGGAATCTAATTTCGGTAAATTTACAGTAGTTTACTCAACGGAGGGTTTTTAGAAAAAAAACACAAACATGCTAGACCTCTCCTTGGATGCACAGGGCACAAGACAAATTTGTTGCAAATAAACCCTAAGGGACCAATAATGAAGAGGGGTGCTGGGCGGGGAGGAAATATGATCAGAAAATGCTAAAACAAACATTTGGTCGAACTTTGAAAAGATGCATTTTTCACATTTACAATACCTTTCTTAAACCCTGTCTATCCCGCACCGCATCCATATTCGCCCAGGTCCAGTAACTTTCTTGGGGGTTGCTCTCAAGAAATTTTTCTCGTGCTTTATTCTTTGCAGGTAGTTGTATGCATGCGCAAGGGGAAGAAGAACCCGCCGTGTTTTTGGGTGAGGGGGCAGAAACCCTCTTAGACCTGGGCGTTCTTCTTCCCCTACTGCATACATACAATCACCCTCAATGCATGAACCACGGAATTTTTTTATGGTCAGCTTTCTAGTGTATTTTTTGTTTAGTATATTTTCTGTTTATCAATTCCTTTGTTTGAGTTTTGTATCCAAATTCCTGTATAAATATTTATGAGAGAGATCCTGCTTTTCCTTGCCTTTCTTTACCTTTTTTTAACTGTTCCTAAATAAATAAAGTCATGTTTTATAACTTTTAATATAAAACAAAAACTAAACCACTACAATATATTATCCTTTGAAAATTCACTACCTTAACGCACTTGCTGCGTCCTGAACATTTTTAATGTTTATTTATGTTAAGAAAGTATTTTGTTTCTGTATGTTGTTAATTTTATCTTTTGAGTAATTTATAGGCATTGCCTCTACTTTTAGTTGTGTGATAATAATATTCGAAGATTTTTTTATCTATATCACGGAAAATACATATTCGAAACTCAGGGCGTTGACCTGGACAAGTTCCGAATATAATACTGTGATATTTTGCACATTTTCGTTATTATGTCCTTATTATTTCAAGTTATAAGCAAACATTTTTACAACCACAATTCATGATGCCCTGCTGCTGATCTTTCCCGAAATATTACAATTTGCTAGATGTAATCTGAGTTTTAATGTTTCTTTTCGCGACCATAATTTTGTTGTCGATTCATCAGTAATGTTGGCCGCTGCAGCTAGTTGTAGACTACTTCTCTGGCTTCACTAATATTGGTTTTCTTTTCCATAAATTAAGGACGTAGCCAGCTCACACGCTAACTAGAGTAAATGGTCCTTTTGAACTCTAGATGTTCTTCAACGTTTTTGTGACCAATATTAGCGAACTACGTACATACTTGGACACTACTTCTCTGGCTTCACTGTTGGTTAATTGTTGGTGAAAGCGTTCCATACTAAATACAGACGTGGAGATTACTTCTCTGGCTTCACTAATATTGGTTTTAGTTTCTGCAAGTGAAGAACGTAGCCAGCGCGTAAGCTAACTGGACCATATGGCCGTTCTGAATTGTAAATGTTCTAGGCTGTTCATCAACGTTGCTGTAACCGGTTTCGCTGCTTGACTGCATCCTCAGGCAAATAAAAAATGTATTCAGACGAAATCATGACAACTACAAATAATGATCTGTTGTTGTATTATGATGTTTTGATCAAAAAATTCTTTAAAATTGAAAATAAAATGAAATACAAATGACGGATGAGGCCTCCAAAGTGAAACCAGAGAAGTATTCTCCAAGTCTGTATGTAGTATGGAAGAGTTTCATCAAGTAAGGGCAACAACAATCAATGAATATTAGCGAAGCCAGAAAAGTAGTCTCTGCCTGTATTTACTATGGGGGATGATCACAAAAATCAAGAAGACCGATGGTCACATAAAAGTTGCTATAAATAAGGAATTCTTGCTAAACGACATAATGGAAAGAGGATAAATATTGTTGGACATCTTCTGAGATGTACCAACTTTTTGACAACAAATACAATGAGTAGGGGGAGATCAAGAGGAAAACTTCTGAAATACCTGAGCATATTAGTGAAGTTCGAAAATTATAATGAAATAAAATCACCCCCGAGAGACAGAAGAAGATGGTTGCGATAACCAGAGGACTTTTTTATCACGAATGTAAAATACGTTTTTTCTTCGGCCGTAAAACCTGTAAGAGACCCAGATAATCAGAGGAGGGTCTTACGCTTTAATAGATAGTTAGTTGACTTGGCCTAAATCACCACTAAAAAACTCTACAGTAATTTACAAGCCTTTTAGAAAATTCTGAAGCAGCTAGTACGTTATGGTCTCGAATAAAAAGTTATTTTTTATCAGCACATTGTCGCGTGAACAGTTAATGCGATTTGATCAAGGAATTCGACTTGGCTCAATTTGCAAACTGTCTAACGTCGGGTTGTCAAGTTTGACATTCATATTCCCAGATCTAATTCGCGTCGCAGGCAGACCAAAATAAAGTTGTTTTGTCAAATGGTTGAATCAGTTCTTCAAATAAAAAAATAAAAAATAAACACAAAATGATATCTAACCTAATGAGTGGAACTGTGGTAAATATAAATATAACCAGAGCATACTCTTAATATTCGCAAGCCACAAGATATACCTTAATTATTAAGTACATTTACCTTACTTAACTATATGAGAGACAGGTACACAAGTCTTCAAGCCCAGGGGCTATTATCGATTAAATAATATAATTACAAAACCTGTATTTTGCTGAAAAAATGGAATTTGGTCTACCTATACCGTTTTTGCACAAACATAATTGAGGTGGCTGAAACAGAATGTACAAATATATTTTTATTGTGGAGTCATCAAGAAAACAACCAGTTTGTAAATCTGAAAATACAGGATGATGGTTTTTATGGAAAAGAACCCTTTTGCCAACATTAGGCAATTTTCAACAAAGCAGTAGCTGCATGTTTGGCTCACTTATACCCTTTTGTGGTTAATTTATTTCGTTATTTGGCTTTGCCGTGTAAGAACATAAAATTTGAACATGCATTTTAATACATCAGGATCCTCCAAATAATGAAAAAAAAACATTATCATGTAGGGTGTCAGCTTCTACATGTAGGTTGCTGCTTCCCTCTTAGTTTCTTATGTTTGATATTTGATTCTTTAAGAGTCATGTTTCTGTAAAATGAATGATACACTGCTGGAATAAACTCAAAAAGAGTTTGAAAATTTGGCCATTTATTTAACTTAAATTTTGCAGGATTTTCACTCAATAGCGCAAATGTCTTATGCTGGTAACGTTTTCTGGTCACGTGTATATTTTTTACTGATTTCAAGAAGACTTTGTATAAACATTTTTTAATAATGCTTCGTTTTCGAGATACTGTGTTAAATGTGCAACGTGACAAACATTTTTTCTCACATAAAATCCAAACGCTTTATTACGGTTCAACGAAATTTATCTTCCTTCTTGCGATGAAATAATGTCAGATATAAATATACGAGTATCTGAGTGGTACAGAAGGGTGAGGTTAATGATCATTCACCCATAGAAAAAAACATCGAGAATTTAGCACCAATATCAAAATTCTCAAGAAGAACAATAAAAGTTACACCAAAAACGTACTGATGTTTTATTTTGATAGGATGCATGGTTATCCAGAAAAACAGCAAAATATATTTTTATTTGCCCATAGTGGTAATGAGCCATTGCGATAGACATCGTCGAATCATCTTTAACTTTCAGTGACTAGTTGTGGAGACTACGAGAGGAAAATAACTTCATATAAAGTTGGGTATCGCAATAAGTAGTTATCTATCAGGTGATAAATTCATGAGGTTATAGGTTTTCTCATTTTCGAATTTGGTGATTTGGTGAAAATTGACATTTTTTCGTTAATACTCGCGTAATATAACGTTTTAGGATTTGTTTATTAGAAAACTTTCATTTTAATAAACCCCTGGTATTCTGTGCTGAAACTAAATTAGCCGTTGAATGTGTGGGGTGGCACATAGGTGACAGATATTTCTAAATTTTGTTTTGATAAAACCGCTTAAAGAACTCAAAGCATTTAAAAAACATAATTATGAAACGATTTTTTTTATCTGTCGGTGTGTCGGGTGGTCGGTCGGTCCGTCGGTCTATATGTCTGTCTGTTTGTAGCCACGATAAACTTTAGAACTAATTGAGATATCGTCTACAAATTTGGTATATAGTTAGCAGCTGATAAACGAACAGTTCGGACGGTTTTTGGGTAAAATCGCTCCATGAGGTAGGGTATGAATGGGGGCTGATTTTGTGAAAATTCTTTTTTTTTCGTTAAAAGTCGAGTAATATAACGTTTTAGGGTTCGTTTATTAGAAAACTTTCAATTTCATCAAACATTTGATATTCTGTGCTGAAATTAAATTAGGGATTGAATGTGTGGGGGTGGAATGTCGGTGACAGAAATTTCGATTTTTTTTTGCTAAAAGTGCGTAAAAAATCTCAAAACATATAGAAAACTTGATTCTGGAACGACATTTTTTGTCTGTCGTTGTGTCGGTCGGTATGTCGATCTGTACGTCTGTTAGTAGGCACAATCACTTTCGAACGAATTAAGATATCATCTTTAAATTTGGTATCCAGTTACCACTTGACAAAAGAACGCTTTAAATTGTTTTTGGGTAAGATCGCTTGAGAAGGTAGAGGATAAATGAGGGGTCATTTGGTGAAAATTGACATTTTTCGTTAACACTCGAGTTATATAACGTTTCAGAAGTCGATAGGTACAGGAATACGAATATTTTCTTGGTGGTCAAGTCGGGGACCCTAAATTCATTTCGCGAGAATGTTTTTCTGAGGAGAGTAGATTATCACAGCTATGTGGAAATTATGATTCAATTTGCGGCGCTATTTTGATGGAAGAAATGGAAATTGATGTTTATATCAAAAATGACAAAAGGTAGGCATAGACATATGTTAAGGAGAGTTTTTAGGAATTGTATACATATTCTAGAAATGAGATGATACAATATAGGTTCCGTTCAAAATGTAAAAGTTGGTACTACATACTTTCTAGTAGAAGTGGTAACGTCGGAGTTTCGAAAATATATTAGATAGATGGAGCATGCTCGTTTATCAAAATAACCAAGTTTGCAGAGCGATATGTTGGCTGGTTTGTCAGAGGAATCCCTGGATAAACTATATCTATTAAGAAATGTTTTATACACATTGCCTTTCCCGCTTTTTGCTGATGTAATTCAAGTCCGACTCTACTTTTATTTAAAGTTTCATCTTGAAAACATTATTCCTAAAACGTACACATAATATAGCAAGAAGAAAGCTGCAGGAAGAAACTAGAGAGTAAAAACCACTGTTCCCCGGCTAATACCACGGCCGGCATTGAATTACATGACGCACTAGCCATCATCACTTCAGTCCCGCCAGAACTTGCGGTATGCTGTACAACAGAAGACATAGATAGGTTTTGTTCAAGTTTGGACTCATCAGTATCAAGTCAACTTCAAGGCAGGAGTTGTCATAACATGCAATAGAGAATAGCGCGAGCCGCTATTGCTACTATGGCGATGATTCTAGTCTCCCACAGCAGCTACTACTAACGCATAGTATAGAAAGAAGGAAGCTGTCGGAAGAAACTAGCCAGCGAAAACAATTAATCCTCTGGATGATACCATGACAATGATTGAATTTTAGCCGAAACTTGCGGCATGACGTATGGTATGAAACATAGACCGGTTTCGTCCCAGATTCCATCATGAGTATATCATACTTCTGCTCCAACAAGTGGGCCTTTAGGCAGGCATTGCCGCTATATGTAACG
The DNA here is from genome assembly GCA_964006375.1 of Tillus elongatus. NCBI lineage: Eukaryota > Metazoa > Arthropoda > Insecta > Coleoptera > Cleridae > Tillus > Tillus elongatus. The sequence goes on from OZ023263.1 coordinate 117,349,183, forward strand.
GAGAAGCGCCATCTATGTCTATTTTTCATGGTTCTAGGCTTCCACAGCAGCTTCCACTTACACAGAGCGCGGCAAGAACGAGGCTTTGGAAAGAAACTAGCTAGCGAATACAACTACATCCCTGGCCAATGCCACGACGGAAACTAAGTTATTGGCATGGCACCACCACCGTAGTCCTACCTGAACTTGCAGTATAATCTATAACAGGAGACATGGACCGCTCTTGTGATACCTTGCACTTATTAAAATCATATAAACTAATTAAAAGAAATCATGTAAATTTACGTCTATTTTCGCTTTTTTTATCTTATAGGTTGGAAATTTTATTAGATATTTTCATAAAACTTGGTGGGTGTAAATCAGAACTATAAAAATATATTTAACGAGGAAAATGATCTTTCGAAATTAACCAGTCGCACCCTCATTAAAATGACCTTGAAATTTTCATTAAAAAATATAATAGACGCCTGATATTCAAAAATAAAGATATTTTCTGGATATTGCTACATTTTCTAATAAAATAACGGGTGTTTGACTTCTTTCGTGTCTTAAACTGTTTTTCAGCGTAGGAAAGTAACAATCATCTTTAATTTCCTAAACTACAGGCCGGATTCTTCAGGATACGTATATATGAAACAACACAGAGCAGGTGCGTGTAGAGGAACCAAAAATATGAGTATTCTACGCAACTCATCTTTATACTAAATTCCACCCATGAAGAAAAAACAAAAAAAATTATAATTTAAGGATGGAGTCACACACGATCGATACCTTACAAATTTTTTATTTATTTGAAATTAACATCAGTTAAGGCTCATAATACTCCTACGTCATGTGACTAGTTTGTCTCTTGTAAATTGAACTGCTTCAAAGAAGTATCTTTTTTTTTGATTTTTTTTCCACAGGAGTGCAACTTGGCATATGGGTAAGTTGCAATAAATCATCACATTTTTGGGTCATCCACAGGCACCTAATTTGTGATACACGGAACATCTATATACGGCTGTTCCGTGTATCACAAATCAGGTGCCTGTGGATGACCCAAAAATGTATGAACCGACCCAGAGCGGCTGCTTGTAGGGGACCCAAAATAGAATGATTTAATGCAAGTTACACCTATACCATGTTGCATCCTTGCAGGGATATAAAATTTAAATTTTCCCCAGAAATTATAAAGAAATAATATCCCGAAAAAACCTTTTATCTACAAGCACCAAACTAAACACATATAGTTTGGCTCGTTGTGGAGTTTAATTAACGGTAGTTTCAAACTAATGAAAATTTTGGCTATTCCAATAATCTATATCTAAAACGAATAGCAAAGTTTATAAATTTCAATAATATAAATCCAATCATTCAATAAAATTTCAATAATACAAATACAGTATTTCAATCAGATGTCTTAAACCTTTTGTAAACTTGTTTAGAACACAACTGTTTCACTTTTAACAATAAAACTTACCTAGGTAATAACGGTTTATTTTCGGATTGCTCTCCCAGACCCTTATTAGCATAAATATTTATGAACAACTTTGAGTGGTGGTGATGGTGGTAAAAAAGATGGTATGGCCTCGACAGAATTGTGATTAGCCACAGATTTTTTAACTTCTCGTTTAATTATTTTTTTCCTTTATTATATTTGTTATTTTTAATAACGTAAATACAATCTCAGCATGTACGCACTTAATTACGCATACCTACACACAAATGCACGTATATATTTTAAAATATTTAAAGTTTAACATTTTCCTTTACATTAAGTTTGTAAATACACACATATATACTCACACATATATACATACTTACATATATACACATATTAATTATAAATAAGAATTAATTTTTTTTCTTTTTTTTTTCTTTTTTTGTTTTTTTTTTGTCTTTTTTTGTCGTTTTTTTAACTTGTTTTTTGTTTGTTTTTGTTTGTTTTTTTTGTTTGTTTTTGTTTTTGTTTTTTTTTGTTGTTTTTTTTTTCAATTTATATAGGGATTAACAGGGACACTTTAACGCCTAGGGGCCCATCAAGGCATCACAGACAGACAGACTGGACCTCGGAGAGGAGGGATCCACATAAAGGAAAGACAGTAGGACCCTTAATCTAATTAACAGTTTTGTTATAAATGTATGCATGCTGTTATATTATAATAATAAATCTATTTGTCTACAGAATCTATACAACAATAGGAATACATTTTTATCATGAAAACTTAGCAGGTATGATACATTTGCCGGGAATTTAATATTCTCTGTTGTTTTTAAAGAATTTATAAGGTTAGTTCGTTGGGAATTGAATCTGCAACATGAAAATACTAAGTGATCCAAGTCGCAGATAGACGTTTCATCGCAGTTGCAAAATGGAGAGTTCTCGATGCCAATTCGGTGTAGATGAGATTTATATCTACCGTGGTTAAATCTCATTCTAATTATCGTGGTTAAGGTTTTTCTTGGGAAATTGAGATCTTTTATTTGATTTCCTGATGGCAATTGTGGGTAGAGCAAGCTATATCTGTTGCTTGATTTTTGGACATAAAGTTTCCATTCTTTTTCCCATAAAGCTCTTAAATATTGTCTAATTGCTGGGTAGAAGTCAGTAAACGGGATATCTATTTCTTGCAATGATGTTTTTATTGTTGCTTCTTTGGCAATTTTGTCCAACAATTCATTTGCAGTTAAGTTAAAGTGTCCTTTGCACCACAAAAATTTTATTGTGCAGTGTTTTTTATATTTATGGCAGAGCTGTCTAATTTTTTCTATAATAATGTTATTAATGTACTTTTGATGACTATTTTTTAATGCTATTAATGCCGACTGTGAATCACTGATGATTACTACCTTTTCTATATTATTTTCTGTTGCCCATTCGATTGCTTTCTGGATCCCGATCAGTTCAGCTGTGAAAATGGAAGCCTTCCCGCATATGTTATATTTTCTGGATTCGTTGAATTGTGTTAAAAAAGCTGCACCACATCCATCCCGATTCTTTGAGCCATCTGTGTATACTTGTAAATGATTCTGGTACTGCTTAATAATGTCATCAAAAATCATTTTGTTTACTAATTGATTTTCTTCAAATTTGGGAATTTTAACATTTAGAGCATAGTAGGTGGTCTCGTATTGTTCTTATTGAAATGTGCTGTTCATATTTTATAGTATTATAGTAAGCGTCTACAAGAGGACGATTCTTCTTCTTTGCCCAAAACTTGTTGGAACAACTTTGAGGAAAAAATACAAACACACCATTTGTTTAAGCTACAAGTCTTCTGGTATAGATATGTAAATGATATTATAGTTCCTTTTAGAGGTACCGACAGACAATTGCACACGTTTGAGAATTTTCTAAATTCTATATATACCAAAACTGAATTCACAAGAGAACTAGAACTAAACCGATCAATTAACTCCTAGACCTTACCACCAGATTAACAAATAAACTTGATTTTTCTATTTTCCATAAACCTTATCACACTGATACAACCATATATTGTAGTTCCCATTATCCATACGCACTTAAAGGTGCAGCTTATAATTCAATGATACACCGCTTACTACATGTACCTTAATCCAATGATCATTTTCAAAAAGAACTTAATTTGATAAAACAAATAGCGGTTAATAATGGCTATAATCCACATGTAATTAATATTATTATAAATAAAAAGAAATATACTTTAGCTTTACAACAAGTACTCCCGTCTACTAGAATACTAGAGAATAAATATACATCTTTGACTTACGTAAATAAGACTTGCAAAAATTAAAACATATATTTTCTAAATTTAGTATCAGGACAGCATATAAGACAGACAACAACTTAAGCAAATACATAAAAAACAATAACCCGACAGTTGAAAATCGGATAAGTCTGGAGTATAAAAACTCTCATGTGGTTCCTGAGACAATATATATATATATATATATATATATATATATATATATATATATATATATATATATATATATATATATATATATATATATATAGGGACGATTTCCACATACTCAAATTTGGTACAAAAGGTTTTAAATTAAATTTGTGCAAAACGGTAGAAATTAAGAACAAAGATATACAGGAAATTTACTAAAGGCTCAAATTGACCAAACTAACAATAGCCAGTTATTAAAAATGTTGCACCAAATAATAATTAAGCAAAAAAAGTTTGCTGACCTGACTATCATAAAAACAGGTAGTTCCGAGTCGATATCATTTACCTGAGGAGACAGGAAGGTTTACTCAACGCAGAGTTGATATTGAAATTTTAAATCTTAGTTTCATTCTGTATTTAACAAAGCTGCCGGCAATTTAAATGAAAATAAATATTCAGCACTACTCCAAAATAATGTCGTGCCAACTTTGGCAAACTTATATCCTAATCGACCACACTCACAAGTTCCAGTGAATGCGATATAGTTCCAGCAGGATGGAACACCAAAACATTACAAGAACAATGCCCGGCAGTACCTGGACTTAGTATCTTCAGATTGGTGGATAGGAAGGCATGGATGGCTAGAATGGCCAACACGATCACCCAATCTTACGATATTAGATGTATTCTTGCGGGTATATGTGAAAACTATGATACACGAAACTAACCCATGCGATTTAATTGACTTAAGAAAAAGAAGAATAACGAATGCAATTATGTCACACCTCAGATGTTGGTTAACGTTAGAAGATATTTTTATTTACGATAAGGATGCTGCCAAGACCTTCACGGCATGAATTTTGAATATCTCCTCCATCAAGATTGACAAGTTGTTTATTTTTACGCGTTGTCAAGAGTTAAACCCGATTAGCTATTAATTTTTTAGTGTGTTGCAGCAAACACCTTTCAATCAGATGAATTTATTTTTCTTACTGTTACGTTTTGCAATAAACTTTTAAGCCATAACATTTTTTAACAGATAATGAAGCGATATTTCCACTAAGGTATTCCAAGCCCCTACTTCCTATTTATTTCAACTGTCACTCGAAGGGGGTTGAATGTAGGGGTGAAGTTTTCACGTTGCACAGTGTAATTTTTTAACTAAAATTGACGTGTTTCGTGAATTTTTATAAATAATCACAATCCTTGAGATACTGAATTTATTCTATTTGGCTGTTCCATACAGTAAATAAAAATGTCCGCCAAATTAATGTTCTGTTAGCAAGTCAGCAAGCAAGTTCATATGCCGCTAGTGTTGAATTTTTTTCAACTGTCTAAAAATTGAGGAAGAATACCGAAGATATTTCATATTCCAGTGGTCCATATATAGTTTCAAATATAATTAAAAATCGTATTCTAGAGACTGGAAAACTGTTTAGTTTAATTGCGTTTTTCTGAAAACCATTAGATTTTTTAAGAATTGAGGGACGTCAAAAGGTTTTGGAATTACATATCAAAATGGCATGTTGTTTTTAGGTTATCTGTTTGGCATTTTTTTCCTTAACGGGTGAGTCACCCATAACCGCCTTCTGCAGAGTTTTGATTAAATGGAAGTAGCCGTTCTAATCAGGGCCCATACCGAGCGTAATTTCTCTTTCAGGATTTGTTCTTGGTAACCAAACAATTTGTTTTTCAATTTATGGAATAACTTAGAAGTCTGTATGTCTTTAGGGGTGCAACTTGGTATAGAGGTAAGGTGAGTTGCATTAAAATCATCATGTTTCTCAAGTTCTTTGCACCCACCTGCTCTGTAGCGATTCTTACACGAAACCCCTGCATATGGAAACACCTAGATATCTCTTGGACCGTTAGTACAATTACACTGAAATTTTGTATTACTATGGCTTTCCACATGCCAAATTTATATTTGATATTGGCATTGTTTTAATGATATAGGTTGTGGTGACAGACAGAGTCCAATTCGCGAAATTTGCAGTGTTTTTAGCAACCGGTATCCAAACAGAACTCCAATCACAGTGAGTACAGTTAGCAATATTTTGAAAAAATTCAATGAACATGGTATGCTGAGAAATCTCTAGAAAACAGAACGGCCTTATATCGCCGCAAATGATACTAAAGCTCTCGATGCTTGTCAGTGGGAGAAAATCAACACTCAACAACTAGAACAATTTATCAATATCAGGAAATCTCAGGCACTTTTGTTTTGAGAATTCTGAAGAAGAATACATTTCACCCATATAAGGATGGCGACTATGATAGAAGAATTGAATTTTATTGAGAAAAATTATGTTTCCTGACGAAGCGTCATTTAGTCCTAATGGCGGTATAAATAGACATAACGGTGCATATTGGGCTCACGAAAACCCCCGTGGGTGCGCGAACATAATACCCAGTATCCACAAAAATAAAACGTCTGGACTGGGATAACTGATAGTAAACTGTTGGCCCATTCTTCACTAACGGAGATTTGAGTGGAATAATTTACTTAGAGTTACTAAGAGGTAATCTCATTCTTACACTAATGCAATTATTTCATCAACCAGGTACATTACACTACTTTTCATCATCATACCTTCACCTCATGTATCTGATAGTCTCGCAATTAATTAGACTTTGCGTATAAGTGACGAAATCCATCTAAAATTCTTAGCTTATTATGAATTGTATATCATATAGCTGTAACTCTTTCTAGGCTCCTGAAGATGCACCCAAAGAGGTGCGAAATATAGAGCATGTTTTAGCAAAGTACTTGAGTTTTTCACTAGCCATACATTTTTGGAAACTAACAATAACGACTGCTATTTTCTATTACTCTGCTTATAATATATATATATATATATATATATATATATATATATATATATATATATATATATATATATATATATATATATATATATATATTCAGAAGTGTTTCCACGTCATGAGTGTGAGGTATAGTTGGTTCTCGGGTGAACCTCCGCCATAAATTGTTCAAAAAACTCTGGACGCAGAAAGTGCGTTATGGTAGTGAATTTTCATAAAAATGTTTTTAATAGCAAATGTGTGTGTTTTCTTTTTAAGAAAGCAGGCATCAATTTTGGTTACCATTATAACCTATATAGTAAAAACAGTGTGCCATGTTTCATCAAAATAACTGTATTGTGTGAAGATGTACAAAAATTTCCAAAAGTAAACTTAAAGTGTTCCCGGAAAAACTCGTTTCTTGGTCAACCTTATAGGTTAATAGCAAATTGGGCTATTCAAATATGAATCATTTGATCAAAATTCGCTACCATAACGCACTTGCTGCATCCAGAATTTCTTTTCTTACAAACATGCATTATATTGCGATGGAAAATGCAAAAATGCAATAACATAAGGCGTGTTTGATTAAAAAAAAAGAAAATTTGTATCATCAACGACTTATGAGTTAGCCTGTGATTGTAGAAATATTTTTTAAGATGTCGCTCAAGACATCCTATAATTAGTGTATACAATTTTTATCATATCATGTATAATAACGGATATATTGAGCTTTATTGATTTTTTACGAAAATTCGACAAAAATTATATACCATTAAACGATAGACTCTATAGCTAAGGCTACTGCCAAGCATCAGAAAAAGGGTCTATTTGAAATGAATTTTCTGGAAACATTTTAGTAAAATGAAGGACAATGACGGTTGAAACCAAGACTTCAGGGTTTGTAACACATCCTTATTGAGACATTGTATTTCCATAGCCCGTATTAGATTCAAGTTATTTGCCTAAATGTTGCCGATTTTGACGTTTTAAATCGCAACTTTGAAACCCGAATTTATTTTTCTTTAAATACCTATAACTTTTGTGTCTTTCAAGCTACATAGCTGAATTTTGGTAGGTAACTTACCTATAAGGATATAAACCGACGTACCAAATTTGGTTGCCCTTGCTTTGTTAATTCTGGAGATATAATTTTTTTTCTAAAGAAAATACAAAATTGTCCAGGAAAACCTGGGCAGATTTTCCTGGCTAACGAACTTATCCAAGCCATTTGCAAAAGAAATTTATTCACCAAATTTAATCAAAATCGGCCCATTATTTTTTGAGTTATCGGTGTGATACATACATACATATATATATATATATATATATATATATATATATATATATATATATATATATATATATATATATATATAAACATATAAAAATTGAAACTGTGAAATGCAACTGCAACTGCAACTGCAGAAATAGCAGTTTTAGGACGCGTCATGATAGATCCGACCTTAGGTACTGGGATCTTATCAATGTTAGACATTTTATGGATAGATAATAAAACATACATATGAAATTAAGTGTCACAAGAACTAAACGACGAAGGTTTTGCCGCGTTCAACAATTTTGTGAAATTGTAAGCCAACGGTTATAGATAAGTGGAGTTTTTTTTGTACAGTATCTACTTTATTAGCGACGGCTTCATATTAGACCATTTTGGACTGGGATTTTTGGTAACCGTTTTGTTGATCCATTATTTCTACTAGGAGGCTTAAACGCTCAAATGTTTTTAGAATCACTGTGACTCGGCGTTGATCCCATGATTCTGACAGATATCCTTGAAAATGACGAGAGCTATGATGAAAACTACCTGTTATTAGAACAAGGCGGTGCTCCTCCACATTACGCCTAGACAGTGCGACAAAATTTTGATGAGATATTTCCAGGAATGGAATGGCTCTCGAGTTCACCAGACTTTGCACGATTGGACATTTTAACGAATGACATTTAAAAATTAAAAGTTATGCAACACAGTTCACAGACATGTAAGATGTTCGCCAGTGTATTTTTGCCGAATTCCGTCTGATAACACCCAAAATGCTTTAGAACGTGAGAAATGGATTTTTAAACCAGATTTGTAGTTTTTTTTTTTTTGATGCCGGTGGACGACTTTTTAAACATTTTGTTGAGTAATGTTAGATGGTAAGCAAACCCTTCATTTTATATAACACTTTTCAATATAACATTTTTTGTTTCCGCAATGTCATTAACTTTTACGGCTAAACTTCAACTTCAATTTTACATTTTCTCCGCAAGAAAATTTCAAGATTTTTTTAAACTAAGTAAGCGAGTGAATAGATAATTGAGTAGTTTTTTCAATGATGTGTCACTCGACCTCACTTGCTTATTAAAATTTTGAAATGAGTAGCCACCTCATTTAGAGGATCAAAAGAACTCCCCTAAAATCAATTATTCATTTAAGCAAGTGAGGTCGAGTGACACATAGTTGGAAAAGCTACTCAATTAGCTATTGAATAAATAATTCATCCTCTGAGGATGCTAACTTGGTTAGTAAAACAATCCTCAGGTTTCTTGAAATGGGTTGTGGTGACTTGTGTTCTCCAAGTGCTTATCACAGGTTCGAGTCTTCACTTAGTGAACTACCTTCCCGATTCAAATTAACGGCGTAACAGTCACCACTACTAAGGGTTAAATGTTACAAATTCTGTAAGGGTTCAAAAAAGTGACCCCACGCAAACAAATTCGACGTGTTTTACAGTTGTTGTTTTTTTAAATTCTTGGCAGTTCCTGGCAAAACCTTGATGAAACCTTTCAAGGATTAACTTTTATTTATACAGGTATCAAAGGAAAGCGCAGTGACTTAGTGATACATTTTTAAATGGAACACCATGTATATTATTACATGTTTAGATTACACGTCACATTCTAAAGAGTCTGATGTATGATGTTATACCTCAAAAATTAGTATCATTGGGGAGCTATGAATAGTTGAAAATCGGAATTTTGACTCCTTTACATTGTTGAAGCGAGAAAACTGAGATCACGCAAAATGAATTTCACTTTCCTATCTTAACTTTTCAAGAGCTCTGAATGGTGTTACATTTTTTAAGTCGGCACATCATTGCAGAAAAACAATAAATAAAAATGTAGTAACTGTAACGTCAAAACATTTTTAACAGCCTCATTTAGATAAAAAGTGCTTTCATCGCTAAAACAGATGCTGCTGCAAAATATATGAAAAAGATTTTCAACAACTATTTCTCATAATTTAGCAAAATTATAGTCGCCAGTCCGGATGCTCTTTAACCAATTGGTGCAAAATTTGAACTGATAAGAGCAGAATTTATTTGTTTTTAAAATTCTGATGTACTAGACACATTGAATGTCGTCTAGGTAACCTAGTTAGTTGATTGTTGCGGATCACCTAACCATTACCGCTAGCACTTTTAACATCCCTCGTAATTTTCGGTCTTTCAGATCTTGGAGCAACTTTCACCGTTCCTGTCGTGCAAAATTTTGCCATCAGTTTTTAAAGAGAATTTCTCATTGGACGTTCCAGAAAGCGTTCATTGAAAATGCGAATATTCAGCAGTAACTTCGATTAGTTTCACCAAATATGATAACGCGGCTCCGAGTTTATGTTCTAAAGAACGAGTCCAATCAAGCAACGAAAAAGTTGTGAAAGTTGCGAAAATGAACCCCTTAAAGAACTAGGGAATGAAACCCTACAACTTTTGCATAAAATTTTTTTTTTGGTAACATGAAAAATAAAAATATTAAGAGGGCGCGATGGACTTCAGGTTCTCACAGATATATATATATATATATATATATATATATATATATATATATATATATATATATATATATATATATATATATATATAATGGTAAGAGCTAGGTATAGGGAATTGTTAAAAAAATTTAAAGAGATTTTAACGTGCAATAAGGCTAAGTAAAAAAATATAGGGTGTTCTATTTGAGATTATGAAATTATGTATGAAAAAAGTTGTTCTAGTTTGGCACTTAGTGTAGAACGCTATATATAAGTTAGTGAAAACGTCAACTGCGTTTAACTTAGAACCAAGCTTCCTTAGTCTCCTTACCGAGGCAGAATCTACGACCTCGATTGGGAGCGTACATACGTCTTATCAAACATAGTGACATTTTAACAATTTTGGAAAAAATCGAATTAACCCGAAAACGTCGCTTTTTGACGTATAATGCCTTTATTATATCTGATCTAGAATTAGATGCGGAATCTAAAAATGCAAACATATATAGGGTGTTCTATTTAAAATAACGAAGTACGTGGTACTTCTGGCTTAACCGGAAGCGGCATGTACTTCAATGTAATTTCACTGGATTTCCCATAACCCATTATGGGCAAACCCAAATTTTCTCCTTAGAATTCGGACTAGAAGGCCGTGAAGTTCTAATGATAACCCGACTCGCCAAACACCCTATATACATATTAATAATTATATATATATATATATATATATATATATATATATATATATATATATATATATATATATATTTGTCTTTCTGTTCTAATTCTTCTGGACAGTTTTTTCAAAACATTTATGAAACAAAATTGTGTATCCGAAAATAATAGATGTTTAAAAAAAATCAGTACCTTATCTAATCGAGATTTTATTATGTACCAAAATTAAATTTCCTAGAATAATTAGAAATAAAGTTATTAGCATTTGAAGATTTTTTAAGTATTCGCTGCCATAACGCTCTTTCTGAATTTGAACTGTTAGTCGAATTAATAATTTTTATCACTTTTAGAGAACTAAATGTTTAGTATTAAAATATCTAACACACTGTTGTTTCATATCTAGATAAACACAGTGGAAAATTATAAAGGTTCTTATTAATAATGGTATTGGGATTCTGGGGTCTCATATTAATGTAGATATACTTATATATTCACTTGTGCAGTCAGGGCAGTCCGCAGCATCAAGGGGGCCTTGACAAGAACTATGCTCGGAGTACAAATCTTAGGTGAGACCACCAGCCGAGGACAGCGATTTGCAACGAACGAACAATGCATCACATCAGAATTTTGTTTTAAGTTAATACACCGACACGGGCCTTTGTCTTTAAACCTAAAAATAAAAATAAAGTCAAACCTTTTTTGTTAGAAGATTTCTGAATAAATTGCCATCGAAGGTAAACAATATACGATAGTTTCTCTATACCCATATAATGTTTTTTTAAATAAAAAACTAGTATTAGTTTAATGTCTATTTGAATCAAAAAGTTCTTTGAAGAAACTTTTTGTTTGATGAAGCTACAAAATTAGTCAGGCTTTAACTAAGTCTAAGCTAAGCAAGTTCTGAGTACAGTTTGTCAAACTGATTTTCCAAAGTTCTGGAATTTTAATAAGTCCTGCAGCAGCGAGTGTGTTTTGGTAGCGAAATTCATAATTTTCTTTTCAATGAAAATAAACCTTGTTTTCAACAGTATGAAATTGCTAACTAAAATTGGATAATAGTTTCTTCATTGTGTTAAAACATTTACGGTTCGTTTTGTAATCCATAAATGAAAAACAACGCAGCAAATGCGTTATGGTACGAATCTTCATTAAACGGTTCAGGTTTCAAATTTTAATAACTCAATTTTATGTTCAATTACAACTTCAATTTTGGCGTAGAGTAAAGCCCCCGCCAGGGAACATGTTTATTAACATACCTTTATTACTTTTTGAGATACAGTTTTTATTGAAGAACTTGGCCGATTGGGCTGGCTAACGGACTCATCCATGTTATTGACAGTTAATTATTTTACTTCCACATCGTCACAACGTGTCGAAGAATGGCATCGGCAACAAAAATTTCGAATATTTTTTTTCGATTAAACGTCGTAAAAAGTGTCAAAACATGGCAAACATGATTTGGGAACGAAATTTTTTTTTGTCTGTCGGTCTGTAGCCACGATAACTTCACAACGAATGGACATATCGTCTTCAAATTTGGTATACGGTTAGCATCCGATAAACGAACAGTTCGAACTGTTTTGGGTAAAATCACTTCAGGGAGAAGAGGACAAATAGGGGGTGATTTGGTGAAAATTGTCATTTTTTTCGCTAAAACTTGAGTAATATAACGTGTTGGGGATTACTTATTAGAAAACTTGTAATTAAATCAAACATCTAGTATTCTGTGCTGAAATTAAGTTAGGAGTTGAATGTGTGGGGTGGAATATGGTTGACAGAACTTTCGAAACCTTTTTTGCTAAAACGGCGTAAAACAAGTCTCAAAACATATATTAAACTTGATTCTGTAACGATTTTTTTTTGTTTGTCGGTGTGTCGGCCTCTACGCCTGTCGGTTAGTAGTCGAACGAATTGAGATACAATATTCACATTTGGTATCCAGTTAGCACCCGACAAAGGAACGCTTCGAACTGTTTTTGGGTAATATCGCCTAAGGGGGTAGGGGATAAGAAGGGGGGGGGGGTGATTTGAAGAAAATTGACATTAATTCCTTAAAACTCTTGAGTGATAGTAGCCATAAAGTTTTGAAACGTTATATTACTCAAGAGTTTTAACGAAAAAATGTCAATACAGGAATATGAATATTCCTGTAGCCATAATTCTTTGGTTTAACCATGCATTCAAGAGTGCATAAGAAAGAAGGTCATCCCGAAGTACGTAATCATAACAACTACTACAACATCAAATCAATCAACAATTGCTATTAGAAAAGCCAGTTTCATCTGGCTGAAAGAAGAATCCAAGAAATTGTTTTCAATTCGTGATAGTTTGCTTCTTTATATCAAGGTAATACATTCAAAACTCACTTATAAATTACATCCAGTAGAATTTGATATATTAGATGACCAAATACATATTCTAGTTCGTGAATTGAAATTTAAAAAACGCTTAACATAGACAAACAAAATTAGAAACCTAGAAAGCACACAATATTTACATAATCGAGAAAGACCTCCCCACAAACACATAAGCTCTACAAAAGATTTGAAAACTAAGCGATACAATTTTTACAACTGAAGAAATTTCTTTTCTAAATAAAGGATATAAATACTGCCTAAAATTTAAATTTACAAACAAAATTAAAGAGATATTAGCTTCTGAATCCGAAATTTCTTCCAGATCTATAAGGCAATATGAAAAATTAAAAATATGTAAATTTTTAAAACATTTAACTTCAAAATATGACAAACGCCAAATTAACGAAACTCAAATTTTAAAATCTGTTCAGCATAAAATATTAGACAATGATCTAGTTTTTACTAAAGCTGATAAAGGAAATACAACTGTAGCTATAAGTAGGGACGCATATAACATTAAATTTAATGATTTTATTACTACAGAAAATTTAACAGAAATTAGGAGAGACCCAACAAACGCATTTCACACAAAACTAAAAAATGCACTTAAAAATGTGTCTCTGTTTAGTCAACAAGAAAAGAAATATCTTTTATATAAAAGCCCGCAACCACCAAAAATGTATGGCCACCTGAAAATTAATTTTCCACTTATTAGAGAATACAATTACTTTCCAAAATATTCAGTTAAAAATTCTTATGAACTTACAGAAAAATTAAATAACTTAATTATTCCCACAAATAGTAAATTAGTCTCGTTTGATGTCTGTAGCATGTATTCTAAGATACCCCCTAGGGAATGTTTACCTCTATTAGAAAACGTTTTAATAGAAAAGAACGTAAATGTCATAAAAAGACAAAAAATAATTAATCATTTTAACGAATGTATAAAACAAAACTATTTTAAATATAACAATAAAATTTATATGCAAAATAAAGGTCTACCTATGGGTAGTCCGTTGTCACCTTTATTAGCCAACATATTTATAGAAAACTTATAAAACCAAATTTTAACATCAGAACTTTTTCATAATATTGTCTTTTGGTACAGATACGTAGATGATATTTTAGCATGTTTTCAAGGTAGTCATAGAGAATTAAAAGAATTTTTGAATTTTATTAATAATTTTCCCACAAATATTAAGTTTACTTTAGAAGAAGAAGCTAACAGTTGTATAATTTTTTTAGACTTAACAATTAGAAAGTTAGAAAATAATTCATTTGACTTTTCAATATATAGGAAACCAACTTACACTGACACAACCATACCATACGATTCATGTCACCCTTTTTCACAAAAGCTGTCAGCCTACCATTCTATGATACATCGTGCATTTTCAATACCTATGTCACAAAACAATTTTGAAAAAGAAATTTCAATAATTAAGCAAACAGCATTTAATAATGGCTACTCTGTTAAAATAATATATAAAATGATAGAGAGAAAAGAATACAAATTAGCGATTAATTTAACTTATCCAAATATTAGAGACAAAGAAGATACGTTTCGATAACTTATTTTGGAATCATTTCAGAAAACATTTCAAAAATTTTAAATACCTGTACAAATACAAAGGTAGCTTTTAAATCTTACAACACGACGCGTGATTTGCTATTTAACGCAAAAAAAAATTTTGTTTCCTGACAAAATCTGGAGTTTATAAATTAGCTTGTACACATTGTAACGCAATCTACATAGGTCAAACTTCTAGAAATTTTAACACCCGATACAAAGAACATATTTATGCATTTAGAAATAACCACGCTGACAAATCTACATTTGCAAAACATATTATTGATACCGAACCTACAGTAAATAACCGCATACAACCACAACATTTTATAATGACAAGCGTAAACTAGACTTTTTTGAAACTTTGGAAGTCAAAAGGCACACACACGACAATAGTTACCTTGTTTTAAACGAGCAAACTGATTTAATGAATTCCCCTTTCTTGGATATTGTTCTTTCTAATTAAATAAGTCAAAGAAAATAAATTTAACTATTCTTCAAAAAAAGTTGTAATAAGATAATGAGTTGATGTATGTCGATATTTTCGTTGTATAAAGACTGCTTTTATAATGTTATTGTTTAGTTATTTTATTCTTGTAACTGTTATCATAGTTATTAGAGGCTAGTTCTATTTTTATGTTAAATATTGACATACATCACATAGACATTTTGAAAGCCTCATCTGTCATCTGTGTTTCATTTTATTTTCAATTTGATAAATTTTTTGATCAAAACATCATATCATAACATAGCAACAGATATTTATTTGTAGTTGTCATGATTTCGTACTAATTCAATTTTTATCTGTCTGAGAATGCTGTCAAGCAGCGAAACTATAGTCACAGAAACGTTGAAGAACATCCACGAACATCCAGGATTCGTAAGAGCCACTTGCTCCAGTTAGCTTACACGCTGGCTACGTCCTTCATCTACAAAAACGAAAACCAATAGTGAAGCCAGAGAAGTAGTCTCCAAGTCTATATGTAGAAACAATCATACGTGTCGAGTTTTCCCAATTTGAAAACCTTTCCATATTAAATTTAATTGGTAGTGGAAGTCCAAAAATATCACAATTTTTTGACAAACTTTAAAACTCTTAATAGATAAAAGCTAATAAATGACAAAGTTTTGACAGATAGTTACATAGCTATGACAACAAACACAATTACGACATTTGTCTCACACATTTGTTAATAAATTTACATTTTCCGTCATCCAAAGATAGGATTCTTATATATGGTAGGAAAGCTCTATTTGTGCTCTATTCAATGACGTATAAATCAAATATGGCCGCCAGAAGAAATAACAAAGTTGGCTTTGGTTCCAAAAAACTAGAAGACCTAGAGAAAATTCGTTAACGTCATTCGATTGGCTGTAGCCGCTAATACAAAACTACCAAATTTCATTAGCATTGTTGGCAAGATAGCGAAGATACTTAAATTTTTCGAAAAACAAAATTTTTACTTTTTACTCGATATTTTGAAAACCGCTGTACATATTTTAATTTCGATACAGCATCTGAAAGTGTCCGGAATAGCGCAACTTTTTTCCCCTTTAACCAAAGTCGTATCTCTTGTATATGTATACATATATATATATATATATATATATATATATATATATATATATATATATATATATATATATATATATATATATATATATATATATGAGCGGCTGCGCGGCTGCGCGGCGTGTAAAATGCTTCATCTCGTTTAGTTCCAGCCATCCTCAGTCGAGTTGATCATTCCACCGTGAATGTGTATGTTGTAATTTGCGTGTTAACTGAAATTCACAATATTCGAGTAGCTCTAGATGTATACAGTGTATATAGAATTATGGATAAATTTTTAAGTGGGCGTAATCAAACATTTGATAATAGTGGAGCATCAACAAGTGCACAGGCAAGAGTGTTTCTGAAACAGAAATAAAGAAAATAATCTCAGGGATATTTAAAACTTGGGTTTACCAGCACTGAAGTAAATGAAGAAGAAAGACCCCTGTGTGTCATCTGCTCAACAATTTTTGCAGCAGGCAGCATGAAAAATAATAAGCTTAAACGACATTTGGAAACGCTTCATAGTGAGTACGTTAGCAAACCCTGAGAATTCTTTGAATTACAATAAAAATCAAATGAAAAGCAAAAATAATTGAAAAAAATTTGCCTGTGAATGAAAAAGCGTGGCTTTTGTCTCTTACAAAGTTTTATATTAAATATGCAGATGTAAAAAGCCTCACACCATTGGTGAAGGGATTATTCTGCCAGCTGCAGTTAAGATCATAGAAACTATGTTTGGAGGTAATTTTGCCAAACAATTGCAGTCCATACCTCTATCAAATGATACTGTTGCCTGTCGAGTTCGTGATATACCTAACTGAAGATGTACAGCATTAGCTTTGCGGGGAGTTCGTGATCTGATTACCTATGTTCGATTTTGTGATGATATGTCAGCAGTAGAAGAAAGACTATTCTGCAAACCAATAGAACTCAAAATAACAGCACTTGCATAATTTGTTATCTTGGATGATTTTCTAAACGAGGCACACATAGCGTGAAAATTTGCATCAGAATATGCACTGATGGTGCTTGTACAGTGTTTGGAAAATTCCAAATTATACAAGCACTTGTGAAACAAAAATCTCCACACTGTATCTGGACACATTGCATAATCCACAGAGAAGCTCTGGCTTCCAAAGATATGCATCCTGGTCTGAATATTGTGCTAACGACGGTGGTAACTATGATAAATTATATAACCTCTAAAATCATGATTATTTTCTGCACTTTGTAAAGACATGGGCGCAGTATATTTAGCGTTACTATTTTATTGCGAGGCAAGATGCTTATCACGTTGAATTTTTTGCAACGTGTTTATGAATTAAGAGATGAAATCGCCGTTTTTCTAGAAGAGGAAAACCGATCGGAAACCGATAAGTTTTGATACGATTTATTTTTGTTCAAATTCAGCCACTTGGTCAACATATTCGAGGAATTAAATATCTCTAATTTCCACCTCTAAGGATCAAACACAATATATGTTGGATACGAGTGATCAAGTTAATGCGTTTTGTAGAAAACTGATATTATGGCGCAGAAATGTAAAGCAGAAAACCTACAAATGTGTGCATATGTGAGTAAATGTGTTAAAACTTACAAGGCTGAAGAACAACATGTGGAAGTTGTTCTTGAAATCATTGAAAATCAAGAATATAAAAAAGTATTTCCTTGCTAACTTTAATTTCATAGGAAGTTACGAGTGGGTTAGGACACCTATTTCAAAATGCTCCCGAAGGTCTCTCAACTGCCGAAGTAAAGTCTTTATAGACTTCACGGCAAGTGGTAAAATCAGAAGACAATTTAGTAATAAATAACCCTTTGAATTTTGTGCAGGGTTGGATGATCAGTTTTCTGCACTGAAAGAATAGCATTTTTTATAGTATTACCATTTTCAACATCCCACCTTTGCTAAACCGATTTTTTTGCGGTAGCTGCTTTGAAGACAAAATATAGATCTCGGATAAATATATAAAAAGAGCTTAGAGTGTCAATTTCTAATAGTAAACCTTCTTTTGAAAAACTTTGGTCTGCAAGACAGACCCAAGGGAGTCACTAATAATTATTAATTTTGTTTTTAATTTAATATTGATAAGTTAATAATTAGATAGAGTGTGCACTACTCATACAATATTATATAAGTTTTATTGCTTTTCTTTTAGTAAATTGAATAACTTTGTTATTAATATACCTTCCCTCTTTTTAGTGAAATTTTATTTAAAAAATTCACAATACTAAGGTATCGATGGTGAGACTGTGAAATTTTTTTTTCAAATGAGCGCGAACTAGGACCCCTAGAGCCCATATCTGGAGTCAGTTTCAATTTTGATATGTTATATATATATATATATATATATATATATATATATATATATATATATATATATATATATATATATATATATATATATATATATATATATATATTGTATTTGTAGGAGTCAATGAATATTTTATCAATCTTTGATGAATTACCTGGATTTGAAACTGTGGCGTTGATATTTTCCATTACTCACTGTTATATACACTATATGTACTGGTATTCTTGCTTGAAGTTGTTCTGATGTTGTTTACTAGTAGGTATAACCATTTTATTTCACTTTGACTATTGTTTACACATTTATTTCACTTTTTTGAACATTTTTCTTCATCTGTAAGCTACTAGCTTGTTGTTTTGATCGGCTTCTTCTTAAGAATCCCTTTCTTCCATGCGGAAATTAAGATTCATCTCGTTTTTGTTTTATATGACAAATCAAATTTGTTAATTACTATTTAAATTTGTTTATCAACCAATCACAGTTTCCGTTTCAGATAAGGCCAATATAGCCAATAGCTTTTACCAAATGAGTCAAGATAGAGTCATTTCCTTTCGATAATTCAATAATTGAATTTTAGAGTCAGGTTAGTCAAAAATTGTTTGTATAGGAAATTTCTAACCTATCATTTTCATCAACAAAATTCAATCCTTAATCATCCTTATTATTATTATTAACAAACTCTTTCCTTATTCACTAATTTGACAAATTTACCTGTCCTTACATAATTTTCCTCACATATTCACAAATTTTCATGAAATTTATTACTAAATACATTGCTTTTAAATTCACTAGTTTTTTACTTCGTCGAAGACAGTTTATGAAACTTGTTCATTCACTGACTTGTTCTATATCTGTCTACAACGTTTTGTCTCTGGGATTTATATCACTTTTATAACTTACATTGTTAAGCAGTTCATTCATTGAATTGAAATGTTCAATATATGTGCAATACAATTTTTTTATGTCTTATCTGGTAACTTTAAATGATGTCTTGATCCATTAATTGACGAATACATATAGTTAATTATTTTTAATTTCAGTTTTTTTTTATATTATTGGCTGCGGCATCTCATGCCATTAGCTCATTCATTTCCCATCATTCAATATTTTTACAAAATTTTCAGACAAAGTCAACTTGGCTCGCACAGGAATCGAACCCGGGAGGACCTCTCGCTTAGCAGGCTGGCACCTAGCAGCCTGCGCCACGAGGGCGTCTGATTTCAGGTTCAGTTAGATAATAGCCTGAGTCTGCAGTTTACCCCCTGTATCTGAATGTAGCTGAGACGACAAAATGGATTCATACTTCCAGGTATTTATTTGAAAACTTTTATTATTAAAAATATCGCTAGGTCTGTGCATGCAGTAATATATATATATATATATATATATATATATATATATATATATATATATATATATATATATATATATATATATATATATATATATGTATATATATGTATGTATGTATGTATGTATGTATCCAACCGATAACTCAAAAAATAATTAACCGATTTGGATGAAACTCAGCAAGTACCTTTCTCTTACAAATGTTTGTTCTTTATCAGATGATGCTGTTAAACAGCGAATGTGGCTACAGAGAAGAAAACAAATATTTGTAAAGCTATAAAATAGCTTTAAGTCTGTATTCAGTCTATGAAACGATGAGACATTGCAAGAATTTTCTATAAATATAAGATATCATTTGAACTTAGCATGAAAAATATATTGAATGGCGGTTTCAAGGCCAGTAAAGTCCGCTGATTTCAGTACTTTAGGTTATTTTCTTTAAGGTTAGTGGTAACTTTATAGCATCGTTATTAGTTGTTTTTCGTTCGCTTACAACTGATTGGAAAATATGTTAATATATTAATAATAATATAAATAAGTTAATAAA
Source organism: Tillus elongatus (assembly GCA_964006375.1). Taxonomy (NCBI): domain Eukaryota; kingdom Metazoa; phylum Arthropoda; class Insecta; order Coleoptera; family Cleridae; genus Tillus; species Tillus elongatus. Next base: position 117,369,974 of record OZ023263.1, read on the forward strand.
TGGAACCCTTTTGTCGCGGAAACAGTCCAATTTAGGACCAATATTGATTCGCATTTGTCGACCTATTTTGATTTCTACTAATAATTATTGTATTGTATAAACTTGCTTGGTAACATTCTATTTAAATACAATATACTATGAATGTCTTTTATAAGAAAATAGATAAAAATATTAATATTCATTAACGTTACGTTTGTATTACCATGACTGCACAATTTCAAATTGTTTGATGAGTTCCATGTGAAACACATGTTATTGTTCACGAACCATAAATTCCTCATGAAGCAAGACATCTAGATTCTATGAACTCTACGCTACGATATATGAATGTTTCATGCATGTAAAAAGCACGTCTCGATCAGGGAGATCGTTGATGATGTTGTCATCTGATGTCAGACAGGCCCAATTTAGCCCTATATGGCTGGAGGCCACCGTTATAATGAAGTTACCAACTTTCTTATGTATCAATATATATGCAGCGATTTATGGAGTCAGTTTTTGTTATAGGTCTAGCGATCGCCCCCGCCTGACGCTAATTATGTTTTCTGATCTTAGTTGGCTTCGGTGATCCTTGAAAAGGTTAACAGAGCTCATTTTTATACGAGTGAACATTGTTGTCATACACGAGCATAATAGTAGACTAATGAGATAAAACCTTACATGACTAGGCTTAACTGCAAATTATGTGGGCGGTACATAATGTAAGATATTTAACGTACACAACGTTGATATATGACTATTCTAATTAGGTTATGATTTAGAACTCTATTTATACAGAAAAAAATTATAAGACGCCATAAAAAAGTTGCACATTGTGACTAAAGGCTATTGATCAAGCTTGCTGAGATTTATAAAATGGTTTCAAAATGCTGTGGTGATTATTTTACTGCGTTAAATGTATGTTAAATCATCAGAAGATTAAAATTTTAAGAACATTTACTACCACTGTTGAAAAAACCAGCATTCTACAGTGACTTTTAATAAAATTTTACGTAAAATAGAATACACAGCTGAATTGAGAATTACGTGGATGAAGATCAGTTTGGAATTAGTTCCGGCTGTTGAAAAAACTAGCATTCTACAGTGAGTTTTAATAAATTTTTACGTAAAATAGAATAAACAGCCGAATTGAGAATTACGTGGATGAAGACCAGTTTGGAAATAGTTCCGGCTAAAGAATTAGACAAAAGATGCTCCCACTTAGGAAAATAGATAGGGAATAAAATTGACAATCGTTCCGCTGCATAACGTACGTTTATGACGTAGTGCTGATAGGAAAAACGAAAAGAGAATTACATAGATTTTCAGTATGCTCGATGGTGTAATAAGAAGAGTCAAACTAAAAAATTATTATGAAGGAAACAAAACAATAAAGATAAGTGAGCTTAGGGCTGCGAAAATTGATATAAAGCTAAAAACGGTAAAATAATTGTATAGCATGTTGAGTTTGCTGGATAATATAATAAGAAGAGTCAAACTAAAAAATTAATAACATGAAAACCAATGCAATGAAAATGGGTGAGATTAGGGCTTCGCAAATTAATCTAAAACTAAACAGCCAAGAACTTGGAAAAAATAAATATTTACGTAACTTGGGAGTATTACTACGGATTATGGCAGAAGTTGTAGAAAATTGAGAAAATAGTCGCAATGGTAATGCAAATATTTGATAGAGAAAATACCATTTTCATTTATAGACATTTCAACTTCACAATAGGTTCATCAAATCATACGTATGTTGTGTTCGTATGTATAGAGCGAAAAGCTGGACTTTGATAAGCAGACAATTAATAGACTTGGGGCTGCTGAAATCTGAACATGGAGAAAAATGACAAAGACAAAGTACATATATAAAGACAAATAGAGTGAGCTAGAAGAGGCGAGAGATATAGTGCTGCAAATTGAATCATAACTTTCACATAGCTGTGATAATCTACTTTCTTCAGAAAGACATTCTCATGAAATGAATTTAGGGCCATGATTTGACCACAAAGAAAATATTCGCATTCCTGTACCCATAAACTTCTAAACGTTATATTACACGAGCTTACCGAACAAATTTCAATATTCACCAAATCACCCCCCAGTTATTTCCTACCCCCTAAAGTGATATCACCCAAAAACAACTCTAAGCGTTCCCTTGTCGGGTGCTAACTGGATACGAAATTTGAAGATGATATTTCAATTCGTTTTAAAGTTATTACTATTACTAACAGCCAGACGTACAGTCTGACCGACCGATCCACCCACAGACAAAAAAATTCGTTCCAGAATCAAGTTTACTATATGTTCTGAGAGTTTAACGCCCTTTTAGTAAAACAAAATTCAAAATTTCCGATATTCCACCACACACATTCAACCCCTAATTTAATTTCAGTACAGAATAACAGATGTTTGATAAAATTAAAAGTTTTCTAATAAACAAACCCTAAAAGGTTATGTTATTCGAGCTTTAACGAAAACATCTCAATTTTCACCACACCATCCCCTATTCATCCCCTACCCACTGAAGCGATTTAACCCAAAAACAATCCGAATCTTTCGTTTGTCGGGTGCTCACTGTATACCAAATTTTAAGACGATATCTCAGTTCATTCTAAAGTTATCGTGACTACAAACAGACAGTCATACAGACCGACAGACCGACAGGCCGCCAGATCGACAGACCGACAGACGGGCAGACCGACAGATCGATAGACACAAAAAAAAAATTTGCCAAATCATATTTCACACTTTTTACGACGTTTAAGCGGAAACATTTTTTGAAATTTTTGTCGCCGATGCCATACTTCCACACGTATTGACGATGTGGAAGTAGAAACATGCTTATTGAAAGACAATGTCTGAGTTCACCCGGCGCAACAGCTAAGCTTAAGTGCTCATCTGCTGACTACCAGTACATTTCAGTGGTTTGAGACTATTTTGTGACGTTTGTCTGTCATTCCGCTTTGCCTGGTGAACGCATACGTTGACACAACTATTCAACTGTCCAATGATGACAACAAAATTCGTTGGGCATGTTCAGTGGCATATTAACTCTTTGGAAACAATATTTGAAGAAATGATACTTGGAAAAAAGAAAATGAGGCAACCCAAGAGAAAAACTTCGGTTCAACCTCGCACAATTTATGTATTTTATAAGCTACAACGATATTAAAGGAATATATATATATATATATATATATATATATATATATATATATATATATATATATATATATATATATATATATATATATAATTCGGTGGAAGTCACCTCTGACTACGCGGGTAACAAAATGTTGGATAATTGGAACTTCAGAGAATCGGAAGACTGTTCACTTAGAAATATCCTTTATTGTTATACCAAGCCTAGTTTTCACAGTTTTTTGACCGCTTCATCTGTGCATGACAATGTGGGGTTACTGTGAAAGTTCTTATATCATTATTCTTATCGCATTTGCGAAGAAAATTTTACCTTTGGTTTTGGGAAAATAACTTTTTTAGAGGCCACAAATAAAACTACCATGACTTGTTAGTACAACATATGTAATAGCGGTAAAAAAGATTTGAAAAGTGCATTGGAGCCGAGATATACAGGGTTATTCATTAGGCGAGCGACATTGATATCTCGGTAACTATGGCAACTAGAGTTTCGGGAAAAACATTCGAAAGGTTCTTTCTAGTATAGTTGAAACAACAAGATGTCGAGTAATTGGGACGTCAGATAATCGGAGGAATGTTCACTAAGAAATACCCTTTATTGCTTTAACAAGCCTAGCTTTCGCAGTTTCTTGACCGCTTCATCAGGGCATGACAACGTGAGGTTACTGTGAAAGTTCTTATATCATTATTCACGTGGACCATCACATGAGGAAGGAACACTGCTCAATACAATATTCGCTACATTGCAAAAGAATATACATTTGGCACTTGTACTGACATACGTTTCGTCTACATAACCTGATAAACAAATCGAACTATACCAGCACTATATCCAGAATTCGTAAACAAACCTTTTTTTCACTTAAATAACAATAAATAATTAACAATAAATACTCTTTATTGTTTTAACAAGCCTAGTTTTCGCAATTTGTTGACCGCTTCATCAGGGCTACGCTAATAAAAAGAAAATCCTCAGCACATTTACAACCATACAAAAGTTTTACATCGTTAAACTTGTTTAAAAAAAACTCCATGAAAGACTTGCAAAAGCCGGACAACAGTTTAAGACCGGAGTCAGCAATTGAATAAAAATTACACCTTAAAATACAAAGAACCAAACTCACCATGACAATGTAAGATTATTGTAAATGTTCTTATATCATTATTCACGTAGACCATCACATGAGGAAGGAAAACTGCTCATTATAGTAATCGCTACAAGGCAAAAGAACATACATTTGGCACCTGCATTGGCAAACGTTTAGTCTACATAACCAGCTAAACAAATTAAAACTATACCGGCACTATATTCCAGAATTCGTAAACAAACAACAAAAGATAAGTAAGCACACGTCATTTAAAAATTGAGATTCATAGTAGCAACAGACTTATGCAAGAAGTCAGGAAAGTCCTAGAGGAATGCAGCAACCCAGACCAACTTGACACACTTGAAATTTTCACATTTAATTTTGCATTTATTTGGTTATAACTTTCTCACTATCTCAGACGCAAGTAAAAATTGTATAAAACGTTACTATGTGAATTTAATGCGTAAAAGAAGACGACATTATCATGTGTCAGTAATTTCACCACTCCTGAAAAATCTCAGCTCCCTGATATCATCACACTTGTTTACGAATTCTGGAATATAGTACTGGCACAGCATCTATGCTCTGGTGATGGTATAGTTTCGATTTGTTTAGCTGGTTCTTTAGAATTAACGTATGCCAGTCCAGGTGCCAAATGTATGTTCTTTTGCATTGTAGAGAACACTATAATGAGCAGTCTCCCTTCTTCATGTGATGGTCCACGTGAATAATGGTATAAGAACTTTTACAATAACCTTAAATAACAAGTGACTTGGATAGGTCTGTTAGCCAAAAAAACTGGACCAGGTTTTCCGAGAAAATTTTGGTTTTCTTTCGGGAAAAAATGTTTATCTTCAAAAATAAAAGCTACGGTAACCAAATTTGGTACGTAGGTTTACCGTGTAAAAAGTATGTAAAGTATGTAAAGTATGTACCAAAATTTAGAGTTTTATGTTACTAGAAAGCAAAGTTATAAAAAAAATATGTGGCGCCAGATCATTTCTATGAAAACTCACTATCATAAGGCACTCGCGGCCTTCAGTGTTTTTTCAAATGCAAAAGTCGCGATCTCCGTATAATAGTGAATTGTTTTCTACGAAAATTCGATAAAATTCTAAAATTCAATTACTTCATTAAATTTGTAGTTACTTTTTTAGGAACCGAAAAACTGAAGTCTGAACGTATGAACATATCCACGTAAATCTGCTCGGCCGTAGAGTAATATATGTTTTACATTGACCGATTAATATACCAGCTCAGACTGGTCGCTAGCAATCCGACTATCTAATTAGAAGAAAGCATTGTTTAATCTATTTGTAACACCTACTACACATAGATTTTCTTTCTGCTCTCCTTTTCCATATGAAATTAACCTATCCCAAATCTTACAATGCTCCGTGCTTAAAAAGAGGTACAAATTTTTTTCTTAATATATTTATATATATATATATATATATATATATATATATATATATATATATATATATATATATATATAATAAACCCCATAACTGAAACTACTGCCAAAGCATCAAAGAAAGGGTCTATTTAAAATTCATTTTCTGCAAACATTTAAGCAAAATGAAGGACAGTGATGGCGGAAGCTGAAACTTAAGGCCTTATAAAACTCACTTTTTATGACATTGCTTCTACATAACCCGTATTAGTTTCAGGTTAGTTATCCAGAACATTTGGTTTCCTTGTGTGTTATTTCCGGAAAAGGAAACATTTTACGAAAGAAAACAGAATTTTCCGGAAAAAACTAGTTTGATTTACCTGGATAACGAACTTATCCAAGCGACTTGCGAATGAAAGGTACTCACCAAATTTCAACAAAATCGGCCCATTATTTTTTAAATTGTCGGTGTGACATATCTATATATATATATATATATATATATATATATATATATATATATATATATATATATATATATATATATATATATATATATATATATATATATATATAAACATATAAAGTCTGAAACTAACCATGGGTCAAAATTCAAAACTTCTCATTAGCAAATTTTTTTAAAGAAAATTCACTAAAATAAATTGTGGCTGCTGGTAAATTATCGAGTTAAAGTCACCTTATCGAGATGAAATTTAAAAGTAAAACCACAAATAAAAAGGTCTGGCAGCAAGTGCCTTATGGTAGGGAATTTTTATAAAAAAAGTTAAATAGGAAATATGTGTTTATTTTTAAGAAAGCAGGCCTCATTTTTGGTGACCAGTATATCCTATATAGTAGAAACAGTGTACCATATTTCATCAAAATAACGTTATTGTTTGAAAATGTACAAAAATGTTTCCAAGATAAACTTAAAATGTTCCCGAAAAAACTAGTTTCCTGGTCACCGAACCTTATGGGATAATAGCAAACTGAGCTATTCAAATTTGAAGCATTTACTAAAAAATCGCCACCATAACGCACTTGCTGCGTCCTGAATTTCTCTTCTTACAAACATCCATCATAATTTCGTGGTCGAAATTCGATACAGTATAGGTCAGCTCATTACTAGCACGGACCGGGGGAATTCGACTATCTAATTCAAACAAAGCATTGTTTAATCTGTTTTAACTGAGCATACTAACGAACTTCTCCAAGCCACTTGCAAAAGGAAGGTACTCACCAAATTTTATCAAAATCGGCACATTGTTTTGAGAGTTATCGGTGTGACACGTATATATATATATATATATATATATATATATATATATATATATATATATATATATATATATATCCTCATTAATGATTTTTTTAATAGAAAATTCACTAAAAACGTTTAAACAATTGACTCAGAAATATTCAATTGCTGTAATTAAACAATAAAATGAAAACCACAACAGTTTGCTTAGTACTAATAAATAATTAAAACTTGTGAGCCATCAATCAACAAGCAATATACTTGGAAAAACCAAACGAAAAAAGAAAGGTTAATAAGTTTAATGAAGTAAGTGCTCAAACAGTTGACCGCCTTGCTGCAACCAAAGTTATAAACGTCTTCTATAGGATCCTTGCACATTCGCTAACATTCCTTCTTATATGTCTTGAAAACATTGGCGAATTTTCTGCCGCATAATTTCTGCAGTTGTTGGTGGGGCTTGGTAAACTTTTGATTTTACTAACTCGACAGAAAACTATCCATTAAGTTTCGTTCGAGAAATCTTGGTGGCCACGGTGTTGGTCCACCTCGACGTACCCACCAAAACATTGATCCAAAAAATTTCTTGCAGCCACAGCATAATGAGCTGGAGCGCCCTCATGTAAAATTCATATTCCTTGCCTTATATTTAATGGAATTTCTTTGAGCAGCATGGGTAGCTCGTTCGCCAAAAATGGTGATAAATATCTACATTCAACGCACCTTTCAAAAAATGGAGCTCAATCACACGATGTTCCAAAAATCCACCCCAAAAATTAATTGACCATTTTTCTTAAAAGACTGTGTAGCGAATTAAATAAGGATTAGCATCAGCATAATGGTGGATACTTCTTCTGTTTTGCAGTTCATGTTTAATGAACGTTGACTCGTCCTTGAACAAAATATTAGTAAAAAAGTCTATTTTCGTTAAGTTTATGCATGGCCCATTTACAGTACAATATTCTCGCTTGAAGATCCTGATTTCTGAGTTGCTGTACCTTTTTGAAATGGTACGCATGGTAGTCATTTTGCATTAAACATGTTTGTATTGTTGTTGTACTTACTCCAAATTGATCATCTTTGACTGGTTTAAGAATTTTCATTCCTATTCAGTAATATGTCTCTGCATATTATTATTCATCACATAGTTTTCTTGTAAAGGCTTGGTATGGTCTAGTGTTCCCTTTACCTAAAATCTGTTTTTGGGTCTTTTTAGAGTAAGAAACTAGGGGCTGTCTTCTTTGCGGGGAGCGTTGTTTATACAGTCTTTGCTGCCAAAACAAAGTTCTCGTCGCTTTCCCCAATCGTATAAATCATACCAGTCAATTCTTCATTTGGATAAAAAACCATATTACCTGTGAATATATAAATATAATTATATTACACTCGAGTAATTAAATTGAACTCAAATTTTGGCCAAAAATAACAGCAATAAGAAACAAGTGCGTTATGGTAGTGAATTTTCATAGAAATGATCTGGCACAAAATATTTTATTATAACTTTTTTTTCCTGTAACATAGAAATCTTAATTTTGGTGTATAGTTTACTTTTTATATCGTAAACCTACCTACCAAATTTGGTTATCATAGATTTTTTATTTTTTAAGATAAAAAATTTTTCAAATGAAAATTAAAAATTTTTCCGAAAAACTTCGTCTGATTTTTTTGATTAACAAACTTGTCAAAGCCATTTACAAAGGGAAGGTACATGCCAAATTTTATCAAAATCGGCCTATTATTTTTTGAGATAAAAAACCTCGTCAGATTTTCCTGACTAACAAACATATCAAAGCCATTTACAAAGGGAAGGTATATGCCAAATTTTATCAAAATCGGCCCATTATTTTTTGAGTTATCGGTGTGATACATATATATATATATATATATATATATATATATATATATATATATATATATATATATACATATATATAAATATATATATATATATATATATATATATATAAACATATAAAAATTGAAACTGACCCCGGATATGGGTTCTAGGGGTCCTAGATCGCGCTCATTTGAAGAAATTTTTTCAAAATTCAAAAGTCGAGATCTCCTCATTAGTGAATTTTTTCTAAGAAAATTCACTAAAATTGACTATATCAATTTGAATAACCTTTTATAGATATTCATCAATTTGACAATTCAGCGCCAGTCAAGTTTTCAAATACACCTTGATTTCTTACGTTATCAGGGCATTGGTCAGCATGTAGTAGTAACAGAATTCGTAAAAAGTTTAATAACTCAAAAATAGCTCGCTTCATATGGTACCCTTATACTTTTGAAAAAGAATCTACTTCTGCATCCGACCGTGTAATAATATACAGATTTTTGTATTTGAAAATATTGAGATTTTTTCCTCTGAATTTCTTTAAAGCGAAACTATTATTATGAATTCCCTGTGTAATAATTTCAACGTCAGCAGATCCCAAAGTGTAGTTTGAGGGATGAAGCGTACAAAATTCGAATGTATTTTAGCGAATTTTCATTAAGACAAATTCGCTAATAGAGAGGTCACGATGATAAGCTTTTGAAAAAATTTCTTCAGATGAATGCGAATTTGGGTCCCTAGAACCCAAAACCAAGGTCCATTAAAATTTTTATATGTTTATATATATATATATATATATATATATATATATATATATATATATATATATATATATATATATATATATATATATATATATGTGTGGGTATTCGAGCGATAACTCAAAAAATACTAAACTGATTTCAATCAAACTTGGCAAAAATCTTTTCTGGGCAAATCCGAGGTCGAGTTCGTTAATCAGCCTTTATGCTCAAGTTTTTCCGGTGGAGAATTGGGGAAAACTTTTTGAAAACGATATATTTTTGTAAGTATCAGAGTAACTGGAATAAGACTTTACATGTGGCTACAAATAGTGCAAATAAACATGTGTTGTGAATTTTAAGTAATTTGGACCACAATATTTAGGTTTTTTTCGAAATTAAAAATAAAATCCCAAAGACATGCTTTGAAACGACTTAGTGGTTAAAGTCGAATGCCTGGCAGACAGAGTAGTTAACTGCAACGCGTAGATTAATTCATACAACCGGTATAAACCATATAGCAACGGTAACCAAACTAAATATATACCAGGCAGAAAACAAACTAACCGAACCAACAATCGTGAAATCTCGGCCGAAGTTATGGAAAATGACAGACGACATGAAATTAAAAATTTGCCAATTGATTGCTATTTAACTGGGCGATTCAACCAATTATTAAAATACACTATATCTGTAGCTTTATTAACGGCCTCAAACACAGTTTTAGCGCAGAATAATAATGTAGCAGAAATTTAAACAAAATCAAGCCAAGTCTCTATAAAAATGACTCTAAAATAGTTTCTTTTATCTTCAAACTTAAACATAAGACGTAGTATAAGACCGAAACAGTTGTAGGATGTGTTTCAATGGTAATTCTACTATCTAAATCTGTAATTACTTAATTATCTATACTTTGAAAATAATATCCCGGGCATGAAGCCGATCTAAAGTATGACCCAAATAAAACCTTTGTTGACGTATAGCTAGATAGCGCGGCGGGTACCGTGTTCGCATCCCACGCAGAAGGTTATGCTATCGAATCCATCAGCTGGATGAATGTATGTTTTTTTGTTTAAAACGCCTAAATAAGTTTGTCACCTTTGAGTTGAGAAATTATAATTTTGTTATTGTTGTAATTGTTATTGAAAAAACCGGTTTTATTAGGTTGAAATCATACTGACGATTAATAGGGAAAAAAAGCAAATACGTTTACAATTTGGCAGATACTTTACTTTTCTAAATATGAATTAGGTTTCGTTTTGAAATCTTCTGTACAACTTTTATCAAATTTGTAATATAAGTTTATTTTAAAGAGACTTACACTATCTACAGATATAGGAAAATTTGGTTCTTCATCTTAATAGAACATTGAGTTTTGGGCATTTTTCTCTAAAGGAGTTAAACGGCAAGATTTTTTTGATAATACAGAGATATCGATGGTAATACTTTCGAAAGAATTCTTCAAATGTGCCCATACCAGGACCTCTAAAATCGATCTTCAAGGTCTGTGTAAGTTTAAAGTATTAACTTTACTAATATGCCATATAATAATAGTGTACAATTCTTATGAAAATTTACTACTATAAAGGTGCTTCCCATTTTTTTTAAATTATGAAATTGGATATTAATTTCTGAGAGAGTGGTTGCTTGGAGTGAAATTTTCCAAAAAAAGTCGAGTATTTAAGAAAATATTGATTTTAGACCTATGGTATTTTGACCAATTTTAATCAGAATATCATGTAGTATCCATATGAGTAACATACAGTGTGTTTCATTTGAAAAAATCATGATAAATGCTCTCAGGAATTTATGGGACAGTCTGTGTAATTGAAAATAATTTTAGGTTATGAAGCCTAAGAAATACAAAAAGTTTTTTCCGAAACTTTTTCTTTTTAACGCATCAGTTCAGATATATTGAACGAATACTTTGAAAAAGACCACGGTCTATATATATATATATATATATATATATATATATATATATATATATATATATATATATATATATATATATATATATATATATATATATATATATATATATATATATATATATAATAATAAAATGTGTTATTAATCAGTCAGTGTCGCTACTTTACGCTGTAGTTTTACTTTTAGATTTAGAGTTACTATTCGACTTTCTAAAAGGATCTAATACTTTTGTCATTAACGAGCTTTAATACTCTAATAATAAATTTGCGTTGTTCTTAGCAAAGCAGGTACCCCATCATCTATTTTCTTCTGGTTTACCTACATATTCTCATTGTGTGCACTATTCATTATAATTATAAAATATGGTGTATTTTAAATTTTAGTGGGAGAGCTTTATGAGGTTTATCTTTTGAATCTAAAGTTATAAAAAACACGCATTTAAAACAAAATTATATACTGTGTGTGCTCGAAGCGTGTCATTATTACACCCATAGCCAAACAAACGCACAAAGAAACAATAACAATGGCAGACAACTTAAACTAGTATTCTAGAGAAAGTGCCTATATAACAGAGGTTAACAACATTTATGAATAATGCGATGTTGATTGTTATATCTAGTGCAAATTAGAGACAACTGATTTTTTTGTCATTTGAATTTAACACACGCAAGCAGAATATAAAAAGTCTGGAGTAACAAATGCGTTGTGGTAGCGAATTTTTCTAAAAATATTTCAAATAACGGAGAACAGTAAAATAATTAATTTCGGATATACCTACAATTTTTTTTCGAAAAAGCCTGTTGGTCACGAACTCATTTAAAAGATTAAGGAAGTGAAAATGATAAATTTGGCAGGTACCTAATATTTTGTATATAGTTTTGTTCGTTAACCATCTAATGGGCCAATTTTGATCAAATTTGGTAAGTACCTCCCTTTTCAAGCGGCTTCGACAAGTTTGTTAGCCAGAAAAGTCGGCTCAGGTTTTCCCGGAAAACTTTGTGTTTTCTTTCGGTAAATTTTTATATCTCCAGAAATAACAAAGTAATGGCAACCAAGTTCGGTACACGTATTTATATTATAAAAAGTTCGGGACGCAGCAAGTGCGTTATGGTAGTGAATTTTTATTAAATGTTTCAAACTTGAATAACTCAATTTAATATACACTTATAAAGTTTAGTTTTGGTATGTAGTAAGGTATTTTCCAAGGCAAGATATCCACCAAATTTCATTAAATAACTTTGTAACATTCGAAGACAAACATTTTTTTCGAAAGAAAATTAAAAATTTGAATAACTCAATTTCCTATTAACATAGAAAGTTGAATTTTGGTAGGCAGTAAGGCCTCACGCAAGGCAACATATCTAGTAAACAGCTTTGTAATATTCGGAGAAAAAAATTTTTTTTTTAAGAAAACTCAAAATTTTCCCGGAGAACCCTGTCCGATTTTCCTGGCTAACGAACTCATCCAAGCCCTTAATAAAAGAAAGGCACTTGCCGAGTTTCATCGGAATCGGCAAACTATTAGCGCAGTTTAATAAGTTACCGATGCAGATGTAGAAAGAAAGTAGTACATACAAAATTTTCATTTTTTAGCGTTATAGGAAATTGAGTTGAAGGCATTGATTGTTAGTATATTTTCTTAAAAAATTTTACAGTTAGCGCAAACTAGGCGCCCTAGAACCCACACCCAGGATCAGCTTGAATTTATATATATATATATATATATATATATATATATATATATATATATATATATATATATATATATATATATATATATATATATATATATATCTTCGGGGCTTGTAAGTATTTAGCGGAGTATGGAGAGTAAAGGAAAAATGCGAGAGAAAGATAGGGTAATAGAGCATAAGGGAAGAAGTGACAGTGTAGAGTGGGAGGATGTTAGTAAGGGAGAATGTCAGAGAAGAGAGTCGTTGGAGGTGAATGTGCTGATAATATGGTGGAAAAGATGTGGTGTGAAATTGTTCTATGGTAAGACATATGAGTTTTGAACTGGAGTGTTTCAAATTGGTATCTTTTGTTTCTACATTGGACAGCGTCGGGAGGGGGTGAAATTAACTGTGGTGTGGATGGCGTATTTTAGTTTTGTTTGTTTTTATTTCATTTTAGTTTTTGCTGATTAAGTCGAGGAGCCTATTAGGCGGTTTTGCATTTGTTGTTCTTTAAATAAACATTAGTAGACAAGAGTAACGCAATATAAAATAGGTAGGTTATAATGTCACGGACAAGTGTATACTTATGTGACATAGATGTATGTATCTACTTTGTAAGCCTGGTTGTTTGATATTTGTGTTTATCACTAAGTTACTAAATGTATTTGCATATTAAAATATATAAATAAATAAAAATATAAATAAACAAATATATATATATATATATATATATATATATATATATATATATATATATATATATATATATATATATATATATATATATATATATATATATATATGTGTGTGTGTGTGTGTGTGTGTGTGTGTGTGTGTGTGTGTGTGTGTGTGTGTGTGTGTGCGTGTGTGTGTGTGTCACATCGATAACTCAAAAAATAACGAGCCGATTTCGATCAACTTTGGTGGGTATTTTGGTTTTGCAAATAGCTTGGATAAGTTCGTTAGTCGAGAATATCGGCCCAGTTTTTCCTGAAACATATTGTGTTTTCTTTCGGCAAATGTTTATATTTCCGGAAACAACAAAGTTCGGGCAACCAAGTTTGGTACGATGGTTTATGTCACAAAAAGTAACGTAGGTACCAAAATTTATATCTATAGGTCAAAATGCAAAAAAAGTTATTTAAAGACAAAGAATTTGAGTGCCGCTGATGCCCAGTAAATGCACAAAAGCAAGATATTTTGTGTGGATAACAAAATCTATTGTACGCTGCAAATAAAGACTAAGTTTTTGGCGCAAAATGATTAGGAAATTCCAGAAAATTTACCTTAGAAATTTGGTAACTTTTCCTCTTAAAACGTCAAAGTCGTGATTTGAAACGCCAAAATTGGCAACTTTTAAGCAAAGAACACAAAGAGGATACGGAGAATGTAGAGAAAATGTCGCAATAAGTGTCTTTTACACGTCCTTAGGTTTCAGGCTCAACCGCCATTGTGCTTCATTTTACTAATATTTCCAAATTTTTTTTTAAATAGACCCTTTCTCTGATGCATTAGCAGCGGTTTTAGTTATAGCGTTTATGGTTTAATTGTCCATAATTTTTAGCGAATTTTCGTAGAATACATTTGCTAAAGAGAAGACCGCGATTTTTGTTGAATTTAAAAAAGATTTTTTCAAGTGAGCACGAACTAGGTCCCTCACAATCCATATCCGGGGTTACTTTCAGTTTCATCTACATATATACAGACGCATTTCTACGGTACATCTCAGTATTATTGTTATTATACAAGATACGAGAAACCATTGTATATGTTAAATATAGCGTATCTTGAGCTGCATCTTATAAAAATTAGTTTGTCAATCACAGGTGGCCTATAAGTCGTTGACGATACATTTTTTTTTAATCGAACATCCCTTATATTATTGCATTTTTGCATTTTCCATCAAATTGTGATCAATGCTTTTTTTCGAGTTTTTGGAACTTTCCACGTTTTTGGCAAATATCAAAAATTGTGATACGGCGTTTTTACCAATAGAAATCGGAGTCCCATGCAAATGACGCATTCAAAGAGGTTTGTTTTCGTTTATACTGTTTCGTGAAAAAATAGAGATGCCGTATACAGGGCGGTCTCAGATAGTGACTGAATTGAAAAAAAAATCAAACTGACGTAACTCAATTGTTACAAATATTAGAAAAGCCGTTGCGTTTTACATGTGAAGAGCATAATAATAAATATTTAGCAAGTTATTTAAAAATAAATCTTTTCGGAATTTCGTGAAGAAATTGCTTGAAATTTTTTATGCAAACCACTTTTTTGGGAGTTTTGTAGAAAAGCTTATTTGATGCAATATGGTACATTGTTTCTACTATATAGGCTATACTGGAAACCAAGTTTAGCGCCTGCTGTAGTTAAAAAAAGTTTGGACGCAGAAAGTGGGTTATGGTAGTGAATTTTCATAGAAATGATCTGGCACGAGTTATTTTTTTAAAAAAGTTTTTTTCTCATAACATAGAAATCTATATTTTAGTGTATACTTTACTTTTCATATCGTAAACCTACCTGCCAACTTTAATTACCGTAGCTTTCTATTTTTCGCAGTAAAAATTTTTATCGAGAGAAAACTAAAAATTTTCTGGGAAAACCTGATCCAATTTTTCTGGCTCACCAACTTATCCAAGCCACTTACAAAGGGAAGGTATATGTCAATTTTATTACTTTTTGAGTTATCGGTGGGATACGTACATACATACATACTTATATATATATATATATATATATATATATATATATATATATATATATATATATATATATATATATATATATATATATATTGAAACTGGCCCCAGATATGAGTCCTTGGGGTCCTAATTCGCGCTGATTTGCAAAAATTGTTTCAAAATTTAAAAGTCGGGATCTCTCCATTAGTGATTTTTTCTACGAAAATTCACTAAAAAGACATATTAAACGTTAAAAGCATTTTTATGAAAATTCTCTACCATAACGCACTTGATACGTCCAGACATTTTCCTGTGAGAATACAAAAGAGGGCAAAAGATTAAAAGTGTGTATGTTATTTTTTTTTCAACTTCAGCTACCTACAAAATCACAAAAAAATGTTTCTATACAAATTTGTTAAAAAAGCTTTTTGCTAGAAAATTTCTACAAAGAAACTGGAAAAAAAACGTACAAAAATATGCAAAAACGGTTTACCAGAAGAGTAAATTGAAATTCGCTAAAAATAATTGTTGGCTCCAAAGTATATGACAATTTTTCACAAATCATTAAAAATGTTTGTTTATTAAAGTCGCCAAAATTGTTTCCACACAAAGTGAATTACCATTTTCTATAAAATGAGATCTGTGGTTTTTAAGACGAATAGTCAGGTTTCAGATGATATAAAAGATGCAGGCTCTTTAAAATTCTGTAACTCGGTTTTTAATTGTAGCACATGAACGACATTGAATAACTACGTTTTCTATCATATCAGCAAAAATTATTTTTCCGTTAATCCTTCAAACAATAAATACTGAATAACTGATCGAAACAATTTTCTTATCAAAATTTATCTTTTTGGGACACGTTTTAAAAACTTCACAGTTATATGTGTCACTATCTATTTTTTTAATGCCAAATTTTGACAGTTTATTTATAAAACATCATAGTTGTTACCACAGTAACTAAATTGCATTTTGCTTACTAAAAGTAACAACAGTAACTAAATTGCATTTTGTTTACTAAGAAGTTGTCAGGCTACTAGATATCAATTTACCCTCGTATTCTGAACGTTATGTATAATCAAAGATAACCACAATTATGTATTTATAAGCAAGTAAATAGAACAAACCTTCTACGTATTTTACAAAATAAATGACTGTAAGTGGAATGCGACAAAGTACCTATTTAGGTATTGATACTATGTCAATTAATTATCTACATGTGGATTTGTCGTTAAACAACAGCTGTTATGCGTTTCCTCGCAGATCGGCACTGAAACGCTCCAACGATTTTATTTTTAGTTCCGGAGCAAATAGTTAAAATAATTGTAAGTGACATGGAGAAATTTATCATTCCAGAGGACACTTTTTATAAACTCTAAAATAAGAGCCAGTAAAGATAAAATGAACTGCTGCTGCAACCGTTGTTTGACAGGCGCGTCACCCATGAAAACGTTCTCCAATTAGTCGAGTGAGATATGTTCTTCTCGACGCCGTACTTTTATAAAATAAATCCTGCTATTTTATTTTACGACAGAATTGATAGCCAGACTTGTCCTTTTGCTTTTAATGGTGAAGAAAACAGTTTACACGTAAGTAGCTGTAGCAAAACTTGCATAATGCCTTTCTTGTATGGAAAACAAATACCATAAATCTAGATAATGGTGCGATTTGATGAAAGCACAATAAGACTCTATCACAATAAATGTCCTTACAATATTAAATTGCCTAATATTTTCTAGTATATAGTGGTAACGCAACATAAATTATAAAAACCAAAGAGTTTGCGTAGCTCAGTTTATAACAACATAATTTTAAACTTAGTTCATTCTTGTTGTTGCCCTTACTTTGTAAAACCGTTCCATATAATACAGACGTGAAGACTATTCCTCTTGCATCACAAGCGTTCCTATTCTTTTCTGTGACCGGCTTCGCTGCTTGACAGCGTCATCAGACAGCAGAATATTAATTTAAATTTCTGATGATGCTGTCATGCAACGAAACCGGTTACAGAAGCTAAAACGAACAATTCTGAAACCAGAGAACGTCTGCACGCCTGTATTTAGTTTAAACTTAATCATCCTTTTCAACAATTAAAAATATCCCGTTAAAGGGACATTCGTTCTTCTACGTTTGGTGATAATTTCTAGTTTTGCTGCACATACGGTTAATGTACAAACTAAAGCTCGCTATACAATCAAAAACTTTCAAGCTAATGATGCTATATTGATATTGGTTATTATGGTTACAGAACAATCAGCGGGTCCGCTGCGGTTTCTTATGCATTCAATAAATCTTCGAGGCATACTTGAAACTAAATGATTTATGGTATCCCGGGGAATCACATACCAGGCTTCTTGAATTCGGTGACGAAGGTCGACTAAGGTATTTGGCAATTGGCGTAAATTACCCATCCATTTGCCAATCATATCCCACACATGCTCAATTGGTGACAAGCCTGGGGAGCGAGAAGGCCATGGAAGCAGAGTCACGTTATTTTCTTGTGAGAACCTTGAAGTAACCCTTGCTGTATGGGGACGTCGGTTCTTGCTGGAAAATAGGTTGAATTAGCCCTCGGGGGTACGGCAGTGCAACAGGATGCAGTACGCTTCGTATGTAATCATTTGCATGTAAAAAATTTCTCAGCAAAAACTAGAGGTGACCTGCTACCGTATGTTATCACACACCATACTACCACGCCCCGTGTAAGGGCGGTAAGCCGTTCCACAGCAAATTCTGAATGTCTGCGTTCTCCACGTAATCGTCTCACTTTTCTGGGAGCATCGTGCACCCAGAGATAGAATCGGGACTCGTCAGAGAACATAACACGATTACAATCAACATCCCAGTTTCATTTGTCTTTACACCACTCAAGCCGAGCATCACGATGTCGAGATGTCAGTGGGAGACATAAAAGTTGTCCATACAAATGAAGCCCAAAGGCGTGAGATAAATGGACCACCAACAGGCCATTATGCAACATTGTAACTATCCAATAACGCAGACCATAAGTGTCAGCATAATTATCAGAAGGCAACTTGAAATCAGCATAGTAGAGGACACTTTGGGAACGACGCAGTGAAGTGAAACTAAACCGTGAGCAGCTAAGTCAGCAGGACTCCAGGTCACCTCTACAAAACAATAGAACCACACCCGAGTAGATATGTTATAAATAGCCAGCCCGCATTCCTGTTTCTCGAGTTTTACTTTGCACATCGCGTGCTATCTTATGTCACACTTACGTTGATTAATAATTCTTTTATTCTTTTGTATTTTATGTCTTATGTATTAATTATGTAATCAATCAATAAATTTGTTAAAAAAATTAATATGTCCTAACCGTAAAGTAAGTGGCGCTGTCGGTAGGATAGGTTATAAAATCGAACGTAAATCGATTTTTACGTGTATCGACATTTAGTAACCATAATCTAGCCAAGCAGATCAAAGCAGAAGTCCAATCAGTAGCCAAGCAGACAAATGATAGCAGAAGCTGTAATGCCTATGTAAGTTGTTTGCTACTTCCTTGTTTTTCCCATAATTTTATATTTGATGATATATATATATATATATATATATATATATATATATATATATATATATATATATATATATATATATATATATATATATATATATATATATATATATATATATATATATATATATATATATATCTTCTGTTGTTTAGAGCTCTCCCAGTTCCACCAATATGAACAGTGTTGCAATCAGGATCTCCACAACTAAGGCAATAAAGTCCTGACTTCTTAAGGAGGGGGATGTCGTCTTTATTGTGAACTAACATCTTGTTCAGGGTGTTCTTCGATTTGTAACCGAATTTTACATTGTCTCTCTTCAAAACTTTTGTTCTTCACATATTTACTTTTGGAACTGAGCAGTTTGTACTTAAAGATATGGAAATCTACAGATACACCTACAACTC
Organism: Tillus elongatus; assembly: GCA_964006375.1. Taxonomy (NCBI): domain Eukaryota; kingdom Metazoa; phylum Arthropoda; class Insecta; order Coleoptera; family Cleridae; genus Tillus; species Tillus elongatus. Next base: position 117,389,663 of record OZ023263.1, read on the forward strand.
CAACAACACTGTTCTAAATGCTTCTAATACCAGTGAGATTAACTTTCCGCCAATTTATAGAAATATCCTGAATTAGTGCCATCTACGGTGAAAAACTTAAGTATTCTGTGGAATCAAGGAGCCCGGAAATATTTCTTGTTCTGTGCTTCTCGGCACGGCCCGATAGGTGTCAACGTCACTTGTCTGTCACTTTTGGCTAAAAATCGTAGTTCATTTCTTGCCTTTTCCCGTTCACTTCTGATATTAGGCTTTTAAGTGTCCTCCATTTCAAATGCTAAATTTTTATTTGTATTGCCGTGTGTCCATTGCTGTGATTTGAGGTTTTGATGCTTCTAATTCTGCTTTCACCCTTATAGTGCAGGGAAACAAAAACGACAGTCGATGAAAACAGCCACTATGATAGATTTCTTGTAAAGTTCAGTTCGTGTTATAATGTTTAGCCATTTTGGTTTTAATCTTTATAGGTGTCATGGGTTGAACTCAGTGTTTTTCTCTAAAAGTTCTGCTCTGATTGTGCAGCCTGTCTCGATAGCTTCTCCTTCTATTTGTGTAAAGACATGAGATTGTGGTACTCAGTGTACTTTTAAACTTAACTCACACGGGTTCCTACCCATTTTTTTTGCTAATTTTACTGCTTTTGCATTGTTGTTTGTGCTGCATAGAGGTGCCTCGACCAAGCTTTGGGCATTTTGATGTCTTTAACTTTTAACTTTTAGCTTTGATTTTATAAATGTAACTGTTGTAGAGCATCTTAGCGTTGACTTTAGTTTCTAGGTAGACCTTGCTTGTAAGACTGTTTAGAATTTTGTAGCTGCTTGTGTCGTGTGATACTTGCCGACCTACCAGAAACTTTGTTTCTGGCACAACCACTTTGTGTAATGTTTCAGGAAGCCCCTGAAGATGGCCTGTGATATGAGCCGTAGGGCTTTTACTAAATAAATTCAGTCTGGAGTATAGCCTTGTTCAGTTCTTTTTATCTTATATATATATATATATATATATATATATATATATATATATATATATATATATATATATAACTTTTAAACTAGTACATCCAAATATTATACAGGTATCCATACGTACACGCACCAAAAGTAGGTCTATAAATAAACGACATGTTAAAGCAAAAAAAGTCGCAGTCCATACAGCTCACCTAATTGGGTTATATATCGAAAAAACTTGACAAACCAAATAAGCAAAAATGGAGGATTGTGGTGGACTACGGCAAGCTAACTGAAAGAACAATACCAGCTAGTCACCCAATTCACAAGTTGATGAGAAAAACAGCGATAACCACGGATACAGGCCATTGGGAATATTTGAGGTTGCCGCTCTAGTTATGTGGGGATCCGGCGACAGTTCCAGACTAATGCAGTGTGTTTTGCAATGCCTAATAGGTAAAACATGCTTAGTATACATGGATGACGTCATAGTATTCTCAACATCATTACAGGAGCACGTCGAAAAATTGAGATTATTATTCGAAAGATTTAGACAGAGTAACCTCAAAACTCAGTTAGATAAGAGTGATTTTCTAAAGAAAGCGGAGTTTTTTGGACATGTAGTCAGCGAACAAGGTGTCAACCGAACCCTCGAAAATTAGAAACTATAAAGATATCCCCGATACCAAAAACAAGCAAAGAAATTAAATTATTTTTAGGACTAGTGGGATACTATAGAAAATTCATAGAAATTTTTTCGCATGTCAGGAAACCACTAACTAAATGCTTAAAGAAGGACTCAAAAATAGATATTAATGACGAAGAATATATTTCTGCCTTTAACTCGTGTAAATATATCCTAATGAATTCACCAGTGATAATCCCTTCGCATTTTTCTAAAGATTTCATTTTAACCACGAACGCATCAAATGTAGCGATCGGCGGCATATTAAGCCAAGGCGAAGCAAATTCAGATCATCCCATAGCGTAAGCAAGTAGAACTTTAAACGAAACTAAATCTAGGTACAGTACCATTGAGAAATAATTATTAGCTATAGCGTGAGCAACAAATTATTTTAGACCATATTTATACGGATGGAAATTTACTATTTACACGGACCATAAACCGTTTTCCTTAAACCAACCAAATTCAAAATTACTTAGATGGAGACTGAAGTTAGAAGAATAAGAATTTACAAAGAGCACAAAAAAGGAAAATTAAATTATAGAGTAGATGCAATCTCTAGAGTAGAAATAAATCCACTAGACGGAGATAACCAATCCATGATAAATAACGTCGATGACGAGGAAGAAATTATAACGATTGAAGATGACGAGACGGCAAATTCCAATGCAGACTCATATTCGGTACCCGGTATACCGATACTTGAGGAAGAAATCATTAACAGTAAAACAAATCAAATATTTTTCAAGCATACCAAAACACCAGCAATATTTTCAATTGGAAAGTACAAGAGAAATTTGATTTACTCTAGCATTAATTCAAACGAACCAAGTCAAATAGAAAAATTCATAAAGGAATATTGTTTACCGGAAAGAAAATATTAGTGTGTTTTCGTAAATGAACGCGAACATGAGTTAGACAGTTAGGTAATAAATCGAAATTTTAATAATGTAGAATCACCCAAATTCCATGGATGTTTGGAAATGTGAGAGAAAATAAACGACGACGAGTGAATGTAAAAAATCATGCAGTACCATGAAGGAACAAGCAATCAAAGAGGGGCCGAAGAAACACGTAAGGATGAAAAATATTTGTTACTTTCCGAATCTGAAAAAACACATAGGTGAATATGTACAAAACTGCGAATATTGTAAGACGTGCAAACATAACAGGAACCCAGTACAAATTGCGTTAGAACACACCCCCACGTCATCAAAACCTTTAGAAATATTACACATAGATACGTTTTAAATGGAACAAGCAATACTTTTAACAATAATAGACTCCTTCAGTAAATTTGCTCAAGCATTTCTGATTATTTTGTTAAGGTGCATTAGAAAATTAAACCACTTTAATCAAATATTTTTCACAATATGGCGCATGTAACACAATAATTGCAGACGCAGGCACTGAGTTTTTATATCTAGTGGTAAAAGAGCTACTTGCAGCCTATCAAATAGAAGTATACACAACGACACCGCAAAACCTCATGTTAAATGGCCTGATCGAACGATTTCATAGTACTGTAATCGAACATTATCGATTATTTAAAGCAAAATGTAAAGAAATGAAACCAATAAATTTAATACCGTAATGCATCTTTGCATACAATTCCACTATACACTCACAAACACTTAAACCACCCTTCGACTTAATATTTGGCTATATACCCGAAATCTTTAATTATGACCCGGAAGTAATACTCATCCAGGAATATAACGCTCGACACAAAGAGTTAATGAAAATTATTTACGAACTAGTACGAAGTCGTATAGAAAACTCAAAAATTAGAAAACTGCAGAGAACCAATAGAAACACAAATCAACCGTTTAAAAAGGGCGACATTGCGTACAAAAAGATTCCTCCTGGATCTCACCAAAAAAAAAACATAAAAATTTATTCTCAGGACCGTACTCGATTTCACTATTAGAATATAATAAAGGTATTTTAATAAATCACAAGAATGGCCAACAGACTATATCACATTTTCGTAATTTACGCCTTTCAGGTTCCTCACTGCAGGAATAAACTCCCAGATACAAGACTTGACAGAAAACACAGGCATAGTACCCAGAATAATAGGAACAGCTTACTCCAAAAACAACAGATGGAAACTACTGCACGTACATGACTTAAAACAATTACATGACGATCATGGCAAAATAAAGCAATATTATACCGAGACAGTAAAGTTAATGACAAAAGACTGCCAATTAGAGTACCAGAATTTTATATTATCTCTTCATTTTACGATAAGTTGTATAGATGAGATATTTTACAGGATCTTCCAGAATATAGTTAGTAACTATATCAATATCACCATTAGTAATAATAACAGAAAACGGCGCGACATTATAAACGGGTTGGGACCGATTTTGAAATCGGTCACACGTAATTTTGACTGATTCTGAAGTTTTACTCTGCACATCGCGTGCTATATTATTATATCACACGTACGTTAATATTTAATTATTTTATTCTTTTGTATATTATGTCTCATGTGTGTGTAATCTAACAATAAATTTGTTTAAAAAATCAATACGTATTAACCGCAAAGTTAAGTCGCGTGTTCTGCGATAGATCGTTGCCGTAGAAGTTATTTGTTGTAAAACTCCCAACCAAGGATTTACATCGACCGGGTTGCTGGAACTCTGTCTTGTAAACCCGCAATCCTCAAATGACGATCTTCGTGTGCTGAAGTCGCTCGAGGTCGTCCGGATCCATGACAACGGTTATGAATTTTTTCTTTAGCGCAACACTGTAATGCTGTTGACACACTGCGTCTTATGCATTGGAAAATTTGTCTAATTGAAAAACCGACTTCCCGCATACCAACAATTCACCCCCCTTCAAATTGACTTAAATGCAAATAATTGTTTCTTAAACGGCTCCTAGGCATAATTACTCAATTACTAAATAAATGAAGCACAAGTCGCTCAGAAACATTTCTTTAAACTGCAGGAAAGTCAAATTTAAAGAGATAATTTATTGGTAAACAAAATTTAAAAAGTGACCAAATAAGAAGATTCTCGAGGCCAATCTGAAGAACCCCGAAAAAAATATTTAAAGTTTGGACGCAGCAAGTGTGTTATGGTAGCAAATCCTCATAGAAATGATCTGGAACCAAACATTTTAAAATTAAAGGCTTATAACTTTTTTTCTTGTAACAAAGAGATCTAAGTTTTAGAGGCATCATATGAAGAATTTTTTACTTGAAAAATTCACTAAAAGTGTACACCTGTACACATTGTTTGTCCATATTGTTATCATTTCTTATGAGAGACAAAACAAAGTAGTATAGAAAATTTCATTGGAATTGGTCGACTCGTCCTGGGTGTTCGGATTTTTTTAGTCAATATATAAACATATTGATCTGCCCGGAATGGAAATTCAAATCACAACAGACTAGTCAAAGTTGTAATCCTGACGTAAACTGATATTAATGTTATTATTTTTACAAAATATAAATAAGTTAACCCTATAATCTCTATCGTGTAATAACCGGTGATTTTTAATATTATGCCCCAGATGTGCTATCATTCACGTTAAACAACAATAACTCTCCCCGAGTAACTGCAATAATTACAACGTTTTTTTAACTTTCTGAATAAACACACGTCAGGTCAACAGAAGTGTAAAAAATCGACGCGTGGCTTAAACTGCACTTGATAGAGCTACCCAATCAACTCGCGGAAATAGAAAACCTTAAGCATATTAATAAAAAATTAATTATTTCATGTAAACAATGAACTACAATGCATGTGTTTTTTGTTGTCATACTTGTCATTCCGTTGCCCACATATTAAAGTTATCTGTGCGCAGAAAAAATATTGGCACTTTAAACGCTTTATCATATTCAATGACTATATATTTTACCATAGAGAAATAATGTAAGCAATGTGACACTAATCCCTGCTCACTTTCCACCTTCATTTCATGGCAAAGTGTAAGCTTGGTCTTTGGACCCATTCGAATGCGGTAGAATATTTAAGAATTTATTTTAAATACTTTTTAGAAACGTACTCATATTTTCTGCAATTTAGGTGCTCATCCGTTACCTTTTACAGTGTACCATTAACTGAGTTAATTCCCACATCATAGCGGAAAAGATATAAACTCAATGTGCCTCTTCATAGTTGAATAAATGGCTTCTATATTGTTTTCCTTGTGCATATTTTAAGCATAATTCTCACGTACTGCCTTTATGGTCTTATTTTGGTACCCCTATCTGAGGCAGAGGACGAACTCCTCAGGCCTTACGCCACTGGTAAATATTAGTTTTTCATTTAAACCAATAATGTTCTCTGAATTTTTCGAAAGTTTTATGAATCCAAGTAGCCTGTAATCGCTTCTCCTAGTATTTCAATATTTTTTTGTGATGGTACAACGCTTGCTTTGTTATACGAATAACTTTTGCTCTACAATTTGTGCCTAAAGGTTTTTTGGTCAACATCGGACCAAGAGAGTCTTTGGCGGTACAATATATTAGCCTTTTTGTGTGTTGATGACAATAGCTCTCTTTACCGGCACAACACGTTGCTTTGGCCTCAACCGTCCTAGATAGCTTCTTTCACTGCGACTTCCAGTCACTGCATACTTACAGCCAGCCAACATTACGACTTCTTCAAGATTCAAGATTACCAAGAGCTTGTTTACCGCTACGATTTTGTTTAGTGCAAATATAACAGCTAACTATTTTGGTTTTCTTATTCCAATATGTAGTTCTACCTCACTTTATTTAAGTAGATGAATTTGATTAGGTTTTTGTATAAAAACGACGAGGAACGATGCACGGCTTACATATGCTCCGGAGGTGGTCAACATAAATTAGCCTCGGATATTGCCTTATTGGAGTGACATAAAAGTAATGCATTATTTTAACACGCGAACGGCTAGTCTAATTTCACTGGGTTATCAAAAATACCTACTTGTACACACAATTTTGATTCTGCATTGGCATGGATATTTTCCTGATAGAAATCCAATTGAAAGATATTGAAGCATATGCAGAACATATTTAAACGCAGTCACGTCGTTTACAACCAAGAATTACTTGAAATAGCTTATCAGGGTTTATGCCATGAGCTAGATCAGTTGGTTGCTAAGGTGATATTATTTCGTCTAAGAAAAGGTTGGGTTACTGCATTTTTCATTATTGTTAATGGATTTAGTTTAGTTTGTAGATCTAATTTAGATTAGTTTTCTAATTATATTTTTAACGTATGGGTTTTTCTGGAAAATAAAACCTTTTTTACACATTTATATACTTAGAAAGGCAGATATTGGCAACAGGAAACTTTGGCCCTAATCGTTTTTGACTAATTACAGTACCTGCATTTCGCCTCAGCAATCGTAGTTGTCTCTCATGAATTAAAGATAATGACGAATGCAGCAAAATAGAATATCACAATCTCCTGTTTACCTACGAATCTCGGTTCGGATTTTTAGCTGATAAAAGAAGAGCGAATACGCGATGTGTAAGTGGATCTCTAGACAGGAGTAAGCACTTCCAGAAAGTCCATCATTACCGAGTAGGCATTTTGATGGTATCGACTAAGATCCATTCGGGCGATAAAAAAGTTTACGCTCTGTAAGAAGCCCTGAATCCAGGGCATTACAACCATATTTGTATGCTGTCAGATTTAATTTGTAAGGAGCACAATGCTTTTCTAAAAATTGCACATTGCATGTAAAATTGGTTCGAAGAAGAAAATATTTTTCTTTTACCATGGCATCATTACTCTCCTAACCTCAGCCTACTTGATCAGGTGTGGAACATGTTGCACAAATAACTTAATCTAAGCCATCCTGCATTTGAAAATTTCGTGAAAAGACACCGGGCTCTTCTGCCATAAGATGCAAGCGATAGATTAATCTTAAGTATGTCTAGGCAAAAACATTTCACTTTTTGACATTTCTTATCCACTAAGCTAATACGACAGGAAATTGGTCATATAACAATATTCGAACGATTCGCGTTGAATGCTCTGGGTGACCGTCTTATTGGAAGTAAACAGCCTGCCTATCATTCGGAGGCATATTATGCAACTGGTCTAAGAGAAAAGTGTTCAACATTAACTCAGTAACTGTGTTGGTTTATATTTCGCTCAACAAAATAAGGGCTGATAATCACATTGCAATAAGGGATACCACAACACACATTTACTTTTTCATAATATTGTCTTCTGCAGGGACGTCGTAAGTGTAAAGTCTCCGGGGACCCCTTAACGTAGATCTTGAGAACTGACAATTCCGTTTGTAGTAAAAGTGCATTCTTCAGAGAAAATTATATTTTTAGAAAAACTGATTTTGAAAATATTGATCACCGTACTGCAGAGATCTAATCGTTTTGCTTCATCATTTTCCGTATCCAAATACAAAAAAAAAAATTAGAATGAGCCGATTTGTTTGAAAAGTGACAATCTCTCATCACCTTAGACTCAAAACCAAAAAGGAAGCTTACTCTTGTTAATTTTAGAAAATTCCTTCTAAAAACACCCCGTGTATTAACTAATTGACCTATTTTTTTTCAACATTTTAGTTTAAGACCAACTTCATGATCCCCATAAATTCAAATTTCAGGTCGAAATTTTTTGGTATATACACTCTTTGTGAACTCTATTCGTGGACACACTGTATACCTGTATGTATGTGTATATATATATATATATATATATATATATATATATATATATATATATATATATATATATATATATATATATATATATATATATATATATAGGTATATAAGATGGTTGTTAAACATCGTAACATACAAACGGCTGTGGCTGATGGACGAAGAGTTCAAGGCCATCTCAAAACTCAACTCAACTCAACAAACGGCTTTTCGTGTCTCGTCTTTTAAGATTATGCGTGTCGCATTCAGCCTTTACTAAGAAATCTAAGTACCACGAGGTATGAAATTGTTGTAAACATTTAATTAGAGAACAGTAGAGATGTGCAGAAGAAGATTTGGTAAATCCCGCAGCTCGTATGATACATGGAAGTACATGGTTTGGTAAGCCCTCGGCGCGAGTCATCTGTTCCTCGGCGAGCACATGCAAATTGCACGAGTTAGGACGCCTAATAGAGTTAATCTTGTCGTTTATGTTGAACACTCACGCGGCATAATTACCAGAGACGCAAATCTTGCACAAAGAGCTCGCCATCCACCAGCCACTATTCAATCCCTGTGTTTGTGCGTTCTAATTACGACGCCGCAAGCGACGCGAAATTAAACTTTCATCACCCATTACCATATGAGAGAGCTCTAATTAAGGTGAAGTACGAACCCATTGTTACTAAGCTTCGCTTTCTTGTTTGCACTTTGCTACATATACCTAGATTACCGTTTAGTTCTGCAGATACAACTGTTCAATAACTCCCCTTTTGCGAAAATACACTTACATACTCATAACTTAGATAATATAACTAATATGCCACATCACTACATGTCTGTCGATTCAAAGCATTTTTGATTTCTTTTATCCAAGTCCTAGTGTACAGTTTATATCATGGGAAGCGTTTAAATATATGTGTAGCGTAACGTTTATATGTACCCCATTAGGTACATGTTAAAGAGTTGATCATTGGCGTTTGCGGTATTAAACAATAAAGAGCTTTTCTGTAGAAATGTTCCCTGTGTTGTTACATAATTGACCTACAGTTACTATTCGTTTGAAACTAAAAAACGAAATAAAAATATTACATAAGAACTAGATATATCAACATTTTGACTGTACGTGGTCTTCCTTGGTTCATAAATTATTTTTCATTGTTGCACCTTCTGTTTCTTTTCCTGTTTGCAGTTTTGACGCAGTTCATCTGATGTTTAATGAATTTATTTTCTACATGTGAGCTGACACAAAATATAACCATAGCATATTATAAGCTATTTTGTTGTTCAGAACATTTTTCTCCTCCAGCTTTTCAGACATTCTTGCTTTGTTAGCGATTTTTTTTAAACAAATTTGCATATGGTAAGATCAGGACTGCAAGGGTTTAAAAAATGCTTTTTAAATAGGCGCAAGCTAGGCCACATAGAATCGATATGCAGGGCGATTTTAAATTTTTATATGTCTATATGAGTGATTTGGGTCTCGGGTTGAACCGCGTCTAGAATTTATTAAAGTTTCGTTCCTGTTTTGGAGCCTTTTTCAAGAGGCTAAGTGTTAAGGAGCGGAGGATAATTAGGGAGTAACTTGTAGAACTAGGCTAATTTGGACATAGTAATGATGTAATACACATTAATAACATAAAATAAACTTCAACAATTCATACAACTAATTTAATCGAATGACTTTAGAACCTAAATCTTTACATATTGAATCTTAATTAAAAAGTCTCTACTTATCTCTACATAATTAAAATCAAAAATCTCGATATAGATCTTTGCATTTTCAAAGCAAAAGTCTCGATAATGTTTATCCACAACACTACTTATAACCTTTCTTGGTCTACATAATACATAAATTGCAAACCTCAGCATTCCTTGTACTGTACACTGCACTTTCAACTTGTTTATTATTTAGATAAATATGTAATATTATTTCAATGCCAATGTTTATAATAGATCTGTGACCTACTTCTACCTGAAATATTACATTAATTGTTGTAGCAACTTTTACTATAACTAAATTTTAATTCTAAATTGAATTAATTAAAAAAATATATTTTAACGATTAAGAATGCCCTCTTAGATAGTTTTCTGTTCTATGAACATACTGCCGAGTCGAAAGGAATGACGTCTCTCTGGATAGCTCTGACCTGAATGTTTAATTTACCTTGACCTAAGTTTGGCACTAACTATAATAATTGAAAGAATATTAATTTGTGTACTACCCTAGGGTGATAATTGAAATAATAATAATTGAAGTAATATTAATATGTAGACAACCCTAGGTATGCTAATTGAAGTAATAATAATTAAAATAATATTAATATGTATACAACTCTAGGATGATAATCGGAATAATAATAATAATAAAAATAATATTAACGTGTATACAACCCTAGAATGATAATAAAAGTAATAATAATTTAAATGATCTAATAATATATACCCATTTTGTTTCGAGGATACTGTCTTGGGAGATGGATATTCTGCCATACTGCTTCACCATAACTTCTTCCATCTGGCCTTTATATGTGATTGCAATTCTAGATTCTCTTGGGTTGATGAACATCCATGACTTTCTGGTGATGGATTGGACACGTAATTTTGTCTTCCCTCTGGTATATCTCCTCCATTATGAAGTTGTGGTTGCTTTCCATGCTTCTTACCATGGCTGTGAAACACACATATAGATTCTCGGAGATTGGGATGCTGCTTGTGAGTTCATTATCTGTTATCTCTGTCATTGTGAAGTAACTGTACAGATGATTTGAAGAATTGTCTCTGCTTTGTTTGCAGAGCTCTTCCAACTTCACAAATTCCAGCCTCGCCGACCCTGAGTCCTTTTGGAGTGTTTTTTCTTTCACACTTGACTTGATTTGACTACGCAGCGGCCATTGTTTGGTTGATACCATGTGTCCTGCGTGTACTGTTTTCTTCTTAAATTTCCATGTAAACCTATGCTTCCATTGGCGATATTTTAAACTTGATTTGACTTGACTGCGCACCGTCCATTGTTTGGTTACTACCCTGTGCCCTGCGTGTACTCTCTCCTTCTTGGCTTTCCATTTAAACCTATGCTTCCATTGTCGAAATTGTACCTTATACCCAGCATCCCAACAATATTGCTGAGTTTGTTTTGTAGGTAAGCCTCCCATTATTGTCGGATGGCCCTTGTGTAATATATGGCCTCTGCCCATTTTAGCTCGTACCTGAATCCGACCTGCATACTCCACCCCAGTGTGTGTAAATACCTGGGTGGTTGCACTTCTTGCTGTTCTGAATTTACCCATCAACTGTTTTGCTATTTCTTCTTGGGAAGCATCGGTCAAACGATGAGTTCTTACTTCTGATATTCTTGCTGTTTCTTTCCACCTTGGTATTATTATTCTATTAATTATTGGACTAACCTGAATACCTCTTAAATTGAACCCACCTGGTCTGATCGATTCGTTGAGTTCTGTCTGTACTAATTCTGTTTGTTGCTTTGATTCCGTTCCAGATTGAATATTCTCCATATAACAATCTCCATTTTCTACCTTCGTTTCTATTGGAAATTTTTCTGTTTGTACTAATGCTTGTTCTACCTCTTGTACCTCTTTCTTCACTTTTGTCATGGACGTCTTAAAAATTGATAAATTGTTTTGTCTACTTACATTTGTTTTAATCTCCGCCGCTGATTCGGCTCCTGATTGAAGATTATCTGGATAAATTTTTAAATTAAATCTTTCCTGCTCGTCTCTGGCTTCTTCCATATCTGGTACCTCTCTACTTAAATTTGAATTAAATCTTTCTTGCTCGACCGTGGATTCTTCTACCTCTGGTACTTAGTTTTCGAATTAAACTTCAACTTTTAAATTAAATTTTTCATGATTGCTTCTTGACGCTGTTTTTGCGTAGAATTTCTGAACATTTAAATCAGTTTCCTTCTGGACCCCCTATTGGAATGCTGTCCGTTCCTTGTACTTGCATGTGAAGATTGGTATTTTTTATTTTTGGCAGTTTAAATGCTAGAAACCTAACCCTTCAATAGTGGTCTATTCGGTTCCTAATTGTTTCTGACAGCTTGTCACTGGTATTCTGGTAGCTTTGCCTTAGCGTGAAATATGCATCATCTTGAATTTCTAATTCTGTTAGTATATTTATCTCAGTTATGTTTTCTTCCAGTAATTCCCATTGTTTCTTTAATTCGTCTCGATTTCTTTCATAGCTGGAAATTACATTGTCATCGCCCATCATTTCTGCTTCCTCTAATATTCGTTTAAATTGGTTTACCATGACTTTCCGTTTTTTCTTGAGTCTCGTGCATTCTTTGTGTTCATTATGTACTTTTTCCATTTGTTCAAAGTATCTAGTCTTATAGCGAGGGTGTTCTAGTGGCCCTAATGCTTCTAATTGTTTGTTGTTTGCTATAGCTTTAACCCAATCTTTTTTTTGTTACCTTGTCTGATGCCTAGTTCTTTTTTGATTTGGTTTATTGGTCGCTTGTGACCTATTTTTTGCCTTTCACCCTGTATTGGTGCTTTTTGTGGACGCTTGTGTCCTTGTTTGATTTGAATGTTTTTTGAATTGGATTTTATTTTGTCGCTTGTGACTTTATTTTGCCTTTAATCCTGTATTGGTGCTTTAATTTGACCCTGTATAGGTGCTTGATTTGGAGCTGACCTTATTTTGGTACTTTCCTGGACGCTTGTGTCCTTATTTGAACGTGTATTGGTGCTTTATTTGGAACTGACCTTATTTTGGTACTTTCCTGGACGCTTGTGTCCTTATTTGACGCTGTATAGGTGCTTTATTTGGAACTGACCTTATTTTGAGACTTTCCTGGACGCTTGTGTCCTTATTTGACCCAATATAGGTGATTTATTTGGAACTGATCTTATTTTGGTACTTTCCTGGACGTTTGTGTCCTATATATGCTTTGGATTTGGACGCTTCTGTCCTCTATTTGCTTTTACCTAAAATAAAAAGGTATTTGGAGACTTGGGTTAAAGGACGTTTGATAAGGATAATTGACTTTAGTGAGCACTGTATTTCCAATGGCACTGATTACTTCCTCGAAGGACCATCTTCTTTAACTGTTGGCTTCGAAGGACCATGTTAAGGAGCGGAGGATAATTAGGGAGTAACTTGTAGAACTAGGCTAATTTGGACATAGTAACGATGTAATAAACTTTAATAAAATAAAATAAACTTCAACAATTTTTACAACAAATTTAACCGAATGAATTTAAAACCGAAATCTTTACATAATGAATCTTAATTAAAAAGTCTCTACTTATTTCTACATAATTAAAATCAAAAGTCTCGATATTGATCTTTACATTTTCAAAGCAAAAGTCTCTGATATTAGTCACTACATTTTCAGAGCAAAAGTCTCGATAATGTTTATCAACAACACTACTTATAACCTTGCTTAGTCTACATAATACATAAATTGCAAACCTCAGCAGTCAGCATTCCTTGTACTGTACACTGCAATTCCAACTTGTTTATTATTTAGATAAATATGTAATATTATTTCAATGCCAATGTTTATGATAGATCTGTGACCTACTTCTACATGAAACATTACATTAATTGTTGTAGCGACTTTTCCTATAACTAAATTTTAATCATAAATTGAATGATATTAAAAAATATATATTTTAACGACTAAGAATGCCTTCTTAGATAGTTTTCTGTTCTATGAACATACTGCCGAGTCGAAAGGAATGACGTCTCTCTGGATAGCTCTGACCTGAATGTTTAATTTACCTTGACCTAAGTTTATTTTTTATATTTTTATATATTTTCACGATTAGGAATGCCCTCATAGATAGTTTTCTGTTCTAAGAACACTAAGGAAGTATCAAAGGAAATAGCCTTTAAGGCCTCTCATGTGTCCGTACCATCTTAAACCAGAAAGTAGCAAAGTAAGCTTAAAATAACTCAAAACTCTAGAAATGTAAACTAAGTGGTTACTTTCATCAACTTAAAAACATTATGGCAATTTTTCCTCCTCGCCGAGTCCTAGTTTTCAACCTGTACCGTTCCCGCGGTACTTTGTCATTATTTTGAAACGAGGTTTGTGGTAGACATGCTTCTCAACTTACCAGAGCTCGAAATGATGCTAAATGCTACTACAGTACTGTGACAGTCAGGGCAACAATTAATATGAGCAACATGTTTTAAAAGAAGAACATATATTTCACAATGATAGAATTGACTTTGATTTAATGGATACAATAGCAAAAGATACGTCTACCTTTCTGGCATAGCGTAAATGTGATTTGTATGAGCTGCCATCACTCAGAAACATTAACAAAGAGGTCTGTTGAAACTTGGACCAACTTAGAAAGACCTAGATATGTGATCGTAGCATTTCAAGCAGATCGAAAACAACATAAGCAAGAAGGGCGACTTTTTCGAAAACATCAGTTTGATAGATCGCCAAGTGTTCCTAAATTTGGAATGTTATCCTTATGACTCTATGGATATGGATTTAGAGAAGTCTAAATATGTTGAGACCTGTCAAATGTATACAGATTACAAAAAAGTTTTTGTTACAAAAAAATGTAGAAGCTCTTCTAGATTATCAATAGTTCAAAGAAAAAAAGTATATTTGTAATCGACTGTCAGCATCAGAATATGTGTAATTGATTATCAGCATCAGAATAAGTCAATTAAGTCTTTAACGGTGGACATCAAGGTGGAGGTAATGAGCAAACACAAATTTTCAAATTAAACTGGAGCTTACTGTTTAATGATTTATGATAAGTGGTGGGTAAGAATATAAGCCTCTAACTAGCATCGTTAGAGCTTTTACGTAATCATTCGATAGTTAATTATGTACAAAATATTATTCATTCTAAGAAACTAGTTATGTTTGTAATGCTGTTTTTATTTTCAACCTCTGAAATTTGACGCGATGTGTCTGCGCAGATCTGAATATTTTGAAAATTGTACATTCGGAATTCACAAAAACAAAATGACCCTTTCCGACTCCCTGAATCTAGATGAGTATTTTTATGGATAATATTTGATAGTTTTGGATGTTTTTAAAATGACTTATTCTGATTTCCCGAATACAAAATGACTCATTCGGATTCGCTGAGTACAAAATAACTCATTCTGATTCTCCGAGGCGAGTATTTTTGTGTTAAACTTGATACTTTTGGATATTCTGATTCTCATTCGGTTTCCGCGAATACAGAATGACTGATTCGGGTTTCACTAATACAAATGGTTTATTCGGATTCTCCGAATCGAGATGAGTATTTTTATGTTTCACTTTTGATGTTTTTGGATCTTTTGAAATGTCTCGTTCGGATTCCGCGAATACAAAATGACTAATTGTGATCCCCCAATCGAGACAAATATTTTTGTGCGCCACACTTATAATTTTTAATATTTTGAAAATGACTCGTTCGGGTTCTACAATTACAAAATGAATCATTCGTAAAGCGCGAATTGAGACGAGTATTTTTATGTATCACATTTGATTATTTATCTAGAAATACAAAATTTTGATATGCTTATTTACAAACCGCCATATTAACGTAGCTCATTTTCGGCAAAATCAACATGTTGTATCTGTACATTCCCGTAGTTTAAACTGTTTAGATTAAAATTTTAAATTATTTTAATTTAAGATACAAACTTGCCATCTTCGATTACGTCATCTCAAATTAGACCTGTACTCATGCTGAGAACGATGATACCACACATTTGCATCTATCTAAAAAAAGTTTAGTTGGCGTATGCGCTATCTGTCATATTTACATACGTCATTTTGTGCAAAATCAAAATGGCACTCTTTATAATTTTGACATGGACTAGATGTTATTTAATATTTTAGGATCATTTTGTTTTAAAATCAATCTCCGCCAGCTTTATACGTCATCTCGGCTAATGACCCAATCCCCAACCGCCATTTTAGTTTCGTCATCGTGACGTCACAAGTCAGTGTATTGAATTCATCCACACACGCGCAGATCAAATGCGGATGGGGGTTGTACAACCGACTTTCTTAACGTAACAGCTTTTCTATGAAGCTTTGGTTAGTCTTTAGTTATTTTTTGATACACACTGTAATAACACATAAGTAGTGGCAAAAAGCTGAAGCTATCAGCGACTGGTTGTTTATTTATTTATTTGTTTATTTGTTTGTTTGTTTGTTTGTTTGTTTGTTTGTTTGTTTGTTTGTTTGTTTGTTTGTTTGTTTGTTTGTTTGTTTGTTTGTTTGTTTGTTTGTTTGTTTGTTTGTTTGTTTGTTTGTTTGTTTGTTTGTTTGTTTCTGCTTATCTGTTTATCTCTGTTTACCTGTTTATTTGTTTATGCGTTTATTTGTTCATTTGTTTATTTGTTTACTTGTTTACTTGTTTATTTGTTTATTTGTTTATTTGTTTTTTTGTTTATTTGTTTATTTGTTTGTTTGTTTATTTGTTTATTTGTTTATTTGTTTATTTGTTTATTTGTTTATTTGTTTATTTGTTTATTTGTTTATTTGTTTATTTGTTTATTTGTTTATTTGTTTATTTGTTTATTTGTTTATTTGTTTATTTGTTTATTTGTTTATTTGTTTATTTGTTTATTTGTTTATTTGTTTATTTGTTTATTTGTTTATTTGTTTATTTGTTTATTTGTTTATTTGTTTATTTGTTTATTTGTTTATTTGTTTATTTGTTTATTTGTTTATTTATTTATTTGTTTATTTGTTTATGTGTTTATTTGTTTATTTGTTTATTAAATCTCTTAAAATATACCTTTATGCTGGAAAACAGATGTGGCTAGTTGCATTTTGAATTGCAAAAACCTTTTAAAGAGCTTGAGCTTAAATATTTATATTTTATAGATCCTTTTTATGAGCATTAAGCTGTAGTTTTAAACATTTTAATGGCAAATATTTCGTAAGGAGTCTACTTTAGCAAAATTTTCAGGAACACATGTATAAAAAGCTTTTGAAAGTAATATGGCCGGCGCCCTCTAGGAACTACGAGAACACTAAATAGGAATTACGGTTGACCGCCAGGAGATACACCCTTGCGTTAATTTTGGCCATTCCCTCTTGATTTTGAACTACATACTACTGTATTAGTCCTAATTTTGGCACACTTTGTTTTTTCAGGAAAATTATCAGCAGAATCTTCCAGGCAAAGAACTTGTACAGTGCGGACTATGATGTTACGAGTTCAAGTTCAGACGATCCTCTTTACTCGAATGTAAAATAGCCGAAGTGTGATGAATCACATGTGATTGTTCTTTATCTACCCCACTGCATCACTATAAGACTTAAAAGTGCGGAATTTACACCCACTGTGGTGCTATTATTATTATTATTGACCTTGGCCCGAAAAAATTTCCCACTCCCTCAAAGGGAAACATTCAGTCGACCCAGGTATCTCCAACACCAAAGGGACTGAGCTCAGATGAAACCCTTTCCAAATTATCGGGCCCTGAACGACAACGCGACACATCCTTATTTCCCAAGAATCTCCGCACACTGTGGGCAGTTGCAAGTATTGCCGCCTTCTGCATAACTTTATAAAGGTACTCACCAAGACTCATGCTTTTAATGTCCTCTCAAATAATCTTAGGAACAACACCAGTTGACGACATGACTATTGTAATCGCTCGGACACTATCTGCCCTCCACTGTCTCTTTACTTTCTCGTTGTCTCTGTACTTTATCACGAGATTATTATTATTCGAAATCGTCACATCAGTCAGCGACACTTGGTTGCAGGACTTATGCAATATTATTAGATATGGCTTGTTGTGGGCAACTCGTTGGTGTGTGAGCACGGTCCAACCCAGTACAACCTGTATCCTGAGTTCTCTAGAATAGGCCCAGGAGTGTATCTGTGGTAGGGCCCCTCACTAAGGTTTAAAAGTTCCAGTTTCAGAGCCAGTTCCTGATCAAGTATTTTCGTAATTGCGTCGCGTCTCTCTTTATACTCTGTTGCAGTAAACGCTTCACATCCTCCGGTGACGTGCTGAACGATAGTCTCTGATGACTGACACCCAAAACTATATTTGTCATCTTGGACCGAATTATCTCCAACTATATAATTCAGTGAGTTTCCTGTTGAGATGACTTGATCTTATATGGCCAGCAAAAATCCCCCTGTCTCTGGAAACATCTGTCCGGACACCTACCAGTAGTTCGACGCCAATTTGTCGACATTTGTCTGAGAGGTCTCATTCAGATGACACCCATGTAGAGGCTTCTATATCCAAGATTGAAGCTTGTCCTGATCAGTCCGATGGTGACTTTGTATTTCACTTTCTTTTAATTGTAGCGATGTTGAATTACCTGCCTCGCATATGGCACGGCGTAGTTCAGAAGTAACCGCCCGCTGATGAAAATATGTACGTAAGTTCAATATCTGCTGGTCCAGCTGTTTGCCAGCATCCAACATTCGTCTTCCACGTTGGTGTCTAGATAGAGTTACTCGCGCAATGACACTACAGGTGTGATGCTTTTAGGATTTTGTTAGGAATGTTCGCACCTTCCATTGTAGATTTTCGATGTGTGTTTTGCTCCAGTTTACAATCCCAAATGAATAACTAAGTGCAGAAAATACATATGTATTAAGAGCTTTAGTGAGGTTCTTGCTGTTGAAATGCGCTCGCGCCACCTGCTTTACTCGTTTAGTAAACTCATTTGTCAGATCGTTCCTCATCTTCACGGAGTAGTTTATTTTTCTCGCTTGCTGTATTCTCATTGATTTGTATTTATAACTCTTTTCTACATCCATCGACGCAATTTTCTACCAATTCTGCATTTCATATACATTCGGTGCATCTTCCCCCTGCCTACACATAAGGTGCAACATTTGTCAAGCCCAAACTGTATGTCGATATCTCTGGAAAACACTTCCACAATTTTAAAGAGTTGTTCCAGGTGATTCTTTGTGGAGGCTTAATATCATCCATATACAGCAGATAATTTGGACTTATTTGCTTCGTGCCATTGCTTTTCATACAGAAACCATATTGGTAGAGTTCAGATGGTTTGATAGTGGATTCAATGCAAGACAGAACCACAATGGGCTTAGCGAGTCGCCTTGAAATATACCTCTTCTAACTGGTATCGTGCTGATTACGATGTTCTCACTCGTTTGTACCCATAGCTCAATTTTTGTTCTCCAGATAGACATTTTGTTTAAAGAATCTCAGGACACAATTATCGATCTTATAGATCTTCAGTACACTTATAAGCTGTTCGTGTGGAACTGAATCAAATACCTTTGGTAATCCATGTAGGTACCAAAGAGATTTCTTTGTCCACTGTAATCTTGGAGCGATTATGTTGTTTCGTTTGCAGTGCACATATATGCGTTTCTCATGGCAGAATGTGATCAACTTATCATTGGAGGACAAGTTATTGGTTGATATCTGCAGGGGTCTGCAGAAGACTGCTGGTCTCTTGACAGAAGACGTTGACGTTAGAAAGTCCTTTCAGAGAGCTCAAACATAGTATTGTGGCATTTCCTATTGATGATCTCTTTATATTACCTCAAGCGTTCTCGGTATATAGAAAACTTCTATTTAAAGGTGTTCAAACAATCTTGCGCAGTGTGATTCATCGTATATTTTGCTGAGTGTTGTCGAACTCGCCCTATTATTTTTTCTACACGTCTCTGCAAATTTTTTGACTGTATACCCCAAATTATTATTATTATTAGACTTTAGCCTGAAGAGCTTTCACACCCACTCAAAGAGGAACATTTATTCATCCCAGGCACCTCAGATGCCAAAAGAACTGAGGCTATATGGAGCCTTTCCAAGTTACCAGGCCATGAACGACAACGGACACATCCTCATTTCCCAGAAAGCTCCTCACAGTGTGGTCAGTTGTAAGTATTACCGCTTTCTGTATAACCTCAACGTGCTTTCCAAGGCCCAGTCTCTTAATGTTGCCTTGAAAACTCTTAGGTGTCACACCTGTTGGCAACATGACTATCGGGATCACTCGGACACTATCTGTCCTCCACTGTCTCTTGACTTGCATCTTGATTATTATTATTATTATTATTATTATTATTATTATTATTATTATTATTATTATTATTATTATTATTATTATTATTATTATTATTATTATTATTATTATCTACTTTAGTCTGAAGGGCTCACACTTCTTCAAATTGAAACATTCACTCATCCCAGATATCTCAGATACTAAGAAATCAACACTTTATTTATATTTAATTAGGTCTATAGATTTATGTAGTTTGATACCTTAAGAAGAAAGTACATAAACTATATCATGTTTAAATTTTTCTCTAAAATCTTGTAGGCAGGTATGTAAGCACTTATTTATTTAGACTAGGGAGAAAACAAAATTCGTTACCAAACCATCAGATGTTAGTATGTATATGATATTCTAAAAGAGGCAAATATGTAAGACAGTGATACATTTTGATAACATGACAAAGCACTAAGTCATATTCGCGAAGAAGCCATGAAATATATGTTCCAGGCTTGTATTATATATTTCCATATTGTAGAACATAAATATATAAATATACGCAGGTATACATTTGTGACTCGGAGACTTTATGGGCCCTGAGCTGCATTAAATTGCCTCAAAGCAGCAGGGCTCCGCAATATTTTAAACCTCGCCTTTATTTTAAAGCAAAATACGATCATAGGGATTTCTTTTACATAAATTAGGTCTTAATACCGTTAACGTTTCTGTAGCTCTATATTTTGTGAGCACAGGCAAAAGATACACAATATTTTCTGAACTTAAAAAAATGTTGGAGCCTATTTCTAATCAAGTACTTATACGGGGCATTTTCAAAATAATGTTAAGTAATTTTAAGGAGAGTTTAGATCATAAAACGACAAGGGGTATGTATATAATTAGTTTTACGGATATTTATATAATATTAAAATGTTTTCTTTGATTTGGCGTATTTTGCTATTCCTAATATTTTTAAATAAGTAATAGTAATTTAGCCTAAAATGAAAATTCTGTAGGTATTTGCTGCTATATTGATTTTGTAATTTTGGTTGGTTCCATCTAGTTTTGTGCAGGATATGATGAGATTTTAAGATTTTCAGTCATCTACTTCCACAAATATGACATACTATGCCGAGAGAAATGAAATTTGCTTCTGAGAGCACAAACCAACATTTGCTTTTTGGTTATAACAGTAACTGAGGTTTTTGCTTCAGTGAGTTATTTTATAAATTAAACTTGCGTGTTAGTTCTATTGTTTTAGCCAAATAATAACTTAATCACAAAATACTATTATCATATCTAACAAGAATCGAACTTTATGTGAAGTACCCGCGTGCAATAATTTTTATGGCATAAAATACCATATAAATAAATACATATATATTAATATATATATATATATATATATATATATATATATATATATATATATATATATATATATATATATATATATATATATATATATATATATATATATTATAGATAAAAGTCCTAGATATTTTCCAAGTAGCATATCTGACAGTTGTTGTATGGACCAATACTGACAAAAACTGTAAACTTCAGGGTATATATCATTTCTTACACTTTTTCTTTCAGTTGTATGCCTCAGTACACAAACTATTGTGTAAGTTGTACGATTTTTTCAATGGCGTATTTGGCCGTTTTGTACTATTCGACTTCATAGAAGTTCATTGATTGTTGTTGCCCTTACTTGGTGAAACTTGTCCATACTACATACAGACTTGGAGACTACTTCTCTGGCTTCACTGTTCGTTTTTGTAGGTGAAGTTGGTTTAAAAGGCATCTAGTGGGTTCTAAGAAACAACAATTAAATAATGTGATATCACTGATCACTTATTTAATATTTTACAACTGGAAGTGGTCCTATATAATAAGGACTATAGGATATCCTTTAAGAATAAGAAAAAACCTACACCTGTCTCAAGGTTTATAGATTAGACAGGTTGTCTGGTAACTCTGAGGGGGGAGAGACGCGAGATAAATGGAGCCCAAACAATGGCCCGTTATGCTACAATGTCGCCTTCCCACGGTAAGAACCGCTGAGTCAGCCGTCGTCATACACGAGCCAAGAACTATGCAGGTTCAAAGTGCAAGTAGAACGGAATATCACTGTGATAATCTACATCAGCAGATTCCTTGTTTATCCAGAGACATAGTGCCACGCCTGGAGAGAAGACTATAAAGAGGCTGCTCACAGAGATAGAACCGTTCATTCTTGTTCCGAGTTAGTCATTGGCACACCGAGTGCATAGACATTAGATCACATGTAGGTTGATCGTCTTATTTTAGTATATTATATTATCCATTTTTCTTGTAACTAAGTAATTAAGTATTGATTGTTCAAAGTATTAAATAAATTGTTTTAAAAATTCAAACGTCTTAACCGTAAAGTTAAGTGGCGCAGTCGTTAGTATTGGTTAGAAAACCGAAAGCATATCGATTTTTAAGCGTATCGACGCCTAATAACCAATTCGAGCCAAGCAGAACCAAGTTAAAGCAGAAATAGTGGCCAAGCAGAGCCAAATGGAAGCAGCAACCATCGTATTATGGTAAGTTTACTGCTATCCCATTTTTACATTTCCAATTTTTTATATGTGTTGTATTGAAACGTTATATGTCTGATTCAGAGGAAGAATCACAAAGTTTATGTAACATAGAGTATAGATTTAGATCAATTAGCATTAGCGACAATAACATAACAGTAAATCATTCAAATATTAATAAGAGTAGTAATAGTAGCAATATGACAGACCAATTTAAAGAATTTTTCCTGAAAGCTATTTCCGAGTTCGACGGGCAACCAGCCAACGTAGGCAACTTTTTAAAAGCATGTGACTTGGTCGTGAACCAGTTCTACGTGCCAAACGAGAATCTGTATATGAATCACTTCTTGCTGAATTATGTTCAAACTAAATTAACGGGAACAGCCCGGCTTATAGTAAATACAAAGATAATCAACACGTGGGCAGACCTGATAGAGGCCATTGTTCAAAATTTCAGTGACCAACGAGATGATCACAGTTTATTAGCTGAGATGTTAACCTTGAAACAGCGTAATGCTGAAGACGCACTGTCGTTCGCGAACAGATGCCGTCATATAGAGCAATTGCTCATGTCGAGTTTAATAGCTAACGAGCAAAATGAAGGCGTGAGATTAATTAAGAAATACATATACCAGAATCAAACGCTAAAAGCGTTCTTAGGAGGGTTGCGCAATCCGATAGGGCTTGTCTTGCGTAGTCAAGCACCTGGAAGCATAGAACAAGCTTTGAAATTCGTGTTCGCAGAGGAAAATTTCGATTATAGAGATAAAACAATAAATAAGAATTTCAGTAATAATAATAAATTAGAAGGACAGAACCGTACTTTCTTTCAGAGACAAAATAACCCACCTTTTCAGAATGTACAATTTCAGAGACCTTTCCAAACAAACTTTAGACCATTTCAACAACATAATAATCAAAACAATCACACAAATTCCCAGCCTAGACAAAATCAACAATTTGTGCCAAGGCAAAATTTTTCGAGTCAATTTAGGCGACCCAACTTCAATAATTAACCGGGTCGACCCAATGTAAATCATAATGCTAACAGAAATTATCACGAACCAATGGAAGTAGATAGTTCTAACACGAGACTGTCGATACCAAGGAGAGCTGCCCATGTAAATAATATAGAATTTAATGAGAACGAGGTAAATGAAACAAATTACGATTTAAATTATGTAAACGAAGAATTAAATTACGAAAATTCGCCAGCCGAGGAATACGATATCCAACAGCGAAATTTTCCCACTGCAGGTCCCTCAACAAGAGAACCGTGATAGATATAAATAATATGAATACATTATGTAAGTTACCGTATATAGAATTAAACGAAATATCAGGTAAATTTTTGTTAGACTCAGGATCTTCAAAAAATCTTTTGAATCCTGCTGTAGCATATTTTAAGTTCCCTAAAAACATATTTACGCATGATTTTACCATACGCACCGCGCATGTCTTTTCTAAGCACTGTAAGCGTGCACATATTAAATTTAAATCGATTTCAGAGGAGATACAAGAGTTCTGCCTATTTAACTTTAACAATTTTTTTTCGGAATTAATTGGGATGGAGTTTCTCAAACGAAACGAAGCTAAAATAGATTTTAAGGATCACAAACTGTATATAGGCAAGAATATTATACCAATAAAATTCACAGATCTTAGCGAGAGTCAATAGGGACAGACAGAAACCAAAGCAGATGGTTTAGTGTTTTCCGAGACTCATTTAAATTTAAACAATATAATAACCCAGCAGTATTTCGTACGTAATGAAGAACTTGAGACAATTAATCACGTACTAAATAATAACCAAGCTTATAGTGTAAGAGATAGGCCATTCAGCAGATTAAATAAACAATATGCATCTGAAACCAGATACAGTCAGAGGCGAAGTCCATTTGCACCAGTAGTTATACAAAATAACAATTCTAGTGCAACTCATATTAATAATTTAAACACTTACAATACGGGGCGTAATCAAAAACGAATTAATAATGAGAATGTCTTAATTGAACAAATAGATACAGGAGACTTAAATGACGAGGAAAAACAATTATTATTTAGTTTATTATCAGAATATCAGGACATATTTTTAAATAAAAACGAACCACTGACGCACACCAATGCAATAAAACATAGAAGGACAACCGATAAAATACCTGTCTATGCTAAATTAAATAAACAACCAATTCCCGAAATAGATAAAATATTGGACAAGATTGGGAGAGCCCAATACTTTTCAAAGATCAAATTAATGTATGGATATCCCCAAAGCAATCAGAACGCATTAAAGGGCTAAATTGGAGAAACATGCCTTGTATATATGGATGACGTCAAAGTTTTCTCCACATCGTTACAGGAACACCTCGAGAAACTAAAACTAGTATTCGAGCGTTTCAGGCAAAGCAACTTAAAGATCCAGCTAGACAAAAACGATTTCCTAAGGAAGGAAGCCGAGTTTTTAGGACACGTGGTCAGCCCAGACGGGATTCGTCCGAATCCAAAGAACTTGGACGCAATAAGGAAATTCCCGATACCTAAAACCCCGAAGGAAATAAAATCATTCCTAGGATTAGTTGGATACTATCGTAAATTCATAGAAAACTTCGCACACATTACGAAACCACTAACAAAATGTTTAAGGAAAAACTCGAAGATAAACGTGAACGACGAAGAATACATTGCTGCCTTTAACTCATGTAAAGACATATTAATGAATTCACCTGTAGTTATACCACCGGATTTTTCTAAAGACTTTATATTAACAACCGACGCTTCAAACGTAGCGATAGCCGGAATATTAAGCCAGGGCGAACCCAACGAGGATCACCCGATAGCTTACGCCAGCCGGACATTAAACGACACCGAATCCAGATACAGCACAATCGAAAAAGAATTATTAGCCATCGTGTGGGCAACTAACTATTTTAGACCATACTTATACGGAAGGAAATTCACTATATACACGGACCATAAACCTTTAAAATGGTTATTTTCGTTGAAACAACCAAATTCAAAGTTGCTCCGCTGGAGATTAAAATTGGAAGAATATGAATTTAAAATTGAATACAAAAAAGAAAAGCTAAACTGCGCAGCCGATGCACTGTCCAGAGTAGAAATAAACCCACTAGACATAGATAATCAGTCAATGGCGAATAATATCGACGAAGAGGAAGAAATCATAGAAATTGACGATGACGACACAGCAAATTCGAATGCGGACTCGTATTCAGCACCAGGCATACCAATACTCGAGGAAGAAATCGTTAACAGCAAAACCAATCAGATAGTTTTTAAAAATACGGATAAACCAGACATATTCTCAGTCAGAAGAGACAAAAGAAATTTCATATATGCAAACTTCAATTTAAATAAACCCGATCAGATAGAGAAATTTATAAAAGAATACTGTTTACCACAAAGGAAATATTATTGCATTTTTGTAAATGAACAAGATTACGAACTAGTAAGTTCGGCAATCAATAAAAACTTTAATAACGTAGAATCACCCAAATTTTATAGATGTCTGGAAATTAGGAATGAAATTAACGAGGACGAATTGACCGAGATTATAATGAAATATCATGAGGGGAAGAGTAACCATCGCGGGGCTGATGAGACTTACCTAAGAATGAAGAAAATATACTACTATCCCAACTTAAAGAAACATATAGAGGAATATGTACGAAATTGCGAATTATGCAAAACGTGCAAATACAATAGGAACCCGGTACAAATAGCATTGGAGCACACCCCCACAGCATCTAAACTGTTAGAGATATTACACATTGACACATTCCAAATTGAACAAGCTATCTTCCTAACAATTATATATCCATTTAGTAAATTTGGCCAAGCATTTCCAATAAAAAGTAAAAGTGCTACTGAAATTGCAAAAAACTTGATCCAGTACTTTTCACAGTATGGAGCGTGTAAAATAATAATCGCAGACCCAGGTACGGAGTTTTCAAACCAGGTAATTAAAGAACTATTAGAAACATATCAGATAGAGTTACATATAACAACACCGCAAAACCCAACATCCAATGGACCTATCGAAAGATTTCACAGCACGATTATTGAACATTATCGATTATTCAAAATGAAATTTAAAAATATGAAACCCATAGACTTAATACCATACTGTATATTCGCTTACAACTCGACAATACACTCACAGACACTAAAACCACCTTTTGATTTAATATTTGGCTACATACCAGAAATGTTTAACTATGACCCGGAAGTCATAATTAAACAGGAATACAACGTACAACATAAAGATTTAATGCAAATTATTTACGAGATAGTCAGAAGCAGGATAGAGAATTCAAAAACAAAAACGTTACAACGGACAAATAAAAACACGAACCAACCGTTCAAGGAAGGTGATATTGTCTACAAAAAGATACCACCAGGCTTTCATAAAAAACATAAAAACCCATTTTCAGGACCGTACTCAATAATATCCCTATTAGAACATAACAAAGCTATTTTAACAAATCATAAAAATGACGAACAGATGATAGCACATTTAAGAAATTTACGTATTGCAGGTTCCTTGCCACGGGAATAACAGCCCAAATACAAGACTTGACAGACAACCCAGGCATGTTACCAAAGAAATTAGGCACAGCATACACTGAGACTAGCAACTGGAATCTGATACACATACATGACTTGACACAATTACATAGAGACTACAACCAAATAAAAAGACACCACGCAAATACAGTTACCTTCATGACAAAAGATTACCATTCTGAATATCATAATTTCATATTGACATTGAATTTCACCATAGATAATGTAGACGATATATTTTATAGGATTTTTCCAAACAACAATAGTATTAATAGACGAAAACGTGGCCTAATAAACGGACTAGGTTTTATATTTAAGTCAATCACGGGGAATCTCGATTCACAAGATGGGGAACGCATTCAGCAAGCATTAGAAGCCTTAACGACAGATCAAAATAAAATTCATGAACTTTTTAGGTCCCAAAATTCGGTCATGCTCGAGACAATAGTCGAATGTAATAGAACGATAGTAGGATTCAGTCATAACCAAGGCACGATAGTAAATAGGATAAATGAATTAGGTAATACAGTAGAAAGCCTGCGAAGTGAACAATTAACTCACTATCATCGCATTAAGATCCTAGAGTTACTCATGCAGCTAGGACAATTATTAAACAATATTCAAGAAATAGCATTAACAACAGAAAATGCCATCACTTTTGCAAAATTAGGAATCTTTCATACATCCATACTAAAACCAACATTTATAATAAGAGAAATCAATAAAATACAAAATTATGCAACTAATGCTAAAGTAATAACAACCAATGATATAAATCTATACGAAAAAGTATTTAAAATAAAAGCAGTCCAAAACAATTTCAAAATTATATTTCAAATAGAAATCCCTCTGGTAGATGAATCAGAATATGATTATTATCAATTATATACATTACCTGTCCCTAGAAAGACACACCTTTTTACCATGATAATTCCCAGAACCAAATACCTTATCCTAAGCAGTAAACAATATGCCTATAGTAATGAAGAATGTCAAAATTTAAAGAACCAAATATATTTTTGCAAATACGACAATCCAACAACCATGAATGGTCAAAACCCATGTGAAATAAAGCTAATAAAATTTCAAAAACCTATTAACAATTGTAATCAAGAATTAGTCAAAATTAATAGAACCACAGTTTCGAGATATGGAACCAGTCAGTATATAGTTATAGCACCCGAAGAAACTAACGCCAGAATAACTTGCAAGGAACAGGATTGGACCAACATCATCAAGGGTACAAATTTAATCAACCTGCAACCAAATTGCCAATTAACTATAGGCAACAAAATCTACAAGACCGGCCCAGCAACAGCAGAAACACAACAACTATTCAACCTGCCTACACTAGAAACCCCCATTTCAGAAGATCAAACAAATCCAGGACCAGTACCCGAAATATCATTAGAAAACGTACAGCTACACAACATCAATCAAATCCAACACCAACTTCAAAAAATTAAACAAAATATACCAGGACCTATAACAATACAAATCCATCACCTGAGTATATGGACAATATTAATGTACATAGCTGTCTTAATAAACATCACAACTATAGCCGTCCGAATGGGGTTGAAGAAACGAAGAACCAGCAAAGAAGATAAAGGAACAAAAACAGGAACCACCGAGTCCGGATTTCCATTGAAAATCCGGAACGAACCATAGCTTCGTCTTTAAAAAGGGGAGGAGATAAATGGAGCCCAAACAATGGCCCGTTATGCTACAATGTCGCCTTCCCACGGTAAGAACCGCTGAGTCAGCCGTCGTCATACAGGAGCCAAGAACTATGCAGGTTCAAAGTGCAAGTAGAACGGAATATCACTGTGAGAATCTACATCAGCAGATTCCTTGTTTATCCAGAGACATAGTGCCACGCCTGGAGGGAAGACTATAAAGAGGCTGCTCACAGAGGTAGAACCGTTCATTCTTGTTCCGAGTTAGTCATTGGCACACCGAGTGCATAGACATTAGATCACATGTAGGTTGATCGTCTTATTTTAGTATATTATATTATTCATTTTCTTGTAACTAAGTAATTAAGTATTGATTGTTCAAAGTATTAAATAAATTGTTTTAAAAATTCAAACGTCTTAACCGTAAAGTTAAGTCGCGAGAGGAGGGTAATACGTCATGTGAATTCTAAAGGAGAATAACAGCTATAGTTCCAGCTTGCGTTTTGTTGTTTTAAATAACATTTATTAGAAATTTGTGTAACTTTGCTTAAATTTTTTTGAATACAATCAGTTGGAGATTTATTTGAATGTTTATTTTGTAGGAAACAGCAGTTAAATCTAAACTATGGTCTTAAAGACAATATCTTATTTTTTGAGGGGTTGTGTTGTAAACATGCCTGCACAGGGAATCAACGGTATTACGCGTTGAACGTTATTTATTCTAGATTATTATGTATATTTAAAATAAGAACTCAATAAATAACTTGACCTAAATATCTGTCTAAATGCCTGGTGGAGTTGTTTTTACTTTATTAATGTACAAAAATAATTCTTAAAGGGCAACGAAAAGTGGAGATAAACTTTCCTTCTTTTATTTTCCAAAAGGAGTAAAAATAAAAGTATTAGGTATATTTGCAGCTCACGGAGGGTTTTTATTAAAAAAATCAGAAATATGCTTAGAACCCCACTTGGATGCATAAATCATAAATTTCCTGTAAACAACCCCCAAGTACCAACTACTAGCCAACTGTTTTGAAGGTGTTGAAGTAATGTATATAATTTCGATGCTTTCATTTCACTGGGCTCACATAAAAACTACTTAGCTTGGCTTCTTCCTAAGGTAAAATGGGGCTCTGGACCATATAATGGTGTTGTTGAGGCCCATTTTGCAAGACTACCTACTTCCTCATTTCTTTCAATGCCTTGATGCCCCGGTATTCACATCAAAGTACCTGTGTTATTTGCAGCCAGTGTCTTTAAGAATTTTTTGCAGTCTCAAGTCAGTCGCTTGAAAAAGTTTTTTTCAAGTGCGTATTCCAATTCAGTTTTGGTCTAAGGAGATACCCAAATATTTAACTTCATTGAAAAATTGTATTTGTGTTCCATTTAGAGTGAGAGCTTTTGAATTGAATTTTTGTTTTGTTCGTAAATAGGACAAGAACTGTCTAATGAGAACTCACATTAAGCCCAGTTTCTTACAAAATTTAGGGCTGTTTACAATATGCTGAATATTAAAGCATCATGCTTGCCCTTTACTGTTATGACCATGTCCTTATTTCCTCCAATGCCGTGATGCCAGGTATCCACATAAAAGCTGCTTTGTTATTTGCTGCCAGTCGCTTCCAGGATTTTTTGCAGTTTTAGGTTAGTTTAGACTATCCAAAGAGTTTTTTCCAAGTGCGTTTTGCAATTTAGTTTTTGGTCTAAGAAGATCTCTAAATATTTAGTTTCATTGAAAAATTGTACCTATATTTCATTTGCAATGGGGGTTTTGATTTAAGTTTTCTTTTCTTTGTGAATGTCTTATGAGAATTGACATTAAGCCCATCTGCCTCACACCAGTTCCTCACAATATTTATGGATGTTGGCATTAGGCTGGATATTACAGCATCATGCTGGCCTTTTACTGTTATTACACTATGAATCCTTGTTGGCTACTGATACGTCTGAGAAATCTGTTAATATCACTGATCGGCCCCAAGCAATTAAGTTGAATGCAGAGAGTGCCTTAGTGACTGACGACGTCAATATAGCTCCCAGTGGTGACACTGTTATTGGCTACTATCATTTGCGTATTTGTGGACTATGAATCCTTGTTGGCTACTGATACGTCTGAGAAATCTGTTAATATCACTGATCGGCCCCAAGCAATTAAGTTGAATGCAGAGAGTGCCTTAGTGACTGACGACGTCAATATAGCTCCCAGTGGTGACACTGTTACTGGCGTTGGTCTTAGAATTAAGGTATTAAGGTACCAATAAGATTTACAGATTATGGCTTAGCTTGAGCGAAGATATGTTGAATATGTTATGTTTGTTGTTAGTTTATATTGTGCCTTGTGTGGTTGCTTGTCTGTCTTGATATGATGGAGTTGGGAATGAAAATAAAAATTTATTAAAGCATTAATTGCTTAGTTGTAAATAATAATAGTAATACCGTTGATTTTTTTAGCTTGGCTTGTAGTACCTTCTTATTTTTTTTCTTTTCTCTTCCGTTGATTTAAAAGTATTACACAACTGTAGCGCTTCATCACCTACAAAATTTAGCAACATTGCTATACTTGATAATTGACCTTGACATATAAGCGAGTTTGATAAAGTTTTGCATAACCACTTAGTTTTGTGCATAGATCACAATAAGGGCTCATATCTATTTTCGGAGATATAGTCATTTTTCCGAGGAAAATTTTAACCATTTTCATAATGTTTTTCGAATACTGATATCATATTCATCGCCCATTCTCACACTAAACACAGTATATCACCCAATTGTAACCCAATTGCAGCTGTTTGATATTTTCCATTTTTTGTAGATAATTGCCTCAAAAATGCAGACAAACCACATGAAAGTGCATTTGGTATGAAAACTTAACCAACACGAAGTTAGCGTGACGTACGTCAGACGTATTCGTATTAGATGAGCGTCTCGCCACAGTAATTAAGAAGGCTGTGACTTATGGCTTTTTTGCTGTTTTAACGACATCAAAGGCCTCCCATAGGTGCTGTTTACACGCAATCTTGATAACTGATCTTCCTGACCTGTCCTGACTACCGTTTGCCCAATTCAAAGCTAAAAGAAGACAAAAGGGGAAGGAGAAGATATAAAAACCAACCCTGCCATACATCAAGGTTATGTGAGCATAATGTATACCTTTCCTTCCCCATTTCCTTTCTTTTAGCTTTTAATTAAGCAAACTGATGTAAAGACGGGTCAGGAAGGTCACTTGGCAGGATTATGTGTAAAAAGCACCCCAGGGTAGTCTTTTATTTCATTAAAACGGAAAAAAACTAATGATTTGCAGTCATGTTAATTACTGTCGCGAGCCACGGTAACTACTGTCTCTAGACAGTAGTGCAAATTCGTGTTGGTTAAATTTGATATTTGCGTACCTACCAAGTGCATTTTTATCATGAAGATGATGAAAATTTCCGTCGGAAAAATGACGAAATTCGCGTGTCCCCTAATTTTTTTTCATCATTTCGTCATCTACATACAAAATGCTGTGATTGTGCAATATTTTATAAAAACCGCTTATATTTCAAGGTCCTAGACAATTTATTTTGTACGAAATAGCAGTTAAATCGAAACTATTATCTTAAAGACTGTATTTTATTTTTCAAGGTGTTTTGTTGTAATGTTGTAAACATAAGTGTACAGTGAATCAACCTTAGGACGAATTGGACGTTATTTAATCAAGAATTAAATCGGTAATTCATCATATAGGTAGATATGTGTTTAATTTCAAAAAATAAATTATATATACTTAAAAAAGAAGCCAATAGACAACTTAACCTAAATATCTTTTTTGATGCCCAGTTTGTAACGTATTAACGTGCAAAAATAATTCTAAAACGGCAAAGGAAAGTGAAGAGACACTTTCCTTCTTTTCTTTTCCTAAAGGGCCTAAGATGAGGATTTTGAAGATGAGTTGCGGGCTAGGATACTGAATAATACACAACCGACGCATCTAAAAAAATCAGGTACAAAGTTTGTGTTTGTTGGTTTTGATTATTTGTGTATTTTGTGTAAGAGTATGTAGTACCTACGTATTATTTGAAGTTTGCCTAAAACCTATTATACCTACTTGTAGTAATAAATGTATATTTTCAGCTGTTTCCTCATTATATCTGATAAACGGGCAAGAAAATCATAATGAGAGTGAAAGGTCCAAGACAATGATGCATAAAAATAGGAAAGCTATTGTGGAAAGTTTAATTAGCAGGAATGAAGAACCATCATTGAACATCACAGAACCAGCTAATGGAATTAAGCGTCAAGAGGAAAATTTGAGCATAGACTTGTCAGAAAGACCACCCCTTAGTAAAGAAACAGAGTATGATATCTTAAAAAAAATGTCAAGAAATGCAAATTGAAAATTTGTGTTTCAAGAAAAAAAAAATTATTATGAAAATCACCAAAATTTTACTGCAGCAACATATTTCTGATCTAGAAAATGGACTAAAAGAAGCTGGCATTAATTTTTAGGATAGAGTGAAATAGCCTTTAAAGATTTTTTAGCTTCTATTGAAATAGAAATTATATAATAACACAATATAGTATTTTAATATCAAATATAAGATATATAAGTCTCTTTATTTACAAAGTGGTTGCAAAAATTATAAAACTACGATTTTATAGGTGTACAAATAGATACCTACCTAAATATTATATACTAAAATTATTTGCTTATTGTGCTAACCCAGTGTACTATTTACTATGAGTTTTTGCTTAGAAATTGGTTGTAAAAATTAGAAACCTTCGACTTTGTACGTGTACAAATAAGTACCTACCTAACTATTATGTGCTTAAATTATTTACTTATTATATATAGTAGCCCAATGTATTATTATTTTACATTTCGTAACAAGATGTATGGTTTTTGGCTTTGAAATTGATTGTAAAAATTATAAACCTATTATTTTGTATGTATACAAATAAATACCTCCTTAAATATTATATACAAACATTATTTACTTATTGTGCTATCTCAGTGTACTATTTTACAACTCCAAAGATGTAGGAGTTTTGCGGTTGTAAAATGATTGCAAAAATTATAAACCTACTATTTTGTATGTGTAAAAATACATACCTACCTAAATATTATAAACTTAAAAAATTTACTTATTGTGAAAGTTGCTTGTTATTAAATGAAGCTTATCAAGTAAAATATGAAAACAATTAAGATAACGAGACCAAAAACCTAGATTGCAGTTCAGAAAATTATGTCCAATTTTGGGCATTATGAATTTATATTTCGTAAATATTTTTTAATTTTTAATCCTTATCAAGATAAACAAATCAACGGAATTCATTACTTTGAAATCTAATAATATCCTAACACTTCAATACTTTCTGTTACTATGTGAACAAAATCTTAATTTGAACTTATTATTAAATGTTTAATCTTGTAAAAGTTCAAAAAGAACATAGCTTTGTAAAGACGGACATATAAATGCCGGCTGGTTTCTATATTCAATGCACCATTAATCCACTAGATTTAAATTCGGACCTCATGTGACGTATTCCCGCGTCACTTTCTGATTGGTCGAAAGTTACCAGACAACCTATCTAATCCATAAACCTTGAACATATTCCACACATCTTCATCGACATTTTCAAACGAGCGGGCATATGATCAAGATTCAATGATTTCTGAAAACATTTTATTCAAAGCTTGCCCATTTTCTTGCGTTCATAAGAAATGTGCAATGCTTCTCTTTTACGTTGCTGCCCAACCCCTCTATACTGTAACATCATTGCGTGAAAGAATAAATGTTTTCTTGAGTAATTACAAAAATTAGTCTTCCAGTTTATAATAGTAGCATACGGAGGATATTGATCACTTAAGGTTTTTGCCATATATTGCTGATGCAAAGATTTCTCTACTTGATAATCGTTTCAAAAATTAACACTTAATGTTGACAGAAACCCTTTTTTATTAATATCATGCGTTTTTTCAAACATTCACAGTTTTTCCAATATTCATCTTTGGTATGCCAAACTATGACAGTTTATTTACATCATGGTTGTTGCCAAAGAACTAAATTTAATTTTGCTTGGTGGAAGGTTTTCAGGCTACCTGGATATCAATATACTTTTGTATGTACTTTTAAATATTTATACGTTTTAATAGTTTCTGCAACCAGCAATTATTTATTAACTGTTCGAGACGTATAACTTCTAACGATCTAAATTATTAGCCATTACAAAGGTGATTCATTAGGAACATGTTAGTAAGTATAGGTTGGAAAATGATTAGAATGATAAAAGGAATATCTCAAAAACTATTGATTCTGGCTATAGGGAACAATAGACGTTGAAGGGAAATATTTTTATTTTAAAACATGACGTATAGTGGTGTCAATTTTTTTTTTATTAATAAATTAGAATTTTGCCCTATCCTGTATAAGATGACGAATTTGCAAAGCAGGTCATAATCAAAATCAATTTAAAAATATTTGCAAATTTATAACATAAAATATTACAGGTGGGTCAAACAACCTTATCCCAAATACAGTCGTCTATACTTAGAAAGAGAAACTGTTTAAGCTAATAGCAAAATTATAGATCGGGCGAGCTGCCCACTTTTTTCCTTATAGTTTAACTGCCGAACTATATTGGGATTTTGATAAATTTGGGTTTAAAATTTGATAGATGATATTAATGTTAGCCTACAAGATAGAACGTGGTATCAGCACGATGGTGTACCATCAAATGTTGTAGAAATTGTTTTACAGTGGCTCAATAACAATTTCAATAGGAGATGGATCGAAGGACTCCGTCCAGGTCGGTGAACTGCTAGCTCTACTGGCCTAAATCGGTTTGACCTTTATCTGTGGCATCACTTAAAATAACTACTTTATGCCCAGCAAGTAATACTATTTAACATTAACTGGAGGGAATAATTTGCCGTTCTGTACAACAAATTTAGGACAAAATCAATTGCGCAGAAGCCAAAAATTCATTTGCCAAGCATTCATCAACGTACATGGTAGCATTTTAAAATATTTATTACAATTTGTTTTACAACAATTGAATTTACCGTTGAAAGGTTTTAAACATAATAATGAACTGATAAGTGTTTTTAATTGAAATATCTCACCGAAGAATCTTGATCTGGGAAAGAGTTATTTTACTTCGACATCGTCAATACGTGTGGACTTATGGCATCGGCGAAGGGGGTCATCTGGAATAAGCTTCCCTTGTTTAGCATGCAGGACTCAGCATCAGGTACTAAACAACTTTGGCTTTTTGACCAGACCAGCGGGTTACGATCATGGGCACCCTGGTCGGTCAGTACAAGGAGGGAAAAGGGGAGGCGGTGTGCTTGCATGAAATAAATTAATATTTATGAATTTATTTGGTGCATATATGTTTAATTACATTGTATCGAGGTGTATTTATTTACCTCGTTACACTAGGTTTAAACACAAAAAAGTTATGTGCAGTAAAAAAAAAGGAGTTTTCTTCAAAACGTCAAAGTTGCGATTTGAAACGTCAAAATTGGCAATGTTTGGGCGAAAAACGTGAAACCAATACGGATTATGAATGGAAAATGTTGCAGGCAGAGTGTTCTGCCAACCCTTAAGTTTCAGCTTCGATCATCATTGGCCTCATATTACTAAAATATTTACAGAAAATTCATTTCAATTAGAGACGCTTTCTCTGATGCTTTGGCTGTAGGTTTAGTTAAGTTTATGGTTTAGCGGTCTATAACTTTTAGCTAATTTTCGTAGAACAAATTCGTTAATGCATTTTTAATTTTTTTATCAAAATATGATGCATGTTTGTAAGAAAAAAATCGAGACGCAATAAGTGCGTTTTGGTAGCGAATTTTCATTACATCCTTCAAATTTCAATAACTCAATTTGCTATTAACCCAAGATTTGTTGGCTAGGAAACCAACATTTTAAGTTTATTTTCGCAAAATCTTTGTATATTTTCAAACAATACGTAATATTGATAAAATATGGTACATTGTTTCCACTAGATAGGCTATACCGGTAATCAGATTGATGTCTGCTTGCATTTGCTATTCAAAACATCTTTATGGAAATTCACTTACATAACGCACTTGCTGCGTCCAGACTTTTATTAGAATCCCATTCTTTGGAGAATAGATTATCACACCTATGTGGAAGTTATGATTCAATTTGTAGCACTATTTGCTGTTTTTTACTTAGAACTCGATTTTACATATGATACCTGATTTTGGTTTTCCAATTACAGAACAGCTTGTATATAATCTCTAGTGTTGCGGTTTTGAAATATTTTGTATAAAGTCTTTCTTTTAAAATGATAAGATTATTTAGTGGCTAGCTTCAAATAATAAGAATAAATGGTCTGGACGCAGAAAAGGCGTTATGGTAGTGAATTTTTATAGAAATAAGCTACCCAATTTTTCTTACGAAAATTATATACTGTATTTCATAGATTTTGTTTACCGCACACAATATTTGGGTTTTGTGCAGTGCTCTAGCTTCCAGACGCAACTTACATTTTTTGGTTAAATGTTTCTACTTTTTTTTTGCTTTTAGCTTAGAGAAAATTTCGCTGATAATATACTTTTTATAACATAATCCCGCGTATCAAATTTTGCGGCCATAGCTATGTTCTTTTCGGAAATTACAAAAATTTTTCGAAAGAAAACTCAATTTTTTTTCAGAAAAACCGATTCGCTAACAAACTTATTTAAGCCACTTGGAGAAATTGTTAAAAAAACGAAAGTCTAGATCTCATCAATAAGGATTTTTTTCTACGAAAATTCCTTGAAAATAATTAACTATTTAATCACAAACTCTATACTTAACCTAAACGACTGCCAAAGCATTAGAGAACATGTTTATTTGACATTAGTTTTCTGCAAATATTTTGATAAAATGAATCACAATGACGGTTGAAGCAGAAACTTACGGCTTTGTAAAACAAACCTTTTATATTTATTTTACCCAACCCGTATTCGTGTCAGGATATTTGTTTAAATGTTGACAATTTTGACGTTTGTAATCGCGATTTTTTTTAAGAAGAAAAACTATAAAACTTTAAGTTTTTTCAAATTGCTTCTTGACTTTTGCATCAAGGAGACTTGATCTTTGTCTGTAATATTCAACAGATTTTATTAGCCACACAAAAAAATAGTTTTGTGCTATTCTCTGATGATCAGTAGACCCAATTTTTTTAAGTTGCCTCTTCTTTTTCTTCTAACTTAGAAATCTATGTTTTGGTACATACAATAATATCAACGAGCATAATTTATTTTTGAAGTTTTCTAAACGGAAATTCTAAATTTTTCCGGAAAAATTGCGCTGAATTTCCTAGATAACGAACTTGTCCAAGCCATTTACAAATGGAAAATACCTACCAAATTTTATCAATTTGGCACATTTTTTTATTTATCTGTCTGTATATATAGTATAGAGATATATAGATATATATATATATATATATATATATATATATATATATATATATATATATATATATATATATATATATATATATATATATATATATATATATATATATATTGGCTCTCGGGTTAAATCGCGTCCAGGATTTATTGAAACTCGGCGTTTGGCCTCTGGTTTTGGAACTATTTCAAGACGTTAAAAATGTGAAAGATAATGAACTCTACGGCCTCAATCTACTACCTGCTCCTCAGAACGGTGGATAAGATCAGATTGGGTTGCTGTAGCTCCATAACGGGGTCTCAAAATGCCTACTCCCCAAATATCGCTGGAGATCGTCTCTAGGGTCTCGGTGTTTTCAACTCAGACCTTAGAGAAATCTATGTATTTATAAACATAAAAACATTGAAACTGGCCCCGGATATGAGCTCTAGG
The DNA here is from genome assembly GCA_964006375.1 of Tillus elongatus. Classification (NCBI taxonomy): domain Eukaryota; kingdom Metazoa; phylum Arthropoda; class Insecta; order Coleoptera; family Cleridae; genus Tillus; species Tillus elongatus. Next base: position 117,428,536 of record OZ023263.1, read on the forward strand.
GGGCCTTGTTCGCGCTAATTTAAACCCTTTTTTAAAATTGAAAGGTCATGATCTCATTAGTAAATTTTTTCTATGAAAATTCACAAAAATACTCCTTAAAGGGTTAGTTAATATACAAATAGCATAAATTATCAAGTTTCAGCATTTCCTTTTTAGTTATGTTCAGTTACGCTGTGTTCACACTGTGTATATTATATAACACATAGATAAATCTAATGAAAAGTTGGCGGTTGCAAACTTAACTTTTGTTAGTAGTATGTTGCATACATTTCAATATTCATCCAATGATTGGAACATATAGCCTATAATTAGTATTTCGCAGTTGGTTTGAGTCCATGCATTAACCAGTGACTGGGAACAAGTTAATTCTTTTGTATAGTTTGAGTTGTGCTAACAAGAGTTGTGCTCCATATGAATACTGTATAATATTCATGTATGGTAATGACATACTCGTTCACTGATCTCTTATTACAATTACCATTCTCATCATTTCTTTTACTGTTATAAAACAATCGCTAGTTTGCAATAGATGCGTGTTTGAACGACTTATCTCTGGTCCATCTAGAATTCCGTATGTAGTATCTACATGCTAATAAGTTCACCTGCTGCAGGTATCCTATTCACATAGATTCGTGCTCTAAATGGCTTAAAAATAAACACACTACACTAATAGAGCAAGTATTTGCATTATTGTTCAAATGAGCAAATTTTTCAACGACATTGACATAATAAAACATTCACTTAAATCAAAGTAAACAATTATTGGCTAGAAAAACAATTATTTGAACGAAAAGTAGAACTGACTTCATAGAAAATAACAACTCAGCGGATTATAAAACAAGTATTAAACATTTTGATGTCGATGTTAATATCTCATCTAAATTCATACATGCTATTATAATATACGAATTAGATACAAAATAGATATATAAGCTATATGATGTTAGCCTCTCGGTGTTCTAAATTTTTGGACCAAAATAGTTTTATACTATTTGTAAACTTAATTTTGCTTAACGGTTTTGTAATATAAGTGAACAGAATATTCAATATTGGGTGCTATCATTAAGAAATGTTTATATTTAGTTATTTAAAATACGTATAATTGTTTATTAAATGTTGTCGCCCTTAATATCGTATAGACTTTCGGCCTCAGCGCTACAATCCCGATGGATATTGTGCACGACTCTTTTTACTAATAGTTGCCCAAAAAATTCAGACTTTTTATATAGTCTACTATCTTTTTGGGAGCTATTGTACTTATTTACTGGGGTGTTAATATCACCCTTCCAAGCTATTTGAGCCTCTTGCAGAACTGGGTCATGCGTCGACAGCAAGGGTTATGTTGTTTCTGCTGCTTAAGTGCAGTGTCTGCAGTTTTCACTGTCCGCCTTATCCCTCTTCATAAGGTAATACCTTCCTGGGGAGTGTCCTGTGAAAAATCCTGTGATTATTCTAAAGACGTTCCTGTTCAATACAAGAAACAGTTCAGACTTCTCTGTTGATATAGTGATGAACAGAACAGTTTTGTCTGCATTCAGCTTGACGTTTTCCAGTTTGAAAGCATTTGGTTCCTCTCCCAAGTATCAGGTTCATTTTTACGTGGCCCCTTTATTTTAATGCCTTGATACCTTGGTACCCACGTCAAAGTGAGTTTGTTGTTCGTAGCCAGTTGCTTGCCTTTACTTGGTAAAACAGTTCCATACCAAAAACAAACGTAAATATTATTTCTCTAGCTTCACAACTGTTTGCTTTCTTCATTGTAACCGGTTTCGCTGTTTTACAGTATCAGATGAACCTCACTATCCTGGAAATTTTGCCGAACCCCTGCCTTTCTGTAAGGGAGGTAGGGATCTTTAACGTGCCCAACATCGCATGGACACAGGACCGACGGCTTTACGCCCCCTCCGAAGAGCGGAACGTGCAGACATTCAACTTGCTCAAATAAAATTCCAGAACCTCGGTTGATGTTAATTTTACAGTTTGTACTGAAAAAGTGAAAGGAGTACCCTGGGATCGAACCCAGTACCCTTCGTTTCAGAGGCACACGTTCTTACCCCTGAACCATATATATATATATATATATATATATATATATATATATATATATATATATATATATATATATATATATATATATATATATATATATATATATATATATATATAGAGAGAGAGAGAGAGAGAGAGAGAGAGAGATAAATTGAATTTATTTATACGCATTTACGACAACTACAAATAAAAATCCAATGCTACGTTATAACATTTTGATAAAAAAAACTTTAAAAATATAAATAAATAAAAAGATGTGTAGCCAGTTGCTTGCCTTTACTTGGTAAAACAGTTCCATACCAAAAACAAACGTAAAGATAATTTTTCTAGCTTCAGAACTGGTTGCTTTCTTCATTGTAACCGGTTTCGCTGTTTTACAGTATCAGATATATATATATATATATATATATATATATATATATATATATATATATATATATATATATATATATATATATATATATATATAGAGAGAGAGAGAGAGAGAGGGAGAGAGGGAGAGAGAGAAATTGAATTTATTTATACGCATTTAAGACAAATAAAAATCCAATACTACGTTATAACATTTTGATAAAAAAAACTTTAAAAATATAAATAAATAAAAAGGTGTGGACGCAGAAAGTGCGTTATGGTATTGAATTTTCATAAAAAAGTTTTTAATAGCAAATATGTCTCTTTAATGTAAGCGTGCATCAATTTGCTTACCGGTATAACCTATATAGTAGAAACAATGTACCATACTTTATCAAAATAACTTATTGTTGTATAAAAATTTTAGAAAACAATCTTAAAAGGTTTTCGAGAAAACTGGTTTCCTAGTCAACAAACCTTAGGTTAATAGCAAATTAAGTGATTGAAATTTGAAGCATTTAATGAAAATTCGCTACCAAAACGCACTTATTGCGTCTCGATTTTTTTCTTACAAACATGCATCATATTTCGATAAAACATGCAATAATATAAGGGTGTTCGAAAAAAATTGTAGGTATCACCAACGACTTATGGGTCACCTTGTCAAAATAATTTTATAAGAAGCAGCTGAAGACATCCTATAATTAACGTATACAATTTCTTCTCGTTACTTTTATAATAACAATTATATTATCCGATCGGTGTGCTTAACGAACTTATCCAAGCTATTTACAGAAGAAACGTACCTGACAATACCATCATAGGAAGTTAAGTAATTAGAATTTGAAATATATTAATGAAAATTTGCTCCCATGACGTACTTGCTGTATCCAGACTTTTTAAAACACTTACAATATAACTACCTGACAATTATATAATCAAAATTCTCTAGTGTTTCTTCCACTATTGAAACATTACAATAATATTGATCGAAAATCTAAACCATAAATGAGTTTTTAAATGGGTAGTACTATTATATTTAACGGCTAATAATAGTTTCTTATGGATTTGACATAAGGGATTAATAAAAATGCCATATAGCCACAACTTACTTTAACATGTTGGATCGTGTAAGATCTAGCGAAAGTAAAATCGAAAACAAGTCATTGAACCAGGCATTACAATATTCCCGTCTAAACATATTTTTCGTGAATATACACGACATGATCTATGAGTATCTAAAGCAAAAGATTTTTTTCTGATTCACCTCATTAACCAGTTGCCCGAACAACACACATGGCGCCTACACAGTGTAAGAACACGATGCTACACTAAACTATTACCTTTTAACAAGTAACAACCCAACATCAATATGTCTGCGTGAAAAATAATTAAGCAAACATTTGTCTGGCGTTTCCTGCACATCATTTCTCTCGATAACATTTTTAGGACAAGTTGAAACGTCGCCTGCTTTGATGCCACTTTGCGATGATAAACGACGACGCGTTTGTCAGTACGTTGCGACATCCGGTGAGTTGCCTGTGACGCTCAAAGACTCTAGCTAATAAGCGTCCGGATTACTTGTGTTGATTCTAAATATTTCTTTTGTACAATCTAAATATTTAGTCGCACCATTTGTAGTTTTATTAGGCGAGAAGTGCTACTCAAAGAACCGCATCAAAAGTGTCTGCCTCTAAATCATAGTTCAACTCTTCCAAATCTAATTCACCATCTACTGGGAGTGACGTAATCTTGTGATTTATATTATATATTATATCAACAAAATCTCTATACGTGTATAGGTATAAATGCTGAATCTCCTAAAACGTATATTATGAGGGTTAGTGACTTATGCAAGTAATATAGCTGGTTGGATATAAGAAATCAAATGTTCAAAAAATGTTATTTGGCTTTATCAAGTTTTGATTATAGATTATTGAAATAATCAAAAATTGGTTTCGCGAGGGGCCTAAGTACTCTTTATGTGAACTTTAAGTGAATTTTCATGGAAAAACAGAATGCCCACGATTTTCGAACAGACACAAAACATTAAATGAGGTGGTATCAGAGCTTCCATTTTAAAGGTGTGTGCGCATATCTGGATCGATAGTATCATACTTTTTGAGACGTTTGTATCTGCAAAGATAATTAGCTTATTCTAAGTAAATTTTGTATAGGTGTTGCATTCGGATGCTTTACAAGATAGAGAATTTAGGTATCGACGTCTAAAAAGGTTTTTTAAAATTCATATACTGAAAGTATTTATGAAAATTCACTACCGTAATATACCTGTTTTGCAAAGAAGAAAAATTCGCTAATAAGGAGATCGCGACTTTTTAATTTTTGAAAAAAAGGTTCAAATGAGCGCGAACCAGCTCGACCCTATAAGAGATCAGTTTCAGGCTTTATAAGTTATGCCTATTATAAGTTTATAGGTATATATCACCACACCAACTCAAAAAATAATGCAGCCATTTTTATGTAACGGGGCATCTCTATTCTTTTTGACATAGCTTAGATATATTCGTTGGTCTGGAAAATCAGACTTGTTGTTTCGAGAAAATGTTGGGTTCTCCTTTGTAACATTTTTGTATCTTTGAAAATAAAATAGCTATTGTAACCAAATTTGGTACGCAAGTTGCACTTAATAACGTGTGACATACGCCGAAATTGTAATTTAAAAAGTTTAGACGCAGCAAGTGCGTTATGATAGTGAATTTTTATGAAAATATTTTAATGGCTCTTTTTTTTAAATAAAATGCATCAAAATAACTTTATTGTTTGAAAAGGTGCAAACACTTTCCTGGCCAACGAGCCTTTTCAAGCTATTCAGACAGATACTGCCAAGATATAATTATCCGCAATAAGCTTTTTGCAAAAATTTCAAAAAAAAAACATTTGCATGAAAATTTTCCAACAATTTCTTTCAGGAAAATTCGACACCTTTGAAAGCAATGGCTTAAATAATGTTTCACGAAAATTATATTTTTTACCCAAATTCTCTAAACAATTATTTCTCACGAAATTTTTTTACGATAACTTATTGTACAATTATTATTAATTACCAACACAACACAAAAATCTCACAAAAAACGATTTGTACAAAAAACACAAAAAAATTTGCTTAATATTTTTTATACGAAAGTTTGCTAAAAAGTTCATAAAATTCAAATTATATACCTAATCTGTAAGTAACTAAAATTGACAGAAAAAGAAAATAAAAAAGTAGTTTTTTCAAGGAAAAGTTTTACCAGTTGAAGTAAAGAAAAACATTAGCAGAAAAATAATAATATTTTCATCACACAAACTGTCAAAAAGAAGAAGGTTATTTGTCACTTTGAGGTTTCCTTTGGTAAAGACACAGTATCAAAATTTTTTATATGTGCCAAAAACGTAAAAAGGTGCAAAACAATTGAATTAACTAAAAAATGATGAACAATATCACATTTGTGTATTAGGTATAATTCGATGTACATTGCAAAAATGCAATAATATATATGTGTTCTATTGAAAAAAGAAATGTTGTATTACCAACAACTTCTGGGCCACTCTGTAATTCTCAAAATAATTGAGTATGAGTTTTAGGGGGCCTAGTTCGCGCTCATAGTTTCAAAATTCAAAAGTCGTGGGGAGACCCAATAACGATATTTCTCTATGAAAATTCTCTAAAAATTATACAGTATTAAACCATAAACTCTATAAGTGAAACCATAGCCAAAGCGTCAGAAAAAGAATATATTTGAAAATTTTTTTTATGCAAATATGTTAGCAAAATGAAGGACAATGAGGGTTGCAGCTAAAACTTAAGGCTTTATAAAATACATTTTTCACGACATATCCTCTATATAACCCGTATTCGTTTCAGGTTATTTTTCTGAAAGTTTCCGATTTTAATGTTTTAAATTGCGGCTTTGACGTTTTAAGAGGAAAAGCTATAAACATTTCAAAGTAGTTTTTCTGGTATTCCTGGAATTTTTTGCGCCAAGGAAACTTAATCTTTGTAATATACAATAGATTTAGTTATCTACACATCTGATCACCAGTGACATTCAATTTTTTTCTTTAAATGCTTATAACTTTTTTATTTCAACTAAGCGATGTAAGTTTTGGTACATAGGTTACTTTTTGTGATATAAAACTGTGTACCAAATTGGGTTGCTATAACTTTGTAATTTCCGGAGATACAAAAATTTTCTGAAACAAAGCCCAAAACTGGTCCAATGTCTAAGTATATTTAGACTGACCCCAGATATATGCTCTAGGGGGCATAGCTTTTTCAAAATTTAATGGTTACGATTTTCTTATTAGTGAATTTTTTCTACGAAAATTCACTAAAAAAGCTAAGGGCATTAAAAAAAGGTGTTACCTAAGTCAAAAAAGTTTGCAAAAAAGTGCAAAAGACCAGAATTTTATTCCTGGTAAACAAAATCTATAAAATCCTACAGATATAATATAATATATAATAACTTTATCACACTATCAAGAAAAATAGTTTGAAAATGTTGTGGTGCTTTTTCTATAAACGTCAAACGGGCCTTTCAAAACGTAAAAATTGGTGATTTTAGAGAAAAATTCTGAAATGAATGCGCGTTATGTACAACATATTCCTATATTACAAACGTGTGTTTAGAAAGGTCTTAAATGTCTGTTTCAACAGATACTGTTCTTCATTTGATTAAAACATTTTCAAAAAATTATTTGAACTAGAGCTTTTCTGATATGTTTTGGCACATGCTTAAATTATACAGTTGGTGATTTTAACGTATTACATTTTAGTGAATTTTCGTAGAAAAAATTCACTAATGAGGAGATCTCGAATTTTGAATCTTGAAAAAATTTCTTTAATTGAGCGCGATCTAGGACACCTAGAACCCATATCCGGGGTCAGTTTACATTTCTATGTATATATATATATATATATATATATATATATATATATATATATATACATATATATATATATATATATATATATATATATATATATATATATATATATATATATATATATATATATATATATATATATATATATATATATATATATATATATATATATATATATATATATCACACCGATAACTCAAAAAATAATGAACTGATTTTGATAAAATTTAGCATTTGCCTTTCTTTTGTAAGTTGCTCGAAAAAGTTTGTTAGCCAGGAAAATCCAACCAGGTTTTCCGGGAAAATTTTGAATTCTCTTTCGGAAAAAAATTTTATCTCAAAAAATAGAAAAGCTTTGGTAACCGAATTTGGTACGTAAGTTTACGATATTAAAAGGAAACTATTTACCAAAATTTGTATTTCTATGTTAAAACAAAAAAAAGTTATGAAAAGTATTTGGTGAGAGATCATTTATATGAACGAAATATATGTGAAAAACTATTTTTATTCAGTTAATAAAGTGATAAACGGACAAGCCACACATAACCAGTAGAATTTTTATTTACATAAACTTTTTGGTTATATATAATTGACAAATCTCAAATGAAACTTCAAACTGACATGCTTAATAACTTAAGTGTTTCTGACAAATCAAAGAACATACTCTTTTTCAAAACGACAACTCCGGTATAGACATTTCTTCGATATAACTCCATCTAACATTGCCGGAGAAGAACTGAACGATGTTGCTGGAATTTTAAATGAGTGAAGATTGGAACCTGTGATGAGCACTGAATAGTACAATGTGGAGAACCCAGTTCATCACTATACAGTTTTCAGACCTGACAATCATTTCGCTAACAAGGTTAGCGTCATCAGAGGGATGAATAAACTGTTAGTTTAAACCAGTTAACAGGCTAACTCTGTCAACGAAACGATCGTCAGGCCTGAATTGGGTTCTCCAAATTGTACTTCTGAAATCTTAAATACAAACTATCTGTTTCTGTTTATTTACATTTAACCTAATCTTTGTAGTATAGAAGTGGATGTGTGCGTGCGTGCGTACTTATATTCATATTTATGTATGTTCAAGTATAACACTGAACCGCTAGCGCTATTTCAATCAAACTTAGTACACTATGGCTCACTACCTGGAAAAATATGGTGATGAGACAACCTAGCACCACTTGTGTGGGATGGGAAGGGAGTGATTTGTGTAAATACCGATATTAATGTCGATTCCATAGTTTGCCCAGTCGCTGGGATAAACAATTACGCACCTGATGTCGCTTAAAATACTTTTGGGATAAGGCAGGTCGGACACAATCAGTTCCTGGTTGGTTGATCGGTTTGTAGTATCGCCTCGGTGTGACACTTATCGAAAGCATTTTTTACTTTTCAGATTTTAACAACACATCACGAGGGCTTACAGCCTAAATACTATCGTACCGTGGGTGTTGACAAGGAGGAAACAGGCAACTTGTTAATTTTGGACTTGAAGGTTTGGAGGTTCGGAGGACAAGGAAAAACATGTGCCGGCAAGGAATTCCACAACTTGGAAGTCCTCGGGACAAAAGAGCGGGCATAACAAGATGTTCTATGTCTGGTGACCTGGACAGTAAAAGGGTGCATTCGCTCTGTTCCCCTGGTAGATCTGTTGGGGACCGCAGGTGGGGGAACTATGGAGGAAAGCTCCTCTGAGCAGTGCCCGTTCAGATATCTATAAAAGAGAGAGAGGTCACCAACGGCACGTCGGTGGGAAAGGGATGGCAGCCTTTGGGTGAGGGTAGGGTCACCGATGAGACGTATAGCTCTCTTTTGAATGGAGTCCAGGATAGAGAGTGTTAAAGCGGCAGCTGCACCCCAGATGTGGGAGCAGTATTCGAGGTTTGGCCTTATTTGTGAAGTATATAAGGTATAGAGATTAGCTAGTGAAAAGTATTTGCGAGCACGGAAGAGGAAACCTAATTTCTTAGCAGACGCTTCTGCAATTGATGTGACATGTTGGTGCCAATTAAGATTTCGATCTACAGAAATGCCAACAAAATAACAGGACTCATTACTTTGAATAACTTGGTTGTTCATTGTGATGGGTCTAGGGCTAATGTATCTCTTATGAGAAAGAAAGCTAGACTGAGATTTGGTGGGGTTGAATTGTACAAGATTTCTACTTCCCCAATCTAATATTTTTTGGAGATCCACGGAGACAGAACCCTCCATGAGTCTGAGATCCTCATCTAATTGTGCTAAAGAGACAGGCTTAGAATATTGTATATTTGAGTGGAGGGTGCTGTCGTCCGCGTAACTGTGAACTGGGCTGGATGTGCTAGAGAGGAGGTCATTGATGTGGAGAAGAAACAAAGTAGGGGCTAGAGCTGAACCTTGAGGAACTTCTGCATTAATTGGATACAGTTTAGAGGAGGCCATCCACAACAACAGAAATGCTCCTGCTGGAGAGGAAATTTGCTGTCCAGGTACAAAGTTTTGGTGGTAGGCCATATGCCGGAAGTTTATTAAGCAGCGCTGCGTGCCAGACCTGGTCGAATGCTTTGGATATGTCTAGAGCAACAATCTGGGATTCACTGTGTTGTTCCATAGACTTGTTCCAAGAATGGGTGACAAAGGAAAGGAGGTCGGCAGTAGATCTGCGCTGACGGAATCCATACTGCCTATCGTGGATTAGACTGTGTTTTTCAAGCAATTTTAGTAATTCGGTGTTTATATACTTTTTAATCACTTTAGAGACGACTGAAGGATAGAAATAGGCCTGTAGTTGCTACGAAGCGCTTTGGATCCTTTCTTGGGGATGGGTTGTACTCGAGCAGTTTTCCAGTCACTAGGGAATATGCCTTTATTGTAAGATATCTGAAACAGACGAGTCAGGACAGGAGCAAGTTCTGGTGCGCATTTTTTGAGAACAATTGCTGGGATCTCGTCAAGGCCAGATGTTTTCCTGGTATTAAGAGGAGAGAGCATCTTTCGTACCTTTTTAGTTTTGAAAATGATATCCGTCATTCTATGTGCGACATTGGGGACTATTGGTGGTTGAACATTTGGAGGTGGGTTGAGAGTAGAATTGCCGGCGAACAACGAAGCAAAAAGTTCAGCCTTGCCCAGGGCGGTAGGTACAATTTCATTCCCTGAGACAAGAGGTGGGAACGTGCTTTTGCAGAAATTATTCCCAATAGATTTAGCAAGAGTCCAGAAGGGTTTGCTGCCGTGTTTACTTGTAGAAAACCTTTTTTAGGCAAATTTTCGTTAAAAGTTGTTAGTGATTGTTTCTAAAATATTGTTTAGCTCATGCTTCTAAAAAGCTTTTTCACTACATAACAAATATGTACGTTAATTTTCCTGATAAAATTGTCAGTAATTTTTTTTAAAATAATTTTTGTTAAATATAGTTTAATAGATTGCTTTTATTATTTAAAAACTTCTCATGTTGTGCTTTTTTTTGCTCTCCAGGAGGAAAATAAAAATAAATGTCTATAACGCAATTTTCGTTGCGGCTATAAACTTAAAATTTAGTATGCAACAGTCTATAAAGGCATCTTGAGTTTACAATTTTACTAAAATAACTGTGTTATTTTAGTGGACGTACAAATTCTCCAAGAAAATCTGCTTCGTTGGCTAACTAACGAGTTTATCTAAGTTATTTACAAAATGCAGGTTACCTATCACATTTATGAGTTTTCCTTCGTTAATAGTTTGCTTAAATAAGTTCTTTTGTTAACTCAATTCCGGAAAAATAAGTTTTTCTAAACAAAAGGTTTTTTGATAACATTTTCCGTATTTTGAAAATTTAAATCAGAATTAGATACCATACCGCACTTGCTGCGTTCAGACTTTTTGCTTTTATTTTTATGTTTCTTACTTATTATGATATGCAACAAGACAGTATTTCTGAGCAGAACTTATTTACATATTTAAAAAGCCTGGACGCAGCAAGTGCGTTATGGTAGTGAATTTTCATAGAAATGATCTGGCACAAAATATTTTATTATAACTTTTTTTTCTTGTAACATAGAAATCTAAATTTTGGTGTATAGTTTACTTTTTATATTGTTAACCTACCTACCAAATTTGGTTGTCATAGATTTTTTATTTTTTAAGATAAAAATTTTTTTCAAATGGAAACTCAAAATTTTTCCGGAAAACCTCGTCCGATTTTCCTGACTAACGAACTTATCCAAGCCATTTACAAAAGAAAGGTACATGCCAAATTTTATCAAAATCGGCCCAGTATTTTTTGAGTTATCAGTGTGATACATATATATATATATATATATATATATATATATATATATATATATATATATATATATATGAACTTATATATATATATATATATATATATATATATATATATATATATATATATATATATATATATATATATATATATATATATATATGAACTGATGAGTAGCAAATTTGGTATACCCAATTCAAATTTATGGGACAACATTTTCCACCTAATTAAATTTTTGTCAAAAATTGGTTTCTTAAAGAATAATATAACTAAAATAGGCGAAAGCTAAAAAAAAAAGAAATATATATTAATCAAATCAGTTTTGTGCGAAAAATGTCGTTTGTAGCTAAAAATAAATGTAACAATATTTTTTCTTTCTGTCGATAAGCCGATGAAAATATCATCTCAGTAAATTATAAATATTTCCAGTGTTATCGGGAATTAACTTATATGCCAACACATGACAAGAAATTAAGCTATAAGCATAAATATCTTCCAGCACGTGTTAGAGGTGTTTTTATTTAAGCTCTGGCTGATATAATTTCTGAAAGAACCGGATACCTTTTATTTTCTTTTATACATCTGAAAATGTTTTTGTTGACTTGAAAGTAGAATGCTTATCCAGAGCTGACACATTTATAATTGCAGTTTTAGATTTAATACTTTATAAACCTCTAACTCTATTTTCAAATTGCTTTTGAAGTGTATCGTCTATTTAAACCTATATTATCATAACAGCTTATTTGCATGATTGTGTCGCATTTGATAGTAATTAAGAAATAAAGTGACAATGAAAGTAGCACTGAAAAACTATTCACCTGAAGTCAATTTAATTAGTTAAACGACTACTACCTAAACGTTGTAACTACAGAAGGGTACCAGGCAGCCCTCCTGCATTCAATATAGTCACGTTTTGCTGAAACTTGGATTTGGCTTTAGTAAAAACGTTTTTTTTTTCGTTTCAATGATTATAATTCCCCTGCCTTTGTGAAACAGCACCATACTAAATAGAGACGTAATGGCTTTAGTTTTGGCTACACCACCGTTGCTATATTTATAGTAAGTTGTAACTAATTTCGACTTTGCAGCATCGTTAGGCTGGAGAAAATTGAAAATATTTGTGTGTACTCACCCGTCACAACTGTTAATAAAAATTGATTGCTGCTTTAGTCAAAAATTCTTTGAAAAAATAAACTTTTAGATTACGATGATAAAATGTCTATCTGATGTGTGTCAATGGATAACATTAAAATAAAATCAATTAAATGATTAATTGTTGTTGCTCTTACTTGTCGAAACCAGTGCATACTAAATATAGACGTGGAAACTGTAAAGCGAGAGAAATGGTCTCATCGTCTGTATTCAATCAATTGAACCAAAGAAGACCATAAAAATAATGATAATGTCAAGGAAACTAAATAGGAAAAAAAAAACAGAACGAGTTGTACCTACATAAAGAAAATATCCAGACATATAAAATTGTTACAGTCGTTACAATTATTATAAATTAAGAACACTGCATCTTAAAGTAACTACCTACTTAGGCAGATCTACATTTGTAAAATGTATTATCAATAGTCATCATTGGGTTAGATTAAGTCGGATATTTGAAGTAATAGGAAGTTACATTTGCATCAAGCACCTTGTCTTAGATACCGCTGTTTGATGGATAAGCATTTTCTGGAAACTATTCTTTTTAAGTAACTTTTTAAACAATCAAAGAGAAAACATATTACCGTATTCAAGATAAGGGTTATATCTGTAATAACTTAACATACTATAATGTAATATATCAATATTTTGTATAAAAATCAAATTCGAAAAGTGACATGAAATAAAATGGTTTTAAGAGGAAAGTGTTCAACAAAATTGTGTAGATGCAAACACAAGAATAGCTTTCTTGTAAGACACATATAATTTTGGACGCAAATAAATAAGTATAAGTATTGTTATTATGGTACTAATTGTAACAATTATTTACGCAGCCCCAGCTAGCACCAAAGTAACCACAACTGAGATAGGAATTTAAAATGGGTGTTTGTTACATAATCTCCACTATGACTCTGTGGTGTACATAACACATTAGCAGCAATTGAGTAATATTCACAACTTCTAACTACTTTAGTGTAATGCAACTTCTTAGTTGCTTTCAGGGTATTAGGAGCGTCATCGTTACTCATAGAACGACTCAAAAGTTCCGGGAACTTAAAGGTAGCAAACGACGGTAGCCGAAACTTATGTTACTAAAAAGCTCTATCAAAGTTGCAGCCACTTTTAAGTAGCATTAATAGTTGCCCGACGTTGCCGGTCTCTAAATATTACATAATAGCTGTGAAACTTCATGGTAATATATTCTGGTGACAGTCACGTTTCCGCTACCTGAAGATGTAAACTTCACTATTTGTTGGTGCGATAAAGTAGTAGTAAAATTCCAAGTTCACTATAAAGTATTTTTCACTCTACAGGTCCACTGATCCATAAAGGATTATTGCTTCATTACAACAGCATTGTTGAGGCTACGTAAGACTAGTAAAGTGTTTAATTCCAATAATACTGTCATACGTCAATTAAGTGAAGGCACTTGACCAAGAAACAAAAGTTTACAGACATTTTACAACATTTTACAGGAAGGTGCGAAGTGAAAGAGGCAAAAACAGAACTTTAAATCAGTATAATGCTGTTCTGAACACGCCACTATTGCCAACACACGTCAGTGAAACATTAACTACAAATGAGGCCAAGTGTTATGGTCGCAACAAAGAACCGTTTTCTTCCCAGAAGTGAGGAACCACTGTGAAATATATTCCGTTTTTTGTTTTGTTAAAACGATTAAATAAGTGATTACTCATGTTCTGTTTAATTAAAGCTGCGATATATAATGATCTATTAACGAATCTTGTTTTTCATAAAGCACTTTCCTTTTCTCTTCAAAAAAGTAATCGCGAACAAGGTACAAGACAAGACGCATGTAATCCACAACATTCATAAAGCACTTTGTTAACCAAAACCTAAAACTTTGTAAAGTTATAATGACAGATGACAGGCAAAGTACAGAATGTCAAAAGTATCTTCTGTTTTCGAAACCATAGAGTAGTAAGAAAAACTATAAATACCCATTTAATAGATTACGACGTAGCCGTTACTGCAAAATAACTACACAATGTTGAGTCGTAGTCCCACTTGGTAGCTTTTAATGAAAGTAACTTAAAAGTTCCAGCTTTTCATTATTCGGGACCGACGAAAAGCTGTAACTACTTTCAAGTTCCATATTTTAATGAATGCGACTGTATAGTGTTTGTTTTAAACTGCGACATTTTGTAGATGGAGATTTGCGACGCCATTATTACTTCCGCTATTAAGATAAATCTTTAAAAATGAATTTATTGCTATTTTTGCAGTTATCGCAGCAAAATTTTAAAATTAGTAGTTCCATGTATAGAAAAAGTAAATTAGAATACACATTGCGGCATTTTGAGAGTAATCGCTATGGAATGTCGATATTACATGATTTTTATTTTTTACTAGAAACTGCAAATTTTAAAGGCACGTAATTTCTGGATGCACAAGTCATTATATTTTTCAGTAAACATGCATTCGTTTAGATCTAAACACTCCATGTTGACTTTTAGTCTCACTGGTATCTATAGAATTGGAATAAAGGACAAAGATGTTTTCAAAACCTAAGAGTAGGAGAGATATATTATTATGTGAAATAATTTTCAAGACAACGAAAGCAAACGCAAAACAGAGTAGGTAGTGATAATCTTCGTGATAGTGACTGTTACCGATTGGCCACGTCGCCGCTACGTGAATTCTACGGTATTGAAGCGTAGCTGGATAGGCTACTGATACATCGCCACAATGTTTATTTCCCATTTTGGTGGTTGCTTTGTGATAGAAAGGTTTCTGTAATGGATCACTGACTGACGACAAAATACTTAGAAGTTATCACGACAGTCACTGCGACGTTCCAGCGACCAATTGTGCTAGTTGGGCTGTCACTATAATTACTAGTAACATACGTGCATACATATACAGTTCAGTAATGTAATGAGTCAGTATATTGTTTAAAGAATTTTTGAATTAAAGTACTTCAACCGATTTTTTCACAGTTGTCATGGATGCATATAAATATTTCTGTTTTCTGCCCGGAGATATATTAAAGGCAAAGCTAGTTGCTAAGAAGATTATTAAGTCAGCAAGTGCGTTATGAAAGTCAATTTTCATAAAAATGTTTTTAATAGCAAATATATCTCTCGAATGCAAGCAGGCATCAATATGGTTACCGGTAAAACCTATATAGTAGAAACAATGTACCAAATTTTATCAAAATAACTTATTTTGTGAAAATGTACAAAAATTATCCGTAAATAAACTTAAATGTTTCCGAAAAAACTGGTTTCCTAGCCAACAAAACTTAGGTTAATAGCAAATTGAGTTATTGAAATTAGAAGCATTTAATGAAAATTCGCTACCAAAACTCACTTACTGCGTCTTGGTTTTTTTCTTACAAACATCCACCGTATTAAAACTGCAAAAATGCAATAATATGAGGGTGTTCGAAAAAAAATTGAGATATCACCAACGACTTATGGGCCAGCCTGTGATTGTCAAAATAATTTTAGAAGATGCAGCTCAAGACACGAATCAACGTATACAACTTGTTCTCGTATCTTGTATAAAAACAATTTTATTGACTTTTACCGTAGAAATATGCTACCCTGAATAAATACAAACAGATAAAAACTGAAACTAAACCCGGATATGGATTCTAGGCGGCCTGGTTTGCGCTTATTTGACGAAATCTTTTTAAGATCCAAAAGTCGCTGTCTCCTCATTAACGAATTTTTTCTACGAAAATTAGCTAAGAATTATCGACCGTTAAGTGTAGGGGGGCAGATCGAGAAACACCTCCATGGCGGCTGTTGGGGTTGAAAACATGACCCTTGTGATGCCTAGGCAAGCCATCCTTTGGATCGTGACTAGTTTTTGTTTGGCACTGGAATGTGTCACCTTAGGCCACGAGACCAGTGCCGCGTATGTTAACGCTGATCTGACCACCCTTGTGTACAGCCAGTGGCCCATACTAGGTCTTAGTCCCCACGTTTTTCCATATAGCCGCCTAGTGACGGCTAAGGTCATGACTGCCTTACGCAGTATTTTTTCAACGTGACTATTACAGGTTAGCTTAGAGTCCAATACGACCCCAATATATTTTACCTCCCTGGTCATTGGAATGTTCCTACCGTATATAGTGAAAGTTCTGTGGCTCTCACACTTACTCTTCCTCGTAAACGTTATGACGGTTGCTTTCTCGGAGCTGACCCCGAACACTTGACGAACCGTCCACCCTTCCACCACTTTCAGTACTGTCTGCATGCGCTCCCACACTGACTGTGTAATCTTTCCTCGGACTATGATGACAATGTCGTTCGCGTAGCCCTGTACCTCATACCCCCCTTCCCAGAGCCTCCCCAGCAGGCCGTCCACGACTAGGCACAGAGTCCCTCTCGCGAGTGAGGTGAACACCGCTCTGTCCCTGATCATGGAACCGATCCAGCTGCAGCAGGTGTCCTTTATCCCACGCTCCCTGACAGCTGCCAGAACCGATCCGAATGAGGTGTTTCTGAAGGCCCCCTCTATGTCTAGGAAGGCCCCCAGCGCCACCTTCCTGTTCTACAGCGTGTTCCTCAGTTTCAGCACCAGTTGGTGCAGTGATGTTTCTGTTGAGAATCCTGCTCTGTATGCATATTGTCCGCAGTGTAGGGGATAAGATTCCAGTACACGGCCCCTAATGTGCCGGTCGAGCAGTTTTTCCACTGTTTTTAGCAAGAAGGACATGAGACTTATTGGCCTCAGGGACTTTGCTGGTCTGTTGGACGCCCAGGCTTAGGAATCAATACAACCCTGGCCAGTCTCCATGCCCTCGGAATGTACCCCAGAGTCAGGCTGTCCCTTATAATGAGGGTAAGCACCGGCGCCAGTATATCTATCCCCTGTTTGAGCATAATGGGCATTATTCCATCAAATCCCTGGAATTTGTATGGCTTAAAGCTGTTAATGGCCCATCTAATTTTGCTCCAGTAACCACCTCTTTAGCGACTGTCCAGTCTACTCTAGATGCCCGCCTCTATTTCTGAGTGTTCCCAGTCCGGATGTGATTGGTTTATTATGTTACAGCCGGGGAAGTGCGTTTGGAATAAAATTTTCAAAGTTTCCTGGCTGCCGCAATCTTAAGGTCTATCTAGTCTTAACCCCCCCGCATTTTCACTGCTAGGTCTGCCCTGTAGAATTCCCAGTCCGCCTTGCGGAGGTCCCGGTACCATATTGTGTGTCTTTAAACTTTGGCGATTTCAAAGCGGATGTATATGTGGTCTGAGCTACTCACTACCCCCAGACACAGCCCAGTTCTTAACAAAGTCACCCAGAAACTGGGTGGAAACTGTTGGATCTAAAACTTCCTCACGCCGTGCTGTGACGCAGCTCGGTTTATTACTTCAATTCAATATGTCTAAATTAAATTTCATAAAGAATTGTAGAAGTGCCTCACCCTTAGAGTTTGTTTTCGAGCTTCCCCACAACTCAGGGTGCGCGTTCGCATCCATGCCGATGATGGTCTGCCATCCACCTGCTCTTCTACCCACCATCATCTGCTCCAATTCCTTGGGTGGAGGAGGGTCCGTGCTGTCCCCTGGCAGATAGGCTGACCCGACAGTAATGTCCTTCGGCCCATCCGCTCCTCCACGTTGGATTTTTTTTTCATTAAAGGCAGAAACTCTATCCCTTCCTTGACAAAAATGCAGGCCCTCGGGTTTTCGCTGGATCTGCTGTATATGAGCTTTTCAGCAGCTCCGCCGAGTCTCTTGATCTCTCCTTTATAGGAGCGCGTTTCCTGGATGAGGGCCACATCCGTGTTCCTCGGGGCTACCAGGAGCCCGGCCGTGGCTGCCCTACTGTATTGGAGTCCCATCAACCCCTGATTTCTTCGTTGTGGGCGGCACGAGTCTGTAGCCGGAGCCACTCCTCGAGCCTCATTGGTTTTTATGATCTTCATGTTGTTCCCACGAAAATGGGGGAAATACTGTCCACACCATAAGAGCCCTCTGTGTGTTGCAAGGCGGGTTACTCTGGAGGGTTACCCGGTATTCCAGGTTCCGTTCACAACACCATCACCCTGGTGCCATCCACCCCTAGGCACGTGTCACGTGACACCGCAGATTAGATGAGTTTACTTCGACCTCTTTGTCTAGATCCGTCATGTTTAGTTATCAGCAGGGTCACCTCGTGCAGGATGCGGCTCTTCACCGCGCATGGCGGTCTTGGGGAAAGCTTGATCGAAAGTTTATGTTGTTGTTTCCACTTCCTCAGCTTGCCCCCTGGAGTCCTTTGGCCCGCGACTCCTTGACCCCTAGACTGAAGTTACATTATTCAAATAACAGTTTATTTATATAAAGGATACACAGATGATATTGTCGTCACAGTTAAGGGCAACTTTGTAATATCCAGCCTAAGGCAGACCGCACTGAATATTGCAAGGAACTGGTGCGAGACAGATGGGCTGTTGAGGCAACTTTCTTATGAGGGTTGACATTGGTCAACCCTCATAAGAAAGTTCTTGGCCCACTCACAATCGAAAGAAAACCAAATCTGAAAGCTTTCACTCAAAATTGAACACATATCTAGCTTTACAATGAAGTTAAATATTTAGAGATCTTCTTAGACCAAAAACTATATTACTATATTGGAACACATACTTGAAAAACACCGTTTCAAGAGCCCAATGGCAAGCTGGACTTGCCGTAGAGTCATAGGAAAATGATGAGGGTTGAGTAAACCCATGGTTACATATGCATCAATATGTGAAAGCCAAAGACAGAACAAGCCTCATGCCAATGCAAATTACAAAGATTGCAGAGGCTGATGTGTCTTGGATTAGCGGCAGCTAGGGCATTATGCCCTAGAGCTACAACACGGGCAATGATATATCTGACTCCACAGCAGATATGCATAAAGAAGAAAGCAGCACTAACTGCCTCTACACTATTTCAAGCAGACAAATGCAAACCAGGAAGCTTGGTTGTCCAGTTGAAGATTCCACTCAAGTCACTCGCCAAACTAATAGATCAAATGCCAGGTAGACTGAATTTCGTAGTTCTATTTGACGTGGTCATAAGTGACCACCAAACATGAGACAGAGACAGGGAAAGGCTGACAAACGCATCAGTATGGTATATAGACGGGTCTAACCAATAGAGGGTACAGAACTAGGAATAAGAGAAGCCAACTTCCATCTTCCAATCAGAAATGCTTGCTATAAATCTCTGTGTGTAGAAACGCATACAAAGAGGACTCAGAGGCACAGAGATGTGTATCGTTTCAGATATACAGGCAGTACTAAAAGCTCTGAAATCATATAAAACTGAGTCCAAACTGACCTGAGAGCGCCGAATAAAAAAATACTTGAATTAACTGGCTACAAGGGTCATTGAAAGAAGTGAGGAAGCAGATAGGCCTGAAAAAGTAACTTGTGTGTTCTATGTCTGAAATTGTACGTTACGTCTACGTGTGGAGCTTCTATTGGTTTTTAATATGTTTTAAAGTGGAAATCTGGAAACAATACTACATTCAACAAACAAACAATAAGAAAAAATTAATCCTAGAACAAATCGAAGTACAAACATTTAAACAAAACTTAACAAAAGCCATACAAATCGATAAATTATCATACCACAATAATGAAAACAGGAAACAGATCCAATCGACACAGACCGAAAACAACCAACCACAGAACTGTAAACCGACCAACAGAGGCTCAAGTCGCAGAAGTCACGTACAATTTCAGACATAGACCACACAGGAACGATCAGAATCAGTAGCGTGCTGATGATGAAACAGGAAGGTTCGAAACTGCAGTCCACGTAAACAAATAAAAAATCACACAAAGTATAGCAAACGAATAAAGTGTATATATATATATATATATATATATATATATATATATATATATATATATATATATATATATATATATATATATATATATATATATATATATATATATTTGTGTGTGTGTGTGCGTCACACCGATAACTCAAAAAATAATACCCCGATGATGATCAAATTTGGTGAATACCTTCCTTTTGCAAGTGGCTTGGATTAGTTCGTTAGCCGGGGGAATTGCTCGGTTCAAATAGATTAAACAATGCTTTGATTTACTTAGATAGTCGAATTCCCCCAGTCCGGCCAGTTCTGAGCTGACCTTTAATGCATCGAATTTCGACCACGAAATTATAACGCATGTTTGTAAGAAAAGAAATTCGGGACGCAGCAAGTGTGTTATGGTAGCGAATTGTTTTTAAATGCTTCTAATTTGAATATCTTAATTTGCTATTAACCCATAAGGTTCGTTGGCCAGGAAACTAGTTTTTTCGGGACTATTTAAAGTTTATTTTCAAAAAATTTTGGTACATTTTCAAACAATAAAGTTATTTTGATGATATATGGTACATTGTTTCTACTATATAGGTTATACTGGTAACCAAATTTGATGTCTGCTTTTTTTAAAAGAAACACATATTTGCTATTTAAAACATATTTTTGAAAATTAGCTACCGTAACGCACTTTCTGCGTCCAGACTTATTTTGTAAAAAACTTTATCTTTCGAATACAATTCCTTACAATTCAATCATAATCAGAAAGCTCTTTGTAGAAAAATATCCACAAGTGATGATCCTACTAGAAACTCGTCAGGAAGAAAATAAGTAATTTTACAAGTATAGAAAAACTAAAATCTCCTGATCATACTTTGTGATGTTGCCAAAGCGCAGCGTTTATTGTTAATCACTACCTATCTGGTTCATTCCAGTGTCCTTATGGGTTTGTATCCTTTAAGCTTTAATCACAAATTTAGTTTTAAATCATCAATTGATTTTTAAAGACAATAATCTCAGGTATTTAACATTTAAAAATATAAATCGAAATAATTATGTTTTTGATTTAACACTAAACTAAACAAAATATGTGGAGAATAACAAACGATTGCACAATAAATATTCACATCTTTACTCGTTTAAAATGAAAAATATTATAGGTGTACTTAACATTTTCAATGTGCTTATTTATCTTTTTCCAATAAATCATTAAAATTAGGATATTATTTAGGAAATAAACTAGATAGTTAAAGCTATTTTTTTAGTATTTACTTTTTGTTTGAAATATGTGCACAATAAAATACAGACAAATTTTCTGCACTGTACTAATAAGTGGATAGGCAGCACTTTCCTAGAAGCTTTAAACTGGAAATAAGATTTATATCAGAAGAGGGAAGTAATAAACATTGTCTAAAACTTTCGACCAACTTTCTAAGAAACGTATCACACATAATGGCATTATATGTAAAAATGACATCTCCTTATGTTAATGTTTGTCGATGTGGGAAATCAGATTTTGTTGCAACGTATGTGTAATAATGCATACGTATTTCAATCAATTCTGTTTTGAATAAGAGGTATGGTTGGCATAATCTGTACTGACACGCAGCTTAACATACTCGCGGAATTGTTTAAAAAGTAGATCATTTTCCAATGTTGATACTTTTATAGCTATGAGAACTTGTAACACTTCCGCTGTTTGTTAAGAAACTTAAGAATTTAATTAGAATCGAAGCAGAAGTATCTTGTCATAATTTTACATAAATTAGTTTCACTTGAGCTGATCGCATACTTTTTTTGTCTTTTTTGCTTCAATTAAATTATTTGTAAGCGTTCTCACTCATGTATATACTGTAATACTTGTCAGACTTTTAAATAAACACATAACATTATGTTAATCACATCTTGGCTTTACTTGCCATTTTAGTAGAAAAAATTAGGAAATCCAGGCTTCTTTATTTTGAAAAAATATCTTTAAACTCTTTTTTCTACTAAAATTGGTAAAATTGCAAGTAAAGCCAAGATAAATTTCCATAGAAAAAGGGCCAGTTTCAATTTTTATGTATATATATATATATATATATATATATATATATATATATATATATATATATATATATATATATATATATATATATATATATATATATATATATATGATATATGTATCACGTCGATAACTCAAAAATAATGGGCCGATAATAAAATTTGGCAAGTACCTTCCTTTTTTAAGTGGCTTGGATAATTTCGTTAATCAGGAAAATCGGACCTTGTTTTCCAGGAAAATGTTTTTTTCGGATTTTTTTTTTCAGAAAAATCAAAGAAAATAAGCGAGCTATGGGAACCAAATTTGGTACGTAAGTTTACGTTATAAAAAGTAAACTATATCCAAGATTTAGGTTTCCACTTTACAAGAAAAAAATGTTATAAGCATTTATTTAAAAACAGTTTGGTGTCAGAAAATTTCTATGAAAATTCACTACCATAACGCTCTTGCTGCGCCCAGACTTTTTATTTTTCCATCAGGTTATTATTCCTTGTGCAGCTAATATTCAACAAAATTGTTTACTCGATTGCACAGAGGGTGGAAATGATTTCACTTTTTAATGCAAATATTTAATGTGCAAACAGAGCAACAGAATTATTTAATCAACAACACATAGATAAGCATCTTAATCTAGACTATGTTTTGAAGTTAGTGCCAAAGTTTTAGGAGACCGTTTCTGCTTGTAATAAAAAGCGAAGCGCTGAAAGAAATGAAGTGGTGACATGGCGGTCCTTGGTCATGTTGCTTTGAGTTATAGGACGAGTACGGGACAACTGCGGCTCTGGGCGTGTCAAAGAGCACTGCCAGGGGAGCCATTAAGTCCTGGGTCAGCAACCAACACAAGGTGTACTGGGCGGACTGTCCAGGGCTCAGACATGGGAAGTCAATAATTGACGGACCCAGTTCAAAGAGAGCTGTGGAGCTGCTAAACCTTAGCAGAGGACAGCTCAGAAACACAACAGGTCTCTTGACGGGACACATGGCCGTCAAGAAACACCTGCATAAAATGGGGCGGTTCGAAGGGGACCTCGCATGCAGACTCTGCGGCGAGGGGGAGGAATCAGCCCAGCACATCTTGTGTGAGTGTATAGCTCTGGACCGGAAAAGACAACTGATCTACGGTCACTCTAGACCGGAGACAGAGCAATATAAAACTTCACCCTACCAATCGCTGTGCAGACTAGTTCAAGGCACAGCGATCTTGGAATGGGTGGAGTAAGACTAAGGGTATGCACAATCAACCAAGGGTTGCGGTGCTATCGGGGCGGCAAAGGCCGCGGACAAGCCCTGAGGGAACAAAAAAAAACGAGACAACTGGCAAGCGAATCTGGTTTGGGACAAACTGGAAAAAAATTGGAAGCGTCATAAGTTCCACCCATACAAAATCCGAAATCCATCTTGCACACGAACTAAATGAAGATACTTTGACCGCCGTCTGGACTTTTGTGAAGTGATAAGTGAACGCGCGGTGAATGATCTGATTTTTCTGTTTAATATTTGCTTTTAAGATGAGTGTTCGTTTTTTCTAAACAGTACTCTGTATCGTCATAATTGTCGCTATTGGGCCGATTTACATCCCAGATTATTTCACCACATTCATACACAGCATCCGGAAAAAGTCAATGCTTGGGCTAGAACTTTTGGTGGCCATATTGTGGTCGCTGTTTCTTAGCTGGTAACCTGACTGGAGATATGTACTTGGAGTTGTTGGAAAACACCATTGATCCGATGTTAACTGACATTATCGAGAATGATGAGCATTATCTCGAAGAATAGTTGGTATTTCAGAAGGATGGAACTGCTCCACACACATAATATCTAAAAAAATCTCGGGACGCAGCAAGTGCGTTATGGTAGTGAATTTTCATAGAAATGATCTGGCACAAAATATTTTATTATAACTTTTTTTTTGTTGTAACATAAAAATCTAAATTTTGGTGTATAGTTTACTTTTTATATCGTAAACCTACCTACCAAATTTGGTTATCATAGATTTTTTAAGATAAAAATTTTTTTCAAATGAGAACTCAAAATTTTTTCAGAAAACCTCGTCCGATTTTTCTGATTAACGAACTTATCAAAGCCATTTACAAAAGGAAGGTACATGCCAAATTTTATTTAAATCGGCCCATTATTATTTGTGATAAAAATTTTTTTCGAATGGAAACTCAAAATTTTTCCGGAAAATCTCATCAGATTTTCCTGGCTAACAAACTTGTCAAAGCCATTTACAAAAGGAAGGTACATGCCAAATTTTATTAAAATCGGCTTATTACTTTTTGAGATAAGAATTTTTTTCGAATGAAAACTCAAATTTTTCCCGGAAAACCTCATCCGATTTTCCTGAATAACGAACTTATCCAAGCCATTTACAAAAGAAAGGTACATGCTAAATATAATCAAAATCTGCCCATTATTTTTTGAGTTATCGGTGTGACACACACACATATATATATATATATATATATATATATATATATATATATATATATATATATATATATATATATATATATATATATATAAATTGAAACTGACCCCGGATATGGGTACTAGGGGTTCTAGTTCGCGCTCATTTGCAAAAATTTTTTTAAAATTCAAAAGTCGGGATCTCCCCATTAGTGAATTTTTTTCTACGAAAATTCACTAAAAACCCGGACGCAGATAGTGTGTGATGGTAGCAAATTTGCACAAAACTTTCCTGGAATGTAATTAAGTAAGCCAAGTTTTGTTTACTAAGCGACATCAAATTTGGTATAGAGTATATTATTGTAATAACCTTATTCATTTTTAAATATTGAAAGTTACAAAACTTATCTAAACAATAAGCAAGCTTAATGTTTTCTTCGAAAAACCGTTCGATTTAGCTGGCCAACATACTTATCCAAGCCATTTATATAAATATGACAACTGATAACTGCCAAGTGGTATGATAATCGGTTTTATAAAATTAAAATGGAGGCCTGGGGGCCCGATTTGCACTCACTGAAAGACAGTTTTCTAAAGTTATACCTACCTCGTCAATATTTCGAATTATACATACTAAAAAAAACAATGGTAAAATTACATTCACAGCTCACATGTTTAGGCGTATGTAAAATATTTTTAAAGCCGTAAAGTCCAGACCCCAACGATAAGAGCCGATCTGGAAGACCAATTTCTGTGACCCTTCAAGAACACATTGATTCTGTCAATTAAAAATTATCTTAGAAGATGACGAATGGGACTAATACGTATAGAAACAACACTGCACATTTTCTATGAACTTGGCTTGACATTGTTCATTTCGACTCAGGAACGTGAAGACTTTCGCCAAAATAGATTCCGAAATGCTTGATCGCTGATCCAAGAAAATGTGCCACCGTTTTGTCACTATGGACAAAACATGGGTCCACTGCTATAATTTAGAGACTAAAGAGTAACCGAGTAAAAGCATTCCGGTTCTCCAGTATACAATACATTTTGTGCTAGTTTGCTAGCTCCCTGTTTCAGTTTTCTGAGACAAACCTGGTATAACTCTACTAGAATTTTGAAACAAGATATGACGATTAGGAACGCACACGATGACTAATTGCTAACTAAATTACAGGAGAAAATAGTGGAAAATGCCACGATAACTGGCCACAGGTATGTTCAAGATAACGCTTCTGCACACAAATCGTTGAATGTACTTTAAACAATTATCAAATTGGTTTTGAATTGGTTGGTCACCCGCCCCTGTCTCTCGATTCAGCACTATTGGAGTATTATTTATTCCCAAAGCTAAAAAAGATAGGTAAATGATTTTCTACAAACAACGTAATCACACAAGCCGTTCAAAAGTGGTTTGAAAATCAAAATAATGAGCTTTTTGTGGATTTATAAATGTGCAAGTCTTCTCGTATATGTATACTCAAACTAACTCTGGTTATGGGGTCCCAAACTTCTATTTTGCGCTCATCTGGAGACATTTTTTTGTCGTGATCTGTTGTAAGCGGTTTTTTACGAAAACTTGCTAAAGATTGTAAAATTGTTTAAAATGTCTTTAAATTATTTGGGGTCGCCATTTTTAATGAAACGGTCAACAGTATTTAAAATGGAGCTAAAATGTAAAGATCTGCCGAAAGCTCGAGGTGAATTAGTTTACAGTTATTATACTTTCTTGTATTTCGATTTGAATATAAGAAGCTGAAAATCCTATAGTAGGAAGTAAGATATTTTAGTATGTAAAAGAGGAAAATAGGATTCTTGCTAGCTTTTTGTTAGATTTGTACATTTAGAAAAACATTTTTTACGTAGTCGGTTTAATAAAGCTGATATCATTTTTCCCCCGGATACTGTGCCCTCTTTAAAAGAACAAAAAAAAATGTATTTAATGTAATCACGTTGATTTTGCTATGAGCTAATGCACATATGCCAGTAATTTAAAGCAATTAGGAAGAATACAGTATTTTGATAAGTTGGGTGTTTTAAAGTTACCCATCAGCTAAGTGATATAATTAAAACGGAAATATCATCCTAATGCTCATCTTGTGTTCTTTATACGTTTTAATGTAATTACGTTTTATTCAAAAAAGGTATTTGCATTTTATTTGAATAATTATTCACTTCAGAAATTATATTTATGGTAATGTCTAAACTTATTTGAATATGACACTTCAGATATTTTAATTGTAGAATATTTAACAAAACGTAATGACTTAATAAACTTTCTTTAAAGGAAATGTGTTTTTTCCTGAGATACAGATAACCTGGACATATAAAAAGCCTGGACGCAGCAAGTGCGTTATGGTAGTGAATTTTCATATAAATGATAAATGATCTGGCACAAAATATTTTACTATAACTTTTGTTTCGTGTAACGTAGAAACCTAAATTTTGGTGTATAGTTTAATTTTTATATTATAAACCTACCTTATCATAACTTTTTTATTTTTTGAGACAAAATTTTTTTTCGCATGAAAACTCAAAATGTCCCCAGAAAACCTTGTTAGATATTCCTGACTAACGAACTTATCCAAGCCATTTACAAAAGGAAGGTACATGTCAAATTTTATCAAAATCAATTTTTGAGTTATCGGTGTGATACACACACACACACACACACACATAAATATATATATATATATATATATATATATATATATATATATATATATATATATATATATATATACGTAAACATATAAAAATTGAAACTGACCCTGGATATAAGGGTCCTAATTCGCACTCATTTGCAAAAAAAAATTCAAAATTCAAAAGTCGGGATCTCTTCATTAGTGAATTTTTTCTACGAAAATTCACTAAAAGGCAATTATCTAAAATTAAATAAAAGAACCGAAGTTTCAAAATTTAATTAATTATTGCTTCCTAATAAAATTTATTTTCAATATTAACCAGGAAATTATGGCAGCAAAATAATGAATGCACGATAAATAGCAAACCTAAAGCTTTGAAAAGAAAATCTCAACGCTGCAAGTGCGTTATGGTGAATAATTTTTATAGAAATATTTGACAAAGAGGCATTGGTGATTTGAGGGATTCATAATAGTTGGCAAAAATATATTAAAATTGCAGATATGAGGATATATTATTGATACCTAGTTAGCCTGGAAACTTTTCAGTAAGAAAAAATGATTTTAGTAGCTACGGTAACAAGTATGATGTTCTATAAATAACCTGTTTTGACATCTAAACGTTTAATAGAAATTGGTTATGATCATAAATTGGCCCTAGAACATCAACATGTGGTGAAACATAAAGAGAATAAAGAATATTTTAAGGAACTATCGCTTTTTTAAAGAAAATATAACGTTTTTGCCAAACCATGATTTAACAAGTTTTTGTCAAAGAATTTGTACAAAAACACTCGACTAAGAAAAGTTTCCTAAATTTCAGGCCTTTTGGGTTCCGAATGAAAATGTAGTTCACACTAAAGCGTAATATATGACATTCCTTAATTAATTGGCAAAATAGCTGACGAAACCGTTTGTGAATCAGACTTTTTTAAGACATGACGCACTGAAAATTTAATTTTTGCAAATGAAATGACATGTACTTTATTCATAAGTAAGTATCTTATAAGAGTATCAGAAATGCGAAAGACAGAGGCTCACGTCTCGATGAAAATGATTTTAGTGCAGTTTTTTTCTTTTTTTATCTTTAAAGTAAAAAATAAGACGTCTTCTAAGATCAAAACAGTCGAATGCTTTTAGCGACCGGCGAATCATCAAGTTACAATTAAATGAATTTTGTAATTAGCTGTTTACTTTTAGGATATAATGGCCGAGTTTATCAGGCGCCAGCCCACAGTTTAATTGTTATATCAAAAAATTTTGACACAACAATTCAACTTTAGTAGCTGCTGGCAGCTGCTGGCGCCTGGTGAACTCGGCCAATAAAAAATTTCCTGGGGTATCAAGTTCCTGTCCCTACATCTGCCACGTAAACAAATAATTAATGTATTAGCTAGCATACATGGTTCAGTGGTAAAGAACTCGTTGAGACGCGGGCGCCCCGAGTTCGATTGCCGCCCGATGCATGTAACATTTGGCTTTGTTTCACTAATTTTACTGTTTGGTAGAAACACTAGTGTCCAGATTTCATACGTTTGGACCAAGGTCTCATTTTTCTTTAAGACGTCTGATATTTTTTATTGTTGATATTAGTAAATCTTCATTAAGAAAATTCAATAAAAGAAAACTTGTTTTTTTGTTGTTGAAAACCTCGGTTCGATTAGGTTGACCAAAACGAAGTCCACAGGAGACTAATAATAAATAAGAATGAATGAATCAGATTTTCTTCTTGAAGCTTTTGTAACTTTAATTAAAATTGTAATACGATTTCTTCTAAAGAGACTTACTGTACCTAGATATACCACATTTTAATTTTCGAGCTTCAATTAAAATTGACTTTTGTTCAGTTAAAGTTTTTCTCTCAAAATGCGCTTAAAATATTTCTTACGATAATAAGGAGATATCGGTGGCCATATTTTCGAAAAAATTCTGCAAATGCTGCACCAATCGTGCACAATTCACTACTATACTGCACTCGCTGCGCCCCAACTTTTTCTATGCTTTCACTGGACAAATTTCTGTGAAAAGTTCAAAGAATAACTTTTTTGCATTTTTTGTTTCAGTTTTAATTACAGATTAAGTAAATATTTTGATTTTGATGTATGTTTTTAGGAAATTTTCGTGTAAAAAATATTTACTGTTTTAGAAGGATTTTTTTTAGTGTTTTGTAAAATATTTGTAATTAATAACAAGTGTCCTTGTAAAAAAATATTTTCGAATTTTCGAAAAAAATTGTTAAGCAAACTTTTGTAAAAACTATTATATATTGTAACACTACTGAAGCCAATTAAAAAAATGGCCAATTTTTATAAAAGAAATTCTTTGCAAATTTTTATAAAAACATAATGGAATTTTTGTAAACAAGCTGTTTGCGAATAATTATAACTGTGTAAGTAGCTTGAAGAGGTTTCTTGGCTTGGCAGTTTTTTCGAGAACTTTTTAAGTTTATTTTCAGAAAATTTGTGTACCTTTTCAAACAATTAAGCTGTTTTGATGAAATATTGTACATTGTGTCTACTATATTTCGATATACTACTACTTTAAAAAAAGACATATTTGACATTAAAAACATTTTTATGAAAATTCGCTACCATAACGCACTTGCTGCATTAAGATATTTTTTCATTTAATTTTTAATATTGACTAGTTTTGATAAAGGTGAGAAAGTATACTGACATAACTTTTATTATTACGACAACAAAATCGCGATTTTATATCAAATGTCAATATAATAGGTATAATAAGTAACGGAGTTCTTGTACCTTTTTTTACTTTCACCTCTTCAATATGTGCGGAAGTATGGATGGCATCGGCGATGAAAATTTCAAAAATTATTTTTTGCTTAAATGTCGTAAAAAGTACAAAACATAGAGAAAACATGACTTGGGAACGAAATTTTTGTGTGTCTGTCGGTCTGTCGGCCTATCGGTCTGTCGGTCTGTATGTTTGTCTGTTTGTAGCCACGAGAACTTTAGAACAAATTGACATAACGTCTTCAAATTTAGTATGCAGTTAGCACCCGACAAACGAACGGTTGGGTTTGTTTTTGGGTTATATCGCTTCACGGACGAGGGGATGAATGGGGATCATTTGGTATTTTCGTTAAAATTCGAGTAATATAACGTTTTAACCTTTATTGTTTATTAGAAAACTTTCAATTTCATCAAACATCTGGTACTCTGTGCTGAAATTAAATCAGCGTTTTTTCCCCTTAGGGCTCGTCCGCGTCTTTGCCGCCCCGATAACACCGTAGCCTTCGGCTCATTGTGCATTTTGTACATGAAAATTCGCTACCTAATGAAATTAACGGAAATTTATGCAACCTGAATATATCAGATATACAGACGAGAGACTTCTTTTGCGAGGCCACAAAGAAAACTTTTTTTTGCCTACCGATGCTGTAAAAAACTAAACCAGTTACAGAGAAGAAAACAAGCACTTGTGATGCCACAGGAAAAGTATATAAGGCTGTATTCAGTATGGAATGGTTTAACCAAGCTTAGAGCAACGGAAACAACCTGATCTGCTAGTAAAATTTGAATTAAGTTTTAAGAGTTCCTATCTCATTAATGAATTATTTTTATAAAAATTCCCCAGAGATTCAGTGCAATTATATAATCTGATCATTTAACTTAAAAAAAGAATAAAAAATAAATAAAAAAGATAATTCACACACCTGGGTTTGAACCAGCGTCATCTCCAAGTTAATACCTAATATTGGACAAACGTCAAATCAAAATTCAAATTCAACGAGCTTTATTATCTAATATAGTTTAAATACAAAAATATGTACAAATTTAAATAAAATATGTTACAATGATCCAGCTATAAAGCTTATAAAATGTCGTCTAACTGATCTAGTAAAATTTTCTTATGGGGTAGTTTCCTAATTACTTAAGGTCTAACATTATCTATATTTATTTTTTATTATTATACAGGGAAAAAGCTATTGTAAAAAAAACCCTTGTTTTCGTTTTTTTTTCCATCTTCATATACACAGATGTTTAATTTTACTATAATATATCTGGGTCTTATATTAAGAATAATATTATTAAATTAGGACTAAATATAACAAACGCATGTATTTCTACTTTAGTCTAATAATTGCTGTATTTACAAAGTGTGGTTATAATATGGCAAGTGCTACAATTTATTATCATTATTATTTTTTGCGTTTTAGTGAATTTTCTTAAAAAAAATTCACTAATGAGGAGATCCCGACTTTTGAAATATGAAAAAATTTCTTCAAATGAGCGCTAATTAGGCCCCCCAGAAAACATATCCGGGGTCAGTTTCAATTTTTATATGTTTATATATATATATATATATATATATATATATATATATATATATATATATATATATATATATATATATATATATATATATATATATATATATATATGTATCACACCGATAACTGAAAAAATAATGGGCCGATTTTAATTAAATTTGGTGAAAAAATTCCTTTTGCAAATGGCTTGGATAAGTTCGTTAGCCAGAAAAATCTGCCCAGGTTTTCCTTTAAAATTTTTTGTTTTCTTTCGAAAAAAATTTATATCTCCGGAATTAACAAAGTAAGGGCAACCAAATTTGGTACGCAGGTCTACATCCTTATAGGTAAGTCACCTACCTAGCTATGTAGGTCGAAAGACAAAAAGGGTATAGGCATTTAAAGAAAAATAAATTGGGGTTTTCCTCAAAACGTCAAAGTGGCGATTTAAAATGTCAAAATTGGCAACATTTAGGCAAATAACTTGAATCTAATACGAGCTATAGAAATAAAATGTCTCAAGAAGAATGTTTTACAAACCCTGAAGTCTTAGTTTCAACCGTCATTGTCCTTCATTTTACTAAAATGTTTCCAGAAAATTCATTTCAAATAGACCCTATCTCTGATGCTTGGCAGTAGCCTTAGCTATAGAGTTTATCGTTTAATGATATATAATTTTTGTCGAATTTTCGTAAAAAATCAATAAAGCTCAATATATCCGTTATTATATAAGATATGAAAAATTTTTGTATATATTAATTATAGGGTGTCTTGAGCAACATCTTAAAATAGTATTTTTACAATCACAGGGTGGCCCATAAGTCGTTGGTGATACAAATTTCCTTTTTAGTGAATTTTCTTAAAAAAAATTCACTAATGAGGAGATCCCGACTTTTGAATTTTGAAAAAATTTCTTCAAATGACCGCTAATTAGGCCCCCCAGAACAAATATCCGGGGTCAGTTTCAATTTTTTTATATATATATATATATATATATATATATATATATATATATATATATATATATATATATATATATATATATATATATATATATGTATCACACCGATAACTCAAAAAATGATAGGCCGATTTTGATTAAATTTGGTGAGTACCTTCCTTTTACAAATGGCTTGGATAATTTCGTTAGCCAGAAAAATCGGCCCAGGTTTTCCCGGAAAA
Organism: Tillus elongatus; assembly: GCA_964006375.1. Taxonomy (NCBI): domain Eukaryota; kingdom Metazoa; phylum Arthropoda; class Insecta; order Coleoptera; family Cleridae; genus Tillus; species Tillus elongatus. The sequence goes on from OZ023263.1 coordinate 117,461,559, forward strand.
TTTTGAGTTTTCTTTCGAAAAACATTGTAAAAAAATTATATCTCGAAAATTAACAAAGTAAGGGCAACCAATTTTGGTACGCGGGTTTATATCATTATACGTAAGCTACCTACCAAAATTTAGCTCTGTAGATCAAAATCCAAAAAAGTTATAGGCATTTAAATAAAAATTTATTGGGATTTTCCTCAAAATGTCAAAATTGCGATTTAAAACGTCAAAAATTGGCAACATTTAGGCAAAGAACTTGAATCTAGTACGGTCTATGGAAAGAAAATGTCTCAAGAAGAATGTTTTACAAACCCAGAAGTCTTAGCTTCAACCGTCATTGTCCTTCATTTTACTAAAATATTTCCAGAAAATTAATTTAAAATAGACCCTTTCTCTGATGTTTGGCAGTAGCCTAAGCTATAGAGTTTATCGTTTAATGGTATAACATTTTTGTCGAATTTTCGTAAAAAATCAATAAAGCTCAATATATCCGTTATTATACAAGATATAAAAAAAATTATATATTAATTATAGGGTGTCTTGAGCTACATCTTAAAAAAATATTTCTACCATCATAGGGTGGCCCATAAGTCGTTGGTGATACAAATTTTCTTATTTTTTTAATCAAACACGCCTTATGTTATTGCATTTTTGCATTTTCCATCGAAATATAATGCATGTTTGTAAGAAAAGAAATTCTGGATGCAGCAAGTGCGTTATGGTAGCAAATTTTGATCAAATGCTTCATATTTGAATAGCCCAATTTGCTATTAACCTATAAGGTTGACCAAGAAACGAGTTTTTGTGGGAACACTTTAAGTTTACTTTTGGAAATTTTTGTACATTTTCACACAATAAAGTTATTTTTATGAAAAATGGCACATTGTTTTTACTATATAGGTTATACTGGTAACCAAAATTGATGCCTGCTTTCTTAAATAAAAAGAAAACAGACATATTTGCAATAAAAGCATATTTAAGAAAATTCACTACCATAACGCACTTGCTGCGTCCAGAGTTTTTTTTTTAATCAAACACGCCTTATGCTATTGCATTTTTGCATTTTCCATCGAAATATAATGCATGTTTGTAAGAAAAGAAATTCTGGACGCAGCAAGTGCGTTATGGTAGCTAATTTTGATCAAATGTTTCATATTTGAACAGCTCAATTTGTTATTAACCTATAAGGTTGACCAAGAAACGTGTTTTTTCGGGAACACTTTAAGTTTACTTTTGAAAATTTTTGTACATTTTCACACAATAAAGTTATTTTGATGAAACATGGCACATTGTTTTTACTATATAGGTTATACTGGTAACCAAATTTGATGCCTGCTTTCTTAAAAAAACACACATATTTGTTATTAAAAACATTTTTATGAAAATTCACTATCATAACGCACTTGCTGCGTCCAGAGTTTTTTTAGAATTAATTCAGAAAGAACGATAATCCTTGATATGGAAGTTTATTTTTTAGGTGAAAATTTATAGTGCTTTGCCTGTATTTTGCAATGTCTTGCAGAACAATCTTATTATTTTTTAAGGGATAGTGCTACCTGCTGTGATCTGACCACTAGGGAAACTTCGACTTTCGCATGAAAAAAAACACACACAATACAATAAGATTACTAGTAAACTGAGTTATATAGTAAAATTTAGGGGAATAGGAATTTAAATAGACTAAGTAGGTTAGTAAGGCATTAAGGAGGTTAGGTAGTTTTTAGGCATTTTAGTTTGTATTTTTATGTTAGATGTAATAGAGAAACATTGATAGTTTTATTCTGGGTAAAAATGGAAGGACTTGAATAAAAAATGTGCGCACAAATTTTAATTAATTTATGCACAAACATTAATAAATCTTTAGGATAATATCGACTATGTATGATTATAATCTGTAATTTGTAAACTTGGCAAATAAAGTATTATTATTATTATTATTATTATTATTATTATTATTATTATTATTATTTAATTGTGTGGAATAATATTTTTCTGCTTGTTCTCTGATTTTATCGCTGATAAGTGGCATGTTAATAATTTTATGTAATTCGCTAATCTTTGTATATCTAATTTTATTTAGGATCAATCTGAGGCATTTACTTTGATATATTTGTAATTTTTTGGTGTGAGTCTTTGCCGCGCCGGACTAGATGAGTGCTACATAAGTAAGCATGAGACGCATTATTGAGTTGTATTGCTTAATTTTAGTGAATTTTCTTAAAAAAATTCACTAATGAGGAGATCTCGACTTTTGAATTTTGAAAAAATTTCTTCAAATGAGCGCTAATTAGGCCCCCCAGAACACATATCCGGGGTCAGTTTGAATTTTTATATGTATATATATATATATATATATATATATATATATATATATATATATATATATATATATATATATATATATATATATATATATATATATATATATATATATATATATATATATATATATATATATTATATATATATATGTATCACACCGATAACTCAAAAAATAATGAGCCGATTTTGATTAAATTTGGTGAATAAATTCCTTTTGCAAATGGCTTGGATAAGTTCGTTAGCCAGGAAAATCTGCCCAGGTTTTCCCGGAAAATTTTGTGTTTTCTTTCGAAAAAAATTTATATCTCCCGAATTAACAAAGTAAGGGCAACCAAATTTGGTACGCGGGTTTATGTCCTTATACGTAAGTTACCTACCAAAATTTAGCTGTGTATGTCAAAAGACAAAAAAGTTATAGGCATTTAAAGAAAAATAAATTGGGGTTTTCCTCAAAACGTCAAAGTTGCGACTTAAAACGTCAAAATCGGCAACATTTTGGCAAATAACTAACTAATACGGGCTATGGAAATCAAATGTCTCAAGAAGGATGTTTTACAAACACTGAAGTCTTAGTTTCAACCGTCATTGTCCTTCATTTTACTAAAATGTTTCCAGAAAATTCATTTGAAATAGACGCTTTCCCTGATGCTTGGCAGTAGCCTTAGCTATAGAGTTTATCGTTTAATGGTATATAATTTTTGTCGAATTTTCGTAAAAAATCAATAAAGCTCAATTTATCCGTTATTATACAAGATTTGAAAAAAATTTGTATATATTAATTATAGGGTGTCTTGAGCTACATCTTAAAAAAATATTTCTACAATCACAGGATGGCCCATAAGTCATTGGTGATACAAATTTTCTTTTTTTTTTTATCAAACACGCCTTATGTTATTGCATTTTCCATCGAAATATAATGCATGTTTGTAAGAAAAGAAATTCTGGATGCAGCAAGTGCGTTATGGTAGCGAACTTTGATCAAATGCTTCATATTTAAATAGCCCAATTTGCTATTAACCTATAAGGTTGACCAAGAAACGAGTTTTTCGGGAACACTTTAAGTCTACTTTTGGAAATCTTGGTACATTTTCACACAATAAAGTTATTTTTATGAAACATGGCACATTGCTTTTACTATATAGGTTATACTGGTAACCAAAATTGATGCCTGCTTTCTTAAAAAGAAAACACACATATTTGCAATAAAAACATTTTTATGAAAATTCACTACCATAACGCACTTGCTGCGTCCAGAGTTTTATTACTAACAGACAACTTACTTTTTCTGTTAATTAGGGTATATAGTGTTTTCATGACACCATAAGCTTTTTGGATTGTTTTGTCAATGTGATTTTTAAATGTTAGCTTTTCGTCGAGACAAACACGTAAATATTCAACTATCTTACTAATTTTAATTGTTTCCGAGTTTAGTTTGATAGGCTGAAATATTTTGAGGTTTTAAATTTTTTGCTAAATATTATGGCCTCGCATTTATTAGAATTTATTTAAATTTTCTGAAAGTACTTAACCTGAATATTTTGATGAATTTGACTTTGCTTTTATGAAACTATTGGACTAAGGGAATGTGCGTACATGGCCGTGTCATCAGTAAAAAGTGCCACTTGTGTTTTTTTCAAAATGTGGAATATCGTTTAGGTAGATACTGAATAATTTTGGGCCGATTATGGAGCCTTGTAGTACTTCTGCATTTATAGTTCTAGCACCTGCTAAAGTAGTACAAACGTCGATCATTCCCTGGCTAACTAAGCTATAGGAGAATACGATAAATTAGTTATAACGAACGTGTTATAAGTCTAATGTAAACTTATGTTTTAGCATAACAAATAATGTCTATTTCAAATGGATCTTTTGTACACGTTTTATTAAATTAACACTAAAAATCGACAGGGTCTCCATCCCTCCAACCGCTCCGAATCACACAAAATGTCATAAAATAGAGGCTGTGTACAACCAACTAACAATTTCGTAAATTGTCAGCCTTGGCCTATTTCATCCTTAATATGGGGACAATGTATGTAAGGCTAGATATATTCTTACCATAATTAGAACCGCAGACCGGTTTCGCTCTAATTAGAGCTCATCGGTACGGTTCCGCACCGAGGTGGCGACCCTGTCGCACATCTCACAATGTTCTAGGAGGCAGGCTACCATAGCCGTATTACGTATTATTTTATAGGTGTGTTCTCGCTGTAATTAGTATACCGCACTGATGAGCTGTAATTTGATCGAAACCGGTCTGCGGTTTTAATTACGGTGATAATACATCCAGCCTTACATATATGGTCCCTTTATTAGGTAAGAAATTGGCCAGGGCTGACAATTTAGAAAAGTGTTAGTTGATTGTGCACAGGCTCTATTTTATAACAATTTGTGTTAGTTGGTGCTGCCGTGATAACATACTACCTGGTTCCGCACCGAGATAGCGACCCTGTCGTACATCTCACAATGTCGTTTACCGTGGTAGTTAGGTCAGGGAGTGAAATTAAAATTACAATGTATTTCATCCACTGATAAAGTTAACTTTGTTAGAAAAACAATCGGCAGATATAATAATGTGTATATAAGTGAAATCTCCAAAGTATACTTATTTTTGCACATTTGCTGTTTAACTCTAGAGGTTTTACATGTATCTATTACGAAAAAAGTATTTGTGACCACAAAAAAACCGAATGTGTATGTCAACCTGTCCATTGTTGGGCTGAGTTGTGGAATATGAAGATATATATGTATATGGATGGTCAGTGAATTGTAACTGTGTTTCAATGTGTGTTATATTACAGTTATATTAATAGACTTGTAAAAACTCCGAGTTTAGACGTGAGAATGAGGGAATGAATATGTTGTCTGGCCTGTATGACATCAACAAGGGACAATAGCAGTAGTTTGAAAAGTGGGTGTTATCAGTTATGTAGCAGTAGTAGGAAGTTTGTGGAGACAAAACGAACAGTGATTTCCCTAAAACTCAATTAACGAGTCATCTTACCAAATGAAAAGTGATTGATCGTGTCACTGCAATCAAGGAAACAATTCGGCCGCTATTAAAAGTAACGATTGAGATGGAAATTGCTCCGACTGGTCCGGAGAGATAAACATGCCGCAGTAGTCAGTGGCCCACAATTCTAGTGTGCGGACCCCACACCCCAGTGCTCATCGGAGCCCTCAGGATCGCTTGTGTTCACAATTAATCAAAAGAGAATTGACGGAATAGGTTTTAATTACTCCGAAAGAGCAGTCAAACTCTGCATGATCTATAGTCATCCTGAGAGGGGCAAAAGTTGCAACCGACTTGTTCTTCACGTTTATTATCTAAATTATATCTGCGTTTTCAGACCATCTTTACCATTGTCGTCAACTTGAAATCATTCTAGGAGCAGAATAAAAATTGAATTGTTTTCAGCCCATTCAAAAAAATGCACGATCTATTGTCATTATAAGTTCCCGCACACTTATATAAACAAGAGATAGTTAAGAATGTCATATTTTTTTACTCCATCTTTAGAAAATAATAAAATTCTGGACGCAGCAAGTGCGTTATGGTAGTGAATTTTCATAAAAATGTTTTTAATAACAAATATGTGTGTTTTTTAAGAAAGCAGGCATCAAATTTGGTTACCAGTATAATCTATATATTAGAAACAATGGGCCATGTTTCATCAAAATAACTTTATTGTGTGAAAATGTACAAAATTTTCCAAAAGTAAACCTAAATTGTTCCCGAAAAAACACGTTTCTTGGTCAACCTTATAGGTTAATAGCAAATTGAGCTGTTCAAATATGAAACATTTGATCAAAATTCGCTACCATAACGCACTTGCTGCGTCTAGAATTTCTTTTCTTACAAACATGCATTATATCTCGATGGAAAATGCAAAAATGCAATAACATAAGGCGTGTTTGATTAAAAAAAAGGAAATTTGTATCCCCAATGACTTATGGGCCACCCTGTGATTGTAGAAATATTATTTTAAGATGTAGCTTAAGACACCCTATAATTAATATATACAAATTTTTTTCATATCTTATATAATAACGGATATATTGAACTTTATTGATTTTTTACGAAAATTCGACAAAAGTTATATACCATTAAACGATAAACTCTATAGCTAAGGCTACTGCCAAGCATCAGAGAAAGGGTCTATTTGAAATGAATTTTCTGCAAATATTTTATTAAAATGAAGGACAATGACGGTTGAAATTAAGACTTTAGGGTTTGTAAAACATTCTTCTTGAGACATTTTATTTCTATAGCCCGTATTAGATTCAAGTTATTTGCCTAAATGTTGCCAATTTTGACATTTTAAATCGCCACTTTGACGTTTTGAGGAAAACCCTAATTTATTTTTCTTAAAATGCCTATAACTTTTTTGTCTTTTGACTTACATAGCTAAATTTTGGTAGGTAGCTTACTTATAAGGATATAAACCAGCGTACGAAATTTAGTTGCCCTTACTTTGTTAATTCCGGAGATATAAATTTTTTTCTAAAGAAAACACAAAATTTTCCGGGAAAACCTAGGCAGATTTTCCTGCTTATCGAACTCATCCAAGCCATTTGCAAAAGGAATTTTTTCACCAAATTTAATCAAAATCGGCCCATTATTTTTTGAGTTATCGGTGTGATACATATATATATATATATATATAAATATATATATATATATATATAAATATATATATATATATATATATATATATATATATATATATATATATATATATATATATATATATATATATATATATATATATATATATATATAAACATATAAAAATTGAAACTGACCCCGGATATGTTTTCTGGGGGGCCTAATTAGCGCTCATTTGAAGAAATTTTTTCAAAATTCAAAAGTCGGGATCTCCTCATTAGTGATTTTTTTTAAAGAAAATTCACTAAAATGATAAAATCAAAGTTCAATTAATGTTTTTACATAACTTTAGTATGATGTTCGCTGCAAAAGGTAAGATGACTAGATAGCCAAAGAAATAACGTAATTAATGTACCTAATTCCGTTTGGAGGATGACTTGCATCGACCGTGCATTCTCCAATGGGGTGTACTATTAATATATCAGTAGTATGATTGCTGTCTTTATTCATAAGAATAGATAACCAACTATTTTGTGGTTCGTCCAAAATAAAACGAATAGAGCTCGCGATACCTGTAGCCCAGTATCCAATCGTAAGCAGCTACTTTAAAAAAAATAGTGGTTATTAAAAGTAAGCACACTAAGAATAAAATTTATGGGACTGTGACATCGTGTCTGTGGTAGCTAAATGTCTACGTGTTACAGTTTCCGTAAAGGGCGGTAAGTAGTCTTTCCGCGGGATAATAGTTTAGATTTATCACTATTACTGTTATACCTATGTGAGGAATAATTTCATGGCCTGTGGGGTTTCAATTAAGCAGTTTGAAACGACCCAGACTGGGAATTTTGATGTTTTAACTATCAATAGACAACTTGTATGTTTTTTTTCTTATTACATCTGATGGACATTCCACAAAGATGATTTTAAATATAATTTTTTATATCACATACTACAAAAATAACGATGCAAAAAATATTTGAAAATGCGAATTTCATAATTGATTTCAAACACCACTATTTTGCCGGCATGCTCTGTGACGTCACTGGACGGTAATTTCAACAATGAAAATAAGCTTCAGATCCCGATGAACGACTAAAATTCACCATGGTGTTGAAAAACAAGCGACCGTACTTATCATACCATAAGGCAAATGTAAACACGTCATTTATTCACTGTCCAAGTACGTCACGACCAATAACAGAACGTTCGCGGTCACATGATAATAATTCGAAATTTTCTGATTTTAAAATTATTTTTCTGTCCTCTACATATATTTTTGGGTATTTCCTTGCATGTTATAATGTTGTATGTATGAAAAACTATTAGGAAAATGTTAAATTTATTTAATGGAAAACCCATGCAAATTGTCTATTTCCAATTTATAAATTTAAATTACCATGCATGACCAGTACGTTGATGATTACTGGTTGACATGCCAACATCATGAAAGTTATTTAACCTCCAAAAATGGCATGGGTTTACGCTTGTGAATCATCAGCGCTTCTTTACTGTTTAATTTATATTAATCGTTTGGGGTTTCTTGGGTATCTTTATCACGAAAATATGAAATGAATCAAGCCTGTTGAAAATTGCTTGAACTCTGAGCATTTAATCTGACAAAGAATTTACTGCTGACCAAATCTATCAGCTAACAAATACAGGCTGTCCCATTGAGGCTGTATTTTAAAAAGCAGTTTTTCTCGAGGCAATAAATATTCCACAAGTGCACAATTTAAAATTATTTCCAATTATACACGGTGTTAATATACAAAGTGTTGCACCTAACTTGTTTTTTAATGGAACACCCTATATATTATGGTATTTTTTATTATCCACGTCGATGCTGATTAAACTGATAGCATATTGTTTGGGGTTATTTTCCACCGTTCTCCAACTACTTGTAGTTGAATGTAAAAAAGTGGACTATTTCAGACGTTTGTATTCATGTGTGAACTATTAATGTCGAGTTTTGTCATAATAATTGTTTTTTAGTGTAGAAGTGTAGATTGCGTTTATGTGCGTTAATAATGACAATTGATTTTTTAATACACAGGGCATTTATCTTTTGCAAAATTTAAAAATACTTTTTTTTTAAATGCAACTCCCTATATAACGACTTTGGTGAATGCAGAATTTCATAAGCTTTCGTATGATATGACATTTGGATTGGTTAAATAAAACACGAAAAAATGTACAGCTTTTCAAAATTTTTATTTGTGCATACTACAATTCTTATTTTATTTGAATGGATGAAAACATTAAGAAATTAGACATTAAATGCAAAATTTAATTTAAAAAAAAGTTAAACATGTTCAAAAATGTGTCCCCCTTCCTGAATGCAAACTCGAAGTTGCAAAGTTTTCTTTGACCCTGTTCAACATGGGCAGCGTAATACTTCTAAAAGCGGTTTGTATACGATTTTTTATGCCTTCCGCAGTTGTTGGGAACTCTTGATTATATCAAGCACCCCATAGGGAAAAGTCTAGTGAGGCTGGATCAGACGACCTTGCTGGCCATCGAATGTTACCTTTATTGGTTTACTAGCCATTTGTTTAAATATTCCTTAAGTTTCGTTGAAAATAGACCTGAGCGCTATATTGCTGAAAATACATTAATCGGATATAATTCCTCCCCACACATTCAAGGACTGTGTGTGATGCTGTAAATTCACTTGATGTACCCAATATCGATTTTTTAGAGCGTAATAATGCATATTATGTTTGCTAGCTACACCGATATTATTAAAAGTAGCTTCGTGACCAACCAGAACAATATTATAAAGGTTTGGAATGTCTTCAATCATATTGGAAACAATATTACAAAAAATTATTGTTATCTTTTTGGCCAGTAAGCGATTGATGAAGACATACATGGTAGGGATGAGATTTGTGTTTTTTAATTGGTCGATTAACTGGGGATCTGCTTATATCCGGAATTCATTAAATTTCTCTTGTACTTATCTGCGGATTCTCTTCAATCGCGAACAAGACCTGCAATTATGCATCTTCATTCATTGTATCGCGGTTTTCATAAGATTTTGCTCTGTACTTTCGGCTAGAATTTCCCCCAAAGTGTGTTTTTACGTTCTCAAACGCCTCTGGTTGTGGATGTCGGACTAAAGAATATTTTTCCTGTAAATTCTGGACGCCAGTGGATAGTTTCTGTCAGCCTTTCCCAAAGCATACACTATGTTTACTAACTCTTCAATGGTAAAATTAATTTTAGAATTTAACGTCGAGTAAATAAGCAGAGAATAATAAACAACGAACAATAAAAAACTAATAATAAAGAAACAGCGATAAACTATTAACGATAAACACCACAATAATACAAAAATTAGCTATTAAAGTATTATTTGCCAAACGTCAACGGCACGAGGTATCAAATATCTATTTTATTCTGTTGTCTAGGGTCAACTTCTCTTCAGTGCTACCATGCGCTCGTTACTAATGTGTATCGATATTAAAGAATTCCAAGAAAAATAAAAATGTTGAACAGCTGTACCTCCTTTCGTGTTTAATTTAGCTTGTCCAGAAAGCTTATGAAATTCTGCATTCACCAAAGTCAAAATATGCATTCGAAAAAAAAGTATATTTAAATTTCACAAAAGATAAATAACTTGTATATTAAAAAATAAATTATCATCATGAACGTGCACAAACGCAATCTACATTAAAAAAACTATTTTTATGGCAAAACCCGATATTAATATCTCAAATATGTCGATGGATACAAACGTCTTAAGTAGACCACTTTTTTACATTTAAATTCCTGTAGTTGGATAACGGTTGAAAATAACCTAAAACAATATGATATCAGTTTAATCAGCATAGACGTGGCTTTCCAAAAATGTCATAATATATAGGGTGTTCTATTCAAAAAAATGACGTTTGCTGCAACATTCTGTATCTTAACATCCTGTACGAATGGAAGTAATTTTAAAATGTACACTCGTGGAACATCCAACGCCTCGAGAAAACCGCATTTTAAAATATAACCTCGATGAGGAGCTATCTTCCGTCCTCACACCGATGGTACACCTGTATATACTGACTTTCAAAAAATCCGAACAGCCAGTAAGAGTCGGCCAATTGAAATGCAATTTTCTATGTTACTCTGTTTTGTCTCTGATAACAAATGATAACAATATGGACAAAAAAATTTAACAAGTGTATACTTTTTAAATTTTTGTTTATCACAAAAACATAATTTTAAATTTGCGTTTCCTGCAGTTTGAGACAATGTTTCGTAGCGATGTGTGCTCAGCTTATTCAGTCATTTGTTCCTTATGCCTAGGTGCCGTTTGCGGAACAATCACAATAATTCAAGTGAATTCGAAAGTGGGCGCACTGTTGGTATGCGGGAAGCCCGTTTTTCAATAAGACAAATTTGTGTCAACAGTGTTACAATGTTGGCCCAGGTGGCTGAAAAACGAATCCATAACCGTCGTCAGCATGCAAAACCGTTATTTAAGGATTGCGGCTTTAAAAGACAGAGTTTCCACAACACGGTCAATTGGAAATGCTTGGTTGGGCGTTTTACAACAAAAAGTCTCTATGGCAACTATATATCGCAGTAGACGTGATTTTGGGTTTGTTCGTATAGACCATTTTTATTTTACACAGTTTTGACATTGCGCTGCTCGGCTTGAGTGTTGTAACGGCAGATCAAATTGGTACAGTGAATATAATCTACTTATGTTTTCTGACGAGTCCAGATTCTGACTTTGGGTCGTCGGTGGTCGCAGAGGAGTAAGACGATTACGTGGAATATGCAGAAATTTAGATTTTGCTGTGGAAGGACACACAACCTTACATCGGGGGTAATTGTATGCGGTGCGATAACTCACGGTAGCAAATCGGCTCTACTTTTAATTGAGAAAAATTTGAATGCAAATAATTACTTACCAAACGTACTGCATTATGTTGCGCTGTCATACATACAAGGGATAATTCACAATCTTTTCTAACAAGTCAACGCACGTTCTCATACAGCAAGGGTTGCTACAAGGTACTTACAACAAAATAACGTGATCCTGCTTCCATGGCCTTCTCGCTCTTCAGGCTAGTCAGCAATCGTCCATGTGTGGGATATGATTGGCAATCGACTGGGTATTTACACCAACCACCATATTGTCATATTTTTATTGTAAACCTAAAAGCAAACATTTAAACAATTATCGAAAAAGTCCGGACGCAGCAAATGCGTTATGGCAGTGAATTTTCATTAAAATGTTTTAACTAGCAAATATATGTTTTTTAAAGAAAGCAGGCATTAAATTTGGTTACCAGTATGACCTATATAGTAGAAACAATGTACCATATATCATCAAAATAACTTTATGTTTGAAGATGTACAAAAATGTTTCAAAAATAAACTTAAAATGTTCTCGAAAAACTAGTTTTCTGTCCAACGAACCTTATAGGTTAATAGCAAATTGTGCTATTCAAATGTGAAGAATTCAATAAAAATTCGCTACCATAACGCACTTGCTGCGTCCCGATTTTCTTTTCTTACAAATATGCATTATCATTACGTGGTCGAAATTCGATACCTTAAAGGTCAGCTCAAAACTTGCACGGACCGGGAATTCGACTATCTAAATAAAACAAAGCATTGTATAATCTATTTGGACTGAGCAGATTTTAATAAAAATTCGTTACCGTAACGAATTTGCTGCGTCCCAAGTTCCTTCTTTTACAAACATGTATTATAAATAGGTGGTCGAAATTCGATACATTAAAGGTCAGCTCAGAACTGGCTCGGACCGCGGGAATCCGACTGTCTAATTAAAACAAAGCATTGTCTAATCTATTTGGACTGAGCAGGTTTTAATGAAAATTCCCTACCATAACGCACTTGTTGCCTCTCGAATTTCTTTTTTACAAATATGCTTTATAATTATCGTGGTCGAAAATAGACTCATTAAAAATCAGCTCAGAACTGGCACGGGCGGGGGAATCCCTAGTCTGTTAAAAACAAAGCAGTGTTCAATCTATCTGGACCGGGCAGATTTTCCTGGCTAACGAGCTTATTCAAGCCACTTGCGAAAGGAAGGTGTTCACTAAATTTGATCGTCATCGGCGCATTATTTTTTGAGTTATCGGTGTGACACATAAATATATAAACAAACACACACATACACACACACAAACAAACACACACACACACACACACACACACACACACACATATATATATATATATATATATATATATATATATATATATATATATATATATATATATATATATATATATATATATATATATATATATATATATATATATATATATATATATATATATATATATATAGTTTGGAACCGACCTCGGATTCAGGTTCCAGGGGTCCTAAATAGCGCTCGTTTGTATAATTTTTTTTTAAAATTCAAAAGTCGCGATCTCCTCAGTAGTGATTTTTTTAAAGAAGATTCACTAAAAAGCATATCTTAGGAACGATTACAAGATCCTTATCAATTATTTATTTTAAACTTTGCAGTGTCGAACTAATTTCTTTCAGCTGCCAGTATGCGTTTCTACAGCGTGTAATCACCGTAAGCTAGAAAAGTAATTTAACGTACTTATTGAACGCAACATATTATGTATGGACAAATCTTCTCTAAAACTTCATAATTACGGGTCCAAAATCCTGTTTTTCAGTGACACATTAGAAAAAAAAATCTGGTTTGATAACTTTATGGATACTCACATGCCTGTACTAATGTAACAGCATGCTCACAATCTTAACACAACTTTGTTACTTTTGGGAATAATTTTAGCAGATGTTCTATGGATGCATTCTAATTTTCTGGAGTTATAAAAGGTGTGGATATTAGAACCTGAATCGAAATTTACAGACCATTACAACAGTTAAAGCGCAGTATTATTGGTTTCAAAATCTTAATTGTATATGCCACTTACTCCTATCAATTGGCAGAATATTCAGAATATACTAAACAAATAGTTTAGTGAAGGAGATAGTGCACACCACAAACTACAATATTCTTCAAAACATTTGGCTTCTGGCTAGGTAGTGTACAGTGATTTTGATGGTGAAAATGGTATAGATCTTTAATAGCTCATATAAGGAAGTCAAAATTTAAATAAAAATTTGCTACTATAACGCATTTGTGTCAATAATTTTGAAATTAATTATCTATTATACAATTCATATAATATAGTAGTTCTCAAATATAAAAAAAATCGTGGAACTCAGTTTAATAAAAGCATAGAAGTATTTGCTAATTTTGTAGCCAGTTTCCCAAAAAGAATGCAAAACCTACAGCATCATCCTTCGAGAGGAAACATAAATAACATGGGTCTAGATTCTCCTGATTAAAAACGGATTTCTTGGAAATAGCCGTCATTTCATCCGAAACATACCATCTAGTTGATTCATTAAGAAAAAGTTTTTTCGTTCCTAACAATGTTGTGATATCAAATCCTTCGAACACTATAACAAGTTCTAGAGCAAGATTGTTCTTAATGACGGTCCAGATAAGTTAAAAGTTGTGTACGAAGATTCCGCTACCACAGTCTTTTACGAATTCCACTTTTTAATGTTGTCGGTCTTAACCCAGCATTAGTTTAAAGAACCACTCAACAGATTAATGACCATACATTATATGAGTTTTTTTGTTGTTTCCTCTTCTACATCACAAATATAATTATATACTATACTTAGTAATAAAATATGCATTGCATTACGACAAAACACAGCTTCGTTTTTTCGTAGAAAGAAAAATCATTAACGAGAATATCACGTCTTTTGAATTAAAAAAATCTTCAATGAGAGCGAATCAGACCCGCTATAACCCCTATTCAGGATCAGTTTATTTTTATATCCTGGCGCCGTGTTGATTGTTTTATCAGATTATCACTTACGAAAAAGTAATAGTTGATATTTTTTAATTGTTACTGACAATGATAAAATTATGCTCTTTGGCTTCTTAGCAAAGAAATCTTAGTAAAAGTGTAATTTTTATTTTTATCAAGTTATTGCTACTTGTGCACTTATTCAACAAAACAGTTTACTCGATTGCACAGAGGGTGAAAATAATTTAACGTTTTATGCAAATACTCAATGTGTTAATAGAACGGCATAATTATTCAGTTAACAGCATTTAGATAAGCATGTTATTCGACACTATGTCTTGGAGTTAGTGAAAAAGTCTAAAGAGACCGGGTATGTAACAAAAATCAAAGCGAAGGAAAAAAAGAAGCGGTAGAAGTGCCGGTTTTTGGTCATGTTGCTTTGAATCTCAGGATGAGTACGAGACAGTTGGCAAGTAAATCTGGTTTTGGGCGAGTTACCATTTTAAATATTTTTAAGAGTCATAAACACAACTCATCAAATTCAAAATACAGGCTGTTCTATTTGAAACAATTGAG
The DNA here is from genome assembly GCA_964006375.1 of Tillus elongatus. Taxonomy (NCBI): domain Eukaryota; kingdom Metazoa; phylum Arthropoda; class Insecta; order Coleoptera; family Cleridae; genus Tillus; species Tillus elongatus. Next base: position 117,476,872 of record OZ023263.1, read on the forward strand.
CTACGATAGTTCGATTTTTTTAATCCAGTCACTATTTGAGAGCTCCGTGTATACGGCATCTCGATTTTTTTCTTGAAATAATATAAACGAGAACCTCTCTGAATGCGCCATTTGCATTAGATTCCGATTTCTATTGGTAAAAACGCATATTTGATATGTGCCAAAAATGTGAAAAGTTGCAAAACAATTGAAAAAACTCGAAAACAAGCTTCGATCTAAAAAGTGTGTTCGATAAAAAAATGTATCGCCAACGACTTATGGGCCACCTGTGATTGTCAAAATATTTTTTATAAGAGACAGCTCAAGATAGCCTATAATTAACGTATACAATTGTTTTTCGTATCTTGTATAATAAGAGTAATATTAAGCTTTAAGTACAATTTGGAGAACCCAATTCATCACAATACAGTTTTCTGACCCGACTATCATTTCGCTTACAAAGTTAGCGTCATCAAGGTCAATTTTGCAGTGGCCCATGAAGCCTGGGTTGATCGTCAGTCTACCATTGCAGGCTAGTCTGTATAGTCCTAGCCTGGCCTCTCCTATAATAACTAAGTGTGCGTGCGTGTGTGGGATGAGGGGGGGGGGGGGGGGGGTTGTAGATCTAGCAACACCTCCATGGCGGCTGTTGGGGTCGATGACATTCCCTGTGATGCCTAGGCAAGCCACTCTTTGGATCTTGCCAAGTTTTTGTTTGGCACTGGATTGTGTCACCTTAGGCCACCAGACCAGTGCCGCGTATGTTAACGATGGTCTGACCACCCTTGTGTACAGCCAGTGGGCCATACTAGGTCTTAGTTCCCAAGTTTTTCCATATAGCCGCCTAGTGACGGCTAAGGTCATGACTGCCTTACGCAGTATTTTTTCACGGTGACCATTCCAGGTTAGCTTAGAGACCAATACGACCACAAGATATTTTACCTTTCTAGCCATTGAAATGTTTTTACCCTATAGAGTAAGAGTTCTGTGGCTCTCCCGCTTCCTCCTCCTCGTAAACGGTATGACAGTTGCTTTCTCGGGGCTCACCCCGAGCTCTTGACCAACTGTCCACCTTTCCACCACTTTCAGTGCTGTCTGCATGCGCTGCCACACTGACTGTGTAATATTTTCTTGGACTATGACGACAATGTCGTCCTCATAGCCCTGTATCCTGTTATACGTCGTTAGGTCATGTCTATAATCATCCCATGCTCCTGACCTTTTGGCCACGTTAAACAGCTTACGAACCTGCGTCCTCCTTTGCCTGAGATCCTCGTTCCACCACGGGACGTTTCTGGTGGGCGCCCTCATTTTCAGGGGGCAGTTGTCGCTATAGGCCGAGGTAATTGCATCTCGCACTTGGGCTGCCGTAATCTCGAAATCTATTGAATTGTCTATGGTACTATTAACCCACAGCAGTTCCACTGCTAGGTCTACCCTGTAGGGTTCCCAGTCCGCCTTGCGGATGTCCCGGTACCATACCGTTTGTCTTTCGACTTTGGCGATTTCAAAGCGGATGTATCTGTGGTCTGAGCTACTCACTTCCCCAGACAAAGCCCAGTTCTTAACAAAGTCACCCAGAAACTGGATGGAAACTGTTAGATCTAAAACTTCCTCACGCCGTGGTGTGACGAAGGTCGGTTTATTACCTCTATTCAATATGTCTAAATTAAATTTCATAAAGAATTGTGAAAGTGCCTCACCCCTAGAGTTTGTGTCCGAGCTTCCCCAAAACTCATGATGCGCGTTGGCATCCATGCCGATGATGGTCTTTCATCCGCCTGCTCTGTTACTCACCATCGGCTGCTCCAATTCCTTGGGTGGAGGAGGGTCCGTGCTGTCCCCTGGCAGATAGGCTGACCCGACAGTAATGTCCCTCGGCCCATCCGCTCCTCCACATCGGGTTTTGAGCGTTGCCTGGAACAGAAATTCATTAAAGGCAGAAACTCTTTCCCTTCCCTGACCAAAATGCAGGCCCTCGGGTTCTCGCTGGATCTGCTGTAGATGAGCTTTCCAGCAGCTCCGCCGAGTCCCTTAATCTCTCCTTTATAGAAGTACGGTTCCTGGATGAGGGCCACATCAGTGTTCCTCAGAGCCACCAGTGGTCCGTCCGTGGCTGTCCTACTGTCTTGGATGTTGACCTGAAGGAACCTAAGTCCCATCAACCCCTGGCTGCTTCCCTAGTGGGCCGCACGAGTTTGTAGCCGGAGCCATTCCTCGAGCCTCATTGGTTTTTATGACCTTCATGTTGTTCCCACGAGAATGGGGAAAATACTATCTACATTATCAGAACCCCCTGTGTGGTGCTAGGCGGGTTACTCTAGAGGGTTGCCCGGTAGTCCAAAGGTTCCGTTTACGACACCATCACCCTAGTGCCGTCCATCCCTAGGCACGGGTCACGTGACACCGTAGATTGGGGGAGTTTACTTCGACCTCCTTGTCTAGATTCGTCATGTTTTGTTATCAGCAGGGTCACCTCATGCAGGATGCGGCTCTTCACCGCGGATGACGATCTTCGGGAAAGCTTCATCGAAAGCTTATGTTGTTGTTACGAATAAGGTATCATATATATATATATATATATATATATATATATATATATATATATATATATATATATATATATATATATATATATATATATATATATATATATATATATATATATATTGTGTCTATGCGGAAGTAGCTGGACCTTTCTCTCTTGGGATTTATATATGTTTATGAGGAAGTAGCTGGACATTTCAGCCATAAAAATTGATATGTCCAAAAGGAAGTAGCTGGACCTAACCTCACAGTGTTGTCGCACTTTTTAGTAGGATATATAAAAGTTTTCTGGTTAGTTTTATGTTGTACGCTTAAACAGGTAGCATTACGGTTTTAAGGTCTGCGTGGTAGTATACAAAGATGATATGTTTTAAATAATACATTATTTATTCTCTTTACCTTGACAGTTTTACAGTGAAGCACTTCGTGAATAATATTAAAATTATAAAAAGTGACTACAAATTATTTTAAAATTATTTGCCTACATAAATTATCACACCGGTGTGGTAAAGCAGAAAAATGATAAAAGACAAGTTTTGTGTTGTAATTTTTTACCAGTTATTTTAAATTAAATAAATTGTGTATAAAAATGTATTTATGACAGTCTTGTCTAAAAACACACGTGTTTTATCTCAAAATGTAATACATTGAGTTCCTAGAAAACAAAATTATTGTAATTAGTAATCTGGATCTGAATACATTGCATGTGATCTGTTTTCATAATGGAAGTAACATAATTCAAACTCTTAACAAAACTATGATGACCAAAGCTTTTGCATAAGTTACATATGAAACACAATTCTTGTGTTATGGTTTGAATTGAATGTGAGAAATCAGTGAAAATAGTTGTCGTAAATAAATAGAAAATGCAGAAAAAGTGGAGAACTCAGGAATTTAGTAGAAGAAAATTTGTACAAAGTAGGCAAATTTGTAAAATGTAACATAAATAGTCATTGATGCATTTTTATGTTATTTTATTTTAATATAGCTAAAAAGAAATATTTATCATATTGTCTGTCTTTTTTCGTGCTACTATAAATGTAAGGTTTTAGAGACTGGGGAGTTCTTTTGTTTAACACTGGACAATTTTCAATCAGAAGTTCACATTCAGCTATCGAGGGGTTGCTTCCGTCCTTTAAATGTCTTCTAATGGTCTCCTTAACTGCTTCTCTTTGGGGAAAACTACATCTTGGTCGTGCTGCTGTGAAACAATAATCATAGAAATTAGCTTTGTACAATGGGTGAAGATTGGAACCTGTGATGAGCACTGATAAGTAAAATTTGGAGAACCCAATTCATCACAATACAGTTTTTTGACCCGATGATCGTTTCGCTAACAAAGTTAGCGTCATTAAGGGGATGAATAAACTTAGTTTGTTCAAATTTTAAAAATTAAAAAATTACTTTAAGGAAGACGCAGAAATTGAAGACATTATTCCTTTACCTAGAGGAAAACAGTAGCATATTGTTTATGCTAAGCTTATAGTAAGAAGTGCAACAGTGATAGAGTGTATACTGCGGAAGCTACTTTTAACGGGTGTTTCATAATAATTGTTTATTGTTAACTTTAAATACTTGATATTTAAATTTCCGTACAGGTTAACGAAAATGCAGCAAACAAAAGGCTTTTCCTTTGCCTAAAGAATAACCATTTTCTAAATTTTATCGAATTATTTATCTATGGATGTAATTGTTTTCAATTTTTGATCATTTTAAATGTTTTACCTTAGAATATAAATTTTTGCAAATTAAATTTTATGCACCCCATAAAATCCCATCTAACAGGGGAGGAGTCATCCGACACGATAATATGTATTTTATAATACAAAATGTAACGATGACACTTCCCACACATTACATTATAGTCTCGGCTCCCATAATGCCTTTTTGTAGGGTGTCTTGGTTCCAAGATTATAAATATATGTACTTACATTATTTAACTGTTATAGTAGCCTCATAATAAACGTTTAGTTAACGCACATCGTCTAGTGAGCAGTATCCAACCCCCTTGCTCCGTAATTGGTTTAGAAACCCTTTAAGAAAATTCGGACATAAAATGTTTTCTAACCACAAGGTCATTTGATTAATGAATACATCAACAAAACATATTGTAGGCTCTGTCTAAAGAAAGCACTGGTAATTTAAAACTTACAACTATTTAGTCTGCCTAAGAAATGAAACTTGTTTTAAAAATTTTCTGCCAAATTTATTCTCAAAAAATATTCCGACCGAAATTTATAAATCGACATGGTGTCTAAATTAATAAGTCAGTCAAACTGATTCTGGACTATTTTCAGTAATTATAGTAGATGGTTGGGCGTAACGTACTTAAAGGGTTATTTTTTTAATTTTTCAACAACACACCACGAGGGCTTACAGCCTAAATACTATCGTGCCGTGGGTGTCGAGAAGGAGGAAAGAGGCAACTTTTTAATTCTGGACTTGAAGGTTTGGAGGTTCTGAGGAGAAGGAAAAACATGTGCCGTCAAGGAATTCCACAACTTGGAAGGCCTCGGGACAAAAGATCGGGCATAACAAGATGTTCTATGTCTGGTGACCTGGACAGTAAAACGGTGCATTCGCTCTGTTCTTGGTAGATCTGTTGGGGGCAGCAGGTGGAGGAACTATGGAAGAAAGCTCATCTGAGCAGTGCCCGTGCAGATATCTATAAAAGAGAACGACGTCACCAACGGCACGTCGCTGGGCAAGGGATGGCAGCCTTTGGGTGATGGTAGTGTCACCGACGAGACGTATAGCTCTCTTCTGAGTGGAGTCCAGAATAGCGAGTGTAAAAGCCGCAGCGGCACCTCAGATGTGGGAGCAGTATTCGAGGTGTGGCGCCTTATTTGTAAAATATATAAGGTATAGAGATTATCTGGTGAAAAGTGTTTGCAAGCCCGGACGAGGAAACCTAATTTCTTAGCAGCCACTTCTGCAATTGATGTGACATGTTGGGCCAAATGAGATTTCGATCCACAGATATGCCAACAAGTGTAAAGGTCTCATTACTGAATAACTTGGTTGTTCATTGTGATGGGTCTAGGGCTGGTGCATCTCTTATGGATAGAAAGCAAGACTCAGATTTGGTGGAGTTGAATTGTACAATATTTCTACTTCCTCAGTATAATATTTTTTAAAGATCCACAGAGATAGAACCCTCCATGAGTCTGCGTTCCTCATCTAATTGAGCTAAAGAGACAGGCTTAGAATATTGTATATTTAAGAGGAGGGTGCTGTCGTCCGCGTAACTGTGAACTGGGTTAGATGTGCTAGAGAGGAGGTCATTGATGTGGAGAAGAAACAAAGTAGGGGCTCAAGCTGAACCTTGAGGGACTTCTGCATTAATTGGATACAGTTTAGGGGAATGGCCATCCACGACAACAGAAATGCTCCGGTTGGAGAGGAAATTTGCTGTCCAGGTACAGAGTTTTGGTGGTAGGCCATAGACCGGAGGTTTATTAAGCAGCGCTGTGTGCCAAACCTGGTCGAATGCTTTGGATATGTCTAGAGCGACAATCTGGCATTCACAGTGTAGTTTCATAGACTTGTTCCAAGAATGTGTGACAAAGGAAAGGAGGTCGGCAGTTGATCTGCGCTGAGGGAATCCATACTGCCTGTCGTGGATTAGACTGTATTTTTCAAGAAAGTTTAGTAATTCGGTGTTTATATACTTTTCCATCACTTTAGAGACGACTGAAAAGAGATAAATGGGCCTGTAGTTGCTAGGAAGCGCTTTGGATCCTTTCTTGGGGACGGGTTGTACTCGAGCAGTTTTCCAGTTACTAGGGAATATGCCTTTATTGTAAGATGTCTAAAACAGACAGGTCAGGACATGAGCAAGTTCTGGTGCGCATCTTTTGAGAACAATTGCTGGGATCTCGTCAAGGCCAGAGGCTTTCTTGGTATTAAGAGAAGAGAGCATCTTTCGTACCTTTTTTTTTGGTTTGTAATATAGTATTTTGAATTAAAATTAATCCAACTCCTGCTTTTTTTAGAATATAACACAAAAACTTATTTCGAAAATAGGACAAGGTGTATAAAGACTGTTGTTTTATAAACTTACGAGATCTACTTTTAGTGTTATAGAGTTATATATTTTAGATTATTGTATCCATCTGTTGCAAAAGATATTTTACAATTATTATCAAAAAGCCTGAGTGATCCAGTGGTAGGAAAGTATTCCGCTGGATCCAAGGGTACTGGGTTCGATTTCCAGGGTTCCCCATTCATTTTTTCAGCCCCTACTGTAAAATTATCATTTAGTTGGAGCAGGTTGAATTTCTGCAGGTTCCGATTCACTGAGGAGTCGTGAAGTCGTTAGTCCAGTGTACCGTGCGAGGTTGGGCACGCTGAATATCCCTACCCTCCTTATAGAAAAACGGGGTTTGGCCAAATTTAAAGGAAAGTGAGTTGAAAGTGCTCCCTGTCATCGGTGATTGGCCATAGTCTCAGAAATACGTCTCCATTGAGGAAAGGACAAAAAAAGATAAACAATTATCAGCATTATTACTGCCATATTACACAATGCATGTTGGTAACTTAGAATACATTCAGTTAATCAAATACACCTTTTTCAAATGCGCGAACACGTCAATTAGTGGTTTTTAAGCTGTGATCTTTCCTTAATAATATGAAGTTGTCCCAAATTTGAGATATGACGTCGATAATTTGTTTAACCGACAATCCTACTGTTTTGTTAGCTATTTCTAAAGTACATGTCAAGTTATGTTAAACCACCAAGTTTATATTCCTTCCCACAAAAATATACATTATATTATTTTAAAAACAGAAATAAAAAATAGATAACCTAAATCAATTTTCTTTAATAAATGCTTAGGTTGTTGTCGATTGACTATTTGTTAGTAGTAAAAACGGAATTGAAATTCGTTTTACACATTTCTGGTTATCTTGGGAAAATAAGTCAACATTCATTTCTTATTCTTGATACTAATTCCTTTAGATTTATAATAATAAAGAAATAAAAATTTAAATCTGCTGTTTTTTTTTCAAATTAATGTGTAGGTTAAACCTTTTTAACAAAAACAAACTAGGGTAGGATTTGAAAAAAATATCGATGTGGTCGTACCTTAAATTTGACACATACTGTATGATATTTATTTTATTTTTTGAAAAGACCGCAACATAAAATGTCTATCGACATGTCTGCGAATTATTGGAAAAAGATAGCTGTATCTGATTAACTGAATTTATTCCATGTTTTAAACTCGCGCTATATGTATATAGCTGTCAAAAAATTATACTGGCAGGTTTAGGCAAACAATGTACATATTTTTTATTATAAATAAAAAGTCGTAGAGGTAGAAATAGTAGCATTGGTAAGTAAATAACTTAAAAGCTTCATTTCCTGGAAAGCCGCTGCATTTTAAGATTCACATAGTTGCATTTGCATCATGTTCGATGCAGCAGAGATAAGACATGTTTGCTGAATATAATTGAGATAAAGTTTGCGTGAAGTTATCCATAAATTCCGAGCCATAGATTTACACGTAGGGTCAGCAGAGAGCGGGATGGATCGTCGCGATCACAATATCAGTGAAGCGGATTCAACGTAGTAAATTTTTATGACTAGCCATAGATGCCAGCCATATATTGTTATATGCTACTACACCTTACCGAAGAAAAAAGAATTTGTCTTAAGTGTTTTGCAATAACATAATAACACTAAACCAATCGTTTATTATTAACATAGTCATAGAGGAAAACTAAATTTTAGTATGTATTATTTGTTATTTTGGTTACATGTACCCAAATGACAAATACTGGAGAATAAAGCCAAGGCCCCAATATAAAAATAGACACAAAAACAAGTTACGAAAGACCTAGTGTATAGCAACCTAAGCAAATTATTTTTTGTCACACTCTGGAAAATAAAAGAAAATCATTTGAACATCGAGATACTTATTACTAAGTTTTTTCAAATATGACTTATTTTTTGATTTTTACAGTTAATGTGCAAAATCATAAAACCGCAAAATTATTACCAAGGCCCTAATGTATAATAACTCATGCAAATTATTTTTTGTCACTTTTTGCAAAAGTGAAAAAGTACATATGAAGATCGAAATAGCTATTACCACGTTTATTTTTTCGCATTTGCAGTAGATGTGCCAAAATTACAAAAACGAAGATCGGGATAGCAATTAAGACGTTTCCGAAATATGAATTAATTTTTGATATTTGCAGTAGATGTGCCAAAATCATATAAACACAAAATGACTACCAAGGTCCTAATGTATAATAAGATGGCAAATTATATTTTGTCGCCCTTTGCAAAAGTGAGAAAAATGCATATGAAGATCGGGATAACTATTAAGAAGTTTCGGTAATATGAAGTATTTTTTGATATTTGCAGTAGATGAGCCAAAATCATAAAAACCAAAAATGATTACCAAGGCCCTAGTGTATAATAACATATGCAAATTGTTTTTTGTCACCTTTTGAAAAAGTGAGAAAAATGCATATGGAGATCGGGATAGCAATTAAGACGTTTCCGAAATATGAATTATTTTTTGATATTTGCAGTAGATGTGCCAAAATCATAAAAACAAAAAATGATTACCAAGGCACTAGTGTATAATGAGATATGCAAATTATTTTTTGTCACCCTTTGCAAAAGTGAGAAAAATGCATATGAAATTCGGGATAGCAATTAAAACGTTTCCGAAATATGTCATATTTTTTGATATTTGCAGTAAATGTGCCAAAATCATAAAAACACAAAATGATTTCCAAGGCGCTAATGTATAATAAGAGATGCAAACTATTTTTTGTCACCTTTTGCAAAAGTGAGAAAAATGCATATGAAAATCGGGATAGCAATTAAGACGTTTCCGAAATATGAATTATTTTTTGATATTTGCAGTAGATGTGCCAAAATTATAAAAACAAAAAACGATTACCATGGCCCTAGTGTATAATGCATATGAAAATCGGGATAGCAATTACGACGTTTTCCAAATATGTATTATTTTTTCGCATTTGCAGTTAATGTGCCAAATTCATAGAAACAAAAAATATCACTAAGGGCCTGACGCATAAAAGCTCATGCAAATAATTTTCTGTCACCGTTTGGAAATATAAAAAGAAATGCATTTGAACACCGGGATAGTTACTACCACGTTTTTCATTTCAACATTAATGATTCTGTGATACTTACTGTTAATGTGGTAAAATCACAAAACCAAAAATCATTACCAAGGCCCTATTATGTAATACTACACCAAATTTATTTTTTGTCACCCTTTGCAAAAGTAAGAAAAAAAAAAGAATTTAAACATCGGGATAGCAGTTAAGAGGTTTTCCAAGAATGTATTTTTTTTCAGTGAATGTGTCACATGAAAGGCAACGGGAAACCACCTTATTTTAACCTATCGTTGCAACTACTAAGCGACTTTGCCTTCAGTCAGTGAGTGAGTGATACAGATTATTAGTGAATTTTTATTTTAAAAATTCACTAATAGAGAGGTATCGATGGTGAGACTTTGCAAAAATTCTTTCAAATGAGCGCGAATTAGGACCCCTAGAACCCATATCCGGGGTCAGTTTGAATTTTTATATGTTTATATATATATATATATATATATATATATATATATATATATATATATATATATATATATATATATATATATATATATATATATATATATATATGTATCCGCCTGATAACTCAAAAAATAATTAACCGATTTAGATGAAACTCGGCAAGTGCCTTTCTTTTATTAATGACTTGGATGAGTTCGTTGGCCAGGAAAATCGGACGGGGTTTTCCGGGAAAATTTTGAGTTTTCTTTCAAAACAAAATTTTTTTCCGAAAATTTTGATAAAATTTGGTCTACATATTGCTTTGGGAAATACCTAACTAGGTGCCAAAATTCAGCTTTCTAGGGTTACAGAAAATTGAGCTATTCAAATTTTAAACATTTATGTTTAAATCATAAGTATGTGGTTGCTGTTGGTTAGTCAATGCTTCTATTATTGACTCATGAAATTCATTTGTAAGTTTCCGAGAAATGTCAATAATACTGAATTCACTGATTGTTAATCATTGGAAGCATTTACGATTATATATAACCCTATTGTAATTTATTATCATTTATCACCTCTGTAGTATAATTATTTTTTCCTGACAACTCGCAGCGTTTTTAGTCAATTGTTGTTATTAATAGTCAATAGTTTCTTTCCGAATACACACACCTTCCATTGACTTCTGCTTCTGCCGCTGTTACAGTCCTTTTATTTAGAGGTAGAGTTGTAACCACTCATACAAACAGTGTTTTTTAACCACGTGGCTGGGGAACTGACCGAATTCATTCCCAGTTGCTGTTGATTTACTCATATTCTCTTAATACGTTTGAAGATGTGGTGTCTACTTCATTTCAAGTCACTATTAACCGACTATTTATGAAATCAAATAAGTAAATTAAATCGATTGTCATAAAATATGTAGTGTATTAAGACAAGGGAAAAAGAAATAAAACATATATAACTGTGCACATTTTGATTATATTTTAGGGTGCTTGAGAGAGGTATTGTCACAGCATAATATCTTATTAAAGTTCATTTGTAAATAGGTTTAATTTTTATATGTTTATATATATATATATATATATATATATATATATATATATATATATATATATATATATATATATATATATATATATATATATATATATATATATATATATATATGATAACTCAAAAAATAATTAACCGATTTCGAGGAAACTTGGCAAGTGCCTGTCTTTTATTAATGGCTTGGATGAGTTCGTTATCCAGAAAAATCAGACGGGGTTTTCCGGAAAAATTTTGAGTTTCCTTTCGAAAAAATTTTTTTTCTCCGAAAGTAACAAAGCTGTTTCAATGAAATTTACTATATATGTTGCCTCAACCTTACTACGTACCAAAATTTAACTTTCTAAGTTTAGAGAAAATTGAGTTATTCAAATTTTAAATTTTCTTTCGAAAAAAATTTTTTTCTCCGAAAATTACAAAGTTATTTTAATGAAATTTTGTGGATATCTTGCCTTAGGAAAAACCTTACTACGTATTGAAATTAAACTCTCTAAGTTAATAGAAAATTGAGTTCTTTAAATTTGAAGCATTTAATAAAAATTCACTACCATAACGCACTTGCTGCGTCCCGAGTTTTTTTTTATTATGTTTTGGAAAAATGATGAATTTAAATAAATTTAATAAACATGTGCATACAAAGAAACTACCCCAATATCGTTATAAGAATATGTTTATTATAAAAATTTGCTATAAATTAGATTTAAAGTGCAACTTATTTTTAGTGGCATAAATCTTGGTTACATAGCATAAGAAGACTGTTTCTTATGCTGTACTGCATACTTGAACAATGCAACATAAAAATTATGAGAATCTAATTAATGTTAGTCACTCTAGTATAGCAGTTAGTGGCTGTTCATATTCAAATATTAAACCTAGCATTTTTTCTCAAATATTATGTATTTGTATATAAAAGCGTCGCATAGATAAAGAACGTTTGGACTTTGATATACCGCTTTTACGACGTTGATCCCAGAAAGTTTTACAGCTCTGTTTCTGTACCCTCCTTTTGTAAATTTCAAAGCTTTTACCTGACCTGTCAAACATATGTTTAGAAAAAATTAAAAAGTAACTGTAGCACAGCATAATCAATCAATTATTATGCTGTGACTGTATATTAGATTTTAGCGCGTTAAAAAATCTGCAACTTGAAAAATAGGAATAGAATCATATTCAATTCATTCTAAAACTGTCCGAGTTGAGAGTTGTGTATGCTGTAGTATTATACACTAGGGCTTTGGTAATAGTTATGTGATTTTATGATTTTAAATGTAAATATAAAAAAAAGATTCCTGTTTAAAAATTGCAAATGTCACAAAATAATGCATTTGCGGAAACGTCTCAATTGCTATCCGGATCTGTTTATGCATTTTTTTTACTTTTGCAAAGGGTGACAAAAAATCATTTGCATATCTTATTATACACTAGAGTCTTGGAAGTCATTTTTGGTGTTTATGATTTAGACACATGGGAAAAAATAATACATATTTGGAAAACGTCTTAATTGCTATCCCGATTTTCATATGAATTTTTTTCACGTTTTCAAAAGGTGACAAAAAATAATTTGAATATCTTATTATACACTAAGACCTTGGCAATCATTTTTTGTTTTTATGATTTTGGCACATCTACTGCAAATATCAAAAAATAATTCATATTTCGGAAACGTCTTAATTGCTATCCCGATCTTCATATGCATTTTTTTCGCTTTTGAAAAAGGTGACAAAAAATAATTTGCATGGTTTTTCATACATAAGGGCTTAAGTAATAATTTTTTGTTTTTATGATTTTGGCACATTAACTGCAAATGCGATAAAAATACTTCATATTACCGAAACTTCTTAAGTTATCCCGATCTTCATATGCATTTTTCTCACTTTTGGAAAGGGTGACAAAATATAATTTGCAATCTTATTATACACTAGGGACTTGGTAATCATTTTGTGTTTTTATGATTTTGGCACATTTACTGCAAATGTCAAAAAATAATTCATATTTTGTCTCTTCCAAAACATTATTTTTACAAACCACCTGTAGATTTTTTGCTATATTACATGAATAGTAACTTATGCAATAATCATTTTTAATCCAGAAATTCATAAGAAATATCCTGACGATATTATTATTAAATAAAGTCTTAAATAACCTCATGCTTTTTGCGGTCCTAGTGTACATAAAATTCACTAAAACATGTAAATATTTAAATAGAATTAATATTTTGAGCATTTGGCAACACCGCACAGACGCATTAATTTTTACTTTAAATGTTCTCATGAAATAGGTCCAGCCAATAACGCATGTACATATTAATACCAGCATGTTAATAGCTGGACGTCCAGCTATTGCACGGTTGGTCCAGCTATTATACACTTGGTATACGAAATGGTCCAGCTACTTCCGCATAGGCATAAGTATATATATATATATATATATATATATATATATATATATATATATATATATATATATATATATATATATATATATATATATATATATATATATATAGTCCGTACGGATCACAGACACGATTTTTGCCATAATTCCTCGACAATCTTTTTATTTTGCCAAAAAAAAAAAACGTATAGTACCTAACTACTTTATCAACTATTTGTTTATTATAAAATGCCTTAAGATTTCACCTAAACTCTGATAGACTATGCAAATTCTTGTCCTTTCTTTTATAAATGAATGTTGTCTCAAGTAAATAAATTTGTTTTATTTAAAAAATACTTAAACATTATTATTATGTTGTCTTTTTAGTATGATAACTAATATTTCACTGTTGCCAACAACACCAGTATTTTCTAGTCCCGTTATTATGCTACAAACGTCAATTTCATTGTTGGCATAATAAAAAACCAACACCTGGCTTCCGATAATTTTGAAGTATTAGAACATGAACTTGCTACTTTGCTATAAAAATTCTCAAATTCTATATTAAATCAATCAATCAGATCTTTGTCTTGTATCATATCATATTTTCCTAAACTCTCCAGTATTGTCGTCTTTTTCGTTTGTTCTTTACCTGTCATATTTCGTATTACGTTTCTTGTCATCGTTATTTTGTTAAATGAGTTTTACTTTAACTTTACGTAATAAACCATATGATTTAAAGTTGTTGTAAGGGGACGTAACTGTTTTCAATTTGTGCGCGTGTGACAATTCCGTTAGGTAAAACAGTTTGCTGCAGTGCTAGCAAGAACCTGCTAAGCAACAGAAGCAGGAAGCTTCCGAATAAATAAAAAAATAGTCATGAAGCCCCATTTCTTAAAAATGAGTTTTTAAGGCAGAGCAAAAGCTTTTGCCTGGATTTTAGGTCCAAAAAATAATAATTATCTGCGAGATAGTGATTTTTGGTACAGCCACTCTGCAATACTTTGAAGTTTTTCTTAATGAGATTCTTCCTGTCTCAAGATAACTTATTCCTGTTCGAGTTAGTTAGCATATTATTTTCAAATCTTGCAATGCAGAGGAAAATAAAGTGTATAACTTCCACTACTTTTAATAGAAATTGAGCATCAATACATAGTTTTAAATTTTGTAATATATGTATAATGTATATCTACACGATATTGTCTTTCAAAGGGACTCTTTGTTGTGTTGAGATCGGTCAAAATGTTCGGCTAATGAACAGGTGGAATTCGTTTTTACCATTTGTCAACACATCTAAAAATACCACCCGATTCATAAAAGACGAAGCCCGCTGCAGAATAAAAAAACAAGTATCTGTGCCCGTGAGAATAAAACCGGCGCCGTCGCTAGTAATATAGCGGCAATTATAAATATCTACTTAACATTCCCTATCGTCAACAAGCCGATAAGGCCCTATATAACGTTGGATTGGGTTGCCTGGTCATAAATAAGATAAGGATTTGAGATGTGATTTTGGCCGTGTGTCTAGATTGACTTGATTAGGAATGCCGAAACACCACTGTTTGTGGCGGCTCCTCTGAACTTTTGTTCGACAAAAGACATTTTGATTGTAAGATTCCCTATCTGTCTATTTATTATCCCATTATTAATGCACTATCAGTTTCATTATAACGCGTTGTAAAATTATAACGATTTTGGTGAGTTTTGTGGATGACATTCGATCCCGATCATGTAAAATTCATTGATAAGTTGATTAAGTAGGTATATAAACGGTAATCTCACTACTAAGAAGGTAATAAATAAAATAGCGGTTATGTAGATAATCTAGTCAGCCTTACATATCTTGAAATACGTAGGTACGTAAATAGTATTTTACATTCTTAAAGGCAAATTATTGATTGCTTTTTTTTATACTCTGTGGATATGCCTGAGAGTGTCCACTGATTTGTTTCTAACTGCTGCTTGCTCCTTAACAACTTCTTAGCTTTTGTAACAACATATATCTTAGTTTAACTTCTTATTCCAGATAGTGTGTCAATGATCACTACTTTAATTTTTTTGTGAATTTAAATAAAAAGACAGTTCTATTTAATGTTTTAGCAAATTTTCGCAAAAATTGTTAATAGAACGAATTTAATGCTTAAAAAACTTATAAAATAAGCACGAACAAAGGACCTACAAACCACTAATTATACGGCGTGTACAGAAAGTAACGTAATCTCTTAATATTTTTCTTCCTGGCGAGTTTAAAAAAGTTTTAAATAAAAGTTTCAGGAATTAACTAAAGCTATTATTATTATTATTATTTATTATTATTTCTTATTAATTCAAATTATACATTAAAAAGCTATGCTTGTGCTTGCACCGGGACATGATTTTGAACAGCTTCTTCTCCTAAACGTCTAAATTTCAAATTATTTTGCTCTGTCTCTTTCTAATTTTTAACTAAGTTTTCTTCAGCTGCGATTCCTTTTCACACCAATATTCCTCGACAACCGTGGATATTTAGAATCCATTTAATACAAAACCATTCCTTCTTTCAAATCAAAACTTCCCAAAAACATTATTCTGTAGTACACAAATTTTGACACTATTATCTGTCAGGTTAATAATAATAAGCACAGACAACTCTTTAATATACAGGGTAAACCGTTTTCCGGAATAATCGCACAGATTATTTTTTAAATAGGACAGCCTGTATCTTTAAATAATTTTGGATACGATATTTAATTGAAAATACAACAGCTAAAACCGCATGTTGGTTACTTTATTGGTTCAATACTGACAGCCGATTTGGAATGAAAAATGAAAAATAATAAAAATTTAAAATCATGTAGCCACGTGTTAAAATCGTCTGATAGTTGTTACTGTCACTAGCGAAACTAACAAATAGAGCGCTGGCGTTTCTCAAGTATCTTACGATATTTCACGATGTATACAGAACAAGAGAAAATAACAATATTAATGATGAGAGCTTACGGCAATCGAACAAGTCCTGAATTAATGATGAGAGCTTACGGCAATCGAACAAGTCCTGAAAAAGAAGTAGATGTAATGTTATTTAATATTAGTTTTCCGAATCCTAACCCAATTACGAAAACTGCAGTCTAGAGAATCGTAAAGCGTTTTGGAAAAGCAGGTGTTATTAGACATCGCCCCAAATGTAGGCGACCAATGAACGCCACTAACAAAGAAAAATCCTTGGACATTATGCAAAGTTTCGTACAACATCCCGGATCATCTATACGGAAAACTGCATTGGGACGTGATTTTGGTGTCGGATCTGTTCGACGATTTTAATAGCACATTAGAATTTTGTGAAACCATTATGCAAAAAGTAGATACGGACCCGCATTTTACAAATAAGATAGTGTTTTCCGACAGAGCGACTTTCATGCTAAATGGTACAGTGAATCGCCAAAATTGCAGATAATGAAGTGATACCAGCACGGAACACAAAAACGCCTATAAAAGTTAATGTTTGGGCAGGAATTTTTGATAGTACTATTGTTGATCCCTTTTTCGTAGTGGGTAACCTGGGCAGCCAGAAGTATTTAGACATGCTAAGAACTCAAATAGTTCCTGCAATATAGGATGCTGTTACGCATTCCTGCTATACAATTATTTTATTTGTGACGACCATGTAAATGTTGATGGTTAAATAAATATTATGTTAAATGCTATGTTATGTTGGTGACAACAACTTTGATCACATTTGGTTTCAGCAGGTTTGTGCATCACCACACTATAGTGTACCTGTTCCAAATTATTTGGATGAAGTTTTGCAGACAGGTGGATAGAAAGAAGAGGAACAATTGAGTGGGCATCACGATCTCCTGATTTGTCACCCCTCGACTACTTTTTATAGGGTTATCTAAAAACTAGTCTACAAAATTAAACCTGAAAATTTAGCTGATCTAAGAATTTGAATACTGCTGGCATGCGAAGAAATAACACCTGTGTTCATGTCATATCAGCATTTTATAATGGTACTGGCTACTGCCAATTAGAACTAGGAAGACGTTTTGGAGATCTAACAAAAATAAATCAATATTTAAAATTAACAGACGTTTTAACATGTGGCTATTTGATAAATTAAATCATTACTATTTTTTATTTTTTATTTCCAAACGGCTGTAGGTATTGAACCAATTGAGCTACCGACATGCGGTTTTGACTATTATATTTTCAACTAAATAATGTATCTGAAGGCTCCAGAATATACAGGTGTTTCATTAAAAAATTTGTTTATATTTCGGAAACATGGTGCACCCTATATATTAAAAAGTGGTCTTTACTTAAAGCTCCAGTTATTTCCTGAAACTTTTATTTAAGGTTTTTTTTGTAAACTAGTTTCAAAATTAAAATCATCTAAATTGACGAGCATTTTACCACCTATAGTTTCTATAGTTATTCTAAATTGTCTTATTAAAGTTTGTAAAGTAAATATTTTTCTTATTTTCTAATTTTTTTTTCGTTGATTGAAATGGCTCGTCCTCTAGAAGATAAAATCGAAGTCGTTATCATATTGGGTGAAGCTAATTGAAATTACCACGCTGCTATTCGCATTTGCTATGACCGCTTTCGGAAACGTCCAATGTGTAGAAAATATCTTCAAAAACTGCGGGAAAATTTTTTCACAACAAAAACGGTGAAAGATTCTCCAGGATCTGGAGGACCGAAAATTACAGAGGAAGCTAAAAAATCAATTCCTAGCTGAAATGGTAAATAATCCGTAACAACAACAAACATGTAATGTTTCTAGTACTTCAGTAAAGAGACCTTTAAAAGCAAATAAATTCCATCTGTACAAAATATAAATTTTGCAGCATGGTTAAAGACGCTTCAAGATTTGAAAGTCCGGAAATTACGGAGGTTGTTAACATTTAAGGATTATCTAAAATGGTAGGTAATCCCGCAACAATAAACGAAGCAGGTGGGTAATACATGTAATGTTTTTAGCATATCAGCAAAGAGAATCATGTTAGTGAATTTTCATAGAAATTATCTGGCACCAAATATTCTTTATATTTTTTCCGGTAACATAGAAATCTAAATTTTCGTATATAGTTTTCTTTTGATGTCATAAACTTGTGCACCAAATTTGATTACGATAGCTTTTTTATTTTTGGAGATAATTTTTTTTCCAAAATAAACCCAAAATATTCCTGGAAAGACACGTTCGATTTTCCTGGATAACGAACTTATTCAAGCCACTTACAGAAGCAAAGTACGTGCCAAACTTTATCAAAATCGGCCCATTATTTTTTGAGTTATCGGTGAGATACACACACACACACACACACACACACACACACACACACACATATATATATATATATATATATATATATATATATATATATATATATATATATATATATATATATATATATATATATATATATGCATATATGTAAACATATAAAAATTAAAACTGAAAACAAATAAATTCTACCTTTATAAAAAAAACCACCAATTGCGTAAAGATGATCCAAGATCTACAAAACCGAAAAAAATTACGGAGCTTCTTAAAATTCATGTACTAGCCTGAATGGTGAGTATTTCGCAACAGTCATCTAAACAGGTGGCTGATACATGTAATGTTTCTAGCACATCAGTAAAGAGAATTTTTAAAATAAATAAATTCCATATAGAAATAAAAATTCTGCACCAATTAGTTAAAGGTGACATGGACCGAAAGCCTAAGTTTTGCAAGATCATGGAAAAAAGAATTGTGGCAGATCCTCTTTATCATTTGATATAGCAATGAAAGGGATTTTTACCTGAATGGTACTGTAGATACACCCAAAATTGTAGATATTAAAGTGATGAGAATCCCCATGTGTTCCATGAGGGGCGTACTCAATTTCCGATAAAAGATTAATGTTTGGCTGTGCATTTTAGATGACCTTATTATATATCCTATATTTCTAGATTAAGATACCTCTAAATGATGCAAGAGAGAACACGTCAACTATCAACGAGATGGTGGCGCAAAACTCACAGGTATTTTACTTGATGTAATATTCCAGCAAGATGGTGCCCCACCGCACTAAAAAAATATTATTAAGACTAATCTCGTGGTAGGTGGATTGGACGTTGAAGTCCAACAGAGTGGCCAGCCTGCTCGCCGGACCTCACACCTCTTGATTACCTTGTGTTGGGGTTCGGCTATGTGAATTCGGTAGTTTTTAACACAGTTTGTGCATCCTTGGACGAACTGTGTCATCGTATCATTGAAGCGAGTTCAGAAATAACACCTCAAATATTCTACAAGAGTTTACAGACTGCTTGTTTTCCAATAAGTGCAAGGTGGGCATTTACAGCAACTTTTAAAATGATAATTTGACATTTTGTCATTTTTAGTTAAGTAATTTCTGAACGTCACAACGTCTGGGTTAGACATATTTCCAAAGTAAAAAAGAACAGAACAAGGCTATAATCCAGACTGAATTTATTAAGTAAAAGCCCAATTTTACAAGTAAATGTCACCTCCCCATTCTCCATCAAGATCTCAGTTGCTCTAGTTGAGAGACTTAGAGATGTCCCACTAAATGACACTTCGGTGTTAGTTTCGTTCGATGTTTCGAATCTTTTCACCAGTGTTCCGGTATAACAGACACTACTTATACTAGAGAATCTGCTTGCATCTTGTTCAATTAGTATAGATATACAGAGAGCTTTGAATGCTCTGGTCAAGGTTTGTCTTGAGCAGAACTTCTTCTCCTTCAATAACCAAATATTCCTACAGAAAGATGGCCTTCCCATGGGTAACCCTTTATCCCCCCTCTGTGCAGAGGTCTTCATGACCTTCTTCGAGAAGGATCTTATTTTCAAGGATTATAATCCGTTTAAAGACTTTATTTCGTCCTGGACACGTTTACGTGGATTACATACTTGTCTGGTCGGGTCCCACAGAGCAACTACATCATTTTTTGACTTGGTTAAAGAGCTTACATGTCAACATTAACTTTGCTATGGAGTTGGAGGTAAATGGTTCCGTTCGCTTTCTGGACCTGAAATTGACGAGATCCATCAACAACATTCAGTTTGAAATTTACAGAAAACCAACCCAAACAGACCACTCAATTCCATTCAGATCATGTCATCACATCTCTCATAAACTGGCGTCTTTGAGGTTTTTGATAGACAGGCTTTTTAGAATCCCTATGTCACAAATAAAGTTTGATAATGAGCTAAATATTATCAAGCAATTAGCCACTAACAACGATTATCCTATCAGCATTGTCGATAAACTGATCAGGAAAAAAAGTCGCCAAATTCTAAGAGAAGACAGTTCAGTCATCGCAGCATCTCAAGCTGACAACACTTGCTACTTTCCGTTGACATATTGTGGACCCATTACTAGTGCCATCACAAAAGTTTTGAAGAGAGACAATGTAATATTCGCTTACAAATCTAAGAACACCCTGAACAAGATGTTAGTTCACAATAAAGACGACATTCCCCTCTTGAAGAAGTCAGGAGTTTATTGCCTTAGCTGTGGAGATCCTGATTGCAACCCGGTTTACATTGGTAGAACTGGGAGAGCTCTAAACACAAGAAGTTTCGAAGATCTCAGGAGCAAAAACAATGCTGATAACGTCACTTCAGCCTTTGGTTGCCACCTAAGAGAAACTGGTCATGTCTTTGATAGAGAAAAAAATGTTAAAATCCTTTACCCATCCACTTTTGGAACTGAGCAGTTCGTCCTTGAGGAGATGTAAATCTACAGATACACCTACAACTCCAACAACGCCGTTCTAAATGCTTCTAATACCAGTGAGATTAACTTTCCGCCAATTTATAGAAATATACTGAATTAGTGCCATCTACAATGAAAAACCTAAGTATTCTGTGGAGTTAAGGACCCCGGAAATGTTTCTTGTTCCGTGCTGCTCGGCACGGCCGGGTAAATGTCAACGTTACTTGTCTGTCACTTTTAGCTAAAAGTCGTAGTTAATTTGTTTGCCCCTTCCCGTGCACTTCTGATATTCGGATTTTAACTGTCCTCCATTTCAAATACGAAATTTTTATTTGTATTGCCGTGTGTCCATTGCTGTGATTTGATGTTTTAATGCTTCTAATTCTGTCTTCACCCATATAGTGCAGGGGAACAAGAGTGATAGTCGATGAAAGCATCCACTATGATAGATTTCTTGTAAAGTTCAGTTCCTGTTATAAAAAACAGAACGTAAGTATGCTTAGCCATTTTGGTTTTATTCTTTATAGGTATCATAGGTTGAACACGGTGTTTTCTCTGAAAGTTCTGCTCAGATTGTGCAGCCTACCTTGGCAGCTTCTCTATCTGTTTGTTTAAAGACTTTAGATTGTCGTGTGTAAGTGTACTTTTAAACTTAACTTACTCGGGTTTCTACCCGTTTTTACTGTTTTGCATTGTTGTTTTTGCTGCTTGGATGTGCTTTGACCAGAATTTGGACATTTTGATGTTTTTAACTTCTCAACTTTTAACTTTTAGCTATGATGTTATAAATCTAACTGTTGTAGAGTATGTTAGCGTTGACGTTAGTTTCTCTTTAGACTTTGCTTGTAAGACTGTTTAGAATTTTGTAACTGCTTGTGTCGTGTGATACTTGCCGACCTACCAGGAACTTTGTTTCTGACACAGCCACTTTTGTAATGTTTCAGGAAGCCCCTGAAGATGGCGTGAGATATGGGCCGAAATGCGTAAGAGCGTTTACTAGATAAATTCAGTCTGGAGTATAGCCTTGTTCTGTTCTTTTTTACCTTGGAAATATTTTTAGTTAATGTTGTTTTAATGTTTCTTCTGTTTTTGACAATTTAAAAAAAATCTACTATGTGATTGTTACTAAAAGTATTTTTACATTTACTGGTGGTTTTTTTTCGTAATGGAGTAAGAACCTCAAGAATTTCAAAAGTAACACCAAACGACGTAACAGATTTGGTACTCATGGCAGCAACCATAGGCTGCTCTCGAGATTAATACCGGAAAGTGAAATTGATGTTTCTCGATCGCCAACAATTTTTTCGCTGCAACGGTGCAAAATAATCAAAATGCCGATTTTCAACTGTTTACAACTCTAAAGCTACAAATTTTTGAGGTATAACATCATATGTACATCACGTTAAGTTTTTTTCCTAGAACCGAAAAATGCAATAATATACAGATGTTCCATTAAAAATATATATCACTACGTCACTGCACTTTTTTTGAGACATCTTGTATAAATTTAAGTTAATCTTTCAAAGAACCTGAATGAAACCCTATAACTTATATATATATATATATATATATATATATATATATATATATATATATATATATATATATATATATATATATATATATATATATATATATCGTGAGAGTCTCGGTGGTCCAGTCGTATGAATGTGTACCTATTAACCAAAGGAACTGTGTTCGATTCCCAGGGTTCACCTTTCACTTCTTCAGTACATACTGTAAAATTAACATTAACCGACGTTGTGGCATTGTATTTGAGCAAGTTAAATGTCTGCACCTTCCGAACGGTTTTTCTTGACGTTTTTGTGCCAAGCAAACTTTATTGTTTGTCCGTAATATTTGATAGATTTTGCTAACCATACAAAACACGTTGGTCTTGTGTCCTTTAATAAACACCAGTGGCACCCATTTTTTTTCTTTTAACTTAAATTTAGACGTGGAGGAAAGTCACGTGGGGGGAGAGTTTAAACATTTGTGACGTGGTAAGGGTCCATTAAGTTATTTACCACAATTCCCCAGACAAGCAGGAATTAAATATTTCATGTTGATGCATAGGGTCTGTAGGCTTCATAAGAGTTGCAATTGGCTTTTCAATAGATTAAATGCATTTCTGCATACTCTGGGTTAGTAAACTCAAACACAATCAAACAACTCAAAAACAATTTGAAAAACGAAACTAAGTAATTAAAGCAATCCGTCAAAAAGTCAACAAACAACATTGACAAATAAGGTCACTCAGCCTACTTATTTATTACCAACTATTATTGAATAACCATTTATTTCTATTTTTTCAGATTAATTGAAATCGGTGAAATATACGAGAACAGTGCAAAACAAAGATATAAAAAAGAAGATTAAACACAAATTTCGTATCAGAATTCACACAGGATACTGCAAAAAAAGTTACGAAGCGTAAAACAGTGCAGGACCCACGAAACATAAAACCCTCTATATGACGTCAGACGATTTCGACATTTTATGATAAAAGCTCTTAAAGGAAAGGCATACGAGAAAAAAACGTAAATCTGTAGAACAGCCGAAATTTTGTCACGGTGTGTATCAAAACTGGTACCCTCGGTCTTTTATTATTATTTTTTTTATTTTGAAAGTACTATCGGCAGGTTGTAGTGAACTTTTCCTCTACGTGATAGTAAATGATTTTTTACGCCAGAGGATGTACCACCCCTTACATCAAGGGGCCCGGTGAAGTCCCAACGGACGTTCCCGGTTCTGGTGTATGAGTCGGTTTCCTTTATAAACAAAAATGATGATGTCTCCTCCTTGTACGAAACATTCCGGAGATAAAATACCCCTCCATTCGGATCTCCGGGATAGCCTGGGCGGTGGGCGAGTTCGCTCCTTTCAAGTCCGCAGGCTGTGATGGGATTTTTCCGGCACTGCTCCAGAGGGGCCTGGATACACTGCTTCCCAACACAATGGAGGTATTCCGGGCCAGTCTGGCGTGGGGCCATGTCCCAAAGGCATGTCGCCGGGTTAGGGGGTCTTCATTCCCAAGCCGGGAAGGGAGGACTACACGCTGGCCAAGGCGTACAGGCTAATCAACGTTACACCATTCCTGCTTAAGGGATTAGAAAATATAGTAGATAGGTTTATGTTGGGAGAGATTCCATAAAGGTCAGCACGCGTACCAGCGGGGAATGTCGACGGAAACGGCGCTCCATGCTGTGACGCGGAAGGTGGAAAGGGCCCTACACTACGGGGAGAGCACATTAGCTGTGTTCTTCGATGTGGAGGGGTCTTTGATAAGGCAAGGGCGGATACGGTTTGTACCGTTCTACAGGATAGGGGATGCCGAGGTCCCTAATAAGCTGGGTGGCAAGCATGCTGGAGGACAGGAGAGTTTCGCTGACCTTGGGTGGCCGGGGGCTGGACGTCGGGGTGACTAGCGGCTGCCTTCAGGGCAGCTGCCTTTCGCCGCATCTATAGTGTCTGGTCATGAACGGCCTCTTGGAGCGGCTCTCCAAGAACGGTTTCTACGCCCAGGCGTACACTGATGATTGTCTGGTTTTAGTCACCGGCAAATTCCCCGGCGTCGTCTGTGAGTGCATGCAAGCTGCCTGTAGCATAATCGAAAGATGGTGTGGTGAGCTGGGACTCTCCGTAAACCTGGCAAAGACGGAGATGATCCTATTTACCAAGAAGATGAAAGTAGACGGGTTTAGGGTGCCAGTGATGTTTGGAAAACTTTTAGCTTTAGGGCGGGAGGTCAAATATCTGGGGGTGATCCTGGACTCCAAACTAACATGGGGGTCGCAATTAGAACGGGTTGTAAGGAAGGGAGTAGCGACCCTGTGGCAGCTGCGTCGAGTGATAGGGAGGACCTGAGGAGTTATTCCTCGGATCCTTCACTGGATCTACATTGCGATCGTCAGGCCGAGAATCCTCTATGGGGAGTTGGTCTTATGGTGCGGTGTGAACCAAACTACCAGCAGGAAGCTGGCCAAACTCCAAAGGCTGGCAATACTGGGTATCACAGGCGCTATGAGGACGACACTCTCAGCCGCGCTAGAGGTCCTGTTGATGCTGCCACCGCTTCCCATCTGTGTCAGGAGGGAGGCTATGGCCTCGCATCTCAGAATGCGAGACGCAGGAAACTGGTGCGGAGAGGGAACAGTAATAGGGCATGCAAGAGTTGCCAAGGAGGTGGAAAAGGAAATTCCGATTTCCGCCATAAAGGTGCGGGATGCCGAGGATGATATTAGGTTGACTAGGCCATACACCCTCAGGATCCCCAGTAGGGATCAGTGGAGGGAAAATGAGGTTGAATTCCAGCCCGCAAGCCTGGTCTGTTTCACCGACGGATCGCGGCTGGAGGACCAACAATCCTCCGGGGCAGGAATATACATCGAGGGCCTGGGGGTGCGCGAGAGCTATGTTCTTGGCGCATATACCACGGCATTCGAAACAAAGGTATACGCTATCCTGTCTGTGGCCAATAGACAGGATATGAAGAGGAGTCCCGAGAAATGTGTATACATCTTCTCGGATAGCCAGGCAGTCCTCCGGACAGTCTGCGCGGCCAGAATCAGGTCTACACAGGTTCAGGAGTGCGCTGACGCCCTCAGAGGACTAGCCAGGACGAAGGATGTACAACTAGTGTGGGTTCCGGGACACTGTGGCGTGGCGGGGAATGAGGTGGCGAATAACCTCGCAAGGCTCGGTTCCCAGTGGCCGTTCTGTGGCCCGGAGCCGGCGATAAGTATAAGTAGGAAGACGGTCTCTGTCGCCTAAGACAGGTGGACCGAGGAAGCAATGAAAAGGCACTGGGGGTCGGTTGACGGGTGCAGGAAGGCGAGGGACTTCGTGGAGAGGCCGGACAGAGATTAAGCTGTCTGGCTACTCGGAAGGAGTCGACCTACGCTTCGCCGCATCCTTGAGGTTCTCACAGGCAACTGCGCCCTTAGAAGACACCTCACATTGATAGGCATAGAGAGGGATCCCATTTGCCAGGAATTCGGCGAGGATGAGGAAGCATCCTGCCACTACATGTGCGAATGCGAGGCTTTTGGGACTCTTCGAGCAGAATTGTTCGGATCAAGGAAGCTGCAGAGGAATCAGGTGAGTACCGTCCAACTGAAGACCGTCACGTCATCTCGAGGTCCAAGCGGTTGTGCGACGGAACCTAGGAGGAGTAGAGCATAGTTGCTGGGTTGCTGAGGTTGACAAAAAGGGCCCATGGTGGCCTCACCACCACTGCTATTACTACTACTACTACTACTACTAGATTGCATGGAGGCGTGTGCGCATACGTCCGTAGCAATACACCCTGTACTAGACTCCCCAATTTAGAAGCTGGAAGAAAATACATACTTTGGATGAAACTTTCTCTCAGGGCTGCAACTAAATTCATCTGTTGAATTTACCGGTCACTCTTTGACAACAACTTTGTCCAGCTCTTTGACTACCTTTCTGAAAAAACCGACCATCTGATTTCTAAATATCCTTCCTCCGAGGGCACTATTCTTGGTGACTTCACTACATATAATAAGATATCGCTAGGATCTTCAAAAATCGATCCAAAAGGGAGAGCAGCGGAGGTCTTTGTAGTCAGCAATTCTTTAGCCAATATGGTTCAGCAACCTAATTACTTTCCTCGCACCCCAACACACAGCTCAAATCCCCAGGATCTCCTTCTTACTACAAAACCTGAATGCTATAAGACATCAGTCGCTGCCCCCCTTGGTCGCTCAGACTACGGCATGGTCACTGCTTCCTGCGCAATGCAACCCGAGGACACACAGTCATCACACCCACGTATTGTTTGGCACTACAACTCCGCGAACTAGGACGAAATGCGGGGTTACTTTTCCTCATTTCCATGGGAGTCTGTCTGATTCTCTCATCCTGACTCCGCGAACTAGGACGAAAAGCGGGATTACTTTTCCTCATCTCCATGGGCGTCTGTCTGCTTCTCTCATCCTGACCCCTCCGATATCTCACGAAACGTCACCGAAATTATCCAAGCTGTCATGGAATTATTTATTCCACGTACACAGAAAACCTCTTCAGACACTCAACAGCCCTGGTTCTCCAAATACTGTGGCAAGGCCAGACTTGAAAAGTTCAAAGCTCACAAAACGCTTCTACACAATCCCAGTCAAAAAAACCGTCAAGCATTTAACGATGCAAGAAACCGCTATGTCCTCATTCTTTCTGAGGGAAAAAACTCGTTTAATAACCACATCAAGCACAAAGTCCTCTCAAGCTCCAACGGCAGCAAACCCTTCTAGACTCTTGCTAAATCTATTGGGAATAATTTCTGCAAGAGCACGTTCCCACCTACCGCCCTTGGCAAGGCTGAACTTTTTGCCTCTATGTTCGCCGGCAATTCTACTCTCAACCCACCTCCAAAAGTTCAACCACCAACAGTCCCCTATGTCGCGCATAAAATGACGGTGTGCTCAGAGGAGCTTTCTTCCATAGTTCCTCCACCTGCTGCCCCCAACAGATCTACCAGAGGAACAGAGCGAATGCACCTTTTTACTGTCCAGGTCACCATACATAGATCATCTTGTTATGCCCGCTCTTTTGTCCCGAGGACTTCTAAGTTGTGGAATTCCTTGCCGGCACATGTTTTTCCTTCTCCTCCGAACCTCCAAACCTTCAAGTTCAGAATTAAGTTGCCTCTTTCCTCCTTGTCGACACCCACGGTACAATAGTATTTAGGCTGTAAGCCCTCGTGGTATGTTGTTGAAATATATAAAAAAAAACACCGGAATATTTGCATGACGTTTTGTTTAACCAAAATAGAGCAAAAAAGAAATAAAAAAGAAGATTAAACTCAAATTTCGTATCTGAATTCATACAGGATACTGCAAAAAAAGTTACGAAGCGTAAAATACTGCATGAGCCAAGAAAACATAAGGCCTTCTATATGACGACCGACGATTTCAACATTTTATTGTAAAAGCGCATGACGTTCTGTTACACCCTGTATGTATGTGTATATATATATATATATATATATATATATATATATATATATATATATATATATATATATATATATATATATATATATATATATATATATATATATATACAGTGTGTCCCAAACTGGATGGGAATGTATTGCTATCTCCGTTAATATTAGAGATAGGGAGACGGTGAAATGAGCGATGTTTTGTAGAATTTCAGGCTCGTTCCGAATATGACTTGTATTTTGCCTTGCCTCTATTCGTTTTCGAGTTATTTTGAAAAAAACAAAATTTTTCGATTTCTTTTTCCTGCAATACCTGGCATGTCTAAGACTTGCACATTATCAGGACACTTTTTACAGAGTACTCTTTTTGTGCTATTCTCAACTTTGGATAGCCTGTGAAAAGAGCTTTCCAATGATGTACAACATGCTTCAGAAACCTTGTAATTGCACTGACAATCTTGAGAAAAACCGTTTTGAGGATAGTAGGCTATGAAATCCAATATTAGAAAACAAATGACAAAAAAAGTGTCCAAATGCACTAGGCCATGGAGTCTAACAATACATTTCTACTTTTAACATAATTTTCCGTAGTGATTCACGATAAAAATAGGAACTTTGAGCACACCAATGATTCGGCCCATTATTACAAATGATATTTTACATTACAAAATTATCCTAAAAAATTTTTATAATTCAATTAAATAGGTAAACCTAGTAAATAACTAAATTTACTAACAGAACTCAATAAAAAGCAGATAAATGATTTACGAAGACGCCTTTGAAAATTGTTTGATTTCTAAACGTAAGTCAACTGAAAAACAACAGAAGAAAGGTTGCTATGCATATAACACTATCGCGACAATTGAGAATACTGTCATTCTTAATTTTCTGAACAATTTTAGGTGTATTCAACACGTTTCTTAAAACTTTGTACTAAATAATTTGTTTTTTTAAATATTATTCAACAATATGTTCCGTAAAGAAGAATATTTTGACATGTTGGAATGTTATATTCGTTCTAACCGAAATAGTGAGGCAGCTGCAAATCATATCAAAAAGACGACAACCAAACACGAAAATTTTTCTCAGGATAGTGGCCAATCTATTGAACGACGGTAGCTTCCACGCAAAGAAATTACCAATGCCTAGAAATAAAGAAACAAATAATGCCGTCTTACAGGTTTCAAACGAAAACCCTCGGCAATCTGTTCGGTTTTATGGTGAACAAACTGACGTTCTAAAAAGTACGGTACACCGTGTATTAAAACAAAGTCATTACCATCCATACAAACCTACAAGGCTTAAACGTTAACGATTACCCTAAGCCCCTTCAATTCTGCAGATGGTATCAAGGACAATGTCAGCAAGATGAAAATTTTTATTTGCAAATAATATGGTACTGATGAATCCAGATTTACAAATTGTGATGTGTATAATCGCCATAATATGCATTATTGGGCAAATAAAAATCCCCATCCAAAGGAAGAAAGACGATTACAAGACATATTTGGTATTAATGTTTGGTGCGGTTTATTAGGTAAGAAACTGTTCTTTTTTATTTGTAGATTAGACAGTTATTTTTAAAAAAATTCAGGTACTTCATTTTTGATCCGTTCTTTTTTGAAAATAATTTAGCTGGGGAGAGGTATTTTAATCTATTGAGAAATGATATCTTACCAACAATTAGAAGAGTACATGATAATTTAGACGAAATTTGGTATCAACAAGACGGTTGTCCCGCTCACAATGCCAGGATCGTCAAAGAATTTTTGTACCAAAATCTTAATAATCGTGTAATTTGTAACAATGGGCCGGTTCATTGGTGTGCTCCAAGTCCTGATATAACACCCATGGATTTTAATTTTTGGGGTACTCTGAAGAATAATGTGAATAAATTCGATCCACCACAAAATATCAATGAATTACGAAACAGAATCACGGAAGCTATAAATCATATTAACCAAAACACCCTCACCAGAATTTGTAGGCATGTTTGAAAAAGGTGTATAAAGTGCATTGAACAAAACGGTGGCCATATTGAATAATTTTCTATTGAGTGTATTTTTAAGTTTCTATTTTATTATTTGTTGAGTTTCGTTTCTAATTGTGTTGTTTTATGTAGTTTAAGTTTCTATTTGTTATTGCCGGGTTTCGTTATTAAACTGTTTCACATAATATTACCTAGCATTATTACCTAACTAAGTATTGTAAATTAAATCACAATATTTTTTTATCGTGAATCATTACGTAAATTATGTCAAAAGTAGATGTCTATTGTTAGACTCCAAGGCCTGCTGCTTTTTGAACAATTTTTATTGTCATTTGTTTTCTGGTATTGGATTTCATAGCCTACTATCCGGAAAACGGTTTTTCTCAAATTGTGCAACTACAAGATTTCTCAAGCATGTTGTACTTCATTGGAAAGCTCTTTTCACAGGCTACCACATGAGCAAAAAATCAAATATGGCTGCCATAATAAAAACAAACGTTGATACATGTAGCTCAAAAACAAATGACAATCCAAAGTTGAGAATAGCACAAAAAGATTACTCTGTAAAAAGTGTCTTGATAATGTGCAAGCCTTAGACATGTCAGATCAACCACTACTTAGATATTGAAGAAAAAAGAAATCGACAAATTTTGTTTTTTTCAAAATAACTTGAAAACGAAAAGAGGCAGGGCAAAATACAATTTGGAATGAGCATGGAGATCTACAAAACATTGCTAATTTAACCGTCTTCTTATCTCTAATAATTACAGACATAGCAATACATTCCCATCCAGTTTGGGACACACTGTATATATCCAGTATCGGTATATTTAAATTTGGGAGCATACAGTAGCTTTAAACAAAAAACACAAAAGTGGTAGTTAAGTTTTATTCCTTCCAAAGTTACAGCCCTAAGTAATTTTTCGAAGATTTAAATTCTAAAATCAAACAAATCTTGACTTGTTTAACAAATCTTAAATCCATCAGCTATTGAAAATGCTCCCTTCCTTGCTAAATAAAGCTTGTGCTCATGTGCCAAAGGATCAGGCGACAATTCTTATTTCACTCTTGTTTTCTGTTGTAGCTTGCTAAATACGCTCCAACAATTCCAACAGTCTTGTTTGAAACTTGTGCGTTTACCAAATCTTTGATTTTTTCCCCAAAGATAATAATTTAAGAGATTTATGACTAGGAAATCTAGGTCGCCATGCAATAGGTGCCTCTCGACCAATCCATGGTGGATAATTGTTGTTCATAAGGGACCCCAATTGCGAAATGTGCTGGTGCCTCATCCATTTGAATTAACATGTCTCTTCTTTTGATCAAGGGAACATCCTCTAAAAGGGATAGCAACCATTCCGTAAGGAACCTTAGGTAATTGGCGACATTTAATCTTATAGGATTTTTTTTTTTTTTTTTTATGTCAACAACACACCACGAGGGCTTACAGCCTAAATACTATCGTACCGTGGGTGTTGACAAGGAGGAAAGAGGCAGCTTGTTAATTCTGGACTTGAAGGTTTGGAGGTTCGGAGGAGAAGGAAAAACATGTGCCGGCAAGGAATTCCACAACTTGGAAGTCCTCGGGACAAAAGAGCGGGCATAACAAGATGTTCTATGTCTGGTGACCTGGACGTTAAAAGGGTGCATTCGCTCTGTTCCCCTGGTAGATCTGCTGGGGGCAGCAGGTGGGGGAATTATGGAGGAAAGCTCCTCTGAGCAGTGCCCGTGCAGATATCTATAAAAGAGAGAGAGGTCACCAACGGCACGTCGGTGGGCAAGGGATGGAAGCCTTTGGGTGAGGGTAGGGTCACCGATGAGACGTATAGCTCTCTTTTGAATGGAGTCCAGGATAGCGAGTGTAGAAGCGGCAGCTGCACCCCAGATGTGGGAGCAGTATTCGAGGTTTGGCCTTATTTGTGAAGTGTATAAGGTATAGAGATTAGTTGGTGAAAAGAATTTGCGAGCCCGGAAGAGGAAACCCAATTTCTTAGCAGCCGCTTCTGCAATTGATGTAACATGCTGGTGCCAATTAAGATTTCGATCCACAGTAATGCCAACAAGAGAAAAGGACTCATTACTTTGAATAACTTGGTTGTTCATTGTGATGGGTCTAGGGCTGCTGTATCTCTTGTGAGAAAGAAAGCAAGACTTAGTTTTGGTGGGGTTGAATTGTACAAGATTTCTACTTCCCCAGTCTAATATTTTTTGAAGGTCTACGGAGACAGAACCCTCCATGAGTCTGCGATCCTCATCTAATTCGGCTAAAGAGACAGGCTTAGAATATTGTATGTTTGAGTGGAGGGTGCTGTCGTCCGCGTAACTGTGAACTGGGTTGGATGTGCTAGAGAGGAGGTCATTGATGTGGAGAAGAAACAAAGTAGGGGCTAAAGCTGAACCTTGAGGAACTCCTGCATTAATTGGATACAGTTTAGAGGAATGGCCATCCACAACAACAGATATGCTCCTGTTGGAGAGGAAATTTGCTGTCCAGGTACAAAGTTTTGGTGGTAGGCCATAGGCCGGAAGTTTATTAAGCAGCGCTGCGTGCCAGACCTGGTCGAATGCTTTGGATATGTCTAGAGCAACAATCTGGGATTCACCGTGTTGTTCCATTGACTTGTTCCAAGAATGGGTGACAAAGGAAAGGAGGTCGGCAGTCGATCTGCGCTGACGGAATCCATACTGCCTGTCGTGGATTAGACTGTGTTTTTCAAGGAATTTTAGTAGTTCGGTGTTTATATACTTTTCCATCACTTTAGAGATGACTGAAAGGAGAGAAATAGGCCTGTAGTTGCTAGGAAGCGCTTTGGATCCTTTCTTGGGGATGGGTTGTACTCGAGCAGTTTTCCAGTTACTAGGGAATATGCCTTTATTGTAAGATATCTGAAACAGACGAGTCAGGACAGGAGCAAGTTCTGGTGCGCATTTTTTGAGAACAATTGCTGGGATCTCGTCAAGGCCAGAGGCTTTCCTGGTATTAAGAGAAGAGAGCATCTTTCGTACCTTTTTAGTTTGGAAAATGATATCAGTCATTTTATGCGCGACGTTGAGGACTGTTGGTGGTTGAACATTTGGAGGTGGGTTGAGAGTAGAATTTCCGGCGAACAACGAAGCAAAAAGTTCTGCTTTGCCCAGGGCGGTAGAAACAATTTCATCACCTGAGACAAGAGGTGGGAACGTGCTCTTGCAGAAATTATTCCTAATAGACTTAGCAAGAGTCCAGAAGGGTTTGCCGCCGTTGGAGCTTGAGAGGACTTTGTTTTTGATGTGGTTATTAAACGAGTTTTTTGCTTCAGAAAGAATGCGGACATAGCGGTTTCTTGCGTCGTTGAATGCTTGACGATTTTCTTGACTGGGATTGTGTAGAAGCGTTTTGTGAGCTTTGACCTTTTCAAGTCTGGCCTTGTCACAGGATTTAGAGAACCAGGGCTTTTGAGTGGCTGAAGAGGTTTTCTGTGTACGTGGAATAAATAATTCCATGCCAGCTTGGATAATTTCGGTGACGTTTTGTGAGATATCAGAGGGGTCAGGATGAGAGAAGCAGACAGACGCCCATGGAAATGAGGAAAAGTAATCCCGCATTTCGTCCCAGTTTGCGGAGTTGTAGTGCCAAACGATACGTGGGTGTGATGACTGTGTGACCTCGGGTTGCATTGCACAGGAAGCAGTGACCATGCCGTGGTCTGAGCGACCAAGGGGGGCGGTGACTGATATTTTATAGCATTCAGGATTTGTAGTAAGAAGGAGATCCAAGGGATTTGAGCTGTGTGTTGGGATACGAGGAAAGTAAGTAGGTTGCTGTACCATATTGGCCAAAGAATTGCTGACTGCAAAGGCCTCCGCTGCTCTCCCTTGTGGATCGGTTTTTGAAGATCCTAGCCATTCCTTATTATGGACATTGAAGTCGCCAAGAATAGTGACCTCGGAGGAAGGATATTCAGAAATCAGATAGTCGGTTTTTTCAGAAAGGTAGTCAAAGAGCTGGACAAAGTTGTTGTCAGAAGGTGACCGGTAAATGCAACAGATGAATTTAGTTGCAGCCCTGAGAGAGAGTTGTATCCATAGTATGTCTTTTCTTCCAGCTTCTAAATTGGGAAGTCTGGTGCAGGGTAGATTGCTACGGACGTATGCGCACACGCCTCCATGCAATCTAAAGGCAGTAAGGAGCTCATACCCCGGGAAATTAAGGTGATTAGTGGCTGTTTTGGCACTGATTTGGGTTTCGGTGAGGAAGAGGAGTTGGGGCCTGTTAGCCTGGAAGAAATGGTGGACGGAGTTCAGGTTAGAATTTAGGCCACATATATTCGAAAAGGATATGTTAAATCTTGATGTTGGCGCCCCCTGTACACCCCTCTCCCGGAGATCCGAATGGAGGGGTATTTTGCCTCCGGAATATTTTATACAAGGAGGAGCCATCATCATTTTTGCTTATAAGGGAAACCGACTCATACACCAGAACCGGAAACGTCCGTTGGGACTTCACCGGCCCCTTGATGTATGGGGTGGTACCTCCTCGGGCGTGAAAAAATCCTTTACTATTACATAAAGGAAAATTCCACTACCACCTGCTATGGATTGGATTGGATCAATGTCTACCCCTTTAAAAATGAGATTAATAAAGGGACTATCAATTGTCCAGTAGTTATGATTTTCGACATAGTAGGAGGCTACAAAACATTTGCATCATTTTGCATCCATGCCTATTGTCGGTTAGGATGGATGTAAGGACCAACTAGAAAATCATCGATTAAGGCAGCCTAAGCGTCCACGGAAAATTCATACCCACGTATTGCTTTAGGATTTTCTAGTTCCTATCGATGCAGGTTTCTCAGATTGATGATACTGTGTCTGGTAAATGAAGACGTGTACTCCCGTCACAAAAAACATAAACGAAGTGCATATCCGCATACTCTTCATTAAAAAATCGGTATATATATATATATATATATATATATATATATATATATATATATATATATATATATATATATATATATATCAACACACCACGAGGGCTTACAGCCTAAATACTATCGTACCGTGGGTGTCGACAAGGAGGAAAGAGGCAACTTGTTAACCCTGGCCTTGAAGGCTTGGAGGTTCGGAGGAGAAGGGAAAACATGTGCCGGCAATGAATTCCACAACTTGAAAGTCCTTAGGACAAAAGGGCGGGCATAACAAAATATTGTATGTCTGGTGATCTGGACAGTAAAAGGGTGCCTTCGCTTGTTCCCCTGGCAGATCTGTTGAGATCAGCAGGTGGAGGAACTATGGAAGAAATCTCCTCTGAGCAGTACCCGTGCAGATATCTGTAAGAGAGAGAGAGAGAGAGAGAGAGAGAGAGAGAGAGAGATGTCACCAACGGCACGTCGGTGGGCAAGGGATGTCAGCCTTTGGATGAAGGTAGGGTCACCGATGAGGCGTATAGCTCTCTTCTGCATGGAGTTCAGGATAGCTAGTGTAGAAGCGGCAGCGACACCCCCAGATGTTGGAGGTTTGTTCAAGGTTTGGCCTTATTTGTAAAGTATATAAGGTATAGAGATTAGTTGGCGAAAGGTATTTGCGAGCCCGGAAGAGGAAACCTAATTTCTTAGCAGCCGCTTCTGCAATTGATGTGACATGTTGGTGCCAATTGAAATTTAGATCCACAGAAATTCCAACAAGTGGAAAGGACTCATTACTTTGAATAACTTGGTTGTTCATTGTGATGGGTCTAGGGATGGTGTATCTCTTATGAGATAGAAAGCTAGATTGTGATTTGGTGCGGTTGAATTGTACAAGCGTTCTACTTACCCCGTCTAATATTTTTTGGAGATACACGTAGGCAGAACCATCCATGAGTCTATGATCCTCATATAATTCGGCTAAAGAGACAGGCTTAGAATATTGTATATTTGAGTGGAGAATGCTGTCGTCCGCGTAACTGTGAACTGGGTTGGATGTGCTAGAGAGGAGGTCATTGATGTGAAGAAGAAACAGAGTAGGGATTAAGGCTGAATCTTAAGGGACTCCTGCATTAACTGGATACAGTTTACAGGAATGGCCATGCACTACTAAAGAAATGCTCCGGTTGGAGAGGAAATTTGCTGTCCAGGTGGAGAGTTTTGGTGGTAGGCGATAGGCCGGAAGTTTATTAAGCAGCGCTGCGTGCCAGACCTGGTCGAATGCTTTGGATGTGTCTAGAGCGACAATCTGGAATTCACCGTGTAGTTCCATAGACTTGTTTTAAGAATGGGTGACAAAGGAAAGGAGATTGGCAGTTGATCTGCGCTGACGGAATCAGTACTGCCTGTCGTGGATTAGATGCCGTACTGACGAGCTCTACTTACAGCGAAACCGATCTACGGTTCTAATTGTTGTGAGAATGCATCTAGCCTTACATACTTTGTCCCTATATTAGGGTAGAAATGGGCCAGGGCTGACAATTTACTAAATTGTTAGTTGGTCCTATACAGTATTTATTTTTTAACACTTTGTGTTATTTGGAGCTGGCGTGACAACATACTACTTGGTTCCGCAACTAGGTGGCCGCACGTTGCTTCTTGTCTCACCACTCACTTAGTGTTGGAAGTCTGGCTACCATAGCCGTATTACTTTATATGTGTATTTTCGCTACAATTAGTATGCCGTACTGACTAGCTCTAATTAGAGCGAAATCGGTATACGGTTCCAGTTGTGAGAATGCATCTAGCCTTACATACTTTGCCCCTATATTAAGGTAGGAATGGGCCAGGGCTGACAATTTACTAAATTGTTAGTTGGTTGTATACAGTCTCTATTTTTAACACTTTGTGTTATTTGGAGCTGGCGTGACAACATACTACTTGGTTCCGCAACTAGGTGGCGGCACGTTGCTTGTTGTCTCACCACTCACTTAGTGTTGGAAAGCTATGGAAATCAAACTTGGTACGTAGGTATGTGTTATAAAAAGTAAACCACATGCCGAAATTTAGATCTCTATGTTACAAGAAAAAAAGTTATAAGTAATTAAAAAAAATGTTTCTTGTCCGATCATTTCTATGAAAATTTACTACCATAGTCGACATTCTACGACTCAACATCTGCTGCCGTTGCAATTGTGCGTTTTGTTATGTTAAAAAAACAGACAACGCAAAAATATGTGATGTTAAATGAATTAATGCTAATTTGCAATTTAAATTTTGTTATTTTGCTCTTAGTAAATATAATTCTGCACCGAAACGAATTACTTCTCGCATACAGTTATGTCTACAAAGTATCTAATGAAAGATATTTATATTAACAAGGTTTATTTAGATTAAAACTCATTCGACGTGTCAAACTTTTCGTACCACGAATACAGTCGCTATATTTTTGCTTATGGTTATAAAACAGTAAACGTCTTATTTTACATTTCTTTGAATAGTGGGCGGCCAGTATACACTTTACATAAAATTCCGACTGCAAAGACGATACTGAAACCTGCATAGTGCTACAAATGGTAAACAAAGTATACCGGCTGTTAGATTAGCCAAGAACAGAACCGTTTGTTCATTGTTAAACAAGTGCAGCCCATATTGTTCATGTTACACGAGCACAAAGTGGGCAATGAATGAATCTGCAATCTGTAACGTTTGCACAAATGAGTGACTGACAAGTGTGTGGTGAACTTAAACTGTTTAAAGTATTTGCTGAGTGTTGTATGTGGTTGTATGTGTGGTACGCTATCAGAAAGTCACCAGACACCTCTTCTATCGGATGGTTTTCTTCGCGTGAACTGCATCTTGGGCCGGATGTTAGTTTCGCCCACACTTCTCTTCTTATCTTACTAACTAGCTTGTGGTTAACTATACTTTACTTTCAGCCTTCTTTGTTCTAATGGAGGGTCTCCGATAATCACTGACTTTGTATACCTACGTTATTATCCGTTTACACAAACTTCACAAGTTAAGAGCCTGTTTTGATTAGAGGTTTGAACAGTTTGTGATCTCTTATTTATATGCTGATGTTTTAAGGCGTGCCTACCATTTAAATAACCTAAACGACCCAACAAATATCAATTTTTATTTGTCAATCAATAAAATATATGCAAGATTAAATACCATGTGTCAAACATATATAACGTAGTAAGTAACTTAGGTTAGCAAAATTTTCTGAAAAAAAAAGTGTCAACAATGAAAAATTCAAAAGTTATTGCGTTAATAAAATTAGGAACGATATGTAAAAAGATTTAAGCTTACCACATAACCATCTATGTTGTTGTCACAGAAATAAACATACAAGAAAGAAGAAGATACGTATTTTGTTGACATATAAAGGGTTTTGAAATGTTTTCATCAAGCCAACTTCATTTCTAAAACATGGATCTTCAGCAGAGTGATGACATCACAATATGTAAGTCCAGGTGATAATTTACAGAAACGAATAACCTAAAAATCTAGATGCGGAAAGTTCGTTATAGTAGCGAATTTTCATCAAAAAATTTCTATTAAAAACAAAATAAAAAGTTACCGAAACAGGTATAGAATTTTAAAAGGTCAATAAGAAAATTAAATATACTTGATTTTTTAACAGAAACGTTGTCTGGTGCACTCTCCTCATGGAAGAGTGAAAAAATACATCACATAACCCTGTTTTCTTAAGCCAGAAATTTTTAACATTTTCCTGAAGAGAATTTCTTTTCTCGAAAAATCTGGTCAGGCCAGGAAGTTTTACAAGCAAAACAAATACATTTGGAGAGTTTCTTCTTTAACTAAAACATACAATCTGGTAGATAGTTTATATACTAGAAACGTATTTATCAAAACGGATTTAAAAACACTTATACCCAGTTACACAAAGCTTGTTAAATATTTAACGGATGGTTAGCTTCAGACAACCAATCAGACGCTATAGTTCGGGTATTTGCCATGACACCCAAATATTCTAAAGCTGTGATTG
Organism: Tillus elongatus; assembly: GCA_964006375.1. Lineage (NCBI taxonomy): Eukaryota > Metazoa > Arthropoda > Insecta > Coleoptera > Cleridae > Tillus > Tillus elongatus. Next base: position 117,515,932 of record OZ023263.1, read on the forward strand.
GTTGTATTAAGCCTTCATCAACTAACCGGTCGTTAAATATTTAATCGAGCTTTCTGAAACTGGGCATTACTGTTTCCTGATTTTTATTTTTATTTTCTGACCAACAAACTTACACAAGACATTGCCACAAGAATTCCCCGACAGAGGTTTATCAAAAAAACTATATAAAATTGATACTCGCCTTGCGTATTTGTTCTGATGCAATATTTTTTAAATGTTTCTAAAAAAATTCTTTTCTGGAAAAATTAGCTAAACTGTATTTTTCAAACATGTATCAAAATCATGTTTTTTTTGTGCAAAGGTTGGTCAATTTTCTTGACGAAAATTCGCTAGGACATTGCAAACTGACTAAAGAACTCTTTAAAATAATTTATTACGAAAATTCCTTAAAATATCAGTTATACAAGACTTGGCTAAAAAAATTGACATATAAAATTCGACAAAATATTGTTTACAAAAAATTCACCAGAACAATTTCGTTACAGGATAATTATTTAAAAAAAATTTTTTGCACATTTCGGTAAAAACTTCTCTATGAAAACTCGGTTTAAAATTTTTACCCAATAAATGATAACACATTTATTTTAAAGCAATTATTTTTATTTTTTTTTCACGAAAATTCACTACAAAAATTACCATAATTTTTAGATGAAAATTCGCCCATAATAAAAAATATGAACAACGTGTTTTACATGCAGACCTAGAGAAAGTTTACTTAATACCTACGATGCCACATAAGGAGAAATCGGTTTGTAGAAGAAAATAAAACATTTGTATGCCAAGGAATATACACAACATTCTCAGATGATCACAGAGGAAAATGTCTGTTGGTGGCGATTCAATCAGCAGAAATGTAATTAAAACTCTTCATCCAACACATCACCTAAGAAGGAAGCCATGTAAATAATAATTTCCACAGTTCCACCACAAATCTCTTTGCTAAATTTGGGTAAAGAGCCTTACGAAATTAAAAGTCTGGCCGCAGCAAGTATGGTAGTGAATTTTCATAGAAATGATCTGGCCCCAAACTTTTTTCTATTGTAACGTAGAAATATAGGTAGGTTTTGCTGTATAGTTTACTGTTTATATCGTTAACCTACCTACCGAATTTGGTTGCCATACCTTTTTTATTTTTTGAGATAAAACATTTTTTCGAAAGAAAACTAAAAAATTCCCCGGAAAAATGGTCCAATGTCCCTGTCTAAATAACTTATCGAAGCCACTTAAAAAAGGACGGTACGTGCCAAACTTTATGAAAATCGGCCCATTGTTTTTGGAGTTATCGGTATGATACCTATATATATATATATATATATATATATATATATATATATATATATATATATATATATATATATATATATATATATATATATATATATATTGAAACTGACCTCGGATATGGTTTCTAGGGGTCCTAGTTCGCGCTCATTTGCAAAAACTTTTTCAAAATTCAAAAGGCGGGATCTCCCCATTAGTGATTTTTTTCCAAGTAAATTCACTAAAATAACATTTTAGATAAAAGTATATGGGTAGTAAAATCACACACCCCAACAATGACACTGACAAGCGTTCTTCTTTAACTCTGTTAATAGAGCATTACAATATTTACGAATGTATTTATTACATCATCTAAATTATGTCCTATTCTATTTTAGTTTGTAGGTTGTAAAATGCGATATGAGTCGTAAGGCTGTTTTCCTGGATGAATCTTTTATGCACGAGTCCTGTCTTCCTAGTAGTTGCCCAACGTATTAGCAGTTTTAACTATTTTCGGCGGTGTTAGCGTTATTCCTTGAAGGTATTTAAAGTTTTTGCTGAATTTGAATGCAATCGCATGAAAAATGCTCCGTTTTTTCTGTTGCTTTGTTGCAATATCTGTAGTTTTCATTGCCCACCTCACCCATTTTGATATGGTTGGTTTTTACCTGGAAGTCTCCTGTGAAAAGTCTTATGAGGATTCTTAAGTCTTTTTTGTTCATTTAATAACGTTCTTAGACCTGTTTATTGAGATACTAGGAAACCGTTTTCCCTGGTGTTTTCCTTCAGTATGACAGCCTCTGGTTCTTTGCCCAACGATTGCATTTTTTTTAACCATATAATTTTAGGAGTCCCTTTTTGCTAGGCTATCTACTTCCTTATTACCTTCCATGCCTTGATGGTCTCTTACTCACATTAAAGTTACTTTTTTGCTTATAGAAGAAATAATGTGAGACTACTGTGGAGGTAGTACTCTGCTTCGGCCATACGGTGACGTCTACTTTTCGATATAAACACAACATAAGCTTCTTTCCATGTCTTCGAAATATAGCCTAAGATTAAGCTAGCGCTATATGAATATTCGCGATGAATGGGATTTTAATATGTAATTTTTTCCAGGTAATTTATAATGTTTAGAACTCTCTATCGCCTACTTAATTCCATTTGTGTTGAAGATTAAGTTTAATAGTCTTTGCCCAACTCTCATTTGGGTTTTTTAACGCCTGTTCAGCTGAACTATTCTACTGCAAGTCTGTAAAGTGTAAATGTAGTGCTTCCTATAGGCTGTTTATAACCTTTTAGTGAATTTTCAAAAAGAAAATTCACTAATACAGAGGTATCGATGGTGATATTTTTGAACAATTTCTTCAAATAGGCGCGAATTAGGGCCCATAGAACCCTAATCCACGGTCAATAAAAAATACACACACACACACACACATACATATATATATATATATATATATATATATATATATATATATATATATATATATATATATATATATATATATATATATATATATATTTGTGTGTGTGTATGTGTGTGTATCCAACCGATAACTTAAAAAATACTTCACGAATCGAAACCAAATTTGGTAATTCCCTTCATTTTGTTAATAGCTTGGATGAGTTCGATAGACCGTTTAGACCCTCAAATACTTTAGAGAAATATGAAAAATACGCAATATCTTTTAAATTAATAAAAATATTAAACTAAAACTTAACAAACAAATACACATTGAACAAGTGGTCCTACCTACCAAATTTAAACTCAATTGGTTCAGCAAATCTTGAGTTATAACTAAATAAAAAATGAATAATCTACTATATGACCTGAAATTACCTCTAAATGGATGCCTATAATATTCGACAAGGCCAGACAGATAAATTAGGGTTTCGCTGCCATTGCAAACAAAATCTCAAAATTAAGTTCTAAACAGGTTACGAAAATATGCCACAATAAACAACCAGCGGGGTTGCCACTTACGACAACTCTCATCTAAATCTGTAGATATCAGAAAAATGTAAATGAATAGAAATTTAAATGAAAGTGATTTGTTTAAAATCAATCCAGAACTACGTTTTATTGTATTATATTTATATTATACATATAAATATTAAGCTTCCTATTTTCACGGTATTTAAAACCATCTCCATCTCTCTAGTTTAATCTGACAACACCACTATTTGTGATTTGTTAACTGACAGGAGTCATGAGAGAAACGTGTACGCTCTGCGCATAACCTCAAATTCGACTCCGCTGGTACCTTAGAATCTCAGAATATAAAATATCTGCCTATTGTCAAAGGCTAATAGAAATAGTAGGTAAATCATAACCTAACATCAAATTTTTACATAACTTTAACAAATGCCTTCGGGCGTCGACTGTGACTGTAGTGTACTATGATTTTAACATCCAATCAAACAAATAAGAAAGTCGTTGTGTACATCAAACTCAGGTTCTTAATCAATGCATGTAGGTACTGAAACAAAATTATTTCGAGAAGAACTGTACCTACCTCAAACTAATATAGGTATAATACCTAGGGTACCTAGGTGCTTATGGTTTCTTTACTCTTAGCTTTTACTCTTTATGGAATATTTAAAGTAAATGAAACTACATAATATCATAAACCAGTTTAGATTACAAATGTAATCAGATGTACTGTGTAAATTATTAAAATTGAAATTTCAAATTTATTTACTGTTTATGTTTATTTCATTTGCAAAAAGTATGGATACAGTAATAATAAATAAGTGTTTAAAAGAGTTTGTGTGCAGCAAGTGCGTTATGGTAGGGAATTTTTGTAAAAATATTTCAAATAGTGATTTGAATTTCCCATTAAACTAGAATCTTCAGTTTTGATACATAGTAAAACCCATATAAAGGAAACGTGGGTATTTGATTTGAAAAATAACTATAAATTTCTTTTAACAAACCTTTTTTGTTCTTTGGTTTGCAGAAAATGGTTCGATTGAGTTGACTACAATGGGTAATCCAAGCGATTAATAATGAAAAATACCTGCCAGGTTTATAATTGAGCAGGTAGGATATAAAAAAATAATTTTCGGTAAATTTGCAGTTTAGCACACGGGCGACTTTTAGAAAAAATATCAAAACCATGATAAGAACCCTTTTTATATGCACATACTACAAGAAAACATTCTTGAAAACGGCCCCTTAAAAAGTTACAGGACCAGGAGTGAATAGGGGTGCTGGGCAGGGAAGAAGATAAAAAGGAAATGTGAGCGGAAAGTTCGAAAAACCCAGCTTACCTGGACCTCTATAAGCTACCTATTACCCAATTTGCAGCTACACTTCCTTAAAATCCTGTTTACGTTCTTGTATATCCAATGAAGCTAGTTGTAGGCATGTAGAAGGTGAAGGAGAACTCCCGTGACGAAACCGCGAACCAAGATTTTCAATTTATGTTTAAATTATTACCTCATTTCATTTGTTTGAAATATTTCTCCAAAAATGAACTTGAGGGTGCCTTGTTTGTCAGTCTCACATAGAGAGCTACAATATTTTATTATCTAACAAAGTATGTATACAGCAACAGTTCATAAGCGATGAAGAGGGTCTGGGTGCAGCAAGTATGTTGTGGGAGAGAATTTTCGTACAAAAATTTCCAATCGGATAACTCAGTTTCCCATTAAGCTATAATCTTCAATCTTGAGCCATAGTAAAACCTATGTAAAATACCTTTTTCGTCTGCAAAAATTAGTTCGATTGGGTTGACTAAAACAAAACCATCCAGGCAACTAATAAGGAAAAATACGTGCCACATTGATAATTTGGCACGTAAATTCTGTTTGTAAATAACTATTTAAAACTTTTGTAACTAATGAAGCTTGTAACACAATTTTTTTGGCGACTTGCAGTATTTACATATATGTACCAAATTTTAATATTCTAGCTCCATGGAAAATATAAATTTCTTCAAGTAATCGCTTACTGGGACCTCTGAAACCAATCTCCAACATCCACTTAAATTTTTAAGTTTTAATAATATACCTTACTAATAGTGTACAATTTTTATGAAAACTCACTACTGTAATGCACTTGCTGCATCCCGAACTTTTTTCTTTTCAACTAGACAAATACAGTTTGAACGATCCTTCGATAAGATCATCTACAGACGTTGTACGGGAGCTAATTCATCTATCCCTTTGCAAAACTGTGGCCGGGTTCTTCTTCTGTATATATATATATATATATATATATATATATATATATATATATATATACCCAGGATATGTATTCTATAGGGCCTAGTTCGCGCGCTCATATGAAGACATTTTCAAAATTCAAAAGTTGAGATATCCTCACCAGTAAATGTTTTCTCAGAAAACTCACTTAAAATATGTCTTTATTAACAGGTCAACGCAATGAAATGTCATATATAAAAGACAACTTATGTTGATACATTTAACGCCACTGATTGAAATATATTTTAGGACCCCTGTAGGTAAACCTCAATTTTAGTGTATTTTTGTAGATGATAAAGCCCTCCACATACGCCACGGGCACTTACGTCTACATTATTCGTTATTTCAAATTTATTCCAAACGGAGATTATGTAGGTTGTAAAGGACTACAACCTAAACCTATTTTAAAATATACAGGTGATCCAAAAAAGTGTGACACTTTAAAGTTATGTTTTTTTCTTATGGAACACCCGGTATTTGACAACGTTTTTCAATTCTATTCGAAAAATAAGGTTGACTTACTTCAAGGATCCCTAAACCTAGCTATTACGGTTTCCCAGATATCTTGATTTTTCGACGAATGTGAGGTTTTCGAAAAAAAATATATATTCATTGTCAGATGAAAAAAAAAGCTCACTAGCTTTTGTTGACTTCATCCACTACAGTAGTCAATATTTTGCAATACTCTACAGGGCGTTCAAAAATTCAAGTTTTATTATAGGCACATTCAAAGCAGAATATTTAATTTATTTCAAATGAAACAGCCTTTATTTTTTTTGCTACATTTCATAGAGAAAATAATTCCCTTTCATATGATACCAGGGTTCTCTATACCCAAGTGCAGTGGTTCTGCTGCTATTCAGACTTCTATTATTGTTTTTGCATAAATAAGAATGTTTCATTGTTTACAACAAATTTAACTTGCTTTGTTTGAAATTGAATCTGGAAACTAATTCAAGGTAAATAAATGATAAAACTAAGAACATAGAAACTAAGAGTAATTAGAATAAACATAGTTCTACAAATTTTCAAACTGACGTCCATCCTCTTCAATGCATAGTTGTAGCCTTTGTTTAAAGGACCGCTTGACATTGGCGGCGATATTGTATTAAAAGCATTCCATAGGCGTTATTTCATGTCATCTTGTGTGGTCGGGGGCACTTTATATACGATATTCTTAACATGTCCCCCACAAGCAAAAATCAATACATGTTCGGTCTGGCGATTTCGCTGGCCAGTTTTGTGGACCTCCTCGTCCTAAACATTTATTGGGAAAATGTCTACTCAGTTCTTGTCGCACTCTGATTTCAAAATGTGCCGGAGCACCATCCAGTTGTAGCCACATCCGCCTCATAATAGATAGTGGGACGACTCCCAAAGGTTCGGGCAAACTTTGACGAAGAAACCTATGAAACATATCTCCATTTAGGTGTCCACTAAAAAAGTAAGAACCTATTACTCTTGACTCTAATATTCCAACCCACACATTAATAGACAAACGATTCTGACGGTTAATACTGCGGCAAAAATGTGCGTTTTCATCGGCGTAGTAATGAAAATTATGTCTGTTTACCAAGTTGTCACTATGGAATGTCAATTAGTCTGTAAACAGCACATAATTGAAAAAATGTTCATCCTCACCCAACATGTCTAATGCCCACATTCAGAAATCAAGTCTCGATTGAAGTCAGCAACTAAAAGTTCTTGATTTAGTTGGATATGGTAGGGATGAAATTTGTGTTTTCTAATTCTTCTGCCAATGCTTTGCCTACTCAACACCGTTTCCTAACTGACTTTGCGTTGGATTATGTGGGGATTTTCTATAAGGGATCCAGTGACCGCAAACACATTTTCTTAATTTCCGGTAATTGGACTCTGTTTATTGGTCTTTCTATATACTACGCTTCCAGTTCTTCGAAAAACTCCTAACAATCATTCAGAACTTCTGCTTGCTGGATGATTTCGTGCTGGATATTTTTGGGCGTAAACTCGTAACATCAGTAAACAATTTTCATGATATTCACCAATAGTTTAAATCTTATCCATTCGTTCCTGTATGGGATACGTTTTCATTTCAAACACAATTGATAAAATGACAAAAGAGAGTATCGATATAATTGAATAATTAGAAGCTGTGCAGTAGGTAATCACAAACAAGAATTAACAAGAATTGACAAGAATTGACCAATGTCACTAGCATATGTACAATCAAGTAACCATGTACGCTTTGTTCATTTTATAATTCCATGCAGAGAATTTGTTATTTTTGTTAGAAATATTTTCTCTATGAAATGCAGAAAAAAAATATGGAGTATTCTATTTGAAATAAATGAAATAGTCTGCTTTGAATGTGCCGATAATAAAGCTGGAATTTTTGAACGCTCTGTAGAGTATTACGAAATATTGACCACAGTAGTTGATGAAGTGCTAAATCCACCATCAAAAGCCAGTGTGTTTTTTACGATATCATCTGACAATGGAGTTAAGATTTTTCCAAAACCTCACATTCATAGAAAAAGCAAGATATCTAGGAAAACGTAATAGGGATCCTTGGAGCAAGTGAACCTTATTATTCCCATAGAATCCAAAAACGTTGTCAAGTCCCGGGTGTTCCATAAAAAAAACATAACTTTGAGGTGTCACGCTTTTTTGGATCAACCTGTATATTTGAAAGTAATTTTAGGTTATCGTCCTTTTCAGCCTACACAATCTCCGTTTGAAATAAATTTGAAATAACGAAAAATATAGATGTCAGAGCCTGTGGCGTATATGGTAGGCCACACTGTATAGTAGTCAAATTGCATACAGGAACATTTTCTCATTGATTATTCTCGGAACAAAACTTTAGCTGACTTTAAAAACTAGTTTTAGGAACCTGAAGTCAGTCCATTAGAAGACTTGTTGCTTTTTTAAAGTTAAGAGACATGGTGTACATATTAGCGAATTTTGATGACAGAGGACACCTTCTAAGTTGAACCCAAATCGATAACTATTTGTTTAGTTGTCATAGTGATACTCACTTTACGGTGATCTTAAAAAATTATCACAATTACACCACATTTTTAAAATCCTCACAGTAGTGAGTTACATGCAGTAACCAACTTGAATCTTTAATAAATGCTTAGTTAATGGATTTTTATATTTATCTATGTAAAATATGTAAGATTTCATGTGAACATATAATTTTGCTTACATGCAAAACCTGAATATAATTATAAGCTGATATCACAATGTGAACACTTATCGCAGCACTAAATCTGTTGTGCTCCGACTCTGGAAACAAATATATGCAATGAAAATCTACCATGTATAAAAAAACAACTTACATACACACAATTCATGGAGAAAATCAGCACATCATTATTTACATGTTGTCTAAAAGCTACAAGCTGTGTTTTTATTTACTCGTGTGTAAAAAGTTTTCACGCTTGCTTGCTAGAAACAATTGAGTCGTTAATCAAAAGTCTCGATCATGTATCGAAACTGTTTATTTCACAATGTAGATACTGTTATTTTGATGAGAATTGAATTAATATTAAACAATTCTCATTGACTGAACTTACACCTGTCGCACCAGAGATTTATTTCTTCATTGCTTTAGCAACTGCGTGCCTTAAAAATTGCAAAGAAAGAGGAGCAATCTTACAAAATAGGAAATATGCTAGTATAACAACATGCAAAATTTAACATCGACTGTAGTCACAAAAGAACGGAAACTAGTTGGGTTTGTAGTATGTAAAGTCTATAAATTTGGTGTTTACTTTATGTCAAATTATACCTAAACACACACATCGCCACACAGCCATACACACACATACACACACACACCATCACACAAACACACAAATGTGTATTTTCTAAACCAAAAAAAGATAGCTTCCACATCAACGGAAAATCGTTTGTTTTTTCTAAAGTGTTTGAGCACTAACAAAAATGTTTGTGTTTCTGCGCAGTATTAACAAATTGCTATCGATTTTTTTCTAAAAAGCACTAACAGTGTACAAAGCAGCGTGTCAGGGGTCAAGTTGACACCCAGCTCCAGTTTTTTCATAGTGTTTCTTCTTAAAATGTCAAAGTTTAGATTTCAGACGTAAAAATTGGCAACTTTTAATTAAATAACCTTAAACGAATAGGGGTTAGGTAGGAGAAATCTTGTAAGAAGTGTATGTTATAAAGCCTTATGTTTCCGCTTCAACCATAATTGTCCGTCATTTTACTAAAATGTTTGCAAAAAATTCATTTCAAATAGAACCTTTCTCTGCTGCTTCGATCGCCTTGACCGTAGTCTTTTCCTTTATAAGTTGAATTGATTGTTTTTTTCTGAGGCTCTGTGTCGGCTTCTCTCCTTTTATCGGTCTTAATGGCAGCAGTATGGTGTGTGTAATATATTCAGTCTTTTTGCTCACTGTTTGATCTCTGCAGTACCACAGGGTTCTAAACTGTATCCTCTTCTTTTCACCATATTCGTCAACGATTTATGTGATCATCTTGATGTTGGTAATTTGTATGCAGATCACGTCAAAATATTTTCTACTATCCGGTCCGATAGCAACTCTCATAAGTTACAAAGCAGTGTATAACCCCCCCCCCCCACCTTACGTCTACCATAGTGGACATATTCGCGGCTTCGCGAATAGTTCCGATCTGTCTCGAATATTCTAGAACGCCTGTGTTGCGTATATAAATTCTGCGTCTCGTTTAGTTCCACCGTACAGTCTCAGTCTAGTCTATCCTTCTACCCTGAATGTCTATGTTGTAATGTGCTTGTTAACATAAATTCACGATATTCGAGTAGCAGTACATTTATACAGTGTATACTGATTCATAAATATATTTTTAAGTGGGCGGAAGCAAGCATTTGACGATAGTAAATCATCAACAAGTGCCCAAGCGAGAGTGGTTCTGAAACAAAAATCAAGAAAAAATTATCAAAAATATTTAATGTTTGGTGTTTACCAGCACTGGAGTACATGAAGGAGAAAAGCCTCTTTGTATTATTTGCTCAAAAATTTTGACAGCAGACAGCATGAAACCTAATAATGTTAAACGATATTTGGAAACGCTTCATAACGAGTAGGTTGACAAACCGTTAAAATTTTTCGGATTACAACTAAAATCACATTCTTTTATTTCAACAACTCACCACGAAGGCTTACAGCCTAAATACTATCGTACCGTGCGTGTCGACAAGGAGGAAAGAGGCAACTTGTTAATTCTGGACTTGAAGGTTTGGAGGTTCGGGGGAGAAGGAAAAACATGTGCCGGCAAGGAATTCCACAACTTGGAAGTCCTCGGGACAAAAGTGCGCGCATAACAAGATGTTCGATGTCTGGTGACCTGGACAGTAAAAGGGTGCATTCGCTCTGTTCCCCTGGTAGATCTGTTGGGGGTAGCAGGTGGAGTAACTATGGAAGAAAGCTCCTTTGAGCAGTGCCCGTGCAGATATGTATAAAAGAGAGAGAGAGAGATCACCAACAGCACGTTGGTGGGCAAGCGATGGCAGCCTTTGGGTAAGGAAAGGGTCACCTATGAGACGTATAGATCTCTTCTGAATGGAGTCCAGGATAGCGAGTGTAGAAGCGGCAGCAGCACCCCAGATGTGGGAGCAGTATTCGAGGTTTGGTCTTATTTGTGACGTATATAAAGTATAGAGATTAGCTGGTGAAAAGTATTTGCGAGCGCGGAAGAGGAAACCTAATTTCTTAGGAGCCGCTTCTGCAATTGATGTGACATGTTGGTGCCAATTGAGATTTCGATCCACAGAGATGCCAACAAGTGAAAAGGACTCATGAATGAAAAGCAAAAATCGTTCATTAAAAAACTTTATCTGTGAACAAAAAAGCTTTACTTGCATCTTACAAAGTGTTATATCAAATAGCCAGATGTAAGAAACATTACACCATTGACGAAAAGCTTATTCTGCCAGCTGCAATTGAGATCGCAGAAACTGTGTTTGTAGATAATTTTGCCAAACAATTGCAGTTCATACCTATATCAAATGATACTGTTGCGCGTCGAATTGATAATATAGCCGAAAATGTACAGCATCAGCTTTTCTAGGAGTTGTGTGACAATTTGTTTTTCAATTCAGTTTGATGCGGCAACAGAGAGTAATAAAGGTGCTCATTTAATTGCCTATGTTCAATTTTGTGATGGTATCTTAGCAGTAGAAGAACTACTATTCTGCAAACCAATAGAACTCAAAGCAACAGCACTTGCAGTATTTGCTATCTTTAATGATTTTCTAAACGAGGCAAACATAGAGTGCAAAAATTGCATCGGCACAGTCACAGATGGTACTCGTACAATATCTGGAAGATTCCAAAATAAACAAGCACTTGTGAAAAGAAATCTCCACAGTATATCTGGACACACCACAAAGAAGCTCTTGCTTCCAAAGAAATGTGTCCTGGTCTCAATATTGTGCTAAGAACGGTGCGTTATAGTAGCGAATTTTCATTAAAAGCTTCAAATTTGAATAACTCAGTTTTCTATAAGCCTGAAGTTGTAATTGGTCTTTACTAGCGCAATACACCTAACAATTTAATTAAAATAACTTTGCTATTTGTTGAGCTACGAAGTTTTGTTTGGAAAAAAATTAATTTTTACCTTTTCTGAAGGGGGCACAAGTGAAATCGCATCCTGTTGCTGCATTGGAAAACAAGAGGTGGTCACCAAGGTCTCCAAGGGCGGCAATCAACTTCTCAGTGCGCTATGTTTTTCCTGTAATCAATATTTGGGCGTTACTTTCAGGGTCACCATAGCCACCCTGCCATAAACGTAACAATAATTTAGAGCACAACTTACCGCGTACGGTGCCTTGACACGGCGAATTTAAATCCTGTGCATTTGCGTTTTGTGTTATTTCTTGCCCGAAGAATGCACTGGGTATTTGTGCAGCACAAAGACGTTTGAATTGTTTGTTTTATGGAAGAACTAATTATTGTAATACCATTTAATGCAAGTCAAAACAAACAGCTCATACTGTTCGACCCTTCTTTTTCAACTACATTTTAACCAAGTGTAACCCATCACTATCGCTGTTTCAAAATCATAAAAATTGTTAATATGATAATATAAGACAAAAAAAAAGAATTTCACGTAAAGACGAACACAATCGAACGTTTGGTTCGGTCGCTAAGCTGAGAACTCGAAACATCCAGGTTGGCAGTGGTTTTTTAAGATAGCGGATTTTTGCCAAGTGTGATTGCTTGGGACTTTTGGGATTCAAACTAGAACATCAACCTTTGCACCAAATTCCAGAATTTTGTTTCAAATGTCCAAGTTAAGGCGATTTTTTGTCTCATTTGACTGGCCTGTTACACACTCGCTGCAAATCACCTTTTAGTTTTAAAACAAAGATTAGTACAAACATGGTTATAAAATCTCCGCTTTATGTTATAGAAAATTTTGGCAATATAGTTGATCGACATAAGGATTTTAATTATGCTAATATCATGCACACACGAAAATTTATGGGTAAAAGCTTAGATATTTTCAACACTCAGCCTTTGGAGTACAATTTGTGTTGACATTAACATTGAGATTATGTAAGAATCTGTGTTATCTTATTAAGTTCAGTTGGATTTTTTGGTGAATTTACTTTTAAAAAAAATCACTAATAAGGAGATCCCGACTTTTGAAGTTTGAAAAAATTCTTCAAATGAGCGCAAAGTAGTCCCACTGGAACCAATATCCAGGGTCAGCAGGGTCAGTTTCAATATATATATATATATATATATATATATATATATATATATATATATATATATATATATATATATATATATATATATATATATATATATATATATATATATATATAGCTAGTAGCTTAGATACGTTCGTTAGCCAGGAAAATCGGACCATTTTTCTGCGTTTTCTTTTGGAGGATTTTTATATCTCCAGAAATAACAAAGTTAGAGCAACCAACGCCGGTTTATGTCATAAAAAGTAAACTATATACCAAAATTTATATCTGCAACTTTAAAGACAAACTGTTATGGGTAATTAAAAAAAGGCGGGTTTTTCTCTTAAAACGTCAAATTCTCGATTTGAAACGTCAAAATTGGCAACATTAAGGCAAAGAACCTGAAACAAATTCGAGTTATGTAGAGAAAATGTTTTACAACCCCTTAAGTTTCAGCTTCAATCCTCATTGTCCTTCATTTGGCTAAAATGTTTCCAGAACATTCATTTAACATAGACCCTTTCTCTGATCCTTTAGCAGTAGTCTAAGTTATAGAGTTTTTTGTTTAATGGTCTGTAATTTTTATAAGTTTCCTAGAAAAAATTCGCTCTTGAGGAGACCGCCTGAGCTAAAACTAGTCACCCTAGAACCCGTATCCAGGGTTAGTTTCAGTTTTTATCTGTTTTCGTATATACAGGCTGACGAATTTCTACGGTAAAGCTCAATATATCCGTTATCATACAAGATACGAGAAAAAGTTTTATACGTTAATTATAGAGTGTCTTGAGCTGCATCTTATAAAATTATTTATGCCATCACAGGATGACCAATAAGTCGTTGGTGATACAATTTTTTTTTAATAGAACACGCCCTGTATTATTGTATTTTCATTGTAATATAATGCATATTTGTAAGAAAAGAAATTCGGGACGCAGCAAGTGCGTTATGGTTGCGAACTTTCACTAAATTATTCAAATTTCAATAGCTCAATTTGATATTTACCTAAGGTTTGTTGTCCAGGGAACTTCTTATTTCGGGAACATTTTAAGTTTATTTTCGTCACATTTTTGTACGTTTTGAAACATGGCATATTGTTTCTACTATATACGTTATATTTGATGCCTGCTTTCTTAAAGAAAAGTTATATTTGCTATTGAAATATTTTTATGAAAACTCACTACGATTAGGCACTTGCTGAGTCCAGACTGTTCTATTTTTATTTAGGTTATCATTTTTTCTTTAATTAGTTAAATTATTATCAAATAACTGTTGATTTATAAGTATAAGATACAATAGATAGGCTGAAGAGAAAGACAAATAAAAGTAAACTAAAAGGGCTCTATTTCATACGTTACGCAGAAAGCGGCGCTGATTTGAAAAACGGAAACAGAATTACAAAAGAAGTTGAGTGTGCTGGATAGTGTCTTGAAGAGAATCGAAATAATTATGAATATGACGTAAACTAAAGTAACAAATCATCCCCCATTCGTCCCTTACTCACTGGAGTGATTCTACTCAGAAACAATCTGAACTAACAATATGAACTGTTCATCTGTCGGGTGCTAACTGTATACAGAATTACAAGACGATATCTCTATTCGTTCTAAAGTTATCGTGGCTACAAACATACGGACATTAAAACCGACAGACAGAAATAATTTTCGTTCCTAAATAATGTTTCCTATATGTTTTGACACTTTTTATGACATTTAAGCGAAAAAACTTTTGTGGAAATTTGTTTTGCCGATGCCATACTTCCACACGTGTTGATGATGTAGAGTTAAAAGCTATTTGAAATGTGGAGAAAGCCGACAAAGTCACTGTACGCCGATAGAAAAACGAATTAAAATGTGTCTCAAGAGGTGGGATCAGAAACATGCTTGCTGAAAGTAATTAAGAGAAGGAAGTGTTGGATACAGTCTGAGAGATAGCAACATTCTAGTAACCTTTTTTAAAGGACACATACTTGGAAAACAGGAACGAGGTTGACCAAGACGTGAATTTTTACGAAACGTGGCCGAATGGATGAACTGCAGAAGACACAATTAAATGAAAAAAGCTGGTGGTGGTTGAACCCACAGTCACATAATATTATTCTGTAGTATTGTATCCAAGAACGGAACATAACTCAACACCAAGAAAATTGCAAAAATTGCAGAGGCTTCTCTCTTTTAGAATAACGGAAGCTGTGGCATCATGTCCTGAAGTAGCAATATGGTCCACGCTAAATCTTTCTCCGCAGGAGTTATACGTGAAGGGGAAAACTAAGTGCCTCAAGGCTATCTCAAGCAGACAAATTTAAACCAGGAGACTTGGTTGACCACTTGAACACCAGCTAAACTGAACTTCATAATCCCATTTGACGTGATCATAAGTGACCGCAAGGCATAGGATAGAGCCAGTGAAAGGCTGACAAACAACTTATCTGTACCTATGATACACAGACGGATCTAAACAGTTGGAGGGAGAAGGACAGGGAATAAGAGGACCGCACTTAAGATTCACTCAGTCCCTAGAAAAGACTTTCACCAACTTCCAAGCAAAAATGCTTGCTATAAATATCTGTGTACAGGAGTACATACAATTAAGAGTCAGAAATGGAAAGATCCACATCCTTTCAGACACCCAGGTATTACCAAAATTTGTGAGAACTTTCAAAATCGAGTATAAGCTGAACTCGGACTGCAAAAAATCCTTAAAGCAACCGGAAACGAACAACAAATTAAGTTTTATGTGGGAACCAGGGCATCAAGGCATTAACACAAATGAGGTGGCAAATAGGCTTGCAAAAGGGACAGCAACAACATAATTCTTTAGTCTAGAGCCCTATTGTGGATTTATAAAAAGCCATGTAAGAAATTAAATTAATACTTGAGAGATGGACCAAACGCTCTTATACTGGAAAAAAAAACGCCGAGCTTAAGGCAGACAAAACGGAGCATCACCATGTCAACAAAAAGGTCTGAGTGATTTCTTTAATTGAACAGAAACTCCAGTAACGTATGACCTGTGAAGATGGGTAATGTGAATAGTAAGAACTGCTGGTACTGCACTGAAGGAGCAGAAACAAGGGAACATTTGCCATGCGACTGCATGGCTTTGTTCTGCAAAAGGGTCACATACCTTGAGGGTGTGGCCCTCATACATCAGGAAATTGGTAAAATAGCTTTTAAAAGGATAGTAAATTACATAAAAAATCTAAACATTTTGGGCAGCTATTAGAAAAAATGAGTCATGCACGCAAACCCATTAGAGTCACAGCGCTGAGATACCAAAGGCTTAGATGCCTCATTAAGCAATCTACAATCTACGTACTTTAGGCACTGTATTGGTGTTGTGGGTGTTGTGCAAAATAAATTTAAATGTAATGTGAAGCGTTTGATACTTGTTGCGTAAAGCTTGTCCCAAACCCGTGACTACCATCTCGTTTTTTGGTGACCATATTTATTGTCATGCTTATCACTGTTACGATCAGCTGATTTTACTTAGATCCTAATGCCGATTTGTACGAGGTATATTTTAGAAGCGCAGTAGTAGATTAAGATATTTTCTTAAGAATTTTAGTATCAACGCACCTTAGTCTAGCAACCTAATGTTTTTGTAGTTATTTAAAGATGATTGTTTCAAAATTAAAAACAAAAGCTATTCAAATTATTAAGGTTACTGTTACACCCTACAAAACAGGTTTTCTAGTTAAAAACTGGTGCAAACTAAATCATTTCTACAACATAATTTGATAAATGTTACAAAAGTGACTAGTGGACATTTCATGTATACAAATATGAATATAATTATTATTGTGTAAATGAGAACAGGTGTTATTCCCACATACTACAATATGTAATTGTTGCAGTGAAGAGGAAATATACCTACATAAATGACTATCTATACTTTTTATTTATATATTTCACTGAGAACGTAACCATTTAGTGGTACACATGATGCTTCCTTTTCATTGTATGTAAAGATTAAAAATATAATTGCACAAGTTGTAATATGTAAATGTAATTAAATAAATATTCTTGTGTATATCTAATTTATGAGCTATTTTAACATAAGGTTTGCTATGAGAGAGGCATTAAGTTATCTGCTCATTAATGGCACAATTTTTAACAATGCCATTTTGATAAACAGCAAGAACCATGCACAATCATTGTTTGTCTGTGAAAAGGTGGTCGACAAACAATTCGACAATCTTTTTTTGAAAGTTTTTTGTTGATACAATTTACGATACCTTCAAAGCTTGTTTACAATGCACAAAAAACAGTTTTCTCGTCAAGGTATACCCCCTAAATAAAACATAGGTGCTCTAATCTTTTAACTAGTTACAAAAACATTTTTTAGTGAGTAACTTTTGCAGATTTTCGGAAATACGGTTTGAAAAAATATGTAGAAATGTTTTACCGTTATATACCAACTGCTTACATATTTGATTAAATTACTTTAATAGGTTACACGCAAGTATAGATGATAATGGTTTATGGCAATAATATTAGTCAAACAACAGTTCTTCTCATCTTTACACATTTTAAATTGAAGAAAATGTTATGCCTAGCTGTGATAACAAGGTATAAGATGTTACGTAAAACAGATTAACGTCAAAAACCAGAAAAATAATAACACAGAAATATTCCCCCAAGACGTATTTTGACGACATTATTGCCTTCGTCAGTAGCTTGCACTAACTAAATTAAGC
The DNA here is from genome assembly GCA_964006375.1 of Tillus elongatus. Taxonomy (NCBI): domain Eukaryota; kingdom Metazoa; phylum Arthropoda; class Insecta; order Coleoptera; family Cleridae; genus Tillus; species Tillus elongatus. The sequence goes on from OZ023263.1 coordinate 117,533,793, forward strand.
AAAAACTTTAAGAAATTTTTCTTGAAATAAGTATGTGAGCAATTTTGATCTATGATCGTGATGCGGTTACCTCGTGGGAGCTGCTAAAAAACTAACATGCCAACTATGAAGAAGGTTGATAATTTTTTATGTCTTATTTTCAATTGATACCGTTCAAAAAGGACATAAAATTGTTTTTGCTTCCTCGTTCTCAAGAAAGAAACGGGATAAGTTATTAATTTTTCAAGCGGGTTGTAGCGAAATTTAACAGTCACAATTTTTTAATCGAAATTGGACTTGTTTCGGTTTTTAAAAATAAATATGCACAATAATTGAGATAGTGAGTTTACCATTTGGCGGCTCTACACTATATATATATATATATATATATATATATATATATATATATATATATATATATATATATATATATATATATATATATATATATATATATATATAATAGCTTTATTCACCATAAATACAATGTAAGCAAAAAAAAATTGTGAATAATATTAATCCACAAAGTACATAAAATGCTGTACGTGGATAGAACCATATTAATCTAGACTCTAAAATTCATTTCAGAAAAAACAAAGCAAGACATCTCCCAGAAGATACAGTGATAAATAATAAAATTATCAGAAAGAAACACACACAACCCCGAAACAAAAACCAGAACACCAGTCCGCGTTTTTACATTATGTAAACCAAAATTATAAGGTCCACAACACAAAATCATCACTATAAAAAAACGACCAGTCAACTTTCGAAAAATAAAACTGCAGAATACAGGATACAGCACACTGTAAACCTATACCACACAATTTAAATCTGTACAAAATAAAACTTATAGGAGCATTCGAAAATTCTGGTCTCTACCACAACAAGGTCAAGGCTGACAAGTACATCCAGAGGTACAAAAGACAAACCGAGGATCAGCCCCGAAACAAGTCCACAAAACTGACAAGAACATCTCTACCGCCATTCAGCAAATATTCACGGAGTGATTTAAAAAAAAATGCTTTTTCGATCCGAAAACTCTCACATTAGCTGGCAGATTATCAAACAGGGGTGGTCCAAGATAGGCGAAATCTCGGTGTGCAGTAGTAGTACTCTTAAATGGTATATGAGCACCGCTAAACTGTTTTCTGATGTTATAACTACTATGTCCAGGCTGACCTGAATATCTGAACTACCTTGGGTATGTATAATGACCTGCAGGATATAGAGTTTTTTGGTAGGTAATAATTGAGATAACCTATACAGATCTTCAGATGGGTATTGGTTATCTTTTCCCAACATTATCTTAATATTTTTTCTTTGCATCACATCAGATCTTGGTGGTGGTACGCGTAAGCCCATCCCTGGCTCAGCAGACCGTACCGAAGGTGTGATTCCACTAAAGCATAATAAACGATCTTTAAACCCTTTACCTCTAGTATGCTCTTTAAAAATTTAAATTTGTGCAAAATCAGCCTAAGCCTCTCAACAGTGTATTTGATGTGAGCATCCCACCTTAAACGCTTGTCAATTACAGCCCGCAAATATTTAACCGTGCTTGCAGAATCCATCTGACTGTCACCAAAATGCAAAGACGAAAATCCTGGAAAGAATTTCGTATTAAAAGATAATACAGCGTATAAAGTTTTCTACATGTATACAGTCAAACGTTTATGATCAAAACATTCTTTTAATGTCTTAAGTATCAACTCTGCCTTACTTTTAAGCTTTGACCAACTATCTTCAAAAAAAACCTACAGTGTCATAAACATAGCTAATAATTCTGCCAGCAACCGGTAAACCAAAAACTGATGATAAACAGCAGCGGCCCTAAGACAGTGGCCTGCGGTATACCAGAAACTGGCATTTTACACGAACTTTTCGTCCCACTCACCACAGTACATTGCTGCCTCTCTCCCAGGTAGCTCCGCATATGCTTCAATGCCACACCCCTGAACCCAATATCTTCCAGTGTACGAAGCAATTTGTCATGGCTCACGGTATCGAATGCCTTTGCAAGATTAACGAAAACACTCAAACAACGTTCCCTTTTGTCAAGGCTATCGTAAATAAGCGATGTCAGCATAGCAATCGCGGTCTTCAGCTGAGGACTGTTCCCTAAAACCATACTGAGCATATGAGAGCACCCCATACTTATTAAAAAATACACTACTCTTACCCTAAGAACAGATTCAAACACCTTTGCGAAATTTGTTATGAAATAAATGGGATTATAACGGTTACAATGTGCTCTATTACCTGACTTTGTAGATTGCCTTTACAACTGCAACCTTGAATATGTCCGGACATTTCCCATCCTGCCTAGCAAGATCCTTTTGTTTACCTCACTTTCATCAGTGGCACGCAAGAAGATAGAATCACTTACTTTTCTGTTATTAAAAAATGCTGACATCATGTTTCCCGGCATTAATAAAAAATTTATTAAAAACCTCCAAAATCTGAGACACATTGCCCATACTATTTTCATTTGAATCTACTACGGACTCGATATTTTAAACAAGTCTATTCCTAACATTAATAATTTTCCAGAGTTGCTTTGTGTCTGATCTATTCTTCACTACCAGATCCTTGTAGTAATCTTGTTTGGTTTTGTCAATCAGTTTTCTCAATGTCTTCATATACACTTGATATTCACGCTTCAAATTTAGGCTTCTTGCATCTGCTTGCCACATTTTATAGAGCTGTCTTTTCTATTAATTGATTTTACCAAGCTGTTGGTTATACAGCATCTTATTTCTTTAATCTTATTGCGTGGAAACATGTACTCCTCTGTGCTGTCAATAATCTTTTTGTTAACAAATAACAAAATCTATAAAAGCGTTTGCAGCCAAATTCACGTCTGTGTGTTCATACACAAAATCTCAACCCACATTTAAACTTTTTTTTAATTTCTCGATGGTTATCTTTGTAACCTTTCTCTCTTTGTCTGTTTTTTTTTACAAATTTTATTAGCCATAACTATTTGCAGTACAGTCACATAGTGATATGTAAAACTGTTTTGTATAACCAATGGCAGTGTATATATATATATATATATATATATATATATATATATATATATATATATATATATATATATATATATATAATGCTTAGCTTTCTTGACGGTAATATTACTACTTTTTTAAAAAAATGTGGGATAGGTTTGCTCTTATTGACCAAAAATCAAATTTTAACTTAAAATTGTATTAATGTCTCTTATTTAAACTTTTTTTCCAATCTCAATTTTAAAACTCGCTTTAGATCTTTGAGAGTGGGATAAATAATTCCGAAAACTCAGCATTATAGCAAAGTTTTATCTTGTAACTGACGGCTATCCCACAAATTTTTTAAGATATATATATATATATATATATATATATATATATATATATATATATATATATATATATATATATATCAGGGTGGTCCGTATTTGTATGTTGCAAAGGGCATCACGGCAATTAGCATGAAAAAATATGAATCTTCTCTTAATGCACTTTTAATCAGTTTGGACTATTTACAGAGATACGGTCCTGGAAATTTCTTAAGAAAAATTAGAAATTTTATGATAATTCTGAAATGGTTCCGAATAAAAACTTGAAATCTGCAGGTGTAATAAAAGTCACTATAAGACTGAATTTAATAGTATTAAAAAAAATAAAGCGCCCAGTTGCGTAGTAATATGGGTTGCTGATATCATCTTTTAAAAAATTGTGGCAATAGTATTTCGTTACTTTATTGGAAAGAAATTGCACAGATACCGTTAACTGCAGTTATCTCGAAAATTGTACCTCATACAAAAAATCCCAAGAGGCATTTTTTGTAGCCAATAGACTACTTATTTAAAAAAATATACAGGTTGGTCACAAAAAGCGCAATTTATATATTTTTTGATTTAAAGATGATATCACAACCCCTATTACTACGCCATTGGCCGTTCTAATTTTTCGAAATTACCATTAAATTGTGTCTTCTAGTGACCTTTATTACACCTGCAAATTTCAAGTTCTTATTTAGAACGATTTCGGAATTATCATAAAAATTTTAATTTCCAAGGCCGTATCTCTGTACATAGGCCGAACTGATCAACAGTGCATTAAGAAAAGTTTCAAATTTTTTCATACTTATTGCCGTGATGCACTTTGCGACATATAATTACGGACCATTATATATATATATATATATATATATATATATATATATATATATATATATATATATATATATATATATATATATATATATATATATATATATATATATATATATATATATATATATATATATATATATATATATATATATATATATATATATATATATATATATATATATATATATATACACAGAGTGTTTAAAGAAGACGGGGCAATATTTAAGGGGTTGATTTCCCAGGTCATTTTATGAAAAAAAGTTCCCATAAACATAGGTGCTAAAATACATTGTTGCCAAGATACAAAGTGTGAATTTTTTTGTAAATAACGATTTTTTCAAAATAATTTAAATATCCCCTTACCGATTGGTTTGAAATTTGGCGCATTGTTTGTAATAATAATGAGCTGATTTATTCCTAATTAGATACAGATTGTTAAGTCCATTAGCGTTAGGGGGGCTCCTCAACAAAAATTTGTGGCATAAAAATGTACCCCACTGACTGCAATATGATTTGTATATTATTTTGAGATAAATAAACTAAAACTACAAGTTTTTTGTCTTCTGAAATTTCCCCGTATCTTGCATCGTTTACACTATAAAAAAATAAAGGCCTTCTTATCACATGTCCATTTATCATACAAAAAAGGACAAAAACTAACAATAGATAAGTGCACACCAGTTTAAAAAGCAATAACGTTGATGTTATTTGAACGTGTCAATCATTGTGTATCTGTCAAATTTAGTGAAGTCCCCTACGTGTGTCGCTATACGAATGCCGAGATGACCGATATGCACTAGATTTATGGACTTGCTGATGGCAATGCATTAGAAGCTAGGCGCTTGTATATTGAAAGATTTTCTGAGAGTATTGTTCCGGATAGAAAAATTTTCGAAAGCATTCATCGGCGCCTCCATGAGACTGGCACATTACGACGAAGGTGATGATCAGGAAGGCCAAGGACCGCAACAACTGTGAAGCTGGAAGATGATGTGCTGCACAAGATTGAAGAGTATCCAGGTACGTCTACTCGAAAAATGGTTAAGGCGTTGAATGTAAGTAATGGTACTGTATGCCACATTCTTAAGAACAATTTATTGTATCCATCCCACATACAACGCGTTTAAGCACTTCTTCCTGCTGACTTGGCTCCACGTATTTCATTCTGTTAATGGCTTTTGCGCAAAATGGTTCAGATCGCTCAACTACTTATGTAGATTCTGTTTACAGATGAAGCCGCTTTTTTACGAACCGCAATAAGGAATTTTCATAGTAACCATATATGGTGTGATATAAAATATTTGAAGACCGTTTTCAACATCAGTTCTCGTTAAACGTTTGGATGAGAGATTTGTGGGTGACTGTCTCATTGAACCGGTATTTCTACCAGGAAGACTTACCGGAGAGGTGTCCCGCAACTTTTTCGAACACACGCCTCTTGGATTTCTGGATGATGTACCATTGTCAATGCAATATGATTTATACACGATGGCGCACCAGCGCATTTTAGTCCGTTCGCACCTGAGTTTTTGGCACGAAGATACGAAAATCGCTGGATTGTCCGAGGTGTACCTCACTTATGGCCTGCAAGATCCGCGGTATTAAGCCCACTGGATTTTTTTCTCTGGTCCTCTGGTTCCTCTGAAGTCCTTGGTATACACTACTCCACCGGAAAATGTCGTAGACCTAAGGAATCGGATCATTGCTGGGTGTAACTCAATAAGATCTGACCCTTGTGTCTTTGAGAGAGTTTGCCAGTCAATGAGGAGACGATTGGATTGCTGCATCTGAGCTGGAGCTGGCCACTTTCAACAGTTTTTGTAATTTTCTGTATAATAAATCGACGTGTGATAAAAATGCTTTTATTTTTGATCCTGTATATGATTGAAGATAAGGGAAAATTTCAAGAGACAAAAACTTATAGTTTTAGTTTATTTCTCTCAAATTAATATAGAAATCATATTGCAGTCAGTGGCGTACATTTTTATGTCACTAATTTTTATTGAGGTGCCCCCTTAACGCCAATGGACTTAACAATATGTATCTAATTAGGGCCAAATCAGCTCATTATTACTACAAACAACGCTGCCAAATTTCAAAACAATCGGTAAGGAGGTATTTGAACTATTTTTTAAAAATCGTTATTTTGCAAAAAAATTTAACACCTTGTATCTTAGAATCGATGCATTTTAGCGCCCATGTTTATGAGAACTTCTTTTCATAAAAGACCTGGGAAATTAACCCCTTAAATATTGTCGCGTCTTTTTCAAACACTCTATGTTTATATACTATATATATATATATATATATATATATATATATATATATATATATATATATATATATATATATATATATATATATAGGGTGATTCATTAACAATAGTAAATGCGAAAGCTGGAGATACAACACGTCAAATTGTGACTTTTGACGCGAACATGCCTTATCAAAAGGTTGATAGTTTCAAAAATACAGGGTGTTGAAACCTACAATTTTATTTGGTTTTTTTGTCACTATTCTGAAAATATTTAGGTTAGGAACTTGAAAATTTGTGAAGTGGTATTCTTTTAGGCGACGCAAAAGATACATATTGCAAGTAGTGCGTTGCTCGTAGAGGGTGTAACTTACGTCCAATGTCATCGATATATAATAACTCTCCACATTGTGTATCTAACATGAAATTTGATTCAAAATCTGAAAGAGCGATCTTTTTAAAAGTAATTAGTATTCCCTTTTTTTTCGGTATCACAATCCGTTTTCGAGAAGAATCAATTTAACAAATATTATTGTAACCTAAATATTTTCGGAATCAAGACAAGGAAACTAATTAAAATTTAACCTTCTGAAGCTATAAATTTTTGGATAAGGCATGTTTGTACCATTGGTCACAATTTCACGTGTACTATCTCCAGATTTCGGAGTTCCCGTTGTTAATGAATAACACTGTATGATATACTATATATGAAGTCAAAAAATATTTCATTCTTTGGCCGGAAAACCTACATAAATGTATATGGTTGTCACATGTCACAATTGCATTTTGGTGCAAAAACCAGCAGAATATAAAACGATATTTTCCCTTGGTTGAATATTACAGTTACAAAATTGTTGCTCCAGAAAGATAGTGACGTTACCGAAAATGCTTTTGAGATGCCGACGTTTTAAAGTTTACTAAATAAATGTTAGTTTTGGACCTGATTTGTGTAATAAAAAGCATTAAGAATGTCTCATATGTTTTAACGCCTATGACAAATATATATATATATATATATATATATATATATATATATATATATATATATATATATATATATATATGTATGTATATATATATATATATATATATATATATATATATATATAATATATATATATATATATATATATATATATATATATATATATATATATATATATATATATATATATATATTTGTGTGTGTGTGTGTGTGTGCCACTTGGTTATTTAAATAGCAAGAAGATATATGCAAGTATTATATTTAATACGCGTATAGTTAGTAGGTTAATCTGATATGCAAATTAGTACGTACTTTGTTGTACATATAAGTCGATTCCCATCATATAAACTATTCCGGCAGGTCACGTTTATAGCAGACATAGTTTAGGGATCTGTCAGTTCTCTGTTTACATAAGCGACAACAATAGCACATCTGCAGATCCAAAATCTCTTCTAAATCACACGTACTATAAACATGCCTGAAATATCATTAAGAAAGTATATGCGTTTACATTTGTTAAAAGTCCTGTGTACATAAAGGATTTCGAGCATTAACAGGATTGTTACTTGCCCTCACATTGTTAAAGGCTTGTTTAGTGTCAGTTTCTGTTCTAAACAAATATTGTGGTTAGATATGTACATATACAGGATGGTGAAAATATAATGGTACACAAAGCAGCGGCATTAAACTGTTGCGATTTAGCCAAACTTACCCCAACTCAAAACTCAAAATTAGAACAGCTACAGGGTGTTAAAGTGATGAATTATATTTCGATTTTTCTTGGTATCTAGAAAAGTTTTGACGTATTATTTTGAAAATGGTTAGACAGGTGTTTCTTAGTAGTAAAAAATAATGAATTCCTAATTTGGCTCTACCGTGTAGACGGCACCCATAAAGTTTTTAAAACACTCACACTTTTTGTTTTGCGTCGAGAGGAATCTTTTGATTAAAAAATAGTATTCTCTTGTCATCTATTAACAAAAAAGGAATACTTATTAAATAACGCCAAAATTAACTGTTTTAGAAATGTATGCAATTTTAGAAATAACTGCACATTCTTCGTAATATTTTTTTCAAATCGTATTTTATTTACCGGATAGTGGGTGTTTGTCATAAACAAATCTGTCTCTCTTCTTGTAAAAGTCACATTTTGGTGTCATTAGTTGTTATTTAGAACCTCGGTGGTTCAGAGGTAATAACGTGTGCCTCTGAACCGAAGGGTACTGGATTCGATCCCAGGTTTCTCCTTTCACTTTTTTGTACAAACTGTAACATTAACATCAACCGAGGTTCTGGCATTGTATTTGAGCAAGTTGAATGTCTGCACGTTCCGCCCTTCGAAGGGGACGTAAAGCCGTAGGTCCCGTGTCCATGCGATGTTGGACACGTTAAAGATCCCTACCCTCCTTACAGAAAGGCATGGGTTCTGCAAAATTTCCAGGATAGTGAGGTGAAACTGCTACCTGGCATCGGTGATTGGCCATAGTCGCGGAAATAGGCCGACGTTAAAGAAACAAAACACACACATAGTTGTTATTTTGGTATCATTTTGTACAAGATTACGTGATATAATTGTTCTAATAAAGATATGCGATATAAAGTTTGCTTTTATGCGCAAACAAATTTTAATGGACGCAATGCGTGCAGTAGTTATGCTAAGAAGCATTCAAACAGAAGATAGTCGCATCACAACTTATTAAAACATCCTTATTACAGATAAGGTGAAACTGATTAATATCGTCCAGAAATAAATATTTTAGGACGTCCAAAAAATATCGCTCCCAAACAATAAGAAGAAAATTACCTCTGTCTTCTCTGTTAACAATCCTATGCTATTTGTTTTTGATCTGAATTCCAAAAATACAACCTAAGGGTGTAGAGTAAATAACCCTAATGGAGTCAGACTTAATGCAATAACAAGTAAGCACAATATACTAGTAATTGCACCTAGTGAGTTAACTGATGCAACTAGTCGCTCTAATTACATTGTGGACATCCTAGACAGTGCCCTGATAAGAAATACTACTACTGCAGCTCATCAAATGGTACTCACAGAACTAGACTAAGATCACCTACCAGTTTGTCTCACATTTTGTGGTAAACCAGAAACCTTTAAGCACCAACCAAGATTGATAAATGGTAAGGTTGAATGGAACCAGTTTCAAGAGGACCTCGACAGACGTAGACTTTATACAATAGAGTATATAGGTAGTGCTGCAAAACATCTAACATAATTTATTGTACATGCCGTCCATGAGTCAACCATTGCTCTTAATTAACAATTATGACCAAAAAAGTCATAAATAACAAGTCAATCGAGCCTCGGTGGTTCAGTGGGAGGAACTTGTGCCGTGAACTGAAGGGTACTGGGTTCGATCCCAGGGTTCTCTCTTCACTTTTTGGTACATACTGTAACATTAACCAAAGTTGTGACATTGTATTTGAGCAAGTCGACAACCGCAAACCGCCTTCAGCTTAGAAATTAACAATGACGTTGACGACATTGATAAAGACAAGTGTAGAATATTTGCCGAACATCTTGAGAATGTTTACGTCCCAGCACCATTATCAAATCACACCCTGAGCAAAAAATTAAAACATTTATTCATAACGAGCTTCCTAATGTTAGCTCAAACAGTTTCTTATTAATCACCTCAGAAAAAATATATGATTTAATCAAAACAATACCAATAAAAATATTTTGAGGTATTAGCACTAATATTTCATGCATGTTTGAAAACTGGCTACTTTCCAAACACATGGAAACATTAAGTGAGTGGTGGACGTGCCGCCACCTAGTTGCGGAACCAAGTAGTATGTCACGCCAGCTCCAAATAACACAAAGTGTTAAAAAAATAGAGACTGTATACAACTAAATAACAATTTATAAAATTGTCAGCCCTGGCCCATCTCTACCCTAATATAGGGACAAAGTATGTAAGGCTAGATGCATTCTCGCAACAATTAGAACCGTAGACCGGTTTCGCTCTCATTAGAGCTCTTCAGTACGGCATACTAATTGTAGCAAAATGCACCTATAAAGTAATACAGCTATAGCAGCCAGTCTTTCAACACTAAGTGAGTGGTGGACGTGCCGCCACCTAGTTGCGGAACCAAGTAGTATGTTGTCACGCCAGCTCCAAATAACACAAAGTGTTAAAAAAATAGAGACTGTATACAACTAACTAACAATTTATAAAATTGTCAGCGCTGGCCCATCTCTACCCTAATATAGGGACAAAGTATGTAAGGCTAGATGCATTCTCGAAACAATTAGAACCGTAGACCGGTTTCGCTCTCATTAGAGCTCTTCAGTACGGCATACAACTAACTAACAATTTATAAAATTGTCAGCCCTGGCCCATCTCTACCCTAATATAGGGACAAAGTATGTAAGGCTAGATGCCTTATAACCTTCCAAATAACACTTTGTGTTATTTGGAGCTGGCGTGTCAACATACTACTTGTTTCCGCAACTAGGTGGCGGCACGTCCACCACTCACTTAGTGTTGAAAGGCTGGCTGCTATAGCTGTATTACTTTATAGATATAATTGTAGCAAAATGCACCTATAAAGTAATACAGCTATAGCAGCCAGCCTTTCAACACTAAGTGAGTGGTGGACGTGCCGCCACCTAGTTGCGGAACCAAGTAGTATGTTGACACGCCAGCTCCAAATAACACAAAGTGTTATTTGGAAGGTTATAAGGCATCTAGCCTTACATACTTTGTCCCTATATTAGGGTAGAGATGGGCCAGGGCTGACAATTTTATAAATTGTTAGTTAATTGTATACAGTCTCTATTTTTTTAACACTTTGTGTTATTTGGAGCTGGCGTGACAACATACTACTTGGTTCCGCAACTAGGTGGCGGCACGTCCACCACTCACTTAGTGTTGAAAGGCTAGCTGCTATAGCTGTATTGCCTTATAGGTGCATTTTGCTACAATTAGTATGCCGTGCTGAAGAGCTCTAATGAGAGCGAAACCGGTCTACGGTTCTAATTGTTGCGAGAATGCATCTAGCCTTACATACTTTGTCCCTATATTAGGGTAGAGATGGGCCAGGGCTGACAATTTTATAAATTGTTAGTTAGTTGTATACAGTCTCTATTTTTTTAACACTTTGTGTTATTTGGAGCTGGCGTGACAACATACTACTTGGTTCCGCAACTAGGTGGTGGCACGTCCACCACTCACTTAGTGTTGAAAGGCTGGCTGCTATAGCTGTATTACTTTATAGGTGCATTTTGCTACAATTAGTATGCCGTACTGAAGAGCTCTAATGAGAGCGAAACCGGTCTACGGTTCTAATTGTTGCGAGAATGCATCTAGCCTTATAGACACATGGAAATACGCCGCAATTATCATGTTCTTGAAACCTGGAAAAAACAGAATGCACCCATCAAGCTAGACCTATCAGCTTTTTGTGAATTTAATCTAGACGAATCACAAACCAGTCGCTTATCCAGGAACTGACCGTGCCTGACGTTGACCAATATCAATCATTAGGCAATGTCGATACGTATTTGTATCTAAATTGCGCCACCGAGCAGCCGCTCATATTTACATTTCACAAGTTGCCAGCAGAATCCGTCAAATAAACTGACGGTTTTTCCGCCGATTGTAGAACATTTTCCATCAATAATAGATGGTGCCTGTATGCACATTTAACTACAGTGACCACTTATATGTTTCACACAAGAAAACATAAGATGTTACATCTATACAGTATACTCTCGATTATCTGGGCTTACAGGTGGGTGAATCGGCCAGACGGATAATTGAAAAAACGAATAATACGAACATAATAATATATAATATATAATATATAATATATAATATATATATATATATATATATATATATATATATATATATATATATATATATATATATATATATATATATATTAACCCTGTATGGCGATTTCGCAAGTTCCGTGTCTGTGCTTAAACTTGTGAACCACCCAGACGAAGCATTGAATTAGCCTCCTAAACCCAAGCTTTCGTGAAACTTTTGCATATTGGCCCCAACATTTGACTTTCATCTGATCTCTTCTTACTGAACCACTTCATCATGGCCATATCCAATGCTGTATGCGTTGCACGTTTCATGCTTTTCCGTTTAGACGGCCCTTCTCCACTGTCAGATGCTGCGATAAATTACAGTATCTTCAGTTTATTGTTTTTAATATCGCACACTGTCTGCACACCAATAGAGTAATCATTGGCAATCCCATTTGCTGATTCACCTTCCTCCAACTTTTCGATGACTTAAAGTTTTTGTTTCATTGTTAAAACGTTTCTTTTCCATTTGAGACACATGCTGTCATACTGATTTTAATTTTTTTTTAAACCCGAGAAGACACCACCTTACTTTGTTATCCGAAATCAACTGACTGAATTAATTCTCGAAGTAATTTCGGTAGCCTTTATAAATTGCATACAGAATGTTTAATAGTTGTCTTTCTCAGGAAATGTTTATCTTTATCTCGAATAAGATCTAGTGTAGAAAGATAGGGGCAATTTAAATTTATGACCCTAACCTTTTAACATTCATGGATATGTATCCTTCTGAGCTTTCCTATTGTAGTGACACGTTCGAAGATAAATAACAATTCATCACAACAGGATAAGCAATCGAGAGAATATTTGCATGCCACATAAAAAAACTGAAAATAAAAATATATTGTGGTTATCTAAACAGTTAAATGTGAGCAGACTATGAATCTAACAATGTTGACACCTGTTATTTTAGATTTAAACAATTGAAACGACATTGTCACATATTTTGGTTGAGTTGGTTTACTTTTCCATGATTTTATTTTTTATCTATCTGAAGCGTCACATTTGAATATATGTAGATATAACATCTTCTTGTATTTTCTGGTATGAAACAGATGAGCGGTCATTGTAGTTAAATGTGCGTGCTTGCCCTATCTATTATTGGTTATTCGTTCATAATACACTTTATCCACAAAAACTTGTAAATTCTAATAACTTCTTTGTTCTATGTACATACAGCATACTTTTAACAGAAAGCAATTGAAAATTTTTCTTAAAGAATTCATTATTCACGTAGAGAAGGAATATAACCATAACGTTGGCATTCTGTTTTGGTGAATTTTCGTAGCAAAATCTCAGGGATGGTAAAATCCCGACTTTTGAATTAAAAACAAATTCTTCAAATGAGCGCGAACTAGCGCCCCTAGAAGCCATACCCGGGGTCCGTTTCAATTTTTATATGTTTATATATATATATATATATATATATATATATATATATATATATATATATATATATATATATATATATACATATATATAAACATATAAAAATTGAAACGAACCTAAAAGGCCGATTTTGATCAAATTTGGCAGTTATCTTCCTCATGCAAGTGGCTTGGATAGGTTTGTTATCCACAAAAATCGGCCTTAGTTTTCCCGAAAAATTTTGGGTTTCCTTTCGGAAAAAAATTGTATTAAGAAAATAAAACAGCTATGATAACCAAATTTGGTACGTAGGTTTACGTTGTAAAAAGTAAACTATGCACCAAAATTTAGATTTATATGTTACAAGGAGAAAAGTTATAAACATTTCATTTAAAAAATTATTTGGTGTCAGATCATTTCTATGAAAATTCACTCTACCATAACGCACTTACTGCGTCCAGACTTTTTTAAACCACAGGAACTGCAGATTTTAATACCCCGTTTGCCTTTATTTGCTTTCATTAAGAGCATGTTGGTAGATATTAATTGTTGTGGTTTTTGTTTCTTTAACGTCGGTCTATTTCCGTGACTATGACCATTCACCGATGCCAGGGAGCAGTTTCAGCCACAAAAACCGCATTGGTTTCTCGGGAAGAAAACACAGTCCCCCAGAAAGTCAATGTCTGAGCTGGAATTGTTGGCAGTCAAGTCATAGGGCCGTACAGGAGAGGTGTATCTTCATTTTTTGCAAAACAAAAAACTTCCTGCATTTATCAATATTTACCCCAACGCTGAAAATCCAGCGAACCCCCAAATAGTTAATTATGGTTTGCTCAAGATAGAGCACCGCCGCATTAAGCAAGACAGGTTCGTGAATATCTAAATTTTTCTTTTCCTAATTGGGTGGTCGGTCGACGAGGTAGAGTAGAATGTCCCGCACGATCTCCCGATTTGACTCTGGGCTTTTTATAGAACTATGTAAAAAGTGCTGTGTACAGGCAGAAACCAGGCAACCCGCAAGTTCTGCAGGAAAGGATTAGAACTACGATCAGAGCTTTTGAACCAGAAACTATTTTATATGTTTTAGTAGAATTTGAACATAGGTTACGTTATTGACAGGAAGTTGATTATGAACATTTCGTGTATTGACTTTGATAATAAGGTTGTATTTGTTCTTTATTTTTTACAATATGTAATACAAAATTTCACATTTCCGATTTCAAAAATCTTTTTCTGGATTTCTTCTTATGTAAGTAACGTAACAGAAAAATTATAATACCGTGTTGGCAATCGAATGAAGTATTAAAAGGAAAAAAAAATGGGTTACTATTAAAAAAAAACATTGATGACGTCACCATTCTTTAGCGCGTATAATTAGTAGTATATCAAAATGTGGGCCATTTTTTAACAAAATTGACCTGCGTTTTAGTTTGCTAAAATGACCATTTTCTGTTTTATCGAATTTATTCCTTACTTTTGACGCGCACTATATATATATATATATATATATATATATATATATATATATATATATATATATATATATATATATATCTGTGTGTGTGTGTGTGTGTGTGTGTCTGTGTCATTACTAATTTATTTTATGAGCTGTAAAACTTTCTAGCTAAATTCATGGCAGGTATTCTGTAAATTAATGAAACGATGTAAATCTATCTACTAGCACTAAAGATATTTTATCTAATCTTGATGATGGAAAAAATGCTACCATCGTCTGTTTCTCAATGACGCAGCCAGAGAACACGAAAATTAAATTAACACTTGACACTTAATAATGATGCCCAGTCCCGATCTTGATACAAATGTAAATTAAATTGACAGAAAAGTCAGACAATTTCATTCATAAATAACAAAAAGTGGTAGGCGTTAACTGAAAGCAAGTTCCCGTATAAAATCTAACATTGAAAAATGAGGCGCTGGTTATGACATCATGCATGGAACATGGAACTGACCACACCAGGAATTTACAATGAATTATATGAATTAACTAAGGGACGGGAGAGATGGGATATTAGTCGAATGCCCTGAGAAGTTATGATATGATTTCTCGCGTCTGTAAGTGGCTCCTCTGAATTATTAACCCTACAATTAACCCTTCACTTGATAAACACATTCTGTTCAGATTCAACCTTTACACCGACTCTTATTTCACAACAAATGCCGCCGACACTTAATTTAGATTACTAGAAGGAGGGTACACACCGAAAAATGTCCTCTTATTTATCTGAATTTTATAATTCACATCTACATTAAAAAGTAATATATTTCAGCAGAGAAAAAAATTATATCATTGTGCACCTTTTCTGCTTAAAGTAGGATTTATTTGATAATTTCTTGTCACACAAAAGCTTTGTGTAAAATCATAGTTTTGACTTCAACTTTAAATTATTACAATTATGGGTGGAATAAATTATATTAGGTTAAAATATTTCTTTGTATGGGCAAAAATTAGAACACATGTCTCTATCCTTTAAACGATATCGCAAAGATGGAGAGCTTGACAAAATGACAAGATATTTCGTTACACAAACGTTTATTGACAGGTCATTTATTTGGGAAATCCAGAACACTAAACAAATTTTTAGACATTTTAGTCAATTTTATAATTTTTTTTAATAACTTTAAAGTCGGTCTATTTCCGCGACTATGCCCAATAACCGAGGCCAGGGAGCAGTTTCACTTCACCTTCCTGGAAATCTTGCCAACCTTTGCCTTTCTGTTAGGATGGTAGGAATCTCTAACGTGCCCAACATCGCATGGACACGGGACCGACGGCTTTACGCCCCCTCCGAAGGGCGGAAGGTGCAGACATTCAATTTATTCAAATACAATGCCAGAACCTCGGTTGATGTTAATGTTACAGTATGTACTGAAAAAGTGAAAGGAGAACCCTGTGATCGAACCCGGTACTCTTCGGTTCAGCGGCATACGTTCTTACCACTGAACCACCGAGGCTCTAATTTTATCGGTAATATCCATATTATTAATTTAAAAAAATAGCACTCATGGTTATACCAAATACTATATAATGACAATAGGGGACACTCCTATGCTTTAGCATTGGCGATATTTGTGACAAGTACACTAGTGCCACCTCGCGTGAAGTACTGACAACTGAGCGGGTAATTTGAATTGTATATTTACCTGCATATTCTTAATTTAGACAATTGGTTTATTATAGATGAAGATAAAAATTTGTACATGACAAAACAGTGAAAATTTTCTGATTATATAGTTATAAATAGAATTTGTATCAACAATCAGCCTGAAACCTAAATTAATTCAGCATGAATAATTCTGGACATTTATCTTACCCATAATCTTATTTCATAATAATTTAAAGTATTACCTTGAAACTGTCGTTAAACTACTATTTTAAGGGTAGGTACAGGAATATACTGAAAGCTGTTTCTGAGGATATTAAGTTACAATTTGTACTTACCTATAAATAATTGTTCTAGGTATAAATGGCAGCACAGTACTCAATTTGATATATCTCTATATGAAAACTATCTTATTAATCTAATATTTTAATATATGTAACTGATATACTTAGTACTTAATTAAGAAATTGTGTAGATGAAAGTTGAGAATAACTCTTACTTCCGTGAATAAATCTATTATAGGGCTGAGTTTGCTATTTCCACTTGTCTCTTTAAAAACTTGTCTTGGGAAGATAATTAAAAGCCTTTACCAAGTTAAATGATTTTAAATGTGAAAAAATGTGACAATTTATGCCATACTGTAATAAAAAAGGACACAGAAGAATATAGAAAAACAGTTTTCTTATATCATTTATTATTAATGCAAAACTTTTTCTGCCTTCATATTTCTTTTTGATGCACTGGAAGACAAATTATGATTGAAGCCTTTTGACCATCCGTTTACGAAGTTTATCTATGATGGTAAATATTACACAATAAATTATCTTTTGCGAAGTGTACATATTGGCAGAAAATTGATTATCAATTTGTCTTCTGCTTCAAATCATATTCACGTTTCGCCATCCTTTAGAAACCTATGAAATGTCTTTGATATATTCAGCACGTTATAATTTGAACAATTATAGATTGCACACACCCAACCACTAACATTTATTGTAAAAAACACAGCTCAAAGATAATTAGGCACAGTTAAACACCAGCGATTGCTAGTGTTACACCTTCTCGAACGACGTAACATCAGTACTATCCGCTAGGGGCGCTGATATTCTTGAAACACGAAATCAGCCGGATTGTCATGTATTGTCATTATATAGTATTTGGTTATACCAACACAAGAACCTAAGTAAGGCAACTGAAACTCGATATAATATTTTAATTAGTGGCGTGCCGAATGTAATTTTTAAAGATCTCAAAAAGCTTGCACGCTGCTGTTATTTTTAATAAATCCAAAAATCGATATACTTAAAATTGTTCTGCTTTTCAAATGAAGCACATTATAAAACATACAGTGTGCTGATAAAATTTGCAACATAATTCATAAATTCCATATTTAAAATTTTCAAGAAAAAGAGGTTAATCTTATCTTTTGAACCGCCAACTTATGACGTAAAAGTCTGGACAGCAAGTGCGTTATGGTGGTGAATTTTCATTTAAAAAATTTAATAGCAAATATGTGTGTTTTTTAAGCAAGCAGGCATCAAATTTGGTTACCAGTATAACCTACATAGTAAAAACAATGTGCCATGTTTTATCAAGATAACATTATTGTTTGAACGTGTACAAAATATCCGAAGGTAAACTTAAAGTGTTCCCGAAAAAACTCGTTTCTTGGTCAATAGTATAGGTTACTAGCAACTTGAGCTATTTAAATTTGAAGCATTTGTTCCAAATTCGCTACCATAACGCACTTGCGGCGTCTCTAATTTATTTTCTCACAAACATGCATTAAATTTTGATAGAAAATCAAAAAATGCAATAACACAAGGCGTGTTTGACTAAAAAAAAAAGATAATTTGTATTAACAACGACTTATGGGCCACCCTGTGATTATATAAATAATTTTTTAAGATGGAGCTCAAGACACCCTATAATTAATGTATACATTTCTTTTCATATCTTGTATTAAAACGGATATATTGAACTTTATCGATTTTGTACGAAAATTCGACAAAAATTATATACCATTAAACGATAAACTCTATAGCTAAGACTACTGCCACAGCAACAGAGAAAGGGTCTATTTGAAATGAATTTTCTGGAATATTTTAGTAAAATGAGGGATAACGACGTTTGAAGCTAAGACTCAGGGTTTGTAAAACATTCTTCTTGAGATATTTTAATTTCATAGCCCGTATTACTTTCAGGTTCTTTGCCTAAATGTTGCCAATTTTGACGTTTTAAATCGCGACTTTGACGTTTTGAGGAAAACCCCAATTTTTTTTAAATGCCTATAACTTTTTGTCTTTTAACCTACGCAGCTAAGTTTTGGTACGTGATTTACCTATAATGATATAAACAGGCGCACCATATTTGGTTGTCCTTACTTTGTTATTTCTGCAGATATACATTTTTTTCGAAAGAAAACACAAACCTGGGCCGATTTTCCTGGCTAACGTACTTGTCCAAGCCACTGGCAAGGGATTCACCAAATTTTAACAAAATCGGTGTGATATATATATATATATATATATATATATATATATATATATATATATATATATATATATATATATATATATATATATATATATATATATATATATATATATATATATATATATATATATATACACTTTATTTGTTTGCTGTACGTTTGTGATTTCTTATTGGTTTGCGTGGACTGCAGTTTCGAACCGTCCCGGTTCATCATCAGCACGCTACTGGCTGCTATCGCTCCTGTCTGGTCTACGTCGGAGATTGTAGGTGGCGCATGCGCCGTGAGCTTCTAGTGGTCGGTTTCCTGTTCTCTGATTGGTTGTGCCTTCGGACTGTGTCGTGTGTATCGGTCTCCTGTGTTGATCACTGTGGTTTAATAATTTGTCTATTTGTATGGCCTTTATTAAGTTTTGTTTAAATGTTTGTACTTGGATTTGTTCTGGCATTAATTGTTTTCTATTGTTTGTTTGTTGAATGTAGTATTGTTCCCAGATTTCCATTTTTTTGTGGTCTTTAACATGTTTCATTAGTTTTAATTGGGTGATGTCTGGTTTTTGGTGTTTTGTGTCGTGAATGTGTGTAGCTACGTTTGATTTGTAGCTAGGTATGTGGATTTTATCCAATGCTGTTATATGTTCTCTGAATCTTGTTTCTATTGATTTCTTTGTCATTCCTATATATTTTTTATTGCATGTGTTACATTCTATTTGATATATTCCGTTTAATTCATGTGGGTTGTGTTCTTGTTTTTTATTTATTTTGTTTATTATTTTATTATTGGTTTTGTAGCTCATTTTTAAGTCATATTGTTTGAGTGTTTGTGTTATTTTTTTGATGTGGTGGTTATAAGTGAATGTTGTGTATTTTGTGTTTGTTTCCGGTGTTTTGTTTTCGGTTTTGTTGATTTGTTTGTTTTTGATTTGTTTTACTAGCTTTTCTATTGTTTTTTTGTTGTATCCATTTCTTTCTGCTATTTGTATTATGATGTTGTACTCCTTTTCTCGTTCGTCGTTATGAAGTGGTATATTTAGCATTCTGTTTATTAAGTATCTGTATGCGGCCATTTTGTGTGTATGTGGGTGTAGTGAGTGTTTAGGTATAGTGATGTCTGTTTGTGTGGGTTTTCTGTATATTTTGTATTCAATCTTGTTTTCTCTTCTGATAAGTGTTAAGTCTAGGAAGTTTATGGTGTTGTTTGATTCTTTTTCTATTGTAAATTTTATGTTTCTGTTAATTTGGTTTATTTTTTCGAGGATATTGTCTATGTTGGTTTTTTGATTGTCGTATATTATTAATATATCATCGACGTATCTTATCCATTTGATGTTTGGGTCTGTCTCTTTTATGATGGTGTTGATTTTATCTTCTAACTGTTGTATGTATATTTCTGCCATAATGCTTGATAGTGGAGATCCCATTGGTAGTCCATCTTCTTGGATGTAATATTCTCCGTTGAACTCAAAGTAATTTTGTTTTAATATAATGTTTAATATTTCGCTAATTTGTTGTTTTTTGATGTTATTTTGCATTTTATTTTCGATTATATTTGTAGTTTCGTTAATTGGTATATTGGTGTACATATTTGTTATGTCAAATGAGGCAAGTCGTGTGTTTTTGTTTATGTTTATATTTTCTAGTTTATCCACTAGTTCTATGGAGTTTTTTATGCTAAATTTGTTTTCTAGTTGTATTTCTTGTTTTAGTACTTGGTCCATTTCCTTTGCTATTTTGTATGAAGGTGCATCTTTGAAGTTGATGAGTGGTCTTATTGGGTATCCCGTTTTGTGTATTTTTATTATTCCTGTCATTGGTGGTGCTTTAGGGTTGTTGTTATAATAATGTGTTGTTTTTTGGTTGAATATTGTCTTGTGTTTTTTTATGATGTTTAATATTTGATTTTGGATTTTTTTCGTTGGGTTTTCGTTCAGTTTTTTTGCATTTGTTTGTTGAGATGAAAGTGTTTGTTTTTTCTATATAGTCCTGTGTTTTTATTGCTATTAGTGCGTCGCTTTTATCTGTTTTTGCTATTGTTATGTTGTTATATGTGACTTTGTTTCTTATTTGTTTGATCATTTTTTCATGTGTACGGTTTTTGATTTAGTCTTGTCAATAATTCTGTTTATTTCTGTTGCTAGTTGGTTTTTCAGTGGTTCTAAGTTTGGGCTATTTATTGAGTTTATCGCGTGTTGTGTGTCCACTATTATGTTCTCTATTGTAGATTTTTTTGTATCTAAAAAGTTGGTTTTTATGTTGTTTTCTATGAATTCTTTTTCTTCTTTTGTGAATTTTGTGTCTGTTATGTTTATAAATCTATCCTGAAATATGTGATGTGTTGTGGTTGTTATGTTTACATTATCTAGTTTGTTCTTTTTAAGGTTGTGTAGTTTTTTGTTTATTTTCTCTAATTTGTGTTTATAATCGGTTTTTATGTTGTGCATTATATTGTTATATGTTTGTGTCCATGTGTCGTATTTCATCTGGTTTGCTAATAAAAGATGAAGTCTATATAATTTTTTTGTAAGTGTGGTTATGTTGCTGTATTGATGTTTGATTTCGTTCGTGATGTATAGTTTTTCTGCTTGTGTTTGGGTGTATTTGGCCGTATTAGTATGGTTATGAACAGTGATTTTAGCGTATTTTGGTGTTAATTTGTGTCTTAGGCATTCTCTATTGAAGTATATGTTGGCTTTGTTATAATATATTTTCCTGTAAGTATTTTTGAATAATTTGATGTTTGTCTGTATGTTATCGCTGTCATGTTGGCCATTTTGTGTGTTATTATCTTGTGTTGTATTCATGTTTCTGGAATTTTCCCTATTTTGTAGTTATATTCAATATTCCTAAATATATATATATATATATATATATATATATATATATATATATATATATATATATATATATATATATATATATATAAATTTTAACAGACCCCGGATATGTGTTCTAGGGGGCCTCATTAGCGCTCATTTGAAGGAATTTCGGCAAAATTCAAAAGTTGGAATTTCCTCATTAGTGAAATTCTTTTAAGAAACTTCATTGAAAATTACATTTACGACGTCACCTATTTCTGAATGGTGATGTTATCATACGTTTTTTTTCAATGCCAACCATTTTTTGTTTGTTTTTGTACATGACATAACAATTTAAAAAAAAATGGCATCAATTACTTTAAATGACGGCAATAAAAATTCAATAAGGAATAAGAAATATTTCTCGCCGTTTTTATTTAGGACGACTTTTCTTTAGAAGAATGCGCTTTTCCTTCACTTTTCTAAAGTGATAAACACTTGATTTTGTGATGTTTTCATACTTTGTCATGTAAGTATTTGACAGGTGGAACAAAAAGTAAGGTCAAAATACCTTTTGAGTAACACTTCTTTTGATAATTTGTTGATTATTTACTGTTATCAATATATAGTGATCGGACTTTAATGTATCGATTTGGAATTCAGTGAACAAAGGCAATAATGTTTAATCGTTAATCGTTGTTAATGTTAATTATTTCAAATATTACCTCGCGTTTAAATTAATTAACAGTTTCACGGTGAAAGTACTCGGAGGGGGCGTAAAGCCGTCGGTCCGCTGTCCATGCGATGTTGGTCACGAAAAGCAGGGGTTCGGCAAAATTTTCAGGATAGTGAGGCAAAACTGCTCCCTGGCATCGGTGATTGGCCATAGTCGCGGAAATAGGCCGAAGTTAAAGAAACAAAACACACACACACACTGGTTTTTACACTTTCTTTTTAAGAAATTAATATGAAGTAAAATAAAATAAACCCTGAGGCTGCCGCATACACACACACACAAATATATATATATATATATATATATATATATATATATATATATATATATATATATGTATATATATATATATATATATATATGTATATATATATATATATATATATATATATATATATATATATATATATGTATATATATATATATATATATATATATATATATATATATATATATATATATATATATATATATATATATATATATATATATATATTGCTATGTATAGACATAGGATAGAAATTAGAATAATAATATTAAGAAATAATGGTCAAGTTATTTTAGTAGTGTAATAGAACTAAAGGAATATAATTTAAATGGAAATCTAAAGAGGTTTTATGTTGTTATTTTATAAGAATTAGTATTAAGCTAAAGTAAAATATATTGATAATGCAGTAGATATCGTGAAATAAAAAGCAAGATAAAGTGAAACAAACAATTTTTATATGGTTTGCTATCTAGTGATAAGAGACTTGTGGTGAGATTCATTGTCAAGAAGAACCGGTTGGCCAGGTCGAAGGCAACAGCCGATAAGGCGAGGGCCGCTCATAGAGACAGTAAAATGA
This sequence comes from Tillus elongatus, assembly GCA_964006375.1. NCBI lineage: Eukaryota > Metazoa > Arthropoda > Insecta > Coleoptera > Cleridae > Tillus > Tillus elongatus. The sequence goes on from OZ023263.1 coordinate 117,557,375, forward strand.
GGATTGAGTTGGAGAGCGTCGTAGAGCAAACAAGTAAATGTAGTGGCTCGAGGTCGGTACCGAAAATTACCAATAGAGAAGTCAGCTGGGGAACGTTGAGAAGTGAACAGGTAGAAGGTGCCTGGTCCACAGGAGAAGGTGCCTGGTAATAATATAGTTGCCAGGGGTAGTTAAGCAAGAAGATAATGACTGAAAATAAATAAAACAGTTAAAGCTAATCAACTAAAACAACAGAATTTCATAAAAGAGTAGCTTATTAACAAAAAACAGTTCCATGCTGCAATTAAGTGTTGTAGGCAATCAAAGAATCCAAATACCATCTTTGTGGACATGGTGTACAGGAATGTGTAAGGTGACCGATAATTAACAAGCTAAATCTCTGGTTCTAACAATGTAAGTGATTTGATACTGAATAATATGTTTCTGTTATTAATAACCTATTATGGTATATTATGCAACTAATTTGTCCCTTAATTTGTTATTTCATATTTGTGAATTTTAATTTCAATGGGTAATCACCATTAAAGATGCCTAACTTTGTAAAAAACAATGTAAGTGATTTGATACTGAATAATATGTTTCTGTTATTAATAACCTATTATGCAACTAATTTGTCCCTTAATTTGTTATTTAATATTTGTGAATTTTAATTTCAATGGGTAATCCCCATTAACGATGCCTAACTTTGTATAAAACAATGTAAGTGATTTGATACTAAACAATATGTTTCTGTTATTAATAACCTATTATGGTATATTATGCAACTAATTTGTCCCTTAATTTATTATTTAATATTTGTGAATTTTAATTTCAATGGGTAATCACCATTAAAGATGCCTAACTTTGTATAATTAGATTTTCATTTAAATCTCCTATTTGGCCTTCATAATAGAAGTGGTAATGCATAATTAAAATAGAAAAAGACCAAGTAATTAGCAAAGACCAATTATACAAAGAATTACCAAAAAAAAAACAAGTTGAATCCTTAAAATCCTGAGAGGGCTGAGCAAATGGAAATTAGAAGTAATTAAGGCGGTAAGTGAGTAAAATAAATTATCTTCTAATTGACGGGTTAATATTTGCAGGTTTTGGCTTATTAAAAGTATATTAGATAATGATATTGGCAAACAGTGAGTTGCCTGGCGTCCAATTATTAATATAAAGATATATTAGAAATTAAATTTATGATTAGAAGTAATTTATGTAATATCAGCATCTAATTAGTAATTAACAAATCATTAATTAAAAAGCCAAGACCATAGCAATATATATAATATATATATATATATATATATATATATATATATATATATATATATATATATATATATATATATATATATATATATATATATATATATATATATATATATATATATATCTGTGTAAAGGAAAAATATTCCTTTAGTTTTGGATACAAAATCACAGCCGCGCCTTCCTGAGCGCCGGTGAAGTAGAACACAACAGCGACAGAATAACATAATAATAATAATAATCAGAAACAGATTGCACACTGGTGAATAAAATCTCGAGTTTAATTGTGAAACAAAATATTTGTAGTAATTACTTGTGGTTAGGGATTGACATTGTAATTAATGGCATTATATGTCGTTTCTTTTATTACAGAGAAACTTAGTGTTGTTTATTGGTGTCACTTCTCCTAACTATATAAAATACAATATATATATATATATATATATATATATATATATATATATATATATATATATATTATATTATATATATATATACATATATATATATATATATATATATATATATATATATATATATATATATATATATATATATATATATATATATATATATATATGTATATATATATATATATATATATATATATATATATATATACATATAAACATTTAAAAATTGAAACTGACCCCGGATATGGGTTCTAGGGGTCCTAGTTCTCGCTCATTTGAAGAATTTTATCAAAATTCAAAACTTAGGATATCACGGTTAGCGAATTTTCAAATATTTTGTAATACATGCTTAGTCGCCTAAGCATATCGTTGGACCGGTTTGGCCTATTTATGTTTTATTTTAGTAGCAATTTTTTATTAACAATTCACTTGAAAACATCTGCTTTTTTCTATAAATACAATATGAAAAGTCGCTTATGTGATTTTCCTGTAGACTGGAAACAAAAATCGATTAAATCCTTTAATACATTTATGTTTGCTTATCCTGTATTATTTTATACGGAAAAGTAATATCCTTTTCTAACAACAATGAGTATTATTTGCGGCATTTTCCAAATTAGCTTTAACTTTATTTGGAAAAAGTTTCCGTGGTCATTATTTGAAATTTATTACAACTCGACCAAGGCTTTTTTCTTGCAGCTATTTTCAAGGGGTCGAGAAACTATGAAAGAAAGTGAACTATAAGACCTTAATCTGCCTATTCCTCAGAGAAGTGGATAAGGGTGAGCTGGATTTCTGGGGCTTGACTGCGCGGGCTCAATCTGTCTGCTCCAGAAATCTTTTAGGTGTAAGGTTGAACACAATGATACCTTATAGACCTAATAAACCTTACTGGCCTGACTAATGACCCTGATAACAAGTCAGGTATACGCCACGCTATAAATAATACAAGACTTACGACGTATCTCTCTCAGGAATATGGTTGAACGCCATTACTTAAGCTCTGTCGGGACTAACAAGAGACTAGACTGGTTTCGTCCTAGTTTGGACTCATCAGTGTGTCATACCTATGCTACAAAAAGTCGGCCTTAAGGCAGGCATTCTCATAATATGCAAAATATATGAGAAAAACTTGGCTGTTGGATAAACTACGTCCCAAATTTGTTGAAGCTCGACGATCCGCCTACTGTTTTGTAGAAAATTTAAACAAGTTAAGTAATATCAAAGAAGGAGATTTCAGGGCCTTAATTTACCGACTTCCCAGATCTCACTCTAAGGTCTTAGTGCATTTAACCCCAGATCTAAGAGATATCTGATTGTCGCTCGAATATATTGTGTTATTTATAGTTGGGCGTCTACACATTTCTTTAATAAAAGGTCACTAAAATGTACTTTTAACCCACAACCTATGTAGCCCAGTGACATGAACGTATGCGTCTTAAAGCATAGGTCCTGATCTATATCCCAATGGGAAGACTTGATGCATTCTCGCAACAATTAGAACCGTAGACCGGTTTCGCTCTCATTAAAGTTCTTCAGTACGGCATACTAAATGTAGCAAAAATGCACCAAAAATAATACGGCTATAGTATAGCCAGCCTTAAAATACTAAGTGAGTGGTGGACATGCCGCCACCTGGTTGCGGAACCAAGTACCATACTACTTGGTTAAGGCTGGCTATACTATAGCCGTATTATTTTTGGTGCATTTTTGCTACAATTAATATGCCGTACTGAAGAGCTATAATGAGAGTGAAACCGGTCTACGGTTCTAATTGTTGCGAGAATGCATCTAGCCTTACATACTTTGTCCCTATATTGGGGTAGAAATGAGCCAGGGCTGACAATTTTCTAAATTGTTAGTTGTATACAGTCTCTATTTTTTTAACACTTTGTGTTATTTGGAGCTGCCGTGACAACATACTACTTTGTTCTGCAACTAGGTGGCGGCATGTCCACCACTCACTTAGTGTCCCAGTGGGAACTTAAGATGATTACCCTTTTTTTAGTACATTCTGTAAAATTACCTAGGTTGTGGCATTACGTTTGAGCAATTTTATTGTATGTACATTCCACCTGTCAAAGTAGACGTAAAGTCGTCGGTCGCGTGTACCATGTAATACTGGGCATGTTCAAGACCCCTATCCTCCTTGCAATAGGTTGGCTTTGGAAAAATTATTACAATGTCGAGATAAACCTGACCTATATTGTTGGCGATTGGGCATAGTCGCCTATGTTAAAGAAATGAAATGCAATACAATGCAAATGCCTAAAAAAGTATATAGTTAGGAAACCCTTGACTCCCTTCAACCCTACCTAAAATATTATCAGGCTACCGAAAATTGGGTTTTAATTTTTTCTCCGGGATCTTTGTGTGTGATTACAAAAAAAAATTCAAAATTTACTGTCGGTAATCATTGCTCTCAACACAAGTATTAACTAGTACACGAAGTTTAATAATATAAGTAGCACATTTGTATTCAACAGGCATTGGATTCTATTGTTTTAAATCCAGCTTCAGCGACTGACTAAAGATTGGTCGCCTATATCATATCTCATGTAAGTTTATTGTTATGTGGTCGCATATTGCTTGAATGTTTCCAGTTTGTTAACGTAGTCGATCGTGAATGTTTTTTAACATTCGTGAGTAAACATGACAGTTTTCATATCAACTTATACCTAATAATAACAGCAATGATGGCATTCCGATGAGATTTAAAGACTTCACAATCTGGCATTCATTATTTTTAAATGCCCCATATATTTGCTTTGTATAGTGCTTTGTCAATATACTTATCACTGGAACATAAATGTTCGAATTAATATCTGAAAATCTACACAATGATATTACTTTCAACACAGTTCAACCGGGTAAATTAATAGTATTAATAGTAGAATAGATATGTTGACATTAACATATTTTTTACATTTGTTTCTTTAAAAATATATATATATATTTCCATATTTTTTGTGTTAGATTTAGAACTCATGGTTTGCACTAATATAACCATCCTGGTCATAATATGTGATTTTCGGGCCAAATTTACAGCAGCCAATTCACAAGAACAGCCCAACGCTTTACAGGACCGTATCAGAAATAACGCATAAGAGACAGTTTACTCCAATTATTTAGTGAACCGTTAATAATAAACAAGGTTAATGCTCACCTCTTATTATATTGATACGATAACACTTAACACAAAACACGTTTTTCTCATTACTCGCAAGCCGTTCAAAAAAGAAAAGGTGGAGGAACCATAGTGCATATTAGTGAACTTTCGTAGATCACTAATGAGGAGATCGCGACTTTTGAATTTTGAGAAAAGTCCTTCTAATGAGCGCGAACTAGGCCCCTTAGAACACATTCCCGGGGTCAGTTTAAATTTTTATATGTTTATATATGCGCATAAACTTACAAATATGTTTTGAATCAGTTTCTATCGTTTTTCTTTATTTGTTAGAATTTTTATTCAAGTAATTACGTTAATAGTTAAAAATTTATATATTAGTGAAACGTACTATCCATTGAATTTATATCTCTATCAGAGTGAATTAAAGAAAACGTCATTGCTTATAGACTTCTAATAGCTCCTAATGTGAACTTACCTTCCATCATACATACACAATTTTTTCTATTATCTCTATACAATTTTAATTTCAGACATGGATCCACTTAAAAAAATGCCTGAAACTATATGGTCTGTCAGACTAAAATAAAATACAGTCTGTCCCATTGGAATTAAAAATAAAAACGTCAAAACCGAAAGTTATACAGTAACCTGACAACGGTGTTTTTCACCATCTATTTATCTAAAATGTTCCCAAGAACCTAGTGTCCTACTTGTGTAAAAAAAGTTACAAAGGGAAGAGAATAGATAAGTGAAATTTTCTTGAAATATTAGAAACATGATACAATAAATTCGAGATTTGATATTAATCGCTTACGTAATATTTATAAGTTATCTGTCGTTTTGTTTGGCAAAAATGCAACATCTTAGTGACTCACCTGTCTATCCCATGCATCTTAGCTCTTTTTGTTTGTTGGCATGAAAGTTATAGGGCTACAACCTGTACTTCTGTTGTTCGCTCCAATGTGTGGTTCTAATGACTCCTCAGGCCCTTACAGTTTTTGACTTTCTACCATTTTAACAACAAACCTATTTCATCAGTAGCTATCGCTAAGTGCCGAGTAATTTTTGGAGTTGTCTTTAAACCACGTTTAGTTTTCTTCCCACAAATAAGTTGATGCTTGCCTTATTTGATTATATTTTCTAATTTCCAGTTCCTTCTTTGCTTTTAGGTTATGCGCACTATATTTATCCTTGTGTGTGTGTGTTTTTTTGTTTCTTTAAAGTAGGTCTATTTCCCTCAGTTTCACCTCACTATATAGAAATTTTGTCCAACTCTTGCCTATCTGTAAGAAGAGTAGGAATTTTAAAGTGCTGAGCATCGCATGGACACGCAACCGATGGCTTTACGCCCCCTCCGAAGGGCGGAACGTTCAGCCATTCAATTTTCTCAAACGCAATACCACAACCTCGATTGATGTTAATGTTACAGTATGTACTTAAAAAGTGAAAGAAAAACCCTGGGATCGAGCCTAGTACCCTTCGGTTCAGGGGCACACATCCTTACCACTGAACTACCGAGGCTCTTTTCCTCCTTGTACTCAATACTTAGCAAATGTGTTCTCGCATAACAAAGCTATTTTGCTTTAATTAGATAGTAAACATATTGTTTTTAGAAAAGCCATGACCTATCAAAACTAAACTTTCCAGATAAATGGTAAATTGTGTTAAGGAATCTCAAATAAATTTTATAAAAATTTGTCACAATAACGCACTTTCCATGTCATAACTTTTTTAAGGATTCTGGACGCTTAAATAGAACGCTAGATTTTTTGCAGTGCAAACCTTGCTATTAATTTAGAGTTCTTCGGTTTCTCACTAAATTTCCATCAGTTTTCCAGCGAATGGTCACTCCAAACCACAATTAAACACAGATGTAGAACCTACTTCTCTGGCTTCATTTATGAAGCCAGAGAAGTGGTTTATACATCTATATTTAGTATGGAACGGTTCCGCCAAGCAAGGGCACAACAGTTACGGAGCTAGTCTAAATTTAAAAAAAAAGCACAATATATTTAATTATAATTTAATTATATATATTATATATATATATATATATATATATATATATATATATATATATATATATATATATATATATATATATATATTTGTGTGTGTGTGTGTGTGTGTGTGGATTTTTTACGCGCAAATTATATATCATACAAAGGAAGATGGTTAAGGGCGAAGCCGCAAGGAGATAACTGCACACACGTGTTTCAAGCTTATTATCTCTCATCAGTACGGTATAGCCAGGTGGGAAACACGTTGGAAAAAGAACTAAAACACACGGAGTCAAAACAGGAAACCAGTGCACAGTGTTAACTTCATTCGGAGGACCCTCAATTCGAGGTCAACAACGAAAATCGCCACGGAGATAACAGAAATCACCCTCGTGAACGTCCGAAGCGCAGGAGTTATACGAATAACAGGATTCTTTACGCCGCAAATTGTATACCATACCAAGGGAGAAGGTCCACAGCAACGCCGCAAGGAGACAACCGCATATACATGTTTCAAGATTTTTAGCTCTCATCAGTACAGTATTGCCCAGTGAAGCTGGGAAACACGCTGGATGAAGGGAAAAACACAGAGTAACACCAGGCAACGAGTTCACATTTGTAGCTTCATTCGGAGGACCCTCGAGGAAAACAACCAAAATCGCCACGGAGGCAATAGAAATCACCTGCTCTGTGTTTTTGTTTCTTCAGCCAGCATATTTCTCATATTTTCTTGGCAAATGTCTTTCAACAGTTTCTATGACAAAAAATTGTAAAATCATGGTTTGACAAAAATATCATATTTTCTTTATCAAAGCGATAATTCCTTAAAAAAATTCATATTGCCTTCCTTAAACATTGATCTCTCCTCTATGTACTATATTTCCATTCCAAATAAGCTTTAATTGGAGACGTTTATCAAGATACAAGGATTATAGAGTATTTTAAATATTTTATCGAATCCCCACTTAAAAAAACACTTCAAAAATTTTTAATCTCATGTCATCTGTCATTATAACCTCGCAATTGTTGAAAAACCATTAAATCGCTTTTCGGGATTTTAATGTCCGACATTTCTCGATCGATAGTTCGGGTGATATGTATTACGCGTCTTATTTGTATTGTTTGATTATCTTTAAATTATGAATATTGCCTGTAGTATGTATTAATCTACGCATGGCAGCTAACTACTTTGTCTTTGTCAGGCATTGAGCTTGAGACACTTAAATAATTTGGAAAAAGTGCCAAATTTTGCTAACCAAGTTATTTGAAATTCACCACAGAGCTTCATTTGCACCATATTAGCTACATGTAGAGTGTCATTTTAGTTACTCTAATACTTAAAAAAATAGAACGCATTCAAAAATATTTTTGTATATTTATTTGAAAAATGTCCGTTATAGTTTAATTACGAACTTGTCCAAGATATCAACAAAATGAAGATGTAGCAAGTTTCGCCCAAATCAGTTGAGTAATTTTTGAGTTATCACTCGGATTCGTATATATATATATATATATATATATATATATATATATATATATATATATATATATATATATATATATATATATATATATATATATATTCATCATGAAAATTCAAACGAACCTTGGAGATGGGTTCTAGGGGCCCTAATTTGCGCCCATTAAAAAAATTAAATCTATCACCATCGTTACCATTCTATCGGTGAATTTTCTTAATAAAAATTCACGAAAATTTGTAATAATCACATATACACATCTTTTACATTTTTACGTGGTTTGCTAAATGTAAAAAGTTAACTTAGTCGCCATAAAATAATATATTGAAGCAAATTTTATGGTAGTTAAATATAAACAAAGAACGTTATACAAGTAATAAGCAACTAGAGGACAAGTTATGTGGTCCATGAACCACCTTCTACATGACCAGTGGAACAAGCGGGCCGTCGCGACGCGTGTCGTACACATGTAGACCAGAACGCAATTAATGTCCACTGTAATGCACGAGCTTTGGCTTTGTTTGGCATTGTTTATAGCACCACATACAAAAGCTATTGATTTGGAACCACTATTGCACACACAATCCTGATAAACATTCTCTTTGGTATTCAGAGTGGACAGCAGTAACCTGTCAAAAATAAAAAAACTGCGAGTGATGTTTGGTAAAGAAAGCTAAATTATAATGTTATAAGTATAAAATTTTTTATATTTGACAACGTCTGTAAAAGTTGGATATCAATTAAAATTATGTTAAAAGAGAAAAGGTAAATCTAGACATAGGGGAATTATTTTGACCCGTTGATTTTAGAATGTGTTAACTGAATCAATTACACTCATTTAACAATCTTGTAAAAAAAGGATCTTTCAGAGCCCGCCAACAAAATGTGCAGGTTGTGTAAGTATCTTCAACTGTATCTAATATGTAATAAATGAAAAGGAAATTTTTAATAAATGTGAGAATTTCGTCTTACACTAAGACTCATAGAGTTCGGGACGCAGCAAGTGCGTTATAGTAGTGACTTTTTATAAGAATTGTACACTATTAATATGTGATATTATTAAAACTAATAATTTCAATTTAAAAGGCCAAGAGCCTAATTCGTGCTTACTTGAAGATTTTTTTTGAAACTTGTACCATCGAAACCTTTCTATTATAATCAAGATTTTCTTAATTCTGTGCTCTTCTGTGCTTTTCGTATTAAGCGTTTGGACGATTTTGTTTTAGTCAACCCACTCGAAGTGGCTTTTGCAAACAAAATAACAAAAAAAAAGTTTTAACACAACTTTGTAGTTTCTGCGAAGCCCATTATACTAATCACTAATGAGGAGATCCTGACTTTTGAATTTTGAAAAAAATTTCTTTAAATGAGCGCGAACCAGGCCCCCTAGAATCCATATCCAGTGTCAGTTTAAATTTTTATATGTTTATGTATATATATATATATATATATATATATATATATATATATATATATATATATATATATATATATATATATATATATATATATATAAAAGAAAACAACATTTTCGGGATATATATATATATATATATATATATATATATATATATATATATATATATATATATATATATATATATATAGAGAGAGAGATATCACAACGATAATTCAAAAAACAATGGGCCGATTTTGATCACATTTTTTGAGTACCTTCTTTTTGCAAGTTTATTAGCCAGGTAAATTGGCCCAGGTTTTCCCAAAAATGCTGTTTTCTTTGGGAAAAAAATTACATCTCCGGAAATAGCAAAGTAAGGGCAACCAAATTTGGTACGCATGTTTGCATTATAAAGGGTGTACCGAAATTTAGATATGTAAGTTTAAAAACGAAGAAATTATCGGCATTAAAAAAGGGGTTTTCCTCAAAACATCAAAGTCGCGATTTGAAACGTCAAAATTGGCAACATTTAGGCAAAGAATCTGAGACAAATACTTAATATGTAAAAAAATGTCGCAAGTAGAGTGTTCTGCAAACCCTTAGGTTTCAGCTTCAACCGTCATTGTCCTTCCTTTTACTAAAATATTTCCAGAACTTTTATTTCAAATAGACACTTTCTGTGATGCTTTGGCGGTAGTTGTAGTTTTGTTTATGGTTTAACGGTCTATAATTTTATGCTAATTTTCGTAGAAATGATTCGTTATTGAGGAGACCGCGACTTTTGGATTTTAAAAAGATTTTTTTAAATTAGCGCAAACTAGGCCCCTAGAATCCATATCCGGGTTTAGTTTCAATTTTTATCTGTTTACATATATACAGGGTGACGCATTTCTACGGTTAAAGCTCAATATAATTGTTATTATACAAGCTACAAGAAAAAGTTGTATATATTAATTATAGGGTGTTTTGATCTGCATCTCATAAAATTATTTTGACACTCACAGGATGGCCCATAAGTCGTTGGTGATACCAAAGCCTTTTTTTTGAACACCCTCATATTATTGCATTTTTGCATTTTTTAACGAAATATGATGCATATTTGTAAGAAAAAAAAAAGCCAGACGCACTAAGTGCGTTTTGGCAGCGAATATTCATTAAATGCTAAAAATTTCAATAACTCAATTTGCTATTAACCTAAAATATGGTACATTGTTTCTATTATATAAGGTATACCAGTAACCAGATTGATGCCTGTTTGCATTAAAGAGATATTTGGCATTAAAAATATTTTTATGAAAATTTACTTCCATAACGCACATCTGCGTCCAGATTTTTTTATACATTAGCTGCTTTTATATAGGTTTCACTATGTATCAAAATTTAAGATTCTATCTTAATGGAAAATTGACTTATCGCACCATAACGCACTTTCTGCACCCAGACGCTTTTCCAAATTTATTTACTGTTGCTGTATCCATACTTTTTGTACATGATAAAATATTGTAGCTCTCTACCAAACAAGGAAACCTCAAGTTGATGTTTTGCACATCTTTTAGAAAAACAAAATGAGGTAACAATTAAAACATAAATTTAAGCACTTATCAAATTACGATAGCGTACTTCTCACAAGGTACATACTGTCGCGTTATTCATATACCTATTCTCCAGGCTCGTATGTAGTACTTAAAGGGATCTACCTTCGATTTTAATTGCGCAATCTCCAAACAGACATTAAAACCTATATAACTATGAAAAGTCTGGACGCAGCAAGTGCGTCATGGAAGTGAATTTTCATAAAAATGTTGTTAAGAGCAAATATGTCTTTCTAATGCAAGCAGGCATCAATCTGGTTACCGGTATGGCCTATATAGTAGAAACAATGTAGCATATTTTATCAAAATTACTTATTGTTTGAAAATGTACAAAAATTTTTCGAAAATGTTTTCGAGAAAACTGGTTTCCTAGCGAACAAACTTTAGGTTAATAGCAAATTGAGTTATTGAAAATCGAAAATTGAAAATTCGCTACGAAAACGCATTTGTTGCGTCTCGATTTTTTTCTTACACACACATGCATCATATATCGATAAAAAATGCAAAAATGCAATACTATAAGGGTGTTGGAAGAAACAATTGTAGGAATCACCAACGACATTTTTTTCGTAGCTTGTATAATAACAGTTATATTGAGCTTCACCGTAGAAATGCGTCACCCTGTATAAATGTAAACAGATAAAAACTAAAAGTAAACCCGGAAATGGATTCTAGGGGGCCTAATTTACGCTCATTGGAAGAAATCTTTTTGAAATTAAAAAGTCTCGGTCTCCTCATTAACGAATTTTTTTCTACGAATTTAGCTAAAAATTATTGACCGTTAAACCAAAAACTTAACGAAACCTACAGCCAAAGCATCAACTTAACTAAACCTACAGCCAAAGCATCAGAGAAAGCGTTTATTTGGAATAAATTTTCTGTAAATATTTTAGTAAAATGAAAGACAATGACGGTTAAAGCGGAGACTTAAGGGTTTGCAGCATACTATTTTACCTGTGGCTAATAGATTCGTCTGAAGCCATACCAAAGCTGTTTTGTCACACACACACAGCATACTATTCTTGAGACATTTTCTTTACGCAATCCGTATTTGTTTCAGGTTATTTGCTTAAATATCGTGAATTTTAACGTTTTAAATCGCAACTTTGACGTCTTGAGCAAAACCACATTTTTTTAAATGTCTATAACTTTTTTGTCTTATAACGGACCTAAACTTTGGTGCGTGGGTCACCATTTTTAATACAAACACGCGTACCAAATTTGCTTTGTTATTTCCGGAGAAACACTAAATTTTCCGAGAGAACCTGGGCCGGTTTTCCTGGCTAACGAACTTATCCAAGCCACTTGCAAAAGGAAGGTACTCACCAAACTTGATCAAAATCGGCCTATTATTTTTTATAAACATTGAAAATGGCCCCAGATATGGGTTCTAGGGGTCTTAGTTTGCGCTCATTTGAAGAAATTTTTTCAAAATTGAAAAGTCGGGATTTCCTCTTTAGTGTTTAGTCACACAATCTGATCGGTTATTAGATATAAACTAGTGGACTTGGCGGTGGTCCTAATTCTTTATATTAAAGCTCGGCTCATAACTGGATTGGACCGGGGGAATCCGACTGAATAATTAAAACAAAGCATTTTTTAATCTATTTGAACTGATCAGGTTTTTATGGTTAACGAACTCATCCAAGCTACTTGCAAAACAAAGGTACTAACAAAATTTGATTAAAATCCGCTCATTATTCTTTGAATTATCGGTGTGATACGTATATATATATATATATATATATATATATATATATATATATATATATATATATATATATATATATATATATATATATATGCGTGTGTGTGTGTGTGTGTGTGTAGTGTGTAGTGTGTCCCAGATTAGTTTCTCTATACAGGGATCTTAGCTCCTATTATACCTACAGCAATGGTTGAATGGGGAAAGTATTAGAGGAAGCTTAGTGCATTCAATATCCGGCTCTAGGTTTACGAAAAACCGAAAATGGCGTATTTCGTTTTTCGCCAGTGAATCCGAAACAGTTAGATTGGCAGCTGTCAAAATGTGACATTATTCAGACACGCTTTTAAGAAGAATAAGATGGCGTGTATGACATGTCTCTGACGTCTTTTGTTATCCAGCAGCACACCTCAACCTTTATTTTTCTTGTGGCCGCCATATTGGATTTTTCTATTTTTGAAAAGAGCGCAAAATTACAGTCTAGTGGTGTGTCACAAGTGCGTAAAATATTTGAGTATCATCGAAATATCACACTTCGTAAAGTTGGGTCACATTTTTTCGAAGGAGGCCATGTTTTATTTGTTAGCAAATGACGTTAATAAGTAATGTATTAAACGCATTGAATTTTCAATAGAAAATAAATAGCAAATTAAAATTAATAAGTTACATCTAATTAAGTTTTTAACTGCTTCGTAACTGGTTATTAATTTACAAATTTGCAAAATGACCTCCATTTTCATCGAGACATTTTTGACAATTGGTAACTGTTTTTCGTAAAACACTAACAAGTGTATTTCTGTTAATGATATTTCTAAATGTGTCCAAAACTGTTTGTCTCAGGATTTCTATGGTCATAGGAGGATCAAATTCATATACCTCATTCCTTGTGCCAACATTTAAGGAAATAATTATTTTGTCAAACTGCTTTCTTAAGAAGTTCCTGACTTGAATGGTGTTGTGAGCCGGACATCCATCCTGTTGAAACTAGGTTCTTCTAAACTCATCTTCGGTTAGGGTAGCTTGTAAAGCCGGCACAACCCGGTTTCACAAAAGCTCTCAGTACCTCTCTCCGTTTAGGTGGTAGTCTAACAAAAATGGCCCTATACGTCTATTTCCTGAAATGATTAATAATTTACAATAGGTGCCCAATTTAAAAAATGGTAAGTTAGATTAAATTACCAATGATCCCACACCAAACGCTAATTCCAAATCTGGTTTGTAAACGTCTTTCTGCGACTTTGTGAGGGTTTTCCATAGCCCAATGATGAGCGTTGTGCTTATTCAAAACTCCACAATTCGCAAACCTACTCTCATCGGACCAAAACACATGATTAACAAAATCGTGATTTTCATTACACTTTTTAGTACACTAATCACAGAAGCGCATTCGTCTTTGAAAATCAGTTTCCTTAAGTCCTTTAACTATTGTGGGTTTGTATGGATGGTGCCTGTTCTTTTTTAGCGCTCTGTGTACCGTTGATTTTGACACACGAATTTCCCGTTCTACAGTTTTCACCGATGCACTAGGGTTTTCGTTGACAGCTTGTAAACTGTTTCTGTCGCGATTTTCATTTTGAATATTGTATCCGCTTCTAGATTGTTCGAAGGCCCCATGGTTTATTAAATTAACTACGATTTTTCTGAATTGGGTTTCATGAGGCTGCTATCGTTCGGGGTACATCTCCAAACACCTTGCTGAGGTAATGTCGGCGTTTCTGTGTGACTGCAAGTTCACCGCTAACATGTCAAACTTTTCTTCATTTGAATAGGGAATACCGTCCATTTTCAACAGTTTTCGACGATTTGTGTGTCAGATTTATGATTTTAGTGAGAAACAAGCGTACTACATATTAAAAGACAACTTTGACACATTGCATTATTTAACGTCAAAGTCAGAGCCTCTTTAAATGGAAAAAAATGTTTAACTTCTAAAAACCCAATTTTTGACAAATAAAACATGGCCTCCTTAGAAAAGATTAAAAGTTAACTTCACAAAGTGTGATATTTTGATGATACTCAAATCTTTTATGCACTTGTAAGACATCAAAAAAAGGGGAAATATTACGCTCTTTCAAAAATCGAAAACTCCAATATGGCGGCCAGAAGAAAAATGAAAGTTGAGGTGGGTTGATAACAAAAGAAGATAAAGACATGTCATACACGTTATCTTTCTCGTCTTAAAAAAGTGTCCCAATAATGTCACATTTTGACAGTTGTCAATTTAACTGTTTCAGATTTACTGGCGAAAAACGAAATCCGCCATTTTTTGTTTTTCGGAGATATTTCCAAAAACAATTGATCAATGGTAAATCTAAAGCCGGATATTGAATGCAGTAAGTTTCCTCTAAAACTTTCACCATTTAACCTTTGCTGTAGGTATAACAGGAGCCGAGATCCCTGTATAGAGAAACGAATCTGGGATATTATATATATATATATATATATATATATATATATATATATATATATATATATATATATATATATATACATATATATATATATATAATATATATATATATATATATATATATATATATATATATATATATATATATATATATATATATATGTATATATATAAACATATAAAATTTGAAACTAAACCCGGGTATGTGTTCTGGGGGGCATAATTAGCGCTCATTTGAAGGAATTTTTCAAAATTCTAAAGCCGGGATCTCCTGACTTTCTTAAAAAGAATTCACTAATAGGACGGGCAATATGGTCAAGGCGGTGAACTTGTAAAAAATGTTAGAATATTTTTCTACTTTGTTTAAATAAACAGAACCTTATGCACATAAGTTATACGTTAAAGGATCATAATCTTTGGTTTACATTTTTTAGAAATTATTGTTTATGAAAAGGAAAGAAATCTTTAAAACTTAATTTAACTTCTGCCACAACCTGAAAAGCGGCCATTTTTTGTCTACATTATCAATGTCATTTGCCCAATGTCTTGCAGGCTTATCAAAGGCTATACTGGGCACAAAATTTCTAGCATAAATTAGGTGGTATGCCTTAAAAAATATGTATGCAGAAATAAAAAGTTCGGGACGCAGCAAGTGCGTTATGGTAGTGAATTTTTATTAAATGCTTCAAATTTGAATAACTCAATTTTCTATAAACTTAGAAAGTTTAGTTTTAGCATGTAGTAAGGTCTTTCCTGTGGCAATATATGCACCAAATTTTATTAAAAGAGCTTTGTAATTTTCGGAGAAAAAATTTTTTTTCCAAAGAAAATTTAAAATTTTAATAACTCAATTTTATATAAACTTAAAAATCGAGTTTTGGTACTTGGTAAGACATCTTCTAAGGCAATATATACGTTAAATTTCATTGAAACAGCTTTGTAATTTTCGGAGAAAAAAGTTTTTCCAAAAAAAAAAAAACTCAAAAATTTTCCGGAAAACCCAGTCCGATTTTCCTGGATAACGAACTCATCTAAGCCATTAATAAAAGAAAGGCACTTGCCGAGTTTCATCGAAATCGCTTTATTATTTTTTGAGTTATCGGATGGATACATATATATATATATATATATATATATATATATATATATATATATATATATATATATATATATATATATATATATATATATATATATATATATATATATATAAACATATAAAAATTGAAACAGACCCCCGATATGGGTTCTAGGGGTCCTAGTTCGCGCTCATTTGAAAAAATGTTTGCAAAGTCTCACCATGGATTCCTCTCTATTAGTGATTTTTTTAAATAAAAATTCACTAAAAACTTTTTCGATGTCTTTGCATGACGAACAGAATTTATTGAATTTCATACACAGACGAAAGGTTTTTTTTTCGGCTGACAAATGTCAGAATTGTCTATACACTGACACATTAAACAATTCCATACAAAAATGCTTTCGGCAACTTTCTGTATGCATCACACTGGCTTATAAATTCCTGGTCAAAAATTTAGGAAGCAGGGGCTGAATTTACGATTATGACAAAATTTAGACATTCTAAGTTAATAGGTACTGATTAGTACCCATACCCACTGCCCTTAAATTAATGACTCACAAACTAGAAAGCAATATATCACTAGAGCCGAGGCAGTAGTTCATGAAGTAAACATTGCCCAGTACGAGAGCTTTGCACACAAGCAGTTTGCTAATAAATACACACTAACAAGGTATAGAAGAAATAGAGTGAGATAGTTCCAGGAGTACATAAGCAATGTTGGTTAGCCAAGGGCACTCGGCAGCTCATGTAAGTTTCATGTAGCGTGTACACACAAGATGGCGGTAGCGAATAAACGGACAGATCAAAGACATCGGCTAGACAGACGTGAGGCAATTACAGCCCTTGCAACGCCCTCTTCGCTCGGGAAAATATTGACACAATACAGCGAGTCGACTTAATTAAAGTCTCCGTGTCGAACTGTTCATTTCCTGATAAGGCAAGGATATCGATTGTGTAGACAGAATTATGACATCGCAATAACCTATGAATACAAAGTAGCTGATAAAAATGTTTATCCTCATACCCTTGCGACTGTATCAACCCCAGTTCGCCGGTTCACAGCTTCATAAGCTCCTTTAGCTGCAAATTTTATTCGCGCTCGACATTATTATGGACTAGCTTACTAACAGGCTTCACATCGATTTTTCAAATTGTTACATTATAGAGCGAATAATACTACACCTCGTCGCCTTCGAAAACACAATTTTTTATGCTCACGATTGGGGAAAGAGAGTTGAGAGAATCTTGATATTTTATTATATAACATTAGTAAGTTTTGTTTACCAACATATACCAATATAAAAATGGAGATGTTTTTCGTAAGATATTTTGTAACTGGATATCTGAAAAATTGTGCTGAATGATTTCACTCATACAACAAACTTAGCTGTTTTCAATTCTTTGGTTATTAAACGTTTTTATACATTATACTTTACCTATTAAATCTTCTGCCTGAAAATGCCATAAAGGCAAGATTAGTTGCAAAGAAGCCATGAAATTACTGAGTCGCAGAAAAAAGCAACTAACTGGTTAAAATGTGTTTAAAAATCACCGTTTTGAAACTACTCACTTTGTAAAGTTCAAAATGAGTAGAAAATGTAGTGTAGTGTTTAGAAAGTAGTACATGCGTAAAACTTTGTAGTTGATTTAATTATTTTACGAAATTTTTGAGATGCAAACGTATCAAAACTATTATTACTACCATTACTACTATTACTACTACCTTTTTTACTTATAGCGGAGGTGAATGCTTTTTACGCAGACCGCTGGCTGGCGCTTGCGTGATCTGACACCAACCGGTACTGTGGTGACTCCCCTTCCCTCCAGGTCGGGACTACCCACTAAACACCCCCTTGAAACTTAGAGACGTGGCGGAAACCACGCACTGGCATTGCTTCACCATGTCCCTAACTCTTGTTGTTTTCAAAACATCTACATCCTGTCTTCATCCTCCTTTGACTTCATTATTTCTACAATCCCTCTCTCCACAGTATTCCATACCCTTTCATTTCCCAGCATATGCTCCACCACATTATCTTCTGTTAAATCACTGCCAATCTCTTTATACATTTGTTCTCTAATTTGCGACCATCTTGCGCACTCAAAAACCGTGTGTTCTGGTGTATCTCTGTCACCACAATACGTACAGTCCTCTTTGTCAACTATTTTCGTTTTACTCAGATAAGATCTGAAACGCCAATGACCTGACAGAAATTGGGTAAAATAGTAACCCACCTCCCCATGCTGTCTCGATAGCCATGTCTGTATGTGTGGGATGAGCCTCTTTGTCCACTGGGATGTTGACCTTTCCTCTTCCCATCCTCGCTGCCACTCCAGCATTGTTTCGGTTCTTGCCTTCTTTTTTCTTCTCTTCTATTTTTGTGTCTTTCGTAAGTTACCTCTCTTGCCAATAAGTGTATGTATTGCTTTCGTTGTCACTGTTCTATATGCGCTTGCTGTTCTGATGGCTACCTTCCTCTGTGCCCCCTCAATCTTTTTTCTATACTTTGTCTTTGACAGCACGGCCTTCCATGCAGGTGCACCGTACAGTATGACTGAGTTTACCACCTACACAGCACTCTCCTTCTCCCTGGTTTTGGTCCATCGATATTTGGCATTAGACCCTAGCTTTGCAATCATCATGTCTGCTTTTGCCACTACTTTTTCTATGTGCACCCGCATGTTAATGTTATGTCCTATTTGTATACCGAGGTAGTTTAGGCTTTTCTGCGACTGAATTTCTGCATTCCCCACCTTGATGGTTACTGTTCTTCGACACACTAGCACTAAACTTTAAGTTTTGTGAGGCGCGAGTTGTAGACCACTTTTTTCCATCCAGTTTTCCACCCTTGCCACTGACCAGTTGATATTGTCTTCTATGTCAGCCTTATTACCTCCGCTTACAACCAGTGCCAAATCATCTGCATAGCCTATAATAGCTGTGTTGTTTACGGACTCCAGGCTAAAGATCTTATCGTAATACAAGTTCCACAGCGTTGATCCCAGGACCGACCCCTGAGGCACGCCACATGTAACCTGCATCCGATATTTCTGTCCATTCATTAGCTGTCTGTTTTCCAGGTAACTACATACCAGTTTCAGCACATATGGTTCAACCTGCCTCTTTCTTAACACTTCGTATATGCCTCTCCACGGTGCTGTATTGAACGCGTTTTTTACGTTCAATGTTACCATGGCCACAAACCTGTTTTTATTGCCTTCTTTCCTTGCCACGTCCTGTACCTTCTTTACAGCATCCATCGTCGAACGCCCCTTGCGGAAGCCAAACTGATTGTCTGCTAACCCTCCTCTTCTCTCGATTTCCTTTTTTGGTCTGTTGTTTATTACATGTTCATATAATTTTGCTATTCCATCTTCCAGGAATATAGTTCTGTATGACTTCCGTCCTCCCGTTTTCTGTGGCTTTTCTAATAATACCAATTGAACAGTCTTCCATTCTGACAGAAAACTTCCATCACTGATTAGTTTATTTATCGTAACTTGTAATATCTCCGGGTTCTGTTCTGTTACTGCTTTAAATACCTCGATCGGTATACCATCCGGGCCTGCAGCTTTACCAGATTTCATCCTTTGGCCTGCTTCCCTTATTTCTTCATCTGTACAAGGTGAGATATCCTCCAACTTCACCTCCACTCTCGGCCATTCCTTGACTTCGTGTTTAGGAAACAATTCCTGCGCTATCTTATTTTGTTCGTCATCACTTATTGTCATTGGTGTTCTTGTACTAATTTTACCTGTGACAATCTTGTACCCTAGTCTCCAAATATCATCACCTATTTCTTTACAAAGACAGTCCCAGACCTGTTTCTTTGCCTTTATTATTGCTGTCTTTAATTCCTTCCTGCTTTCCCTGTATTGATTCTGTGCTTCCTCTTCATCACTACCTGTGATGTTTTTTTCTTATTGATTCTAGTTACCTTCCTTCTCGCCTTTGTAGATTCGATCCTGATTTTGGCGATCTCTTCATTCCACCAATATGCACCTTTTCGTCTGCCGTATTGATGTTTCCTTTTCAAGCACACATCACACGCTTTTTCTAGTGCTCTATTCAGGTCTTTGACACTGCCTTCATAGCTTTTCTGCTTCGTAAGTCTCTCTATTTCTTCTAGTAGTTTCCCTTTATATCCAGCCTTATACGTTCACCCTTTGATTTTTCTGGTTTGCTGGGCCCTACTTATCGGCTCTGATATCTCAAAAAGGATATTTTTGTGGTAGCTCAGGTTCTCCTCGTTCTCCACATGCCAGCCTCTCACGTATCTCTGCAGACTTGATGAACACATGGTTACGTCGATATATGACGATCCTACATTCCTTTCGAATGTTGGAAGTCTACCATCATTCAATATAATATAGTACGCTTGGAAAATCCATTCTGTCAACGCTTTCCCCTTTTTGTCTTCTCTTGCCGAGCCCCAACTATAGGCTTTCACATTAAAGTCCCCTCCAATTAATATCTTCTTCTTATGTTGCCTAATGTCTCTGTTTAAGAAGGTTAGAAATTTCTGGAAGTCTTCTTCTCCAATTGCAGGTGATACATAGCAGGAGTAAAGTACTATGTCAATCATTTCAATCCATACATAACCTTTACCCCTTCTCATTCTGTATACTTGTGTTTTGCTATTTGTAACATATATTGCTTCATCTACATTTTCGTCTGTTGCCCATTTGGCGTTTGTCACCACCATGTGTTTGTTGGGTTTAGCTGTTATTGCTAATGTTATGTCTTCCCTATTACATTTGTTTATTAATAAATCCATCGCCCTTTTGCCCCTATCCACATTTACTTGGAGCACCTTCATTTTAGTTTTATTAATCTTTCCGTCTTCTCTTCTGTAGCGTCCGTACATGTTCTCTGTACTTAGGACAGTTCATAGATTCTGCTATATGTCCCTCAGCATCGCATAAATATCATCGGTGCGCATTTTCGCATTCCCTTCTTTTATGGCCTTTCCCACCACATTTGTGGCAAAATTCCTCTGCGTCTTTTGTTGTGCATTTCTTTGCAATATGTCCTATTCTATAGCATCTATGGCACTTAGGAACTATATAAATTTCCCTTACACGCCATCTACGCCATCCTTCTCCCACTTTTTTACCCTCCTACAACTTTCTGGCTGCATCCTTTTGCAAGGTAACAAACGCGTGTTTATAACCACTTTTGTTTACCTTATCTGATAATTTAATTTCTAGGCTTTCCTCCTGTCCTTGCTTCACGGCCTTTTTTAGCACCTCTTGAAGTTAATTTTTCTCATTTATATCGAGTATCATGACCGTCCCCTTTTTCTCTCTTATTTGCACTTTCACCACTTTTTCCAACTTTGTAGTAAGTTGTTTTTAAATACCTGCTTCTGTGTTTCATCCTTCCCTCGTATCATTATCTGCACGTTATTACTGCCTTTTTTGTTTATTTTGTAAACTGTTATTCCCTCTATGTTTACATTCCTTTTAAGGCTCCTAATGACGTCCGCATAGGATTTTCCGGCTAGTGGTTTCAGAATTATTGTTTCGTTTTTTCTGTTTTTCTTATTTCCGGCTGTTTTCATATCACCTTCCCCTCTTATCGTTTTCTTACTTGCTTTCTTGTTTCTTCAGAATTGTATTTCTAGGCTTTCCGGTCTCGTTACATATTCTAGTATCTTTCTTACATTCAGGTCTGGTACGCCATTTGCAGTAGTGCACATTATTTTCCCCCTCTTATTGCCCTTTATCTTTCGCAGTGTCTTCTGCAGACTATCTCTCAGCCTAATTTTATCTTCCGTGGTTTCTCTTCCCTCTGATGTCATAATACGTGTGTCTTTCAGAACTGTTTCTGTTCTTCTGTCATCAATCACAGGGCAACAGCCCTCATCTTCAAGAAATATTCGATTTCATTCTACACAACATATCATTTTCCCTGCTTCCAGTTTACCCTCACTTATAGCATTTTCCACCTGTGGATTACGTTCAACAAACTTTTTCACACTATCGTCGTCTTGTTCTTTTCCTTTCCTAAGAATAATTATTTATTGGTCATATTCTCTTGGTTTCCCTGGATCTCTGTATATCTGACATCTTTTGTAGACTTCCTCCGGCCAATCAGTATTTATAAGTTCTAGAAAACGTGCTTCATCGAGTTCTGTCTCCAGTTCCTTTTCTAACTTTTCCACCATCTGTCCGTTCTCTTGTCCCGCTTTTGGGGACCCAATTATTTTTACGAATTCTTCCGTTATCTCCACTATAGACTGTGTCGATAAAGGCAATCGTTTGGTATAGTCATCAAGTTTACCAATCGCTGTCTTAATTTCTCTCTTTGTGTTCGGAATTTCTTTTATCAATCCCTTCAGTTTCTTCACTTCTTCGGTTGTTCTTTTCACTGGTTCTTTTAGCATATCGTTTTGTTTCTCTACTCTCGTCGGGAACGAATTTTGCTCTTTTATATCCTTTTCTGGTGTTTTCAATCTCTTTCATTTAATATCTCTACCGCTCTGATCGTTGGTTAGGACAAAGTTGCTTTTTTCTTTACTGAAGTCCTCCTCAGTCTCCTTTACCCCACGCTCTGTCCAAGAGAGAGAGAGAGATCTTCTTGGCGGAGTGCGTCTGAGAGAAGCTCTTCTCTTGAAGGGGTCTATTTCTTCACCTTGTGTGGCCCCAAAAATTGATTCGTATATTTCCTAGTCTTTCCTTGCTATTGCCCCTAATGGGTCCTGCTGGTTGTCGACAATCCCCTGGCAGTAGTTTGCTACCGACCGGAACTGGGATCTCTCTCCTCTGCTCCGTATTCTGTTTCTGCTTGTTTATGTCAGCCATATTTGTTGTGTTTATTTCAAGTCCATGTCCATAGCGGTCGTCATCAGGCAGTCCACATCTTTTTTAGCGGTATATGGAATGAAACCTAGCCCTAGGTAACCCTAATAGCATCGGTGTCAGAAAAGAACAAGAGTCGGCCGATAGGTGGATAAATAGAAGTCTGGCCAGATAGGAAAGATGAAAGGAAAGGGGCCTCACCCAAGACAAGTTGAAGACAGGTGAGTAGCCCAGCTCAGGTGTGTTTGCGCTTAGGTGCTCATGTGTATGTGTATGAGTGTGTCAATGTTAGTGTTTGCGTGTGGTGTGTGCACCACCGTAGTCGCTATCCACGATCTCGCAAGACGCGAGTCCCTGGGGGTTACTACTACTTACTTACGCAGACAAGCCTGAACTACCTCGGTATACAAATAGGACATAACATGAACTTGGGGGTGCACATAGAAAGAGTAGTGGCAAAAGCAGACATGATGGTTGCAAAGCTAGGGCGTCTGATGCCAAATATCGGTGGACCAAAACCAGTTAGAAGAAGAGTGCTGAGTAGTGTGGTAAACTCAGTCATACTGTACGGTGCACCGGCATGGAAGACCGTGCTGTCAAAGACAAAGTGTAGAAAAAAGATTGAGGGGGCAATTCTTAAACAGAAATGCTAAAACGAATAGGGGTTATGTAGAAGAAATGTGGTAAGCAGTATGTTTAACAAAACCTCCAGTGTGTACTTTAACCGCCGTTGCCCTTGATTTTACTAAAATGTTCGTAGAAAATTAATGACAAATAGACCATTTCTCTGATGTTTTAGCACAAGTTTAAGTTATAGAGTTCACGATTTGAGAGTCTATTCTTTTTAGAGAATTTTTGTAGAAGAAACCCACGCGTGAGGAGACCGCCACTTTTTATTTTTAACTTTTATGGGCTTAATTATAAAACTAAATTTAAAAATACTGTCGCAGAAAGTACATTATGGTAATCATGATCAATAGCCGTTATAAAAGAAATATTGACGCAGTAAGTGCGTTATGGTGACGACTAAGGTAAAGACTTAATTAAACACTAAATCTAAAAATACGAATGCAGCAAGTGTCTTTTCGTAACGAATGGGGCATCAATATATATTATGAAGCAAATGCTGACGCGTGTCACGGTAACGAATAATATACTATAACTTACTATGAATGAATACTAACACAGGAAGTTCATTATGGTAACAAATAGTTTGTTTGGTCCCTACGAATCACAGATACTGTTCTCACCATAATTTCTGGACAATCTTTTGATTTTACCAAAAAGAAATAAACATAAAGTATCTAACGTGTGTACATTTTTACCGTAACATTTATACACAAACTAAGTGTATTTGAAGCACTACTTATACTACCTTGTTACCATAACGCACTTGCTTTGTCAATGTTTTTCTTTATGAAGGAGAGCAATGGGGTAACCATAAAATAGTGAACTTCTATTTTATATATGTTCCTTTCATGTAATCAAAATACGTATTATAAACTTTATTATATTTATTATTACAAATTAATTATTATTATTGAGTCGATGAAGAGAGTCACCTCGTACACTGGAACACAGAAAATCATCTACGCAAGAATCTGATCGCTAACAAGAGCAAAACTGTAGTGTACATCATTTATAGGAAAATTCGCTACCATAACGTACTTGCTGCGTCCAGACTTTTATATATCATATAGCTTAAGGGGCGGTATATTGATATTAAATCAAATATATCAGTGCACCACTCTGAAATTTATTTAGGTATTTATTTCCTACAATATATTTGTTTGGGGACAGTCAGTAGGTCTTTTTTGTTTGAAAACGAATCCTCTGCATTATTTGCGACCACAAAAACCACTAGTCTTGTAGAGTGCTCTTTAGGGAGAGGGAAATGATGACTCATACAGAAATTCGGCTATATAAATATTGATATATAGGAATAAAGTATAAAAATATAGAGAAAAATATTTGTTGTCAAAGTTTTCTAATTTACATTTATTTATTTTAGTGAATTTTCATTAAGAAAATTCACTAATAGAGAGGTATCGATGGTGAGACTTTCGGAAAATTTCTTCAAATGAGCGCGAACTAGGTATATATATATATATATATATATATATATATATATATATATATATATATATATATATATATATATATATATATATCCAACCGATAACTCAAAAAATACTTCACTGATTTGGAGGAAATTTGGCAATTACCCTTATTTTGCTAATGGCTTGGATAACTTCGTTCATCAACTCTTAACGGTCAATTTTTCTTAATAAATAATTAAAAGTATTTTTTTTAAACGCAATATCTCTCAAGTGATTAAAACGAAAATTTACAGCTTGAAAGAACGTAGACAGGCGTGGTTGTGTACCAATTTTCAAGTCGTTTGAGCAAAATAAAATAAAGTTACTCGAAATTAATAATAAGATAATCCTCGACATCACTTCAGATTCTGTAATGCAATATCTACAATGTTGGACAAAGACAGATGACGTTGTCAGTACTGCTATGCTATTTAAATAAATCATAGATAAAAATCTAAACAATGGAAGTTATTGCAAAATGTCAGACTGGAGAACATTGTGAAAGATATGACATGGGCGCCATCTCGGTGCAGCCCTAGGTAGTATGTTGTCACGACAGCTCTAGTTTACACAAAATTTTATAGATAGAGACTGTGTACAATGTACAAACAACTAACAATTTTGTAAATTGTCAGCCTTGGACCATATCTTTCCTGATACCAGGACAAAGCTTGCGCTAAAAAGCGCTAAATTTGAGCATGCGAATGTATACTATTAAATAAAACATTTAATGAAAATGATTCAATTTATTGAAAAGCAATCTAGAACTACGTTTCTAAATAAATATTAAGCTTTCCATTCTTCACGTTCACGATACTTAAAATTAAAAGCCATCTATCTCTCCTAGTTAAATCTAACCACACATAGCTATTTGTCAGAGAAGCGTGTACGCTTTGCGCATTGCATAACCTCGAGATCGACTCCGCTGATGCTAGTTGCTAATATATTATTAGTATCTTATAATATAAAACTAGGTAGATATATTCTAAGGACAATACAAAAAGTAGGTAAATATTAGCCCAACTCTTAATTTTAACTTAACTTTAACAAAATGACTGTAGTACTATATTATGATTGTAACATCAAATGAAGCAAATATGAAAGTGATATGTAAACTGCATGTAGATTGTAGATATTATATGTATTACCAAGTGAACTCTATACAGAATTCACTGGTAGGTATTACCAAAGTGAAACCAGGAAGAAATGTACCTACCTCAAACTGTAATTTATGTCACAATTTGTATAAAAATACATATAATAAGTGATTGGAATTTACACACGTCATGGTTGTCATGAAAATAGATTCGCTAAAATGTGAGCGTATCAAT
The DNA here is from genome assembly GCA_964006375.1 of Tillus elongatus. NCBI lineage: Eukaryota > Metazoa > Arthropoda > Insecta > Coleoptera > Cleridae > Tillus > Tillus elongatus. The sequence continues at coordinate 117,584,071 of OZ023263.1, forward strand.
TTCAAGTAGGAAGTTCCTGAATACGATATTCAAGATATTATCAGACTTAAAAGAGAAAACAACAAAATCATTTAACCCATTATTATTGTCAAGAATAATAATGGCAGTACCTCCAGGACCGACAACTTAACGAAAATAAATGTCAGCAGGTAGTAAAACTTTATAATATTAAACGGTTTAGTCAAATTTCAAAGTGGTTGACTGTTTATTAAATAAGATAATTGTTATAATTAATAAGATATTGATTAAGAGAGAGGCCTCTATAAAATTCAGTCCACATTTTAAGTCGAAGTAGTTAAAACGAATGTTGAAAAAGTGTTAATAACTTGTTTCGATAAAAATATATTTTTTTAAGAAATATCATAGTTTATTTGAGGAACTTGGGAAAAATTTTATAGCATCAGTTAATAGGAAATAATTACTTAAAAGGGAAAATAATAAGTAGCCCCCTCAGATAGAGAGAGAGAGAGAGAGAAAATTGAACCGAAGTAAGAATAATCATATAAATTAGTTTTAAATGTACATTTCTTTAGTCGATTGGCAGAATTGATAAATATACACAGTTTTCTATAGTATTATATGTAACATTAAATACAGGGTTTTAAAAAAGGGTACAGAAATATTAATTGAATTTCTTGCCAAAATTTGATTTTTTTAACACTCATTTATTTAAATTAATAAGTAATAAAAAAGGAAAACACACAGATAAAACAATATATTTATTTAAAAGAACCACCATAGCAAATAATACATTTTTAATTAAAATTCAGTCAATATACAAAATAAAATAAAAATACGAATACAATTACATGCAATTACATGAAAATTAATATACATAAATACAAAGTATATAAAGCGATATAAACATGACAAATTAACGTACAACGTTGGGGCTCTGACAAGTCACACAAAAACTTATAAAAGTATAAATGTATACAACGAGAGCCCATATATAAATAATAGAACTATATATATATATATATATATATATATATATATATATATATATATATATATATATATATATATACGTACATATATGTATGTATCCAACTGATAACTCAAAAAGAAATTTATCCGATTTTGATGAAACTTGATAGTGATCTTTCTTTTATTAATAGTTTGGATTTTCTCTGAAAATAATTATTAAAAAACAAAGATATTTTGATAAAGTTTGATATGTGTATTGACCTGGTAAAGCCCTTACTACGTTCCAGAATTCAACTTTGTAAGTTTACAGAAAATTGAGTTATTCAAATTAAAACATTTTATGAAAATTCGTCACCATAACGCACTTGCTGCGTCCAGAATTTTTATTGTGTGAAAGCATAACAGGATTGTTGTTGGAGCGGCATCTGGAATGTATTTTAACAATAGTTGGTTTTCAGTTATGTTTAAATACTATTGCGTCATTTTTATTTAGATATCCAGAAAAGAGGCAACCCAGTACATCTACTTTTTACCGAATTAAAAAGAATTTACATGGTCACGGATTATTTAACAAACCTTGTTCAAAGACATATAATAAAGAAAATAGAGAGGTGGAGAACTCACAGTTTTGCCCAATGTAGAAGCTTACCCTACAAACTGCTGTGGAGCCATTGAAAGGAGCGTAGGAATTCCGAAAGGTAAAGTTAAGAAAATGCTAAGAAAACACAAATACCACCCATACAAATTTAGGATTGTCTAGCACCTACACCCTGGGGATGCTCAACGTCGGATACTCTTCTGCAATCGGTATCAGGAAAGATCTGATATGGTTAAATATTTTGCAATGAGGGTTATATGGTCAGACAAAGCTCATTTTACTGGTTCTGGTATTCTTAATAGGCACAATAGCAGATTCTGGTGCCACGAAACGCAATACCAAATATTTCGCAGAAGACATCAAGGAGGTTTGGTCTAAATGTGTCTTGCTTCATATTAGAAACACAGATAAAATTTTATATATTTAAGAGAAACCTGACAGCCAATTGCTACGTTGAAATTTTGGAGACAGCTATACCTGAATTGCATGATGATGTTCCTTTAGGGCATGAAAACGAAATTAATTTCCAACAGGACGGGGCTCCTGCACACAATTATCAAACGGAGAGGTTATTTCTGTAGAATAATTTTCCAAATCAATAGATCGGAACCAATGGGCCTATGAGATTGCCATCTAGGCCCCCAGACTTGTCCATATTGGATTTATTTTTATTGGTATATCCGGAGAATCAAATTTACAAACCTCATTATGATAATATTCTAGATTTAGGAAACGCAATAAGATAAAGTTTTTGCTACTTATAAAATCATCCCGTTGGTTTGCTTAATTCCTGAAAATCAATAGAAAAAGTATGCCAAGCGTGCATACAACAAAAGGGTAATTATTTTGAACAGCTCTTTTTAATTTACTAGATTATTTTAGTGCTTATCTTACGATTTTCAAAGTTTGTTTTTGCTAATAGGCTTATTGGATAATAATTATTTATTAATGTTATGTTTTTGTTACATAAATCTAGGTAGGTGGAACTCTTTTGTGAAAGATTAGCAAAATATATATTGATAAGTTAGTTATTATCAAATAATTTTCTCGATTTCTTGTCATTATATTAGCACATAGAAATAAATAAACAGCAGCGTTTTTTTTTTGCTTGGCCTGCTACAAAACTTCAAATGCCAATTACAAAAATTAGGTTTAATAAAGTAGATCTATAATGTTCTATATTTTTGAAAAGCTTGTGAAAATACGAATGAATTTCTTGACAAATATACGGAGTGCTCCATTATGAAAAACGAAACAGTGGATAATGTTTAAAAAACAGTAACATTTAGAAAAAAAGCAGCTACGCCACTAGATTTTACATTAGGAGCTCAAAAAGGATTTGTTTCTACCTTTTTGACAAGTTGTCAGACAACTGAAATACGAGGGGTACCTGAAAATGCAATATTTTGAATAGCGCCCTATAGCTCGGAAACGAATTGCGGTATGACAATTTTGTTTGCGGCATCTTTCGTTTTCCAAAAAAATAGCTAAGGTATGACGCCGCGCTTCCTTTTATACCAGATGACAAATGCTCAAATAATTCCTAACCTATTCACAAATCTAATTTGTCATTGGCATAAGCTAAGTTACCGGGAAGTTAGAGGGCCGCCAGCTTTTATACAGTGGAGATGGGCGTGGGTCAAAATAATATGTTAACTAGGGGCGCCACTTGATTGTTTAACCTCCACTCCCGGATATTCTAATAAGATGTTCACTAATATGCTTCCTTGCCCATATCCAACACAACCAAGAATTCTTGGATCACACTAGCAACGATAGCCAACCACAATCGAGCACAGGAAGCTACAAGGGAGTTATAATTATGGTAACACAACTAAATTTCAGAACGGTATGGTCTCATAGACTCACAGGTAAAGGTAACGGTAATGATCTAATTATCAACAGCCCTGAAAACAAAACACAAACACAAAACCAAAACACACCTATAATATGATAAAATAAGGACTTTTATTAAGCTTCTTTGGCATACAAGAAATTATTAAAAGCTGTTCCAAAATTCTGATCTAAAATAAAAAGTCTCTATTATCTAACTGAAATGGCTTACTACCAAAATAATCAAGATCTTTAATGAGTAGGAATGAATGTACTCCAACTATAATTGTTCTATGGAAAAATTCCACTTTTCGTGCACGCAAAGCTTACAACGTATTTTCCCCAAATAATAATTAATTACACGTTAATTAAGGTAAGTGGCCTGATTAAAGATCAAGTCCCAAAGAATAATCAATAAGCTTGACTAATGCTAACAATATATGATAAATGGTGGTACTATCAAAAGTGAAGCAATTATATTAACAATGGTCTCATAAAAATCTGTACCACATTTATTGAAGTTTAAATAAATTAAATTCAGTTTGATTTTAGCAAATTTAACAGATGTGAATATTTAAAACTTTAGCTTATCAAGATTGTCTCTCTTATCACTTTATTCTTTATCACAAAACGGAAAATTCTTACTTGAAATTCCTGGACTTCTAGGCCCTAACATTACCAACAATTTGTTCTTGACTAGCACATAAAAACTCAATTTAATTCAATATCCATACTCCGTTCGGTACATGAAAATTCGCCATTCCATGCGAGACTTATTCCACTAAAACTCTCCTATGATACGTGACTTTGCCAACGGTACTGCCCAATACAAAAACTGGCCGATACAATAACTGCCCAGCACAAGAGTTTTATACCTGATACTAGGAATTTTCTATCCAATACTAGAACTCTCTATCCGATACTAGGATTACTCAACACAAAAATTCTTCCAGCCGGTACAAGGATTGCTCTATCCGGCACAAGGACTTTCCACCCGATACTAGGAATTTTTCATCCAGCACAAGGATTGCCCAACACGAAAACCCTAAAAACAATAAGTAACGGAATGCTAGAGGTGTTATAGTTACGAGAGAGGATGATTTCTTACCTCCAGAGAGGGAAACGAAACTCCAACAACGTGACAAGATCAATGTGGTCCTTATATCCCCTCAAACGGGTATCTCTACAGTCTTCAGCACCAAATCCGTACATTACGACATCACCAAAAGACTGCAGATATGTTCTGAGTGCAATTAAATCCACTAAGGGGGATAATTAATATCCAACTTGCTTCTCAGAACGAACCACGTGTTAACTCCAACAATTGCCAACGAAATCTCTCTCTCGAACCTTCCGGAACATTCGCATTTCCTACCTGACAGCTGGTAGCGCCACTCGTTCTCTCTCACTTTATCCCATACGTCCCCAGCCATCTATCCTTCTCAACATGCGGACCATTCTCGAACCACCGATATTCTTAACTGCAACGCAAGCGTGGCAGCCGACACGATATACCAGGGGTAGTACAAATAAAAATGATTTAACGAAAGATCTCAATTTTATTCCGTATACGAGGGATAGCCAGAAGAAATAACCACGATCGTAGCCAATAATTCTCTGTTCAAAGCAGAGGAGGAACCACAAATACGTCCAAACTAGCTTAGTTGTTTAGCTATTCAATTTATACTGTTACAAAGGTTTGTCAAAGCCGCAGGATTCTATCATTACTAATCGGTGGACCACCTGGGTAGACGAGTTGGCAAAGGATTCTATGGTGCGTGTCGAAATGCTAGATTATAAATATTCTTATGGGGATTTATATCCATTCTTAAATAGATCATATAAAGAAGAATGGTCTTTACAATATAAAGGTGAACATAAGGGAATTTACTACAAGACAATATAACCTAATATTCCTGTTAAACCTTGGTTAACAAACTCAACAATAGATAAAACTTTTGTCAACAAAATTTGTAGATTGCGATTTAATCACTCCTTGGTACCAGAGCACCTTTTTCGGCTGAACCTACGCAGTAGTCATTTGTATGATTATGATTGGCGACAGCCAACATATTCTTCTGAACTAGGAATTAAATAAACATAAGATTGATCGTTTTACAAACAAAAAAATGTAGATTTGAAATAACTGTTCCGTTTAATTTGCCACAATTGTTAGAAACAAAAAGCCTTGTTATACCAAGCAATTGTTGAACATGCTAAGGCTCTAAATATTAGATTATTATATGTTAAATCTTTACAACTACCTATTTTTAAAATTTGTATACTTTTTTTTTGATAATTGAAATCATCCTATAGTTCGTAATTTAACGCTGTATTAGTAACAAGATTTACCTATTATTTTTCCTTATGTATTATACCCTCTCGCTAGCGGCCCTGTCGTGTGTTGTTAAGTTGTCGTGATAGGCCCCAAGGCATGAAGATATGTGTCCCTGTACAATCCTAAATAATTTAAGGAAGAAAAGGAGAGTAATATATGTGTGTATGTATATGTATGTTTAGATAAATTAAGTAATATATATATATATATATATATATATATATATATATATATATATATATATATATATATATATATATATATATATATATATAATATTGCTTAGCTGTTTTAGATTTTAGAAAACCTTATGTAAAAAATCAGTAGAACACAGATGGAGATTAAAATATTAGAAAATGAGCGGATGGCCAGAGTAGCCTCAGTCAAAACATGATCTCACACACACACATATCATTACTAATAAACGAGATACCCACCAATTGCCGCCAAAATAGGGCACCCTGTACAGTCTGAAGGGCAGCTAAATTATGCATGAATCATAAAGGTTTTTAACCTGCGCAACGTGATTAGTGCACGAAACCAACAGCTTTGCGGCCTCTTTAAAGATCTGAACATGCAGACATTCCGTTTTTTTAACGTCGGTTTATTTCCGCGACTATGGCCAATCACCGACGCAAGGGAGCAGTTTCACCTCACTATCCTGGAAATTTTTCTGAACCTTTGCCTTTTTGTAAGGAGGTTGGGGATATTTAACGTGCCCAACATCGCACGGACACGGAGTTATTAAGTTTGATCAAATCCAATGCCACAACCTCGGTAGATCTTAATTTTACAGTATATACTGAAAAAGTAAAATAAGCCAATAATTATTGGCTTTAGAGCGACACCTTATCGGCAAATTTATTAGCACTAAATCATCGAGGCTGCTTCTCATGACATAGCGAAATATTATAAGCATGAAAATAATAAAATATTATCAACTACTTTCACAATTACACCTTAGTAATTATTTATTTTTATATATGTTATAAAAATGGCAGTCGAGAAGTCTTATTGATGATTTCGTTTTTTTTTTTAGAAATCTGCCGGAATTTTACGTACTTTGATTTAAAACTGTTTTGAAAATAATTAAATTAACAAACCTAAAACACCCGATGTTTAATACAAATAAATTCTGATACATTCCCACAATATCCGGATATAAATTGACGTTGATTGATGATCAAAGAAAGACAGCGAGATATATCACCAGAGTGGAATGTCAAAATATTTCGCTAGTGGGAGATAATTGTGCGTATATAGAATTCCTTACAATGTTGGGGTCATATACGACAAGAACAAAGGTGACCATTTGACAGCAATACCTCATCGGTAGCCATCCTTAAATACCAGACATGCTTACGGCTATATCACGCAAAAAATTCAATATCTTAGGAGGCATTGAAGTTAGTCAATAGCTGGCATTGTGTGGTTCGATTCAGGATACATTCCACCGCTGGAATAAGCGACGTCTACCCCCTTCCCTTTCATGCCAACATGACGCTCACATCTACAGCTGTCAATTATATGATGCTTCATGTCACAGCAATCTGACTGATGCGAGATATTCTCACTTCATTTGAATACCATTACAACCACTGCTGCATTTTCTACGCTTTCAATCAAGTTATGATATGCACAGTATTGCACAGTTTTATGCAGTATATAGTGCTTATCTCCTTGCACACAGGATGTTTCAGCTTACGGTTTATTCTATTTCGCCATTTGGGGACTATTAATTATAAATTGTCTATATTAATCAAATAAGCCCATCGTGGTTTTGCTTGCAAAATATACACTTCTCGTTACTGGACCATTCCAAGGTAACTGTTGATCTCATATTGTTTTAACAGTTTTGTGACAATTTAATGTTTGTTTCCGTTACCAACATTCCAATAACAAATCTCGCAACGATTTTTTAGACTGTATTTATACATTCTAATCTTTACATAATTTTCTAAATAGTACTCGAGCAGCCGGTACGCTCTTGTAGCGAATTTTCAGAAAAACGACATAAACAAAAGACGTTCAATTAATTAAAATTAATTAGGTAGACAAAATTTTATAGCTTGAATCAGAATTTTCGGGATCCAAGAAACTTTGTTTCAAATATTTCAACTCCAATAAAGAACACTTATGCATTTTAACGTTGGTGAAATTTGTGAAAAAGCTGAATGCGGAGTTTTAATATCCACTTGCAAACTAGGCCCACATCTGGGGTCACTTACAATATTTTTATGTTTCACGACGGTCACTAAAAAAATATTGAACCGATGTTAATTAAACTTTGCACGCGTATTGCTTTGGTAAATGGCTTGGATAATTTCGTTAGTCAAATGTGACTGGTTTTTCCGGGAGAATTTTGGGTTTTTTATCGGAATTTATTTATCCTGGAAAATAGCAAAAATGTTTAAACCAAATTTGGTCCGTAAGTTGCTCATATCCCAGAGGTCCCAAACTACGAGGCCTAACCGTTTATGATATAAAATTAAAACATAAACCAGACCACGAAATGGCAGCAAAGAAAAATTGAAAAAAAAACTTATTGGCAAAAAATGTGACCCCAACCGTAAAACTTTGAAAGATACCCTGTATTTTCTTTTATAAGATTTATTGTGATTTTCAATTACCTATTCAATGCTTTTTTTCGAATAAAAATAGGTTAACAGATAGCTGAGAAAATCAACATTTATTCTTCATATCGAGTTAGCCCTGAAAAATTAGGTAAATGAGAAATACGTTTAAAACAGAACAAAAATAAAGGTTATCAGCATAAATAAATCTACACTAAGAAATGTTTAAATTGTAAACCTCCAGCAGCAACGCAAGCTTCAAGTCTTGCCAGCAAAGTTCACATGCATGAAGCTATTATCATTTGTTGCGTTATTTTGGGACAAGCATTGCTAATTTTATTCTTCAGGTCCTCTATGATATTGGGTTTACTGAAATACATCATATTTTTTGAGGTTACCCCACAAGAAAAAATCCGAGGGGGAAAGATCAGGTGAATGTGCAGGCCATTTTATTACGGTCGACGCATTTTCGATTAAATTAGCTTGGAACCTATTTTGAAGGAATTTAGTAACGATGTGAGTATTGCGAGCAGGTGATCCATCTTTCTGCTACCACATTTGTTGTCCTTCAGCCAACGGTATTTTTTCTAGAAATTTGGGTAAAATGCTTTATAGAAAGTGCAGATTTCATTCTAATGTCAAAATTCCTTCGTAAAAATAGAGCGCAATTAGCCATCCATTCAATAATCCACACCAAACATTAATACTCCAAATGCAATGAAATCTGGTCTCCATTATCCAATGTGGATTAACAGGAGATCAATAATTGGAATTATGCTTGTTAATGATACCGTTATTGTGGAACTTGGCTTTATCGGCTCACATTATTGCACATTATTTTACCAAGAAAGGCTGGATCGTCTTCAAACTTAACTAGTGTTTTTGCAATAAATTGCAAGCGTCTGTCAGCGATAGCCTGAATGGAGTCACTACGCTAGATGAACTTTGTAAGGATCGTTTTTAGAATCTTGTAAAATGCGTTCAACAAAACTTTTTGTTATACCCAGTTCCTCAAAAATTATTCGACTTGAAACATGAAGATTAAAATGTACATACGCGAAAACATTTGCAATATTTTCTTCATTACAGACTAATCGTCTAGAATTACTGAGATTTCAAGTTGAGAAATGACCTTGTTGCAAGATGCGTTCTAGGTTCCCAAATGTATTTTTAAAAGGCGTTGGACGGTCAGGAAAACGAATGCAATATAAATAAATATAATGGTTCTTTAATTTTTTTTAAGCAGTCGCTGTAGATTATAATCATATCAGCATACTCTTCTGCAGTAACCAAGTTGGCATTTTAACAGAATCTAACAAAACTGATTAGGAAGAACCGCGACGCACTGTGTGATACAGTTCAATTTGACAAGTGTTAGAAAATTATTTGTTTTTGTTTAATCAAGTAATGGTAAATCTTGATATGAAGAATAAATGTTGATTTTCTTAGCCGATTTTGACTTGGGACAAAGCATTGAAGAGGTAATTAAAAATCCCAAAAATAATATGTGAAAGAATATACAGGGTGTCATTGAAAATTTTACCTTTGGGGTCACATTTCTTCGATTACTTTTTTGCAAAGTTCTTTTTTTGTTCGCTGCCATTTCGAAGCATTTTTACAGTTGAAAGCTCTGGGGTTTGTTCAATGTGATCTCTCAAATAGATTAGTAACTCCAGCCTCGTCAAATCAGTTTGGAACACCCGCAATAGCGTATGCCAGGTAGCAAAATTTGAATTTGAAGGAAAAAAATTATAAGAAGTAAAAAAAATCGGCTGCACTGGTGGTCAAAGGAGGTCAAAATACTAAAATAATAGATTCAATTAACAAATTGAACTTCATATTACAGGCAAAGATTAAGTTTTTTTGGCGCAGAGGGTTCAAAAAGTACAAAAAAAATTGTTTTCAGAATTTTATGATTCCTCTTCTAGAAACATCAAAATTTTATGATTTTAAAACAAAGATCCTAAAACGAAGGCAGGTTTCGGATTTGGTCTTACATTTCGGTTTCAATAGCTGTTGTTCTTCATTTGACGAAAGTGGGTATTTGGAAAACAATTATTTCTATATTATTCCAGTAGCTTAAATTATAGAGTTTGTGTTTAGTTTTTCATTAAACAAAATAAATTTGAAACATATCCTTTCTTTGGTCTAAAAATCGATAAACGGACAAACCATCTACAACTGTCTTAGTAAGTCGAGAATATGCACGTTCCGCCCTACAAGGGATGCGTTGAGTTATCGGCGACGTGCCCTATACGATGCTGCCCACGTAAAAGTACAATTGCAGAGAAAGAGTAAGTCATTGTTAATGTATTATTTATGTGAAACTTAATTCTGTTGTCGTATTTTCCATGATAACTCAGATGTCAAACTTAGAACATTGTAACATTTTACATGTTTCTATTGATCACAGGAGTTATTGTAGCTCACATGACGTCATTGATTCTGCCCATTACTATTTAAAAAAAATTTAATTCCTTTAATGTAAAAACTGCTTGCTTAGTTTCCTTTGTGGCGTAATACTTCATGGCATGTGTTTTTAAATATATCATACTGATTTCTAAGTTTTCTTTTAACTTGTGACAATTCAATTACAGAGGCAAATTAAGCAATATTTTACCGCAGTTAATAGATGGCCACGTTTGCGAGAAGTATCACACCCCGACTATATAACAGCATAATTTAAAGAAATCCTTTTAGAATTTTCAGTTAGTCCGTTTCTTCCGATAGCTCATTCTTAGTAGTGGAGAACACCTTCTACCGGGAAACAGGCAAATGTCAAACACGCTCCTACTATGAATCAGCTTCTAGTTGTAGCTCCATAGTATCAGTCTCGCCAGATCTGAATGGTTACATTATCGTAGCAGTTCCACCAGCTATAAATGGTTAAATCAACATTCAGTTTAATAATAGGAGTTCTACCAGCTCGAAACCGTGACGTCACACCGCAGTGGCGTACTAGATGCTCTAATATCACAAGCAAACTATGTTAAGTAAAATTTGCTCAATTTGAGTGATTTTCTTTTTAAAGTTTAAAAGTATTTATGTTAAAATATTGCAACATGTCAATAATTATCATGCTCTTTTAAATTTGTAGATTTATTTCTATTGTTAACTTTTGAATAATTGATTTTATAATAAACATTACAAAACGAAGCCCTTTCTTTTAAGTGTCTAGTGTCAATGCAATGCACATACGAATATCAACGGCGAAAACCCAAGCCCTACCTAAAAATCTATATTTATTTATACTAATATATTTTAAAATCGATTACACTGCCTTTTAAAATAGGTTTCAACAATAAACTTTTTATAGGCGCCATATTGGACTCATATATTTATGAGTAGCGTTTTCGTATTACAGCCATGCATAAATTAACATTTTATAGTCGTTACTTTGTAATAAAATAAAAAACATTTTTGCGGAGTGTGCTCTGGAAACAATAGTTGCACTTGTGTATCACAGTCAAATTTTGACAGCTAAATTAAATTTATTGCCGATGAAGTGAGAAGTTTTATCGGGCTTTTAGTGTTTAGTTGTAGTTACAGGACATGTACTAGCAGCAAGCCCCGGGTGTTGGAATACCTTTAATATGCAATGCGATGCGAAGATGACAATTAAGAGAAGAAAAGGAGTATTTCCATTTAGTGGACAATTCCTCCGTTGACATCAACGACAAAATATTCAACGTGCGAATGTATTTTGGTATGCCAAAGCAAAACTTTTTTGAATTTGGTGCGATTCACGTCAATTAATCAATAGATAAGATGATGATTCAATATTATAAACCATATCCTGTAAAAATGTTTATGTGCAGAAACTCAATCAAATGTGGTTACAAGCTCTATTGTTTGTGCATGTTGTTTCAACGGTTGTTTATATACTTTGAACCATATTCTGGAAAACGTAAGACAATGGATGGATCGTTGACCGATGGACCGAGGTAGAGTTATTACGAATATCATTTCATCAATAGCGAACGACATCATTTTTATTTGCTACAAGCGTGTATTAAAATTTGATGAAAAATGCAATCTTATAACGTGTTTTCTATTTAGAAAAAGACACGTTGTATCACCAATCACCTAATGGACAGCCTGTAATTCTCAAAATAATTTTATAAGATGCACCTTAAACCACCATATAATTAACTCATATGATTTTGACTCGTATCTTGTGTAACGGATATATTGAGCTTTACTGTAAAAATGCGCCATGTAAACATGTAAAAACTGAAATCGACAATGGAGATTTGTTGTGGAGGGACTCGCTGGCGCTTATTTTAATAAATCTATTCAAAATTCAAAACTCGGCTCACTAAGGAATCTTTTCTACGAGGATTTGCTAAAAATTATAGACCATAAACCACAAACCTTATAACTCAAACTATCGCCAAAGCAGCAGAGAAAGGGTCAATTTGAAACGAATTTTCAATACAGTAGAGTTTGTTACTCACAGAAAATATTTTGGTTTTGTATGTTTCCAGTGGCGTCCAAATATATATTTTTTTAAATGCCTATAACTTTATTTCCTTTTGACCTAAATATTTAAGTTTTGTATGTAGTATGCATTTTACAAACCTGCACACCAAAATTGATTGCGATAGCTTTGGTATTTTAGAAGATAATTTTTTTTTCCGAAAGGAAACCCAAAATTGACCTGGAAAACCGCTCCAATTTTACTGGCCCAAGCCACTTACAAAATGAAGGTAGCCAGCGAATTTCACCAAAATCAGCCCATTATTTTATGAGTTATCGGCACGATATATATATATATATATATATATATATATATATATATATATATATATATATATATATATATATATATATATATATATACAGATCTCCTCGTTAGCAAATTTAGCTTTCTACAAAAAATTTGGTAAAACATAACTTAATAAACAATAGTGCAATATCCCTAAAAAGTAAAATCTGTGACTTCTGGAAAAATGTTTTAGTAAGAGACTCTTTTGTTTCTTGTATTTAAACTTTATTTAGAAGTTATATATTTAAGTCAACAATTATAAATATGAAAGCGTGATAGCGATGCAGCGAAAGTAAATAGAAATATTTTTGATATTAATTACCTTTTGCTGAACCCTATAGAATAGAGCTTCGGTGGTTCAGTGCTAAGAATGTGTAACTGTGACCCGAGGGGTACCGGGTTCGATTCCCAGGGTGTCCTTTCAATTTTTCAGTACATACTGTACAATTAACCTCAACCGAGGTCGTCGCATTGTATTTAAGGAAGTTAAATATCTGAACGGTGCGCCCTTCGGAGGGAGCGTAAAGCCGTTGATTTCGTGTCCATGCGCTGTTAAATATCCCTACCCTCCTTACAGAAAGTCAAGGGTTCGGCAAAATTGTCAGCATAGTGAGGTGAAACTGCTCCCTGGCGTCGGTGATTGGCTATAGTCGCGGAAACAGACCAAAATTAAAGAAAGAAAAAAAAACAGTATTAAATTAGTTGTTGTAAAACATACTTATTCTTAGTCTCGAGTTGATTAAAAAGTATATTATAAGTCATATGTGTGATAAAAGGCACTGTATAATTCAAATTTCTACTCTCAGCAAATATATATGCATTTGATAACACTGAATGAAAATAATTCAGTTTCTATGGAAACACCGTGTAACCTTTCCAAGCTGTGAATTTTTAGAAGACAAGCAAAGAGAGGTTTTAGAGGACCCCTTGACTTTTTACAAGTCATATGTATGCACGGTGATCTTATTTGAAATTTATTCTTTTTGGTTAAAAATGAGCCTAAAAGGTTGAAAAGCGGGAACAATGCAAGACGAGTTGGTGGTGATGCTGCGAAGCCTAATCTCGAGCCGCAATCCATCTTGATTACACATGGGAGAGGAAGCGGAATATATAAGACCATCTTCACGCCACATTTCACAAGAAGTGGAGGAATATTTAATGCTCATTGAGAACAAAGATGCTGAGTGGGCGGAAAATGTGTTTATCTATATCTTCATATTGTACAAAAGAAAAGTTGCTACATTGTGAAGGTAATCATAATAATTGAGATTAGAAAAATTTATTTAAATAAACAAAAATTTCTTGCTTCCAATTCCTTTAAAACAAAAATCGTTATGCTAATTAGATACAGACCTGCGCTGTCACTGCTACTTCTTGTAACTTTAGACCTTTGACATTGACACAAATATATTACAAATATTGCATTAATACGTAGAAAGTGTTTCTATATCTGTAGATAAATCATAGTGTATGGAAAATTAGATATGCTTATATTCTAAAGTAATTGAGCTGAAATACTAAATAAAATCTATTTAACGTTTGACTAGGTAAACAACTTCTTGCACGTGTTTCTTAAATTTAGTGGAAAAGAATTTGAGATCTCAGACAACGGCGAAATAAAATAGATTTTTCAATGAAGTTTTTATCTTTAAAGCTTATAATCTTGTAAAAAATGTACTGAAAATTTTACATAATATAACACAGCTAAAAGACTATTATTTAAAAATATATTGGTCTGCCATTACAACCACTTTAGGAGTATACAGTTTTCTCAGCTGTGTTATATTATATAAAACCAATGGCTGTTAAAACACTAACTATTTAAATATTGATTGAATATAAATCAAAAATCATACTCATTTATGTTCAATAAACTCTATGGTCATTTAGTATATAAACAACACAATAAAATACAATAAACTAATAAGACCGGAAAACCTTTTGAAACATTTATGGTCAGTGTCACAAAGCTCGATTAAATATTTAACGACTGGTTAGTTAATCAAGGCTTACTACAACCAATCACTGCTTCAAAATATTTGACTGTCATGTAAAAATTCCGATTGATAGTCTGTGCTTGTCGCCTGAAGCCTTGATTAAGTAACTGCCCGTTAAATATTTAATCCCACTTTGTTAAAATGGGAATGTGGGTGCTATTTAAAAAAACTAGGGACGCAGCAAGTGCGTTATGGTGATGAATTTTTATTAAATGCTTCAAATTTAAATAACTCAATTTTCTATAAACTTAGAGAGTTTAGTTTTAATACGTAGTAAGCTCTTTCCTAAGGCAAGATATTCACAAAATTTCATTAAAATAACTTTGTAATTTTCGGAGAAAAAAATTTTTTTCAAAAGAAAATTTAAAATTTGAATAACTCAATTTTTTCTAAACTTAGAAAGTTATATTTTGGTACGTAGTAAGATCTCTGCTGAGGAAACATATATAGTAAATTTCATTAAAACAGCTTTGTTACTTTCAGAGAAAAAATTTTTTTTCGAAAGAAAACTCAAAATTTTTCCGGGAAACCCCGTCCGATTTTTCTGGATAACAAACCATTAATAAAAGAAAGGCACTTGCCAAGTTTCATCGAAATCGGTTAATTATTTTTTGAGTTATGAGACGGATATATATATATATATATATATATATATATATATATATATATATATATATATATATATATATATATATATATATATATATATATATATATATATATATATATAAACATATAAAAATTAAACCTATTTACAAATAAACTTTAATAAGATATTATGCTGTGACAATACCTCTCTCAAGCAGTGGCGCTTGCTCCTAGTGAGCTAGGTGTGCCCTAAAATATAATCAAAATGTGCACAGTTATATATGTTTTATTTCTTTTTCCCTTAGTCTTAATACACTACATATTTTATGACAATCGATTTAATTTACTTATTTGATTTCATAAATAGTCGGTTAATAGTGACTTGGAATGAAGTAGATACCACGCTTCTAACATATTCAGAGAATATGAGTAGATCAATAGCAACTGGGAATGAATTCGGTCAGTCCCCGACCCATGTGTTTAAAATAGTGAGGAAAATACCATTGATTTTAACAC
This sequence comes from Tillus elongatus, assembly GCA_964006375.1. NCBI lineage: Eukaryota > Metazoa > Arthropoda > Insecta > Coleoptera > Cleridae > Tillus > Tillus elongatus. Next base: position 117,600,212 of record OZ023263.1, read on the forward strand.
TGTAGTGAGCTATAAAAATTTGATTAACTCAGTTTTCTATAATCTTAGAAAGTTTAATTTTGGTAGGTAGTAAGGTATTTTCTAGGACAAGATATCCAGCAAATTTTATAAAAGTAACTTTGTAATTTTTGGAGAAAAAAAAATTGTTTCAAAAGAAAATTTAAAATTTGAATAACTCAATTTTCTATAAACTTAGAAAGTTAAAGTTTGGTACTTCGTAGGTCCTCTCCCAAGGCAACATATATAGTAAATTTCATTAAAACAGATTTGTTATTTTCGGAGAAAAATTTTTTTTTTTGAAAGAAAACTCAATTTTACCGGAAAAACCCGTCCGGTTTTCCTGCCTAACGAACTCATCCAAGCGATTAATAAAAGAAAGGCACTTGCCGAGTTTCATTGAAATCGGTTAATTATTTTTTGAGTTATCAGACGGATTATATATATATATATATATATATATATATATATATATATATATATATATATATATATATATATATATATATATATATATATATATATATATATATATATATATATATATTGCCTCTCTCCTGACGTTAATTATAGCACATTTGTCGAGTCCAAACGACATTTCTATATCATTGCTAAATATTTTAACAGTATTAATCAGTGAGTGGAGCTTATCTTGTGTCTCAGAGTGTAATTAAAGTTCATCCATGTATAGTGAGTGGGATATTCTTCTTCGGTTTTTCATATTGAGTCTATAACCGGCTCCAGTTTTGTTTAGGACAGTCGACATGGGGTTCAGTGCCAAGCAGAACCACACCGGCGACAGGGCGTCCCCCTGAAAAATGTCCCTTCCGATCTGCACTTTTAAACAATTTTTATTGGTTATCCATATGTTTGTTCTCCAAGTACTAATGAGATGTTGAAGGACGTTTCTGATCCTTGGGCAGATCTTGTAGATTTCAAGTACCTTGTTTAACCAATTGTGGGGTACAGAATCACATGCTTTGCTGTAGTCGATGTAGCATACATGTAGATTTCGTTTTCTTCTCTCGGCTTGTTTTAGTACTACAGCGTCTATTGTTAGCTGGTGCTTGCAGCCCAAAGATGCTCTAAGACATCCTTTCTGTTCCTCCTTGAGGATGTTGTTTGTCAGTGTTGATATATCTTTTCATTAATCAGGGAAGTGAAAAGCTTGTAAAGGACTGACAGGTAGGTTATTGGTCTGTAGTTATTGGGTTCGTTTGAATCTCCTTTTTTGAAGAGCATGAAAGTGTTTCCTTCAGTGCGAAATTCGGGAACTTCATCTGGGTTGCTCAGTGCTCGGGTAAAGCAACGTGAAAGACTCTCATGTGCGCCAGTCAAATACTCAAGCCAGAAGCTATGCAGCCTGTCAGGCCCCGGGGCTCTCCAGTTCCGAGTTTTCCCGACGGCGGCAGTCACCTCAGCTGGCGTAAACTCTCTCACCGACATCTGGGGCAAGTTCACATGCACGTCCTCCACGTCCTTGCTCCATGACGCAGACCGGTTAAAACCACCGGCTTTCGCCCATGTAGTGCTCCAGTATGTGTTGAAGTTGGAGCAATCGACGCTATATGTTCCCATCAGCCTCAATATTTCTCAGGAACTGCTTCTGATTATTTCTGAATTCAGCATTCTGCTTCTTCCTTTTTGTATTCTGATTGTATATTTTGTCTAAGTTGATCTTTTAGATCCAAGAGTTGGTCAGTGTGGGAAGTATCTATCTTGGCTTTTCTTGCGATGATCCTAATCTTTCGATACACTTTCTATGATTGACTGCCATCCAAAAACTCTGATATGATGTCGATTTTGCCTCTGAGCTCGTTGATGTATTTTTCCAAGCGTTTCTGCTATTCAGGCTTTCTGTTGTCTTGGAACTTGTGATTTGACTTTGAATAAAAGGTTTTTTGGCCGTTCAGCTCAACAACCGTAACTGCTGAGCAATATAAAGCCAGATGCACTTCGCGCAGGTCGTGGTGTGGATTCAGGTACTCGGCAAGGGCATCATTGACTCTTGAGATAATTGTCTTGGCTCTAGTTATATTTCGTAACACCGGTATCACTTGACTATCAAGTGGGTCAACTCCGCCAAAGTACGCTATTGAACTGAGCAGTTTCTCCTTAATTTCATCGATGTTCTGGGGGTACTGGTGGGCTCTCAACGGCAAGGTCGGTCGTGTCGGTACGAACTTGCTCAGTTTTAGCTCCGTCTTCAGGCTGTCCAGAGAGGTCCCGCTGCTGAAGTAAGTTGGCTACTTCTCGTTTGATTTCCTCACGTTCAGTCGTGGTCAGGTATCCTTTCCCCACAATCAAATTTTTCCTGTCAACTATATTCTGCTCTCCCGGGCTTGGGTCGGCCATGGCGAAGTTTATTATTATTATTATTATTATTATTATTATTATTATTATTATTATTATTGTTGTTGTTGTTGTTGTTGTTGTTGTTGTTGTTGTTATTATTATTATTATTATCATCGGCCTGTAGTTAGTGATTTGGTTTTAAAGTGTTAATTTTTGTTTTAATTTATTTTTGGCTCGTTTCTTATATTCCAATGAGTGAATATTGAAGCCTATGACAATCATTGATAAGTACAATTTGGAGAGTCCAATTCACCACAACACAGTTTTCAGACCTAAAAGTATCCACATTGTACTTAACTATTATACTTGTCAGTGCTTGAAACTGATATTATTCAATCATTCACAGATATATGTATTTAAAAGTGTCCCACTCTTAAAGATACGCAGTTTTTTTTAATATGGTTCTGCAAGTGTCCCTTTTTACTTAAAACCTGAAATTTCTTGAAAACAACTTCATCTAGTATAAACAGCTTTTTGCAAAGCAAACACATAATTTAACGTAGAATCTGTGAATAGAGAAATATGTAGGGAATTCTATCTAAAATAAGCAAGTTGTCAAATTTCGGTATGACTGGGGGTGCAAGAAACACAAACATATGTAAACTTTTTGATATAGTGATCTTTGCGGATGTTTTCTGTGGAACACACTGTATACGTGTCAAAAACTGTACTACCATAATATGCAAGCACAACTATAAAATGTATCTGTAATGAGTACATTTCAGAATTAATATTTTACCTAAATAAATAATAGCGATAAGTAAAGTGAATATATGTAAGTATGTATGTATGATTTTAATACAACTGGTCTTATATCTGCAAAGAGCCTGGATACATTTGTTATTTGACTCAGTGGGATCATTTTCCGGTAGAACATTATTTTAATAAAATTTGGTACACATATTTTTCTAGAGGCTTTACTACACATTAAAGTGAAAGTGCTACGGTATCTATAGTATGGTAGCCAAAAAAGGACCAAGCCTCAATACAAAGCAAATTGCAAAGATTGCAGAGGCCGATCTGGCTTGGAATAACGGGAGCTATGGCATCATGCCCCCACATGTGCAATAGAGGCAACGCTGAATCTTACTCCACTGCACATATGCGTGAAGAGGAAAGCAGCCATAAGTTCCTTAAGACTATTCCAGGCGGACAAATTCAATCCAGGAGACTTGTGTGTTTTGTCTTTAACGTCGGCCTATTTCCGCGACTATGGCCAATCACCGACGCCAGGGAGCAGTTTCACCTCACTATCCTGGAAAAGTAATCCAGGAGACTTGGTTGGCCACTTGAAAAACCTGGAAATCATTCCATTTTAGTCACCTTCCAAACTAACCGACCCAAAGCCGGACAAACTGGACTTCATAGTTCCATTCGACGTGGGCATAATCGACCGCCAAACATGGGACAGAGACAGTGCAGGACTGACAAACAACTCATTTGTATGGTATACAGACGAGTCTAAACTAATAAAGAGAGAACGACTGGGCATAAAAGGACCCAACTTTAGACTCGCCAAGTACCTAGGAAAAACTTCCACCACCTTCCAAGCAAAAGTGCCTGCTATAAATATCTTGTGTACAAGAGTGGATACGAATAGGACTCATAAATAGGGAGATCTACATCCTCTCAGACAGGCAGGTAGTACTAAAGATTCTGAAATCTTTTTAAAACAAGTCTAAAATCGCTGGGATGGCAAGAAATCCTTGAAGCAACTGGCTCCAAATAACAAAGGAGCTTTTATATGGGTACCGGGGCATCTAGAGGTTCAAGGAAACGAGGAAGCAGATAGCTTTGCCAAAAGAACAGTAACAACACAATTCTATGGTCGAGAGCCCTATTGTGGACTAAAAAAAAGCCACGTAGCCAACAAAGCTGATACTTGGGAGAGGAACCGAATGCTGTCCTGCTGTAGGAAAATAGATTTAAGGGAGTCAAAACGGTTCATCACTATGTCAACACAGAAGTCCGAACTGTTTCTTAGATTGAACAGGAACGATTTGAGAATAATCGTAGCACTTGTATATGACTCATTAAACAATCTACAATCTACACATCAAAGTTAAATTTTTTGGATTAATGTATAATCGAGTTATTAGAGTTGTTAATATTTTAATGAAAATTCGTCACTTGCTGTCTCCAAGCTTTTTGGCTTTAGAACATTCTAAAATGGATTTCTGTGACTTCCTTTAAATGATGACTATTCAAAAAATATTTCCATTGTGGTTAATCTTTTCAGCTTTATTAAACATGTACGGTAACTATTAGAAAGGGGTAAAAATGTTTCTTAATCTAAAATACACTACCTGTGAATTAAAAGAATAATTATGAGCACCTAGTCTCTTGACCAAGCCAAAAAAATGACTTTTACCAATTAATAACGGACAAAGCCATCTCATGTTTCAGCAATCAAGAACAAACAAAGCTATCTAATGACCAAACAATAAGCAGCGTTTCTGGTCCATGGCAAAAATAATTATAGATATAAAGTCCACCGCCAGCTCCTTTTATGATCTGGCTTCCAATGATATAATATTCGTTTATGTCGTCCAACTGAAAAACTAATCTAGCTACCTGTGTATTTGTTTGACATTTCAAGCTTCGTCCGCGGCAAAAAACCAAATTGCCAAGCCAATTATGAAAGAAATATTTTTGAGACACTTAAGCACACGTGGAAAAATATTAGCATCAAAAAGGCATCAGGGTCCGATGGAATCCCAGCAGTAATTCTGGAAAGGTGTGCTCCTGTAATAACTCCAATTTTATCTGGGCTTTTTCGATGTCCTATAAAATGTGAGTATTTTGATATTCTAGGAAGCAAGCTCGAGTTCAGCCTGCTATTGAAAAAGGAAATAAATTCGATGTAGAGATTTATCGTCCAACTGGAATTCTATTAGTTTTTTCCAAAATTATGCAAAATTTACCGATATAGAGCTTATAAAATACGTCAAAAGATAAATAATAAGTTATCGACAATACGGATTTCGTAAAAATCGACCTACTGGCAGTATTCTGAAAAACGTCTCTCATTTTTGAAATCCGCTTTTGAAAAAATTGAAGAAATTCATGCAGTTTCATTGGATTGCCTTTAAAAGTATGCTTACGGATACATCGTTTTTTGAAGAAGTGTTCCTGCTGTTGTCGATGATGTTTTATCGGATAAGCTGTAAATGAATGCAAGTGTTCCACAGGGTTCCGTTCTGGCTCCACACCCTTTCTTTTGCATATACATGACTGACCTTCTATTTACAACCAATAGCCCATCCTGCTGATGATAATACTAATTAGAGTCAATTTTACTTGCATAGACTGCATGAGAAAGTCTGGAGATCTCTGTCTCTTATACGGATATTGTCGTCAACATTGCTTCTCAAAAATTGCTTCGTTAGTACCTCCGACTGCTACTTTAAATCTCTCAAACTTGTTTTGACTTAAAATTGAACCATTTTATTGCAAAACTACCCACTTGTTGAACACTGCGTTAAGAATCCTAGTTCTTTCCTTAAGCATATAGGCTTTGCAATGCCCCTAAACTGACATATTTTCGACGACATATATGATCTCCAGCTATTTAAGAAACAAGTAAGGACCGATCTTGTGGCACAAAAATCAGTGGCTTAGAAACATGTAGGTTTTTCTTTTCACGAACTATTTCATATATAAAGAAACTCTCACCTGTTTTGTTAACAGAAAAATAATTAATTATATGTTGAACATCTCAGTAAAGGGTACTTATCGTTGTTTGTATTATTATAATATCGGTGAAGCTTTACTTATAATTGAAACATGGTGTAGGATAGCGATGAAATTGACTGCAATATGATAGTAATGAGATAGCAAACATAATATAGAGGATAATCTAAAGTGGCCAGAGCGACATATGTCATATTAATATATAATGAAGAGACATTGACGCAGCATTGTGTAATTTTAATATTGGTGGGACATAAAGTTAATTAAATTGATATATCGTTAATAAAGTAATAAAGGTATCCCAAGCTGCATATCGGCTGATAACTGAGCAGCGGTCAGACACGCGTCTATGATAATTCACCCTTTATCTGCTTTTCACACTCTATATTCATTATTTTGCTAAGTAATATAAAAGCAGAAGGTCCAGTCAGATACATGATTTCAATCTTCCTTTGTTCAAACATCATACTGCTGTTTCCATATTATTGCATACCAAATTAACCAGTCAATCAATCAATTATGAACAGAGCTGAGATTTATGTATTTCTTCAGATTAGTAGCGACCTGCTAGAATCATAAACAATGTGTATTTAGGGTCTGATTAATGTTTGATTTCCTCAGTTAGCACCAACAAATAATTTAACTTAATACAATTGTCCCTGAAACTGAAAGCTGTCAAGTCACTTCTGGATTTTCCGGGAATATCCGCTAGTTCGATTTTCACAACATGTTGTTCTATTGATACGAAGAGATAGATTTTATGTTTTTAGTGAATTTTCGTAGAAAAAATTAAATAATGGAGAGATCCCGACTTTTGAATTTTGAATTTTTTTTTTGCAAATGAGCGCGAACTAGAACCCCTAGAATTCATATCCGGGGTTAGTTTTTTTTATTTACAAACTTTAATTTTTATTTAGGCAATTTCTTAAAGAATTTTTGTTAAAAAATTTATTTGTAAGATCGCGACTTTAACGCTTCAATTTTTTTCACACATATTAATATATGTTTTTGCGCGATAACTCAAATAAAAATTGACTGACTTAAAAAAATATAGCATGTGTTCTGCTGTGGTTAATCTCTTGAACAGGTTTGCTAGCAACCCTAATTTGGATACTTTTGTTTCAAAAACTTATTGTATTTGCGAGAATGATAAAGATATTTTGATTAAATTTAGCATACAAGTTGTTTCTATAGACACTGTATGAAATCTATCGAAAACTGTTTTTAACTTTTAAAAACTTGCTGCTAGAGCCTCGATAGGTCAGTGATAAGAACGTGTGCCTCTGAACCGAAGGGTTCTGGGTCCGGTTTCAGGGTTCCTTTCACTTTTTCAGTATATACTGTAACATTAACATAAACCGAGGTTGCGGCATTATAGTTGTATAAGTTGAATGTTTGCACGTTCTGCCCTTCGGACTAAGCGTAGAGGCGTCGGTCGCGTGTCTATGCGATGTTGGGCACGTTAAATATCCCTACTTCTCTTGCAGAAAGACAGGCATTGGGCAAAATTACCTGAATAGTGAGGTGAAAATGCTCCTGGACGTCGGTGATTGGCCATAGTCGCGGAAATAGACCGACGTTAAAGAAACAAAAACATACACACACAAACTTGCTGCTCTTGAGCTTTTTCGATAAACCCTGTTGGTTAATTTTCATTAAAAGACGCGTATTCACTATTGAAGTTTCGAAAAATTTGGTCCGTTAATTATTTTTTTTACTATGTTGTATGAATCCGAGCGATAACTTTAAAGATAGTCAACCAACTTTAATCCAAATCGAAAATTAGCTCACTTTTGTAAATCTCTCAAACATGTTCGTGAACCAGCACAGAATTGAATTATTGTTTCTTTGAAGATAGTTAAGCTATTTTTATTATATTTTGTACTGATGTTGCTATAATAGAACGTTATGTAAGCACACAAATTAAAAATTTTATGTCGATAGAAAATTAAGTTTATTAAATAATATAAACGATATTTTACAACAAAAATGAATCAAAATCTACGAAATAGTCATAGAGGCCGTACGCTTCGACCAATCGCAAAGCAAGAAGCAAATAATTTTTAATTGGTCACAATTCAATTTCAAAATTGGCAATTTTGTAACAAAGATTCGGGAACGTGTACTATTTATAAGGAATATATAATACATAAAATGTGTTTCAAGGTCTCGGATTTGTGTTTGAGTAGTTTAATTTAATTTTAAGTTTGGAGAAAATAGGACAGCCGAACAGCACGATGTCGAGGTGTCAGTGGAAGACATAAAAATGGTGTATACGAACGAAACCCAAAAGCGCATATTCTATGATATATCGTTGCCACAGAGAGTATTTGTTGTAAAACCCACAACCAAGCATTTCCAGTCAACCAGTTTGTGGAGACTCTCTTGTGATGCTGCAATCCTCAAAGGACGATTTTCTCGTGCTGAAGTTGTTCGAGGTCATCCGGATCCATGACGACGGTTATGGATTCCTTCTTCAGACCACCTGGGCTAACATTTAACACTGAGTAATATGTCGTCAGAACTTTGTCTGATTAACGCCTTCCTGCATACCAACAATGCACCCCCTTTAGAATTAACTTACATTATTGTCACTGTTCCGTAAACCATGCCTAGCCATAACGACTTAATAGCTCAATAAATTTAGAACGAATCGCAAGGAAATATTGCTTCCAACTGAAGCAAACGTAAATTCTTTTTTTTTTCAGTGTTATGTTGGCTTTGACCGTGTTCGTTTAGCCACAGTCTGACGCAAATTCAAAGTGTATTTTTTTTTTATAACGCAAAATGTAAGTGTACAAGTGTTAAAAGTTTGTATACATATTGTTATAGTTTCTTATCAGAGGGTAAAAAGGAGTGATATCGAAAATTAAATTGCCATTGGTCGACTTTTACTAGGTGTTCGGATTTTTTGTAAAGTCAGTATATATAAGTAAGAATAAGCTTTCAATTACTAGTCACTTTGTAAAATTTTATATTAGAAACCGTAGATCTCAATGATTATATTGTTATTAAGAAATAAGTTATTAACAGACATTTATAACCGTCAAAGTAAATTCACTTTTGGCACCATACAAAATTAAATATTTTGGTGAAAATGTGGGCTGTTTGAGAAGAATGTTAGTTTAGTAGGCCTTATAGGGTAGGGGAATGTAACGGTAATTGAAGGCAATGGTTAAAGCATTAGGAAATGAGATTTAGTAAAGTAAAATGTATCCATGATTTGGTATATCAAAATTTGAAGTTCTCTGAGTTTGGTGTAGAAGTGTCAAATATTTTTGTTTTTGAATTTGGATACAGAGTGGAGAATGCTCCATGGCGACATCATTCACCACACTGTAGTGTGTTGGATATCGAGGTAAATGTGGGACTCCTACCCACCAAACTCCGCTCCCTGGAGTACCGGACCTTAGTCCATACCTCCGTCGGAAAAATTCCACGCAATGACGTTGGGAGTTTAATGTTTTCATTTTGTTTTGCAGCGGGAGCGTTATCGGGCTAGGCGAAGTTTTGGACGCTTATGCCTAAATGGTAGTTGCTCATCGTGGTCGGTGGCACTACGGAGAAGAGCATTTGGGTGAGAAGCGGGTTTTACGAACTGAGTGGTGTATAGTTGAGTTATAAACTCAAATGTCTGAGGCATTTTCAGATCAGAGTGAACCTGACTGTTTCTGACAAACCATGGCGCTCCGGTGACCATTCTCAGAATTATATTCTTGGTGATTTAAAGGGTTTTGATGCGTGTGTCGGCCGCTGGGGCCTAGGCTGTTAAGAAATCGTAAGAACTTGGAGATGAATATCGAAGCTTTTCGTCGGGCATGTTGTACCCATGTTAAGTGTATGTCGAGGAAAACTCAGAGGTATTTGGCGGAGTCTTGCCAGGGAATTAGACGGTTGTCTAATGATACGTGTTTGTGAGTTGTGTCCCCTCTTGGAAAATAGGACTGCTGAACATTTATCGGGGTTTATGGCTAGACATGATTTTCTATACCAGCCTTGCAGCTTCTCTACGGCGGTCTGTAGACGTTCGGTTATTATCCTCAGCTGAATGGAGCTGCTGAGGATGATAGTGTCGTCTGTGTACAGTGCGTATGTCACGTTTAGGGGCGGTGTCGGTAAGTCTGAGACAAATATATTGTACAGCAGAGGGGGGATAGCAGAACCCTGTGGGAGGCCAGGCATATCTGAGTAGTTTTAGATCTGGTTCCCAGATGTTTGAACTGGAACTTCCTCTGCTGCAGGTATGACCTGATTACCAGTATCAGAGGGAGTGGACAATTAATCGATAGAAGTCTATTTAGGAGGCCTGCATGCCAAACCATGTCAAAGGCAATGTCGAGAAATATTGCACCAGTTGACTTGTTTTGTTGAATTCTTTGGTGATATTTTCCACTACTTGAAAGACTTGGTTTGTGGTGGAGTGCTGGTGTCTGAAACAGAATTTCTCGTCAGGAAGGATATGGTTCTTAGAGGCGAATGAGGCTACCCTTTTGTGAATTAAGGTGTCAAATCAATTTAGATGTAACCTCATAAATTGTGTAATGATACAGCAGAAATCTAAGACTTCCTATATTAACAAAATATATGATATTTGCTAATAAAATATAAAAAGTCTGGACGCAGCAAGTGCGTTATGGTAGTGAATTTTCATAGAAATGATTTGGCACCAAATATTTTGTTATAACTTTTTTTTCTTGTAACATAGAAACTTAAATTTTGGCGTGTAGTTTACTTTTTATATCGTAAACCTACCCACTAAATTTGGTTATCATAGCTTTTTTATTTTTTGAAATAATTTTTTTTTTGAAAGAAAACTCAAAATTTTCCTGGAAAACCTCGTCTCATTTTCCTGACTAACGAACTTATCCCAGCCACTTACAAAAGGAAGGCAGGTACCAAATTTGATCAAAACCAGCGGCCGATTATTTTTTGAGTTATCGGTGTGATACAGTATATATATATATATATATATATATATATATATATATATATATATATATATATATATATATATATATATATATATATATATATATATATATATATATATATATATATATATATATATATATATATATATACAGGGTGTCCCAATAGTGTGTAATTCCTCTATATAGACCTTACCCTTAGAGCTAGCCGAAAAAACTTTGAACAAAATTTTCTTGTCATTATCTAAGATATATCGACAAAATATATTCAGCTTTATGTAACTTCCGGTTGCACCGGAAGTCGCTATCAACTTCGTTATTTTAAATAGAATGCTATACTTTTTATTACATTTTTGGATATAGATTACAAAATAAGTGTGACTTTATGTAGCATTCCCTATAGCTATCTTTGATATTTTTCAAAATATTACGACTTTCTTTTTTTTAGCTCCGATTTATGTGTTATTTGAAACGTCTGCCGTGAGCTGGGTTTTGAGTTTTGCTACCCTAAATTCTAAATATCAATAGACGACATTTGGTACTTTAAAATGGTTAAAGAATAATTCATCATCATTGTACAGGGTGTATTATTTTGGGGTTACAGCATATCTAAATTTAAAGCAGCACAACTTGTGTTTTTCAAATGGAACACCCTGTTTTTTATGGATTAATCAGGTAGATAAATAAATTCTGCATCGACATAATATAGGTCTTCCTAAAGCCATAGTTGATAGTTTTTGAGTTATAGTGGTTTATTTTAGTTTCGCTTGTAAAAATAATGGTACTGTCAGATACAGTAGGCGCAGAGAATGAAACAACTAATATTTATTGCCAGATGACAGATAAATGTCATCTAACCAGAACTATAACTATTTTCAGTTCTCAGGTGTTTGAGCCAAGTTTTATGTGCTAACTTTTGTGTTATTTAATTTTAAATGAATTATAATACTGAATAATTAGTTGATATGACACTTATTATAAGCGAGTGTCAGCAAAATTGTTTTTTAGCATCTCGTGTATACGCACAAACATATCGGAATCGAAGACATCCTCAGGAAAAATGTTTCGTCAAATTGTTGGACCGTTTCTTGACCACACGCAAAGGGAGCGTAAGCGGCAATGAAGAAAACGAATTTTCTATTGTTGCATCGGCATTAGCTAATCCGTACCCCAGCGTGAGGAAAATTGCCGACGAAATAGTAATATCAAAATCCTCAGTGAACAGAACATTGAGAAAATAGAAGTTTCATCCATATAAAATGAAGCTGCAGCAGGCATTGACGAATGCAGATTTTCGAAGTCGCCTCAGTTTTTGTGAGTGGGCAGTGGCTAAGTACAAGGAAAGTGAGAATTTTTTTAATTACGTGATGTTCAGTGATGAATCTTCATTTTCAAGTTGTGGTGGGGTTAACGGGCACAACTTTCATTATTACGCTTCAGAAAATCCTAACTTTTGCAGATCAGTTGACAACCAGCACCGTTTGAAGATAAATGTTTGGGCTGGAATAATTGGAACTAATCTTATTGGGCCATATTTCTTTGATGGGCACATCAACGGGCAGGGATATCTGCGTATATTGGAGGAAGATGTAGAGGCCTTTTTGGAAGAATTGCCTCTAGATAACAATCGACGTATGTGGTTTATGCAGGACGGGGCACCAGCACATTATGACATAAATGTTCGCCGATTTTTAAATGATCGGTACCCCAATAAATGGATAGGGCGAGGTGGTCCCGTCTCGTGGCCTGCAAGATCTCCTGACCTCACATGTCTAGATTTTTTCCTGTGGGGATATATCAAGGAAATTGTGTATCAAACACTGTCCAACACCCCACAGGAACTAAGAAATAAAATTTCAGTCGCGTGCAGGGCAATAACTTCGCAAATGTTGAGCAATATTCAAGAAGAATTCTTAAGGAGGGTTAGATTGTGTATTCAGGTCAATGGGCAAAATTTCGAATAGTTCTAATGTATCGCTTTTTTTTAGATAATTTTTTTCTGTTAATGACTGTGGATTATTATTATTATTATTATTATTATTATTATTATTATTATTATTATTATTATTATTATTATTATTATTATTATTATAGTTATGTTATTATAGTTTACTTCACTTTCTGGTTCTCATAATTACACATACCTTTATTAAACTGTGTTTCACTTTTTGTATGGTAAAAATATGAATAAGTCCATTATATAACAATCATTGCATGTAGTTGCATTAGATAAGTTTTTTTGTCGACACATTATCTAGTTATGAGGATATGATCAAGTGATTTGCATCGTGACTATCTCATTTTATTTGGTAATTCTATTCAAATTACTGTTAAAACAAACATTTATTAGACGGAAGTAAGCTCCAACAATGGAAATATAAAAACTGCTGACTTTCTTGTCAGGGAGACGTTTAGGTGTCACCTGACATTGTTCACATGCTCTGTGCCTCATACACTGACAATCTGACAGTACCAATATTTTTACAAGCGAAACTAAAATAAACCACTATAACTCAAAAACTATCAACTATAGCTATAGAAAGACCTATATTATGTCGATGCAGAATTTAATGGCCTGCCTGATTAATCCATAAAAAAACAGGGTGTTCCATTTGAAAAACACAAGTTATGCTGCTTTAAAGTTAGATATGCTGTAACCCCAAAATAATACACCCTGTACAATGATGATAATTTATTCTTTAACCATTTTAAAGTATTAAATGTCGTCTATCGATATTTAGAATTTAAGGTAGCAAAACTCAAAACTCAGCTCACAGCAGACGTTTCAAGTAACACATAAATCGGAGCTAAAAAAAAAGAAAGTCGTAATATTTTCAAAAATATCAAAGATCGCTATAGAGAATGCTACACAAAGTCACACTTATTTTTTAATTTCTATCTAAAAATGCAATAAAAAGTATAGCATTCTATTTAAAATAACGAAGTTGATAGCTACTTCCGGTGCAACCGGAAGTTCCATAAAGCTGAATATATTTTCTAGATATAACTTAGATAATCACAAGAAAATTTTGTTGAAAGTTTTTTTGGCTAGCTCTAAGGGTAAGGGATATATAGAGGAATTACACACTATTGGGACGCCCTGTATATATATGGGCCGATTTTGATCAAATTTGGTGAGTACTTTCCTTTTGCAACTGGCTTGGATAAGTTCGTTAGCCAGGAAAATCCGCCTAGGTTTTACCGGAAAATGTTGTGTTTTCTTTCGGAAAAAAATTATATCTCCGGAGATAACAAAGCAAGGGCAATTCGCTACCATGAGTTATCGGTGTGATACACACACACACACACATACATATATATATATATATATATATATATATATATATATATATATATATATATATATATGTATAAACTGTGGGTCATAGTTCGCGCTCATTTGCAAAAACTTTTTCAAAATTCAAAAGTCGGGATCTCCCCATTAGTGAATTTTTTAGATGAAAGTTCACTAATAATAGTAATAAACTGCATAAATTGTATAAGGGTGAATAAGTCTGTGAATATAGTTTACTACTTAGTTATAACACCTAATACTGCCAAACAAATTTGACTCATTATCATCATATTCTCAAGCCGCCTTGTCGTCGCAACCATGACGGTGCCTGTCATGGCTGCTATTTTAAGAAAGAGTGGAATTCGGTAGCTTACCGTTGCCTTCCTTGTAGATGAGATGATAATGATATTTAGTTAGAATCGCACTGTTGGAGGTTTTCTAAAGCTCAACAGGGTAGTATTCGATCTCGCGAACATCCATGTCCAAATTTGTAAGTTCAACAAAATACGGCTATTGTTATTATTATCTGTTATCAAATTTGACTGTATTTTGTTAAAATTGTCTAGACACAATGCTTTTATACTGGTCTTCTACTCAAAAAGAAATATAAATATTACATCTTCTCCAGAATCAATATATACTTATGAGATAGAAAAAGCCAATATAAGTGTAATAAAAGTCTATCAAGAGCTTGATATAGGAAATAAACTGATGAAAAGGGCAAAATCGAAAAGAGACCAGAGTGGACGCTACAAAATAAATGAGACCAGAGAAGTGAGTTGGTTTCATGTGTAGGTCTGTAGCCGTGCTAGGCAATCCTGGGTCGATTGATCTGAGACAAGTGTTTACAGGGTCAATACCAGGCCAGATTTCAATTAGAAGTCGCTATTTGCACAGCTCTCGTTATGATTTCATATCGGACAAGGTTCGTCAGAGTCAACGACGATCTCATCCTGTATCGTATTTGTTTGCTTTCGGCATTTGTTGCCATCTAGTGGGGTTGAGTGATTGCTGGTGCTATCATATATACATTAGTATTTATTACAATCTTTTCCACTTGATTTTTTTACAAATATAATACTAATTACAATACATGTTTACATTTTTTTAGATCATAATAAAGCAACTAATAAAATGCTTGGATACAGTAAGTCCGTTATAGTAGCGAATTTTTATAAAAATATTTCAAATCATTTAAAATTACTACATAATAATCTGTTTTGGAAAGACAACTGTTTTTCTGGAAAGTTTTTTTTTCGGAAAAACTGGTTTGATAGGCTAAAAAATTCACTAAATGTATGTACTGAATATACTTTCTAGTTTGTAAATAGCTTGAATAAGTTCGTTAGCCAGTCCGGAAGATGTTTATATCTTCGAAGACGACCAAGTTATTTAGCGACAAGTAACCTTTACGGAGATAATACATACCAAAATTTAAGTTTCTAGCTATATAGAAAAGTGAGTTATGTGTATTGATTTATTTTTTATTCGGCAGATGAAAAGAAAGCAGTTTTTGAATGGGAGAAACAATTTATTCAACTTATCAGACCAAAAAAGGTGTCTGCAAAATTTAAAAGACTGAACGGAGCAAGTGCGTTATGGTAGTAAATTTTCATAAAAATGTCTTTAGTAGCAAATATGGCCTTTTCTTAAGAAAGGGTAGTAGAAACAATGTATCATATTTCGACAAAATTACTTTATTGTTTGAAAATGTACACACATTTTCCTAAAAAAAACTTTTATGTTCCTGAGAAAACTGGTTAATCCAAATTGAGCTATTGAAATTTGAAGCATTTATTGAAAATTGGCTACCATGACGCTCGCGCTGCGTACAGAATTTCTTTTCTTTATAAACATGCATTATAATTCGATGGAATATAGTATAAGGCGTGCTCGATTAAAAGAAAAGGAAAATTATATCACCAATCAGTTATGGGCCATCCTGCGATTGTAAAACTAATTTTATAAGATGCAGCACAAGATACCCCATCATTACGTATGTATTTCTTAATATCGGTACTGTTTTGTACCAACAGGAACAGAAATGTGTATAGCAATATAAGATAGATGAAATCGAGGATCCATAAAACGTCATGATGTTAACTTACAATTTCTGGCTAATAAGAAACACTCTGAATGCCAGCAATAACACCACCCACCCCACCTCGCCTATCTGGAAACAGATAAAAACTTAAACTAACCTTGGATATTATAGGTCCTAAGAGGCAAGTTCGCGGTCATTTTTTGAAGAAATTATTTCAAAATTCAATAGTTGCGGTCTTCACGTATGGGAATTTTTTTCTACAAAAATTGACCAAAAATTATAGACTATGAAACGGTAGATTTTATAACTAAAACTGTTGCCAAAGCATCAGAAAAATGGTCTATGTGCAATTAATTTTCTGTAAATATTTTAGTAAAATCAAGGACAATGACACTTGAAGCTGAAACTTAAGGGCTTGTGAAACACTCTTCTTTTTAATTTTTTCGCACATAACCCTATTAGTTTCTGGTTCTTTTATTAAATGTTGCCGCACTTGACGTTTCGCATTGCGACGTTGACGTTTTAAGAGGAAAATTCCGACTCTGTTTAAAGTCTATTGCTCAGTTTCACAAAGCTTGATCAAATATTTAACGGCCGGTTACTTAACCACGGCTTAATACAACCAATCACAGCTTCAAAATATTTAGTTGTCATGACAAAAATCCGAATCATAGTCTACGATTGGTCGTCTGAACCCTTGATTAACTAACCGGCCAATAAATATTTAATCGAGCTTTGTGAAACTGGACATATACCTTTTTAGCGAATTTTCATTCAGAAAAAATCGCTAATAGAGAGGTCATGATGAAAAGCTTTTGAAAAAATGTCTTCAGATGAGCGCGAAATGGAGTCCTTAGAACCCGAAACCAAGGTCCGTTAAAATTTTTATGTTTATATATATATATATATATATATATATATATATATATATATATATATATATATATATATATATATATATATATATGTATGTATGTATGTATATATATATATATATATATATATATATATATATATATATATATATATATATATATATATATATGTATCCGAGCGAGAACTCAAAAAATACTAAACTGATTTCAATCCAACTTGGCAAAAACCTTATTTGGGCAAAAACCGAGGTCGAATTCGTTAATTGGCCTTTATGCTCAAGTTTTTCCGGGGGAAATTCGGGGAAAACTTCTTGAAAACGCTATATTTTTGTAAGTATCATAGTAACTAGAATGGGAGTTTACATGTGGCTAGAAATAGTGAAAATAAAGATATGTTGTGTAATTTGGACCAAAATATTTAGAGTTGTTTCCAAATTAAAAATAAAATCCCAAAGACATGCGTTGAAACGACTTAGTGGTTAAAGTTGAATGCCTGACAGACAGAGTAGTTAACTGCCACGCGTAAATTCATACAACAGGTATAAACCATACAGCAACGGTAACCAAACTAAATATATACCTGGCAGAAAACATAATACCCGAACCCACAATCGTGAAATCTCGGCCGCAGTTTTGGAAAATGACAGACGACATGAAATTAAAAATTTGCCAAGTGATTTTTATTTAACTGGGCAATTCAATCAATTATTAAAATACACTATATTTGTACCTTTATTAACAGCCTCGAACACAGTTTTAGCGCAGCATATATATATTATGCTGTCGCATAATAATGTGTCAGAACTTTAAACAAAATCAAGCCAAGTCTCTATAAAAATTATTCTTAGATGGTTTCCTTTATCTTGAAACTTAAACATAAGACGTCATATAAGACAGAAACAGCCGTGGGATGTTATTCAATGGTAATTCTACTACCTGATTTTCTGTAATTAATTAATTATGTATACTTTGAATATAATATCCCGGGCATGGAGGCGATATAAAGTATGACGCAAGTAAAACCTTTGTTGACGGGTACCCAGATAGCGTATCGGTTACCATGCTCGCATTCCACGTAGAAGGTGACGCGATCGAATCCAGCTGGATGCATGTATCTTTTTTTTAATGATTTATTTTTACATTTGGATAAACTATAGTGCACAGATTTCATACGTTTTGAACAAGATCTCATTTTTGTTTAAAACGCCTAAATAAGTTTTTCACCTTTGAGCCTGAAATCATAATTTTGTTATTGTTGTAATTGTTATTGAAAAAACCGGTTTGATTAGGTTGACTAAAACGAAATCATATTGGCGATTAACAAGGAAAAATAAATGCTACGTTTATAATTTGGCAGATACTTTAGTTTTCTAAATATGAATTAAGTTTCCTTCTGGAAATCTTCTGTATAACTTTAATGAAATTTGTAATACAAGTTTCTTTTAAAGATACTTAGGTACACTGTCTACAAATATAACAAAATATTGTTCTTTACCTTAATAGAAAATTCAGTTTTGGGCATTTTTCTCAAAGGGGTTAAAACGCAACATTTTTTTGATAATAGAGATATATCGATGGTAACACTTTCGAAAGAATTCTTCAAATGTACGCGTTCCAGGACCTCTAAAATCTATCTTCAAGGTCTGTGTAAGTTTAAAGTATTAACTTTACTAATATGCCGTATAATAATAATGTACAATTCTTATGAAAGCTCGCTACTATAACGCACTTGCGGAGTTCTGAAATTTTTCGAAATTAACGTACAGATCTAAGTTTGGGTACATAACTTACCTTTTATTATATAAGCCAGCGTACCGAATTTGGTTGCCATAACTTTGTTATTTTCCGGAGATGAACAAACAACTAACAATTATACGAAAATTTGCCAAGACTGTTCACTATAAGAATTTATTGGAATTCGCCAAAAAGAATTAAGTAATGAATAAAAAATTTGAAGAATTTTTTTTTTTCACAAAAACTTGAAAAATATTTGTTACTCAAAAAAGTCAAAATTGTTGAACAAAAATTTGCTAACAGTATTTAAAAAAAAACTCACTAAAAACCTGTTCTGCAGCAATTAAATGAATAAGTTTATACAAACCGATCATCCATCGAGGAACTAACCGTGCCCGACGTTATTCAACTCTAATTGAGCAACTTGACTCATATCCGAACTGCTCAGCCGAGCAACAGCTCATATATGCATTGTAACGATGACGTTTCCTTACTGCATTAATTATTCAAAATAAACCCGTGGGACACTTAACTAATAGCCGACAATCCAATATCTGTAAGGCAATTCATATTTTGATTTCAAAATTATTTTTTTGAAAAGTCTAAATCTTCAAGTACCGTAAACACCTTTACTGCATTTCCAATTTGTACGTTAAAATTCATTATGTGTTTGCCATGGAAAACTACCTCGCATTATTATTATTAGTGAACAAATAATTCCAGGAACGAAATAGGCATTTAAAATATACGTTAGAAATATTCGAGAACAAAATATTGTTTGTCTTGGAATTTTCCGTAATCGGTGATGTCACCCAGCGACGGTTTGAAAGACGTTTGCGTACAGAGAGAGAATTGCCAGCAAAGCCGCCGATTGGAGGTCTCGTTTTATCTCATTCGAAGAATGGAGGCTAGAAAGAGCTAGCGCACAGCCAGTAACGGTCAGAGTACAAAATTTTGCGTGCAGGCAGAAAACATTTGCCGAACCGGAGACATGAGAAGGGGAGGCTCTGCTGGGCCTTCTTAGAGTGAACACCGTCAGCTCCGGTGGCTATTAAATTATCTTAAAACGGGGTAGTAATGTTCTTTCTGTTATCTGTACTAGTTAATAATTATTGTCAGTGATTATTTAAAGTAATTCAAGTGATTTTCGAGTATAAATAAACATAGTATTCGGCCTAAGAACAGGATTTAAGCTGTGTTTCTTTGTTCCGAACTGTTGACTTCTTGCGGTAATTAGAAAGAATTCCTGGTTACTATTGAACCTTAAGTAAATTGGTAATGAATTTTACTGAGGTAAATTCACGTTTCAACTGCGATTCACAAAGTTTTCATCAAGCGAATTCGAAACATCGACATAGGTGTCAAATGGTCATGTAATAAAACATCTTAATATGGAGGCACTACATAAACGACGAACTGTACTGACTGCCAGGTTTGGGTACAAGGTGTTAAATAGCGTTATTGATTGTCCTGAGTTGCTTTCGGAATTTAACTTTAGAGTCCCCTCTCACAACACAAGAACCAAAGATGTTTTTTATTTTTATTGGTAGTCATAGAACCACTTATGGATCACATAATAGTATTAAAGTGATTCAGAGCACTCTTAATAATTTCAGTGATGTTGATTTGTTTAATGTGACAATGGATGTATTCTTGAAGTCAAAACTATCATGTATGGTCATTGATTTTATGGTATGCCTACGTTTAATTTTTGTATTTGATCAACTGTCTATTATACAATTTGGGCTTATGCCTATATGTACTGTTTTTATTTCAGTAAATAAATAAATATATATATATATATATATATATATATATATATATATATATATATATATATATATATATATATATATATATATATATATATATATATATATATATATATATATATATATATATATATATATATATATATATATATATATATATATATATATATATATATATATATATATATATATATATATATATATATATATATATATATATATATATATATATATATATATATATATAAACATATAAAAATTGAAACTGACCCCGAATATGTGTTCTAGGGGGGTCCCAGTTCGTGCTAATTTGCAAAAAAAATTCATAAAAAAAATCGGGGTCTCCCCATTAGTGAATTTTTTCTACGAAAATTCACTAATATAATTTATTTGCAACCCACTGAGTATCCAGAAAAATGCATCTTATTGATAATATATGGTTATAGTTATGTAATCCCTTATTATGTAGGATAAACAAGTTTTACAAAATTTGATTTTTTCGAATTATTCAAGAGATGAGAACTTACTAAACATACAAAATTCTTTGCACACACATTCCTTGAGACAGACGAGTAAAAAAGAAACCAGGGTCCTCTAAGTGAACTCATAAAAACTGCAGCTTTAGGCATTTGAATGACAAAAAAACGGGCAAGTTGTAAGTGACCAGCGAGGACCTATCTAAATGACATCTACATATACCTACAGTTTGCATATGACTTTGTGATGCTAATGTCCAAGCTACACCTGTACGTGAGCCCACCAAGATGTCACTCTTCCTGTTCTACATAATAATATAGTGAGCTTTTGAGAATAGTACTTACGTCTCTTCATCTCTCGACATGAACGGTAGCAAGATGCATCTTGTGTTATTGTACACATGTCGTTTAGATATGCCGTCTAATAAGAGACAATTGTCTGTTTTGTGTTGGTGAGCTGTTTTTATTACCCCGCTACTGGTTGTACGTGATGTTTTACATAAAATCTCATAATCTGAGGTTAAAGAAACAAGGATTTTAATTTTACGACCACCTTCTTCGACGTATCTCTGTATCACATGATACTGTCTTCGAAATAATGACATTAAATTATATATTAAGATCTTACAAGCCTTATTCATATTTATGATATGTAAATTGTGGTATAAATCAATAGGAAAGATTTTGAATACAGTATAATTTTAATGTTACAAATGATGTATGCATGCGTAGCTTCTTGTCAGGCATTATATTTAAATTTAGTTAAGGATCTCAGAAGATTATCAGATTTATTACGACAGTCTCAATATGATATTTAAGAAAACGTCCAGCTTGTAGTGGATAATTAATACAAACTTGTTTTCGGAGTTCTTATATCTACATATACTTTCGTCGGTTCAGCAGGGACTCTACCTTAATAAAAAATTTCGGACGCAGCAAGTGCGTTGTGGTAGCTAATTTTTATTAAATGTTTTAAATTTGTGTAGCTCAATTTTCTATGAACCTAGAAATAGCAGACAATGTGAGGCCACAAATAAATGACAAGAGCAAGTGAACGACAACCAAAAAGACTAAATAAACTAGTAGTGGACGTTCTACATTGAAAATTGGAGGTAGGTTAGACTTTGTAAAGAAGTTAAACATTACATGTACTAAGGTGCATTAATAGTCTAGCTGTGACGAAGATGTAGAAATTAATCTAAGGATAGCAGAAGCTAACAGATTGGTAGGAGGACTGAACAGTCTTCTTAAGTCAAAGAACATCTCACTCGCAACCTAGCTTAGAGTGTATTAAACAGTGACAAGATCAGACCAACATTGACATAAGGGTTTGAAGCGTGGACAATGAACAAAATAATCGAAGACATAATAGGGATATGGAAAAGAGATATAATATATATATATATATATATATATATATATATATATATATATATATATATATATATATATATATATACTGTCTGAAATTTTAGATTGAAAAATTTTTGTATGACTATACACACTGTGTTATATTTTATATTTTCAAGACAAAGTATACATTTTTTAAATGGATTACCTCATATGTTACTCCATATATAGATTCGACTCCTTTTACATCGAAGTTGCAATAAAAT
The DNA here is from genome assembly GCA_964006375.1 of Tillus elongatus. Classification (NCBI taxonomy): domain Eukaryota; kingdom Metazoa; phylum Arthropoda; class Insecta; order Coleoptera; family Cleridae; genus Tillus; species Tillus elongatus. Next base: position 117,622,997 of record OZ023263.1, read on the forward strand.
AAACACCTAGTATCCTGGTCTGTCTATTTCCGTGACTACGACCAATAACCAACACCAGGGAGTAGTTTCACCTCACTCTCCTGAAAATTTTTCCGAACTTCTGCCTTTATGCAAGGAGGGTAGGGATATTTAACGTGCTTGACATCGCATTTACACGGGCTCCACGGCTTTACGCCCCCTCCAAAAGGGCGAAATGTACATAGATTCAACTTGCTCAATTATAATGTCACAACCTCGCTTGATGCTAGCTTTACAGTATGTACTGAAAAGTGAAACGGGAACCCTAAGAATCGAGCTCAGTACACTTTGGTTCAGAGAAACACGTCCTTATCCCTGGAAAATGGAGGCTCTGAAAATAGTCAAACTATAATATTTTTTATCATATAAATTTTAAAATGTTATTTTATTTTAATTCTCACCATAACATATTTTACAATGTTGTCATGTTAACAAGGGTAAAAGGCCTATTTTTTAATTTTTTATTTAATAAACATACCTTTTGTTGTTTTGCTATCTGGTTTCAAAATAAGGTCAGTGTATCTTTCCTCAAATTTTGTTAAGTGGCTCCTATACACAAATTCACTAGGTATAACGAATTCTCGTTCATTTTCGCAGAACGAAGAATCGCTGGGCACTCCCCAGCAACTTCTGAATTTTGAAACAACTTCTCCAAATAAGAGGGATTTAGCCCTACTGGAAGCCATATTATAGGTTAGTTTCAGACTTCATATATTGTATCCTCACAAATAACAAGGATATTATAACGAAATTAAGTAATCAGATTTCCCTTATACAAATAATGGCATCCGCAAAAATTGAAATCTCCAAGTTAGAGGCAACATGTTGTAAGCGTTTAAAAAATTTTGTTCGCACTGGAGTCCAAAAAACACGCTAAAAAGGACACAGGACCAAAATATTAGGTGTTGTTAACTAGACCTTTCAGATATTGAAACGAAGGTTAGGTTCTTTGGTACAAAGTTCAACAAGCACAAAAATAACTGGAATTTTTATGGGTTTTCTTCTAAAAACGTCAAAGTGGCGAACTTAAACATGAAATTTGGGACTTTTCAAACAAGGGTTCTGAAATGGACGCTGGCTATGGGCAACATATTAATGCACAATCAACCAAGGGTTGCGGTGCTATCGGGGCGGCAAGGCCGCGGACGAGCCCTGAGGGAACAAAAAAAAAATGGGCAACATATTATATTGTAGGAAATGTATACTTCAGCAGCTATTTATCTTTATTTGACCAAAATATTTGCAGAAAATTTATTTGAAGCAGGCACTTTCTGTAATGTTTCGGCAGCAGCTTGAAATATAGAGTTTCAGAATCAGAATGTGTTATAATTTTTTTTCACAAAACATATTTGAAAAATCTTTCTTTAGTCCATAAAGTGTTGAACAGACAAACCATATTATAACAAGTAGTAAAAATTATGAAGCATCAGATACGTTATTAAAGCGCATTTTCCAACTTTTTTTATATAATTTACAAATTTACGTCATATCAAACACTAAATTGACAGATTTAACAACCTAAGTATTTCCGACAAACCACGCTTTCAGAACGACAATTTCCATTTAAAATTCTGGTGTCATTTTAAATAACTTTGCGGCAATATTAAATACGTAATATTCTTTTCTGTTTATTTAAATTTAAACTAACCTGCATGATATAAAAATGGATGTGTGAGTGTGTGTGCTTTTATTTATATGTTTATTTGAGCATAACTTTGGCAAGCCTGGCTATATTTCAATTAAACTTGGTACACATATGTCTTACTTATTTGTAAAAAATACTATTGTGATAAGACATCCATATACCACTATTAGGAGTGTGGTGGAAAGATGGTGGCTTTTAAAAATACGTTATTGGCGTCGATTTAAATGTTTAATTACATTTAAAATAATCTGTATGTTTCAACAAAACTCTTGAACCCCCTGGTACACATATGACTTACTATCTGACAAAAAATACCACAGGGGTAGGGCAATCATATCACCTTAAGAGGTAGGGCGGGAATTGGGTGACATGTAAAAATACTAATATTACAGTCGTTGCTATGTTTTGGGGGTCACTGGGATGAATAGTGATACACCTGATGCTGTTTAAAGACACTGTTGGAGTAAGGCACATCGGGCACGGTCAGCTCCTTGTTTGGTAACTGGTTTATGGCTTCGTCCGGGTGTGATGTTTTAGAAAATGTTTTGGTGCGAATTGTTGTAGAAAACGTTTTAAAGCAAATCTTAATTTGAATTTTTAAGAGAATGTTTACAAAAGAACATTGTGACGTTATTCTATAAACAATTATTTTTTAATAACAGCTCGTGAAAGTGTCAGATAGTTTTCTAGGCTGCAATTATTTTAGGCAAATTTAAATAACTTCTCATACTAAATTGTTTTTCGTATAAATTGATTTCGTCGTTATAGCGAAAAAAATGCATTTTAGCGTATTGCCTAGGAAAAAACATTTTCAGCGAATTTTTGTAGACATTTTTTTTTGGCAGTGAAGCTGAATCATATATTTTTATCATACAAAAACCTTTAACCTTGTGCTCTAGTTTGGTCTCCTAAATTGAAGTAAAAAAAATTAAACGCCTATAACGTAATTTTCTTAAAACATAGACAAATTTTCCCTAAAACAAGGCTGGTGCCACCGAATTGGCTATTGAATTTATCCAGTTATTTACCTCCCAGAAGAACGGCTTCCCCTTTGTTGGTCGCTTGGTTGAATGAGTTCGTTTACCAAACAGTTTTTTCTCAAAGACATCTGTATTTCCGAAACCCAATTATTATGTTATTTTCCGCGATTTGAAAATTCGTTACCATAGCACGCTTGCTGCGTGCCGATTTTTTGGAATTATACAGGATTATTTTCTGAAAATAGCGTTATTTAATTTTTTACAATCAATGGTCATGGATACAATGTTTTATTTGTATTATTTAAAAAATGGAATAAATTGGGGTTTTGGTGAGTGAGAGTCTCAAAGTCCCACACATTTAGGTGTGCTCAAAATCAGTTTCACCCTCCCGTATCTAACAAAAAAATGCATTTTGGCAACTTTATGTGAGTATGGCACACTGGTGAGTTCCAGTTTTGGTAAGATGCGTTTTATATAATAACCAAAACGTGTCTATAGAAAATTTTGAAAAATAGAGAAGTCGGTAACTACAAATTTCACAACACATCAGCAGTTTTTCCCAATCTATCTACTGTAGAGCAAAATCTACACAGTTAGATACGTTTATCACCACGTTTAAATAACATAACAATTCACAACTTAAACTAACAGAAATATGAAGCTAAGTAACATATTTTACAGAAAAAAAACAAACAACGTCATGTTTAAATTTTGAAAGTTAAATACGGTTTTTACAGCTAGTATTTTGTAGAAAAGTTCAGGCCTACGTTAGGAAAACCTAAGCGACACACGCTCAGAATATGATATATTAAATGGCAAAGTAGAATCTGTTGACATAATAAGAAAGGTTTTCAAACTTTGAAAGACGTTTCTCAAATTTCCAATGGCACCAAAACTTTTTTGTCTTTAAATACTTACACCTTTTTTTTAACTTGGAAATCGAAATTTTGGCATATAATTTACTTTTAATAATATAAACCTGCGTCCAAAATCTGGTTGGCTTTGTCCTTTTTGAAGATACAAAATATCTCCGAAAGTAAACCCAAAACTTTCCCGGAAAAACTGGTCCTATTTCCCTGGCTAGCGAAATTATCCAAGTCACTTACAAAAGGAAAGTGTACCTGTCAAATTCTTACGGAATTAGGTTTAAGTTATCGGTGTGATACATACACACACACACACACAATATATATATATATATATATATATATATATATATATATATATATATATATATATATATATATATATATAGCCTAGGACGAGTAGTGGTCATACTGTTAGTTAGCAAAACTCAGACTCTTAATAAGGACTATGGACCTCTAAAACTTGGGGAATTTCTTTTCGAAAGCTGAACCATGGACAGAGCTTTTTTTGGTTAGAAACACAAAAAGGAGAATTTGTGATATCACACAAGCTCGGAGCCATATCCCATCTAAAGGATACAAAAAACATTAAAAAGTTGAAAGTCGGGACTGCATGGTTAGAATTATAAAAGCATTGATAAAATTTGAAAAAAGAAAATAATTTATTCACGTGCTATTAGGGTGACAGTGAATGAGGTCTGACTTTTGTTTTTTTATGGATGACACATAAGCTCAGGAGTGCCAACAGAGGGACGGCAGGTGGAGAAAAACTTCTAGAACCGATGTGGTCACAGAATAGACACCACATTCAAGGATGAAAGCAGGTTTTGGAATCTTTGACTGATTAAGAAACACTAACCATTGACTAAAGAAACACCGGGAATTTTAAACCCATGCTTTAGGAGAATGGTGTAGAGATGTTTATTGCATAATAAATACGATAATAGCTGACTAAAAGGAATATAAATTTTTTAATTGTTTTCCGTAATTCTTAAGCATATATGTAATAGTGCCTCAAGTGGTGTTAACTGCTGCTTGGACCTTTGCACATATATCTGCACTTAGAAAGAACCACGCTATTCTCGACATTCAACATATACCCTTAGTAAATTAACGCCTACAGCCACTACATTTTTGTAATGGCATGTGCAAACCTGCCTTTTTAGAAGCTTTAGAATTAAAAAAGCATATAAACGACAACAACCATCTTGTTCTAAGTGAGGAAACTTATTTGATGGATTCCCTTTTCTCGAAAACTCTTATTTCTAATTAAATACATGAAACAAAATACATCTAACTATAGTAAAAATAGTTATAATAAGGTAATAGGTGGATGTGTGTCGATATTTTCGTAACGTAGAATCCGCTTCATTGATGCTATTGTTTATTAGATATTTATCATTGTATTAGTTGTTATGATTATTACTCTTACAAGATAATTCCATTTATATGTTAAACATTGACAGACATTACACAGGCATTCTAAAGACAGCATCGGTCATATTTTTTTAATTTTTTTGATCCAAACACTATAACGTGGTAACGGATTTTTATTTATAGTTGTCATGAATGCGTAAAAATAAATTTAATTTTTTCTTGTCTGATGATGCCATAAAATGCCAAACCGGTTACAGAGATGAAACCAATACTTGTGAAGCCATAGAAGTAATTTCTACATTTTTATTTTACGACTACAAATCGGTCCTGACCACACACACCCACACACACATGTATATATATATATATATATATATATATATATATATATATATATATATATATATATATATATATATTTTAAATTAAACGGACCTTGGTTTAGGGTTCCAGGGACCCAAATTCGCCGTCATTTAAATTTTTTTCACAAAGTCTCTCCATCGATACCTCTCTATTAGCATTTTTTTAAACTAAAAATTTGCTACAACCAGTTTATACTGACCGACAGAAACTTTAATATTCTATATATATATATATATATATATATATATATATATATATATATATATATATATATATATATATATATATATATATATATATATTATCCTAACGTAATTCAGATCATATATTGCGTGTTTTAACAGTGAAACGTAGGAGGCTTTCTGTATTCGCAGGTCATCAATTACTCGCCATTAAACAATAATTCACCAGTTTGGCAAAGAGCCTGTGATAAGAATCATTAGTGGATGTAAGCAAGAGGTCGCACCCAGGTCTTCGAGCATGATGTCCTCCAGAAGAAGCCACTTGTTATACAACTGTTGTTCTATTCTCAGTGCAAACTGCGGAGGCGTCAGTTCCATCCGCAGTACTGCTGATGAGATATCAGAGGAATGATAATCCCTGAATAGGAAAGACGTAACAAGGAGCGCTACTGGTCGCATCCATCACCGGACCACCAGGTAGCCTACCATAAAATTATACTAAATCGTGCGTCCGTCTGGAAACCATTCATGACAATATATGGGAATCTGTGTAGATATGAGACCATTGTTAACGGATTACCACGTGGTGCTACTAGTCTTTTATCACGTCGTCCTGCTCCAACGCTTTGTGAAACCACAGCATCACCCTTTCTTAGATTTTATAGTAAGTATTTCTATGTTCGTGTTTTCAATAATGTTTCCTTTAATTTGTCAGAGCATGTGAATTATAACGTTACTTAATCTGCCTACAGATTCTTAGATTATGTTGCACAATTTGTATTTATATGTTTTGACAGCAGCTTTTGAAAATTATGATTTATGACTTAATTTAGAATTCTTTTATAGTATTAATATTTTGAAGGTATAAGCAACAAATTTATATTCATATCATAAATAAATATACATATGGACACTCTCGAAAAAGTGTGAGGATAAGCTAACTCTGACTCATTTTTTACACTATTCGAAATCGAATTTATGGAATAGGAATTTAAAAATATTGACATTAATTGTTTTCATTTGTTCAAAAATATTTTCTGTATCTGTAGGTGTACAGGATGGTTCACAATTAACTCTGTACTCCAAGATACTCGACCAATCAAATACAAATTTGGAAATTTCCTTCGTGTTGTTAATAGCTTGGACAAGTTCGTTAGACAGTTTTGCAAAAAACTGCTTGAAAACGCAATACCTTTAAATTACTAAAAGTATTGAACTAAAACTTTACAAGCACGTAGGCATTATGTAAATGATCCTATCTACCAAATTTTTACTTAATCGATTCAGTAAATCTAGTTATAACTAAATAAAAAATAAATAACCTACGATATGGCCTGAAATAATCTCTGAATGGATGCCTATAATGTTAGACAGGGTCAGACAGGTAAATTGGGGTTCCGCTGCCATTGAAAACAAAATATTCCAATTAAGCTTTAAACGGACGGGCTACGAAAGTATGTCACAATAAACAGTCAGCGAGGTTGCCATTTTCGACAACACTCATCTGACTCTGAAGATAGAAACATGTTAACAAACCAAATTTTCAATAAAAGTGACTCAATTTGTTTAAAAGCAATCCAGAACTACGTTTTATTATGTATGAATATTAAGATTCCTATTTTCACGGTATTTAAAAGTCATCTCCCTCCCCTAGTTTAATCTAACAACACCACTATTTGTCATTTGTTAACTGACAGGAGTCATGAGAGAAACGTGCGTATATTAAGCATAACCTCGAAACTAACAGACATCAATAACAAATAATAATAAGAAGATAACCTCTAAATCGACTCTGCTAATACCTTAGAATCTGACAATATAAAATAACGAGCTATATTCTAAGATTAATACGGTATTTAGAATCAAAAGCCATCTCCCTTTCCTAATTTAATCTGACAACACGTCTATTTTCATGGGAGAAGCATGTGCGCTCTGCGCATCGCATAAGCTCGAAATCGACTCCGCTAATCCTAATTGTTAATACCTTAGACTCTTATAATATAAAACATCTACCTATATTCTAAGGTTAATACAATTAGTAGGTAAATAATAATCCATTTTAACCTAACATTAACAAATGCCTTCGGCCGTCGACTGTAGTATAATATCATGATTTTAACATCCAACCCAACAAATAAGAAAGTGGCTGTGTGCGTCAAATTCAGGTTGTTAGTCAATGCATGTAGGTTCTGTATTACTAAACAGTAACAGCAAATATGTGTTGAAAACAGTTGAGGTGCAGCAAGTGCGTTGCGGTAGCGAATTTTCTGAAAATATTTCAAATAGTGCTGACTCAATTCCTCAGCTAACTATAATCTTCAGTTTTAATACATGGTAAAACCCATATAAAGGCAGCGTGTATACTGAGTTTAAAAATGACTATAAATTTGTTTTAAAAAACATTTTTTGTTATTTTGTTTGCACAAACTGGTTCGATTGAGTTGACTAAAATGGGTCATCTAAGCGATTAATAAAGAAAAATACCTTATATACCTTTATTATTTGACAGGTACATTCCATTTGTATATAATTTTTTTTTTGTAAATAAAAATTAATTTTCGGTAAATTTGGAGTTTAGCACAAGGGGAATTTTTTGATTTTTTTTTCAAAAACATGCTTATATCCTTCCTGGGTGCACATACCACAAGAAAAATTTCGTTACGGAACCAGGTGTTAATAGGGGTGCTAGGCGGGGAAGAAGATCAAAGGAAGTGTAAGCGGGAAGTGCAAAAACCCAGCTTAGCTGGACCTCCCTAAGCTGCCTTTATCCCATTTTGCAGCTATACTTCCTTAAAATCCTGTTTACTCCGCGCAGAACCCCTATTCAGGGCAGGTCCTGCCATTTTCTTGGGGGTTGGTCTCAAGATATTTTTCTTGTTTACATTGTTCTTTTTAATGCAATGAGTGCCGTTGTAGGCATGCAGAAGTTGAAGGAGAACCCCCGCGATGAAGCAGCGAACCAAGATTTTCAAATTATGTTTAAATTGTTACCTCATTTCATTTGTTCAAAATATTGTTCCAAAAATGAATTTAGGGTTGCCTTGTTTGTCAGTCTCACATAGAGAGCTCTAATATTTTATCATTAAAAGAAGCATGGATACAGCAACAGTAAATAAGGGCTGAAAAGGGTCTGGGTGCAGCAAGTGCGTTATTTGGTAGAGAATTTTCGTAAAAATATTTCAAATTTGATCACTTAATTTCCCTTTAAGTTAGAATCTTCAATCTTGTGCCATAGTATAACGCAGCGTGGGTACTAAATCAAAGAAAAATAACATAATGCGCTTCGCGAATAACTAATAATTTGTTTTGAAAGACCTTTTTTGTTGTTATGTTTGCAAAAACCAGTTTGATTGGGTTGACTAAAACAAAACTGTCTAAGCAATCAATAAGGAAAAATAGCTGCTATATTTATAATTTGGTAGGTACATTCCCTTTGTAAATATTTTTTTTTTTCTGGAAAACTTTTGTAACTTTAATGAAATTGGTAAAACAACTTTTTTAGAGACTTACAGTACTTACATATATGTACCAAATTTTAATTTTTTATCTCCATAGTACATATAAATTTCCTCAATTAGTTGCTTACTAGGACCTCTAAAACCGATCTCCAAGGTTCATTTAAATTTAAAGAATTAGTTTTAATAATATACGTTACTAATAGTGTACAATTCTTAAGAAAATTCACTACTATAAAGCACTTGCTCCGTCCCAAAATTTTTAATTAAACTGGCATCAAATTTGTTTACCAGTATAACCAATATAGTAGAAACAATGTACCATATTTCATCAAACTAACTTTACTGTTTGAAAAATATAACAATTTTCCGAAAATAAACTTAAAATGTTCCCGAAGAAACTGGTCCGATTTTCCTGGATAACGAATCTCGTCAAGCTATTTACCTACCTAGCAAGATAAAATTATTAAAAAAAAGTTTTTCGACGAAACTCAAAACAAAATTTTGCATGAAAATTTGCAAACAATTTCTTCCCCATCGTCACAAGGTGTGGAAGTATGGCATGGGCGACAAAAAGATTGAAAAATTTTTGTCGCTTAAACGCAAAAAGTATCAAAACACATGAAAAACATTATTTGGGACATTTTTTTGTCTGTTGGTCTGTATGTCTTTCTGTTTGTAGCCACGATAACTATAGATATCGTCTTCAAATCTGGCATACAGTTAGCACTCGAAAAACAAATGGTTCGGATTGTTTTTGGGTAAAATCGCATGGGCGGGTAGGGGATGAATGGAGGGTGATTTGGTAAAAATTGGCATTTTTTCGTTAAAACTCGAGTATTATAACGTTTTGGGGTTAATTTTTGGAACACTTTGAATGTCATCAAACATCTGGTAATCTGTGCTGAACTGAAATTAGAGGTCGAATGGGGGGTGGTGTGTGGAATATTGTTGACAAAATTTTCGATTTTTTTTTCCTAAAACGGCGTAAAAAGTCTCAAAACCCATAGAAAACTTGATTATGGAAAAACTTTTTTTTTCTGTCGGCCTGTTGGTCGGTCGGTCTGTGTATGTCGACATGTTCGTCTGTCTGTTAATTAGGCGCAATAAGTTTCGAACGAATTGAGATTATGATCTTCAAATTTGGTATCCAGTTAGAACTCGACAAAGAAACGCTTCGAATTATTTTTAGGTATAATCGCTTCAGGGGGTAGGGGATAAATAAGGGGTGATTTGAAAATGGACATTTTGCAACAAAACTCGAGGAACAAAACGTTTCAAAAGTTTCTGGGTAAAGGAATACAAATATTTTCTTTGCGGTCAAGTCACGGGCCCTAAATTGATTCCAGACAATGTCTTTCTGAAGAGAATATATTATCACAGCTATGTGGAACTTATGATTCAATTTGCAGCACTATTTTTTATATGTGCCAAAAATGAGAAAAGGCCCAAAACAATTGAAATAACTCAAAAACGACGAACGCTTAGATCTGACATTTGTCAAAATAGTTTGTCAATTAAATATTACATAATATGTTGCTGCCATGAACTATTATGCACCATTATTACTTTCGCATCGTCACAACGTATGGAAGTATGGCATGGGCGAAAAAAAAAATGAATTTTTTTCGGTTCTACGTCGTAAAAAGTGTCAAAATATACAGAAAGCATGATTTGTGAACAATTTTTTTTCTGTCGGTCTGTATGTCTGTCCGTAGCCACGATAACTTTAGAACGATTGAGATATCGTCTTCAATTTTGGTATACAGTTAGCACCCGATAAACTCGGCTTGATTTTGCTTAAAATCGCTCCAGAGGCTGGGGGATGAATGGGGCTTGATTTGGTGAAAATTGGCATTTTTTCGTTAAAACGAGTAATATAACGTTTAATGGCTTGTTTATTAGAAAACTTTGAATGTCATTAAGCATCTGGTATTCTGTGCTTAAATTCAATTAAGGATTGAATGTGTGGGGGTGGACTATCGGTGACAGAAATTTCAAACTTATTTTGCTAAAACGGCGTAAAAAGTCTCAAAACATATAGAAAAGTTGATTCTGAAACGAAAATTATTTTGATCGGTCTGCCGGTCGGTCGGTCTGTCGGCCTCTACGCCTATCTGTTACTAGGCGCAATAACTATCGAACGAATTGAGATACAATATTCAAATTTGGTATCCAGTTAGGACTCTAGGAACGTTTCGTATTGGTTTTGGGTAAGATCGCTTCAGAAGTTTATGGGTACAGGAATATGAACATTTTTCCTGTGATCAAGTCATGGACCCTGAATTAATTTTACGAGAATGTCTTTCTGATGAGAGTAGATATCGCAGCAATGTGAAAGTTATGATTCAATTTTCAGCATTTTGTATTACCCCTTAAAGTCTCCTTTTTCTGGGGTACGCGAGCTTATTTTAAATTTTTCGATCCCTTGACCCGAAATGCTTTTGTTGTTACGCCAACTGTGTTTATTGCATAAAAAAGTTGCGCCTTGTGTCCTCTTTTGGCCTCTAGAGCAACCGTAATTGTTAGAGTTAAATGCCTATAACTCTTTTTTCTCTTAGCTTATAAATCTAGATTTTGGTGCCTAGTTTAGCTTTTATGATATAAACTCGCTTGCTAAATTTGGTTGTCGTAACTTTTTTATTTCCGAAGATGTAAAAATATTGCGAAGGAAAACACACAATTTTCCGGGAAAAACTGGGCCGATTTTCCCGGCTAACAAACTTATTCAAGCCATTTGCAGAGGGAAGGTACTCACCCAATTTTATCATATTCAGTTTTTGTGAAGGTAATATTATTATTTTCTTAAAAATTGTAGTGAGATCGCCGTCATTTGCAAAATAAAAACTCTTCACTAATAAAGAGTTTTTATTTTGCAAATCACGGCTATCCTACAATTTATTTATTTAATAAATATATATGTATATGTATATATATATATATATATATATATATATATATATATATATATATATATATATATATATATATATATATATATATACATACATATATATATATATATATATATATATATATATATATATATATATATATATATATATTATATATATATATATATATATATATATATATATATATATATATATATATATATATATATATATATATATAGACGGTGAGAACACTTCCACAAATACACGCATTCCTGTAACACACAGAAATATCTCTGCTCTATAATTAGTCATTTATGCGTGTCAATTAGAAAATTTTGTTTACATAATACGCTTTATACTTGAAGATTTTTTGTGAGCAACGTTAATCTTGTAATTTTCAAGAGGTACTTTTAAAAAAGCACCGTCACTATACATTTATTCTACGAGATGTTGAATGCCCAAACTAATATAGTCGGAGTTACAACTTTATTTGAGACTGGATTTCTGCTTTCTGTTTTTAATTGAATCTTTGGCAGAAAATGGCACATTTCAACACAATAAAAGCAGCAACACATGGATAGAACATACTGACGTGTTAAATCCGTTCGAGTCTATTGAATACCGCGACAATATTGTCGACTTTTTGATCCGATTTGTCAGATTGTCCTGTGGGTGGGTCAGGAAGCACTGATCCTTTTTCTATATCGTTTGCAGTCGCCCAGATACATGTTCCCGATATATTTGTAAGCTGGTGTGCGATAAAATGTTTGAGTTGCTTCAGGTTAGCCAATTTAATCCGCTTTCCGTCCGTTCATAATGACGATTCTAACACATGTGTTCTGCCTATAAGGGTGTCTTACTGTCAACGCAACAATTGCCTGTCTGTAGATCAGCAAAGACGCTCTTTTTGCTCACTCCCTAATCGCATTAGTATGGCTTATAGTTTTCTCTGTTTGCTGTCAACTTGGTAATTATTGCCAACTGGACAATGAGAAATATGTTTACGTTTAAACATAGTAACCATTCAATATACCTGAGAAAAATGTTGTTGTGCTTACGTTTTACAAATTTAAGCCTCTTACAGAAATTAAAGTGTCAAACTTGAAGGTGCCCTACAGCGCACAAAAGATGCAGAACATTCACACCGATTCGGGTCATTGAACATATTATGTATACTTATTTTCCTACTGGAGTTTGCATGGTAAAATATTGTAAACAAGTCGTCTGATTTTTTTATTTGGTACAACTGATTAAATAAGTAAATACTGTCTTTGGTTAGTCTCAACATAATAAAATAAAAATGAGATATAAATTTATACCATTATAATTTGATGTAAGTATACAAAACGTTTTGTAATATTACTAGGTCATGATTGCCAGGCACAAAAGCGTTTAAATTATTTGATGCATATAGACACATTGTAAGATAATATATTTTTATGTCACGGTTTTAAAAGCATATAGATATACACATTTATTGCTTTAAAGTTTTCTGTCTCTCAAAATTGGAATGACAAAACATATTAACTCTTAAAGCGAAACATTGGTGGAATGCTTTTGTTGTCATTCAGTATGACCAATTATATATAAATACATACACACACACAAATATATATATATATATATATATATATATATATATATATATATATATATATATATATATACAGGGTCGCTGATAAGTCTGGAAACGGTCGATTATCCGGGAAAATATACAAGGTGTCGAAAAAAGTTTTATACAAAAGTTTTTGGGTTCTTCAATGTCTACTAGGCGGTGATAATTTCATTTATACAGGGTTGGTCATACAGGCGTGGCACACCAATATTAATTTTTTTTTAATGGAACACCCTATATATTATTCGATATTTCAATCCTTCTCTTAATTTTGAGCAACATTTATCAGAAGCATGATGTACATAAACTCAATCGTTTCCGGGTAAAAAAATAAATAAAAATAAACGCTATTGTTTTTAAAATCTATTGGATGAAGAACAAAAATAAATGAAAAGTAGAATATCTCTTGAAAACAATCTGTGAGTGTGAAAAGAACCGGTTGCGATGTTTTTAACATTGTTTGGAATCCTATTTTATAAGATGTTCAAAGTGTTCTCCATTGACCTCCTGACAATAATGAATTCGCTTAACAAAACATTGCACTGCATTTACAAGAGCGTTTTGAGGAATGTTATTAATTTCATGCACAATCCTTGCTTGCAACTCTTCAATATTCTGCGGTCTATTTTGGTAAATTAAATTTTTTACATGACCCCACAAAAAAAGTCAAGCGGCGTCATGTCGGGAGACCTAGCTGGCCATTCAATAGTTCCCCTGCGCCCTATCCATCTGTCAGGAAAGGTTTGATTCAGATATTCCCGTACCTCAATTCCAAAATGGGGGGGTGCCCCATCCTGCTGAAACCATATTTCTTCCGCTGGTAGATTTGGGTCGTTATTGTTCGGAAATAATCGACTTACGTCTGGAACAATTGATTCTTGCAAAAGTGTCAAATATCGAGCAGAGTTCAAATTACCGTGTATAAAATAAGGTCCTATGATATGTCCACCAATAATAGCACACCAAACATTTACTTTTTGCGGTCTTTGGGTGTGAATTTGTTCCATCCAATGTGGGTTTTCGTCTGACCAGTACCTACAGTTGTGTCGGTTGACTTGTCCATTCAAACAAAATGTAGATTCGTCGGAAAACAAAATGTGGTTGGCAAAGTTAAAATTTTGGCGTAACTTCTCCATAATAAGTTCACAGAACTCGATTCTGCGATCAAAATCGTCTTCACTCAGTTCTTGCAATAAATGAATTTTATATAGACGGAACTTTTCCCGCTTCGTAATCTTTTGAATTGAATATCGACTCATATTGTGATTTAAAGCCAATTGCTGTGCCGAAGTTTTCGGATTTTCCACCACATCCAATATTACATTCAAAGAATTTTCTTCATTTGTAACGGTTACTGGCCTTCCAGTTCTAGGTTTATCCTTGATACCGCCAGTTTCGTGAAAACGATGCAAAGTTTTCGAAACTGTGGATTTGGAGATCGATTCCCGCTCAGGATGCAACTCATTGAACATAATCACCACTTGAGCAAAACTTCGTGTTCTATCACCGTACCCTATCATCATTAAAATTTCGATACGTTCGGTTTCACTTAAACTTGCCATTTTGCACAAAAACTGTTGACACTAAATTACTAATGTTTCAAAACTGTTGACACTGAATGAATGTTTGACATTCGTTGTCCTGGAAACATTTTAAAACAAAAGAATAATACTGCGTTTCTTATGGGCATCTTATCTTATCTTGGGATTCCAAACAATGTTAAAAACATCGCAACCGGTTCTTTTCACACTCACAGATTGTTTTCAAGAGATATTCTACTTTTCATTTATTTTTGTTCTTCATCCAATAGATTTTATAAACAGTAGCGTTTATTTTTATTTATTTTTTTACCCGGAAACGATTGAGTTTAGGTACATTATGCTTCTCATAAATGTTGCTCAAAATTAAGAGAAGGATTGAAATATCGAATAATATATAGGGTGTTCCATTAAAAAAAATTTAATATTGGTGTGCCACGCCTGTATGACCAACCCTGTATAAATAAAATTATCACCGCCTAGTAGACATTGAAGAACCCAAAAACTTTTGTATAAAACTTTTTTCGACACCTTGTATATTTTCCCGGATAATCGACCGTTTCCAGACTTATCAGCGACCCTGTATATATATATATATATATATATATATATATATATATATATATATATATATATATATATATATATATATATATATATATATATATATATATATATATATTTATCTCTCAATTTACTGCTTGGTTGAATTTAGAGAGCTAGAAATGAAAACTTACACAAACTACTACCCTATATAAAATATTCAAGAGACCTAACATCTTTATGGTATAGAATCTTGATTGAAATTCTACCAAAAGCAAAGAACACATTTTATCATTAGCCTAGAAATCTTAATTTTAGTACATAAGATAACATCTTTACAGGGGCAAATGCTACCGGATTGTGATAAAACAGTTGGGATCCCGGACCCCACCATATAACCTCACGAAGCCAGCGAGAATATGGATTATAGAAGACCTCTTCACCAGACGATAAGACTACTGGGAAACGATTGCAATAGCGGAGATAGAGAGAGTTTACGGCAGAGGAGTTTACGGCAGCAGCAAAAAAATAATATCCGGCAAGGCTCCTAGTACAGACGGGATACCAGCAGAAGCCACAAAAAGCTGGCCGAAATAGCTCCACAAGTTCTGCTAAAAGTGGTGAATGAACTACTTCGGAGGCAAGGCTTTCCCCTAGAGTGGAAAACACCAAAGGCTGTGTTGCTTTGGAATAATGCTAAGCCCTTAGAGATAGAGTCTTCCTTCAGACCTCTTTGCCTGCTGGATACGCGAGGAAAGCTTCTAGAACACTTTATCAAAGCCATGATAGAAAAATATATAGAAAAAGGAGAGGGATTTTCAGAGCGCCAGTTTGATTTCCGAAAGGAAAATCCATAAAAGATGCTGCAAGATATGTCACAGAAGTCGCAAAAAACACAAGCAAGAAATTGAGTGCATTAATCACTCTCTGCTTTCAACACTGCTAGCTGGGACTAAATTATAGAATGAGTAAAAAGAAGAGACCTGGCTGAGTACCTAATAGACATCATAAACAGTTGCTTCTCATACAGAAAGATAAGCATTGCGAGTGGAGAGACGATAGCTGTTACGAAGGGAGTCCCGCACGGATCCATCCTGGACCTATCCTGGAATATAATCTATGATGGAATCCACAAGCTAAAAATGGTTGACGGAGTTACTCTGGTTGGCTATGCTGATAACCTTGCAGTCCTGGTAGAGGCACCGGAACAAGACAGACTTAAGTTTCCAGTGAACGAAACGTTAGGAAGAGTTAAGAGATGGATGACGGTTAAAGAACAAGAAAAACAGAGGCTGTCATCATAAAGGATCAAAAAATCAGGGGCGATTTTTGGTTCCACTTAAAGGACACCATAATAAAACCAGCGAAGACCCTGGTGTATCTATAAATAACAATCGTCGAGTCCCTCAATTTTGTGCAGCATGTACGGATGGCAAAGGTAATGGCTGAAAGAGGAACGGCAGCACTTAGTAGGGTAGTGCTCAGTGTGGGAGGCCAAACATCAGCAAATCGGATACTGCTCAGCGGAGTAGTGCACTCAATGATACTGTACGGAATGCCGGTATGGCATCAAACAATAGAGATCCAAAAATTTAAAATGATGATGGAGAGCATGCAGCGCAGAGCGTTACTAAGGACAACATGCGGTGTCCGTACCATCTCTACGCAGGCGATTCAAGGGTTGACGGGCGTTGTACCCATAGATCTGTTAGTGGAAGAAATAAATATCCTACATGAGGCGACGGGAGCGAAACTAGAAGAAGCTAAGCTGGTTGCGAGAAGCCGAACCATGGAGAAATGGCAGCAAACATGGTCCCAAAATACCACGAAGAGACAATGGACAAAAGGTTGATTCCCAATCTGACAGACAAGATGGAATCTACTACGGGGAAGAGGACACGGTAGAACACTGCATTTTTGTTTGCCCAAAGTTCAATGACTTAACTCTGTAGAGATACATAATGTCAACGACCTGCTACCAATAATGTTGAAAGACCAGAGCCCATGGAAAAAGGTCTTAGAATTTGCCCGACCAGCTATGACCATAAAAGGATCCATAGAATTTATCATAAAAGAAGGATACAGTACAGGAAAGAGATATTAAAATAATGTGTAATACCGACAAATATATTGTAATGTATATTTATTTCAACTGCAAGCCATCCTACCGAAATGTGATTGTACGGGATACGGGTACTAACTTCGTCCACTGTTAAAATATTTGCCTAGCATAATATTGATGCCAAACGAGAAATCGTAATACCGGAAAGATCTATTACAGGCAAAATTATGTCACAAGATTATTCTAGGCAGAGAAAGATACATTAAATGCGTTCTATTGTAAACAGATAATACGAGAGAAAAACAGATGTGGTACAGCATACTGTGTAGGATGTAACGTAAGTTGTTTCCAGAAATGCCTAGTACACTAATTTTACATTACAAGAATAAAGCATCAAGCATCCTTTCATACTACAGGTCAACTGAACAATATAATACAAAATACCTGAGAGTCCGCTGTGTTGCCACTGTTCATAATTTTTAGCGGCCATGGAAAATATTTTACTCCCTGTAACTTTATATGTTTACGTAATATGTATAATATTAAGCAAAATGTATTCGCACCACCAGTTCTAATATAATGATTATTAAATATTACTTAAAAAAGCTATAGTTATAAAAATGGTAATTGGATATTTCAGGAAACTTTATATATGTATGATAAATATTATGATCTCCAAAAGAGATATTATAGATAATATCGGGTAGTACATGTTCACATATGCACAATAAGCCAAAGGCTGCGGTGCTATCGGGGCGGCAAAGACGCGGAAGAGCCCTAAGGGAAAAAAACCTGTTCACATAAAATCAATGAAAATGTGTACAGCGTCATTTTTTATTATACTTACTTTTTTTACATGAAACGTATCGCTATTTCTCCAAAAGATGAAATTCAATTTTTGATGTGGTCAGACGATAATAATGAAATTAATATAAGACATTGTTTTCTAATCATGCAAACTTTTTTTGATTATTTTATCGTTCAAGTATCTTATCATCACCCTGTCAAAAATAAACTTCCACTTAATGCGTATCATTTAAATTATTTTCTAAAATATTTTTTATGTGTTAAGTCTATTTCTATGTGGATTTTTTCCTAATAAGTTTGAGAAAATGTTGATACAGTAATTTACTAGAAATGTTGAAAATGTATAATTTCATGCAAGTTATTACTATATGATTAGGATTCCTAATAGACCAATGCACAGTTGTGTTGTGTGTTTTTTATTTACCTACCGTCGGTCTCTTTCCGCGACTATCGCCAATCACCAACAACAGGGAAGAGTTTCACCTCACCAACCTGTACATTTTGCCAAACTCCTTTCTTTTTGTAACGAGGATAGAGATGTGCCAACATGGTATTGACACGGGTCTGAAGGCTTTACGTCACGTCCGAAGAACGGAACTTGCTTACATTCAGCTTGCTGAAACACTATGGTGTCTTCGGGAGATGTAAAACTATAGTTTGTGCAGTAATGTTTTTAAGGAATTAAATGTGTTCCTCGCCTCAGCGCGCCCGGATGTCGAATCCAAGCCTTTTGCACAAACGGCTCATGCTCTATCCGTAATGGCACCGAGGCTACTAATGCCAGACAGCTTTGATAAACAATAATCAGGTAATTGGTAGTTACAATTCATTACTCATTGATTATTACTTATGTTGCACAAAAACAAGTGTGCTCTTTTTTAATTCTGTGAAAAATTGTTAGTTAACCAAGAACATGTTTTTTGGTGCAACAAAATAATAATCATCATTAATTTTAATCTTTTATTAGTTGATAATTGTTGGACAAAACTTTGTACAGCCGGGGATAAGAGATGACTTTTTTGGTATCACTTCTGTTTTCCAAGTAATACAGCAAATCAATACATTTGGTCTTGTTTGGTGTACCAAAAACAATTTTAATGGACTTAGAGAGGTCTACAGGCAGTGAAATTGACCGCAAAGGCGAGTTAAGTAAAAAAAAGAACTAAATTCGTAGGAATTTCTATCCTAAATATACAATTTCTAGAATAGTATTTTGCTAAAATAAGCAGCTAATGAAATGTGTAAATATTTTATATCATAGTATAGTATTTGAATGAAACTACGTGAAATAAGTGACGATTTTCTAGGAAGTAAAAGTGCCAGGTGGTCGCTATTTGTCATTTTAGAAATATCGATCACATGAATGCAGCCCTTTTTTTGTTTTTTTTATCAGTCACAAACACGCACCGAAAATTCTACTATATTAATAATATAAAATATATAAATAAATGTACGTGTAACTATATGTCAGTATTCTTTAAACATATTTATGGGAATGCATATAAATACCTCTCTGCACACATGCGTGCGTGTGTGTGCATGATGTTAGTTTTTGGATAAGGAAAAAATGCTCGTTTTAATTTTAGAGCCATATAGACCACTGTGGCTGAATACTTAAAGAATTAATAACATGCCCAGGAAAAAAATTTGCAGAGCAACTTTTTCAAAATATGTACTTATATCTTTCGATATAATAATTATTTGACTACGTAATATTCTTATAACTGTATTGAAATTTGTATTGAGAGACTTAATAAGTATAATTTGTTTAGTTAGTTTTATTAACAATACTAATTGACATGAGTCACTTCAAATTGATCACTGTTTAATATTTATTGGAACACGTATTTGGTATCAGAGTGGAGATCTGAGTAAAACAGATTATTTTTCTTTGGAAACAAAATTTTCTTGTATTTTATCTGAATTTTTCTGAAAAGACTCTAAGGATTATAATACTATTAACCTTGCAGTTTCTTGTTATAAAGTAAGAGTTAAACTGATTAGTTTATATAAAAAATCTCTGGACGCAGCAAGTGCGTTATGGTAGCGAATTTTCTTTAAAATATTTTTGGTAGCAAATGTCTTTCTATGATTAAAGCAGGCATCAAACTCGGTTGCCTATATAGTAGAAACAATGTACCATATTTCATTAAAATAAATTTATTGTTTGAATATATATAAACGTTTTTCAAAAGTCTAGATGCAGAAAATGTGTTATGGAAGTGAATTTCCATAAAAATGTTTTTAATAGCAAATGCGAGCAGGCATCAATCTGATTACCGGTATAGCCTATGTGGTAGAAACAGTGGACTATATTTTATCAAAATTACTTATGGTTTGAAAATATACAAAAATTTTCCGAAAATAAACTTAAATGTTGGTTTTCTATCCAACAAAGCTTACGTTAATAGCAAATTAAGTTATTGAAATTTGAAGGATTTAATGAAAATTAGGTAAATTTGCAGATTAGCTCCCGAACGCTTTTCAACAAATTGTTTTCAGAAACATTACTAGGACCCCACCTTGATGCACAAACCACAAGAAAAATTTCTTGTTCACACCCCCAAGGAAATTAGGGGGCTGGGAGTGAATAGGGGTGGTGTGCGGGGTAGGCAGTGTTTAAGGGGGATATGGCTTCAAGATGTGAAAAAGACATCTTTCAAGCCCGTTTTATTCGCATTTTCTGCTTATATTTCCTTTTTACTAGCCACCCCGCCCAGCACCCCTATTTACTCCTAGCCCCGTAACTTCCTTAGGGGGTGTGAACAAAAAATTTGTCTTGGGTTTTGTGGATCCAGAGGGGGGCCCTAGGCAGGTTTCTGAAAACAGTTTTTTGAAAAGCGTTCGAGAGCCAATCTGCAAATTTACCGAAAATTCGCTACCAAAACGCACTTACTGCGTCCAGGTTTTTTTTGGGTTTCGTTTCTGAATGTGAAGGACATAGCCAGCGTTTAAGCTAACTGGAGCAAATGGCCCTTCTGAATTCTAGATGTTCTAGGATGTTTTTCAACGTATCTGTAACTAGTTTCGCTGGTTGGCAGCATCGTCAAGCAGATAAAAATTGAATCAAGGCGAAATCATGAGAACTACCAAGAAATATCTGTAGCTATGTTCTTATGTTTTGATGAAAAAATTGCAAATTATATGAAACACAAATGACGGATGAGGCCTTTAAAATGTGTACGTGATGTATGTATATAAAGATAGAACTAACATATAACAATAATAACTATAACTATAATAAATAACAGTTATAGAGCTGACTATACAATGAAAATTTTGAAACACGTCGCTTCATTATTACATTAGCTCAATTTTTATCTGTCTGAGGATGCTGTCAACCGGTTAGGGAAACGTTGAAGAAAATCCTAGAGCATCTAGAATCCAGAAGGGTCACTTGCTCCAGTTAGCTTACGCGCTGGCTACGTCCTTCACTTCACAGAAACGAAACCCAACAGTGAAGCTAGAGAAGTAACCTTCAAGATGTGTGTATTATATAATTAAGATAAGCAGTGACGCGGCATAGAACAAATTTTAGGAACTGTCACTTGCTCTCAAGTAAACGATAATAAGCAGAATTTTGAGTAAATTTTTATTTAAAAAAATTCACTAATAGACAGTTATCAATGGTGAGCCTTTGCAACAAAATTTTTAAATGAGCGTAAACTACAACCGATAGACCCCATATCCGGGGTCAGTTGCAATTTTTATGTTATATGTGTACCAGTTTTTCCGAAAAAGAAACTCTTCCGAAAAAAAAAATTCTCTCTCAGAAATTACAAAGTGTTTTAATCAAATTTGGTAGGTATGTTAAAAATACCTTGCTACAAACCAAAATTCAACTTTCTAGGTTTATACAAAATTGGGTTATTAAAATTTGAAGTATTTAATGAGAATTTGCTATCGTAACGCACTTTCTACGTCCCGAACGTCATTTGCATCGCCTAGCGCAAAATGTTGATAATTACCTCATTCAAAATGTGGTATTTTCAGTGATATCACAACTGAATGGATGATTGTTACAGAGCGAATAACTAAGCGCTTGTGCTTATCACAAGTGCCCAAGATGGCATCTAACCCCATACAGGTGCTAAAATTTGATGACGACTTCATAAGTATTGTTTTTCAGCTGTGACACCTCATATTTTTCCACTATTAAATAAAGAATATAGTTCTTCTTTGAAGGGTATTGTGGTTCCCTAAACCTATCTTTCTTAGGTTTTCCATTATTTGTGGCTTTTCTAAAAAGCTGCGAAATATATGAATAATATGCATAAAAATGGGTCTGAAAATGACATTAGAAAATAATTAATGACAACTTATGAAACAGAATTGTTTTTGGTGCATGTTAATCATAAAGCTGAGCTGCTGTTAATTGCAATAATTTTGGATTAGCTTATTTTAGTAAGAACATAAAGAATGGGTGAAGATTGGAACCCGTGGTGAGACTGATAAGTACAATTTGAAGAACCCAATTTAACGCAATACAGCTTTCAGATCTGACGATTGCTTCGCTAAGAATGTTACCATCATCAGAGGGATTAATAAATAATCCCTGTGATGACGTCTACTTAAAGAATCCCTCTCATGGCACTAACTTTGGCAGCGAAACGATTGCCAGGTCTTAAAACTGTATTGTGATGAATGGAGTTCACCAACTTTTATTACTTCACAAGGAAATTGAAATTATACAAATTCGGACCTCTCAAATTTATTTTACACACATGGGGAAAGTAATAAAGTAGTCGCAAGAATATGACAACTCTTAACCAAAGCTACACTGGCCAAACCAGGTAGACAGAATTCTATGAGCCAAAATTAAAAACTATAACAAATGAATCATCCGACTGCTACCGTTCTGCAAACGAAGTAAAATGCTCTTATCGATATCGGTGTTAGTAGCCCTTTTTATTTTTATTTTTTCAATTGGATTTAAATATCGTAATGCTGTTTAACCATGGCTTATTCAGTTTGATAGATTTAATACTGGATGAGTATGCATTTCGTTTTAAATACGAATCCAATATAAGCAATGCAATTATAAATCCCTGTTTAACGGTAACCTTGCCTAAAATTTTAAAGAAGAGAGGGCAGTTAATTTTGTGATATTACGTGGATTATTATTTATTGCACGATCCAAGAATTTTGTAGTAACAATAATAAAGTGACCACTATATGCAAGAAATAGCAAAGTCAATGAAATGATTTCGAACTAATTATGATTAAAAAAAAATTAAGCTCATAATGATTATATAACTAGCTATATAAATTAGGTACAATGCTACAAGTAGCTTACAAACACTAAGCTTGATTGATTATTATAGATATATTTCTTTTTAAATTCAAGATAATTCTTATTTCGCAGATGTCGAATACAAAGGGGATGTCGACTTAATTTAATTACTCTGAATGGACTAGTTGGGTAGTTTGGTGATAGTGGTGTGGATAGAACCGAAAAGAATGAGCCTGACAGACCGGAAAAGTGGCTATTATACGGCGTGATCGCCTTACTTAGTAGCTGATAGTGTAATGCTTCCGCCATTAGTCAGCTGCCGTTAACGAGGGTAACCGATGTGTCGATACGTCTGTCCAGGTCTCCGTGTCCTGCTAGACCAATGCTGCCATTCACCAGACGGCTACAACAAGATAAATCCACTAAAACAAGCGTCTCTTCTCATTTTCATTCATTACCTTAATGATACTTAACGTATCGGCTTTGTATACCTATCAATGGGCACGATCTGACTACCACTGAATTTCTACGTAGGCATGTAGTATTCTGCTTAAAGCAACTTGACGTTAATGCGCTTTCTGAAAATAATGTTTTTCAGTAATTCAGCTACTTAAATTACGTTAGAGGGAATATATATATATATATATATATATATATATATATATATATATATATATATATATATATATATATATATATATATATGAATAAGCTTAACGGAATACAAAGCAGCTTCAGTAGCTCAGCGAGTAGCACCTCAACTTGCCGTGTATATAGTGTTTAGTTTTCGTGACGGTAGTATTATTATGCCTTAAAAAATTATGGGTTAGCCGCCAGTTGTAAGACAAAAGGTCTATAAGAGGTATATTGCCAAGCTTTTTTTGAATGCCACAGGATTGAATGGTAAAATCACATTTAAAATAATAAAAATAAAAATTGCTTAAATACTATAGTTATTTAGCATTTATTTAAAAAAAATTGCTGCCAGATAATTCTTATGAAAATTCACTACCATAACGCACTTTCTGTGTCCAGACTTTTTTATGTTTATCAAGGAAATATAAATATAGACAACATGGGTAGTGTTTTTGTGAATTTATAGCTTTCTTTAATATTTTTTTTCGATGTTAAATTGGCTTTGAACGTATTCGTTTAGCCACGGTTTAATTAGCAATAATACCTGACCAGATTATCAATTGTCTCCCTTTATTGATTTTTAAATGTGATGTATACAGATTAATCAACTTAAATGACATACTGCAGGTTCAGAATCATGAGTATTTTATTTACTACCCGTAGGCCAGGATTAGTTAGATTTGTGTGATGATTTAAAAATAATAGTATTAATTAACGTTATATTTGATACTTGTCTACAAATAACTAAAAACTTTTGGACGCGGCGAGTGCGTTATGGAAGTGAATTTTCATAAAAATGTTTATAATAGCAAATATGTCTCTCTAATGCAAGCAGGCCCCAATCTGGTTACCGGTATAGCTTATATAGTAGAAACAATGCACCTGATTTTATGAAAATTACTTATTTTTGAAAATGCACAAAAAAATTCTGAACATAAACTTAAAATGTGGTTTCCTAGCCAACAAACCTTAAATAATAGCAAATTGAGTTATAGAAATTTAAAGCATTTAATGAAAATTCCCTACCAAAACGCACTTACTGCGTCTCGATTTTTTTCCTACAAACATGCATCATATGTCGATAAAAAATGCGAAAATGCAATAAGGGTGTTCGAGAAAACAATCTTAGGGATCACCAACGACTTATTGACCTCCATATGATTGTCAAAATATTTTATTATTATTTATTTTATAAAATGCAGCTTAAGACACCTCAAATTAACATATACAATTATTTTTTTCGTATCTCGTGTCATAAAATTATATTGAGCTTTACCGTAGAAATGCGTCACCTTGTATATATGCAAACAGATAAAAATTGAAAGTAAACCTAGATCCGGATTCTGTGGGGGCTAGTGTGCGTTCATTCGCAGAAATCATTCTAAAAGTCAAAAGTCGCGGTCTCCTCATTAGAAAATTTTTTCTACGAAAATTAGCTAAAAATTATAGACCGTTAAACCATAACCCTAACTAAACATACAGCCAAAACATCAACTTAAATAAACCTACAGCCAAAGCATCGGGGAAAGCGTCTATTTGAAATCAATTTTCTGTAAATATTTTAGTAAAATGAAGGACAATGACGGTTGAAGCTGAAACTTATAAGGGTTTGCAGAACACTCTTGTTGAGACATTTTCTTTACATAATCCGTATTTGTTTCAGGTTCTTTGCCTGAATGTTGAGAATTTTGACGTTTCAAATCGCGATTGACGTTTTGAGGAAAACTCCAATTTTTTCTTTAAATGCCTATAATTTTTTGGCATTTAACTCACAGACCTACATTTTGGTACGTGCGTCACTATTTATAATACAAACATGCTTACTTTGTTATCTCCGGAGATATATAATTTTTTTGAAAAAAAAAACAAAACCTTCCGGGAAAACCTGGGACGCTTTTTCTGGGTAACGAACTTGGAAAGGAAGGTACTCACCAAATTTGATCAAAATTGGCACATTATTTTTTGAGTTAACAGTGTAATACACACACACACACAAATATATATATATATATATATATATATATATATATATATATATATATATATATATATATATATATATATATATATATATATATATATATATATATATATAAACGTATAAAAAATAAAAAAGACCCCTGATATGGGTTCTAGGGGTCCTGGTTTGCGCCCATTTGAACAAGTTTTTTAAAATTCAATAGTCGGGATCTCCTCATTAGTGAATTTTTTTTAAAGAAAATTCACTAAAAGAAACTTAAACGATAAACAAAGCGTATTTATTTTATAAAATTTTTACTACCATTTTCTTTTATTAGACGAATGACATGTTGTTATAAATTACGTTAAAAATGATGTACACAGGGACACTTTTCTTCACGTCCATGGGACCCATCACTATGACTTATTTAGACAACTTGGACTGGATCACTTATAGGCAGATATATTTTTAGGGAGGACATTAGGACTGGTTTCCAAAATTTCCGATCTGATAGTATACAATAAATCTATACTAAGTCTTACTTTTATACATTATTATTTATTTTTAGATAACACCATGTATTTTGCTTTCTCTAATAAATATGACTATTTATTTGATTCGTCACTTTGGACTCTTTAAGAGCTCAATAAAATAGTCTAAGTTAAGAGGAAATTGCACAATTTTATGCAGACTATTGATTAGAATCAACCTAGCCAGTAAACGTTTATGACAAGAGAAAAATATGTGGTTCAGGTCACCTTAACTCGTATTGTCACAACTGCAAAATGGGTTTTCTTTGAATTCCATTCTGTAAAGATGTTTATTGTGATTTCCATGCCCCAAGATAATTGTAAGACTTGTTGGGTATAAGTACCTAGGAAGCCTTATTGACTCTACAGGAAGTTTTTGTGGTAGCGCAGGTTGGATCCATATACTGCGTGGAGGAGTTGTTGGTATAATTTGACCACCGTATTTGCCACCTTTCTGCACAGCTTCGCTCGACAAGAAGGTATAAGTCTGTTGTGTTTGTTATTGCTTGAAGTTCTCCTTTGATGGTGGCTTTTCTTCGCAGCTTTATCTGCTTCCTCGTTTTACTTAATAGCAAAATGGCCTTTAGTCCAGAGGAAGGTTACTTTTTTATGCTTAGATTTTGTAAGATTTGCTTCTCTATCATTTCTCGAACCAGCTTATTTTTGTGGATGTGTTTCCTGGCGTTCTGTATTGCTTTTAAGGCTTCCAAGGCTTGTCTAATAGCAGCTACTTCCGCTGTAAAAATGTTTGTATGATCAGGAAATTTTACCATACCAGATCTTTTGGAGGCACTCTTGTATACTGAATAACCAACTGTATCGTTAATTTGAGAACCATCTGTAAAAAGTTTAACGGCTTCAGGGTTGTTGTTTAGGACATCTTGAATTATCTTCTGGTTTTCGTGTGGGATATCAGTTAGTGTTGGCCAAATGACACTTGAATTTCAAAGCAACGTCTCAAATTCTAACGAAAGGCCATTTATTTGACATTCTCTTAATAGACTTGGATAAAATTTTATCAATTTCCAAAGAGATCTCTGCAA
The DNA here is from genome assembly GCA_964006375.1 of Tillus elongatus. Taxonomy (NCBI): domain Eukaryota; kingdom Metazoa; phylum Arthropoda; class Insecta; order Coleoptera; family Cleridae; genus Tillus; species Tillus elongatus. The sequence continues at coordinate 117,650,747 of OZ023263.1, forward strand.
GTGGTGGACAAATGTTTCTTCTGTAATAATTATTGTGGAGACTTTAGATTCGAGAAGCAGCGTACTTATTGATGAAATTATGTTCATCGAGACATCGGTTTTTAATATAGAATTTACCTGATAGATATTGCCTTCTAATACATAGTGGTTGTTATCCACTGATTACTAGCAGAGTTTCGAATGGCGTAGATTTTAGTGCCCATTGATAAGTCGTAAAGCTTTGTACTGTATCCGATTTATCTTTAGCAAATGAGTGTTAGCGGCTGAACTATAAAATATAGATCCAAAGCCAAGAATTGAACAAGTATATGCGCGATAAAACGTCATCGCAATTTTAGGGTCTGCCCCAAAGCTTCTTCCCATTGTGAACTTGAGTATGTTAGGCTTTTTTCTGCATTACTCATGCATTATTCTATGTGCTGCTTCTATAACAAGTTTTGGTCTAATACAACCCCTAAATATTTGACGGAATTTTGTAAAGGTATGTTCTTTGAGCTAAGGTTAATGTAGTGCTGTTGTCTTTCAGGGATTTGATTCTGTTTTGGGTAAAAATGACTGCTGACGATTTTCCCCTGATAAGTTGAAGCCACTATAAAACGCATATTTTCTCAAACTGTACATGGAGTGACCTAAATTTTTTATTGTACCTTCATATTTTTTACATGCTCAATGTACGCAGATATCGTCTGCGTACTGTAATAAAGTAAATTCAGGAGCCAAAGTTCTATGGGTATCCCATGTATATATGTTAAATAATGTGAGACTAATTACTGAGCCCTGGGGAATGCCTAAATTAACAATTCTGAGTATATTAGCGGCTACTTGTGCTAGATCTTATATGCCTTCCTATGTAAATCTTTAATATATTAGTAACCACATTTCCAGGTATTTTTAGTTCAATTATCTTTTGTTTCAAGACATAAAGATTAACTTCTTCGTATGCTCCCTCAATATCTAAGAAAAGGCCTCCTAAAGTAATTGTTATTTATGAAATTTGTTTGTATGGCAGCTACTAGTTTACCTACGCATTCGGCTGTACTTTTGTTTTTTCTAAAACCAAACTGATATTGCAGAAGAATACCGTTGTGTTCTAAATACCATTCCAGTCTAGTTTTGATTATACCTTCCAACGTTTTTAATAAACATAAGTCAGACTAATAGGCCTATAAGACGTGCAAAGCAACGGATTTCTTCCAGGTTTATCAAAAAAGAGTATAAATAAATGTTTAATAGCATCACAATCTATACCATCTACTATCTAAAGTTATGTAGATACATTATCTGGAATTTGTCTAAAATTAGTTTTTTAGTAAATTTTAAAAAAAAATGTACTAATGAGGAGATCCCGACTTTTGAATTTTGAAAAAATGTCTTCAGATGAGCGCAAACTAGGACGCCTAGAATCTATATCCGGGGTCAGTTTCAATTATATATATATATATATATATATATATATATATATATATATATATATATATATATATATATATATATATATATATATATATATATATATATATATATATATATATATTGTGGGAGAAATATTATTAATTTTAAATTAACAAATAAAAATTTTGGTTTATTCAGTCATTATGGCAACGTATTAAAACATTGTCGTTAGTTATAAGTTATATTAAGGGTGTGCGCAAGTCGGGTAGTGGCGTGCGGGGAGTATCGCGCTGAGAGGCGAACAGAATCAGAGACGACTGAGAGAACTTAAGACGTAAAGACGCAGATTGGTAAGAGTGATACGTGTGTGTGTGTCACGAGAAATTAAGAAGAAAAGTTGCTAGACGGGCAACTAGATAGTGAAGCTATCCAGCAGTATCTAGAACAGTTATTATCATAAGTCATATCAAATGTACCGATCATCATCAATGTAATATATAATCTCCCTAACAGTAATTAATAAATAGTTATAGTAAAGTGCCGTAAATTGCTCTCGATCAATCACAATAAACGAACCCTAGATCATACCCCACAATTTATTGGGGGCTCGTCCGGGATTGTAATTCGTATCGAAGACACCTAAAGAAGATTAGATGTACAAGTACAAGTAACAAGAACAAGTAAGATTTCAAGGAATTGACACCGTTGGTCTAGAGTGAGCAGCGGAAGAGCAGGCGGAGACAGAGGGGTGACTAGAGCAGCGTCGTCACTGTGGCATCAGCTTCAAGAGACATCATCCCTAACACGACCGATTGGAAACGTTCGACGTTTTAAGGTATGAATGTTTTTAACGCATACATTATTGCAGGCGTTAGTTAGTTGGCTACATTAAATTGGAACCGGATCCCATTCCCTACGGACCACAGACCAGATGTTGGGTTAAACGTTTTTATAAACATTTATATATTTCTAGAAAGGCCGTACTGTTACAAGTATTGCTACCTGCTTGCAGAGAATTTGAATATCTTTGTGTAATATTTTAAACGTAGTAAACGATTTATTACAGCGATTTAATTTTAGTAGATTCTATTACATTCTTTTATTTTCAGACTATGTTAATTCTATTTTTTAAAATGATGAAATGATTATTGATTTTCTTTACCAGATATAACATTTGAAGGTGCAAATTATTCATATTTATAACTGTTGATTTATTATTAGCATTTCTTTGTCCTTTGTTGCATTGTGTAACCACTATTTGTATAGGTAAATTAATATTTTACATTTGTGATTGCCAATTGTTGACTGAATATTTGTTTGGGTTTATTTTTCTCACTTTTCGGCCAAAATGTCAGATTTAAACAGCCATGCGAAGATTGCATTTAATCTGTCAAATGCTCCATACAAAGCTATTCAGGCATTGCATTCTATAGCATTAGGCGAGAAGGGTTTGCCGAAATTGGCCAGGAAGAATTTAAGACAATTTACTGGCTACAAGATTAAAGAAAATTCACCAGAATTTCTAGGCAAAATAGAAGAGGTCGAAGGAACTTTTTCTCTAGCTGACTTGATAGCGGTGTGCTATATTCTCGATTTAGATTATTCAGGAGACAATTCGGAAATAGCTGCAAGGATATGTCGTTTTTTGAACGAATTGAAGAATAAAGGATCGGATGAAGATGAAAATAATGGTGAAGAAGAAGATGCTGAAGAAGAAACCGAAGAAGATAACGAGGATTTAGACGCTTCACAATCAGATATGAGAAAGAGGCTGAGGGAATTGATGAGGGTTCCCGGACGAGAAGAAATATGCGGCGTTTCTAAAGATGATATGACGAGTCATAGGACAGGGGACAGACGTAGTTCTTGTGTATTGACATTTAGAGATATAGAAGATACGATGAGGATATTTTCAGGGAAAGGTGATTATCCTGTGGAAAGGTGGATCGAAGATTTTGAAGAAGCGGCGAGTTTGACTGGACTCAATGAAATACAGATGCTGATATTTGCGAAAAAATGTTTGCGAGACAATGCGAAACTGTTTATTCAATCCGAGAGGCACGTGAGAGATTGGGAGACTTTAAAAGGTTTACTGAAGGAAGAATTTGAAGAAAAGATTAGCTCTATCCAAGTACACAAAATTTTATCAGAAAGGAAGAAGAAAAATGAGGAATCGCTACAAGAATATGCTTTGATGATGAGGGAAATTGGAAGTCGTGCCAACTTCGACGCAGAAATAATTATTCAGTATATAATAGATGGAGTACAAGACGATCAGACAAACAAAATAGTTCTATATGGCGCCAAGAATTTTGCAGATTTTAAGGATAAGATTAAGCTTTACGATTTAATTAAATCCAAGAACAAAACATACAATAATGATTCTAAAGCTACATCCAAGAATTTTGGTAGTTCGACAAGTTACAAACCAAAGACGAACGGACGCGACGATAAGATAATAAAATGTTTCAATTGCGGAGTCAAAGGTCACAAAGCAACTGAATGTCCTTCTAAAGCGAAAGGATATAAATGCTTTTCATGCAATTCTTTTGGGCATAAATCAAATGAGTGTCCGAAACGTGCAGCTGGCAGCCAAAATAAACACGGTACACCGTCAGTACAGACAATTAGAGCAGTTGATCCTAAACCAAATTGTTTGAGTGTACAGATAGCTGACCTCATAACACATGCTCTTCTCGATACAGGAAGTGACGATAACGCCATCAGAAGCGATGTGTATGAAAATCACTTACGAGGACTGCCTGTTGAAAATTCATCAATTTTATTGAAAGGTATCGGTCAGTCGACAGTTAGGACACTAGGATACATGGAAATAGACACTAAAATCGATGAACAGTATTTTAGCTTGAACTTCCATATTATACCACAGCATGCTACAAGTTTTGAAGTAATAATAGGTAATGAACTGTTATCATTAGCGGAGATTTCGATTAAGCCGGATGGAATCAGTGTTCGGAAACTAGAAACAGAAGATAGTGAAACACTCTTAATGAATATTATTGCAATGGACGACCAGAAGACTGACATAGGCACAAATAGTCCAACTCTAAAAGCAGAGGTAGAGGAACTAATAGAAAACTACAGTCCCGTTGAAACTGTGACATCAGAAGTTTCCATGAAAATTATACTGAAAGATGACATTCCTATCCACGAAGCACCAAGGAGACTCGCTTTTCAGGAACGGTTGGAAGTTGAAGGACAAATAGAAGAGTGGCTAGAGAAGGGAATAATTAGACCAAGTTGTTCCGAATATGCTAGTCCCATAGTTCCCGTGAGGAGGAAGAACGGAAATTTACGAATATGTATCGACTACAGAAAGATAAATAAAAAAATTCTAAGGGATCATTATCCCCTCCCCCTCATTGAAGATGTAATAGATAAGCTAGCCGGTGCGAAGATATTCAGCACACTAGACCTGAAAAATGGATTTTTCCACGTTCCAGTGGAAGAATCGAGCAGGAAGTACACATCCTTTGTTACGCACCACGGCCAATTTGAATTCTGCGTAGTACCTTTTGGGTTATGCAATAGTCCCAGTGTATTTCAGCGATATGTCTGTCAAGTTTTCAGATCGTTGATAAATAAAGACATTGTTGTGATATACATGGACGATATCGTAATACCCGCCCAGAACGAAGAACAAGGACTAGAAAGACTCAAATTAGTTTTTGAAACAGCGACTATTTACGGATTAGAACCAAGATTTGAGAAATGTCAGTTTCTAAAGAATGAGATTACATTTTTGGGTTATCGTATCAAGGATGGATTCATAAGTCCTTCGGAGGAAAAAACTATAGCGATACGGAATTATCCAGAAGCAACCAACGTTAAGCAGATACAAAGCTTTCTAGGACTAACGTCATATTTTAGAAAATTCGTACCACTTTACTCTATAAAAGCTAAGCCGTTATCTGATTTGTTGAAAGATGGACAACATTTTATATTTGGAAGAGAGCAGAGGAACTCGTTTGAAGAACTGAAATTAGCATTGACCAGCGAACCAGTCTTAAAAATATTTTGCCAGGATTCCAGAACAGAAGTACATGTGGATGCTAGCAAACAAGGTTTCGGTGCAGTGTTATTACAAGAGGAAGGTGATCGTTCATTACATCCTGTACATTATATGAGTAGAAAAACCACCCCTGCCCAAGAAAAACTAAGCAGTTACGAGTTAGAAGTATTAGCCATTGTAGAAGCCCTGAAGAAATTTAGAATTTATCTATTAGGCAAGAAGTTTAAAGTTGTCACCGATTGTAAAGCTTTTACGCAGACCATGGAAAAGAAGGAATTAGTGACAAAGGTGGCTAGGTGGGCATTGTTCCTTGAGGAATTCGATTACGAATTAGAACACAGAAGTGGAAAACGTATGCACCACGTAGATGCGTTAAGTAGAAATATTAATGTTCTAACCATAGAGAGGCCACTTTTGAGGAGGATTCAAGCGGCACAATTACAAGATAGTTCTCTTAAACCAATTATCCAGATCCTAGAAAATGACCAAGCCTATGGTAATTATGCTCTGTTGAATGGTGTTCTGTACAAAGATGACAAGGGGAAAAACCTTCTGGTTATACCCAGCTCTATGGCAACTGAGATAATCAGGTCAGCACACATCACAGGTCATTTCGGAACTGCAAAAACAGTTGACCTAGTGAGCCATGAATATTTTATTCCGCGGCTACGAGAGAAGGTAGAGCATTTTATCAGCGCTTGTGTGCAGTGCATATTGGGAAATAGAAAAAGTGGGAAGAAGGAAGGATTTCGCAATCCTATACCAAAATCGAATGTACCACTTGATACATATCATTTAGATCACTGTGGACCGTTTGAGACGACGAAGAAGCAATACAAATATATTCTTATAATGATAGATGCATTTTCGAAGTTTACCTGGATTTTTCCAACCAAGACTCTTAGTTCTAAAGAAGTTGTCGAAAGACTTATTGTAAATCAATCAGTTTTCGGAAATCCACGTCGAATCATCACAGATAAGGGAGGCGCTTTTCGTTCCGAAGATTTCAAGAGCTACTGTGTTGCTGAAGGGATTGAACACGTAGAAGTTACCACTGGAGTTCCTAGAGGAAATGGACAAGCCGAGGTAATGGTACAAATTGTCACTTCCGCCTTACGACGCTTATCTCAAGACAACCCCCCCGAATGGTACAAACATACATCTTGCTTGCAAAGAGCTATAAACTCATCGCGTAGCAGAAGCACAGGTACCAGCCCCTTTAAGCTCATGTTTGGGACAACGATGAAGAGAAAAGAAGATGACGATTTAACAAAAATATTACAAGACGTTCACGAAGAAATATTCGAAGAAAGTCGTGAAAATTTACGTGACGAAGCAAGGAAGTCTATAAATAAAATACAAGAAGAAAATATAAAGACCTACAAAAGGAACAAGAGGATAGCTAGAAAGTATCAAATAGATGACGTTGTGGCTATCAGACGAACTCAATTTGGTAATCAGAACAAATTATTCCCCAGGTATTTAGGTCCCTACAGAGTAACCAAGGTCAAGAGGAACGACAGATATGATGTTCAGAAAATAGGCACAGGAGAAGGAGCGAAGCTCACTTCTACCAGCGCTGATGGCATGAAACCCTGGAGCACGCACTTTGCCTTAGAATCATCCGAGGCGTATGATTAGTCAGTCTGGACGAGTTGTGGGAGAAATATTATTAATTTTAATTTAACAAATGAAAATTTTGGTTTATTCAGTCATTATGGCAACGTATTAAAACATTGTCGTTAGTTATAAGTTATATTAAGGGTGTGCGCAAGTCGGGTAGTGGCGTGCGGGGAGTATCGCGCTGAGAGGCGAACAGAATCAGAGACGACTGAGAGAACTTAAGACGTAAAGACGCAGATTGGTAAGAGTGATACGTGTGTGTGTGTCACGAGAAATTAAGAAGAAAAGTTGCTAGACGGGCAACTAGATAGTGAAGCTATCCAGCAGTATCTAGAACAGTTATTATCATAAGTCATATCAAATGTACCGATCATCATCAATGTAATATATAATCTCCCTAACAGTAATTAATAAATAGTTATAGTAAAGTGCCGTGAATTGCTCTCGATCAATCACAATAAACGAACCCTAGATCATACCCCACATATATATATATATATATATATATATATATATATATATATATATATATATATATGCAGCGAACATTAAAAGAATATCTACATTTACAGTCTTACCTACTACCACTAACTCAGAAACTGAAGTCTAGAGACCATGGAGAGCGATGAACGCTAGCCAAATGATGGGGACATCATTTTTCTCAAAACGTTGTCTATAGTTTTGTGAAGAGCCAAGACTGCACAGTTTGAAGACCTTAAAATTCTCAAATGATGTATGAGAAACAAATGCATCCAGAAATGGTTATGTTGGTAGGTTTTTAAACAGAAAAACAATATCAATATCGTTACACTTTTTTTGGTAAGAAAAAATCGAAGTGGGTCTGGACAATACCTTGAACGAAACCAGTGCGTTATTACAACCAACATTTCCTGCCCAGGTAGTGTACTGTCTTTGCGATCTTATTTGACCTCGAAGATCACGGGATCTAACACCCATGGACTTCTTTCTTTCCAGTTCTATTAAAAGAAAAGTCAATGCTAATAACTCTTAAGTTAAACACTGCACTAGCTATAGGCTTTTGTAGTCAAAGTTATCTAGACAAACTGAGTTGTCTGAGCTTTTGAGCCGTGTGATCTTAATAGTAACCATATTGCCTTTAAAAGAACCTACCGCAGAGGACATAAAAAGAACAATAGATAAACCCGTAGTATAAAATTTTCTTGTAATGGTAATTAAACACTATTAAACGCCGTTAGATGTAGCAGTTAAAGAATTTTCTGGTTGCATATTTCTCTTTAAAAAGTGACATAATTATTGTAGTTAATCGATTGCTCAATCCAATGCTGTTGCCCTAACTTCGTGAAACCGTTTCATACTAACTAGAGACCCAGCGGCTATTGGCTGGTTTCACAAACGCGTATTGTCTGCGCAACTGATTCCGCCTTTTATGACACCGCAAAAGGTGATGGCTACACAGAAAATAACAAGCATTTCTGAAGCTAGAAAAATATATCTGCGTTGTATCTAAGTGTTTACCTAATTTTCCATATTGCCAATTTGATTTTCACGATATACATAATGGATGCTGAAGTTTTAGTTCACTGAAGAATTTATAAAGCTCGCCATCTATACCAAGTTCATATAAGAGAAATAAAAAGTAAAAACCGAAGCTGATGTAGGTAAATGCTAGTGTAAAGTTGCATTTACTGTAGGAAATTTTTTGCTTCGGTATCGAGGAATAGACAGTTGTACAAACTATTCTTCGCTGGGACACGCAGATCTGCTGTGCAACTGATATAATAAATAAAGTTGATCATACTGAAGTGCATGGTACCAAGGTGTCACAGTCCATGTTAAACCCATAGAACTTGCTTGGCGTAACATAATCGTTTGTTTGAAGTGTAAACATCACAAAGGTGGTCTAATTCACTAGCCGGAATGGACTATTATTATTACTGTACCGATCGTCACTCGCTCTATTCAAGTTTCTATTATATACAACCCCCTATGCTTTTGTGATTCGATAGCCATGAATAATTTCGAAATATTCTCTTATTTATTCTCTAGACAGAAATGTTACTACTAAACGTTATTATTAAATGATTTATAGTTTCATCAACATGCCTATTTCTCTAAGTACAATTTTGCAATACGATTGGGTTTGAAAGTGAACCCACACTAATTAAAAATAAAACTGTTGTTCTTCATGGAAATTAAAAAAATGTTTGCAAAGTCTCACCATCGATACCTCTCTATTAGCGAATTTTTTAAAATAAAAATTAACTAATAAAATAAAGCAAACAGTATATCCCTCGTGCTTTAAGTAACCTTATTATGACAAGCAGATACACCATTTTAACGTTTTAAATAAAGTGGTTGAAGTATTTTACATAATATGTTGATAATTAATTAATTTATAGAATATAACATGATCATTTTCAAACACTCTCCTAGTATACAACACAATATTACTCCTCAGTCAATAAATTCACTTTTTTCATTCTGCTTTATCAAAACTACATTTAGTAAATTTTAATTTTACACTACGATAACGACTTGTTAATGCATTCTCCAGAGCACACAAAAGCACAGAAACGAGATAAGGTTATGAGCAAAATATATACTAGAAACAATGTGCCATATTTTATCAAACTAACTTATTGTTTGAAAATGTACAAAAATTTTCCGACAATATACCTTAAACGTTGGTTTTCTAACCAACAAATCTTAGGTTATTAGCAAATTGAGTTATTGAAATTTGAAGCATTTAATGAAAATTTGCTACCAAAACGGACTTACTGCGTCTTGATTATTTTTTTTTCTTACAAACATATTTCGATAAAAAATGCAAGAAAATAAGGCTGTTCGAAAAAAAATTGTACGATCGACTTGTGGGCCAGCCGGTAATTGTCAAAATAATTTTATAAGATGCAGCTCAAGACACCCTATAATTAACTTACACAATTTTTTTCTCGTCTCTTGTATAAAAATAATTATATTCAGCTTTACTTGCACTTGTATATAAAAATTTCCCAAATGACACAAATAATTCGTCGACACAAACAAATAAACATAATATAAACGATCTCATATCATACGGTAAATGTTAGTTACAGCGTTTAACAGACCTGCGCAATTCCGTTACCACGGCAACAACATACTAGACCTCGTATAACTTACTGAAAATGAAAGGCGGTCATATTAAACATAAATGTTTCAAATTTGAATAGCTCAATTTTCTGTAACCCTAGAAAGCTGAATTTTGGTACATAGTTCGGCCTTTCCCAAAGCAATACGTACACCAAATTTTATCGAAATATCCTTGTTATTTTAGGAAAAAAAAATATTTTTTGAAAGAAAATTCGAAAATTTCCAGGAAAACCCCGGCCGATTTTCCTGGATAACAAACACATTCAAGCCATTAATAAAAGAAAGACACTTGCCGAGTTTCATTTAAATCGGTTAATTATTATTATATATATATATATATATATATATATATATATATATATATATATATATATATATATATATATATATATATATATATATATATAAACATATAAACATTGAAACTAATTCGCGCTCATTTGAAAAAATGTTTGCAAAGTCTCACCATCGATACCTCTCTATTAGTGAATTTTTTTAAATAAAAATTCACTAAAAAGTCTGGACGCGGCAAGTGGGTTCTGGTAGTGAATTTTCATAGAAATGATCAGGCACCAAATAGTTTTTTATAACTTATTTCTCTTTTAACATAGAAATATATTTTTAGTACATGGTTTCCTTTTAATATTGTTAACTTACGTACCAAATTTGGTTACCATCGATTTTCTATTTTGAGATTAAAATTGTTTCCGAAAGAAAAGCCAAAATTTTCCTGGAAAAGCTCGTTAGATTTTCCTGGCTAACGAACTTATCCAAGCCATTTACAATAGAAAGGTGCGGGCAAAATTTTATCAAAATCGGTCCATTACTTTTTAAGTTATCGGTGTGACACCTACATCCATACATACACACACACACACACACACATATATATATATATATATATATATATATATATATATATATATATATATATGTATGTATGTATAAAAACATAAAAAAAATTGAAATTGACACCGCATATGGGTTCTAGGGGTCCTAGATCGCGCTTATTTGAAGAAATTTTTTCAAAATTCAAAAGTCGGGATCTCCCCATTAGTGAATTTTTTCTACGAAAATCGCTAATACAATTTAAAATAGATTGAGAAGTATTTGTGTATTTTGACCGTAGAGACTATTACATAATATACGGGGTGCTTCATTTAGAAAATACACCTTTGACAGATTTTGTGTTTTTGTGCAGCCTATACAGGGCTCTCATTTTGGTTGCAATTGCTGGGTATCTCTGTTATTTATAATAATAGAAGCTTGCGATTTTCGCGAAGTTGAGCTACTTTTTTGTGAAACAAAAATGCCGCAAACAAAATTGTCATAGCCCTCTTAGTTTCCGAGCTACAGGGAGATATTGGAAATATTGCATTTTCAGGTACCCTTTGGCCTTGACAACTTGTCAATAAGTAGGAACGAGTCTTTTTAGAACTTTTTATGTAAAATCTAGTGTGGTAGTTACTTTTTCTGAATATTACTGTTTTTAGTGAATTTTTATTTAAAAAATTCACTATTAGCGAGGTATCGATGGTGAGACTTTGCAAAAATGTATTCAAATGAGCGCGAACTAGGACCCCTAGAACCCATATCCGGGGTCAGTTTCAATTTTTATATGTTTATATATATATATATATATATATATATATATATATATATATATATATATATATATATATATATATATATATATATATATATGTGTGTGTGTGTGTGTGTGTGATGATATGATGTCTGATAACTCAAAAAATAAGTAATCGATCTTAATGAAACTCGGCAAGTGTCTTTCTCTTATTAATGGCTTGGATGAGTTCGTTATCCAGGAAAATCAGACGGGGTTTTCCGGAAAAATTTTGAGTTTTCTTTCAAAAAAAAATGTTTTCTCCGAAAATAACAAAGCTGTTTTAATGAAATTTACTATATATATTGCCTTGGGAGAGGCCTTACCAAGTACCAAAATTCAACTTTCTAAGTTTAGAGAAAATTGAGTTATTCAAATTTTAAATTTTCTTTTGAAGAAGAATTTTTTCCGAAAATTACAGTTATTTTAATCAAATTTGGTGGCTACCTTGCCCTAGAAAAAACCTTACTACGTACCAAAATTAAACTTTCTAAGTTTATAGAAAATTGAGTTATTCAAATTTGAAACATTTAATAAAAATTTACTACCATAACGTACTTGCTGCGTCCCGATTTTTTTTTTTAAATATCGACCAATTTTTGATTTTTTAAACGAGCCAGTCCCTATATTTGTCAAGAAATTAATTTGTATTTTACAAGCTTCTCAAAAATATGTAATATAATGGGTCTCTTTTAATAAATAATAAAAAAATCCTGATTTTCATAATTCGCAATTAAAGTTTGCAGTGTGCTATGCAAAACATGCTGCTGGTTATCGTTTACTTGGAAGCAAGTGATAATTTCCAAAATGTGTTAAATGCTGTGTCACTCATTGTCGCAGATATATTACTTTTGTGTTTCACCTACAAATTTGGCTGTTTTTTTGTTTTAATTTATTGTGTGAAAATATATTTGTAATTATGGCAGTATGTTGGCTTGTTTTATATTAAGTAATGCAATTGTTGAAGCGGCATCTGGGATGTATTTTAGCAGGCAAATAGTTGGTTTTCAGTTCTGTTTAAATACTATTGCTTCATTTTGATTTATATATCCAGAAAGGAGACAACGCAATACATCCAGTTTATACCGAATAAAAAAGAATTTATTTGGTCACCGATCATTTAGCAAACCTCATTCAAAAACATATAGTAATCGAGAGGTTGAGGGAGCCACATTTTTTGATAATGTAGAAATTTACCCTACAAACTCCTGTAGAACTATTAAAAGGAGCGTAGGGATGCCAGAAGCAAAAGTTCAAAAAATTCTAAGAAAACACAAATACCACCCATACAAGTTTAGGTTTTTCCAGCACCTACAACCTGGGGATGCTCGTCTTCTGCAATTGGTATAGAAAAGATGTGATATGGTTCGGGATTTTGCAATGAAGGTTATATGGTGAGACGAAGCTCATTGTAGTAGTTCTGATATACTTAATAGGCACAATAGCAAACTTTGGTTCGAGGAAAACCAACACCAAATATTTTCCAGGAGGTAGCAGGGCAGGTTTATGTCTTGCTTTATATTAGGAACACAGATAAAGTTTTATATATGTGAGGGAAACCATACAGCGAATGACTGCGTTGAAATTTTAGAGACAGCTATACCTGACTTGCTCGATGATGTTCCTTTAGTGTATGAAAACGAAATAGTTAATTCTCAACAGGACGGGGCTCCCGCACACGATTCTCAAATGGCGAGGTAATTTATGGATAATAATTTTCCCAATCAATGGCCTGGAACCAATGGGCCTACAAGATGGCTCCCTAGGTCCCCAGACGTGTCTATATAGAATTTATTTCTGTTGGGATATCTGTAGAATAAAATTTACAAAGTTCATTATCATAATATTCAAGATTTGGGGAACGCAATAAAAGAAAGTTTTTGCTACTTACAAAATCATCCTGTTATTTTTCTTAATTCCTTAAAACGAATACGAAAAGTATGCGAAGCGTGCATACAACGAAATGGAAATCATTCTGAACAGTCCTTTTAATTTTTAAGATTACCTTAGTACTTATGTTATGACTTTCAAAATTGGTTTTTGCCGATAGGATTATTGGATAATACTATAACGTTAATTTCTTTTGTTACATTAATTTAGGTAGGGAGCACTGATTTGTTGAAAATTAGCAATAGATCTATTGATAAATAGGTCTTATTAAAACAGAAACATTTTATTGCATGGCCTACTGCAAAATTTTGAATGCGAATTATGAAAATTATGAGTTTTTTCGTTGTTTATTAAAATAAACTTATAATGTTATATCTTTCTGAGAAACTCGTGAGAATGCAAATTAATTTCTTGACAAATGTCCCATTAAAAAAACAAATATTGGTTAATACTTCAAAAAGAGTTATAGATTATACGTAAAAGTTCTAAATGGATTTGTTTTCACCTATTTGACAAGTTGTCAGACAACTGATACACAAGGGGTATTTGAAAATACAATAGTTTCAATATCGCGCCTGTAACTCTGAAACTTAGAGGGCTTTTGTTTGCGGCATCCTTCGTTTCACAAAAAAAAAATAACTAAGGGTTTGCGAAAGCCGCAAGGTTATATCATTAATAATAACGGCGATACTCAGCAATTGCAACCAAAATGGGACACCTGTACATGCCGAAATGATTTTAAAACTTTCTGCGTTCTATGCACCCCAAAAAGAAAAAAATTCACTAATGAAGAGATCCCGACTTTTGAATGTTGAAAAACTTTCTTCAAATGATCGCTAATGTGGCCCCCTCGAACACATATCCGAGGTCAGTTTCCAGTTTCGATTTTTATAAATTTATATATTATTTTTGACTATATATATATATATATATATATATATATATATATATATATATATATATATATATATATATATATATATATATATATATATATATATATATATATATATATATATATATATAGTCAAAAATAATATATAAATTTATAAAAATCGAAACTGGAAACTGACCTCGGATATGTGTTCGAGGGGGCCACATTAGCGATCACACCGATAACTCAAAAAATATATCTCCGTAAATAACAAAGCAAGGGCAACCAAATTTGACTCGCGGATTTACAAAATTATAGGTAAATTACCTACCAAAATTCAGCTTTGTAGGTCTAAAGGCAAAACAGTTACAGGCATTTAAAGAAAAATTAATTGTGGTTTTCCTCAAAACGTCAATGTCGCGATCTAAAACGTCAAAATTGGCAACATTTATGCAAAGAACTTGAATCTAATACGGGCTATGGAAAGAAAATGTATCAAGAATAATATTTTACAAACCCTGAAGTCGTAGTTTCAACCGTCATTGTCCTTCATTTTACTAAAATGTTTCCAGGAAATTCGTTTTAAATGGACCCTTTCTCTGATGCTTGGCAGTAGCCTTAGCTATAGACTTTATCGTTTAATGGTATATAATTTTTGTCCAATTTCGGTAAAAAATCCATAAAGCTCAATATATCCGTTATTATACAATATACGAAAAACATTGTTTATATTAATTATAGGGTGTCTTGAGCTACATATTAAAAAAATAAATTATTTCTACAATCACAAGGTGGCCCATAAGTCGTTGGTGATACAAATTTTCTTTTTTTTTTTTTAGTCGAACACGCCTTATATTATTGCATTTTTGCCTTTTCCATCGCAATATAATGCATGTTTGTAAGAAAAGAAATTATGGACGCAGCAAGTGCGTTATGGTAGCGAATTTTGATCGAATGCTTCATAGTTGAATAGCTCAATTTGCTATTAACCTATAAGGTTGACCGAGAAAATAGTTTTTTCGGGAACATTTTAAGTTTACTTTCGGAAATTTTTGTACATTTTCAAACAATAAAGTTGTTTTGATGAAACATGGTACATTATTTTTACTATATAGGTTACACTGGTAACCAAATTTGATGCCTGCTTCTTTTAAAAAAAAAAAAACACACATATTTGCTATTAAAAACATTTTTATGAAAATTCACTACCATAACGCAATTGCTACGTCCAGACTTTTTTATACGTTGTAACAAACAGCTACCAAAAATTTCATCAAAATCGGCCCATTATATTTGAGTTATTCATATATATATATATATATATATATATATATATATATATATATATATATATATATATATATATATATATATATATATATATATATATATATATATATATATATATATATATATATAAACAAAGACTATATAAATAAAAACTTTCAAGAATAAAAATCGAATAAAATATATTTTGAAATTTCAATCATTTATGAGTTTTATTCCCTGTGGTATGTGATTATAGAACGTTGTTGTTGCTAGTTCCTACTTTTTTGGACTATTGTGAGCTCTGTTTGTTCCTGAGTTCACGGTTCCTTGTTTCATAGCTATGTGGTAAGGGATTTTAAAAAAATTCCCTGTTTTTTCAAAAAACTGCACACTCATAGGTACACTATATGTATAGAAGTAATGTGTAGAAGTAAGTATATTATTTTTTATAAAGGGCCGTCCTCATGGTTTTCTATTTGTCAACCCAACTAAATACCTAATTGTTTCTTTGGATGATATTACTATTCTATTTATTTCAAAACAGTTTCCCCTAACGAAAATTTACTAAAAATAGTTATGTGTATTTACGAGATTATCAATGTTCAAGGTCATTCATGGTCACGATTCGATTTTACCTTTTTTCGTAGACAACGGTTTTTGAGAAAAATGTTCTGAACATTTTACCAGACTTGCCGACTACATAAAGAACTAATAATAAATATTGGATCGCTCTGGATGAGATCCAGGGTTTATAGTTTGCGCTCATTGCCAGCAATTTTTTTAAAAGTCGTGCACTTCTAATATGCGATTTTTGTCACAAAAATTTACTAATAACAGGTTCCAAATTTGCACCTATTAAAAGTGTGTAGTACACTGCGTCTTTTATTTTTGAGTGTATTTCTCGAACCGGCTATGGAATCGACAAAGTGCTTCAAATAAACTCTGAAAGTATATATTGCAAATGAGTTTCATCATTTCAAATTTACATTCCAACAAACTGTGCAGTGTAAACATTGAAAAATACTCGAGGTAGATGTAATATTAGTAGATCGCGAGGCAGGCATTCGCGGTTACTGAAGTGATTTGGACGATCCAGGCAATCTCGTGGACCAATTGGATTTCTCATCTCCTAGGATTTTGTGTTCACAACTACATATCAGTGGCGGGTTAAAATATACTCTTTGGTATAAGTTATTTCAGTTAACGAAAAGCAATGAATTGAAATTTTGTTAAGCATTTACAGAAAAGCTAATTATCCAAAATGAAAATCTTTTTAGATTTTACAATTTTATTTGTTAACCTTCATAATAAACGAAAGAGGATAAATATTCACTCGCCTCCTTATAAAGCACCTTGTTTACTAAATGAAGACGTAGTGACTTTTTCTCTGGCTTCATAGTTGGTTTTTTTTTTCTTTGCAACAGAGAAGAAAATGACAATTGTGAAACAAAAGAAAAACTCTTTACGTTTATATTTAATATAGCGGGGCTTTACAAAATAAGAACAACAACAATTAAACTTAGAAAAACTTTCCAGGATGCACTTTATTGAGCTCAGGCACAGTGTTTTCATCTCACGCCCATTATGGGTCAGCATAATACATGTATGTCTTCTATATTTAGTCATGTTCAAAGGTCGTCGTAAGACCAAATTATGAAGTTTTAAGTCGTACCAAATAGAAGATTGCACAAAACTAGATTTTAATGTGTCCTAAACCCAAATCATAGAAAAATCTATAAATAAGGGATGTGCTTGTATGGGTAAGTGGGTACGTGCGTGCGTAGATACGTGGATGAGTGCTTGTAATGTTAGAGCTAATGGCATTGGTTTTGACATATATTCTTAGACTATGAAATAAGATAGTTAGAAAACCAACCAGCTGGGAGTAGGTGCAGTAAGATGATTTTTTTAGTAGAGAAAATACGCTCGTTAATTAGAATTTGTTTTTTTGCTGGACTAAGAAACCCACATAATTATAGCTTTTTCTATGGTCTTTTGACGTGTTTTGAAATGGCGGCCACATCCACTATTTTGTGGTTGTTATCAAGGCTTAAACACCTTCATAATTGCTAGTTAATTTTTGCTAAGTCAATCATTTCACTTGTAGCCGTAAATTTTGAATATGTAATTAATACTTCAATGACCTTACTCTTAAGACACATTATTTTTATGGTGGTAAAATATACTTTTACATTATGTTCGCGGTGGTAAAATAAAGTAATTAATAAAGAGCGAGGTTAAACTAAAATTATTTTTTTATATTTTGATATTTTTTTAGTAAAGCCTGATGTGGATTGTTTTCTAAGTGCCTTACACACAACCCTTTGTGTGGGTGACATACAACCCTTTGTGTGGGTGAACTGGCAAAGCATCAACCAAAATCTTTAGTCGGTACGAGAAACATCCACATTCTATGTCATAATTTTAACCCATTTAATGATCTTCTTGAATTTCTCAAAATGACCTGCTTGTCAGCTTTCATATTAGTTCTTTATTGGCTAATACACCGCTATCTAACACCCACGACAATATTACACCAGATACCCTAGCCTTCTAGAACATTGCACATCTAACACTTATTTCCTTTTCCAAAACTAATTGTAGAAACAAACTTGTGGTGCACCACTGGGTTCACCACTCTCTTGTGCACTGGCTTACATTTTGATGGAGAACTTCGAGATACAGGCTCTCAATGCATCCAAAGTAAAACCAACCTGTTGATTCAGGTATCTTGACAACATTTTCGTTGTCAGGTCCCACGATAAAGAATTTTTGGATGAATTCCTTTCTCACCTGAATAACGTCAAGCCCCAAGTCCACTTCATCATGGAAATGAAAAATAATTTTTTCCTCATCTTTCTTAGATGTACGCATCACCAAAAACCCAATCAAATTTTCTTAGACTGTTTACCGAAAACTAAACCATATAATCCCTACCTTAATGCCCAACCCCACCGTCACTCATTGTTTGCTCCGAACACTAGTTGCATGATATTTTAGACTAATCGACAAGATAATAAACAGATATAATTAAATCTTATAAAATAGACACTACGAAAAAAAGGATCCGACACAAAGTACATACTACGAAAAATCACAAACGTTTAAAAACCAGCAGCTATATTACAAAAAGAACAGACAGAGTTGCTATAACAGCAGAAAGCCTTCTTTCCATAAATTAATTGTGTCGCCGGAAAATTAGCGAAATTTTTAAAACCCATAATCCCAAAACCCAAAAACAATGAATGAAGATTTAAACCTATAATGAGCACATATAAGTACAATTTGGAGAACCCAATCCATCACAATACAGTTTTTAGACCTGACGATCGTTCCGCGTCATAAGAGGGATGAATCAACTAAATAAAATAAATAAACAGGCTTGTTCGTCCCTCTGATGACGGGAACTTTGTTAGTAAAACGATCGTTAGGTCTTAAAACCGTATTATGGTGAATTGGGCTCTCTAAATTATGCTTATGAAAACCATCTCCACAAAAGAGCAAAAATCATCAAGCTTAATAAAAACTCTCGAGAATACGATTCCAAATGAATACCATGGAGTTTACGCAATTGTCCCGTAAGTTCCCGAACTTATGAATGACAAACTAATGGATGTATTTACAATAGAATTTCTGAACATACCCTTGCAGTTAGAAAATGTGACTGATCATCAGACCTGGCATGCACCATATTCATACACGACACAAAACTGCCAAAGCAATAGTCTCAATCCACAACTTGAGAACCAGAATTATCCACAAAGCTAACGATATCGAAAAACGTCTCTATTGGTTAAGCAAGTGAGACCATGGTCTTCGATTTCCGATTACCTGGAAACCTATTATATTCTTATTACAAACACACAAAATGTCAATTAAATCAATAGACAATTTAACTTCTTCTTTATATGTCTCAACAAATAATCTTAACCTGCTTAATCCACTAAGTACCCATTCCAGAGTACCGACTAATGACCCTGATAAAGTGCCAGGTAGATGCTACAATATAAATATAAAAATATTTACGACGAAAGGTCAGATGTCTTGCTAGGGCTGAACACGTTGAGACACTGGAGACGATCTTCAGGAGATTTGGGGAGTAGGCAGACTGAGGTCTCGTAATCGAACTACAACTACAACTTCTACCCACTCCTTTAAGGAGTAAGTAGATTGATGCCTTAAAGTTAATTTCTTCTCATATTTCCTTAACATCTTGAAAATGGCGCTAAAACAGGAAACAAATTTTAGACGCCGTTAAATCCAAGAACCAAGTATTTCTCACATCATCGACCGCGTAAATTTTTTTGAACATATATGTACGTATGTGAAAATTGTCTTTTAGACTAAATAATAGGAATTAAATTTTAGGCTCCTAGCTCTATGGCAGATTAAATTATGGGCATTAAAAGTCTCTTGCTTTTTATACAAAAACATGGCACTAATTGAGATGTTTTTATATGCGATTAACTAAATTTTAAAGGCCCAAAAAATGTATTAGAATCTCGAAAATTTGTTTTGTACCAAAAATTAAAGAGATTAAGTACTATAATAATGTGGTGAATAAGGTAAGTTTGTGGTCATGTTGCTTCGCCATAGATAGTTGACAAAGTTGAAACTTACTGATTTAGTAATCTTGATATAAAAATACTTCTAAAAAATTTTCAAATGCAAATATATGTGTGTTATTTTTTTCACTTTAATTTACTTTTTGGTTACAGACTTTACATTAAACTTTTTTTTTTAAATTTTGGTCTAATTAATCCTTTAATTGGACCAATTTTTTGGTGAAACGGCTGTTAAGTCTACAACGTTTTGCCTAAAATTGGGCAGACGTGTACTTATTTAGTTTTCTACATAAAATATTTCTTAAAAAAGTTAGGTACACCACCCTGATTTGTCCGTTTCTTTCCTAATATGACTCTAAATTAACTCTTGATTAACTTTCACCTCAATAGGTGCACATAAATATGTGCAATCCTACAAAGTTGCTGATTGGGTGTTTAAAAATTATATAACTTGACTGGTTCTTATGATAACTGATAAAAAGTTATTTTAAAAATATCAGTGCCTGCACTGCCTAATAGCTTCCAGACTGTTATGTCTCAGTCAAACTCACCAGGTGGGTCTTTAAACATTTCGCCAACCATGGCTGCTAGCTTCTTCAGTAGCTAACGATTTAATTAACGCCGGCAGATGTTTTTACACTTACCAACCAAATAATAGCATCTTTACTTAATATTTATTACAGTTGTTTAAATGTTGTGTTAAGGTGCAAATATTAGCATACTTTTTATGAACTGCCCAGAGCAAAAATTGAGCGGAAAGTTTCAAATATTTGAAAAAGCACTTTTCTGCGTTTTAGACTGCTTCACAACGAGTCGCTATTTTACTTATGTTTAAACATGATGGAGCCAAAAACTTCACTACGTTATATCTAGATAGCCAACTTCACACGCTCATCTTAAAGTGATTAAAAAACAACGTGATTACATTTATAAATACAAATTGTATATAATATACATGTATTTTTAGTGAAAAAAAATTCTTCAATATATTTCGTTCCACGTACGCCACTGCAGAACCAATATCGCATTACACCGCTTTCGGCTTCTTACAGAAATATACGTTAAATTTTATGGGCGTTTATGCGTAAGCACTCCGAATGAAGGAAATAAACGAGTGAGTAAAACGAAAATAAAAAGTTCCATTGCAAATCCAGCGGGCGCGTTCAGCTTCCTCCAACATCTCATTTGACTGCAAGGAACCGGGAGGCGCACTTGATACTAGCGCGCGTATCATGAAATATTCATCAGCAACCTAACACTCTCAACTATATTAAAAATCCCAAATAAGTTGGCGGCTCCTAGCGTGATGAGCGAGATGAGTCGACCAGGGACGGGCCCCTGCAGTTCAGAGCTACAAGATCCTATTCGAGGGTTATGAACAGGTGCTAATACATATTTCTTTTACATATTACACGTGCTGCTATCTACAGAATAATTATTGTTAAAAATATTCTAGAGTGGTTTCAACGATTTTTAATTCAAACAATTTATAAACAATACATTACATTTTAGGTTTGCACTAGCACAATGTTGATGAAACACAAAGCGTATATACAGTCACAGCAGACCAACAATGTTACGCAAACAAATTGAAAGAAGTTTTTGAATATAAAATAAAATTTGCTTGCCAATACGTAAAAAAAGACAATAACAGCACTCTCTGCATTCCGGTCTTGCTTTTAGCTTATTGCAAATAAAGCTTGAACAAATCATTTTGCAATAATTGTAAAATTAGGCTAAGATTCTCAGTTGAAGCTCCTCAAACCTGGTTAATTAAAATGCATCAAGAAATCAGATTGCATCTTGCTGGAAAAAGTAACGTATAAACCTGGCACTTAGATAGATAGCGTGCAAAATACTGCCTGCAAAAAAAAACAGCGCTGGTATCCACATGATGCTAATTAGGCGAAGGCTTCCGCCAAGAAGTTCCAGTTTTTGTTTTAGTGAATTTTCGTGGAAAAAATTCACTAATGGAGAGATCCCGACTTTTGAATTTTGAAAAATTTTTTGCAAATGAGCGCGAACTAGGACCTCTAGAACCCATAACCGGGGTCAGTTTCAATTTTTATATGTTATATATATATATATATATATATATATATATATATATATATATATATATATATATATATATATATATATATATATATATATATATATATATATATATATATATATATATGTATGTATCACACCGATAACTCGAAAAAGAATGGGCCGATTTTGTTAAAATTTGGCATGTACCTTCTTTTTGTAAATGGCTTGGATAAGTTCGTTAGTCAGAAAAATCCGACGAGGTTTTCCGGGAAAATTTTGAGTTTTCATTAGAAAAAAGTACGGCTAATACATCTGCCACTGGGATGTTGTTCACTTGTTTGGAAAGCTGCCCCAAGTTAGTCTGACAGATTGTATTTTAAAACGAGATGTTTGCCTTACAAGAGAATAATCTGTTTAGTCCAAGCTTTAGTGTTTTCATTGCAGAGAAATTTTTGAGATGTTTGCCTCATTTTCTATAATATCGATCAATGTTGCCTGGCTCCGTTAGTTCCACCTTGCAAAAATTTAGCTGTAGGCACATATAAGCCAAAAAAAACTCACTTTAAATAGCAAAATATTCACAATTAAGTTTCACTATTTTCTCGAGCAACCAAACTTCTTCCGGCGGACATATTCATGGAAATTATTTTCAGCTATTGAAAAAGTAACAAGACTTGAAACCTTTAATGAACTAGTAAAAATAACCAAGTTTCTAAATTATAGTAAAAGTTTATTTCAGCATCCTGCCAAGTTATATTTTAGTGAAGATCAGAGGTGGACACCAAAAAAAAAGTGTTTGGTTAACACAACAAATAACAGAAAAACAAGATTGATTAAATTTTATGGATAACAGTGAAACTTTATGTCCCCGTAATTTTTTGTCCATCTAGGTAGTTTAATTTAAAATATCGAATAAATCTGAAATAGATTTAAATAAAAATCAAGCACATAAGTTAAGTTAGGTAAACTGTCATTAGCACAAACGTTATAGGTTCGACTTTCGTTCAAAATTGTTTATTTCGTTGTTTCTTTCTTTATAGTGTGTTGTAAGTTGTAGGTTAGATCAGATGAGTATTTAAGAACTCAAGGAAATCCAAAGAATAGCCATGTAACGTTTTGCGTCAGGGTTATTCTTCGATATCTACGGTAAACCTACGACATATCCCCTCACAACTAACAAGCCTTAATGCAGAAGTAAAACGGATTAAGGTAACACAGCCTGTAATATATTTTTTTATGCATCCCTCTTGAATTATAGACCTGTTTCATAAATCCATATCGGACTTTTGAGGATGACGAGCAAAAAAAGTCTGGACGAAGCAAATGCGTCATGGTAGAGAATTTTCGTAAAAAAGAGTTTTCACCGCAAATAAGTCTTTTTTTTATTAATAGGGATCAAATTTGATTAGGTAACAGTATAACCTTTTTAGTAGAACCAATGTATCATGTTCCACTAAAATATCTTTTTTGTTTGAATAAATACAAGAACGTTTCGAAGATACACTTAAACTGTTTCTGAAAAACACTGACTTTCCTGTCAAACAAACATCTTCAATCCATTTACAGAGCTGCCGAGAGTTGATCATTCACAAAAAGGTTTTCGACAAAAATTCAAATAAAAGTTTTGTATGGAAATTTTTAACCAATTTATTTTACAAAAATTCGTAAAAAAGATTTTTCAACAACAGGTCTAGGTAATGTTACACGAAAAGTATATTTTTTTCCAAATTTTACTAAACAATTTTTTTTTCGTGAAAACTGAAAAACTTTTTTTTACAATGTTAGTAAACATTTTTTATAATTACCTACCAATATTTCCCAAAATCTTAGAAAAAATCATTTCTACGAAAACATTTAAAAAAAATTAGCAAACACCAAATTAATATTTTTTACATGAAAATTTGCCAAAAACAATACATAAAGTTCCAATTATATATTATTACATGCCCTACATGCGATTTATGGTATGTGATTGAATAATCACATACATTAATATGTAAGTATTTCCTAAACTAGAGTGTTAAGGTATAGGGAAATGCCAAAGTTAAAGGAGAGGGCATGCCCTTCAGTTGTGAAATATAAAATACAGGCTATTTCCAAAAAAAAAAAAATTGAGTTACGGCAGTTAGAATTTTTTCAGATTCAGCCACTATTTGAGAGCGGGCTGTATACTCGTATTATGGCATCTCGATTTTTTTCGATGAATAATATAAACCACAACCTTCCTGAATGCGTCAGTTAATTGGGACTCTGATACCTATTGGTAAAAAAAGCCATATCACAATTTATATTATGTTCCGAAAAGGTGAAAAGATGCAAAACAATTGAAAAGGATGAACGGTATCAATGTTTTTCTGACCAGCATGCATTATAATTCGATTAAAAATTAAAAATTCTGGACGCAGCAAGTGCGTTTTTGTAGTAAATTTTCATAAAAATATTCTAAATAACTACATAATAGGTCTTTTTTTTAAATAAAAGCAGGCATCAAATTTGGTTACCAGTATAACCCATATAGTATAAACAATGTACCACATTTATGTAAATTAACTTTATTGTTTGAAGAAGTACAAAAATTTGCAAATAATATAAACGGAAGCAGCTCTGAAGCCGTCATTTTCATGGGATCCGCTAGCTATTGGTAACAACGCCGTATCATAATTTTTGGTTTGCGCCAAAAATGCGAAAAGTTAAAAATAATTGAAATAACTAGAAAACAAAAACACTATATATTCTTTTCCTTACAAACATGCATTATAATTTAATGGAAATGCAAAAATGCAATAAAATAAGGGGTGTTCGCTTGAAAAAAAAAATTGTATCACGAAAGACTTACTGGGACCATTCACTATTAAAATAATTTTGTAAGATTCAGCTCAAGACACCCTATAATTAACGTATACAATTTTTCCTCGTATCTTGTATCATAAGGCATACTAGTTGACCTGTGCAAAATTCAACCGTAATTCGTTAATTTTTAAGTTGAACGTTATTGATGTTTTTTGCCATAGAGTACAGTTCTGTACGACTGTTTGACCACAGAATTGTATGTGTTTGACATTAGTATGAACGCTTCTATATTCATCTGTTTAACCATAAAGAAATATGTGTTTGGCATTGACAGATTATATATTAACGGCCAGCTCAGAACTGGCACGGGCTAGGGGAAACCGATTATCTAATTAAAACAAAGCATTGTTCAATCTCTTTGTACATAAATTGTATCTTTCCGCATTATTTCTCCATCTGAACTTTAGTTATGCCAAATTTTATACCCCTCCATTTTCCATTCGGGCAATGTGCTTAAAAAACGGTACACAGTTTTCTCTTCACATATTAATTTATAGATATTAAGATGTACCTTTGAAACACTTTACCCTGTATATGTGAGTTCTAGGGGGCCAGGTTCGCGCTCATTTGAAAAAATCTTCTCACAATTCAAAAGTCGCGGTCTCCCAAAAAGCTAATTTTTTTAAAATGAAAATTCGCTAAAAATTATAGATCATTAACCTATAAAACTATTGCAAAAGTATAAGAGAAATGGTCTATTTGAAATGATTTTCTGCAAACATTTTAGTAAAATGAAGGACAATGACGGTTTAAGCTGAAACTCAAGGGTTTGTGGAACACTCTTCTTGCGACATTTTCTTTACATAATCCGTATTTGTTTCAGGTTATTTGCCTAACTGTTGCCAATTTTGACTTTTTGAATCGGGACTTTGACGTTTTAAGAAAAAAAAACTATAAAATTTGCAACGTTTTTTTCTGGTATTTCTTGAACTTTTTGCGCCAAAGAAAATTAGGCTTGTCCTATAATATACAATAGATTTTGTTATCCATAAAAATATTTTTGTTTTATGCGTTTCTCTGGTCATCAGTGGCACCCAGATTTTTTTAAATGCCTATAGCTTTTTTTCTTTATTTTAGAGATTTAGAGTTTGGTATCTACTATAATTTTTACAATATAAACCTGTGTACGCAGTTTGGTTGCCAAAGCTTTGTTATTTTCGGAGATACAAAATTTTTTCGAAAGAAAACCCAAAATTTTCCAGGAAAAACTGGTGCGATTTTCCTGGCTAACAAGCCACTTGCAAAAAAATGCACGAACAAAATAGAATCAAAGCCGGCCCATTATTTGCTGAGTTATCGGTGTGATATTATATATATATATATATATATATATATATATATATATATATATATATATATGAGATATAATTGGTTCTCGGGTTGAACCGCGTCCAGAATTTATGAAAACTCGACGTTTCGGCTCCTGTTTTGGAGCCATTTTCAAGAGGTAAAGGAAGTATGTAAGGACACTCTAAGCCTCAATCTGCCTACTCCTTAGAGTGGTGGACAAAGGTGGCTAAAGGAAATATGTAAGGACACTCTAAGGCCTCAATCTGCCTACTCCGTAGAGTGGTGGACAAAGGTGGGTAAAGGAAATATGTAAGGATACTCTAAGGCCTCAATCTGCCTACTCCTTAAAGTGGTGGACAAAGGTGGGTAAAGGAAATATGTAAGGACATTCCAAGGCCTCAATATGCCTACTCCTTAGAGTGATGGACAAAGGTGGGTAAAGGAAATATGTAAGGACACTCTAAGGCCTCAATATGCCTACTCCTTAGAGCGGTGGACAAAGGTGGGTTGGGTTGTTGTATCTCGATTACGGTGCCTCAATCTGCCTACTCCCCAAATCTCGCCGGAGATCGTCTGTGAGGTCTCAGTGTGTTCAACCCTAGGCCTCAGAGAGATCTTAGGAACATGGCGATGCTAATTACGTACATATTGCTCTTAGGAGTTTTTCGATATCTTGTATGGTAGGGGAGCTATGGTCCGAGGTGTCTGAGGTGCTACACCCTGTATATATATATATATATATATATATATATATATATATATATATATATATATATATATATATATATATATATATATGTATATATATATATATATATATATATATATATATGTATGTATGTATGTATGTATGAACATACACTCTGAAATTATTGTCAAAATAATATTATAAGATGCAGCTCAAGACATCCTATAAGTAACGTATATAATTTTTTCTCGTATCTAGTAGCATAACGTATATATTGAGCATTACCGTAGAAATGCGTCACCTTGTAAACATATAAATAAAAAGTTCGGGACGCGGCAAGTGCGTTATGGTAGTGAATTTTCATTAAATGCTTCAAATTTCAATAACTCAATTTTCTATAAACTTAGAAAGTTAAGTTTTGGTACGAAGTAAGGTCTTTCCCAGGGAAATATATTCACCAAATTTCATTAAAATACCTTTGTAACTTCCGGAGAAGAAAATTGTGTTCGAAAGAAGACTATAAATTTTCCAGGAAAACCTTGTCAGATTTTCATGTCTAACGAACTCATCCAAGCTATTAATCAAAGAAAGGTACTTGCCGAGTTTGTTGAAATCGGTTAATTATTTTTTGAGTTATCGGTTATACATATATATATATATATATATATATATATATATATATATATATATATATATATATATATATATATATATATATATATATATATATACAGTGTGGAACAGCCAAATGGAATAAATTCGATAACGGATAAATGAGGGCGTGTTGGGAAAAACGCTTGGACACGTCGATTTGTATTTTTAACTGCGCATCTTTTTCAAGAAAAAAAAATTATATAGGGTGCGTCATGTGACAGTGGCCAATACCAACTTTCTTATTTTAAACACAAGCCCCTGTATATTATTAATTTTTTGGATTCTTCAGAAAATTCTAGACATAATTCATGTACAATGTTCTATACCTATCTTCAACTGTTTCGGAAATATTAAGTATTTTCAGATTTATTACAAAAATTAACATTAAAAATAGAAAATTATTTTATTTCACAAATTCGCTACATTGCGTTCAATACTTATTTCCCATTCAGCTCTTGATAATGAGAAAGTAAACAAAAACCATTCCTGCGTTTCTTTTTACTGATATGAAATGAAACAAAAACAAAAACAGTTTTCTTTCTGTTCGTATAAAACTCGTAGCCTTAGCAACTTGTTGTCTGCCTGCATGACAGTAGTGATTAGTGTCAGTGCTATTGTCGTTTGAATTTCGTTAACTGTACGTAATAATATCAGAAAAATGGTTCATTTAACAGAAATGCACAAAATAACCATTCTACAAATGATTGGTTATGGAGATAACACACGGACACAGATGGAAGTGTCTCGCTTATTTCACGAAAAATTTCCAAATTTGCCGCCTGTATCCCAAGGAACAATTAGCAAAATAGAAAAGCAGTTTCGCGAGCTTGGTCATGTGAGACAGATAAAAAAAGTAGCTGCCAATGCAGTAAGTGATGATACGAAATTGGATATTACGCTTGAGTTTCAAGAAAACCCACATACTTCTGGTCGACAAGCAGCCCAACTATTCAACGTTAGCCACACAGCAATTTTTCGAACATTAAAGGAAAGTAAAATGCATCCCTATAAAATGATACCAACTCAGGAGCTCATGGAGGACGATTTCGATAGGAGAACGTATTTTTGTGAACAAATGATGGCAATGTTAGATAACAATGTGATCCAATTAGAAGATGTTTTGTTTTCTGATGAGAGCACATTTACACTTCACGGTCATGTTAATCGTCAAAATTGCCGCTATTGGTCTAATGAGAATCCTCATTGGATGAGAGAGGAACATACGCAATATCCTGAAAAAGTTAATGTTTGGGCAGGAATTGTTGGAAATCATATCGTAGGTCCCTTTTTCATTGATAGCAACTTGAATGGGGATAAATATTTAGAACTGCTCCAAAATAATGTCGTGCCAACTTTGACAAACTTATATCCAGATCCAGCAAACCCACAAGTTCCTGCCAATAAAATATGGTTTCAGCAAGATGGAGCACCGCCCCATTACCAAATCAATGTCCGGCAGTACCTGAACCAAATTTTTCCAAATCGGTGGATAGGGAGGCGCGGATCGATAGAATGGCCAGCACGATCTCCTGATCTGTCGCTATTAGACTACTTTTTGTGGGGATATGTCAAAAGTATTGTATACAAAACTAAGCCCCTCAACTTAGATGACTTAAAAAGACGAATCACGCTTGCGATTAGATCAGTCACGCCTGAGATGTTGAGTAATGTTAGAAGACATTTCTATACCAGATTAGCATGTTGCCAAGATGTTCGTGGCGAGCAATTTGAACATTTACTACATTGACATTAATTTTTTTTTTGTTTTTTTAAGTTATTAAGAAATAATCAGTATTTCTTATTAGAATTTGTGAAATAAAATAATTTTCTATTTTTAATGTTAATTTTTGTAATAAATCTGAAAATACTTAATATTTCCGAAACAGTTGAAGATAGGTATAGGACATTGTACATGAATTATGTCTAGAATTTTCTGAAGAATCCAAAAAATTAATAATATACAGGGGCTTGTATTTAAAATAAGAAAGTTGGTATTGGCCACTGTCACATGACGCACCCTAAATAATTTTTTTTTCTTGAAAAAGATGCGCAGTTAAAAATACAAATCGACGTGTCCAAGCGTTTTTCCCAACACGTCCTCATTTATCCGTTATAGAATTTATTCCATTTGGCTGTTCCACACTGTATATATATATATATATATATATATATATATATATATATATATATATATATATATATATATAAACATATAAAAATTGAAACTGACCCCGGATATGGGTTCTATGCGTCCTAGTTTGCGTTCATTTGAAAAAATTTTGCAAAATCTCACCATCAATACCTCTCTATTAGTGAATTTGTTATAATAAAAATTCACTAAAACTTTGTGACAGTGAGTATGGGTTCTAAATGGCCTAGTTAGCGCTCATTTTAAGAAATGATTTCAAAATTCACAAGTCCCGATCTCCTCAGATAATTTTGACTTGTCAAAGTGCTATAGACGCCTTGTTAAATATTAAATGTGGGAAAATCAATGTACATTTTTAAAATATGTTCTTCTATCAAAAGCTTAACAGTTATCTATATGAGAGCATAAGAGCGTTTGATAGAGCATCAAATGTTATATTAGCTGGTAACATAAAACACAGGGTATACCTTTAAAATTAAACACATTATTACTGTTTACAGCTTGTTATTGTTTTACCCTAATATCTAAACACATTTTTTATGTTAGTTAATGTTTACCAAGTTCGTCACAAATATTAATCAATTTGTAGACTTCAAGTTAAATTTGGTTTAAAAAAATGAAGTATATGTTAAGGGTTTAAACTTTGAAGCTGTTACTACATTTCCACAGAATACCAAATATTTTACAACTGTAAGGTTTGAGTGGTATAGTATAAACCCTAATGAAACTTGTTTTTCTTTTTCTTGGCGAAACTGTGCTAATATATACAGGATGTTTTATAAAAAAATGTACACCTTTGATACATTTTATGTTTTTGGGACACGTGTACGTTAAGTAATAACTGTGGAAAGAATACTAGCGAGCGAAAACAACTACTCCCCTGACTAATACCACGACAGGCATTGAATTACATCACTCGCTAGCCATCACTCCAATTCTTCAAAAAATGCAGTAAGATGTATATCAGGAGACACCGGCCAGTTTCCTCCTTCTTAGTACTCCTGAATAAGCTATACCTGTGCTTCAACAAGTTAGCCTTAAGGCAGGCATTGCCATAATATACAATGGAAAATAGTGCAAAGTGCCATCTCTAGTGTTGTGGCGGTTCTAGGTATACACAGCATCTTCCATACACACACAGTACAGCAAGAAGGAAACTATGGGATGAAAACTAGCGAGCGAAGACAATTACTTACCTGGTTAATACCACGACGGGCATTGAACTATAGCACTCGCTAGCCACCCCAGTCCTGTCGGGACTTGTGGTAAAATGTACAGTAAGGGAGACAGACTGGTTTCGTCATTCTTAGGACTACTTGCCATAACATGCAATGGAGCATAGCGCAAAGCCCCATATCTGGTGTTGTGGCTGTTTTTGGCTTCCACAGTCTAAGGAAAAACACAGGCGAGCGAAAACAACTACTCTCCTAGCTAATACCACGATATGCATTGATTTACATCACTCGCTAGCTACCATTACTTCAGTCCTGCCGGGACTTGCAGTAAGCATAGCATGAGACAGAGACCGATTTCGTACTTCTTAGGACTACACAATATGTCGTATCTGCGCACCGACAAGTTGGCCTTAAGGAAGGCAATGCCGTAATAAGCAATGTAGAATAGGGCTATGCGTCATCTTTGGTGTTGTGACGGTCTAGGCTTCCACAGCAGCTTCATATTGAAGATTACTAAAATAAATTATATGTAATATTATTACGCACATATTATAATGTCGAGTATGCCGGTGATGCATACCTTAAATACATTTTGTATTCATTTCCCGAATTATTTTACGAAAATATGCCTTTTTTCTTTTTATGTGTTCATCAAAAAAATTCTCTCTCCTTATTACATGACTGGGATTAGGTCACATCGAACCTACTCATAGACACTAGACACCTAAAAAATGATCCGCCGCCAAGATGGGTTGCCTGTGATGTTAAACAGACTGTCGTGTATTTTTTGATAGTGTCCACTCTTCAACCAAGAAAGCCAAATGGAATTGCATCTACAACTAAACAAGCCCTTGGACCGAATTGCTCCTTCAATCATACAATAGCGCACTCAGAGCAATTTATACGGTAATCTTTGAAAATGAGTTTATGCTATAATTATTTGTAGTATTGTAATTTTTTTAAACGTAGATACGTTTTTGTAAATAATGCCTCTGGCTAATAACTTGTGGGAAGAAGCAAATTTTTAATTAAAAAAGTTTTCAAATGGCATCCTGTTTGATAAAAAATACATCAACAACTGGTATTTTTTCCTGCTGAGTTTTATTATCAGCTGTAAAACGTAAATACGATTTTCAGTAATTAAATCTGTTTTTCGTCCTCTTTATATTTTTTTAGGTTTCTTTAACACATTTTTTCAAAGAAAACCAAATATTTATGATAACTTGCCACAAGAACGCCCTATTATAATAGTAGTAGCTATTTCAGCATTTATTTAATATATTAAGCAATAAATATGAAGAATTTATATTTTGGAGTTAAGTTTTATATAAGGAGTGGTCACAGAAATATTGGTGTTAAAAAATTACTATTACAGTAAGGTGTGATCAAAATTTCTATGTGATATTTCAGGCTGGGTTTGCCAGTTGAATAATTTAGAAAAAACTTGATCAAAAATTTAGCCGATTTCAAAAAAGAAGAAGAAATTAAAGCGACTTCAGAATAGGCATCAAAATGCGAAAATAACTAGATTATCGGTTTAATGCGCACAGTAGTTTACATAAATAGTAGTGGGAATCGTCGTTACTTTTTAATTCTCCTATTTAGTCGTCAATTTTGGATCAAGTATTCGTTCGTAAGTAATTAGTAACGATACGTACGTTCCACAGACGCAATACGAGCATTAGACAACCAATCCACACACTACACGTTGCCGTACACTGATCCATCACGCCACTCTCCTGCCGCTGCCATTATCTAATTGCCATAAAAGAACCACAAAATTTGTATATTATAGATTGTTTAATGGGTCCTATAGGCTTTTGCCTCTTAGCGATGGAACCCTAATGGGTCTTTTGTGCATGACTATATTCTAATAGTTGTAAAAATATTCCGACTTTTCATATAGCCTACTATCTTTTTGAGGGCTATTTTACCTATTTCCTGGGGTGCTAAAGTCACCCCTCCAAGGTATTTGACCCTCTTGCAGAACTGAGCCATGCAGTCGCGTAGTAAGTGTTCTGTTGTTTTTGCTGCTTCAGTGCACTATCTGCAGTTTCCATTGTCCGCCGTACCCATCTTCATAAAGCGATACCTTACTGATGAGTGTCCTGTGGTTATTCTGAAGCATTTCCTGTTTAAATTTAGAAACAGTTTAGATATCTCTGTTGATATGGTGCTGAATCGTTCTACCTGTCTTAACCCTGGCGTTTTGCGCCAGTATAGTATAGTAGCATTTGATTCTTCTTCCATATATGAAGTTCATTTCTTACATGGCTTTTTTCTGGTACACAATAGGGCTCTGGATTATAGAATGATGTGGTTGCTGTCCTTTTTGCAAAACTTTCTGCTTCCCCGTTTCCTTAGATGCCTTGATGCCTTGTTACCCACACCAAAGTTAATTTGTTGTCCGTAGATGGGTGCTTCAAAGATTTTTTGCAGTCCCAGGTTAATTTAGACTCGGTTTTTAAAGATCTCAGAATCTTTAGTGCTGCTTGACTGTCTGAGATGAGGCAGATCTCTCTAATTCTGAGCCTTATTTGTATGTACTCCTGTGTACACAGATGTATAGCAAGCGATCCTGCGTGGAAGATGTTGGAAACTTTTCCTAAGCGAGTCCGTCGATGTGTTTAGACCTGCCTGTACACCATACAGATTAGTTATTTCTGATCTTTTTACCGCTTCTATCACTTGCTTGGCGGTCATTTATGACCACGTCAAATGGGACTATAAAACACAGTTATCTGGCATTTGATCTGTAGATTTGGCGAGTGACTCCAATGGAAAATTTCCAGGATCTTCAATTGGCCAACCAAGTCTCCTGGTTTGAATTTGTCGGGTCTTGAGGCACTTAGTAATCCTTCGCTTTTTACGAATATCTGCAGTGGAATAATATTCAGCATTGCCTCTATTGCAGCTGTAGGGCATGATGCCATAGCTCCCGTTATTTC
Source organism: Tillus elongatus (assembly GCA_964006375.1). Taxonomy (NCBI): domain Eukaryota; kingdom Metazoa; phylum Arthropoda; class Insecta; order Coleoptera; family Cleridae; genus Tillus; species Tillus elongatus. Next base: position 117,684,919 of record OZ023263.1, read on the forward strand.
AAGACAGATCAATCCCTGTAACTTTTGCAATTCGCTTTTTGTTACGGCTTGTTCCGTTTTTGGCCACCATACTATACATGCATATGTAACCATGGGTTTAACCACAGTTTGGTATATTTATATAGCATCCTGGGATTCAACCCCATGTCCTTGCTACGAGGTTATAGCATATCCAAAATGTCATTGTGGCTCTCAAAAGAGTTTTTTCCAAGGGTGTGTCCCAGTTCAATTTTTGGTCTAAGAAGATTCTTAAACATCACTTCACTGGAAAATTGCATTTGTGTTCCACCGGAATGGGAGATTTTAAATTTAGTTTCCTTTTGTTCGTGAATGCGAGAAGAACTGTCTTATGAGGATTGATATTAAGCTCCTTGTTCCACACCAATTCCTTACTATGTTTAAGGCTGTTCGCACTAAGCTGGATAGTATAGCACCATGCTTGCCCCTTACTGTTGTGACAATATTATCTGCGGATCCTTGGACTATAAATCCCGCCCCGCTTAATGTAGTCATAAGTTTACAAACAACGAGCGACCACAGTAGATGTGATAACGCTCCTGCTTGAAAAAAGTTGTTTTTGCTGCGTTGGTGTCATTTGTGGTAGACGTCATTACACGGATATTTAGCATTGACTTAATTCATCTTACAATAGAGAATCCCACTCCCCAGGGCTATTTCTTTGGCCATATTTTTTTTTCTATACCCCTTACTAAAGAGTGTAGGGAATCTAATGTAGATTTAAACGCCTGATAGGCGATGTGTTGTACATGGAGCGGTTTTCTTGTTAGGGTTTCGCTTCTAATATTGATCTAATGCCTCCTCGGTGGTCCTTAGGCGAAGGGTTGTGAGGCTAACGAGGCGGTAGGACTTTGCCTCGTCCACAATGTGAGGTCCTATTTTTGGCGTAAACACCAGATTTGCCTCTCTATTCATACCTGCAAAATATAACTTATAACAGAGTTTACCTTAGACGCATTCACTTCTATCCTTAGTCAATAATTAAATGCTCAGTTGTAAGAAATATTATTACCTTTTGCACAGCATCAATAATTGGAATGTGGGGAATCCAATTCATTTTAAATGTTTTATTTATAGAAAGTCCTACACATGTGTACAATTGGGTAAGCATTGCCTTACTATTTTGCTTTTTCACATATATTATATTCAAAGAGACAATTGAAAATCCTTACCTAAGAGAAATAAAAATTATGAAAATTTTCAAATTTAATCAGGATTTGCTAATACCCACATGAGGAGATACCTCTTATTGTCGAATGTAGGCTGTTTAAGATCTATGTAATGTATATAAACATTCATTCTGCGACTTAAATGCATATTTTTTTAAATTAATACCTTTTACAACGCTCTGATTTTTGCTGAGAATCTGGATACAGATATAACCAAATGCGTTCAGAAATTTTACATGTATCATGTATGCAAAGTATTGAAATAAAACATAAGTACCGTAATCATTAGAATAGATAACATTAACAATATACCCATAAGTGTAACACGAGTCTTGGATGTAAAATTCTCCTTTGGACGTCAATCGCATATCGTCGATCCGAATGCAAGTGGCTTTACATGTACTCATATAAGAAATTACGAAAAAATAAGTAAATAAAGTATTTGGATATACGGGTATGATCAGATATACGGGTATATCTACTACTACTTGCATCGCGTGCAAAGTATAGATACTGGATACCTGTAAACAAGGTGGTATAAGTAACGATTACTTTTCCAAATAAGTATTTGTTACTTCAGGTATTCCAAATTACTGGAGTATTCGTTAATGTATTACCCGTCTATCACTAATAAAAAGCATGGACGCAGCAAGTGCGTTATGGAAGTGAATTTTGTTAAAATGTTTTTAATAGAAAATATGTCTATTTAATGCAAGCAGGAATCAATTTGGTCACCGGTATAACCTATATAGTAGGAGCAATGTACCATATTTTACCAACCCAACTTGTTTGAAAATGTACAAAAATTTTCCGAAAATTAACTTAAAATATTTCCGAGAAAACTCGTTTCCTAGCTGAGGAACCTTAGGTTAATAGCAAATTGCATTAGTGAATTTTGAAGCATTTAATGAAAATTCGCTACTAAAACGCACTTACTACGTCTCGATTTTTTTCACAAACATGCATCATATTTCGATGAAAAATGCAAAATTGCAATAAGGAATGTTCAGAACAAATGTATGTATCACCAACGAATTATGGGCCATCCTGCGGTTGTGAAAATAATTTTAAAAGATGCGGCTCAAGACACCCTATAGGTAACGTATACAATTTTTTCTCGTATCTTGCATAATAAAAATTATATTGAGCTTTACCGTAGAAATGCGTCACACTGTATATAATATGTAAACAGAAAGTAAACCCGGATATGGATTCTAGGGGGCCTAGTTTTCGCTCATTTGAAGAAATCATTTTACAATTCAAAAGCAGCGGTCTTCTCATTAAAGAATTTTTCAATGAAAATTAGCTAAAAATTATAGACCGTTAAACCACAAATTTAACTAAAACTACTTCCAAAGCATCAGAGAAAGTGTCTATTTGAAATGAATTTTCTGGAAATATTTTATTAAAATAAAGGGCAATGATGGTTTAAGCTGAAACTTAAAGGTTTGCAGAACACTCTTTACATAATCTGTATTTCTGTGAGGTTCTTTGCCTAAAGGTTGCTAATTTTGACATTTCAAATCACGACTTTTTACGTTTTGACGCAAACCCCAATTTTTTTTTCTTTAAATGTCTAACTTTTTTGTATTTAAACTTACAGACCTAAATTTTGGTAAATTGTTCACCCTTTATATATATATATATATATATATATATATATATATATATATATATATATATATATATATATATATATATATATATATATTTATATATATAGTAATGTAACTATTATTAAGGGCTTATAAAAATAATAGAACTTTATTTCCCTTGAATACAAGTAAATAGATTCTGTAGGATATAAAACTATTACCATGAACTATAAGACGTTACAGCAAGAGCTTCAAACGTGAACTGATGTGTCGCTCTACTTGCTGCAGCGTTTACAATTATGCTTACATGCAAATTATAACGAAATCGTGAGAAATACAACTACAGAATAACTTTGCACTGGATATGTCACAGGGTCACTGTCTCTAGATAACTGAATCAGCTGGTGATGTAACTATATATATATATATATATATATATATATATATATATATATATATATATATATATATATATATATATATATATATATATATATATATATATATATATATATATATATATATATATATATATATATATATATATATATATATATAATATTGTAACTGACCCTGGATATGGGATCTAGGGGGCCGCCTAGTTCGCGCTTATTTGAAGAAATTTTTTCTAAATTCAAAAGTCGAGATCTCCTCGTTTGTGATTTTTTTTAAAGAAAATTCACTAAAACAAGCACTTGTGAAGCCACGGGAAAGACGTTACAGCAAGAGCTTCAAACGTGAACTGATGTGTCGCTCTACTTGCTGCAGCGTTTACAATTATGCTTACATGCAAATTATAACGAAACCGTGAGAAATACAACTACAGAATAACTTTGCACTGGATATGTCACAGGGTCACTGTCTCTAGATAACTGAATCAGCTGGTTATGTAACTATATATATATATATATATATATATATATATATATATATATATATATATATATATATATATATATATATAATATTGTAACTGACCCTGGATATGGGATCTAGGGGGCCGCCTAGTTCGCGCTTATTTGAAGAAATTTTTTCTAAATTCAAAAGTCGAGATCTCCTCGTTTGTGATTTTTTTTAAAGAAAATTCACTAAAACAAGCACTTGTGAAGCCACGGGAAAAGTCTACGACTGTATTAAATATGGAATGGTTTCAGTAAGTTAGGGCAAGAACAAGCAACCAGATATGCTATTCAAATTGAATTAAGTTTTAAAACTTTCATCTCCCCTTTGTCTAATTATACATAAATATACAAAAACTCGCTAAAAAATTCATCGAATAACAACAATATGATTAGATAACGGTAAAGTGAAATGAGACTTAAAAAAATTGAGAAAAGTAAAGTCACTAACTAGGATTCGAACTCGTCATGCAGGAGTTAATTGAATTTGATTATCCGATATGCAGAGACTAAGGCCACTGAGCTATGCTCTACATGTGTCTACTAGCAGCTATATCCCGTACTACATTGGTTCAATGTTTTAAAATTTACACAAAACCATTTCGGTTTACAATAGATTTTTTGCTTATATTATAACGAAATCAAGGAAAACGACTTAAACACATATATAGGAGCCTGTTAATCATTTCTTGTAGTACTTTTCACTCCCATTCGTACTCAATCAATTTTGACGTTTTAACTTTCTTGAATCAGATTTAAATGATTAAAAATTAATTTACCTCCAACTTTTTTGTCTTTTAATATAGAGAGCTGAGTTTTAGTACCCAGGATATACTTTATGACATAAACGAGCTAACTTAAGTTGGTTGCCCTTACTTTGTTATTTCCGGAGATATAATTTTTTTTCGAATGAAAACACAACATTTCCCGGAAAAAACTGGGCCGATTTTTCTGGCTAACGAACTTATCCAAGCCACTTGCAAAGGAAAGATATGTGCCAAATTTGATTAAAATCGGATCCATATTGTTTAAATACTTACACACACACACACACACACACACACACACACACACACACACACACACACACACACACACACACACACACACACACATATATATATATATATATATATATATATATATATATATATATATATATATATATATATATATAAATTGAAACTGACCCTGGATATGCGTTCTAGGGTAACGAAATCGAAATCTCCTCATTAGTGAAATTTTTTTTAAAGAAATTCACTAATATACAAAACAACAATGAATACAATAGTGTAATAATTGCTTGATTGTTACACAGAGCTGAATGCTAAAATAAAGAAAATTGGGATACCATTACCGCACGCAAGGTTTATTTAAAAAGAATGTTTAAGCCAGAAGTGCAAACTAATAAAAAAAAATTGTCCTCTGTAACCTAAATTTCTTTTTAACAAAAATGCATAAAATAATGCAAAGTTAACTTCTTGCAAATCGTAAAAATATATAATACTATAGTAAATATAATATAAATCGTATAATAACTTTATGAATTGTCTGTGAACCGAAGGGTAATGGGATCGATCTCAGGGTTCTCCTTTCACTTTTTCAGTACAAACTGTAACATCAACCAAGGTTCTGGCATTGTATTTGAACAAGTTTAATGTCTGCACGTTCCGCCCTTCGGAGGCGGCGTAAAGCCGTCGGTCTCGTGTCCATGCTATGTTAGGCACGATAAAGATCCCTGCCATCCTTACAGAAAGACAGGGGTTCGGCAAAATTTCCAGGATAGTGAGGTGAAACTGCTCCCTGGCGTCAGTGATTGGCCATAGTCGCGGAAATAGGCCGACGCTAAAAAACAAAACACGAACACACACAACTTTATGAATTGTTGAGATATGACTAGTTTATGAATAATTTGGTGTTGGAGACATAAAATATGCAAAGTTAACTTCTTGTAAATCGTAAAAAAAAAATTAATAAATATAATATAAAAAATGTAATAACTTTATGAATTGTTGAGTTACTGGTTTATAAATAATTTGGTGCTGGAGACACCATATTTTTTATGTTAGTTCGCTATTATAATGCAGCTGTTGCTTTGGGGCTTTTTGTTTTTGCAATTTTACAGATAGGTTAGTTTTTAATTTTGTTATATTCTCGTTCTTTGCGCAGTCTTCTTTGGGGCTTTTTGTTTTTGCAATTTTACAGATAGGTTAGTTTTTAATTTTGTTATATTCTCGTTCTTTGCGCAGTCTTCTAGTATATATTATTTGGTTTTCACAGTTAAAATTAAATATTACGTTAATCTCCCATTATGAAAAAGCAACTGCAACGGTTTTAATGAATTTTCTTAAAAAAATTCACTAACGAAGAGACTTCGCCTCTTGAATTTTGAAAAAATTTATTCAAATGAGCGCCAACCAGGCCCCCTGGAACCCTTATACAGGGTCACTTTGGGTTTATATATATATATATATATATATATATATATATATATATATATATATATATATATATATATATATATATATCTGTGTGTGTGTGTGTGTTCATCACACCGATAACTCACAAAAATAAGATATAAGATAAAGATAAAATTTGATGGGTTAATTTCGTTTACAAATGGCTTGGACAGGTTCGTTATCCACGAAAATCGGTTAAGTTTTTCCCGGAAAGAAAATTATGTGGTATCTTTCGAAACATTCTTATATTTCCGTAAATAACAAAGTAAGGGAAACCAATTTGGCACAAGGCTTTATGTCGCAAAAGTCAAATCATGTACCAAAATCTAGATCTATAGGTTGAAAGAAAAAAAAAGTTATAGGCATTTAAAGAAAAAAAATTTGGCTGCCACTGATGACCAGATAAACGCACAAAGGGAAAATATTTTTTGTGGATAACAATATCTTTTGTATGGTACAAATAAATACTAAGTTTTATGGCGCAAAAAGGCCAACAAATGCCAGAAAAATTACTTTGAAAATTTGATAACTTTTCCTCTGAAAACGTCAAAGTCGCAATTTTAAACGTCAAAATTGGCAACTTTCAGGCAAACAACCTAAAGCTAATACAGGCAGTATAGAGACAATGTCGCAAGAAATGTGTTTCACAAGTCCTTAAGTTTCAGCTCCAACCATCACTGTCCTTAATTTTACTCAAATGTTTCCAGAAAATTTAGTTCAGATAGACCTATTGTCTGACGAGTTAGCAGTAGTTTTAGTTATGAAGTTTACGGTTTAATTCTCTATAATTTTTAGCAAATTTTCGTAGAAGAAATTCGCTATTTTCGCATTTTTTCAAATGAACGCGAACTAGGTCCCCTAGGACCCATATCCGGGCTTAGTTTAAGTTTTTATCTACTTACATATATACAGGGTGATGCATTTGTACGGTAGAGCTCAATATTACTGGTATTATACAAGATACGAGAAAGAATTGTATACGTTAATTATAGGGTATCTTGAGCTGAATCTTATAAAAATTATTTCGACAATCACGGGTGGCCCATAAGTATCTGGCAATAGAAACCTTATTTTTTAAATCGAAAACCCCTTATATTATTGCATCTTTACAAATTTCATCGAATTGTAATGCATGTTTTTTCCACATTCTTAGCACATATCAAAATTTTTGATAAGGCGTTTTTACCAATAAAAATCGGAGTCTAATGCAAAGGACGCATTCAGAGAGATTTTCGTTTATATTATTTTATGAAAAAAATCCAGATTCCCGATACGGGGCTCTAAAATAGTGACTGAAATTAAAAAATCAAACTGTCGTAACTCAATTGTTTCAAATAGAACAGTCTGTATTATGCGTTTCAGAAGAGATGGGCATAATAGTAAATGTTTAGTAAGTTATTTAACAAAAATCTTTTCGGATTTTTGTGAAAAAATTGTAAATTTTCATGCAAAAAACTTTTTTGGGAGTTTTGTCTAAAAACTTATTTGACAAAATATGGTACATTGGTTACACTGGTAACCAAATTCGATGTCCGCTTTCCTTAAAAAAGACATATTTGCTATTAACAGAAGTTTTAGGAAAATTCACTACCATAACGCACTTGCTGCATCCAGATTTTTTTACTTCGCTGGACCAATAAATTAGCCAATGGAATTTTGACAAAACGTTAGTATGCTTCACCGTGGAATTTGCCATAAATATACATAGGTAATAATAATTTTTATTTGCTTATGTTTAACGTTGTTTTGGTGCCTGGTAACCTAATTTTTTTGTATTTTGCAAATAGTACAGGCAATAGAGGAGCCCGTTACTCTTGTCCATAATGCATTAAACTACAGGAATTATTTTTTTTTTTTGATAGATAGGTTCAGAATTACGTACTGAATGTAAAAACACAAAATCCTTACAAATTAGGAGGGCGGAAGTGCCGCAATTTTGAGAAAAACCTTTTCGGCCTATATCTCCATAACCGTGCACTTAAGGCCAAAAATGGTAATGACCTTTATTGTAGATAATTGCATTTCGCATATTTTTTTGTGAAACATTTTTTTGTATCACTCACCGTTTAAAACTTATACGACTATTAGCATTCATTTATTGACTTTTTTACCTATATCTTTGTTAATAATTGTTTAAAAAATAAAATGCTTATAACTTAAGTTTTTTATCGACAAATTTACTACATTTTTTATTTGAAACTTTTTTTTCTAAAATCAATATTTTCACAGTTATAACGCGTTAAATGTTGCACTTTTCAATCGACAAATTTTTCTGCAAATATTTTAGTAAAATGAAGGACAATGAAGTCTGAAGCTTAGACTTCAGGCTTTGTAAAACATTCTTCTTGAGACATTTTCTTTGCATAGCTTATTATTAGTTTCAGGTTATTTGCGTAAATATTGCCAATTTTGACGTTTTCATTCGCGACTTTGACGTTTTGAGGAAAACACCAATTTATTTTTCTTTAAATGCCTATAACTTTTTTGTATTTAAACCTACAAAGCTAAATTTTCGTAAGTAATTTACCTATAATGACATAAAACCGTGTACCAAATTTAGTTGCCCTTACCATGTTATTTCTGGATATATGATTTTTTTTCGAAAGAAAATACAAAAATTTCCGGGAAAACCTGGTCAGATTTTCTTGGCTAACGAATATATTCAAGCCACGTACAAGAGAAAGGTATTAACCAAATTTAATTAAAATCGGCCCATTAGTTTTTGTAATCATTGTGATATATATATATATATATATATATATATATATATATATATATATATATATATATATATATATATATATATATATATATATATATATATATATAAATTGAAACTGACCCCGGATATGTGTTCTAGGGGACATAAATAGCGCCTATTTCAATTTTTTTTTCAAAATTCAAAAGTCGGGGTCTCCTGATTAGTGAATTTTTTTAAAGAAAATGCACTAATAATAATTTTAGAAAGAAAGTTTTAAGTAAAAGTTCTAGAAAATTTGTCGATTGAAAAGTTAAGTTATAAGCATTTTATTTTTTAAACAATTATTAGCAAAGATATAGGTAAAAAAGTCAATAAATGAATGCTAATAGTAGTATCAGTTGTAAACGGTGAGTGATATAAAAAAATTATTTAACAAAAAAGATGAAAAATGCAATTATCTACAATAAAGGTCATTACGATTTTTGGTCTAAAGTGCACGGTTACGAAGATATAGGTCGAAACGGTTTTTCTCAAAATGGCGGCACTTCCGCCCCCCTAATTTGTAAGGATTTTGTGTTTTTACATTCAGTACGTAATTCTGAACCTATCTATCAAAAAAATAACACCTGTAGTTTAATGTAGAAAAAAATTCTCTATTGCCTGTACTAAAATAGAAACGTATTTCTTACGGAACGCTTCAGAATTATGGCGATCAGTCAAAAATAAAAGCGATCGTGGTAATTAGTCTAGTTATATTTACGCTTTACGGTGAATACATTGTAGGTATCTGCCCATTAATGGTAATGTTTTCCGATTATTTGTGTTGTGCGATTATTGAATACGTCCCTGTTTGAAAATCTTTGCAAATTGGATCGAAGCAAAGCATTTAGGCGTTAGTCAGTGCCGTGCTCTGTACGTCCCATGATGACATTGGGATTCGAGGGAATCTATAAAAACCAATTGCATTAGCATTAGATTTAGTTTAAGGAACGACACAAAACATTCAGAAACAATGGTTACTTAGGAGATTGCCGCAGTTACTACCCAGGCTTTGTGTTTGTTTGGTTCAAATATACATTCTTCCCCAACGGTAGTAAGTCATCAGCGTCAGAACATGTCAGCGACGTGGTAATTAATCATCACTGAGAACTTAAATCTTTCACACGTCAATGAATGGAGTAGATTCTCAGGGGCATTACCTTTGCTTATTTGGAATGTATCGGGCTTGTTATTAAGTAGAATGCAATGTCATGCATTAAGGCGCACAAGGCATCGAGTGTGTATATGTTGTTACCAATTATAAACTAGTACATTGAAGCCATTTTTAAACGCAACAAAGATTCAAGCAATTAGGTCTTTACAATCTAATTTGCATCACTGATCGGTTAGATAAAAACTCCATCTGTAGCAAATATTATCAAAATATGTAAATGCCAATTCTTAAAAACAGATTACAATTAAGGAAGAATGTATGATAAAAATGAGGTCTCCTTCATTTACACAAAATTAAATGTGAGTTTCGGGTCTACCAAAATCAGGTTGTAAAAGACAACTGAAGCACTCAGGATAACGCATATTCATTTTTTGTAAATGTAAAATATCTGGCCGTTTATTTCCTTGTAAGCATTTAAAAACGCTGTATTAAGTATGGTTTGATGTTTAAAAAATTTTATCTGAATGTGTTATGTTTTTAATGCTAGCGTTTCATGCGCTGGTTACAAAACTAAAAAAAACAGAGAACGACGGAGAGGGCGGAACGTGCAGACAGATTTCTGAAATACAATTCCACAATCTTAGTTGGTCTTAATTTTACAGAACCTATGTACTAAAAAAGTGAAACGGAACCCTGGGAATCGAACCTACTACCTTTCGATTGAGAAGCACACGTTCTTAGCACTGAACCATAGAGGCTCTTTTGCTAAAGTTATTTTTCTAAGCTATAAACGTGACATCGAGAAAGAGAGTTTTACAGTTAAATATTTGGAAGAGGATATTAGTAAAATGACACAATTTGGCATGCACAAGCTTAGCTTCTTTGTGGGACATGATATGTAGTTTAATTAAAAATAAACAGACAACACCAAAAAGTAAACAGTCTGAACGCAGCCAGTGCGTCATAGTGATTTTTCATAAAAATGTTTTTAATATCAAATTTGTCTTTTTTAATTGAAGCAGCCATCAAATTTGGTTGTTATTAAACATTTATGCCCTTCACTTCTGAAGACAAAATTCAGGCTGTTCTATTTGAAACAGTTGAGTTATGGCAGTTCGAGTTTTTTTCATTCAGTCAGTATTTGAGGTCGCCTTGTATACGCCATCTCAATTTTTTATGAAATAATATAAACGAACACCTCTGAATGCGTCATTTGTATGGGAGTCTGATTTCTATTGGTAAAAAAGCACAATTTTTGATATGTGCCAAAAATGTAAAGTTGCAAAAAAATTAAATAAGTCTAAAACAACACAAATAACTCTAAAACAAGTTTACAGTTCGATCGACAAAGTAAAAATGCACTAATCTAAGGAGTGTTCTATTAAAAAAATTAAAAAATAAACGACGTATGGGCCACCTGTGATTGTCTAAGTAATTTTTAACAGGATACCATATTTCATCAAAATAACTTTATTGTTTGAAAACAAAATTTGGTGCGCGGGTTTATATCATTATAGGTAAATTACTCAACAAAATTTAGCTCTGTGGGTTAAAAGACAAAAAAGTTATAGGCATTTAAAGAATAATAAATTGTGGTTTTCCTCGAAACGTCAAAGTCGCGATCTAAAATGTCAAAAGTCGCAAGATTTAGGCAAAGAACCTGGAACTAATACGAGCTTTAGAATGAAAATGTCTCAAGAAGAATGTTTTACAAAGCCTGAAGTGTTAGCTTCAACCGTCTTTGCCCCTCATTTTACTAAAATATTAACAGAAAATTCATTTCAAATAGACCCTTCCTCTAATGCTTTGGCAGTAGCCTTAGCTATAGGGTTTATCGTTTAATGGTACATAATTTTTTTCGAATTTTCGTAAATAATCAATAAAGGTCAATATATCCGTTATTATACAAGATACGAAAAAAAAAATTGTATACATTAATTATCGGGTGTCTTGAGCTACATCTTCAAAAAATATCTCTACAATCACAGGGTGGGCCAGCAGTCGTTGGTGATACAAATTTACTTTTTTTTTTGAATTTTTGCATTTTCCAACGAAATATAATGCATATTTGTAAGAAAATTAATTCGGGACGCAGCAAATGCTTTATGGTGGCGAATTTTCATTAATTGCTTCAAATTTTAATAGCTCAATTTGGTATTAACCTATAAGGTTGACCAAGAAACCAGTTTTTTTGGGAACACTTTAAGTTTCCTTTCGAACATTTTTGTACATTTTCAAACAATAAAATTATTTTGATGAAACATGGCGCATTATTTATACTATATAGATTATACTAGTAGCCAAATTTGATGCCTGCTTTCTTAAAAAAAGAGACATAGTTGCTATTAAAAACATTTTAATGAAAATTCACTACCATAACGCACTTGCTGCGTCCAGACTTTTTTCTTCTTGGACTTGGAGACTGCGAACTTTGACATGACTTTCTGGCGCTTTTTTTTCTCCCTCATGGCTCGTCCGCGTCTTTGCCGCCCCGATAACACTGCAGCCTTTGGCTTATTGTGCATGCTCTTCGTCTTTTCTAGTCCACCCATTCCAAAAATCACTGTGCTTGAACTAGTCTGCAATGCGATTGGTAGGGTAAAGTGTTATATTGCTCTGTCTCCGGTCTAGGCTGCCCGTAGATCAGTTGTCTTTTGCGGTCCAGAGCTTTACACTTGCACAAGATATGCTGGGCTGATTCGTCCCCCTCGCTGCAGAGTCTGCATGTGAGGTCCCTCTCGAACCGCCCCATTTTATGCTGGTGTTTCTTGACGGCCACGTGTCCCGTCAAGAGACAAGTTATGATTCTGAACTGTCGTCTGCTAAGATTTAACAGCTCCACAGCTCTCTTTAAACTGGGTTCGTTAATTACTGACTTCCCATGTCTGAGCCCTGGACAGTCTGCCCAGTACACCTTGTATTCGTTTCAGACCCAGGACTTAATGGATCCACTGGCCGTGCTCTTTGTCACGCCCAGAACTAGTTCTGGTCCCATAAATGGTTCTGCTGACCCTCTGTTTGCGAGACTGTCAGCTTCTTCATTGCCTTTGACCCCCGAGTGACCCGGCATCCAGATGAGGGTGACCTCATTCTGCCCAGCCAGGTCGCTGATCTCGTCTCGGCACTCAGTTACTAGCCTGGAATTTATCCTAGGGCTACTTAGGGTCTTAAGGGCTGCCTGGCTGTCTGTGGCTATGAGGATCCGCTTGTTGGTGTAGCCCCTCCTCTTGTTCTCCCGGACACTTTGCAGGATGGCGTACATTTCATCCTGAAAGATCGTTGCATGGGCTCAGTGGGAATTACTATGACGTACCCTCGGTCCTTTCGAATAAACACCTGCCCCTGTCCCACGCTCCCCGCCGGATCCGTCCGCGAACCAGACGAGCGCATCCCACGGTAAGCCCGGCGTCTCTTTCCGCCATGCCTCGCGGTCTGGGATTTCCACTGTAAAATGGTTTTCCCTGCAGATTCGCGGGATCGCAAGGTCTGACCTCATTTCAAGCATGGGCTCCTTCACGATCTTCTGAATTTTTCAGTGTCTCCTGAAGCCTGGGTTGATCTTCAGTCTACCATTGCAGGCTAGTCTGTATAGTCCTAGCCTGGCCTCCCACATGGGAACTAAGTGTAGGAGGGAGAGAGGGGGGTGGGCAGATCCAGCAACAACTCCATGGCGGCTGTTGGGGTTGAAGTCATGGCCCCTGTGATGCCCAGGCAAGCCATCCTTTGGATTCTGGCGCTTACTTTGCCGCTTCAAACTTCAAGGAATGTGCCAAAGCATCGTTGAAGTGTTTGTGTCTCGCCATCATCAGCGCCTGTTGGTTGTCGGCATCTCTGAATCCGTCCATGGGGGTTTCCAGCGATAGCTGGTTTAAAACTCCATCGCAGCTATGGGGTAGGCTAATCATGTCAGTCTAACAATGTCGGCTTGGAGATGTTGGCGACTTTCTTCCGATATCAGACAACTATTTTTTAACTACAACCGATACAGCTGTTTTAAATGTTGGTCGCCAAACCTCATATTTCATTGATGACTAATGCTGTCAAAACTTAACGGTTTTTCCCTGGGAATACCTTGAAGTATATCTAAGGCATCCTCTCTGAGAGCTACAACGTAGTCGCTTTCTCTCTCTCTCTCTCTATCTCTTGCCCCAACCATTTGCTATAGCAGCGGCTTAGATCTCGCGTACCCCATGGGGCTTAGGCATCAAATGTTGGGACCTTAATTCTTACGACCGGGCTATCTTCGAATCTGTTTGTTGTGTTTGCCTAGGGTTCACACTTCGTTTCTAGTGAATGCACTTTCTGTTGTACTTCCGTCAGCTGGTCATGTGCATCGTCGCTGATACCCCTTATTCGGATTTCTACTTGCTGGAAGATGTAGTATTTTATCTGCCTCGCACGTTCGTCGACGCATAAAGTGATATTCTCATTCTGCTGGCCTATTCTTGTAAAAAAATGTTTCTTCATCTTTTCTGTTAATTTTTCTTTGGTTTCTTCATCCCGTTATGACTTCTTAATCCTTTCTTCTCATTTCTTCTTTGCTTTTTTGTCTATTTTCTCATTTCTTCTTTGACTTCTTCGTTTCTTTTCTGACCCCTTCATCGCTTTTTCTCATTTCTTCTTTGGCTTCTTCGTCTCTTTTTATGGCTTCTTGTCTATTTTTCTTAGATCTTTTTTCACTTTTTCATCTCTTTTTCTGACTTCTTCATATCTTTTGCTGGTTTCTTCATCTCTGTTTTCTGGTTTTTTCATCTATTTTTCTGTTTTCTTCATCTATTTTTATGGGTTCTTCTTTCATTTCTTTAATCAATCCCAATAGCTGGGTGTCCATATTGGCTGTTGCGCTGCGTGTCTTAGTCATAGACGTACTTAAAGCTGGTACACAGTTTATTATGTTTCAAAAACACACCCAGTTATGAATTACTAGTAACAGTGATCTTCCAGAGATTCTAGAAATGTCCATGTTATTTAACGAATATTCTGTAAAATAATTCCGCTAGCAGATTGAAAATCCCACTTCTGACACCAGTTGTTGTGTTCTACTGGGTTCTGGATTTGTTGACTAACAAAGCACAGGTTTTAAAACTACTAATTTATTATAACCAACTATTTTACAACAGCACCACATACAAAAATAAGTTCCACAGAAACACTAAAAACATTTCTGCGAAAACTTTTAAAATTCAGCCACTGTTTGAACGTGCTCGTATACGGCAGCTCGATTTATTCGACGAGTAATACAAACAAAGAGCTCTCTGAATGCGTCATTTCCATGAGGTTCCGCTATCTATTGATAAAAACGCGGTTTCACAATTTGTGATATGTGTTTAAGATACGTGCCAAAACCGTTAAAAGTTGCAATACAATTAGAACCTCAGTGGTTCAGGGGTAAGAACGTGTGCCTCTGAAGCAAAGGGTACTGGGTTCGATTCCCGGGTACTCCTTTCACTTTTTCAGTACAAACTATAAAATTAACATCAACCGAGGTTCTGGCATTGTACTTGAGCAAGTTGAATGTCTGCACCTTCCGTCCTTCGGAGGGGGCGTAATTCCGTCGATCCCGTGTCCATGCGATGTTGGGCACGTTAAAGATCCCTACCCTCCTTACAGAAAGGCAGGGGCTCTGCAAAATTTCCAGGATAGTGAGGTGAAACTGCTCCCTGGCGTCGGTGATTGGCCATAGTCGCGGAAATAGGCCGACCTTAAAGAAACAAAACACACACATACATACACTGCAATACAATTGAAATCACTCAAAAATGATGAACGATATCAATTTTTTTATTACAAACATGCATTATAATTCGCTGGAAAACACAAAATGCAATAAAATAAGAGAGTGTTCTATTAAAAAAAGAAAATATGTATCACGAACGACTTATGGGCCACCCTGTGATTGCCAAAAAAAGTTTATAAGATGCAGCTCGAGATACCCTATAATGAGCGTATATATTTTTTGTCATATCTTGTATAAAAACGGATATATTGAGCTTTTCGTTGAAAAGCGTCACCCTGTATATGTGTAAACAGACAAAAACTGAAACTGACCCCGTATAAGGGTTTTTGGGGTTCTAGTTCGCGCTCATTTGAATAAATCTTTTAAAAATTCATAAGTCGCGGTCTTCTCAATAACGAATTTTTTCTACAAAAATTTGCTAAAATATAGACTATTAAACCATAAACTCTATAGCTGAAACTACTGCCGAAGCATTAGAAAGAGGGTCTATTTGAAATGGATTTTTTGAAAATATTTTAGTTAAATGAAGGACAATGATGGTTGAAGCTGAATCTTAAGGCTTTGTAAAACACACTTCTTACGACATATCGTCTACGTAATCCATATTTGTTCCCAAAATTGCAAATTGTGACGTTTCAAATCGCGACTTTGACGTTTGAAGAAGAAAAAATATCAAATTTTTTTCTGCTACTTCTAGACTTTTTTGCGTAGAGGAAACTTAAGCGTTGGATGTAATATTTTGTTAATCACACAAAATATTTTATTCTTGTGCTTTCCTTTGGTCACCAGTGACACCCAATTTTTTTAAATTAAAATGCCTATAACTTTTTTTGCTTTCAACTTAGAGTCATGAATTTTGGCGTGTATGGTAAGTGGATAGTAGACACGTATGTGCCATAGCTCTGTTATTTTCGGAGATACGAAAATTGTCCGAAGGGAAACCCAGAATTTTCCCGGAAAAGCTGCTTCGATTTTCCTGGCTAACGAACTTATCCAAGCCACTCAGAAGAGGAAGGTACGTACCAAATTTTATTAAAATCGGCTCATTATTTTTTGAGTTATCGATACGATATATATATATATATATATATATATATATATATATATATATATATATATATAAACACAGATCTCCCCATTAGTGAATTTTCGTTTCACGAAAAATTCGCTACAAGAAAATTTGTATCACCAACGACTTATGGACCACGTTCTGATTGTAAAATTAATTTCATAAGATGCAACTCAAGACAAAACTAAAATTAACATATACAACTTTTCCTCGTATCTTGTATATCAACGGATACATTGAACTGTTTTCTACGATTTGTTTTGAGTTTGTTCGCCAGGTCTGAGAGTCAAGTTCTGCCATGTAATGAGAAAAAAAACTGGTTTCCTAACCAACAAATCTCAAATTGAATTATTGAGCTTCGAAGCCTTTAATGCACATTCGCTACCAAAACGCACTTGCTGCGTCTAGATTGTTTTTAATACAAAATTTAATACAATAATACATGTATCATATTTCGATAAAAAAATGCAAAAATGCAGTAATATAAGAGATGCTTGAAAAAAAAATTTTAGGTCTCATCAACCACTTATATAGGTCACGCCCTGATTACCAAAATAATTAACGTATACAATCTGTTTTCGTATCTTGTATAATAACAATTATATTTAGCTTTGCCGTGGAAATACGTCACGCTGTATATCCATAAAAAACATATAAGATTTGAAACTATACCCAAACTGCACCCATTTGAAGAAATCTTATAAAAATACAAATGTCGCGGTCTCCCAAACAACGAATTTTTTTATACGAAAATTAGCTAAAAATTATAGACGGTCAAACCATAAACTCAACTAAAAGTACTGCCAAAGCATTAGAAAAAGTGTCTATTTGAAATGATTTTTCTGGAAACATTTTAGTAAAATGGAGGACAAGGACGATTGAAACTGAAACTTAAGGGTTTGCAGAACACTCTTCTTGCAACATTTTATTTACATAACCCCTATTGGTTTAAGGTTCTTAATTTCGCCAATTTTGACGTTTCAAATCGCGACTTTGAGGTTTTTAGGAAAACCCCAATTTTTTTTTCTCTTTAAATGCCTATAACTTTTTGTATTTTAACTTACAGAGCTAAAGTTTGATCGATGGTTCACTTTTTATAATGCAAATACGCCTACCGAATTTGGTTGCCCTTACTTAGTTATTTCCGGTAATTTTTTCCGAAAGAAAACAAATAAATTTCCTGGAAAACCTGTACCGATTTTCTTGGCTAACGAACTTATCCAAGCCACTTCCAAGGGAAGGTACGTATCGAATTTGATTAAAATCGGCCCTTTATTTTGACACACACACACACACACACACAGATATATATATATATATATATATATATATATATATATATATATATATATATATATATATATTTAAACTGACCGTGGATATGGATGCTAGGGAACCTAATCCGACTGTCTAGGTAAAACAAACCAATGTTTAATATATTTGCAGGCCCGATTTACCTGGATAACGAAGTTATCCAAGCGACTTGCAAAAGGAAGGCATTCACCAAATTTAATCAAAATCGACCCATTATTTTTTGAGTTATCTGTGTGATAAAAGGCTATTTTGGACTGAGCAGATTTTAATAAAAATTCGCTACCGTAACGTACTTGCTGCGTCTTGAATTTGTTTTCATACAAACATGCATTATAATTAACGTGGTCGAAATTAGATACATTAAACGTCAGATCAGAACTGGCACGGAGGGAAATCCGACTGTCTAGTTAAAACAAGCCAATGTTTAATCTATTTGTAGGCCCGATTTACCTGGCTAACGAAGTTATCCAAGAGACTTGCAAAAGGAAGGCATTCCCCAAATTTAATCAAAATCGACCCATTATTTTCTGAGTTATCTGTGTGATAAAACGCTATTATGTTAATTACGAAAAAAATATTATTTATACCAAACAATTTTTATTTAAAATGGATTTTTTGCTGCAAATGTAACGAAATAAAGGAAAATAACGACTTAGACCCAGATCTAGGAGCTTGTTAGTCATTTAGTGTCGTATTTTTCACTTACAGTAATAGGACTATCCTAATTGTTAATTTTGAGGTTTTAAGTTTTTTAATCAGAAGCTGACCTATAACCTTTTTGTCTGTTATCTTAGAGATCTGAATTTTGGTGCATAGGATACCCTGACAGAAACCAGCCTACCAAATTTGGTTGTCCTTACTTTGTTATTTCCGGAGATATAATTTTTTTCCTAACGAAAATACAACATTTTCCGGGAAAACCTGGGACGATTTTCCTGGATACCGAACTTATCCAAGCCACTTGCAAAAGGAAGGTACGTACCACATTTAATTAAAGTCGGCCTATTATTTTTTAGGTAACGGTTTGACACGCACACACATAGACACACTTATATATATATATATATATATATATATATATATATATATATATATATATATATATATATATATATATATATATATATATATATATATATATATATATATCTATAATTTGACTGATGTTGAATTTATAAAAAGGTTTTTTTCATGTCTGTTTATCTATAATTAGTTATAGTAAAACTCACGTTATATCCTTGAGAATGGAATAAACTTTTCCGAAAGCTCGGCTGTTAATAAAGAGTTTTATTTTGCAACTGACGGCTTTCACAAAAATTTTTAAGTAAATAACACTATTACCGTCACAAAACTGAATACTATATATATATATATATATATATATATATATATATATATATATATATATATATATATATATATATATATATATATATATATATATATATAAACATATAAAAATTGAAACTGATCCTGGATTTGGGTTTTAGGGGGCTTGGTTCGCGCGATTTCTTAAAAAAAATTTTAAAAATTCAAAAGTTGAGATCTCGTTATGAGTGGATTTTCTTTAAGAAAATTCACTAAAAATTAGCTGCTTTGTCTATAAAAAGCATCTATTGAAATGTAAGATAAATAGGTTGAAACAAGTCCAGGGCACAAAGTAAATAATTTATTTTGCATGTACCTATATAGCAAAATGTACAAACAAGCTTTCGTAAAAGGCATAATTTAGTAACCAATATAATGCCTGATTAAAAAAATACATGAAACGTTCTGCAATTATCACTAACAATTCTGTTTAAAACGCAGCTTTTTCAGGACGCTCCTACTTTACAAATATTTCTACAGACTCCTGAAAATTTGGTACTAATACTGCTGCGTCCCGACGTTTCAAATACACAGGTTTTCTTCGCCAACAGGACATTCGATGACTGTAACTCTCTTCTGAAGCAGCAAGTGCGTCATGGTAGAGAATTTTCTATAAAATATTTTTAATAGCAAATGTCTTTCTTTGATGAAAGTAGGCATCAAACTTGGTTGCCTATATAGAAGAAACAATGTACCATATTTCATCGAAATAAATTTATTGTTTGAAAATATATAAACATTTTTCACAAGTCTGAATCCAGCAAATGTGTTATGGAAGTGTATTTCCATAAAAATGTTTTTAAAAGCAAATGCGAGCAGGCATCAATCTGATTATAGGTATAGCCTATGTAGTAGAAACAATGTACTATATTTTATCAAAATTACTTATGGTTTGAAAATATACAAACAATTTCCAAAAATAAACTTAAATGTTGGTTTCCTAACCAACAAAGCTTACGTTAATAGCAAATTGAGTTATTGAAATTTGAAGGATTTAATGAAAATTCGGTTAAATTTGCAGATTAGCTCCCGAACGTTTTTCAAGAAATTGTTTTAAAAAATATTACTTGGACCCCACCTGGATGCACAAACCACAAGAAAAGTTTCTTGTTCATACACCCCAAGGAAGTTACGGGACTGGGAGTGAATAGTGGTGCTGGGCGGGGTAGGTAGTAAAAAGTAAATATGAGCAGAAAAAGCAAAGAAAACTGCTTATAAGCTGTCTATTTGAAGCCATATCTCCATTAAACTCCGCCTACACCGCCTACCTTGCACAGCACCCCTATTCGCCCCCAGGTCACGTAACTTCCTAGGGGGGTATGAACAAGAAGTTTTTCTTGTGGTTTATGCAACGAGGGTGATTGTATGCACACGAGAGGGGAGGAAAATGCCTACGACGAAGCAGACCCCCCCCTCCTCTGAGTTGCGGTAGGGTTGGGGGCTGGGGGTGGCTGCTTCGTCGTGGGGATTTTCCTTCACCCTTCACGTGCATACAACCACCCTCGTTGCAAAAACCACAAGAAAAATTTCTTGTTCATACCCGCCAAGGAAGTTATGGCAACTGCGAGGTATGGCTTCAAGGTGTGAAAAAGACAACTTTCAAGCCCGTTTTATTCGCATTTTCTGCTCATATTTTTTTTTACTACCTACCCCGTCCAGCACCCCTATTCACTCCTGGTCCCGTAACTTCCTTAGGGGGTGTGAACAAGATATTTTTCTTGAGGTTTGTGGATACAGGGGGGGGGGGGGAGGTGAGGTCAGGTCAGGTTTCTGAAAACAGTTTTTTGAAAAGCGTTCGGGAGCTAATCTGCAAATTTACCGAAAATTCGCTACCAAAACGCACTTACTGCGTCCAGATTTTTTTCTTATAAACGCATCTTATTTCGATAAAAAATTCAAAAATGTATTAACAAATTTGTTCTACGAAAATTAGCTAATAAAATTATAGATCGTTAAACCATAACTTCACTAAACCTGCAAATAAATATCCAAAAAAAGCATCAACTTAACTAAAGCGACAGCCAAAGCATCAGAGAAAGGGTCTATTTGAAATAAATATTCTGTAAATATTTTAGTAGAATGAAGAGCAATGACTATTAAATCTGAAAGTTAAGGGTTTGTAGAACACTCTTCTTGCAACATTTTTTTTCACAATCGGTATTTGTTTCACATTCTTTGCCTAAACATTGCCAATTTTGACGTTAAAAATTGCGAGTTTGACGTTTTGAGGAAAACTCCAAAATTTGTTTTTTTAACTGCTCATAACTTCTTTGTGTTTAAAGCTAGGGACCTAAATTTTGGTACAGAGTTCACTCTTTATAATACAAACACACGTACCAAATTTGGTTGCTCTTACTTACACAGATCTCCTCATTAGCGAATTAAAAAAAATCGCTAAAGGTGAATAAATTCAAGGAGCGCCTCGATTCCTTAAACTTTTTCAACTGAATCCACATATTTAGGTTCACATAGTTATTTCATTTCACGGTTTGTGTCTACTTTTTAATATATTTAATCACGATAATAATTCCACAATGCGTAGCATAATTTTAATTCTTGTATATGTACAGTATTACAGGCCCCTCGCCTCTGAATTTTGTCTGTGTTGATAATATTAATAATAATAATATTAATGGATATTTTGTGTGTAAATTTGTCAAGAGGGATGGCTGCTGGCAAGGACTCGTTGCTAACCATAAAACAAATCGGTTACTTGACACTAAATGCGTACTGTACTTGGCTGAATCAGACCTTTCGGTTAAATGTTGCGAGTGGGGAAGCAATTTTCAGGAAAATGTTAGTACAAAAGGCGGAGAACACCAATATTTCTTGTGACCAAAGCGGTGTGCTAGATAGCTGATTAGTTAACTAGTTAACCAACTAATAAAATTAAACTATTTGACACGTAAATCCACACAAAGAAAATATCATTTTTGTTACTAAATAAAATGCTGCAAAAAATGATGTGGTTATATTCTTAGTGCCTCACCTATTAAGGCTACAAATTTATGATCCTGTCAACTAGATCGTCAGTAGATAAATGATAGAGCTACTGTCTTTAGATTAGCTTTTTAGTTCCTATTCAATAAGATCCTAATTTTGCCATATCTTATAATAGGGTCACGCTTTTCGTCTGGCGCCCATGGATTTTGTATCGGTTCTTCAAGCTCACCATGTACACCGAGTGCATCTTGCTTTAACGTACAGTTGTCTGTGGGATGTTTGTACAGCATCGCCCCCTGGGGTCTGCTTTGACTCATTTGTTTATCTGCTTTGACTACGTAACCTCTTTGCTGTACATTCCAATACTATAAATAATAATGTATTGATTCGCTGACCGTGCATAAGATTCCTCTGAGTGCTACATGGTCATTTATTTGATTTGTGTTCTTGTTCAAGAGCCCATTGTGTCTGCGACTACATCCAATAATGCTATATTGTATTATAATTTTGAATTGGATCTTACTTTCTTGGATTAAAAACATTATTGCAGTTATTTATTACAAATATTACGTTCCGCCTAATTTATATTTCTTTATTTAAGATGCCAAGTTGATTTAATAACTTCTTTAATAAACTGGTTACATAAATCTTATTACGTCCTTCATTGTAATACATACACAAAATTATTTATTGACGCTTTAGGTCAATATAAAGCTCTTTTAATTTAAATTTAAAGATGCTGTGTCACAACAAGTGCCTCGAAGTTTGATTAAAAAATTTAAATAATAATAGCTATACAGATATATATATATATATATATATATATATATATATATATATATATATATATATATATATATATATATATATATATATATATATATATGTTACTATTATTATTAATCGCCTTTATTAAATACAATAATAACAAGTAATTATTATAAATGAAATAAAATCCACAACTCAAGCTAATCTAAGATAAGCTAAGGTGGAACCTCATGACGAAGTCTAGCCCTTGGATAAGCTACTCCACCATAAAGTTCCCTCATACAATAGTGCAAGGTGAGCGGGTATATGATCCACTACAGTACAATACCAACCACACTCACATCGCAAGCAGTAGTCCTTACAAACTAAGAATTTATTATTCGTTTTTACAATTAGTATTACTACTACTAATATTGTTCACATTGTTCGCATTATCTATACCACTAATGTTGCTGGGAGAGCAAATACTTCTTAAACGTGTTCTTGAATGCACTGTCGGTGAGACGCAAATATGCACGAGGTAACGAATTATAAAGTTCAACAACATTATAAATAAAAGTCTTTTTAAACATAGCTGTCCGATGAAGCGGAATCGTTAACAGATCTGGGTACCGAATATTGACGTCCACGGCCAAAACAAATTTTCCAAGATGTAGTTTTCTTCTATCAGCCATTCTTAACCAACTCAACCCCCTATAAGTATGTGACACATGATCCCTACCAGGCAATCCAAATATAAATCTCGAACACGAATTCTGGACTACCTGTATGCGATTCCTATCCCCCATATCAATGCAATGTCCGTAAACCAGATCACAATAATTAAAACAAGATAGCAAAAGTGTCTCACAGAGGTTTTTGCGTAATTGTGTGTTTAATATATGCCTGGTACTGTACAATAATTTCAGTGAAATAAAGCTCCTCTGAAGCATCCTTTTTACATGCTGCTTAAACCTAAGGTCTATATCGAGAGTAATGTCCAAGTTCACGGCGGACCGCACAAAATCAAGACTGGTACCACCAATCATAATATTCAATCTCTCTTGCTACCAAATATCATCACTTTCGATTTAAGAGGATTAAGTTTCAAGCCATGCCGCTCCGAAAGGTCTCTCAACCGCAGCAGCTCGAAGTTAATGACCTATGACGCGCGAAGAGAGTATATGCTATCAAAATCAAACTGTAGCTGTGTATCGTCAACAAAAGCTTGAACTCGACAGTGCTAAAGAGACTGCAGTATGCTAGATGTACAAACCAAAAAAATTAGAGGCTCCAAAACGGAGCCCTGTGGTACACCCGAAAGAATGTCACCCCATCAGATCATCTGCCATTAGAAAACATCAACTGCGAGCGGTTATCAAAATAAGACTCGATCAGTCTATGAGAATCATTAGAGAAGCCATAATATCTTAACTAAGACAACAAGAGCCCGTGATAGTATCGAACGCCTTTGAGTAGTCAAGCAGCACAAGAAGAGGACACTTACCCTTATCAACTGCAGATATTATACTGTCAACAACGTTGATGAGTGCCACAGATGTATTAAAGCCACTCCGAAAGCCACACTGTGTGTGAGGCAGTATATTGTTATCATTAACGCAGCTGTATAATTGCTTATACAGAACCTTTTCAAAGATCTTAGAGAGCACGCGCTGTATACTGACAATGCGGAGATCAGAAAAGTCACTCGGCATTGAATTTTTGCCGGAGGTATACCTATAGAAGTCTTCCAGGAGGGTGGGAAATAACTAGTTTCAATACAGCAGTTGATAATGTGAGTAACATAGATGTCAATAAATGGACTACAGTACCTTATCATCGCCGCAGATATCTTGTCAATTCCATAAGCGTTGTATTTAATGATATTAAGAGCTCTATTAAGTTCACCAACGGTTGCCAGAGCAAAATTGAACCTGCTCTCAGTATTGGGAACATCACTACCGTAACAATTAGCAAGTTCGCTACAGTCCGATGTGTTCTGTACATATGTGCTAAAGTACCGTCCGATTTCACCCGGATCCGACAGATGCTCAGGAAAAGCAACCCTTGGTTTTGATGACAAGCTCATATCACTCAGGCCACGCAAGAGCTGGAGAAAATCTCCCCGGACACGCAAGGGATCAAGATAGTCGCGTTTACCGCGCCTGACCATCGCCACCACGGTGTTTCTCAACTTTTTGTATTTCTCCCAATCGGGCAATGGTCACGTCAATTCTTCCCTATCGTGATTGACATGACTGAGAGTTGACGGAGCGACGACAAACGACCACTAAAAACATAAAAAATGACAGACACGCGGCATTGTCAG
Organism: Tillus elongatus; assembly: GCA_964006375.1. Lineage (NCBI taxonomy): Eukaryota > Metazoa > Arthropoda > Insecta > Coleoptera > Cleridae > Tillus > Tillus elongatus. Next base: position 117,710,420 of record OZ023263.1, read on the forward strand.
TTTACGTAAAGTAGAATTTAAATTTAATTTAAAATATCCTGAACAGATCGTGATTTAAAAATTATGAGTGTTAATCCGCCGTTATTGGATGGATTTAATTATTTGATGGGTTTATATCATAAAAACCAGCGAGCCAATATTTAGAGCTGTAAGTTAAAAGACAAAAAAGTTATGGGCTTTTAAAAAAATCGGGATATTCCTCTTAAAACGTCTAAGTCGCGATTTTAAACATAAAAATTGGCAACGTTTAGGCAATTAACCTGTAACAAATATGGATTATGTAGAGAAAAAGATGTAAGAAGATTGTTTTACAACCCCTTAAGTTTCAGCTTCAACCGTTATTGTCCTTCGTTTTACTAAAATATTTCCAGCACATTAATTTCAAATAGACCCTTTCTCTGATGCTTTGACAGTAGTTTTAGTTATAGAGTTTATTGTTTAACGGTCCATAATTTTTGGTGATTTTTGTAGAAAAAATTCGCCATTGAAGAGACCGCCACTTTTAATTTTGGAAATATTTCTTTAAATAAGCGCCAGCTAGCCCCGCTAGAACTCATATCCGTGGTTAGTTTTACATATTATTGCATTTTTGCATTTTATATTGAAATATAATGAATGTTTGTAAGAAAGGAAATTCGGGAAACAGCAGATGCGTTATGGTACGAAATTTCCATAAATGCTTCTAATTTTAATAGCTCAATTTGATATTAACCTAAGGTTCGTTGGCCAAAAATCCAGTTTTTTAGGGAACATTTTAAGTTTATGTTCGGAAAATTTTTGTACATGTTGAAAAAATAAAGTTGTTTTGATGGAATATAGTACATTTTTTCTACTACTGCCTGCTTTCTTAAAAGAAAAGACATAAAACGTAAAGTCATCTATCCCGTGTCCATGCGATGTTGGGCACGTTAAAGATTCCTACTCTCCTTACAGGAAGGCAGGGGTTTGGCAAAATTTCCGGGATAGTGAGGTGAAACTGCTCCCTGATGTCGGTGATCGACAATAGTCGCGGAAATAGACCGACACTGACGTACAAAAGCACATATTTGCTATTATAAACATTTTAAAGAAAACTCACTAACTGCGTCGATACTTTTTAAGATAAGTTTTAAAATAAATTAGCTGTTTTGAATGACACACCCACCTTATCGTTATTGCAATGAATTCAGTGCGCTACTGTCACTAAAATCTCAAAATAACAGATCACTATCTAATTGAATTTTGAAATTCAACAAACAGCGTGTTCGCTCAAAATTTCAAGAACGATTTCGTTTTTGAGAAGTGACTTGATGCATGAAAAATTAATTAACTAATGGAGGGTTACTAAAAATGCGCGATTCAATAAGGATATCGCCAGTCTTGCCAAGTTTACAGTTTTTTTGTTAATGCAGATAACTTTTAAACAAAGGACTGTGTTGCAGTATTTTAAAATGCAAATTAAATTGGGACCTGACACTTGAAGGCTTCAGTTCGGTGATGAAAATATTCCCCCCAAAAAAAAAAAAAACACGGGTGTTACATTTAGATAAGCAAAGTTACCTGTATTATCTGAAAACATTTATGATAACATCATTGAATCCTACATCCTAAATAACCCTCCTGTAGCAAACTTCACTTTTTTCATTAAACGGTTTCTAAAATGCGATACCATTCCTGAACTTTTAAACGAAAAAGCTGTGTTTTCGTATCTCCAGACCCTAATAAAATGGATATATGATATTTGTAGTTTAGAGTGACAGTGAAACGCTCAACTAGTTCCATGAAAAATAGGTTTACCGCAGGATCTAGAAAATGACGAACTTGCCAAATTGGCTCATCTCAGTACGCTCTTTCCAGCAAACCTTAATTTCTTCCATCAAGCAGTTTCTGAAATATAACACTGTTTTTACACTCTTGAATCCTGGTTGTAAGTAACTAGGCGACCTATTATGTATGTTTGAGATGTAGGTCTAAATGAAGGCTAGTACAAATATCTGACAGCAAGTGCAGTTCAATCTTGATATATTGTTTTTGTTCATATTTAATAGAGGATTTAACAAAAAACTAAATTTGTAAATATAAAATGAAAGAAGGTACCCTCATATATATAAAGAATACAAAATTCAAACAAGAAGTGCTACTGTGAAATTAATTTACAGAGCATACAATAGATATGCTGATAGAAAAGACAGCGGAAATCAAAATAAATGGGTATCAGTTCCACTGCTCATAACAGAAAGTGAAATGGAAATAAGTTATAGAAGAAATTATACAAACAGCCGATATTGCTGGAAAGAGTGATGATTATAAGTTAGGATAGAACTGAAAAAATTTATACAGCTCAATGGTTACAAATTTGAGCAAGTATAAGTATTTAGATATCTTAGGACTATTATTACGGATGATGGTAAATGTAGGACGAAATAAGATTGCGATGGCAAACCAGGAATTTCATAAACAAAATACTCTTCTTGCTAATGAAAACTTTTCAATGAACCTAAGAAAATCATATGTGTGAAGTGTTGTAGCGAATAAGGCTAAAAAGCTTGATGTTAAATAGATAGGAGTAGTAGAGTAGCAGAGCAAAAGCTTTTAAAATATGGACATAAAGAAAATTAACAATGACGTATAAAATTGTACCTAAGCATGTAAGAGAAAACCTATTTGTTGCACATATTCTAAGATATACAAACTTTTTGACAGCAATATTTAAAGTATATATACTTGGAAAAACGAAGAATGTAGACTTATAAAAACTTCTAGAAAACCCAACCCAGGTGATGAATTATTGCGGAAAGTAAAATAAAATCAAAAACTTGCTGAAGGGGGAAAGGTGACGAGGCAACATTACGTCGAAGTTCGGTCATTATGAATATGCATAGAGGGTTTTTACATCATGGATAAATATGCTGCGTTTAGTAAAAGAAATGAGAGAGTTAAATATGCTGAAATACTTGACAACGTGCTAAAAATATTATTAGTTCTTGGCTGTCTATGGTAGAGCCTTATTAAAAACATGTTTTTTTTCTGTCAAACGATTCAGATGCTTAAGTTCTGAGGTATTTTATATTCAGCTTATATATCTCATCATGGGGAACTATGTTTAAACGCAAAAGTGAGCAATGTGTGAGTATTTTTAATCTGTTAATCTGCTTCTCTAAAAACTTTTCCGAACAAATAAATTCAATAAAGCACTAAGGTTCACAACTAAAGTAACTAAATTTTAAAACCAAAATAAAATAAAGATTATATTAAAGATAGATAAGGCAAAAATGTATATAAGCATTGCTAATGTTAATCTTTAAAATGTAAATATCGAGGAGCATTAAGTCAGAGCCAGAGTTGGAGCAAGAAGCAATTACAACAGGAGCATGCTGTTTGTCAAGGGAACGTGGCTGGTAAGTTTCATTAGCTCTCTCATCTCGCTTAGCTGGCTGAATTAATGCCAATGTTGTAGACTGTATGTAGAGAGCGTGTAATTACCATGTCCATGGATGTCTGCTTTTTGCTGGCCCACATCACTGCCAACCCAGACTGTAACCCTTATCCTGGGAGTTATTTTCGACGTTGACACAGCGAATTTTGCGCTTATAGCTTCATCCGTAGGATCCATATGACTTTGCTAGAATTGTTATTATTCTGTTTATGGTTTGTTTCAGACAATTACGTTGTCCTTTCCAGTGTACTTTTCTGCATTATGGTTGCTGTTTTAGTTAGTAGTTTTAATTTAGTTTACAGTATAGCATCGAGCTTGGTGTAATTTTTTTATTTGTAAAATTGTAAGAACCTGTTTTGGCTGGCATCCAAAACCCAAAATTAAAATAAGATAAGTCTCTCAATTTTTGTCGACAGTAAAGATTGAACATTTTAGCGAATACTGCTAGGAATAATTTGTTCCTTAAGACAACACGACTTTTATATTTTCAAAGAGTTTCTTATAAAAACCTACTTATATTTGCGAATGCGTATCAGATAAAGACGCAAAAGTAGCTAAATAAATCGACATTAAAATAAATTGATTTTTAAAAACGATCACCTTGAATTAATTAGTTGTTAAATAGAAAACGACGCCCACGTTGTCGGGTCAATTAGACGTTTCATAGGCTATATATACTAAAGACTATTTTTAGTGAATACTTTATAAAAAAATTCACATATGTCGAGCTCACGTCTGTAAGCCATCTAAAACCTGTTTCTAAATAAGCTCAAACTGAATGGTCCATTTGACATTTTTGGATTTGTGTGAAGGGTGCACCAAACAAACATGTTTCTTTTAATAAATATTAAATACACTAATAAGGAGATCACGACTTTGGCATTTGGAAAAAATCCTTTAAATAAACGGAATTGAGGCCCTGAAGCCCACATCCAAGGTCAGTTTCTGACTATATTTATAAATCTAAACACACACACACACACACACACACACACACACACACATATATATATATATATATATATATATATATATATATATATATATATATATATATATATATATATATATATATATATATATATATATATATATATATATATATATATATATATTAATTAAAAATTGACTACCATAATGCAATTAATTGCTTTGTCCGGACTTTTCGAAACTGATAAACTAATAAAACTTTCCATTGCGACTCTAAAAAAGCATACTGCAAGTTAGTCAATTTCCTGAAATATTTTAGACAATTGAAATGAGGCAATATAACATGTGAAACATAAATTTAGAAACTTATCCAACACATGTTACGCAGCATTTTGTTCTCCGATCGAAAAAAGTGTTTTCCAAAAGCAGTGTTCATTTCAAAATTATCGCTAAAAAATAATTGAATCTAACATATTGCTCATGAACTTAAGCTGAATCGTTAGGAATCTACATCAAAGGCCCATTTAACATTTTTGGATTTGTATGACGGATGCACCAAACAAACATGTTTCTTTTAATAAATATGTCAAATACACTAATAAGGAGACCACGGCCTTGGGATTTGGAAAAAATCCTTTAAATAAACGGAATTTCGGCCCTGAAGCCCACACCCGAGGTCAGTTTCTAACTATATGTATAAATGTTAACACACACACACACACACACACACACACACACACACACACACACACACACAGGCACACACACACACATGAAACTTTTCATTGAGACTCTAAGAAAGCATACTGCAAGTTAGTCAATTTCCTGAAATATTTTTGACAATTGAAATGAGGCAATATAGCATGTGAAACATAAATTTAGAAACTTATCCAACACATGTTACGCAGCATTTTGTGTTTTCCAAAGCAGTGTTCATTTCAAAATCATCGCTAAGAAATCATTGAATCTGGCATATTACGTACTGGCCCCCTCTTTAGAAATAATCTACTGTTCCACATGAACATATCAGAACTGACAAAAAGGATATATTTCAAATAATTTTTGTTGCAAGGATTTAATGAAATGAAGAAAAGTAACTCTTAGAACAGAAATGTAGGACCTAGGAATACACATTTCACGTAACATTTGTCCGGCTATGCGGAAAATAATAAACAGCGGTAAAAACAAAAATGCAAATATTTTACTATCCTTATCAGCAAATAATTTTAATGATTACTTTACACATATCGTAGAAGACGTTATCGGTAGGATACAAAATAGCAAAATATCATATATACATAATTTATCTCAGGTAAATATAAACAAAAATAGTGCTGCAAATTGAATCATAACTTCCATAACGCTGTGATAATTTATTCTCTTCAAAAATACATTCCCATGGAGTGAATTTGAGGCCCATAACTTGACTACACAGAAAATATTTGTATTCCTTTTGAAACGTTATATTACTCGAGGTTTATTGAAAAAATGTCGATTTTCACCAAATTACCCCTTATTTATCCCCTACCCCCTGAAACCATCTTACCCAAGAACAATTCGAAGCGTTCCTTTGTCGGGTGCTAACTGGATACCAAATTTGAAGATGATATCTCAATTCTTTGAAAAGTTATTGCGCCTATTATCAGATAACAGATGTACACGCCGACAGAACGACAGACCGACCGAGAGACAAAAAAGTTTTCGTGCCAGAATAAAGTTTTCCATATGTTTTGAGCCTTTCTACACCGTTTTAGAAAAAAAATTCGAAATTTTTGTTAACAATATTACAGCCCCACACATTCAACCCCTAATTTAATTTCAGCACAGAATGGATGGTGAAATTAAAAGTTTTCTAATAAATAAACCCCAAAAACGTTAATTACACGAGTTTTAACGAAAAAAATGTCAATTTCCTATCCCCTAACGCGATTTTACCCAAAAACAATCCGAATCGTTCGTTTGTCGAGTGCTAACTGTATACCAAATTTGAAGACAATATTTGAATTCGTTCGACAGACCGACAGACCGACAGACCGACAGACTGACAGACCGACCGACCGACAGACCGACAGGCCGACAGACCGACACACCGACAGACTGACCGACCGACAGACCGAAAAAAAGGTCATTCGTAAATTATGATTTCTATGTGTTTTGATACTTTTTACGACATTTAAGCGAAACAATTTTTATTTTACTTTTGTCGCTGATGCGCCAGTTTCTCACGTTGTGACAATGTGGAAGTAATATTGACATATTTAGGTTTAAAGAGGTAACGTATGTTCAAGTATTTGATGTTTTTCAGCGATTAAACAACATTACAAGCGATGACTACCATGGGTTAAACATGCAAATATTAAAATGCATAAATCCACTAACAAAATTTATAATTTATTGCATATCAAACAATATCTTTCCAGTCTTACTGAAACTGTCTAAAGTAATTCTGCTGTTTAAAAAGGGTGATCCAAACGATCTTCTAAATTCAGGACTGATTTCAATTACTGCTATTCTTGCTAAAATTCTTGAAGTGGTTTTGTATAATCAAATGATCGATTACCTGGAAACAAAATTTTCTGACAAACAATTTGGGTTCCAAAAAATATATAAAAAAAATCAACAACTCTCGCAGTTTGCAGTCTAATTAAGGCAGTTAATGTGAGCTTCGAAAAGCGAACCATGCTTGCGCGCAGCTTTTAGATCTTACGAAGGCTACGTTTCGCATGATATACTCATTAGCAAGTTGGATTTTTATGGGTTTGGTGTTGGCAGTTGCAGACTTTTGGCATCGTATCCATCCAATTGCACTCAGTATGTTGGTCTTGATAACGTCAGTTCATAAACCTCTGGTTTGAGGTTTGGTATCCCTCAAGGTTCGATCTTGGGCCCTATACTTTTTTTGGTCTACATGAATGATATTCCCAGCGCCATCATCAAAATTCATCCTGTTTGCGGATGATACAACATTCGTCAACTCGCATTCTGATTTTAATATTCTAGAATAAAGTATTGAAAACATGTTGATGGTGACGGAAGATTGGTTTACGGCTAATAAGTTAAGTCTAAGGACTAATTTATTTTGTAATAATTAGTAACGGGTTCTAGCGAATATGTTTTCTAACTAAGAAAAGTTTGCCATGTGGGCATGTTTTATTTCATCTAACCAAAATTGTTCTGTTGCAGAGCGTATGTATTTGTAGAAATATCCGGAAAGAAGACAGCCAAATAAAAGGACATATAGCAAATAAGTGACAAACCTTAAAGCATATGGCATTTTAAAAAACCTTTGGTTCCTCGGCAAAACTACAGCAATGAGGAAGCAATGCATACTGTTTTGTTAGCAGTTACTGAGAATCCAGGTACATCAGTCCGGGATTAAACGAAACGTTGGTATGTCAAAATCAACGGCAGATTTTATTTTACGAAAACAAAAATTACATCCGTACAAGTACATAATTTTTCAAGGACTCAGACCAGGTGATTTAGAACGACGTTGCTCATTCTGTCAGTGGTAAACAAGAAAATTCCAGTACAATTTTAATTTTCTATGTCAAATAATATGGTCTGATGAAAGCATGATTACGAATAATGGTATTTTCAATAGGATAAATGTTCACTATGGGTCTGAAACAAATCAACGCTGAAATAAAACGACGAGAAATCAACACCGTTTTTTTTTCAAGATGTGGGCTGGTATCCTCGGTACAACGATTGTAGATCCATTTCTTTGCAACCATACCTTAACATCAGAGCGCTACCTACATTTGCTACAAAACGATTTAGAGAATGGTCTCGATAACATGCCTCTGGAGAGAGTTCGCACCTGTTGGATACAGCAGGATGGGGCACCTGCACATAATCACAGTCGTTTGGGAATATATTTCAAGGAGATTTTCAGATAAGGTAATCGGCACGTATTCTGAAACACCCGCACGTTCACCAGATATAACCCCGCCTAATTTCTTCGTATGGGGACAATAATAATCATGTATATCAGCAGAATGTATCTACAGAACAAGATCTGAGGAGGTTAGTTCTGAAAACATTTGCCAGTATTACTCCACAAATGTTGACTAGGCTTTTAAAATCGACAGTGGAAAACAGTGGATGTTTATTTAAACCTATGCTCTAAATTTAGGTGTTGTGTTCGTATTTGTTTTTTTTTAATGGTTAGCTATTCTGGTAATGTAATTTTATTTGTTTTGTGTTTATTACATTAAATCATCACCTCAATTAATCCATTGGACTATTATTAAGCGCCTAAATGACATAAAGTGTTAATTGTCATAGCTAGTTGTTTAGCACTTAAGTTTAAAACCTATGTACAGGTCTGTAATAGGAATTTTCTTCATTAAGGTCGATAAAAAGACTACAATGGTACTAAACCACAAAGTGTGCCACATCGCTGAATTAAGAATAAAGACGGCTTTTAGAATATAATATCACAAAATGAAGGCCGCAATAACTAAAATGATGATGGTGCCGTCAAGACGTAAGGTGGGATTCAAAAATTAACAATGCTACATCAAAGAAAATGAAAAGTTTCTGTCGAGAAGTGACATCGGTATTGGTGTAGGTCCACTATTAAGTCCAGAAAACAATAATATGTAAAATCCAAAAATCGAATCTGTTTTAAATATTTAAAAAAAATCGGAGATGTCTAACCGCCTTTTGTTGGGCTTTTGAGTGCGCAATTTTTCTTCCATTTACCCAAGTTTGTATCTGCTACCGTTTTGGAGAGCCCCATAGTGGCCCTCCTTATATATATATATATATATATATATATATATATATATATATATATATATATATATATATATATATATATATATATATATATATATATATATATATATGCAGTCGGAATAGAAATACTTTAACAATGTGTGAAATGTTATAAAAATGACTAAAAATCTATTTTTCTTTTAATTTTAAAAATTGCGCTTTTTTAAGGAGAATTCAGTAAAATGTCATGTGATTACTTTGCTATAATAATATTTTATTATTATCTGGTATTACTGTTCAAGGCACCCTTACGTTAAAGTGATGACTAGATAAAATATTAAGATTAGTTAGAAGAATAAATATTTATCATAAGCATTTTCATATTTTTCGGCCTCTTAGTTGGAAACCAATTTTATTTGGTGTATAAAATTAAACAGATTTTGTATTCCACCCCAAAAATATTTGTCGTGACTTTGTTGATATTTTGGATTTACCTTTAAAACTAGCAATTAAAATCAACCATGTGAAAGGAATTAAAACTTTCAAAATGTATCGTTTTAACGAATATTTATGCATATTTTATATGATGTTTGAAATCCTTTTCTTCATTAAAAAAATTATCCAGTGCTTGAAAAATCAATACGCAGATATATTTAACCACTGGTACCAACAGTAGAAATGTTGACTTCGTTTTAGTTTACTTACAGCCTAGTTAACATCTGTAAAAGATTTTGTTGGTTTTGTGTATCGTCTATCTTCCAATAATTTAGATGGAATCTAAATTCAACGCCTAACATGCAGGAACAGGGATGTTGAATAATTTATGTCATAGGAAGAAGTATATTATTTCAGGAAGTATAAACAAAACGTTGTGTGAGCGCTGCATATCGTGAAGAAATTCTCAGGATCTCCATAGGGAGCTATAAAATCTGTTAACAGCAACAAACGATAAATCGATTTGTTTTGACTATAAGATCAGGTAAGAAAACAAAATCACACGCTACTGAAACCAGCAACATGGGTTGCTCACATTTTGGAACTGTTTATTTTATGTAAAACAATAGTGTGTATATTTTTGTTCTCTTATATGTGACAACATAAAAGTAAAAAAAAACCTGGACGCAACAAGTATGTTATGGTAGTGAATTTTTATAAAATATTTCAAATAACGATAAATAACAAAATATTTTTTTTTCACAAATACAAATTTATTAAAAAAAAAGTTTTTTTTCCAAAAAACTGGTTCTTTAATTGGATTTGCTAACAAAATCCTCCAAATCATTAACTAAGGTTTGAGAAAATTGTTGTATCTTCGAATATAATAAAATTATTTTATTAAAACTCTTAACACAAGTTTTCTTTATAAAGACTGGTACATACCAAATTTTAAGTTTCTAGTTTAATTTAAAATTGGTTACAGGCATTTATTTTTTCCTTAGGAGACAAAAAGAGAGGATACGATTTACAGGTTGTGTGAGGTCAAAAGAATTTATTTCTACAGGACCTCGGTAAAAAAATACAAAAATTAGGTGAAACGTTTTTTCTTCCTAATCCGCAAAAATGATTTTTCCTACTAAAATAGTTTATCGAGAAAAGTCTGGACGCAGCAAGTGCGTTATGGTAGTCAATTTTCATAGAAATGATCTGGCACCAAATATTTCATTTTTTATAACTTTTTTTGTTCTTGTTACATAGAAATATAAAATTTGGTATATAGTTTCCTCCTAATATCGTTAAATTACATGCCAAATTGGCCCCCATGCTTGTAATTTTTTTAAGATAAAAATCTTTTCCGATAGAAAACCCAAAATTTTCCATGAAAACCAGGTCGATTTTCCTAGCTAACGAACTTTTCCAAGCCATTTACATAAGAAAGGTACATGTCTAATTTTATAAAAATCGCACCAGGATTTTTTTAGTTATCGGTGTGACACACACACACATACACACACACACACAAATATATATATATATATATATATATATATATATATATATATATATATATATATATATATATATATATATATATATATATATATATTTATTTATTTATTTATTTATTTATTTATTTATTTATTATTATTACGATATAAAATATTAATTATATACTATACTATATGTTTAAACTGTAATAATATTTTGTTTTTAGATATATATGGCTTGGATAAGTTTGTCTATCAAATCTTAACGACCAATTTTTCTTAATAAAAAATTAAAAAAGATCTTTTAAAACGCAACATCTCCCAAATTTTCCAAGTGATTGAAACAAAAATTTACAACTTAAAAGAACATAGACAGGCGTGAATGTGTACCAATTTTCAAGTCGTCAAAGTTATTCAAAATTAATAATAAAATAATCCTCGACATCACTTCAGATTCTGTATGCAATATCTACAATGTTGGACAAAGACAGATGACGTTATCTGTACTGCTATGCTAGTTCAATAAATCGTAGATAAAAATCTAAATAATGGAAGTTATTGCAAAAGGTCAGATATTGTGAGAGATGCGACAGGGACGACACCTGGGTGCAGGACTAGGTGGTATGTTGTCACGACACCTCTCTAGTTGACACAAAATTTTATAGGTAGAGATATGTACAATGTACAACCAACTAGTAAAATGTCAGCCTTGGACCATTTCTTCGTAATACCGGGAAAAAGCTTGCGTCCAAAAGCGCCAAATGTTAGCATGCGAATGTAAACTAATAAATAAAAAATTTAATGAAAGTGATTCGATTTATTTAAAAGCAATCTAGAACGACGTTTCATTATGTATAAATCACGGTATTTAAAATATTGTATGTATTACCTGTATAAATAATGCACTGCGTGGTATTACGAAAGTGAAACAAACATTATTTTAACAAGAAATATACCTACCTCAAACTAATACAGTAAGTACTTTAATCTCTAGGTAGGTACAACTATTTTTTACATGCATCCCTAGTTAAAATTACATAAACAGATGTTCAGGTTAAGTTATTAAGATTTTAGTTTCAAAATTTTGTATTGTTTTTATTTATTTAATTTTCAAAAAGTATGGATACAGCAATAGTAGATAAGTGTTGAAAAGAGTTCGAGTGCGTTAAGCTAGCGAATTTTGATAAAAATATTTCAAATGGTGTTAACTCAATTTCCCATTGAACTAAAGTCTTCAGTTTTGATACACAGTAAAACCTATATAAAAGCAGCGTGAAAACTAAATTTAAAAAATAACACAATCAGCTTCACAAATAATTACAAATTCGTTTTAAAAGACCTTTTTTTTATTATTTTGTTTGCGGAAGCTGGTTTGATTGAGTTTAACCGACAATAGGCATGGATGCAAAATAATGAAAATGTTTTGTATCCTCCTACTATGTCGAAAATCATAACTACTGGACAATTGATAATCCCTTTATTAATCTTATTTTTAAAGGGGTAGACATTGATCCAATCCATAGCAGGTGGTAGTGGAATTTTCCTTTATGTAATAGTAAAGGATTTTTTCACGCCCGAGGAGGTACCACCCCATAAATCAAGGGGCCGGTGAAGTCCCAACGGACGTTTCCGGTTCTGGTGTATGAGTCGGTTTCCCTTATAAGCAAAAATGATGATGGCTCCTCCTTGTATAAAATATTCCGGAGGCAAAATACCCCTCCATTCGGATCTCCGGGAGAGGGGTGTACAGGGGGCGCCAACATCAAGATTTAACATATGCTTTTCGAATATATGTGGCCTAAATTCTAACCTGAACTCCGTCCACCATTTCCTCCAGGCTAACAGGCCCCAACTCCTCTTCCTCACCGAAACCCAAATCAGCGCCAAAACAGCCACTAATCACCTTAATTTCCCGGGGTATGAGCTCCTTACTGCCTTTAGATTGCATGGAGGCGTGTGCGCATACGTCCGTAGCAATCTACCCTGCACCAGACTTCCCAATTTAGAAGCTGGAAGAAAAGACATACTATGGATAAAACTCTCTCTCAGGGCTGCAACTAAATTCATCTGTTGCATTTACCGGTCACCTTCTGACAACAACTTTGTCCAGCTCTTTGACTACCTTTCTGAAAAAACCGACTATCTGATTTCTGAATATCCTTCCTCCGAGGTCACTATTCTTGGCGACTTCAATGTCCATAATAAGGAATGGCTAGGATCTTCAAAAACCGATCCACAAGGGAGAGCAGCGGAGGCCTTTGCAGTCAGCAATTCTTTGGCCAATATGGTACAGCAACCTACTTACTTTCCTCGTATCCCAACACACAGCTCAAATCCCTTGGATCTCCTTCTTACTACAAATCCTGAATGCTATAAGATATCAGTCACCGCCCCCCTTGGTCGCTCAGACCACGGCATGGTCACTGCTTCCTGTGCAATGCAACCCGAGGTCACACAGTCATCACACCCACGTATCGTTTGGCACTATAACTCCGCAAACTGGGACGAAATGCGGGATTACTTTTCCTCATTTCCATGGGCGTCTGTCTGCTTCTCTCATCCTGACCCCTCTGATATCTCACAAAACGTCACCGAAATTATCCAAGCTGGCATGGAATTATTTATTCCACGTACACAGAAAACCTCTTCAGCCACTCAAAAGCCCTGGTTCTCTAAATCCTGTGACAAGGCCAGACTTGAAAAGGTCAAAGCTCACAAAACGCTTCTACACAATCCCAGTCAAGAAAATCGTCAAGCATTCAACGACGCAAGAAACCGCTATGTCCGCATTCTTTCTGAGGCAAAAAACTCGTTTAATAACCACATCAAAAACAAAGTCCTCTCAAGCTCCAACGGCGGCAAACCCTTCTGGACTCTTGCTAAGTCTATTGGGAATAATTTCTGCAAGAGCACGTTCCCACCTCTTGTCTCAGGTGATGAAATTGTTTCTACCGCCCTGGGCAAGGCTGAACTTTTTGCTTCGTTGTTCGCCGGAAATTCTACTCTCAACCCACCTCCAAATGTTCAACCACCAACAGTCCCCAATGTCGCGCATAAATTGACTGATATCATTTTCCAAACTAAAAAGGTACGAAAGATGCTCTCTTCTCTTAATACCAGGAATGCCTCTGGCCTTGATGAGATCCCAGCAATTGTTCTCAAAAAATGCGCACCAGAACTTGCTCCTGTCCTGACTCGTCTGTTTCAGATATCTTACAATAAAGGCATATTCCCTAGTAACTGGAAAACTGCTCGAGTACAACCCATCCCCAAGAAAGGATCCAAAGCGCTTCCTAGCAACTACAGGCCTATTTCTCTCCTTTCAGTCATCTCTAAAGTGATGGAAAAGTATATAAACACCGAACTACTAAAATTCCTTGAAAAACACAGTCTAATCCACGACAGGCAGTATGGATTCCGTCAGCGCAGATCGACTGCCGACCTCCTTTCCTTTGTCACCCATTCTTGGAACAAGTCTATGGAACAACACGGTGAATCCCAGACTGTTGCTCTAGACATATCCAAAGCATTCGACCAGGTCTGGCACGCAGCGCTGCTTAATAAACTTCCGGCCTATGGCCTACCACCAAAACTTTGTACCTGGACAGCAAATTTCCTCTCCAACAGGAGCATATCTGTTGTTGTGGATGGCCATTCCTCTAAACTGTATCCAATTAATGCAGGAGTTCCTCAAGGTTCAGCTTTAGCCCCTACTTTGTTTCTTCTCCACATCAATGACCTCCTCTCTAGCACATCCAACCCAGTTCACAGTTACGCGGACGACAGCACCCTCCACTCAAACATACAATATTCTAAGCCTGTCTCTTTAGCCCAATTAGATGAGGATCGCAGACTCATGGAGGGTTCTGTCTCCGTAGACCTCCAAAAAATATTAGACTGGGGAAGTAGAAATCTTGTACAATTCAACCCCACCAAAACTAAGTCTTGCTTTCTTTCTCACAAGAGATACAGCAGCCCTAGACCCATCACAATGAACAACCAAGTTATTCAAGGTAATGAGTCCTTTTCTCTTGTTGGCATTACTGTGGATCGAAATCTTAATTGGCACCAACATGTTACATCAATTGCAGAAGCGGCTGCTAAGAAATTGGGTTTCCTCTTCCGGGCTCGCAAATTCTTTTCACCAACTAATCTCTATACCTTATACACTTCACAATTAAGGCCAAACCTCGAATACTGCTCCCACATCTGGGGTGCAGCTGCCGCTTCTACACTCGCTATCCTGGACTCCATTCAGAAGAGAGCTATACGTCTCATCGGTGACGCTACCCTCACCCAAAGGCTTCCATCCCTTGCCCACCGACGTGCCGTTGGTGACCTCTCTCTCTTTTATAGATATCTGCACGGGCACTGCTCAGAGGAGCTTTCCTCCATAATTCCCCCACCTGCTGCCCCCAGCAGATCTACCAGGGGAACAGAGCGAATGCACCCTTTTAACGTCCAGGTCACCAGACATAGAACATCTTGTTATGCCCGCTCTTTTGTCCCGAGGACTTCCAAGTTGTGGAATTCCTTGCCGGCACATGTTTTTCCTTCTCCTCCGAACCTCCAAACCTTCAAGTCCAGAATTAACAAGCTGCCTCTTTCCTCCTTGTCGACACCCACGGTACGATAGTATTTAGGCTGTAAGCCCTCGTGGTGTGTTGTGGACATAAAAAAAAAAAAAGTTGACTAAAACCGATCATTCAAGCGATTAATATGGAAAAATACTTACCTGCCACCTATAATTTTATAGATGCATTCCGTTTGTAAATAAAAACTAAAGCACTCTTCGTAGAAAGGATTTTTTCCAAATTTTGATTGCAGGTAAGATGTGATCGTATCTTGTGATGTATCATTGTAATCAGAAAAAAAGACTTTTAAAAAAAGAAAAAGTCCAATATGGCGTCCTCAAGAAATATCAAAGTTAAGTATTGTAATTATCGTATCAAGAACGCCTTGGAAAATATGATGACGGATTTATATTGCCCATAAAAAAATGTCCTAACAATGTCATCGTTAAAAAAAGTGTAGTTATTTCGGTATTCGCTTGAAAAAAATAATGAAAATTTCCGGTAAAAAACTAAAAAAAATATACCTCAAATTTTCTTTCAGATAATTGATTACCATAAAAACGCGAAACTTTGCCCTAATTTAACCATCCCCGTATCTCTTACGGTTTACAAGGTCCCAATGGTAAAGCTCGAATTTGAACTAGCCTGTATATATATATATATATATATATATATATATATATATATATATATATATATATATATATATATATATATATATATATAACGTCTGAAACTAACCCATGATGTGTATTCTAGGGCTCATTTAAACAAGTTTTTCAAAATTATAAAGTCTCAATTTCTTCAATAGCAAATTTTTTCTACGAAAATTCTATAAAACACTTAAGAAGTGACACTTATTATTTACGACCTCAGATTTATATAAGGTGCTTATTGTGAAATAAAAATACAATAAACCGTGTTAAATAGTGCTGCAAATTGAATCATAACTTCCACATAGCTGTACTAATCTACTCTCCTCAGAGAGATATTCTGAAATAAATTTAGGGTCCATGACTTAATTACAAAGAAAATATTTGTGTTCCTGTAGATAAACATCTGAAAAGTTATATTACTCGAGTTGTAACGACCAAATGTAAATTTTCAGGACCCCCCCATTTATCCACTACCCCATGAAAATATCTTAGCCAAAAACCATTCGAAGCGTTTCTTTGCCGGCTGCTAACTGAATACCAAATTTGAAGATGATATCTCAATTCGTTCGTAGGTGATTGCGGCTACTAACAGACAGACATACAGGTCGACAGACCGACAGATAAAAATTTTTATTCCAGAATCAAATTTTCTGTTTTGAGACTTCGTATGCAGTTAGATAAGGGATAAATAATTGAATGTAGTAAATAGGTCGTAAACAACATAGTTTTATTATGTAATTTAACCCAAGAGTAACATTAATGAAAAAACTCTCATTTTTACCGTAACAGCAAAAATTTCTTCATGTGATAACTTCTTGAGAAATAAATACTTGATAACTGACCTAAACGCTCTTTTATTAAAACCTAGCTTTTTCTCAGACATGCCGTTTTCAAAGACTCACTATTTATAAAATAGCATGCCATAGCAACGGAATTTAATTTAGCTTACTGGAAAGTTTCTGAGTTAACTATATATCAATTTACCCTCGTAACATGAATATTGTATCTATAAGATCTGAGGCAATAGCATAGATATACATAATTCCCAATATAGCTATTAAATAAAACATTAACGAATATGGGCGCTTCAACTTCAATCTGTCGTCATACTTGCAGTAATTTGGTGCTTTATTTACTTTCTTTTTTTATAGGCATATTGTTTATCCATTACCAATATTTTTTCTCGTCTAATTTATTACATAAAATTTACCACCAATCTACGAAAAAATACACAGTAGTACGCCAATAAAGAGAACAGCAGTGTTTTTCCGATTTGCATCTCCACCGTATATTGTTTATATGTGATTAGATTAACGAAAGCGTCATCTTCATGCTAAAACCATATTTGGTGTTTCATCATTAAGGTGCTACACGGTTTATTAGACTACCAAATTCAATATACTTCATTTCTCTACATCAAAATCTTGTACTGCTCTAAAACTACTTGGTGTTTAAGCATCGCCTGAAAAAATATACTGTGATCTGATCAAATTTATCTCCACATAAGCTTATTGTGTTTAGGGTCAGCAAAAGATAAACGTTTCATGTGATGTATATAATAACTTATATGTGACCGTCTTTCTTTATTTTTTGTTTCAGAGAGTTTATTTTCCTCTTAGTATGTAACTGTTGGTTACCACATTATATTGCTTACCTAAGTTAGTAGTTTTTTTGGAGTGTATGTTCATAGGCAATTTTTAACAATATTACCTAATGCCTATTTGAAATGTTTGCCGGTATCTATAATTTTCTTGCATTTTGCAGCTACTAACTACCTTATGTGAATTTCAAAAAGGGACATACATATCAACATTTATATTACTTTCAAAGAGAAGACTTTCATCCTAATATAGCTACATCGGTGTCCATTTGTTATTTAATTGAATGTGATTAATGATTTTGGTATATTTCATAATGAACTATTTGACTTATTTCATTTTATTTGACGCAACATAAAAAGCATCAACAAAGTTGATCACAATAGAATACGTCGTCAAATCATGACTGCGATGACATGCAACGATTGAAAAATTAGGTACGGACAGCCTTATAAGTTTCAATAATAAAGATAATCACCTGAGCACGGCCTCGCAGCGTATTTTGACATGGCTAACTTTGAAATATTAATCACGACTAATAAATGTCAGACAGAATCAATTTACTAACCATTCATAACTAAATCCGACG
This sequence comes from Tillus elongatus, assembly GCA_964006375.1. NCBI lineage: Eukaryota > Metazoa > Arthropoda > Insecta > Coleoptera > Cleridae > Tillus > Tillus elongatus. The sequence goes on from OZ023263.1 coordinate 117,728,832, forward strand.
TGATAGGAGCCATCATATGAATAAAATAGCGATAATGCTTACGGTAGATGTTGAATGGACCATCATGCAGGGAAGGCATCCTGTAAATTATCAGTGGCGTCTCAGCCACCTCCTCTGATCTATATATTATGTATAAGTGAAATTTAATCTTTTTTATCAGATACTCAACAAGCAAAAATATACATAATTTATTTTGTTCGGCTAGCTAACTTTTCAAATGTGTAAAGTAATTGAGTAAATTGGATCTAAATCTACGTTTACTAACCGGACTTAAAATCTTGTAAAAAATACTACTTGGTTTAATTACCTACATACAACAAGGTAGAATAACCACCTAAAAATTAAGTAAAACCTCACTCACTAATATATTTCATTTCTAGATTCATGATTTGTAGATAACATTGCCTTATTTTCGCATCCACGATTCTCTGAAAACTTTTCATTTTCTTACAGCTTCCCTACTTCATCAATTCGGCTGGGTGTTCCAGAAGCTTATATCTTCGTTTGCCCTTTTGCGGTCTTTCAAACACATTTCCTATATATATATATATATATATATATATATATATATATATATATATATATATATATATATATATATATATATATATATATATATATATATAGTTAGATAAATAGACAGATAAGTAGATAAGGTCCTCTGTATTTCATTTGAACTAAGTAGAAGAGAGTTTCCGTCATACATTACAACAGTTCTTTGCTACATTTAGCATAATCCGTAATAATGCTCTCAAGTAAACATTTTTACTTGTTTAGATTTAAAATTGTTTAGCTTTAAAGCCAATTTTGCTGTCAAATCATAATTCAGATCCATTGATTTTTTTAGTCCTATTGAATTTTAGTTTGATATTTGAAGTTTCAAATGCTCTTGCCAGGTCTACAAAGGTAAGATTGGTTACTTTATTATTCTCAGGCTTTCGCTGTTTTATTATCAAAAGTGAGAGCCTCGGTGGTTCAGGGGTAAGAACGTGTGCCTTTGAACATAAGGGTACTGGGTTCGATCCTCAAGGTTCCCCTTTTCAGCACATACTGTAAAATTAGTATCAATTGAGGTTGTGGCCTTGTATTTAAGCAAGTGGAATGTCTGTACGTTCCGGCCTTTGGAGGGGGCACAAAGCCCTTGGTCCCGTATCCATGTGATGTTGGGCACGCTAAAATTCCTACCTTCCTTAATTTTTTCAACTGCGCCACAGAAAACCCATATCAAAATCAGGAACACCGTTTACATGTTTGAAAAGTGACTGTTTGTTGTGCTGTATTATCAGCAACCATTAGCCCGTATAAAAAAAAGAATGGTGTCAGTCAGAGTCAATTCTGAACGGTATACGCATGTGCTTCAGAGGTTTCTTATACCGCAGTTTTAAGAAGAAGAAAGAAGCTACTTTACAACAAGACAATGCCACCTGTTACACTGCAAAACCTATTAGGGAGACCTTCTGAGAGAGTAGATTTAGTAGTTGTAACTCAATTTCAGGGCACTCAATCTGTCTATTCCACAAATTTCACTAGAGATTGTGTTTTCAATCTCTTTTTGAGTCTAAGGTTGAACACACTGAGATCCTAGAGACGATCTCCAGTGATATTTGGGGAGTAGGAAGATTGATGCTTCGTAATCGAGCTGCAACAACTCAACCAACCCTTATCCACCGCTCTAAGGAGTAGGCAGATTGAGACCTTAGAGTCCTATCTATTTTCTATTTCCCTAATCTCTCGAAAATGACTCCAAAACAGGGGCCGAAACGTTGATTTTCAATAAATCCTAGGCGCTTTTTAACCGTGAACCAAGCATTTTACACATACACACACAAATATATATATATATATATATATATATATATATATATATATATATATATATATATATATATATTTAAGGGCATTTACGACCAAAAATTGAGGGCTATATTTTGAAGAAAGTCACTCTGTACTAAGTACTCAATATATCGCCAAGTCCCAAGCATTATCAGGAGTACTGAAATAATGAGTAAATGTTAACATAACATCTAGATTATGTAGTAATGAACACTTACAGCACTACAACCAAATAAAAAGCAAAGCCAGAAACATCAAGCAAGAACTTCTGCCACAAAAACATGCAAAAAAACAGTAAGTGTAACAAGAATTTTGAAAACTACATGTAACTTTACGCGAACATTTTCACGTTAAAGGCATTCAAAACCAGTCATGAAAAAGCATAAAAAGAGCTAGAAAATTTAAAATATTTAACACAAAAGGTTCGAAACATTCACGTATAACAATTTGGACACCTAACCCCACTCTTTAATGATAGACACCGACTATCGGCATCAGCGACAACTGCAAACCATGAAACAATTTGGTCATAGACTATTGTTACTCTATTAATGAAATTATAATTTATTTTCTTATTCTAAATTATAGAACCGACCATCATAGAGGCGCCATCAGACCTATCGAATAGTATTACATAACTATATATGTTACTCAAATTTTGAATATCTATTGGACTTATAGTGTCATTTTTAATAATGTGACATTTCCAGAAGGGAACATTTTTAGTGAATTTTCTTAAAAAAAATCATTAATGAGGAGATCCCGACTTTTGAATTTTGAAAAAATTTATTTAAATGAGCGCTAATTAGGCACCCCAGAAGATATATCCGGGGTCAGTTTCAATTTTTATATGTTTATATATATATATATATATATATATATATATATATATATATATATATATATATATATATATATATATAAATAATATATATATATATATATATATATATATATATATATATATATATATATATATATATATATATATGTATGTATGTATGTATCACACCGATAACTCAAAAAATAATGGGCCGATTTTGATTAAATTTGAAGAGTACCTTGCTTTTGCAAATGGCTTGGATAATTTTGTTAGCCAGGAAAATCGGCCCAGCTTTTCCTGGAAAATTTTGTGTTTCCTTTTGAGAAAAATTTATATCTCCGGAATTAACAAAGTAAGGGCAACCAAATTTGGTGCGCAAGTTTATATCATTATATGTAAGTTACATAGCTTTGTAGGTCAAAAGACAAAAAAGTTATCTGTATTTAAATAAAAATTAATAGGGGTTTTCCTCAAAACGTCAAAGTTGCGATTTAAAACGTCAAAAATTGGCAACATTTAGGCAAAGAACTTAAATCTAATACGTGCTATGTAAAGAGAATGTCTCAAGAAGAATATTTTACAAACCCTAAAGTCTTAGTTTTAGCCGTCATTGTCCTTCATTTTACTAAAATATTTCCAGAAAATTCATTTAAAATAGAGCCTTTCTCTGATGCTTGGCAGTAGCCTTAGCTATAGAGTTTATCGTTTAATGGTATATAATTTTCGTCGAATTTTCGTAAAAAATCAATGAAGTTCAATATATCCGTTATTATACAAGATACGAAAAAAATTGCATACATTAATTATACGGTGTCTTGAGCTACATCATAAAAAATATTTCTACAATCACAGGGTGGCCCATAAGTCGCTGGTGATACAAATTCTCTATTTTTTTTTTAATCAAACACGTCTTATGTTATTGCATTTTTGCATTTTCCATCGAAATATTATACATGTTTGTAAGAAAAAAAAATCTGGACGCAGCAAGTGAGTTATGGTAGCGAATTTTGCTGAAATGCTTCATATTTGAATAGCTCAATTTGCTATCAACCTATAAGGTTGACCAAGAAACATGTTTTTTCGGGAACACTTTAAGTTTACTTTCGGAAATTTTTGTACATTCTCAAACAATAAAGTTTTTTTGATGGAACATCGCACCTTATTTTTATTATATAGGTTATACTGGTAACCAAATTTGATGTCTGGTTTCTTAAAAAACACACATAGTTGCTATCAAAAACATTTTTATGAAAATTCACTACCATAACGCACTTGCTGCGTCCGGAGTTTTTTCCAGTTGGTTTCTCTATCCAAAATTTTGACATTATCAAAATATATGTTATGACTATGACCAATTGCTGAGACATGATGTGCCAATACACATCTGTCAGGTCTAAGTCTGATATCACTCTTATGCTCACTAATCCTCCTACCAACAGACTGTGAAGTCTGACCTACATAAGAGAGAGAACAATTTTTACAGTCCAACTTATAGACCACATCACGTTGTTTACCCACCGGTATTTTGTCCTTGTTGTTAGTGAAAAAGCTTTTGTTGGTCAAAACATTATAGTTAGCCACTTAATGTCTGCAAAATCTTTGACAAGTTTCACAAGTCTGTGTGTCAGTCCGCTGATGTAGGGCAACAACGCAAACTTTATACTCAACCGTGGATCATGGATGTCCTCCCCACTATGTAAGGGTGGAGAAAGTATTCAACTGATCGGTCAGGTGCACGTTCGGATGGAACGCTGAAAAAGAGTTTCGTCATGTAGCTTCTTTTGTAGCCATTCTTCATCATATATATATATATATATATATATATATATATATATAAGCTGTGAGCGAGAGCGAGCACACTAGTATAAATGCATTGTATTTTTACCCCGTTATTTCACGTAGTGTATAAATCTCAAATTTTGTCGATATGAAAAGGAAACAAAGGGTTAAGAAATTATAATAAGCGTGTCGTAAATCTTTTGCCACTCTGAAGTAAAACTTTTAGAAATCAGAAAGGAGTCTTCTATAAGAATTTACTTAGATGTTTTAGGAATTATAAACTAGTAATTTCTCACAAATTTATTTTATCAGGGTCTTTACGTAAATGTCAATACCACAGCAAGAATCAATAAATATCATTATTTATCATGCCTTGGGACGTTAGACGTTAGAACTTTTATTGCTATACAGGGAGTGATTCTAAGAACTCCATAACATAACGCAGCTCATAAAATTTCGGTAAAGAAACAGTATAAAAAATTGAGTTTGAGTTTTAAAAAAAAATTGGAAAATATATAGTATTAATTGTTTATTTACTTATTTTAATATTCGTTGTTTTAAAATTAGTTTCAAAAATTTCAAAGGGCTGTAACTTGGAGGAGAAGGGGTTTCAAGAAAAACTTAATAAAAAGACACCCCTTATTTTTCGCCAAAGAATCGCCCTGTATATATATATATATATATATATATATATATATATATATATATATATACATATATATATATATATATATATATATATATATATATATATATATATATATATATATATATATATATATATATATATATATATATTCATTTAATTCATTTAATTTTTTATATTGAAATGTATATAGATATTAAAAAATGTTGTATCCTTATATTTTTTTAATCAATTTGATAACTATTATCAGACAAACGAAAATGACGTGTTAACTGTTTTCTTAGGTAATGTATATAAATTTAAATAAATAAGTAATTTAATTTCACGTGAAATAACCCTATTTTGCGTTGTCTATAGTGAAAGTAATAACACGTTTTTACAGAAATTCATCTTTTCACCCAACATTTTTTATTATTAAATATTTGGCTTTACATACTAGTGGGAAACTCAACTGTTTCAAAAATAACAGCTTCTCAGTTTAACAGAATAACTCTGTGTAGTAGTGTCCGTATGCCGTATCCCCATCAACAACCGGTTAAAGTTAAAATTAAAATTAAACCGTTTTATTGTACCGAAAATCCTACGTTCCTAAAGCTGTTAGCGAGAGCGAGCACACAGTATAAATAACGTGTTTAGCATTCCCAATCTCAAGGCTATTCATCCCGTTAAATAGTTAAATTAACAGTTGCCGATGAAAACCGATGTTTATTCATCGAAGCCGAACTAGTTGCAGTAGAACTGAAACAGACACGACTCCGAAATCTAGTTTAGTGTAAAAAGCGTTATTTTTTAAGCTGCTATTTTTACAAATCCATAACTGGTGGTTACCGTTACGGCTCGGTAACCGTTTAAAAATAGCTGACAGTTAAATAACGACCCATCACTAATATATATATATATATATATATATATATATATATATATATATATATATATATATATATATATATATATATATATATATAACCATGGTTAACCCAAAAATTAAGAAAAATTGAAAACTATGAGTAGATCTCAAAGTAGTTGTTCAAAATTATTTCAATTGTTTTCAAAACATAAATCGAATCTTTTCAAAAACACATAAATATAATATTTGTAAATGTTTCTTGTCTCACTGCTCTAGTTGCACCAAGAATGCAAGAGCTCAGGTCATATAAATTATTTGACCAGCTAACAAAATTCATTACTTGTCGATTGTCACCAAAATTTATTGGACAACTCAGTGCACACATAAATAGAGTAAACAAATATTAAATTATATACGATATAATTTCTGATTTTTTATAAATAAAATTAAATCATTAAGTGAGATTCGTGGCTAAAAGAGTTTGTCAGTTAAAGGCCGCGAATCGGCGATCTAACGAGACAATCTCTGAGAAGCAATGTGGATAATAGTATTGAAAGATGAGACAGGGAACTCCAATATTTCCACCGTGTTCCAGAGAACTGACATTAACTTGAATAGCAAATAGACAAATTTGTTACAAAGGAGTAGTTACTGATTGGATAACATGTATCTGATCCGTTATATCTTTGGTTGAAATATTAAATAATTCATTAAGTAAGCAAAGCATTTTGAGCTATTATTTATTCAGTTTTGTTTTCGTTAGTTTGAAAAGAAGAACTTTGAAATCCTTAAACGTTGCTAAAAGCGTAACCTATTGCAGATAAGAAAACCATCACGTGTAAAGCCAGATAGGAACTCTCCATTCTGTATTTAGTAAGAACTTTGAAGCTGATTTCTAGTTTAGCTACATCTATTATTTTTCTAGTAAACTGCATGCTATGTTTTTGTTTCTGAAAATAAAAATAGGAATAATTTAGTCAATGTCTTAATCCTGAACAACCTGTACGCCACTGTTTCGACTTATATCATGTTTAGTGCTGGAGATCTGTTAAACAGCGAACATCTAGCAGGAGGCAGTCGAACAGAACAGTCAGGAAAGACCATTAATATCAATTCTTGTGCTCGCTGACCAGGCTGACCGTGCTGTCCGCATTCCGGCCGCTGCATTAATACCAATTCAGAGTGAGTGATGAGGTCTGTTCATCATCAACACCTCGGGGAGACCCCGCGGATATCCTGGGACGTCCCACGGGATTGACAACACGCTCACAACCATTCCACCACCTCTCATCCTTATTCTCCTCCGCAAAATAATTTTCTATGAAATACCTAACACAATCCAATAAAAAGCTATTTGCACGTGAAACACAGTTTCTTACACTCCTTAAAAGGAAATTGTTGTCTGCCTTGTCATATAGCTTGGTTTCAATCAAATATATGCCTTAGCTTTTATTTTAGCATCATTTTGTTAAGTCAATTTGGGAAACAGTAATTTATTAAATTTACCATCTCATTAATTTATTCCTCCCTATTATATGTCGCTAACTTTGTTAACAAAACGATTGTCAGGTCTGAAAACTGTATTGTGAATATTCGTGTTCTCCAAATTGTACTTATCACTACTTATTACAGATTCCAATCTTCACTCAGTTATCACCTCTATCTTACATAATGTATCTTAGGAGCCCCCTATTTTAATGCGTTACAACCTAGAAGACCGACATATCTGAAACCTATATAATCGTCTTCATTAATATGTGGGTTTATTAGCAACTATTCTTAGAAAATATCCGACAAAAATAATTAACGAAAGATCACGCATATTAGACTTTAGCAATCCTTTGAACGGAAGCGCAAGCTCTAATTCGGTTATGTTTACCTTATCCTAAAAAACGTAGATTAAAGATAAAATTAGAAATAAAAAGTAGGTTGAAGTAGAGAAAATTTTCATAAATCATAAGGGTCTCTCACAAGATTATACAGATGTAAAAAAAGGAGGGCACTAGATGCAAACAGAAATGTTTGAACGCAGTAAGTAGTGAATTTTCAAAAATGTTTTATATTCCAAATATGTCTTTTATTTAATGAAAGGTATCAAATTTGGTAGAAGTGTGACATTTATTGTAAAAACCGTGTACCATTCTTCATCATTTCAAAAGAAGTCTGGACGCAGCAAGTGCGTTATGGTAGTGGATTTTCATAGAAATGATCTAGCACCAAAAAAACTTTTACAACTTTTTTTTTTCTTTTAGCATAGAAATATATACTTTGATATATAGTTTCCCTTTAATAACGTTAACTTACTTACCAAATTTGGTTACCATAGCTTTTATATTTTTGAGAAATTTTTTTTCCGAAAGAAAACCCCAAGTTTTCCCGGAAAACCTGACTCGACCCTCCTATCTAACGAGCTCATCCAAGATACTTACAAAGGGAAGGTACGTGCCACATTTTATCAAAATCGGACCATTATTTTTTGAGGTATCGGTGTGATACACACACACACACACACACACAGATATATATATATATATATATATATATATATATATATATATATATATATATATATATATATATATATATATATATATATATATATATATATATATATATATATATATATAAATTCACACTGACCCCGGATAAGGTTCTAGGTGTCCTAGTTCGCGCTTATTTAAATAAATTTTTTAAAAATTCAGAAGTAGGGATCTCCCCATTTGTGAATTTTTTCTAAAAAAATTCACTGACATAAAAATTTTCCGAGTCAACAATTCAAACAATTTATACAAAAACTACAATTACTTTACCAAGATATAATTAATTATTCACACAAGTTTTGAAAACATGTTTGTATGAAAATTTGCAAAGAACCCCTTTTACAAAAATAACCATTTTTTTACAAAAATTGGCTAAAATGATGTTACACGAAATGTATCTAAAAGTCTTAGGAAAAACAGCTAAAAAGTTTCTTACACGTCATCTTTCTAAACAATGCGAATTCAGCCACTATTTGATATAACATGCCCTGCATATAACATTTGGATTTTTTTCGAGGGATAATAATATAAACGAAAACCTTCTTGAATGCGTCATTTTCATGGGACTCCGTTATCTATTGGTAAAAATATCGTTCTACAAAAGTTGCAAAACAAATGAAATGGTTAACGATATCAATTTATTTCCCACAATTATACCTTTGAATCAATTGGTAATGCAACAATATTATAATATAAAGAGTCTTTCATTAAAAAAAGTAAAAGTTTCACCAACGACTTTTGGGTCACCCTTTAAATATACATACATATATATATATATATATATATATATATATATATATATATATATATATATATATATATATATATACATATATATATATATATATATATATATATATATATATATATATATATATATATATATGTATGTATGTATATAAACATATACAAACTAAAAGTCACCTCCGATATGATTCTAGGAGTCTAGATCGCGCTTATTTGAAGAAATCTTTTCAAAGCTTAAAAGTCGCTATCTCCTGAATAGCATTTTTTTCTATGAAAATTTGCTAAAAATTATAGATTATTAAACCACAAACTCTATAACTGAAACTACTGCCAAAGCATCAGAGAATGGGTTTATTTGCAATGAATTATTTTCTGCAAACATTTTAGTTACTAGAAACTTAACGCTTTGTAAAACACACTTCGTACGATACTTATTCTATATAACCCACACTTGTTTCAGCATCTTTGTGTAAAACTTGTACATTCTGACGTTTCACATCGCCACTTTGACGTTTTAAGAAAAAATACCTATAAAACTTTCAAAGTAATTTAAAATTATTTCTTGATTTTTTTACGCTAAGAAAGATTTCTTGTCTGTAGTATTCAATGCATTTTGTTAATCACGCAAAATATTTTGGTTTTGTGTTATTCTTGGATCACCAGCCGTACCCAATAGGTTTCTCTTTGCCTACAGGTTTTTTTAACTTAGATATCGAAATTTTGGTGTTAAGCTACTTTTTACAATGTAAACTTGAGTACCAAATAAACACAAAAAAAGCCTGGAAGCAGCAAGCCCGTTATGGAAGTGAATATTTATAAAAATGGTTTTAATAGCCAATATGTATCTTTATTGCGGGCAGGCATCAATTTGGTTACCGGTATAACCTACAAAGTAGAAACAATGTACCATATTTTATCGAAATAACTTATTGCTTGAAAATGTACAAACATTTTCCGCAAATAAACTTAAAATGTTTCCGAGAAAACTGGTTTCCTAGCTGACGAACCTTAGGTTAATAGCAAATTGAGTTATTGACATTTTAAGCATTTAATGAAAACTCGCCACCAAAACGCACTTACTGTATCTCGATTTTTTCTTACAAACATGCATCATATTTATTTATAATATAAGGAATGTTCGGAAAAAAAATTGTGGGTATCACCAACGACTTATAGGCCATCATTTTATAAGCTGCAGCTTAAGACACCCTATAATTAACGTATACAATTTGTTCTCGTATCTTGTATAACAACAATTATATTGAGATTTATCGTAGAAATGCGTTATCCTGTATATACGTAAACAGATAATAACGTTTGCAGTCATTTGAAGAAATATTTTTAAAATTCAAAAGTCGCAGTCTCTTCACTAACGAATTTTTTCTACGAAAATTAACTAAAAATTATAGACCGCTAAACCACGAACTTAACGAAAACTACTACCAAAGCATCAGAGAACAGGTCTATTTGAAATGAATTTTCTTGAAATATTTTAGTAAAATGAAGGACAATGGCGGTTGAAAATGAAACTTAGTGGTTTGAAGAACACTATTCTTGAGACATTTTCTTTACATAACCCGTATTCGTTTTAGGTTCTTTGCCTAAATGTTGCCAATTTTAACGTTTGAAATCGCGAATTTGACGTTTTGAGGAAAACCACATTTTTTTCCTTGAAATGCCTATAACTTTTTTGTCTTGTAACTTACAGACTTAGATTGTGGTACGTGGTGCAGTTTTTAATAAAATTTTGAAAAAATGCCTTCAAAAGAGCGCAAACTAGGACCCCTAAAACCCATATCCGGGGTCAGTTTCAATTTTTATATGTTTAAATATATATATATATATATATATATATATATATATATATATATATATATATATATATATATATATATATATATATCACAGCGATAACTCAAAAAATAATGGGCCGATCTAGATAAAATTTGATGAGTACCTTCCTTTTGTAAATGGCTTGGACAAGTTCGTTAGCCAGAAAAATAGGATAAGGTATTTCGGAAAAATTTTGGGTTTTCTTTCGAAAAAAATCATATCTCCGAAAATTAAAAAGCTATGGTAACCAAATTTGATACGCTGGTTTCTACCATAAAGAGTATCCTTTGTTCCAGAAATTCAGATGTTTAGGTTGAAAGACAAAGAAATTACAAGCCTCTGATTTAGAAAAAGTTGAAACGTCAAAATTTATAATTCTGGTAGTCGTACATTAGTACGCATTAGGGCTTTGTCAGTTAAAAATACGGCTCGGAATGACTAACAAGCTCCTAGATCTATGTCTGAGCCGTCATTTTGCTTCATTTCGTTGAAATATGAGAAAAATCAATTTTAAAAGAAAATTGTATGGTGTAAATAATCAAGACGTTAGAAAAGTAATATACAAAGTATATACCTGTTAATATCTAATTCTGTGATGTCGAGAATGGTCGAGAGGTGCAGACAGCAGTGTTGATTTAATAATGGACTCCTATAACATCCGTTATAGTCTCAGTTAGTGACTTCACTTTTGTTTTTTAATTTTTTTAGTCATATTTCATTTTACCGTTATCTGATCAGATTGTGTCATTCCGATGAATTTTTTTAGGAAGTTTTAGTATGACATATTCAATTAGGACGAGATGAAAACTTTTAAGACTTAATTCAATTTGAATAGCACATTTGGTTGTTTGTTATTGCCCTAACTTTGTGAAACCGTTCCATATTTAATACAGCTGTAGACTTTTCCCTGGCTTCACAAGTGCTTGTTCTTTTCTGTAACCGATTTCAATTTTAACTGGACGCAGCCAGTGTGTTATGGTAGCGAATTCTCATTAAAGTTTCAAAATTCAATAGCTCAATTTGCTATTAGCCTAACGTTCGTTGTACAGGAACCAGTTTTTCGGAAAGATTTTAAGTTTATTTTTGGAAAATTTGTGTAAATTTTCAAACAATAAAGCCATTTTAATGAAATATGGTACAATATTTCTACTATATAGGCTATACTGGTAACCAAATTTCATGCTTCATTTCTTTAAAAAAAGACAGATTTGTTATAAAAAACATTTTTATATTTTTATGAAAATCCATTACATAACGCATTTGCTGCGTCCAGACATTCATAATAGAAACACGTATATATATATATATATATATATATATATATATATATATATATATATATATATATATATATATATATATATATATATATATATAGTCTGAAACTGACCTCAGGTATGAGTTCCAAAAGCTATAACGTGAAAGAAATGTCCTTTATGAAAACCCAAAAACCCGCTAAAAGTAAGAATTGCTAGTTGGTTTTTTATTATTAAAAAAAAAAATAATCTGAATTGTTATCGGAGCCTATAATTCGTCATTGTGGTTGCCACGGTGACTTCCAAAAATATTTAAGGTTATACGTTCTGATTCATAGCAGTTCTTCTTTTGTTATCAAAATATGTAGCTAATTACAATACACGCGAGGCCATATCACCTTTTTGACCACCACCACCACCAATCTTTCTTATCACGTTCGTTTTGATTTTTTTACCAAGGGATATAAACTGCATTATAATGTATCGCTTGTGAGAAATAATTTTCTTTAGGTAAAATATCTGGCACCAACCAGTTTTTAATAAAACGCTCGTTACTTTTTTTATAACTTATATATAAATTTTGGTACATAGTTTACTTTTTAACCGACGTACCAAATTTGATTTCCATGGCTTTGCTATTTTCGGAGATAAAATTTTTTCGAAGGAAAACTCAAAATTATTCCTATTTTTCTGAATAATGAACTTATCCAAGCCATTTACAAAACGAATGTACCTGCCAAATTTCACCAAAATTGGCCCATAATTTTTTGAGTTATCCGTGTTATATATATATATATATATATATATATATATATATATATATATATATATATATATATATATATATATATATATATATATATATATGTATGTATAATTTAAGCTGACCCCAAATATGAGTTATAGGGGTCCTAGTTTGCGCTCATTTGAAGAATTTGTTTTAAAATTCAAAAGTCGAGATCTCTCCATTAGTGAGTTTTTTTCTACTAAAATTCACTAATATGTAAAATATTAAGCACGACGGGATTTTTTTTTGATTTGAATAATTTTAATTATAATAAAATATCTTTTTACATATTTAGGTAATAATAAAACTAATATTTGACAGTTTTGCCTTAAATTCATTTATTTATCGTAAAAAGCGCGTGAATAAGCAAAGCCGACATGAGAAGATGAAATGAAAAATTCCCCTGACCACAGTGACACATAAGAGTTCTATTTTTTTTTTGTATCAAAAATTAAAACAAATACAAATCTGAAACAGCAGAAAAAGAAAGCTTCTGTTAACGATAGAAAAATTGTTAAGCAAATCAACGCCCATGCACAATTTTTAAATATTTTTATTTTTATCCTAACACAAGTAAACATATGTGCTGCTGACCTACAGTTAAAATAAGTGACTGCTGGCTATTTTAAAATAAAAACTCTGGGCGCAGCAAGTGCGTTATGGTAGTGAATTTTTATAAAAATGTTTTTATTGTAAATATATGTGTTTTCTTTTTAAGAAAGCAGGCATCAATTTTGGTTACCAGTATAACCTATATAGTAAAAACAATGTGTCATGTTTCATAAAAGTAACTTTATTGTGTGAAAATGTACAAAAATTTCCAAAAGTAAACTTAAAGTGTTCCCGGAAAAACTCGTTTCTTGGTCAACCTTATGGGTTAATAGCAAATTTGGCTATTCAAATATGAAGCATTTGATCAAAATTCGCTACCATAACGCACTTACTGCATCCCGAATTTCTTTTCTTACAAACATATGCATTATATTTCGATGGAATATGCAAAAATTCAATAACATAAGGCGTGCTTGATTAAAAAAAGCCTCGACGCAGCAAGTGCGTTATGGTAGTGAATTTTCATAGAAATGATTTGGCACAAAATATTTTATTATAACTTTTTTTTCTTGTAACATCGAAATCTAAATTTTGGTGTATCGTTTACTTTTTATATCGTAAACCTACCTACCAAATTTGGTTATCATAGATTTTTTATTTTTTTAAATAAAAATTGTTTTCAAATGAAAACTCAAAATTTATTCGGAAAAACTCGTCCGATTTTTTTGATTAACGAACTTGTCAAAGCCATTTACAAAGGGAAGGTACACGCCAAATTTTATCAAAATCAGCCCATTATTTTTTGAGTTATCGGTGTGATACATATATATATATATATATATATATATATATATATATATATATATATATATATATATATATATATATATATATATATATATATATATATATATATATATATATATATATATATATATATATATTAAGAAAATAAAATTTCGTTTTTAGAAAGGGTATACACTTAATTCTTTTCTGTTTGACTTTTTAAACAATATTTTATTATTATGTCTAGTGGGCTTAGTTTTTAATACATATAAAAGTTAAATGGTGTAAATGTAGATTTTACGACTTTACACCACAATATTCGTGTAATATTTCCAGTTCCCCAAAGTTAATAATGAGTATACATCATCTAAATGGCAGAATTATACAATGATTCTCTTGAGATGATTACTTCTGGTGCAAGCTTATCCATTAGCCATTATATGGTAAGTGCTTATCTTCTGGAATATCTATTAAAATTTAATCATTCTAATTTGGTTCTTAAATAACGTATTGTTTTAGTCTCATTTAATTTATTCAATACTCACTGGAAATACAACATGACACCTTTTCTTGTCTATTAGCATAGCACATAGCACTCCACTACATTTAAAGTATTAATCATGGAATTGTGGATTAGAGTCACATTTAGGTTGCGTTTGCTTTGGACGACAGGCAAAAAAATGTGTTTTATACGTAAATTTATAAAATATGCTTATAGTTTGTAACCAATGACTTCATTCCCAGTTACAGCTTGTTACGATTTGGATTATTTAAAGTTTTATGCCATAAATTTGCCCGCGACTTTGCCAGTGCGGAGATTGGTTTTTTGAACGGAAAAAAAGTACCATATTTTCACATACAAAACTTGTTAACTGTATTAACTTGCACACGCTGGGATTAAGTATCCGAAAATACTGGTTGTGTGAAGTTTCAGTCGAGTAAATACAACTAAAAAATGTGTCCCGTAGAAATTTTACCCCTCCTTGCCCGTTAGAGGTTGAATTTTGGAAAAGGCATTTACTCTGGTGTGGATATCCGACAAAAGATATTGATTTTTTCCATATAAACTTTTGCATCTTCTTCCCTCCTAATTTCAAAGAGTATTTTGTATGAACTATAGAGTACTAATGCTAAGTTTTAAGTAATTCCGACAAAAGTATTTTCCCCATTTACAGTTTTACACCCTCTATCACCTTAAGGAAGACGTTAACATATATGTCTCATCATGTTATTGTAGAGAATTTCTCAAAACTTTCAAAGAAACCTGAGCAAAATGTTTTTTCCTTAGAAAATTTTACACCCCTTTTTAACTCTTCAATTAAAAAAATGCTGAAATACGTGTTTTAGTTTTATATTAAAGAATTCATGCCAATTTTCAAGTAAATCCGACAAAAAAGTATTTTCGAGACAAATTTTACACCCTCTTTTCATAGCTTTCCAAGCGATCGGAAGTGGAAAACCATCATTTCTCTTATTTAAACAATCGGGACGTTTTTTAATTACGAAATATATTTTGTGTCCTGTGTGATATAATGCATGGCCATTGGGAATGAGGGATCGGATTTTTCAACTGCGAGGGTATGTTCATATATTCTATGCCGTAAACGTCTATTCGCTTGTCCTGCATGAGTTCCGGAACAGTCGGAACAAGGAATTCCGTAAACTCAGTGGGATTATTTTGCAATCGTACCCTCTGGATTTTTATTAGAATAAGTTGTAGGATGATGCCTGGAGAAGAAAACGAAAACGATCACTAACAGCTCCAGACATCAAAAAAGAAGTAATCCGCCGCGAAAAATCGTAGACTCATCCCTAGAAAATGCGGTCCCCCGAAAAACCTAGTCAGAAGATTTTCTTACATTGTGTACCGAAAACCAACCCAATTGTCACCTTAACGCCGAATCTCACCATCATCCATTGCAGCTCATCCCTCTAGCAGGGGTGATTTTTACCCCTGAAATTTTAAACGTAAAGGGGTATTGGGTTACATCTCTTTTAAAAGTCAATTAAAGCTTTTTTTTTGAAAATTATAAGTTTTTTTAAGCAGTTAAGTAGTTTGAGAAAACGCACCTCAAAATTTTGCCTGCCATATAAAACACACAAGTTACTTACTTTGTTTTTTATTACCTTAAGAGTATACTAATGTATGAAATGTTCAAAATGTTGACTTCCATGCAATAATACAGGTTTTGTTCAAAACGGTTTCGAACGTTGGGAAGCGTTTCTGGTGAAATTTGTTGACATTCGGTGATGATGAGTTCGCATAACTCATCTACGCATTTTGGCAGTGCAGTGTATATCTTATTTCTTAGGGGGTCCAACAAAAAAGTCTGAAGGTTTTACATCTGCCGAACTCGCAGGTCATTCTAGTGCTCCTCTTCGCCCACTCGATCTTCCAGAAAATGTTTGGTCCAGAGAACGACGAACAGCAACAGTATGGTGTGGGAATGCTTGCTGAAATATTAATCCATTTTCATTGTAACGGTCAATTGGTCACAACAAACTTATGCTAGTGCTGGACCAACGACATCTTCCAATAACTGTAAATATATTTCTCCTTTTTCATTTTATGACAGGAAAAAGGACCGACAATACAATCGCCATAAATTCTACCCCACACATTTAATTTTTCAGGACTTTGACTATGAGCTTCATGGAATGTGTGAATTTTTCCAGCCCAATAGCGACAGTTGTGAGACCAATAACGCCGTTCACAAAAAACGTACACTCATCCGAAAAAGATATATTGAAAAGAAAAATTTGATTATTGTTAATTCGTTCACAAAATTGCCATCGCCTGTCAAATCCACCTTCGTTTATTTATTTCACTAGATTGAATTTATACGGATGTTATTTATATATTTCTTAAGTTCTTTGAACGCTACGGCGGGTTAGGTTAAAAATTGTTGATAATTTCCTAGTACTTAAAGTAGGATCCAGATTAGTTTGAATCAAAATAGCAAGTTCCATTGTTTCATTTCCCACTATCCAACGTACCTTCGATTGACTTGGATATTCGGATTTTGCACATTAAATGATTCTGCTGTTTAATTGGCGTCTTTACTCTTTCGTAATAAAGTACAATAATTAATAATCTTTCCGCAAAGGAATAGGCCATTTTCCAAAACACAGACCATTAACTAACAACAACAACAACAATCAATTTGTTTTTGACAAATTGTCAATTTGACTTTATTTTTACCGCTTGTTTTATTTCGTAATTCTGGGAATCTAGATATACCACTCTTGAGTTTTGAAAACGTAGACAGCTCAATTCTAAGTTTAACAACATTTTAAAATGCGTTTTCTCAAAAACTACAAAATGGATTTTTTAAAACTGATACTGATATATATATATATATATATATATATATATATATATATATATATATATATATATATATATATATATGGACGGTGTCCCACGTAGACTTTCCCTTAGCCCTTTCTAGAGTACGGCTCACAATTTGAAAATTCACGCACGTGGGTTCCTCAAAATTTCCGGATCTAGATTGCTCGTCAAATTTTATGGTAGGTTTCACTAACATGTTATGTCATTTTTCTCAACCGGTTTAGAGATATATGACTTTTTTTAAACATTTCTTAAAAAACATTGTCACATTTTCACACCTGTATCTCTCATACTTTTCAACCTGAAGAGTTCAAATTTTAAAGTGCAAATTATAAAATGCCACAAAATATTTGGAATTTACTAAAGCTAGTACAAGTTAGACAGAGTGTCGGAAATAGACCGGTCAATCGTGACAACTTTAAAACCTAATAACTATCTGATTTTAAATAGAACACCCTATATTTTATAACGTTAGTTCATGTACTTTTTATTGTTCTTTAGATTGCTTTCAGCATTCGCTATACCTAAGTCTTACAGATTTGAAGATATTTAAACATTATTTGCGATAGGAAATAATTATTAGTCAGTTTATCAGGTTGCCTAGGAGATGAAAATTTTAAACGTCATCTTCCGACATAAGTAAAATATGCGACGACTTTTGAATATAACTTTTAATAACGAGGAGTACAATCGAATTATTCACAGAGGATGTCGTGTGGTTGCAAAGAGATTTCCACATAAACACCGATCAATTCGTTGCATGATCAGAATACTACTAAAAAATTTCTAAGAATGAAGTGTTTCGCCCAAAATTTCATAAGCATTATTAGGGAACAAAGATATTTGTGTGTAATAAATTCACAATAAATGTTCGAAATTTGCACTGTTCACTTCGAGGCACTTGATGGCTCATTTAATGATGGTACCATTGGCTCGAGAAAGGCAATCTTGCTCCATTGGGTTGAAGGCCTCTCATACTCTAGCTATCATATCTTCTTTTGTAGTAGGTGGTTCGTGGTAAACTTTGTTCTTAATGCACGCCCAGATACTAACATCTAGTGAAATCAAGGCTGGTGAGCAGGCCGGCCAACGATGAGGACCACCGCTATCTATCCATTTGTCTTCAAATGTTTCCTGGAGTAGGTCGCTTACTATCTGTGAGTTGTGTGGTGAAGCTCCATCTTGTTGATAACAAACTTCTACAGCTTCGTGTTCATGCAAGGAGTTAGGCGCTGGTATTATTACTTGCTGCAGAATGCGACAATATCTAGGACCTGTGAATACTTCACGTTTAGAATTCGGTCTTACCTTGTTTTAATCTTACCATTATTACTGGTATGAATAAAAGGGTCATATTTTCAAATGTAGTTTCAGTGAGTTTAATAAATATTTTTATAACATAATGTACTAATACGCAAATGAAATTCAGTATTGCTTAATATTATTGGTACCATCCTGTTATGTTCTCATCATAAATGCTAGGGGCAAAAATTCGATTGTATTTTACTGCGCAAAATACATTGAAACTCCAACAGTCCTATAAATTTCGTTCTCTAGTAATGTGAGGATTTTTGTCCGACCAATAGTCACTGTTGTGACGATTGAACATGCCCCTCTTTGAAAATGTTGACTCATCTCCTTGAGTTTTCAAAAGATACCATTCGCAGATTTTTACACGCCGGGAAAAATCCCCAGGTTCCAAGTGGTGTATTAAAGTGAACGAAAATTGTGGTCATTTGTTAATTTTTAGAATTCTGTGAATAGTTCCTCTTGAAAGATGCAAATTTCTACTACAGTCTCTGATTGACCCATGCGGATAAGCAGTAAAAAATGCCAAAACATTTTTTGCATCTCTTCATTGTCCAATAATGGTTTATTTTTATTACCTTCTGAACGAAACGTTCCGTTCTCAGAACAAATTTTCAATAGTCTTCTGATAATGTCAGGAGTTGGTCTATGTATATCTGGAAATCTTTCTGCAAACACACTACATGTTTTGCTAACAATTCGATTACACTCCCCGTTAATAATAATTAAATTATGAAAGTCATCGTTTGAGTAATTGAAGTGTGCCATTATTGTGGAAAATACTGTCTTTTAGTAAATTTTTATTTTAAAAAATCACTAATAGAGAGGTATCGATGGTAAGACTTTGAGACTAATGAAATTTACTATATATGTTGCCTTGGGAGAGATCTTACTACTTACTAAAATTCAACTTTCTATGTTTATAGAAAATTGAGTTATTCAAATTTTAAATTTTCTGTAGAAAAATTTTTTTCACCGAAAATTACAAAGTTATTTTAATAAAATTTGGAAAATATCTTGCGTTAGGAAAGACCTTACTACAAACGAAAATTTAACTCTCTAAGTTTATTGAAAATTGAGTTATTCAAATTTGAAGCATTTAATAAAAATTCACTACCATAACGCACTTGCTGCGTCCCGAGATTTTTTATTAGAATAAAATTGACAAAAGTACTTTACACTACAACAATTAAGTTTACTGTCGGAAGATGACGTTTAAAATTTTCATCTCCTAGGCAACCTGATAAACTGACTGATAATTATTTCTTATCGCAAATACTGTTTAAATATCTTCAAATCGGTGAGACTTGGGTATAGGAAATGCTGATACCAATCGAAAGAATAATAAAAAGTACATGAACTGACGTTATAAAATATAGGATATTCTATTTGAAATAAGAGAGTTATTAGGTTTTAAATTTGTCTCGATTGACCGGTCTATTTCGGACACTCTGTCTAACTTGTACTAGCTTTAGTAAATTTAAAATATTTTATTGTATTTCAGAGTTTGCATTTTAAAATTTCAACTCTTCAGGTTGAAAAATAAAACAGATACAGGTGTGTAAATGCGACAATGTTTTTTAAGCAATTGTTAAAAAAAAGTCAAATATCTCGAAAATAGTTGAGAAAAATGACAGAATATGTTAGTAAAACCTACCATAAAATTGTACGATCAATCTACATCTGTAATAAAAAATACCCTTTTCTATTTGAAATAAGAAAGTTGACGTCCACTTCCGCTATAACCGGAAGTCCCATACTAACGTCAATATCTTCAGTGAACTGGAAATTTCGAGAAACCCATGTGCGTGAATTTTAAGGATTCAATTGTGAGCCGTACTCCAGAAACGGCTAAAGGAAAGTCTATGTGGGACACGCAGAAATGTTCAAAATGTTGACTTCCATGCAATAATACAGGTTTTGTTCAAAACGGTTTCGAACGTTGAGAAGCGTTTCTGGTGAAATTTGTTGACATTCGGTGATGATGAGTTGGCATAACTCATCTACGCATTTTGGCAGTGCAGTGTAACTCTTATTTCTTAGGTGGTCCAACAAAAAAGTCTAAAGGTTTTACATCTGCCGAACTCGCAGGTCATTCTAGTGCTCCTCTTCGCCCACTCGATCTTCCAGAAAATGTTTGATCCAGAGAACGACGAACAGCAACGGTATAGTGTGGGAATGTTTGCTAAAATATTAATTCATTTTCATTGTACCGGTCACAACAAACTTATGCTAGTGCTGGATCAACGACATCTTCCAATAACTGTAAATATATTTCTCCTTTTTCATTTTACGACAGGAAAAAGGACCGACAATACAATCGCCATAAACTCTGCCCCACACATTTAATTTTTCAGGACTTTGACTATGAGCTTCATGGAATGTGGGAATTTTTCCAGCCCAATAGCGACAGTTTTGAGACGAATAACGCCGTTCACAAAAAACGTACACTCATCCGAAAAACATATATTGAAAAAAAAATTGGATTATTGTTAATTCGTTGACCCATATCCTTACAAAATAGCCATCGCCTGTCAAATCCATCTTCGTTTATTTTTTTTCTCCAGATTGAGTTTATACGGGTGTTATTTATATATTTCTTAAGTTCTTTGAATGCTACGGCGGGAGAGGTTAGAAATTGTTGATAATTTCCTAGTACTTAAAGTGGAATACAGATTAGTTTGCATCAAAATAGCAAGTTCCATTGTTTCATTTCCCACTATCCAACGTACCTTCGATTGACTTGGATATTCGGATTTTGCACATTAAATGCTTCTGCTGTTTAATTGGCGCCTTTACCCTTTCGTAATAAAGTACAATAATTAATAATCTTCCGCAATAGAATAAACAATTTTCCAAAACACAGACCATTAACTAACAAAGCAACAATCAATTTGTTTTTGACAATTTGTCAATTTGACTTTATTTACCGCTTGTTTTGTTTCGTAATTCTGGGAACCTAGATACACCAGTCTTGAGTTTTGAAAACGTAGACAGCTCAATTCTAAGTTTAACAACATTTTAAAATACGTTTTCTCAAAAAATCCAAAACGGATTTTTAAAAACTGATATGTATATATATATATATATATATATATATATATATATATATATATATATATATATATATATATATATATGTGCAGGGTGTCCCACGTAGACTTTCCATTAGCCCTTTCTGGAGTACGGCTCACAATTGAATTCTGAAAATTCACGCACGTGGGTTCCTAAAAATTTCCAGATTCTGAAAATATCGACGTTAGTATGGGACTTCCGATTACACCGGAAGTAGGCGTCCACTTTCTTATTTAAAATGGAAGATGGTGCTTTTTACTCCGGATCTAGATTGCTCGTCAAATTTTATGGTAGGTTTATGTTATGTGATTTTTCTCAACCGTTTTCGAGATATCTGACTTTTTTTAAACATTTCTTTAAAAACATTGTCACATTTACACACCTGTATCTCTCTTATTTTTCAACCTGAAGAGTTCAAATTTTAAAGTGCAAATTATAAAATACCACAATATATTTGGAATTTACTAAAGCTAGTAGAAGTTAGACAGAGTGTCGGAAATAGACCGGTCAATCGTGACAACTTTAAAACCTAATAACTCTCTTATTTTAAATAGAACACCCTATATTTTATAACGTTAGTTCATGTACTTTTTATTGTTCTTTCGATTGCTTTCAACATTCCCTTATACCTAAGTCCTACCGATTTGAAGATATTTAAACATTATTTGTGATAAGAAATAAATATTATCAGGTTGCCTAGGAGATGAAAATTTTAAACGTCATCTTCCGACATAAGTAAAATATGCGACACCATTTGAATATAGCTTTTAATAACGAGGAGTATAATCGAATTATTAACAGAAGATGTCGTGTGGTTGCAAAGAGATTTCCACATAAACACCGATCAATTCGTTGCATGCTCAGAATACTACTAAAAAATTTATAAGAATGGAGTGTTTCGTCCAAAATTTGATAAGGGTAAAGCATTATTAGGGAACAAAGAGATTTGTGTGTAATAAATTCACAATAAATGTTAGAAATTTGCACTGTTTACTTCGAGGCATTTGATGGCTCTTTTAAATGGCTCGAGAAAGGCAATCTTGCTCCACTGGGTTGAAGGCCTCTCATACTCTAGCTATCATATCTTATTTTGTAGTAGGTGGTTCCTGGTAAACTTTGTTCCTAATGCACGCCCAGATACTAACATCTAGTGGAGTCAAGTCTGGTGAGCAGGCCGGCCAACGATGAGGACCTCCGTTAGCTATCCATTTGTCTTCAAATGTTTCCTGGAGTAGGTCGCTTACTATCTGTGAGTTGTGTGGTGGAGCTCCATCTTGTTGATACCAATCTTCTGCAGCTTCGTGTTCATGCAAGGAGTTCAGCGCTGGCATTGTTACTTGCTGCAGAATGCGACAATATCCAGGACCTGTGAATACTGCGCGTTTAGAATTCGGTCTTACCTTTTTAGTGAATTTTCATTAAGAAAATTCACTAATAGAGAGGTATCGATGGTGAGACTTTTGGAAAATTTCTTCAAATGAGCGCGAATTTGGACCTCTAGAACCCATATCCAAGGTCGGTTTTGATTTTTATATGCTTATATATATATATATATATATATATATATATATATATATATATATATATATATATATATATGTATCCAACTGATAACTCAAAAAATACTTGACTGATCTTCACTAAATTTGGAGATTACCTTGATTTTGTTAATGGCTTGGATGAGTTCGAAGATGAGCACCGTAGGTTTAATTTTTTGTATAAAAAAATGTAAAGGAAATTTTTAAAACGCAATATTTTTGTTTGTTTGAAGTACTGCAGTGATTCAAATGAAAATTTGCACATATAAAGGAGATGTCAAAATAAAGTTGGTAACCAAATTTCAACTTAAATGGTCCACGAGGAAAGAAGTTGTTCGAAAATGAAAAATGTGTAAGAAATAAATAATGTGTAAGAAATAAATAATCTGCGACATCAGTTTGAATTGCATAGGCATTTCGCACATTCAACGTTGACAAGGATAGTTAGAGTATTAATGTGTTTGTTATTACTTTAGACGGCTTCACAACAGTAGTTAAATATAAATAAGCAGGGTTGTCAGATATAATAAAAATTAACAAATAATAAAATTTAATTCGATTCTTAGGATGAAAACATATGAACCTAACAAAGTTTTTAATTATTAATGACATAATTCAAACAATAATTGCGGTACAATAACCAAACATTTTGAATTACCAAATCCGTATGATATTTTAAATTAAAACTGATCTGTACGTTACAACTTTTTAGTGAATTTTTATATTATATGTCAATGCAGCACTGTAGTATTGTCTACTGTCACTGTCATCTGTGTTTTTAAACGCCGTTATGGTGGAAACGTAGTATACAGGCCGTATTCTGTTTTTTGTAAATAAATAGCAAATAGAACGGTGAAATGTTTCTTTCACTACCACGAATGATTCAGGTAATCGTGATATTATATTTATTTTAGCAGAAACACCTTACAAAAATTAGCAGAATATACACAAGTGAGAACAAAATTCAAGTTGGGATCTACGTTAATTGTTTTTAAGAAAGTAACCTTAAATTTGCGAATCTCTTTTAGCAAAACAACAAAACAGAGATGAATTTATATAATTAAAGTTGAAAGATGTTTACTATATATAAAAGGTATGTATTCCTATTTTTTATGTTATCATTTTAGAGGTAATCTTATATACTTTGAAGTATTTACCCAAGGTGAAATAATTTAGCACATGTCCAAAGCCTAAGATTTTTTCTGTTGTGTTTTGTGAGCTTGAATTAGTTTTTGTTATAATTTATTGTCATTTATGGAGACATAAGTAGAACTTACTTTAAAAATTATTTCCTTTTTTAGCAATGGTAGTTTCCACAAAATCAGCAGTAGTGAGTTTTCTTAAAGATGAGAAAGAGTAAGAGGGTCACGCAAGAGGTATAACCTATGACCTTTGATGCTACAGTGGCATCTTTCTAATTAAAATATGTAGTATGGAGTATTGAAAACAGGAAGTGTACTGTCCAGGTAATATTTTTTTAAATAGTGTCAAACTTGTAATTTCCCTTAAGCTAATGCCCACTGAGCAAGGTAATATTGCATTAACATTGCAGAATCTTTTCCAAAGCAAGTGTAAGTTTGATAGATAACTTGCAGAAAGCCTCCTGCAAGTTTGTTGCAAATGGCAAATCTTCCCCCCAGTGACTTTACATATGTAAGTGTTTCTTTTGTAACTTTACTGCAAGTTTACTGTAGTGAGCTGTTACAAACTTTCTTTATACTTACACATGTTACTTTACAGCAAGCTTCAATTTTAAAAGGGCCTGGCAAAGTTGTAAAATTTAAACTTACATTTGCAACTTATCTGCAATTGTATATATTATATATACAGTGCAAGTTTGTAACCTGGGATAATTCCAATTAATCTACTTCAACTTTTTTTTTCAAAAATGCTCGGAGTCTGATAATCTTCTCAGTTACAATCTTTTCAAAAATGTATTATACAATTTGTATCAAATGCCATTGATAATTTTTGTAAATGACAACCTTAGATTTTTGATGACTATTTTAAAGTACACATCAAGCGATACAAAACCACCAACTTTCAAATTTTTATTATAAATCTTGAGTTGAAAGCACGAAAAAAATTGTGCAGTTATCAATGAATAAAAATTTTAAATCTGCTGGTTTTCTACAACTTCACATGTAAGAACTTTAAAAATAGTCAACAAAAACGTAAGGTTGGTTTAAAGAAATTATCGATGAAGTCATTTTTCAAATATGGTATATACTGTATAGCTTTTTTAAAAGACTGCTACTCGAAATAGTAACCAATGTGTCCAAGCATTTTTGAAAAAAGAAACTGTATTTGATTAACTGAATTTATTTCAAGTTACAAACTAATACTGAATATAGGTATATAGGTGTATTCATACATAATATAAAATTTCTTGTAAAACTGTAAAAAATGACAAGACAATGTTAATTAGAATAAAATCTTTATTACATAAAAAAATTAAAGACTTACAATTTCATTTCTGCTGATAGATAGATAGATATAGACTTTATTGACCATCAAATGTACATGGTAAGTCACTGTCTTTATAAGTACCGACTATAGTTACTAGATAGAAATAGTTAGACATATAGCGAGCGTGTCCATGTTTAGCCTAAAATGCAGTTCTAGTCAAAACTCAGCGACAAAATAGATAACTTGAACTCGTGATATCGTTATTAATTGACGGATTTCAAAAATTCCTTTTTCTAAATAAATACCAATTAATTGTTTTTGATATTGTTTTACTAAATAACTCTTTAGTCGTCTAGAAAAACGTGTGAAACACCAATAACAAAAACGAAGCCTTCTGCAGCATTACTTGTTTTGAGAGGCAAGATTTTTTTTAGCTTCTAAAATATGTGGTGACATATGTTACATAAAATAAATTCAACATATCAAATACTATTGTGAAAAAGAAATATCTAAAATGGTGCGTTCATTTCGATTTTAGAGAAAGTTTAATTAAGCAAACGTAAGAATATGCAATGGATAAATCAAGCACAGGTAAATGAATACAACTTCACTGTGAAAATAGCTTAAACATGACGACAGTCTCTGAGAGTGTTCACGCATGTCTTAACTATCCCTATCGAGTAAGTATAGTACCGTCAATGTCTAAAATGTCAGAAACATTGAGTTAAAATAAAGCAAAATTATGACTACAATGAATTACGTATATATAAAAAAAGTCTGTGGCTAGTCGAACTTGCCTTCCAAAGCTTTTGCCTAACACACAGACACACACACTACAAAGAATGAATGCAAGTAGTATGTAACACTATACACATTGGTTTAGAGCACTAATAAATTCCTTCACCTTGGTTTTTGTTTTATAACATCCACTAGTGCCTACTGTA
Organism: Tillus elongatus; assembly: GCA_964006375.1. Lineage (NCBI taxonomy): Eukaryota > Metazoa > Arthropoda > Insecta > Coleoptera > Cleridae > Tillus > Tillus elongatus. Next base: position 117,755,887 of record OZ023263.1, read on the forward strand.
ATCTTGTTAGTGGAAGCATCTTAATAACATTAGGTAGAAAATTGAGGAATTTGATTCCCAAGTAATCAAACATCTGCTTTGTTTTCTCCTTTTTGTGGAACTGTATTTTTAATTCATGCCTGTACCTGGTATTGATGTTGCGAACTTCATCATTCACTGGATATTTTGAATACATATACTGAAGAAGGATATAGCTGGAAGTGTACCTAAGTATCCCATTGGCCTCGAACACATCAGGGCAGCTTTTTCTTGGACCTACGCACACAATGTCCTTATTGCTCTTTTTTGCATGATAAACACATGTTCCGCTGCTGACGAGTTAACCCATATGAATGTTCCATAGCATAGAATACTGCGACAAGTGTAAAATAAGCAATCCTGGCAGCTTGATGGGTACTGCTCCACTGTTATTATGATTCCAATTGCTATGTATAAGCCACATGCTTCCATAGGTCAATCATATTTAACGTTTTAAAATGAATTGGTCTGACCAGGTATGACATCTCCAGGCTGCTTCTAAGGACATAACAAAATTCATGTAAATAATATAATATTTCATAAAAAGAAACAAAAATATAAATGCAGCCATTTTATAATAATTCACCAATAGCGACATACCAAAATAATTATGCTACAGAAAAGAAAATAATGAATTCACACATGTATTTAATATATAGCTGTTTTAGGGATTCTTACCTGAAATGTTTGTCGATATACTCCATGTTTCATTATCTACTCTCCAGACAACGAATTACAAAATTCAAACAATTCAGGCTACAATAAGATTGTTCAATCTTTAAAACTTCCAGGAAAATAAATAGACATAGATCAAATAACAACTTATGATGATGAAATTATAAAAAAAGTAAACAACAAACCGCCATTAATTAATGCCGGGCGCTTTGTCATTTGTCAGTCAGTTCGCTGTTGGCGTCGGTGTTGCTATGTTGCTATTGGACGACGATGACATAGGATCGAACATACCCGAAAACGGAGGGAATTCAAATGTTTACAATTTGAAACAAACTTTCAGAAATATTACAATTGTAACTTTACGTCAGCTTACAAATGGAGAAAAACCAAACTAATACTGAATATAGGTATATAGGTGTATTCATACATAATATAAAATTTCTTGTAAAACTGTAAAAAATGACAAGACAATGTTAATTAGAATAAAATCTTTATTACATAAAAAAATTAAAGACTTACAATTTCATTTCTGCTGATAGATAGATAGATATAGACTTTATTGACCATCAAATGTACATGGTAAGTCACTGTCTTTATAAGTACCGACTATAGTTACTAGATAGAAATAGTTAGACATATAGCGAGCGTGTCCATGTTTAGCCTAAAATGCAGTTCTAGTCAAAACTTACAGCTTACAAATGGAGAAAAACCACAACACGGCAAACTAGATATTATTTTTGAAAGTTACGTTAAAGTTTCATTTGTAAGTTTGCATTGGTTTTTTGCCTGCAAACATTTAGAAATGTTGCAAACTTAACTTGCCTAATGGTAAATTATCTAACGTTGCGGTAAACATTTGTAAGTTACCATGCTTAGTGGGTGTCATTGATTAATTTTGTTACATTATCAGAAAGCTTTTCCATACTGATTACAAAGTATAAGCAGACAAGGTTTCTATCCTGTCTGATTCAATGAGATAGGATTCTATATGATTAGCTAGACTGGTTATTATAATAGGTGCTCCTTTAAATTGTTAAATTTTATAATTATAATTATGGAAAGCAATCTTAATGCTGGTCACGCTACACTTAGATTGTATTATATACTTAGATTTTAACACTATGCCGAAGTTCTTCCGTTGTGATGCTATATGTACTACTGGTGCATAAACCTCTTGGATAATTTGTGGACCAATTGTATTATTGGTGATATCTTGTAATATTATATTTAGTAGAATGTAAAAATTGCTGGTAGGTATATAAAAGTGGACAAATAAAATATGGCAGTGGTATCTAAATGAATCAAGTAACATGACAAGTGGGCATCGCTGGTGACTCAGTTTCGTCAAGCTGTGCATGCTGAAATAAGAGAGTAGTCGAAGTGGATAAGGAATAGTGTTTATTTTTCATATATGTGGAAAAAAAAGTTAAAACAAGAAAAAATTGCCATTGTCATGAAGAAATGTTCTATTATACAAACATAGCGCATGAGCATATGTACACTCCTTACAAAAAGTGGAAGCCAGTTTAGCCTTTTGTGATGCTATCTCTGATTTTTTGTGACTTATACTGCTTGTTTTATTCTCCATTCAGCCCCATAAAAATATGGCTGTCGTCAGAACATTCTAAGTTGGCTATGAAAACTTAATGATCTAGTATGCCCAGAAAATTATTGAAACTGGTAGTAAATAACTTGTGACGACTTATGTAAAGCGGAGAGATATCATATCATTCGCTTAACTAATATGTCTGGTTGAACTTTCTCTAGAATTTGTTGAACCTCGACATTCTGGCTTGGAGCCATTTGTCATTTTCAAGAGGTTGAGTAAAATATGAATGGAATAGAACTCTTTAGGCCTTAATCTGCCTAATCTTTAGAGTGGTGGTTAGGTGTAGGTTGGGTTGTAGTTCAATTATGGAGTCGTAATCTTCCTACTCTCGAAATCTCACCGGATATCATCTCTAAAGCCTTGGTGTATTCAACCATAGACTTGAAAGAGATCAAACTGTCCTTTGGTGGTTCTGTATTGTCTATAGTGGGGTTTTCATCTGAATCCTTATTGGGGCTATTGGTTGGGTAGGTGAGGTTTATTATATACCTCACATATAGAATGTTATATGTAGAATCTAGAATTTTTTATGCATCTAATTTTTTTATAATTGGTTTGCAGATTATCAACCATACCAGAAACGCCTCATGGACATGAATGAAGATTTAAAGGGAAGGTTTGTCCATCATAGACATAAAATATCAAATTTAGGATCGTCTGTCTGGTGATGTGAAAACTTTGTACATATTTACAGATGAGTTAAATAGTATAATTGTTGTACTCTTAGTCCTAAAATGACAATCCCAAAAACAGGATTTCATAGAAATCGCAGCTAATTTAATTTGCATTTGTAATTTAAAACCACCAAATATCACCACTTTATATACTTGTATCAAAATTATATGTAAAGCGTGGGCCAAACTCGATGGAGTATTAGAAGTATATAGTGATTCAAAATTGATAGAAATGTGAATTTAGGTTATGTTCTTAAGTGGTTATGGTCTTCATTTTGAAACTATTTATGACATGGCGGCGTCGTCCCATAACATTATTTTTTCAAATGAAAAAAATGTCTGTATTGTGACACTCTTATGTTTGCAGTAATGTTTTTAAAGTATATATATATATATATATATATATATATATATATATATATATATATATATATATATATATATATATATATATATATATATATATATATATATATATAATATATATATATATATATATATATATATATATATATATATATATATATATATGTGTGTGTGTGTGTGTTTATATATCTGTTAACCTATCTCAAGACGTTAAGAAAATAAAAGTTATTAGTTAGGAAAGTTCGCAACCTCCATTCATTAACAACAACAAAAGAGTCTTTCCATAACCAGCATAGATAGAGGTTTGAGTTTTTTGTTGCTCTTTGCTAATAGGTTGATATAGTCATGAAAATCCAATTATTGCATATAGGCTGTCTACAATAAAAATGGTCTTTAGGTAGAACATATAATGGCAGGTAATGTGAGATTTTCAAATCGAACAGCCTGTATTATATAGGAATAGCAAGATCAATTGATTTTCTTTCTTAAAGTACTATATAATGTTCTACCTATTATTAGCGGTTTTCGACTTATTAGCAAAAAACCAAAATATTGCAAGTAAAATTTCGAAACTCCGTGGAGTAATACCAATCATTGCTCAACAACCTGTCATATTATCAAATAAAGCTGAAAAAAAAATCTGGTTTATTAGTTAATATATATATATATATATATATATATATATATATATATATATATATATATATATATATATATATATATATATATATATATATATATATATATATACCGGAGGTTTCATTTGAAAAAACAAACTTGGTATCTGGTAAGGATCGATGTGTCAAAAATATCAAAATGAAGATCATGACCAGCAAGCTGCATGAAATTTGGAAGGTGATAGATATTCAGACTGGTACATATTTTACTGCTAAAAGAGTGTGGTTACATTTAAAGGGGCGGTACATTGGTGCCATTACTAATAATTTTCTAAGAAAAAAAAAATCTGTCACTGACGTTTCTTTCTTAGCAGTTATGTAGGTCATTTAGTGCTGATATTTTTTTTTATATTTTGTCGATTTTCATCTCGCTTATGAGATAAATGCAATTATTTTGTCTTATGTTGTGTATCGAATGTGTTTTGGAAAGAATGAAAAAATTAGGCTGTTATTGTCATTTATTTATCAAGGTAATAATAGGCTTGTTCAATTGAAACCCATTTTTGGTTCAGAACAAATTTATTGGCAAATATATTTACAAATAATTACTATTATTATTAAGCACATTTCCCATTGTTTCACCTACTGATGTATACCCTGCTTAAAGAATTCTTGTGGCTAATGCCCGAAAAATTCTTTTAGGGCATTTAGTACTTCTTCATCCGACTGAAAACGATTACCTTTTAACACCTTTTGCTGTAAGCCAGTTTGTATACGATACTACGGATAGATTCTATAATCACACCAACATCTTCTGAAATTGCTTTGAATGACAATAGACGATTTCCTCTAATCAGGTCTTCTACACATGCCACATTCCTGTCTGTTGATGCAGTACTCAATGCACCTAGTTGCGGCTTATCATTTATCTTCTCTCTTTCACTCTTAAATTTTTGAAACCATTCCTTGACAGTTGGATATGCAAAACATGTGTTTCCATACACTGCTTGCATTCGTGTTTGAATTTGCAATGGTTGCAAACCTTTATCACACAAAAATTGAATGACCCCACACTGATTATATTTAGATGGATTGTTAACAACAAACGCCATTTTAAAGTCACAATACTTAAAATCGCTGTTAAATACAAATAACAGGAACTCATAAGTGTGATGTTTACAAACAAAACTAACATTGCAAAACGTCATTTGAGTGATTACAACTGTTTTCACTGGCTAACCTGACCAAAGATGGGTTTTAATTGAACAAGCCTTGTAATAGATGCTGTATATGCTGTTAAAATGCACTTTTCAATTATACCTTGGGTGAATTAGCTAATTTGTTATTACATTGTGGTGAAGCGAAACAAAATAGAAAAGAAGCAGTGAGAATTTATTATGACAGGTTTTCCCGGATGAATAGCACGCAGCAGAAATATTTTTGAACATATCTGCAGATGTTTTAGGGAAATAGATGCCTTGAAAGCTGTAAAATCTAATTCTATATGCAAAAGATACCAATGACCTCCTCAAATTGAAGAGTCAGTTCTCAATGCAGTGGAAGGTAACCCCACTACAATTGTCAGAATCGTTTCTAACGAGAAAGTATTGCAAATTAAATCACTACATCCAAATAGCTGTGATAATCTACTCTTGTTAGAAATACTATCTCATGAAATGATTTCAGGATTCATGACTTGAACAAAAAGAAAATATTCGTATTCCTCTACCGATAAACTTCTGAAAGGTTATATTACTCGACTTTTAACAAAAAAAATTAAATTGTCATAAAATCACCCCCCATTGATCCCCTACCCCCTGAAGTGACCCAACCCAAAGACAATATGAAGTGTTCCTTTGCCAAAGACAAAACAAATCCCATTCCAGAATCAAGTTGTGTACGTTTTCAGATGTTTTGTCTTTTTTTTTCTTAAAAAAATTTAAATTTTTGGCATCAATATTCCACCCTTACACATTTAACCCCAAATTTGATTTCAGCATAGAATACCAGATGTTTGATGAAATTCAAAGTTTTGTAATAAACAAACAAACATAATATTACTGAAGGTTTAAAAAAACATTCAATTTTCTCAAAATCAATTATCACCTATCCCCTGGAGCAATTTTAAAATAATCTGAACCGTTCGTTACAGACCAAAAAAAATTGTTTCCAAATCATGCTTTTTATATTTGTGTATGGGACAGTATTAGTTATTTGGACAATCAAAATAAATGGAAACTTTGAAACTACAAAAGTTTTTGACGTACCTGCATAAACTCCAAGCAACACAATGCACAAATTGTAACAAAAATGGACTGTGCACTTCTGGAACCTCAGGCACAAGATTCCAATTTTTATTGACAATTGAGATTGCTTTGAATGTGTTTTAAGTAAGGTAGCGAAAGATCATCAAACAACAATGAGTGGGCCTCGTACATACTACGCAAATCCGTTTATTAGTGTATAGACTTTTATAAGCAACGTTCAGTCGCGAGGACTCAATAATTTACTCGAGTGTCACAATGAGTTCAAGAAGAGATATGTACGGTGTTACATTGGACTGCTAGGAAATCAACATGTGTAACAATTCCTTGAAACGCCAACCAGAGAAACCTTAAGCTTCAACATATAAAAACATTTTATCGTCTGTATTTTTAAACAAACCAAAATTTTTTGTAGAAAACAATTAATTATAAATTAAAATAGTTCATTTGTCCATCTCAAATCACTATCAGAATTGATTTAATTAAAAACGTTTAAATTAAAACCAACTAGGCGTATTGTTTTGCCTCTTTTTTTTGTTGAAGAATTATATTTCATGTGATTTTAAATTTACTAAACTGTTGGAATTGTGATACATAGTCTTCTTTAATTAGTCGATAGTAGATAACACTAGTACTAAATTCACTTTCAAATGTATATTAAAACTATTAATATGACCTATATATTATATTGATTTTACATGACAGCTCTTTCCCAACGATGTGTCTTTTTTAGATAATTTATCCATATCGGAGGATAACAGATGCCACGTAATTATAATAATAAAATGTAAATCTTACACCTGTTAGTAAATATATTATTTTACACGATTTTCATTAACAGCCTTTGATTGTATTGTCACAATAAGCGAATTTTGTCCCTTACTTAAATATACCTTGTATTCCACTTTTAAAATTGTATTAAACTTCCTTTCTTTTAACTTATTGTTTATTATCTGTGAGAACTATTAGGGAATTTCCTACATCCAACACTTTTAGATAAATCAACTGCTGATAAATATAATTTGACATCACTAATGCACGTCGACACTACTCTTTCCCTTTGCATTCCTTGTCTTTACTAAGTTATTTACATGTGAACTTCTTCATGATCTGTTACTATAAGTTAAAAAACATTTAAAGGAGGTACGACTGCAAAATCTGAAAAAGGCAGCTGTTAGAGATCCGACTAAGCTATTTTTTCGCTTTTCCACTCATATTTACAGTTCGTTTTCCTCGCCCTACACCCTTATTAACTCCTGGTCCTGTAACTTTTTTAGAGGTTGTTTATAAGAAATGTTTGTTGTGGGTTATGCACCTAGGAGAATCCTAAGCATGTTTCGGAAAACAATTCTCAAAACCCTCCATGAGGTAAACTGCTAATTTACCAACTTTATTTTATATATATATATATATATATATATATATATATATATATATATATATATATATATATATATATATATATATATATATATATATATATATATTTCATTTTGTGCTGTTTAGAAAATTAAATTCCTGATTGTCATTTATTTTATTTATTTTATTAAATTAACCCACTATAAAGATTCATCTAGAGATATTGTATTTTATTTGTCCCTTTGGTAGTACCTTTCTTTTCATAAATCAAACATCTTAATCTTATGAAAATTCACTACCATAACGCACTTGCTGCGTCCCGAGTTTTTTAATCTTAGCATTGTTACTGGTATGAATAAAAGGGTCATATTTTCAAATGTAGTTTCAGTGAGTTTAATAAATATTTTTATAACATAATGTACTAATACGCAAATGAAATTTAGTATTGCTTAATATTATTGGTACCAACCTGTTAAGTTCTCATCATAAATGTTAAGGACAAAAATTCGATTGTATTTTACTGCGCAAAATACATTGAAACTCCAACAGCCCTGGAAATTTCGTTCTCTAGTAATGTGAGGATTTTTGTCCGACCAATAGTGACTGTTGTGACGATTGAACATGCCCCTCTTTAAAAATTTCGACTCATCGCACTATATATTTTTTCGTGAGAAATTTTCCTCTTCTTGAGTTTTCAAAAGATATCGTTCGCAGAATTTTACACACCGGCAAAAATCCCCAGGTTCTAAATGGTGTACTAAAGTCAAAGAGGTTGTAAGGGATAGAGGTAACAAAGGTGCAGTTTTGCAATACAAGAAGCCTGTACACTTTTCCTAACTGGGCGGAGTTCGGTGACTTGAGTGGGAGAAACGTCAGGGACGTATTTAGGAATTTTTAGTTTGGTTAGAAATAAAACTGAAATTATTCAATCATTGAAATGTAATGCTTATTCATGAATTTCTTAAGCTTTTGTATAAATAGGTAACCTAAAAAGGTTCGGAACGCAGCAAGTGCGTTATGATAGTGAATTTTCATAACAATATTAAATAATATATTTATATAAGCTGTAAGATTTAGCCTTATATTAAAAGTTATGAAAATTAATTAATTTAATTAGGAACAGTAAAACAAGGTAAAGAAGGACAAGCAAAAACATGATCTATGACATATATTTATAGAGTAATTTGGATACAAAACTCAAACAAAGCAATTGATAAACAGGAAATATACTCTAGAAAAATAAACTAGAAAGCTGGAAAAAAAATCCTTTGGTTGATGCATTGAGGGTGATTGTGTGCATGCAGGAGAAGAACCCCAGGAGGAAGAGGGTTTCTGCTCCTCACCCAAAAATTCGGGGGGTTCTCCTTCCCCTTGTGCATGCATACAACTACCTTCAAAGCATAAAGCACAAGAAAAATTTCTTGTGAGCAACCCCCAAGAAGGTTGCTGGACCTGGGCGAATATGGGGTAGACAGGGTTTAAAGGAGGTATTGCTGTAAAATGTGAAAAACGCATGTTTTCAAAGTCCCTTAATTTTCTTGGGGGTTGTTTGCCAGAAAATTTGCCTTGTGGGCGAGGAAGGTTTTAAGCATGTTGCTGGAAAAAAATATCTAAAACCCTCATGCAGTCAACTGCAAATTTACCGAAATTACATTCTACTTCGTCGCCTATAATGTCTTTTTCAGATAATGTAGAATACAGAGCTAAATTAAATAGGTTCACTTGCATTTTCATTTTTTTTTATATTACATTTATACGCACAATATGCGTATAATTAAGGGAACCCTTAATTAACATTGCAGCAACACAAACTTGAAAAGTGGAGAAATTATTTACAGTATGTTAACAGTTATAAACTTGATTTCATCATGTTACAGTAGTATTCTGATAATAAAAAATTACATCTAACTGTATGCACACAACAGCTGGTGTGTTACGAGATGTGATGAAACGCCAAACTGACTGTACCACAGCATTAGCATAATATTATTATGCTGCCACATTATCATATCTCTCTAGTAATGGTATCATGTCAAAAACCTACACTAGAGGCTAAATTTCCAATTTCTTCTTTGTTTATGGTGTCTGTTTCTACTGTCCTAAATTTCCAATTTGATATTGTCAATAAATAACACTACCACACAATGACAAATGACAGCTGAGCTTCAGCACATACGCAGTCTAACAAAGTTGTCGGATAGAGTAAATTATGATCGCAGGGATACCTAAGTTGAAAATCATGAGAAATGGGTAATTCGAAATTTGCAGGTATTAAACACAGTATTTTTTAACTGACTGATAAAATTAAATTTTATAAAATGTTTTCTTTATTATCAGAAGTTGTAAAAATTTCATATGTTTATACATGAAAGGTTTAACTACATGAAATTTCTGAAGATCGGGCAACCCCGGTCAGCAACATCTTGACATCTGGCAATGGTTGTGACTTCCATTATTTAGATTTTATCTACAATTTATTTAAATAGCATAACAGTACAGGTAGCTGTATTGCTCTGCCTTTGTCCAACATTGTAGATATTGCATTACAGAATTTGAAGTGATGTCGAGGATTATTTTATTATTAATTTCGAATAACTTCATTTTTCTTTGATCAAAAGACTTGAAAATTGGTACACAACCACATCTCTGTATGTTCTTTTAAGTTGTAAATTTTCGTTCCAATCACTTAAACAATTTGAAAGCTATTGCGTTTAAAAAAATATATTTAATTTTCTGTTAGGAAAAACTATGTGTTAAGATCTGATGAACGAACTCATCCAAGCCATTAGCAAAATAAGCATAATTCCAAAATTTTCTCCAAATCAGTGAAATATTTTTTGGGTTATTGGTTGGATAAATTGTTGGATGAATATATTGGATAAAGTTTTATATTCAAAAGGTTAGATAAATAATAATAGTTTTTATTTCAACAGAAGAAAATACAACATAAAGTACATTGTACTGTTTACAAATTAATGTTAACATTCCTTGTCTTTTTTAAAGAAATAGAGATTAATTTCATTGATTGCTGTTGCCCTTACTTCGTGAAACTGGTCCATACTTCATACAGACTTGGAGACTACTTCTCTGGCTTCACTGTTGGTTTTCGTTTTTGTAGGTGAAGGACGTAGCCAGCGCGTAAGCTAACTGAAGCAAGTGGCCCTTCTGAATTCTAGATGTTCTTCAACGTCTCTGTTACTGGTTTTGCTGCTTGATAGTATCCTCAGACAGAAAAAAATTGAATTAATACGAAATCATGACAATTACAAATAAAGATCTGTTGCTATTTTATGATGTTATAATCAAAAAAATCTTTAAAAGTGAAAATAAAGTAAAACAAATATGACGGATGACGCCTTTAAAATGTCTACGTGATGTATATCAATATTTAACATAAAGATAGAAGAAACCTATAACAGTAATAACTATAACAATTACAACAATAAAATAACTAAACAAACACATTAATAAAGCAGACTATACAATGAAAATATCGACACACATCATGTCTTATAACAACTTTTTGGAAAAAATAGTTAGATTTATGTTGTCTGATGTATTTAATTAGGAAGAAGAATATCTCAGAAATCCTAAATATTGTCGTGTATATGCTTTTTTACTTCTAAAGCTTAAAACAAGTCTAGTTTACACTTGTCATGACAAAACTGTTGTGGTTTTATGCCGTTATTTACTGTGGGTCTATGTTGGGTATCAATAATATGTTTTGCAAATGTAGATTTGTCAGCATGGTTATTTCTAAATGCAAAAATATGTTCTTTGTATTGGGTGTTAAAATTTCTAGAAGTTTGATCGATGTAGATTGCGTTACGTGTGCATTTCACAAATTTTGAATACCTATACAAATACAAAAGTAGCTTTTAAATCTTAGAACATGACGCTTGATTTATTAGATTATTTCAAATAATTGATTGGAAGTATTATCACAGATGATGGTAAGTGTAGGAAAGGTCTGAAGAGGATCGCGATGGCAAAACAAGCATTCAATAACCACAGTACTGTTCTCACTAATAAACATTTTAACCTGTACATGAGGAACAAATGCAAGTCGTACGTGTATGGAGTATGGTAATGTATGGGGCGGAAACTTGGGCTGTAGTTAAGCAGGATATGAAGAGAATATAAGCTTTTGAAATGTAGACAAGAAAAATTTCAAAGACAGTGCAGGTTGATAGAAAGACGCTTCAAAGTGTGCTAGGAGAGGTGAAAGAATAAAGAGGGTTGCTCAAAGAAATAGAGAGGAAGCTAAAATTTATTGGTCATATTATAAGACATAATAACTTTCCGATAACATTATTTGAAGGACATACGAGTACTTGAAATGTACACTGAATTATTGGCCCTTAAATAAGAGAAGTTTGTTATAAACAGCCCTTAAACTTCTACTTTTATCAAATAGATTTTTGTTATAATGATGTATTCTAATAGAAACATACATAGAAGATATTAGTTTAATTAGATGGCCATAATGGCAAGTCAAAAGATTTTGTTCTCGAAAGTGAACTTCAAGTTTTTTAAATATGCTGTTTTGGTTTATTATAGTTTTTAATATTCGCATGTTTATTTCCTTTACATTTATAATCACCGCAGATTCATTTAAGTATGTTTGAAGAACTTTTTCTGCAATAGTGCAAATAGATATTACATCGTCAGATGGGTATGTGAGGAGTTGACCTTTGTCTTTCTGATCTATAAACGATGTTAATAACACAGACCTCTCCCCAACAAGTTCACCCGCGCATTCTTCGCATCTCAGAGCTTTTGTTATTTTCCTTACTACATAGCCAGATATATATGTCACGACTTCTTTCTTAAACTCTGATATATTCATATCTAATATTTGAAGAACTGTGTCGTCGTCAAAATTATCTATTTGACTCATGTCTTCATCTGGTTCTTCAGATATTCGTTCTCGCCCACAAGTTTTATTTATTACCTCAATGGGTGACAGAATAGGAATTGCTTCCAAAGGGATACAATTTCCTTTAAATGAATCTTTTAATTCAAGATGCACCATCATCCTTTTATATGCACTTTTAAATTGCTTTGCTGATGGGTTATTGTTATAGCCTCCCATGGATCTAATTTGCCCAAAAAAAAGCTCAATATGATCCTGACTGATTTTGTAAGTGGGAAAATACAGCAAAAAATTATTGTCGGCAATTAAAGTTTTATAAACAAATTGCAAACTTTGTATGCAAAATAAAAAGCCAATTATACCCATTTTTCTACCACTCTCACACAGAAGCGGTCCATCAATTATCCTAAGTGACGTTAAATATTGTGATAGCTCTTTTAAAAATACATTAATGTTTTCAAAATTTTCTGCGTTTATTGCTTTCTTAAAATCTGAATTGTTTAAATTTCTAGAATTAAGAATGTCAAATAAATTGTTTATAAGTCGGATAAATTTCACAGTTCCCTCACATTCTTTGAACTCCTCAAGATGTAAAACTTCATTGCAATATTCCAAAGAATGTGCCACTGAGTGGCTAAAAAGTTGTGTGGCTAATTTAACCTTCATTTTTTGGTTTGTATAAAATATATGCGATTTTCTTAATTTATTTGCCAAATGAACGCCCTCCTGATCCTGTAACTCATTTAATTTTACTAAATAATCCCACTTTATATTTTCCCCATTCTCATCAATTATTAATTTTTTATCGCCTAATGTGTTTCTTATCAGTTTGATCATATGACATGGATCAAAAAAGACTGCAATTTTCCTACCTGAACTAGGATCAACAAACGTAGAGTTAATGTTCCTCCAATTCAAATCGCAGCCAAGTTCTTTTGCTAACGTTAGGTTATTTGTTGCCTCATCAAAAGTTATTGAGACCACGTATATGCCCGACTCATTTAGTAGCGTTAAACACTGTAATACCAAATTTTGTTTTTGTGTACCCCTTAAAGAGTCGATTAAAAAATATCCAAGAGGAAGCTTCCATGATTGATTAATGCTAACAAGCATAAAAACAAGAGCTTCTTTGGCTACAGGGTTACAATCGGTCTCAAGATTTATACCAAAATCTACAAACCCATAATATTTTACCCCATCCCATTCTATATGTTGGCGAATTGCCATCTCATCTATGACTAAAGAACATATAAGTTTTCCATTTGTGCTTTCTGATTTTGACTTTAATAAGTTGAACACCTCTGACGTAAAACCAGCTTCCCCATTAACGCTTTGATACCATCTAGATATAGTTTTTGGATGAGGAAGAGCCGAGTTAAATGTGTTTCTGACAAAACTGTAAGCTTTGGGAGAGTAATAATGCAGCGTAAGAGAAAAAGCTTTAAGTTGATTTTCATACTTATGTTTACGACCTAATTGTCTTTGTAAAAATTCTTCATTAGGTCCTATTTGCATTAATGTTTCTAATGTTTCGTCGGTTACTTTACCTTTTAGTTGTTTGATTATATTCGCAAGGGTTGCTGTTCTCTTCTTATAATGATGAACACTACTGCTGAGCCGTTTAATTTTTTTTCGTGCATCGAATAACTGCTTCTTCAGTTTACGTTTGCGCGGTGTAACAACCTATAAAAAATGTTCAGTGATAAACCATTTATTTTCTCAAGTAAAATGAATATATAAACAAAATTTCCAACAACACATTTTGGTTAATAGTGGTTGAGATAAATTGCAAAACAGTTGTTTCTAACTTATTTAATCATGGACTATACAAACTTAAACACCATATAAAATGTGATGGAATAACATATTAGGTTTTTTAAAATTATACTGATTTCATAAACGGCAAAAACTGAATTTAACTCACCATGTCCTTCAAAGTGGGTGGCATTGAAGGTGTTTTCATTTCAGCAAATCCTAAACTACTAAACGATCTTTGCGGTACCTCTACAACAGTTTTCTCTTCATAAAAACCAGCACTTGTTGATGGCCGAGAATAATCCATTACAGGTACATTGCTACCAGACCAAGTACTAGTTGACGGGTTAGCTGCAAATGGCACATTGATAGCAGTTATATCAGTCATTGGCTGCTCGCCAAAAACGACTTGTGTTGATGGCTTGTTTGTTACCTGCATAAATAAATTTGAAACGAATACCATTAATGTAAATTTGCAGGGCTAATTAAATTACGATAAATATCATAACAATATATTACGTGAATGTAATTAGTAGCATAGTTACTAGAGATGAGCGATATATAGCTACCGGTGATTTAATCGCTTCTATTAAAAGATCGCTGTTAGTAGCTGTTATTAAAACACAAAACAACAGCGATTGTGAAAACCGAGATTTACACAAATCATTAGAGTAATTATTTCTATGAAATTCATCTTATACTAAAAACTCCATGACAAACAGCAATTGCTGTATTCATAATACACGCAATCGCAGTTTGTGCGAGCGAGTAGAAGTATCTGTATACTTTCCTTCTCGCCATTATTAGAATACAACATTTCTCCTTTTCTTATAGGTAGAAAACGAAAAACTCATGATACAAATAACGCGAGATATGATAATGAGACTATCTATTTTTAGAACCGTCACGCGCATGGCGTCATGTGGTGAGTCCAATGCAATAATAATATGCTGTCGTACAGTGGAGTTTGACGGTTCATCACAACCCCTTAACAAATTAGGTATTTTACTGATATTTGAGTGCATACAGTTGGAATTAACTTTTTAAGATCAGAATACTATACTATGATTATGTGACATGATGATCAAATCAAGTTTATGAATGTTAAGGCCCCCTGTAAATGTCTACGAACGTCTTCTCTACTTTTTAAGTTTGTGTATCACCAATGCTAATTCAGGGCTCCCCTTAATTATTATACTTCACTTGTGCATATATATATATATATATATATATATATATATATATATATATATATATATATATATATATATATATATATATATATATGTAATATAAAAATGGAATGGAATGTAACTTCAACCACATTAAAGTGACGTATAGAAACTTTTTGATTGCGAATGACTTTGTGTTAAGTGTGTAGTTGGCCTTCTATAACGTTACTCACCATGTGATGTCATAGGAGGGGACGGGGCATATGCGCAATATCATATATCTTGTAAGTCATTATATCATGGAAAAACCTGCTGAATCTAGAATTAAAGCAGCACCGAACTGTAGCATATATATGCCTTCCAACTTTTTCATTATATTAAAATTAAAATAATATGTAGATTTCTCTCATCGTATATTCTTGTAATATGCTAATTTTATAGAACTTCTATTAATAGTAAAAATCTGAGTAGTTTTAAAATTAATATATAATTTAAAAGTTATCTGAAGATCATATTGTGGTTTCAATTAAGCGGTTAACACTAACACCTTGTAAGTGTTTAAAATAATAGCATACGCACATGCAGCATTGTAAATGGCTAAACCACAATCGCAGTAGCTGTTTAAAGTCCCTGTTATTTAAAAATAGCCATCACTGATATCAGTGCCATTGAAAAACCGCTGTTTGGCTATATATATATATATATATATATATATATATATATATATATATATATATATATATATATATATATATATATATATATATATATATATATATATCACTAATAGTTACATAAATTAATAACCTTGATTCAGTACTTACCAATACAGGTATATAACTTTTTTTTTAAGTATACTGCAAAAGGTGATTTTTCTAAATCATAAGATTCCTCGGTAAAATGTAAATTGCACACATTTGAGTTCATAAAAATATCTTCATCGCTTAAATTTAATGCTCGTTTCCAAGCCTCGTATCTTTCACCAGCTTTGGGAAATCTGAAAATAATATCTCAAATTATCTACTTTATCAGTGACTGAACCTCTAGAAAGATGCAGTAATAGATAAAACAAAACTATTCTACTTTTTTTCTGCTTCTACTGGAACTACATAGGTAAATACATCTAATTCAAATAATAATTGCCAAACAAAATGCCTAATTTCATTACAAATATTCAATAAATAATGCATTATTAAGATTTTATTTCTTGAAAAAACACAATTGACAATAATAAATGCTAAAGATTTAACAAAAGCAATACAATGTGTAAATACGGACCTGTGAAAACCAATAAACATTTGGCGCCAAACAAGGAAACAGAAGACATGTAAACAACTTACCGAAATAAATGCACAGTTGCTTTATCCTTTTCATAATTGGCACTTTTATTGTACATACAGTTCTTCACAATACACCTTGGCATTTTTTAACTTTTACACTCTTAAAACACTGCTAAAAAACGGCAAAACACACAAGATAACCTCTAATCGCAAATCAACAAACACTTCAAATACTTGTTGACAGCTGACAATAACTTCAAGAGCGGTTGGGGGAACGAATCAAAACAAAACACATTAGCGCGTTATTCAAAATTTTGTTTGTGATTGGACGGTGACAGGAGTGGGAAATCGACAGGCTGCAAACTCGGCTTTGTTCCCTCTAACATATACAACCTCTTTGACTAAAGTGAACGAAAATGGTGGCCATTTGTTAATTTTTAGAATTATGTGAATAATTCCTCTTGAAAGATGCCAATTTCTACTACAGTCTCTCTCATGCGGATAAGCAGTAAACATGCCAAAACCTTTATATGCGTCTCTTCATTGTCCAATAGCGGTTTATTTTTATTACCTTCTGAACGAAACGTTCCGTTCTCTGAACAATTTTCAATATTCTTCTGATCATGTCAGGAGTTG
Source organism: Tillus elongatus (assembly GCA_964006375.1). Classification (NCBI taxonomy): domain Eukaryota; kingdom Metazoa; phylum Arthropoda; class Insecta; order Coleoptera; family Cleridae; genus Tillus; species Tillus elongatus. The sequence goes on from OZ023263.1 coordinate 117,773,188, forward strand.
GTCTATGTATATCTCGAAATATCTCTGCAAACACAGGACATGTTCTGCTAACAATTCGATTACATTCCCCGTAAATAATAATTAAATTGAGAACGTCATCGTTTGAGTAATTCAAGTGTGCCATTATTGTGGAAAATACTGTCTTTTATTAAAATACAATTGACAAACGTACTTTACACTAGAATCATTAAGTTCACTGTCGGAAGATGACGTTTAAAATTTTCATCTCCTAGGCAACCTGATAAACTGACTGATAATTATTTCTTATCGCAAATACTGTTTAAATATCTTCAAATCGGTGAGACTTGGGTATAGGAAATTCTGATACCAATCGAAAGAACAATAAAAAGTACATGAACTAACGTTATAAAATATAGGGTATTTTATTTGAAATAAGAGAGTTATTAGGTTTTAAATTTGTCTCGATTGACCGGTCTATTTCGGGCACCTGTTTAACTTGTGCTAGCTTTAGTAAATTTCAAATATTTTATGGTATCTCAGAGTTTTCATTTTAAAATTTCAACTCTTCAGGTTAAAAAATAAGACAGATACAGGTGTGTAAATATGACAATGTTTTTAAGCAATTGTTAAAAAAAGTCAAATATCTCGAAAATGGTTGAGAAAAATGACAGAATATATTAGTAAAACCTACCATAAAATTTTACGAGCAATCTACATGTGTCATAAAAAACACCCTCTTCTATTTGAAATAAGAAAGTTAACGTCCACTTCCAGTATAACCGGAAGTCCCATACTAACGTCAATATTTTCAGTGAGCTGGAAATTTCGATAAACTCATGTGCGTGCATTTTCAGGATTCAATTGTGAGCCGTACTCCAGAAACGGCTAATGGAAGGTCTATGTGGGACACGCTGTATATATATATATATATATTTGTGTGTGTGTGTGCGTGTGTGCGTGTACAAGGTCGCTTGCGAAGCTTCCACGTCACCTGGAGACTTCCTATTTTTCTTGTTGAAATTTCTTTCCGGAGGCTTAGTTTACCTGCCAGTTCCGAGAGTTCTATTCTTCCATGGAAAACAGTAAATTATTTCTCTTAAAAATGCTATATCTTTTAAACTCGTTAATCTATTCATACGAAATTCAACTTATTTGTTGTCATTAAGCTACTCGCTGAACGTTACAGAATTCATTTTTGTTGAATAAGTGTATTTCAAGTTGTTCAGGAATCAGTTTAATCAACATAATTCGGAAAATGTCGCAAAGATATATCTTGCTGCTGGAGAAGGGCCCTAAACGTGAAAAGTAATTAAAAAAGATGAATATATTATACTATTTAGTCTTTGTCATATGTTTTCTAAATCAACAATACCTATGGCACATGAGTGACATATGAATTTGAGAGAAACTATTCAGTTGCTCATTTGGTACATTTGGTTTTCAGTACATTTGGTAATTGTTTTTAAAAATTAGTTACCTAAATGATACATGACATGTGTGTGTGGATCTCTCTCTCTCTCTCTCTCTCTGCCTGTGTGTGTGTGCGTGTGTGTGTCTGTGTATCTGTGCGTGTGTGTGCGTGTGCTTGCGTGTGCTTGTGTGTGCTTGTGTGTGTGCTTGCGCGCGCACGCGTGTGTGGGTGTGTAGAGAATGGGATAACTGGATTTAATACAAATTAGTTTAAGCAGGTCCAAAGATAAAATCTAAGTTACGTTATGTAATACAAAACTGATAAATATTCGCTAACATAACGCATTTGCTGCGTCCAGATTTTTTAGTTTATGCACCGTATCTTACCGAGACAGAAAGCCCACATAATTAGCCCCAGGCATAACATATTTAAATGCGTTGATTTAACTAGTATTCGAACTAATGGAAATTGGTTCTTGATATTAATTATTTATCTTTTCCGAGTATTATATCAAAATAAGAATTTCTTAGAATTTCGTAATCACCTAAGTAATTATATTTATTCATTACTGCTTTTGCCTTGTATTTTGCTTTGCCAAAAAATAAATGTGTTTTATGAGGTTAGCGAATTATCTCTTTAGCAGTTAGCTCAAATTAGAAATATAAAACACTAAATACTAAACGACTAGAAAATAGAACGACATTGTGAACCGTGCCAGTATGGACATTGACCAATTAGTGAGTTGTAAATTAGGCAATGTTAGTATTAGAGGACAAGCTGTACACAGTAGTTTTGGAGTTTCCCAAAACGCTAAATCTGGGTATTCGTGTAGACATTGTAGACAGTTGTTCTCGCTCGATGAACTAAACCGAGCTATGTATCCGTGTAATCGCAACAGAGGTCTATGGTGTGCGGCTCCGTCGATAAGGCAGCAACCCCCCGGGGAGCTCGAACATCGGCCCTCACATATGTACCACTTCCTCGAGCAAAACCGCCTCCGGCCCCTAGAGAACCGCCGTCGCCGCTCCCGATCCCGCCCTTCCCTTCTATATAACTCGCAAGACTATTAACACATGCGCCGGTAATACAGATAAGCCACTCTTCGCTCACACCCCTGTGATTAATTGTGCTACGTACTCCATCTAATATTTTAATGTACTGAATAATATATTTGCCGAGCAAAGAAAATTGCATTACAAGAACAATGTTGAGGCAATACGATTCCAGGACGTTGATTTACATTACGATATTATGATAAAAGCCGCAACATTTTTTATTTAAAAAGGTTTAGGTTTTATCATAAAGTTGTTTATCAAAAAACATTGCATCCATTTAGAATAAAGTAAAATCTTTTCCAACTACGTAAAGTTTATTGTTTTAAATTGTGCTTGCTTTGAAATAATACGTTTTGTAATCTGTATCACGTTCTAGATCCGTACAAGCCTCATGGTATGAAATATAAAGAAAAAATTCTGGAAACAGCTAGCGTGTTATAGTAGCTAATTTTCAAAACATCGTCCACATTCTAATAATCTAAAATTCTATCAACCTGAGGACTTTAATTTATTAAATATTACTTTCCTTACTTATGAAACCGTTACATACAATATACAGATGTAGATACTTCTCCCCTGGCTTTACAACTGATTTTTCTTCCCTGCGACCGATTTTCCGTGACAATTCCGGAAAAAGCAAAACTAATCGCAGAGAAAAACCAAGCACTTTTGAAGCCATAGAAGGAGTGTTTACACATGTATTTAACAAGCACATCATTTTTGGAAAATAATAAAGTCTGTATAAGAGCAACATGTGTACCAAACCTGACTAAAATAGCTTTACTTAAATTTTAGTTTTCTTTTGAAAAAATCCGATTGCGCGATCTTACGCACTTTTAAAGGGTATTTCCAAAGAAAGACATACGTGAAAAGTTTAATGAAAATCTAAGAATCGGTTTTAATGTTGTTTCTCAAACTAGACTTTTAATATGACCCCATAAATACAATCTAGTGGTGTTAAGTCCAGAGAGCGTGGCGGTAACGAAACTGGTTCCCCTCGAACAATTCATCGTTCACCATAAAATTGGCTGAGGTACTTTCGTACATCAAGCGAAAAATGGGATGTTGCACCGCCATGCTGCAGCCACATCTCTGCGAATTTCCAATAGTACTTTTTCCCAAATTCTGGTAATACTTGTTGGAGGAATATCAAATAAACGGGCCTTGTTAGACCATTTGGGAGAAGGTGCAGATCAATTGAATGACCGTCGATAATACCAGCCAGGTTGACACTAAACTAGTGCTGGAATTTAGTTGATCAAATGGCATACAGATTTTCTTCGGCCTATCCATGGCTATTACGGGAATAAAAAATGCCTCTCTTGTGAAATATGCCTCGTCGGTAAAAATCAGAACCCGTGAAAATTGTGCTTGCAACTCACAACGTTAAAGAAACCAACGCAAAAACTTTATTTATGGTAGGAAATCGATTGGAATTATTTCTTGAATATTTTGTACCTGAAAGGCATGAAGCTGTTTCTCACACAAAACTTGTTAAACACTTACGTGGTTCACACTCATTATATGTGCAACGTTTCCACTGCTAACGAATGTATTTTGTTCTATCTTATAAAGCACATGTTCCTAAAACCTTAAAGGTCAACAATTTGCATTCTCTGAAAAACATTACCAAACACCTTATGAGATGGGGTTGGACGAGCTGGGAATCGTTCCATGTACAATCGACGAGCAGCCGTGGCATTTCAACGAGCAGCGTTTTAAATCAAAACCATATTAGCATAATCACGAGAGGTATGCTTATTCATAATGTAACTCGTCAGTTTCAAAATAAAAAATAGGAACAAAACCGAAACAATCTAAACTCCAAACTAATATCAAATACTTCACCAAATTAACTACAAAATTTTTGCGAATAAAACTCAAACCACAGTTTGACGTGTAAACATTTATTAATATTAATAGCCAATTGTTAGAAACTTACCATGGCCAGCCAATGTGAAAATGATTCATTTTTAAGTTTGAACTTGGGTTCTTACAATGTGAAATGTCTTGGAAACCGTGAGTCCCACGACAAAAACGTTGATCGCAAAACTAGAGTATCCGAATTTTTTATCCTCTGATGACGCCAACTTGGTTTGTGAACGATCGCCAGGTTTTCAATAGTTCTCCAAGTATACTTGTCAGTCCTCATTACCAGTTCCAGTCTTCACTTAATGACAATTCGCTAGTAAAACAAGGAAAAACTACACTATTTAATTATTATTTTTTTTTTTAAACGTCAACTCGTCTTGGTTTGACATAATTAAAAAGGAATGAGCATTACCCACATTGTCTGGTAGAAAAAGCCTTAACTTCTAAAACCTTCAAAATTATAAAATATTAAAGTATATGATGCAAATACAGACGTAGAGACTTTTTCTGTGGTTCCACTAAGAAACGTTTATTTTGCCCGAGACAGCAGTAAAAAGCGAAACCAGTTGAAGAGTTAAAAAGCACCTGTAAACCTGTAAGCAGAGAAGAGCTATCTGTGTCTGTATTCCGTGTGGGCTGATTGACACAGGTCAGCAATGTATCACCACTTAGATGTGGTAGTTACAGGACAACTGTGTCTAACTCTAACTTGTATGTATCTCTCTATTTAGCACGGAACAATGTGCAAGCATATTTTTTTAATTCGTTGATTGCTGTTGGCCTAAGCTAATGCAACCAGCAACTTAGGGCGACAACTATCTAAGCTGCTATTAAAACTGAATAAAAAGTTTTAAGATTCTTTACATGTGCTCAACATTGGTAAATTTTTTCTACACAAAATCGATAAAAAAATTATTAGTATTACATAATCTGATCAGATAATGTTAAACATACCCAATGGTTTTCCATTGCCTTCCGATGATATTCCACAGCACATAGTGACTCCACAAAATCGACGAAATAATAATCCAGTAAAGGTTAGCCTCATTCACCTCTGAGAACCATATCGATCTGGATGAGCAATTCGTATTTAGACACCACCACTCTATCACAGACCAAGTCCCCCGAGTGGTAGACAACATAGCTGAAAAATTCAACAAAAACAAATACGCACTGTACGCAGAAGATACTACTATCCTCAGCAGCTGTACGCACCCGATGATAATAACTCAACGTCTACAAACCGCCGTAGACAAGCTGCAAGACTGGTATAGGAGATCATCTCTAGCATATTCTCCAAGAGGAGACACACCTCACGAACCCATATTATTAGACAACCGTCTAATTTTCTGGAAAGACTACGTCAAATACCTCGGGGTTTTCCTCAACAAACGCTTAACATGGCGCCCCCATGTCCAACATGCCCGACAAAAAGCTTCGATGTTCATCTCGAAGTTCTTTCCACTTCTTAACAGATATTCCAAATTGTCCATGAATAATAAACTCCTCATGTAAAAAGTTATAATCCGGCTTTGACCCATGCATCTCCTGCATCGGCCACCGCGGCCGACACACTCACATCAAGACCCTTTAAAGCATCCAAAATAAAATTCTGAGAATGGTTACCGGAGCGCCCTAGTTTGCGAGAAACAGTCAGATCCACTCTGACCTGAAAATGCCTTTGATATTTGAGTTTATAACCACTCAGTTCCCAAAAGCCACTTCTTACCCAAATGCTCTTCTCCGTTGTGCCACCGACTACGATGAGCAACCTCCACTTAGGCGTAAGCGTCCAAAGCTTATGCTTACCCGTTAGCGCCCCCGTGGCAAAAAATGGAAACATTTAATCGTCATTGTGTGTAAACTTTCCGACAGACGTATGGACTCAGGTCCGGTACTCGAAGAAGTGGAGTTTAGTGGATAGGAGTCCCACACTATCCCATTATCCCACACACTACGGTATATGAATGAGGTGTGCCTGCAGCATTCTCCACTACTGATTCTGAAAAAAGTTACCCCACATTATGGTCACCCATCAAACTACTGACCGTGCCCGAGGTTGTGTATATATATATATATATATATATATATATATATATATATATATATATATATATATATATATATATTCAAATTTAAAATTAATGGTTTCGTAATTGGCGAATTTGTTGACGAACAATTTGCTATATGGCGTTTTACCCAAAATAGTAGCTCCTCTAAGATGAAGGTAAAAGCTTCTGTTCCACAAAAAATATTCAAGTTATAAGGATACCCAATCTGTTACGTTATAGGGTCGAGTCTGCTTTGACGTTCGCACAGAGTTAGTTTCTGTTGGTACGAGATACGTGAATGCTGCTTACTATCTTAAGTATATTGTAATAGAACACGTGACGCTTTTCGGTCATTTTGTGGAACCCAATTTCCTGTTAATGCAAGACAACGCTCAAGAGGCGAGGTACCCGACTATCTTAATGAAGTTGGTATACCAATTATGCAATGGCCATCAGGAAGCCCGGATCTGAATCCGATCGAACATGTACGGGAAATGTGAAACGTCATATACCTGCACCTAGAAACGTGACAGAACTTGAAAATGCAGTTGTCACAGAATGGTAATAAATTCCTCAAGTTTTCATCCAACATTTTATTACAAGCATACCCAGGCGCATAAATGCTGTGATCCGAAGTAGAGCACTACTAGTGTCCCACTTTAATATTTTCATCGTTAAAAACTTGTAATTAAGTCTTAAGAATAATTAATCTTCCAATATAATAGAGAAATATTGTAGCTAATTCACTTTTAAAGTATGCGAATACGTTTTTTGTAACTTTGAATGTAACCAATGTTTATAAAAGAATATTAAAATTAATTAATTACAGAGAGCCTTGGTGGTTCAGTGGTAAGAACGTGTGCCTCTCTACCGAAGGGTACTGGGTTCGATCCCAGGGTTCTTCTTTCACTTTTACAGTACAAACTGTAACATTAACATCAAACGAGGTTCTGGCATTGTACTTGAGCAAGTTGAATGTCTGCACGTTCCGCCATTCGGAGGGGGCGTAAAGCCGTCGCGTACGTGTCCATGCGATGTTGGGCACGTTACAGATCCCTACCCTCCTTACAGAAAGGCAGAGGTTCGGCAAAATTTCCAGGATAGTGACGTGAAACTGCTCCCTGGTGCTTGGCCATAGTCGTGGAAATAGGCCTACGTTAAAGAACCAAAACACACACACACAATTAATTACAGAGATTTGTTTGCTTTAATATGTTGTTGCATTAATTTTGTCCAGGGGTATATATATATATATATATATATATATATATATATATATATATATATATATATATATATATATATATATATATATATATATATATATTACTTACTAGAAACTTGGATAAACTTCGTTGCATGAAAGGTTAAAAGGTAGATCTATAGAACTTTTATTATCTTTTTTTAGGACCATTTAATTTTCTGTTTACTGATTAACTTAAACCACTAAAGCTTTAATATAACAAAGTTCGGCGGAAAATAATAATTCAATATTAGGCAATCTAATTTTCATTAACCGTAAACGCTTTTATCCAACAAAAAGATTTTATTGCCATTCTATTGCAGAGTGTTTAAATCGTGAATAGTAATATGTATTACTGAACATTTACCAATCAGCCACATCTGCACCTAAAGCCTCATCGCCTCTTTTCCAATAACGTTTAAGAGGGAACAACGGATCCAGAGTGTAAGCTTGTATATTGCTGTATATTTAAATGAAGCTTCCCCGCAATAACAAACCGATATATAGCAGGCAATATAACATTAACAAATTGAACTTCACACTTAACATCATTTATTCTGACATATGGGATAAATATATGCATTAAATAAGCCAGGAAAGGGACGGGGAATTACTATTAGTCAGTCGTGGGCGGTTCTCCTCGATTGAGCTATGGGGAGAGGCTGGATTCGGAGTTGAGATTCCCTGAACGAGTTCTGCATACAGGAGACATTAGCTTTACTATGAAGGGTTGCGGAGCAGATCTGTACGTGCGATTATGTATACGACTATATCTTCTATTCAAGATTGATGACGAGAATTCAATCAGATGTTGTTTATCTCAGAATGTCATTATGGCGCTATTTGTGATTCATTCGGATATTGTTGTGTGCTTTAAGGGATCCCTGTTTGATTTAGATTATGGTTATTTGCAACACTTATATAAATACGTTAACAGCGTTTAATAAAATGCAATGAATACTAACCCTTTAATTGAGCTCCATACGTTTAAAATAAGCAAAAGAGAGTCTTAGAATTGGACATCAGTTTGTTACAGATCACCAGCCATAGGTTTTATTAACATAATAACATATGTTTGGTTGGATCGTGGGCGCGGCAAACGCAGAAGAAAAAGACCGGTTTTGTAGCCTTGGGTTCATATTTACATCAATTGTACAGAGTGGTTCACATTGAGCGCTTTTGTTCGGAAACACGAATTTCTGGAGGAGCTAGAAAAAACTAACCCACACGTTACAAGCTCAATTTGAGGGTAGTTTTCAATTGTGTGCATCCCACCCCCGTAACTTATTTTTTATGAATATTTTGTAGTTTACCGAAGAAATTGGGTTCTTGTATGATTTTTCTTAACATAATTTCGCAAAATCGCTTGTGCCTGGAGTATCCACGTAGTTCCAAAATTTGGACCGTCTGAATATGGTACCCATACCTTTTTAAAATTCTATGAGTAGTAGACGTTGAGACACCAGTTCGTCTCTGTCCTTTCCGCGTCGAGGTACCAGGTTTTTCGAATTTATAGCTCAGACATTAATTTTAATTTAATTGATTAATTAAATAAAGGTGACACGCACTATCAGTATGTCCACAGCAATAAATTGAGGAACAGATTATGAGAAAATAGTAGATACATAAATACCATGAAGTTTTGTGTTAAAATGTTTCCAGCTGCCTGTTCTTATCAGTCTTATCCTTATTACATAGTTCTTATATTCTGATTTGAAAATTTGTTATCTTTAAAGGAAAGAGTTTTAAAAATTATTTTATTGGAAAGGCAGATGATGAATGTGAGGGCTTGAACAATATAGGTTGAAATTACCTGCAACAGTTGCTGGATATCTTTATGTTTCTTATTACATATTTGTACCGTGAGCATTGTACAATATACCACTTTAGTGAGAGCTAAATTCACCACAAGGCACTATCTTATAAATAGCTAAAACCCCTGGGTAGGTACATACAGGCTAAGTTTAATTTTTATAGTACCTCTGACTTCCAATGTTACTTTTTGACTCTTCTTACAGGGTTTTACTTCCGGACTGGTAATATCTGGACTGTTTTGTTTTCTCGATAGCATTTTATTTTTCACAGGTTTTGTTTTTGACTGGTATTATATTTAACTGGTTTATAATTTGCAAACAGATTGGTAATTTTACTTAAAATAAATTAGACTTTTCTGGATAAACTGGATTTTATTATATGCTGGCTTTATTGTGTGATTTTCGTTTGCGTCACAATTGTATTGCTGCTTAATTAACTCCAACAAAGACGTCTGGGTATGATGAACACAACAGAGAGGGGAGGCAGATAAGTTTTTACTACCCCACTTTGCGACACCTGATGCCGGTTAGCATGGTTTTTTGTTTTATCTAAACCTCTGTGATCACAGTTCGGTTATAAAACTCGTTCAGTATCAAATATAATCACGATATTTTAAAACTTCGTCTCAGGTCCACAAACCCCTTTAACCATTTAATAAGAGCTTTTGTATTTCTTGTTTTTGCCTAATGCATATACATTGTAATTATTTTCAATACTTTCTGAACACCTCCTCTTGGTTTATAACCCAACATATTACATTACGCTACGTGACGTTGACACGACACATTAGCAGGTGTACCAATTGCATTAGACAATTCAGTGAAGTAGCAATGGAGAAAGCAGCCACGGCACAATAAAGTCCAGTAGGTGTGCAAATCAATATTTTATCACTGTTCTTTTAAATCATTTAAGTGCAGCATAAGTTACATAAAGGAGCTAACGCTGGCGCAATAGGGTCCATCAAACTTTATCAAACACTGTTCGAACGAAAATACCAAATCAAAGAGAGCCCCGGTGGTTCAGTGGTAATTACGTGTGCCTCTGTACCGAAGGGTACTGGGTTCGATCGCAGGGTACTCCTTTCACTTTTTCAGTACATACTGTACAATTAACATCAACCGAGATTGTGGCATTGCATTTGAGCAAGTTGAACGTCTGCACGTTCCGCCCATCGGAGGGGGCGTAATGCCGTCGGTCCCGTGTCCATGCAATGCTGGACACGTTAAAGATTTCTACCCTCCTTACAGAAAAGCAGGGCTTTGGCAAAATTAATAGGATAGTGAGGTAAACTGCTCCCTGGCGTCAGTGATTGGCCATAGTCGCGGAAATAGGCCAACGTTAAAGAAATAAAACACACACACACACACAAACACTCACATACACACCAAATCAAAACACATAAACAATTAAATAAAGACACGACGAGCCGAAGTCAATGACTGTCAATAATTTAGCAATGCCAAAAATGACGTCAGAGTCCCCTCTTGACAATACCCCACCAAAGTTATGAGGTAACCTATTATTTTATAGATCTTGGTAGAAATCCTCTTCTGTAACAATCACCTCCTAGCAAATAAATAGTAGTAAGAAAATATATAGCACAGTAGCGCAAATAGTAATTAAGAAAAATCGACGCGCATAATAAGGCAGTATCGTGCCGCAACGCAGTGGTGCTTATTCATACACGGCGGGACTTACAGGCGGTTTGTACCCATTTTTAGTAAATTTTTATTTAAAAAAATCACTAATAGAGAGGTATCGATGGTGATAATTTGCAAAAATTTTTTCAAATGAGCGCGAACTAGGACCCGTAGAACCCATATCCGGGGTCAGTTTAAATTTTTATGTGTTTATATATATATATATATATATATATATATATATATATATATATATATATATATATATATATATATATATATATATATATCTATATATATATATATATATATATATATATATATATATATATATATATATATATATATATATATATATATATATATATAGTTAAATAAGGCCCTTTTGGCTTTATGATAAAAAATAATTTATTTAAACCCAAAAGTACTATTAATTAACAAAGTGATTAATTACAAGTTACAACTAACGAACTATGAATGTTGTTAATCGTGGACAAGTAAAGAATGAATTCTAAATCTACATAACTCATACTTATAAACTAGGATTGATTATGATGCAGTTTCTAATTGAACTCTGTGACTGTGTGAGGTCGATGTCATGCTGAGTGGACTAGATCGGGCCGGATGTCGTGGTATTGTTCCTACAGCAATCGGCTAACAGGCAACGTAACTCCTCCATCCCTAATGTGAAGGACGTCCTCGTTCTTTTCAGTAAGCTCTTCATCTGCACATAGGTTTTTTGATTTGCGTAGCATGGCCTTCTTCTTGAACTTATGTATGGAGATGTAACACAAGATGACCACTAGGATGACGGTGATTATGGTAGTCATTCCCATGTGTGTTGAATGTACCAAAGGATGCAGTACATTGTGATGCTTCCTTTGCTCCATCTGACTTTTCAACTTGCTGGCTTCCTTGAGATGAATTGGATTGAATCTTATGATATGTTGCGGCTGTGGCTGTAAGGGTTGTATCAACTCGGGTACCCATGTAATGTTTGGACTGGTTTCTTCATAAGTCTCTCCATTTATAGATATCTTGCATCGTTCTTGACTGGCTACGAGGGTGTTGGTTGTGGTAGTTTGTCTGTCTAGTCTTGACGGACACTCTTCTGAGATGCTGGTCTTCTGGTTAGTGATCAGTAAGATATTTCCATTTCGGAGTTGAACGGATGCTGTGTAAGAATTGGTTGTGGTGGCAAAGAGGCATGTTGATACGTTGTCTAATTTGCATCTTTCTTCATGGGGTTGGTCAGTACATATTATGGCTTCTTCGACAGCTGGGCATTGTTCTGCTGTCCACAGATTTTTCTGTGGTGTTTCCAAATAGAAGGAAGCAGGTGGTACAAGGACTTTATTGGTTTGAGGTGTTGGAATGATTCGAAAATATGCTCCTGATGTGGGATGTAGGATAGGAACCTTCAGGAGGCACACAATTGTATCTTTTACAGATAAAACATTAAATTTGGTAAATTCTAAAATTTTGAAAATGTGATTTTGGTCAAAACTAATTAATTCATCGTTATTATAAATGAGTTTCAGATGTTCTCTAATGACCTTTAGGTCTTTTGCAGTAAATATTTCTATGTTGGTTAATTGATTGAAACTAAGTGAAATTGTTCTTTGTAATACTTTTATATTCTCTAGTAATTTTGAACTTAGTGCTATCTGAAATTCTACAACAGCCTTATATTCCGTTTCGCGTTGCATCACATCTAGGGTGATTTTTAACGAGTCTAAATTTTTGTTAATCGACTCTTGTTCCTTTTCGAATCTTTGAGTCATTATATTGGCAAACGAGTTCAAGTTATCTAATTGAACCATTATCTCGTCTTGATTAGCATACAACGATTCTACGTTTTTATTGATTTCTTTTAGATCCTCCTGGTCCAAATTGCCAGTGATCATTCTTATAACCGATCCCGCGCCATCTATGAGACCGCGTTTGTATCTAGTGTGTGTTAGCTTTTGTAATTCATTTCTTATGATTCTTAGTTGACTGTTTAGAATTCGTGTATAATATTTGTTGATGGAATTTGACTTAATTTCACTAATCTGATAAGCGTTGTATATTAACTGATTATAGTTTTCATCTATAAGGGTGAGATTAAAATAAAAATAAAATCTATGGTAGTGATTTAGGATTTTGGCGATTCCAATATATTCTTTGAAATAGCCGTTAGTTTGGATGGGTTGAAGTTGAAGGAGTAGGGCTGTCCTCAGACATAGGCACAGCAGGCTGTAAAGAAGGAAATTTCTTTTTAGTTCTTTTGGTTTTATTTAAATGAGCCGTTTGTTTTCTCGAATGGGGAAGAAGTATTTTATTGCGTGGTAATTGTATAGGGTCGGAATGAATTTTATAAAGGGGATCTGCCTTTCGGATTGGTGGTACTCTTACTGCAACGTTTTCTTCATTAATTTGGATGTTTTGTTCTCGAGTTTCGTTGAATTTCTCGAGACGTTCTGTTGCTTTATGCTTTTGCTTTTCATAAATAGACTTGTAAAATGGAAGTATTTCTTTTAAGCGTCTATTGTTATATTCCTCGAAAACTGTTTGATGAGGATCGATCGGTGGTATGTCATCATATGGGCCGTAGAGTAGTTTGAAAGGAGAGTGGCCTGTCGAAGAATGTATTGATTGGTTGTATATCAATACGGCAGTGATCATGAGTGATTGGGGGCTTTCTTTTGGGTTTTGAATTTTTAGTACACGTATTTTTTCTAATAATGTCGAATGTAAACGTTCTACGGGAGAATTTGAATTTGGATTTTGAGGGGTAGTAATGTGTAAATTGATTTTAAATATGGAACAGAACTCTTTGAGTACAGCATTTTCAAATTCGCGGCCTGGGTCCGAGACCATCTTAGAAGGGTAGTTGTGGTGAGAGAAGAAGTGACGTAGTTTGTTAACGATGGTCAGGGCAGTAGTATCGATAATGTAATATGCTTGCGCATATTTACTGAACAGATCGACGATGGTTAAGAATTTGCAGTTATCAAAGCTGAATACGTCGATGTGTATAACTTCGAAGGGTCTAGAAGCAATCAGTGGTCCTTGAAACGGGGGTTTGTAAGGGTTACGATCATATTTTGCCTGAAGGCATACGTCGCATTTATTAATAAAGTCGTTAATTTGAATTTTCATGTTAGGCCAATAAAATTTTGTTTTTAGTTGTGCGTACGTCTCGTTAATGCCGTTATGGTTTTGTTCGTGATAGTCTTGTATTGTTCCTTTTTGTTCAGTAAGTTTCGTTACGTATTGTAATCGTTTTGTACATTTAATTATTTTAACCGAACTATTGAATAGATTGGAAGCTATTATTCTAAAGTAATGTTCGAGTTGTGGGTCCAAGAATAATATACCGTAATTATTATTAGGATTGATGTAAGATTTTAAGAAGTCAGTCATCTGTTGCAGTTCGTGTTGTCTTTGGATGTATACTCTGTAGCATTTGTTTTTAAATAAGTTGTCTGTCTTTATTTCGTTATGAGGTCCGTAATACATAATTATCTGATATTTGAAGTGATTTAAAGGGTTTTCAGAAATGGGCATAGTAAAGACGGGGTTTTCTGCAGAAGTGTGTTGTGTTTGTGAGTCAGAATGTCGTTCGTCTTCCTGAGTGTTAATACCTAAATCTTTAAGATCGTCGTCGTTTAATACTCTAAGCTCTGATGGATCTAGATTATTAAAAATTGATGCCAGATCATCGTCGTCCTCAACTGCGTTGATTTCGACACGAGATAAAGCATCGGCTACTACGTTTTCTTTACCTCTTTTATATTTAATTTCGTAGTCGAACTCTTCTAATTTCAAACGCCATTTCACTAAACGTGAATTTGGCTCTTTAATAGAAAATAACCATACAAGTGGTTTATGATCGGTTTCGATCGTAAATTTATTTCCAAAAAGGTAAGGCCTAAAGTGCTTAGTGTTTTCGACTATTGAAAGGAGTTCCTTCTCAATTGTTGAGTAGTTCCTTTCAGCGGAATTTAAAGTGCGGCTATAGTAAGCTATGGGCCTGTCGTTTTGTGACAAAACGCCTCCTATAGCGATATTACTAGCGTCAGTAGTCAGGTGAAAAGTTTTTGTAAAGTCTGGATACATCAGTATAGGTGAATTTGTAATAAGGTCTTTGGCTTGTCTAAAGGCATTCACGTACTCTGTATCGTTAATGTCAATTTTGGAGTCTTTCTTAAGGCATTTGGTTAAGGGGAAGAGGATTTTTGCGAAATTTTTAATGAAGCGGCGATAGTAGCCTATCAATCCAAGGAATGACTTTATTTCTTTTTGGGATTTTGGTATTGGATAGTTCTGTATAGCCTTGATTTTATTAGGGTTAGGACGGATTCCGTGGGTCGTGATTACGTGCCCAAGAAACTCGACTTCCTTACGAAGAAATTCGGATTTGTCTAGTTGGACTTTGAGGTTAACTTCTTGTAATTTTGAAAAGATCTGTTTTAGATGTAGCAAATGTTCTTGTAGGGACTTAGAAAAAATGACGATGTCATCCATGTATACGAAACATGATTTATAAAGGAATTCCCTAAGGACATTATCCATTACGCGCTGGAAAGTGCTCGGAGAATTACGCAACCCAAAGGGCATGCGCACGTACTCGTAGTGCCCATTATTAACGCTAAAGGCGGTTTTCTCTATGCTGCCTTCACCTAATTCAATTTGGTGAAAACCTTGGGCCAAATCAAGTGTAGTGAAGTACATGCACTTGCCTAGACTATCGAGTATCTCATCTATTCGAGGTAAGGGATATTTGTCGTTAATGGTTTTCTCGTTCAGCTTTCTGTAGTCGATAACTAAACGCCATTTACGTTTTCCCGATTGATCCATGCGTTTAGGCACGATCCATACAGGAGATGCATATGGTGATATAGATGGTCTGATAATTTTGTTATCTAATAGCTGTTTTATTTGTTTTTGAATCTCTACTTTGAGATTGTAGGGATATCGATAGGATTTGACATGTACTGGTTCGTCATCTTTTGTGCGTATGTCATGTTTAACACAGTTAGTGAACGTAAGGTCACTGTTTTCATGGTAAAATATATTTTTGTATTTGTTGCATAAGGAAAATAATCTTGATTTTTCTTCGGTATTAAGATGCTCTACTCTTAATTGTTTTAAAATGTTAGGTTGGTTTTGTTTTATTGGTTCGTTAAGTTCGTAATAGTTTTGTAAGGGAGTGACTTTAATTCGTTCGTTGAAGTAAACTTCGACGTTGTCAGATGTATTTTTTGTAATGGGAATTGTGCAAATGCCTGAATGAGAAGTAGCTATAGCTTCTTCTACAGTTACAGTGTTGTCGGATAGTTGGGGAATCAGAACGGTTCCATTTTCTACGTTAACAGGAATTTTAATACTATTTACGCATATTTGTTTAAAGGGCTTAAAATTTTGAGGGTTAAGTTCGAAATAGAAAGGGATCTCTGTCTTGCCTAACGTTATAGTCTGTGTCTCGTAGTTTATACGTGCTTTCAATTTCTGGAAGTGAGCAGAACCGATCAAGGCGTCGAAACGATCATGCCATTGCATGACATGAAAATCGAAGGGGAATTTAATACCATATTCTTGTAATATAGGGAACTGAATGTTGTCAATACCTCTGGAAATTTTGCCAACGGATTTCATGGCGAAGGGTTTTTGATAGAGATATTCGCTGAAAAATTCGTAAGCCGGACCTGGATTCATGATGCTATCAGACGCACCACTGTCAATGAGGATTTGTAGGCCTAAAGAGGGTAGACAGAAGAAGGGTAGTTTGGGTTGCATGGCAATATTATTTAAGTCAAGTTTTATAGTGTTTCCGAGGCTGTATTGTGAAAATCCTGATTTTCACCATACGGTTCCTCTGGTTCCTCGAGTTCCTCGTTATAGAAGACCTCATCAGGTTGATAATCATTATCATCCTGGTATAAATAGTCAGGCTCTTGTTCCTGCTCTTCAAAAGTTTGGTTGTTATTTATTTGAGGAATGGGGTGATTTGTACGAGGGCGATTGTTTGTTAGGTTAGTAGAAATTGACATAGGGGTTGCCTGATTATTAATTCTTCTTCCGAAGACTTGTGAATTAGTGGGGTAATTTCGTTGTTGTGGAATTGGTCTTAAGTTTGAGATAGGTCGGCTTGGAAAGGGTTGTCGAAACGTTGGTTGTTGGTTATGACTTTGTGGGGGTATTCTCTGGAAATTGGGCCGATAGTTATAATTTTGTTGGGGTATTCTCTGGAAATCAGGCTGATGGTTATAATTTTGTTGAGGTATTTTCCGGAAATTGGGGTAGAAGTCGTTTATTTTTCTATTAATTATGTGTGTTTTTTGTTGCTGAGGATGCTTGTCGTTTTGACGGAAATGAGATTCATCTTTGTCCTTTATGACTTTTAGGAAATTTACTTGCATCTGCTCGTTATCAATGCGATGGCATTCGAGCAACGCTGTTTCTAAATTAGGGATGTTTAATAACCGTAAGTGACTGTGATATGGTTCGGCTATTCCTATTTTGAAAGAAGTAACAGCTGCTGTTTCGTATTGCTGTTTCTTGTAGGTTTTTATAATGTCGTCTAGGGCTTGTAGGGAAATATGTTCGTTTAACATTTTTAATTTGTCTTGTATAGTGTTGTAAAAATCAGTGGCAGTTTGAGTTTTACGCATATAACTAGTTCGTAGATCTGTCATTAAAAGGTCTTCTGATCTAGGGTCTGTATATTGGGCCTTAAGGGCATTTTCAATATTTTGCCAAGAAATGTCGTCTAGTTTCATAAGTATATCTCGGGCTTCACCTGTGATTTTGGCCTTAATGAATTCAATAATCATTCGGTTACAATGTAGGTCGTCAGGTGTGTCGCCTTGTCTTTTGTAACATAGGATATAAGTGCGGCATTGATTCAGAAAATATGCCAATTGTTTTTGTCCACCATTGTACTCAGGAATCATCGCCGAAGCTTGACAGATTTGGGTGATTGATGCCTCTGACATGTTTTGGAAATTAGGGGTTTCTGGTGAATTAAAAATGAGTGAATCTGGGGTTAAATTTGGCAAGATTCTTTCCGGAATTCGGGTAAATCTTATGGGAGACCTTTCACGAAGGCTCATGTAATGTATTAATAGATATAAAGGAGATTTTCTTTTTAAATATTAATTACAGGGTAATAAGGGTATAATTTTTTTTGTAATAAGTGGATAAAATTTGTAATTAATAGAATAATAATCAATCTTAAAAATAAATGTTCAATTCTAAAGTATTCAATAATTTATAACTAAAAGGTTAATTAATGCGGTACAAAATATTATAACTGTATAAAATCTTTATGCTTCAAAATATATTTCTGTTAAAATTGTTTTTATAAAGCGTTTTAATTACAGCGGATAATTGTACAAGTTGTTAGTGAAATGTATATCACTGTATATTACTGTTTTTAAATTAATCAGCAATTTTTACGTGAGAGATATCAGAGAGATCTGTTAAATGCAGTAATAGTGGTTTTACTCAGTGTATTTAATTTCCTTTACTACTAAACTTGTAATATTATATTACGTGTGGCAGTTTCTTTAAAATAAAGTGTTTGTAACTTAATGCTAAAATGTGTTAAAATGTCTGAAAATAATTCTGCTTTATTTCCTGTATTTTCGTAAACATAAATTCGAAAGTACAATAAAAATGTTTTTCTTTATAACTTGTATTATGAAAAAGTACCTTGTAATAATATCAATAATTATTCGTTCGAAAAATAAGGCTTGTATGTAGTAAATGAAAAGAAAATTTGTTAATGCTATTAACAAAATATTAATTATAATAGGTATCACGAAAGAAGATAGCTTTGTGATAATATTAATAATTATTAATAATCAATTATAGGGCATTTATGAAAAAAAGGATTTTTATGATGCCTTAAATATAAGTATTGCCAAAGAAAAACTTTGTGAATACTAAAAATTATTTGTATTTACGAAAAATGAATTTTGCAAATACTTAAAAGACACAATTGCATAGGAAATGAAAGAAATGGATCAACTTACAGAAGGGAAACTGCTTTGTTGGTCATCTATGGCTTTTCTTCCAATGCCCTTGCTCTTCTTCTTGGATGGTTCTTCCAGCACAAACGTTCAAAAACGACCGACAATTTTGCTACTTTTAAGTTGCCAAAACGTCGTTACTGGATCCTGTTCGCAGCGCCAGTTAAATAAGGCCCTTTTGGCTTTATGATAAAAAATAATTTATTTAAACCCAAAAAGTACTATTAATTAACAAAGTGATTAATTACAAGTTACAACTAACGAACTATGAATGTTGTTAATCGTGGACAAGTAAAGAATGAATTCTAAATCTACATAACTCATACTTATAAACTAGGATTGATTATGATGCAGTTTCTAATTGAACTCTGTGACTGTGTGAGGTCGATGTCATGCTGAGTGGACTAGATCGGGCCGGATGTCGTGGTATTGTTCCTACAGCAATCGGCTAACAGGCAACGTAACTATATATATATATATATATATATATATATATATATATATATATATATATATATATATATATATATATATATATATATATATATATATATATATATATCCGTCCGATAACTCAAAAAATAATTAACCGATTTCAATGAAACTCGGCAAGTGCCTTTCTTTTAATAATGGCTTGGATGCGTTCGTTATCCAGGAAAATCTGACGAGATTTTCCGGGAAATTTTTGAGTTTTCTTTCAAAAAAAAATTTTTCTCCGAAAATAACAAATGTGCTTTAATGAAATTTACTATATATGTTGCCTTGGGAGAGACCTTACTACTTACCAAAACTAAACTTTCTAAGTTTATAGAACATTGAGTTATTCAAATTTTAAATTTTCTTTTGAAAATTTTTTTTTCTCTGAAAATTACAAAGTTATATAAACGAAATTTGGTGGATAATTTTCCCTAAGAAAGGCCTTACTACATACCAAAATTAAACTTTCTGAGTTTATAGAAAATTGAGTTATTCAAATTTGAAGCATTTAATAAAAATTCACTACCATAACGCACTTGCTGCGTCCCGAGATTTTTTACTTCCTTCTCACGCTTACCCTCAGATCAGGTCAGGTCACTTATCACGTAAGAGCAGAAGGGTAAGTACTGTTGTATTGTGACATATAATCTAGGATTTTACTTTTCTTAAAAATTAGATACAGTTAACTTAGTTCTTATACGAAAAGGTATTTCTAATTATTAAAGTAATAAGAGCTGCCTACTAAAAAACTCATTTGCTAAAGGATATACTATGGCTGCGAAAAGCTACACTACAGACTGTACATAAATTTATACCTGTCAACGCAATCTAACCTTTGAGTATAGACTTTCAGTTTCCTGAAATTGCAAATTTAAAAATTTGTCCACATATTCAATTCATTACAAGTTATAAAGACTTAATATATTACCAAGCATATATTAAAGATACAAATGGTATTAGTGTTTTTTTTATTATACCTTATATGCTAAAATTATAAACACATTATCCACTTATGGTGTTACAGACATGATTTAGGATAGGTTCTTATACACGTAATGACGACTTATTGCCTTGGAGAACCAGGTATATAAATTACGAATCTATCAAACATAGTTAAATAAATTATACAGTTTACAAACTGGCAAGCTAAAGGCTATTATTACAGGTGTAAAAGATGACCGGAAGATCCATGCATAGGGCCCAAAGACCGGACCTCATCCAGCTAGTGATGTATGGCCCAGGTGTGAGCCAGTTTGCAGTAATGAAGTTAGCACACCTAATTCTGACAGTTTCTGACCACCCGCAACCAAAACACGTATTCATACTGTGATTTATTAGTATAACACGCTCTGTATCAACACAAAAAGGATACACATTTTATTAGTTCTATTTCCCTCTTAAGCCAAAGAATGTAGGTATTATACAGGCCAACATTAATCTTATATTTTCTGGACGTTATTGTGAATTTTATTTAGCTATAGTATTTATAAAAGAAGTGGATCTTAGAATTCAATTCCATTTTGTTTACAAAGCTTTTTGAATAACTTGCTTTTAAAGGAACTATTATAATGTAGATACTTGTAGTAAAAGTAGCATGGATGATGATTTTAACATATTTTTGTTCAGCAGCAGCATATTTATTTGTAGCATGACAAACCTTTCAATTATTTCTAAGATCATTGTTGGTAAACAAATTATTCATATAACCACCCTGTAGTTAATATAAAAAGTTTCTAATTTTCAAATATCATAAATAAAATAAATACCACTATGCGAAGCTTTATGTGTGAGTTAAGCACCGGCAAATACGCTTTAAAGAAGCTAGGGGACGACACAGTTTATAGCACACTGTGGACCAAACGATTGTTTCTTTAACAAAGTTAGTTTCAGCAAATGAGAAAAAGTCTGGACGCAGCAAGTGCGTTATGATAGTTAATTGTCATTAAAAATTTTTAATAGCAAATATGTATTTTTTTAATGAAAGCATGTATAAAATTTGGCTACCAGTATAACCTATATAGTAAAAACAATGTACTATATTTCATCAAATAAGCTTTTCGACAAAACTCCCAAAAAAGTTTTCTGCATAAAAATTTACAAAAATTTTTTCACGAAAATTGGAAAACGATTTTTTTTAAATAACTTATTAAACATTTTTTACTATGCCCTTCACTTCTGAGACACAAGATACAGGCTGTTCTATTTGAAACAACGACAGTTTGATTTTTTTAATTCAGTCACTATTTGAGAGCGCCCTGTGCAAGATTTTTTCACGAAATAATATAAACGAAAACCTCTCTGAATGCATCAGATTCCGATTTTTATTAGCAAAAACGCCGTATCACAATCTTTGATATGTGCAAAAAATGTGAAAAGTTGCAAAGCAATTGAAATAACTTGAAACAGGTCAAAGGAAAATGCAAAAATGCAATAATATAAAGGTGTTCGACTTAAAAAGAAAATTTGTATCACCAACGACCTGTGATTTTCGAAATAATTTTTATAAGATGCAGCTGAAAATGCAGGTAGTCAGATTTGAAGCATTTAATGAAAATTAGCTAGCATAACTCACTTGCTGCGTCCCTAATTTATTTTCTTACACACATGCATTATATTTCGATGGAAAATGCAAAAATGCAATAATATAAGGCGTGTTCGATAAAATGACACATTTGTGTCACCAACGACTTATGGACCACTCTGTGGCGGTAGAATTTTTTTAATGTAGCTCAAGACACCCTATAGTTAACGTATACAATTACTTCTTGTATCTTGTATAATAACAGTAATAATGACCTTTACCGTAGAAATGTCTCACCCTGTATATACGTAACCAAATAAAAACTGAAACTAACCCCGGATGTTGGTCCAAGGAGACCTAGTTCGTGCCCATTTTTAAAAACCTTTTTAAAATAAAAAAATCGCGGTCTCCTCAAAAGTGAATTTCTTCTACGAAAATTTGCTAAAAATTATAGAAAATTAATCCATAAACTATATAACTAAAACTACTGCTCGAGCATAAGAAAAAGGGTCTATTTAAAATGAATTTTCTGGAACCATTTTACTAAAATGAAGGATAGTGACGGTTGAAGCTAAGACTTAAGGACTTGTGAAACACACTTCTTGCAACATTTTCTCTACATAGCCCGTATTATCTTCAGGCGCTTTGCCTTAAAGTTGGAAATTTTGACGTTTCAAATCGTGACTTGACGTTTTAAGAGGAAACGTTATCAAATTTTCAAAGTAATTTTCTGGCATTTCGTGACCTTTTTGCGCCAAGAAGGCTTAATCTTTTTCTGTAGCATACATAGAATTTTGTTATCCACAAATATTTAACTAGTGTGCGCGTATGTGGTCATCAGTGGCACCCAATTTTTTTCTTTAAATGCCTGTTACTTTTTTTCCTTTCACCCCATGGGCCTAAATTTTAGTACATAGGATACCCTTTATGACAGAAATCAGCGTACCAAATTGGTTGCCCTTACTTTCTTATTTACCGAGATATATTTTTTTTCCGAAAGGACCAAAATTTTTTGGGAAAACCTGAGCCGATTTCCCTGGCTAACAAACTTATCCAAGCCACAAGGAAGGTACGTACCAAATTCGATCAAAATGGGCTCATTATTTTTGAGTTACCAGTGTGATACACACACACACATACACAGATATATATATATATATATATATATATATATATATATATATATATATATATATATATATATATATATATATATATATATATATGGCCGATCACCGACTTTAGGGAACAGTTTCACTTCACCACTCCAAAAATTTTCCAGGACCCCACCCTTTATGGAAGGTAGGTGGGGACATTTATGGTACGCAACGTCACAGGGTATTAGGAACCAACTAATGTACGGACTCTCCGATAAGCAAGCGCCCGAACCGCCGCATATGAAAAAACCTGAATGTAATAAATATTAGGCATGCATAAATAGGTAACACAACATTAATATTATAACAACCCATAACTAAAAAAATGTATTAAAGGAAAATTTTAATAACAAACACCCATTTTTTCTATAGGAACACACTTTTTTTATACCAATAAAAATTATCAATTTCCAGGTTATCAAATTTAATTTGAAAATACAAATTTCTCAAGCAACTAAGCACCAACAGCTACTATATTTCATCCATCAAACACTTTCATGATCACACCGAAGAAACCCATAATAAATAATTCTTAATTCTTTTTATCTATTTTTTGTTTCTTACAGAATGCAAATAAAACAACCTAGTCTAGTGACTTTCTTTAAACCATTCTCCATATTGTGTGAGGTTTTTCAATTTTTTTTTACAAATAGGTTTTAATTACCCTGGTATTCCCAACAGCTCTTTTGAATGAAAAATTGTTACTCTTGTATTCTGGACATACCTTGCACCTTGATTCCTACAGTTTGAAGAAAAAACGTCAAAACCATGTTCCTTCGTAACTACTCATTCAATCGTTTTGTATTTATTTTCGAATAAACAGAGTATATTCACTAATATGGACCTATTCTAGTATTAGTGTAATTCATTAATCAATTTCATGTTCTCAGGCACTTTTTATATTTTGTCGGTAAATCGCAGAGGAACATTAAAACTTGAACAATCTTTGCTGCATTAACCTCACTTGGATGTGCTTTGATTGTCATTGGTGTAGCACACTGACGAGCTCCACATAGGAGCAAAACAGCATGTTACATATTTGTACGTTTTTCCTTGTATCAATGGAGAATGTAATAAGGCTCGCGATTGGAAAATTGCTGCGTAATTTCATACTATCTATATATGACAGTTTGTGTTTGTTAGAGCTGCCGAGGCAACATAGTTCCTAGCTACGCACAAGGTGACGACTCTGCAATACATATAATGATGTACTCTAAGGCTGGCTACCTCTATCCAAGTTGCATTGGATGTGTTTAAATTGTTGTTGGTATAGTTACTGACGAGCGCTAATAATAACAGAATCGGTAATGTTTCAAATTATAGTAAAAATGTATGTAACCTTACATACACGTAGATACACTGTTACCTGTATATGTTGAAAGAAGTGTGTTAGTTGTACGTTGTACATGGTCTCCATGTATAATATTTTGTTTATACATAGTTCCTAGAGACGGCAACATATGTGATGATGTGAATTTATGTTGCCCAAATGCCTATATTAAAATTAAAACTAATATTTTTTATTTAACCATTGTAGCCTCGAGGGTCTAGGGCCATGTGTTTCTAAACCTAGAAGTCCCGAGTTCTAATACCGGTAGGGGAACATTTACCCAGTTCAAAAAGAGCTGTGGAGCTGCTAAATCTTAGCAGAGGACAGCTCAGAAACATAACAGGTCTCTTGACGGCACACATGGCCGCCAAGAAACACCTGCATAAAATGGGGCGGTTCGAGGGGGACCTCACATGCAGACTCTGTGGCGAGAGGAGGAATCAGCCCAGCACATCTTGTGCGAGTGTAAAGCTCTGGACCGCAAAAGACTACTGATCTACGGTCAGTCTAGACCGGACAGAGCAATATAAAACTTCACCCTACCAATCGCTGTGCAGACTAGTTCAAGGCACAGTGATTTTGGAATGGGTGGAATAAAAAAGACTAAGGGCATGTACAATAAGTCAAAGGCTGCAGTGCTTTCGGGGCGGTCAAGTCACGGACGAGCCCTGAGGGGGAGAAAAAAAAAGAAGGGGAACATTTGACTTTTTCAGTACATACTGCAAGTTAACACCAACCGAAGTTGTGCCACTGTGTTTGAGCAAGTTCAATATCTGCACGTAAATCCCTTCAGATGAGGCGTAAAGTCACCGGTCCTGTGTCCCATACGATGTTTGGCACGTTAAAGATCCTCGCCATTCTTACATAAATTATGGGCTCGATAAACTTTTCAGGATAGTGAGGTGAAACTGCTCCTGGGGTCGAAGTTTGGCCATAGTGGTGAAAAGAGACCGACGTTAAATAAAATAATGATAATAATAATAGGCTACATACCTGACATAAAATAATAATAATAATAATAATAATATTAATAATAATAATAATAATAATAATAATAATAACTTCTCAGGTGACTCAACAGAGAGTATCGTATCAGTTATTGTGCCATATTTAGGAATAACCTTATTCCACAAACGAGACTGACTACCATTAAACAGAAAGTTGAATGTGAAATTACTAGCATAGCGATTACGGAAAATAATGAAATGCTGTTTTGTGGTAGTAATCTACGACCTGTACATAGTGAGCAAGAAGAACACATCGAGGGTACGCAAGAAAATTAGGAACTCGTCGACAAATACTCCACAGAAAAGAGACATGCAGTCGCAGCGTATTAAGGAAAAAATCCCCTTAGTAGACCACCAATACCTAGGCAAGGTCACCTAGAAAGCTGGAAATTATATTGAAACTTTTGCGCAGAATAATTTTGCCATCGCAACTTCTAGGCGTCAACAGATTTGAGCACATGCATACGCTGTGCAGCAACTGCAGCAATTAAAGCTCTAGGCATTAAGATTTCTGATCGAAGGTTCAATCACAGAAACTCGCGTCAAAGAATGCCCCCGTGAGAAGAAAGGTGGATAAGCAGAGTAGAAACACTTCCAAAAGAAATGGTATAACTGACGCAACAGATTGGGGGAGTACAGGAAAGAAAATTTCAGAAATAGGTAGAGGAAATAATAGGCGTTGGACAACACTCAGCACAAGATCCAGTCAACTATACTGCACAAGAATGTTTAGACACTTTTAAACAGACACTTTCTGTAAACGCAGAACGCTTGAGGAAATGCCACAATACAAAGTTTTAACGCTGTGAAAGTAATTTCTACCGTCAGCCTAATTCTGCTGCTTATGCAGCCACCAATACTTATCCAAATATGGAAAAAAATTAACAGTTCTGGAAAAGTCAACTAGCCACACCAGCCTCCTGCAATATTGGCGCCAGCTACGTTAACGAAGAACACCGAGCTTGTCAGAGTTATGAGCAGATTAATCTTAACCCGTTTCCCACAGATGAAGTCTCCGAGGTTATTAAAGAGCCTCATAATTGGAAGGGACCCGGGCCTGATAGCGTCCAAAACTTTTGTCTGAAGAAATTTGGGTGTACACATCATCTATTGGCGGTATTAATAAATGATGTTAATACTTAACCCAAAGAAGATGCAATTGTTTTTCACATAACGAGATCCGTATCTTTTGCCAAAGTACCAGCAGTGTTCTGAAAACTACGGTAGATACCGACCAATAACTTGTCTTTTGACCCTATATAAGTTAATCACATCCTGCATCGAGAAACATATATATTCGCAGTGCGTACGAAACAACATATTACGAGCCAGCAAAAAGGATGTGCCAAAGGATCTATGGGATGCAAAAACAGCTAATAATTGATTTGACTGCGTGCAATCAAGCTTACAATGGACGAAGATATCTCTTTGCTGCCTACGCGGATTACAAAAAGACGTTTGATTCAGTTTCACACGAATGGCTAATAAGTGTGCTCAAGATGTATAAGATCGATACTTATATCCTGAGGTTCCTTGAGCACACCATGTCTACCTAGAGAGTAAACATTCAGTTACGGGTACAAACAGGTAATAACACCGTAACTAGCACGATACCAATCAGACGAGGTATATTTCAAGGCGACTCGCTAAGCCCATTGTGGTTCTGCCTCGCATTTAATCCACTATCAAACCACCTGAACTCCACCACATATAGCTTTTGTATAAAAAGCAATGGCAGGGAGCAAATGAGGCTAAACCATTTGCAGTATCGGGATGAGTTTAAGCTGATGGCCTCCACAAAGAACCACCTAGAACCACTCCTTAAAATCGTGGAAGGATTTTCAAGAGATATTGACATGAAGTTTGGGCTTGACTAATGTCGCACCTTATGTGTAGTCAGAGGGAAGGTACAACTAAATGTATATGGAATGCAGAATGGCCAGCAAATTGCCTCGATGGATGTAGGAGATGGAGTGTAATAAATACCTTAGAATACAGCAAGCGAGAAAAATAAACCACTCAGTAATGAAAAACGATTTGACAAATGGGTTTACAAAATGAGTAAAGCAGGTGGTGCGAGCACATCTCAACAGCAGGAAGCTTACTAAGTCTCTTAATACATATGCATTTTTTGCACTTAGCTATTTATTTGGGATTGTAAACTGGATCAAAACGGACATCGCAAATCTAAAACTGAAGGTGAGAACACTCCTAACAAAATCCAAAAAGCATCACCCCCGTAGTACTATTGAGCGAGTAGCCCTACCTAGATAACAAGGTGAAAGATGAGTGTTGGAGATTGGTTAGCAGCTAGACCAGCAGATATTGAACCTACGCGCATATTTCCATCAACGCGCGCGATTACTGCTGAACTACACCGCGCCATATGCGAGGCAGATGATTCAACACCGCCACAATTAATGCATTCTTGGATTTAGGAGCCTCTGCATGGGCGCCACCTGAATGATACCTCCAAGACACACGTCAAAAAATAGGGGTCGAACTACCGGTTGGTGCGAGGGCAAATGCTTCCAGAGACAGTAGGGTTTCTGCTGGTCATACAAGATCAGGTCATCCCAACAATAAACTACCTGAAGTATATACTTGGAGATAATTCGGTCCAATATGACAAATGTAGGTTTGTGTGTCAGTCAGCAAATACTAACCAGCACCAAAGGATGTCAAGCGTTTGCTGCAACAGAGTATAAAGAGAGACACGACACAGTTGCGAAAATACTTCATCAGGAACTGGCTCTGGAACTGGGACTTTTGAACCTTCGTAAGGTGCCCTACTGTAGATACTCTCCTGAGCCTCTTCTAGAAAACTAAGGATACAGGTTGTACTGGGATCGAACCGTGCTACCAGATCAACCCAGAACAGGCCAAATATAATAATAGTTTATAAGTCCTGCGAGAAAGCGACGCTGTTTGATGTGACCATTCCGAATACTGATCATCTAGAGATAAAGTACAACGCGAAGATCTTTAAGTACAGGGACCTCGAGATGCAAGTAAAGAAACTCTGGAGGGAAGATATAGTCCAAGTGATTCTAATAGCCATGTCTTCAACTGATGTGGTTCCTAAGAATCTTCAGGATAACATTAGGAGACTACCTTGGAGGGCACCTTTATAAGGTTATGCGGAAGGCGGTAATACTTGCAACTGCCCATAGTGTGCAAAGATTCCTCGGAAATGAGGACTATGGATATTAATGAAACAATTATGCGCATTTACTACAGAGTAACACCACTCGGACAACAGACGACCGGATATGGGCAACAACTTCACACCGATTTTCTCAGAATGTGTCCATACCTAATATCTATACATCCATACCTAATATCGCGTCATACTTGGGAATAACCTTATTTCACAAACGAGGTTGAATACCATCAAACGGAAAGTTGAAGGTGAAATTACTACCATAGCGGTTACGGAAAATGACGAGCTGCTGTTTGAAGGTAGTAATCTGCAATATGTACAGGCTGAGCAAAAAAAAACGCATCAAAGATACGCAAGAAAATGAGAAACAAATTGTCCACAGAAATGAGACGTGCATTCGTAGAATATGAAGGAACAAATCCTCTTGCTAAACCATCATTACCTAGGTTAAGATCATCTAGAAGGCTGGCAATTATATTGGTACTTTTGATAAGAATAATTGTGCCATTGCACCTTCCACAGGTCAACATATTTCAGCACATGCATACGCTGATTTACTGTGCAGCAACTGCAGCAATTAAAGCTCTGGATTAGGATTTCTAATCAAAGGTTAATTCACAGAAACTCGGGTCAAAGAGTGCCCCCGTGGGCTAAAAGTTGATAAGCAGAGTGCAAACACTTCGAAAAGAAATTGGATAGCTAATGTGGTACATTGAGGCAGTATAGGCAAAAAATGCAGAAACGAGTAGAGGAAATAATAGGGAAAGTTCGACAACACTCAGCACAATCTCCAGTCAACCACACTGCACAGGAATGTTTGGAAACCTTTAAACAGAAGCTTTCTGTATACGTAGAATGCTTGACAAAATACAAAGCGAACAAGAATAAGAAGTGCCACAATATAATGTTTGAACGCTCTGAAAGCACTTTATACCGTCAGATTAATTCAGTTACGAATGCAGCCATCGGTACTTTTTCAAATAAGTAAGAAACTTAAGAGTTCTAGAAAAGTCAACTAGCTACACCAGCTTCCGCAATATTGGCGCCAGCTGGGTTAACGAAAAACAGAGAGCTTGTCAGTGTTACGAGCAGCTGCATCATGAGGCGCTTACCACAGATGAAGTCTCCGAGGTTGGTAAAGACCTTCATAATGGGAAGGCACCTCGATCTGATGGCGTCCAAAACATTTGGTTGAAATTTGGGTCTATACATCATCTATTGGCGGTGTTAATAAATGATGTTATACTTGACCCAAGATGACATTGTTTTCAGACAACGAGTTACGTATCGTCTATTAAAGGACCAGCAGTGTTCTGCACACCCTGGCAGATACCGATCAATAACTGGACTTCCGACCCTATAAAATTTGATCACATCATGTCTTGAGAAACGCATATATGCGCACTACAAACAAAACAATATAATTGGGAGCCAATTGCTGCCTACGTGCCTACAAAGACGCATTTGATTCGGTTCCGCACAAATGGCTCATAAGTGTGCTGAAAATCTATAAGGTCGATATTTATATCCTCTGGTTCCTTGAACACATACTGTCTACCTGGAGAACAACAAATCAGTTACGGGTGCAAACGGGTGATAACATTATAACCAGCACGATACCAATTAGGAGGGGTATATTTAAGGCGACTCGCTAAGTCTATCGTGGTTCTCTCTCGCGTTGAATCCACTATCAAACCACCTGACCTCTACCATAATAATAAGAATAGTAATAATAATAATAATAATAATAATAATAATAATAATAATAATAATAATAATAATAATAATAATAATAATAATAATAATAATAGTAGTAGTAATAATAATAATAAGAGCAAAGTACACCGATCTTGCTATTGAGATAGGGCACATGTGGCATGCAGAGAAAGTGGAGGTGGTGCCGGTCATCGTATCCCCTACAGGTCTTATTCCCAGGAATCTACAAGACAGCCTCAACAAACTGGGTCTCCATAAAAAAACGTACATTGACTTGCAGAAGGCAGCAATATCGAATACATGTCATGGTTCGTCAATTTCTGAATATGTAACTGCTGAGCCTAATCCCATTTGCGTTAACGCTCTGGACAGGTAAATATTGCCAGCAAATGCTAAGTAAGTTCATAAGAATATTGATGATAATAATAATAATAATAATAATAATAATAATAATAATAATAATAATAATAATAATAATAATAATAATAATAACTTACTGATTGTTATACTTACTTATAACAAGATAATAAAAATGTCCTAGTAAAAATGATCAAAAATGGAGTACATTCGTTTTGTCTTTAAGGTAGTCACTATAGTCATTATATCCAATATCAAAATATTTGAAATTAAAAAAGCTTAGCTTCTTTAAGGCGTAATTCTATTAGATGGGATTATCTATGGTTACATTTTCATATATGATTCACAAATGTTTGCAAAATGTCAAATAAAACCTCAAACAGACCAAATAACCTCGGTAAATATATCCGATAGCTTGTGAAATGCAAATATCAGTGTGCTTTTTGTTTTAGGTAGGTATATTATTTTCTACTTCCAGGGAGGTACAAATCTCCTGAAAGGTTAATATGTTTTAATTTTTTTATTTGAATTCAGTAAATATTTGTAGGAATTTAAAAGAGTTTTTATAAAAATTTCATATGGCGATTATATTTATAAAAAATTTCTGAAAAAAATATTGCAGCCAATTTTTGTGCCATAAAAGCTGTAATAAAATTTTCGTGGAATAAATCTAAACCTAATCTAGGTGAAAGAAACTTCCATGAGTCAAAATTATTTGCTGTATTATTAACTATTTCAGTCTTTTTATATTATCATATTCATCATATAATACCACATTGTGTTAATCCAATTTTCTAGGAAATTTGCGTGACAAAGCTATTTTAGCGAATTTTCATAACAAAATTTTTAGTTTATGTTTGTAACATTTGTTTTAGAACATTATTTTTGAATGGCTCGTGCTCTCTATTAATCAAATAAAGGAATAAAAAATTAAATCTTTATAGGTTATAAAAAATAAACTTTAAAAACCTTAAAATTTTAAATATGATATGTACTATATATAGTCTATAAAGACCCCTTGTGTTCAAACTTGAGGTAGAAAATTATCCCGATATATAGACATATATCCCGGAAAAACTGGTTTGATAAAACCTACACAAGGTATTTAAGTCATTCATTATAAATTACCCACCCCTTATCATCGTTATTACTTGCTATAGAAAAAAAAGTAAAAAAAAGTTGTTTGATTATGACTGAATTTTGTTAAAATGCTATCAAGATGACAGTGGCGTGCAGATTTCAGGGGATACAAAAAAATATATATTTTTTAAGGATACCCTGAATATTATAAAATTTTTGGAATGATATTTTTTTCCTGATTTCAACAATATACCATATATTACCCCTAACTCATACCCTTTTAAAGTTATTAAACGTCGAATATGTTAGTAAAACTAGTTACGGTAAATATGGAAAAGTTTTTTTGTGTACGTTCTGGCCTCGAGGTGAACTCAATCAGTCATATGGAAAAGTTAACACTGTTGAAGTAAGCTTTAAAAATGACAGCTATTGTGTTCGATAATTGACATTTATTTAATAAAATGGTCAAAATGGTGTACAGTAAGGAAGGAAAAGTCCGAATATTTATACAAAATAGATAACAAAAATTTATTTTCGAAATTTAAATATAAATAAATGATAACTTATAAAAGATGTTCAATATGTCCACCATTATTGTCAATGCATAACTGATAGCGTCTTCTCATATTTATAATTGCACCGGAAAGGGCTTCATTATTTGCATTCAGATTGTTTATTTCAAATCTAATCCTGCCTTTAATGAGTTGATTACTATTATTATTAGTGTTATTATTATTATTATTATTATTATTATTATTATTATTATTATTATTATTATTATTATTATTATTATTATTATTATTATTATTATTATTATTATTATTATTATTATTATTATTATTATTATTATTATTAGGGACATTGTCTTTTAGAATTCCCCAAAGAAATCAATCCATAGTGGTCAAATCGGGAATGTTAGGTGATCACTTAATAGTTTTTTTATTCCCTATCCATATCGGGAATACATTACTCAGATGACCTCTAACGGGTAAAATACTATGCGAAGCAGAGTTTTGTGGCCAATGAATTTAGCGTTCGAAGCCAATTCCTTTCTCCTTCACACACACACTATGCGAAGTTGCCATATCCTGCATCCATTCATCAAATGCGGCTTCCGGAAATTTCGGTAAAAAAATATTTTCTACTTCTGGGATAAGTATTCCCAAATAAGTTACTCCAGTTAAAGTATAATCATAAAATATAGGCCCAACAATTTTGTTTTTGATATTTCTACACCAAACGCTAACAGTTCTCCTTCCTGATTTTTGTATTCGTTTTAGCGACTTTTTCTGTTATGCTTGTGTTCCCACGACTTTCCATTTTTCCTATTAAAACTCCAGCCGTAGAAAAGGATGATTCATCAGTCCATAATATTTTAGGAAAATAATCTGGATCTTCATTCTACTTTTTAATCATCTGGCGGCAAAACTCCAGCCTTTTCCTTTTATGAACCTCTGCTTGTACGGGTAAAATTTTATATGGCCTGTAAGTGTTATTTTTTAACTTACGTTAGACTTTAAAACAACTTTTACTTAATATTTCAAAAAGTCTATTCGGGAATATTAATGGATAGGTTTGCCTTCAAAATGAAGTAGTATATCTAGCTGTTTTTCCTGGTTTGCTTGAACCACACGCTTTTTTCTACTAAAACTGGAGGTATAATTCACGTTTCGGTAAATATTTTTGAACGTATTTTCTGGTGTTGACGATTTCGATGCAACACCCTATATGCTCTTTTAGCCGCACGTTTACATTTGTATATATATATATATATATATATATATATATATATATATATATATATATATATATATATATATATATATATGTATGTATGTATGTATGTATGTATGTATGTATGTATGTATGTATGTATACCGTCAATACCTGTGAAAGTATGGCATCAGCGACAAAAATTTCAGATTGTTTTTTTTTCGATAAAACTTCTTAAAAAGCGTTAAAACATATAGAAAAGATGATTTGGGAACGAAAACTTTTTGTGTCTGTCGGTCTGTATGACTGTTTGTAGTCACGATAACTTTAGAACGAATTGATATATTGTTTTTAAATCTGGTATACAGTTAGCGCCCGACAAACAAACGGTTCGGATTGTTTTTGGGTAAAATCGCTCCAGGCAGTAGGGGATGAATGGTGGATCATTTGATGAAAATTGACATTTTTTCGTTAAAACTCGAGTAATATAACGTTTTAGTTTGTTTATTAGAAAACTTTTAATTTCATCAAATATCTGGTATTCTGTGCTGAAATTAAATTAGGGGTTAAATGTGTGGGGTTGGAATATTAGTGACAGAAATTTTGAATTTTTTGCCAAAGCGGTGTAAAATGTCTCACAGCATATATAAAATTTGATTTTGGAACGAATTGTTTTTGCCTGTCGATTCTGTCGGTTGGTCGGTCAGTCTGTCAGCCTGTACGTCTGTCTGTTAGTAGGCGCAATAACTTTCACACGAATTGAGATATTGTCTTCAAATTTGGTATTCAGTTAGCAGCCGACAAAGAAACGCTTCGAATTGGTTTTGGGTAAGATAGCTTCATGGAATAGGGAATCAATGAGAGGTGATTTGCTGAAAATTGACATTTTTTATTAAAACTCGAGTAATCTAACGCTTCAGGAGTTTATGGGTACAGGACTAGGAACATTTTATTTGTGGTCAAGTCAGGGACCCCTAATTTCATTTCATGAGATTGTCTTTCTGAGGAGAGTAGATTATCACAATTATGTTGAACTTATCATTTTTTACAGCACTATTTTATATAACAAGTAAACATTTGGAGTTTTATTTGGAGTTTTTGTAAACTATTTTTATTATTTCATTAACAAAATGTCATTTATCAAACCTAATACCTGTCATTTTCAAAGCTAACTTTCATATAGGTAACTTTTTCAGATTAACTAGCTTTACTAACATATTCTACGTATAATAACTGAAAAGGGTATAAGGTGGGCGCAACATATGGTGTATTTTTAAAATCAGGAAAAAAAGATCATTCCAAAAATTTAATAATATGCAGGGTATCCCATTTAAAAATAAACATGCTACAACGGACTTTAAGAAGTCCATAGAAAGGAGAAACTACTTACCAACACCGTTTCTCCATTAAAAACTTCCACTTTGCCAAATTGAAAAAAAGACTATATAATAATAAGCGTAATCTGATTCCATAAAATTAAATAAATAACTGAAACTGCTACCAAAGCATCACATAAAGGGTCTATTTTAAATTAATTTTCTGCAAATAATTAAATTAAATAAAGAACAATGATCTAGCTGAAACTTAAGGCTTTTTAACTTTTTACGGCATTTACGCTGCATTGTCGTTCATGTAGACTGTCTATCTTGAACATGTCAATTTTGACGTTTTGAATCGCGACTTTTTTGACGTTTTAAGAATAAAAATGTATAACTTTCTCTTTGTAAATCGCTGAGATAAGTTCGTTAACCATCTCAATCAAATTGTTTTTTTTAATCTGTCCCCAAAAAAACTTATATGTCCAGAATTATTAAATAACTTTTATGAGATTTAGTGCGCACGTTGCTTTTATGTACCACACTGAATATTCTAGCTGTATGAAAAATTGAGTTCAGATTTAAAAGTTTTCTATAAAAATTCGCTATCATGACTCAATTGCTGCATCCGGACATCTAATATTTTTTTTTAGTTTTACACTTTCTTAAGAAATTCCTTGTAATTTGGCTTGTGGCATATAAAAAGGTGAAAATAGACTCTCTATTGTTATTTTTGTTGTTCATGTAGCTTAATGTTTGTTAATTGGTG
Organism: Tillus elongatus; assembly: GCA_964006375.1. Classification (NCBI taxonomy): domain Eukaryota; kingdom Metazoa; phylum Arthropoda; class Insecta; order Coleoptera; family Cleridae; genus Tillus; species Tillus elongatus. Next base: position 117,808,863 of record OZ023263.1, read on the forward strand.
TGATTGGTGTGAATTTTATATTCTTGGAAAAGAAAGAAAAATAAGAAGTTTAATTTATTTATATAAATAATCCCCCCTCTTCAACTTAAGTGGAGAAGAAACGATATGACTTGTTTAAGGTGTGTTGTGAGTTCGCTTACACTTAGTAACAGAGAGTAGCTTCTTTGATGCATAACTGCGTACACTTGGCTTCATTTTTCTTCATCTAGATTCTTTCCCGCTTTATCACGGAGGTATCATTAATATCACTTTTATATCCTCAAGATGGTCTACTTGTATATTTCTTGCATCCTGCTAATGGTGATAAACACTGTACACAAAGTGCGGAATAACCGAGTAGGAGAATGAGATGTCCGCAAATCACTAAAAAAGGGGGAAGAACTTTACAGCTATACAAAGTTTATTTTATATAGTCATCTTTCTGAATTTACGACATCCTTTAAGGTTTTTAAAATACCGCTGAAATAATTTAGAAACATGGTTTTAATTTCAAGGGGAATATCAAATACGATTAGGAATGAGATGAGTATCACATCTGCTGGAATGTCGCATACCAATGCGGAACATTAGGAGGAAGTTTTAGTAGGTGACAAACTTGTTAGGGCGTTATTTTAAAATTGTTACATAAAATGCTTATACATGCTCTCGTGTGTGTTAAATCATAAAGACGTATGACATATCACTTTTCAGTCTAGGAAATTTTATGTGATAAGTCATATACTTAAGGCAATAAATAAATCATCTAATTATACATATATAAAAAATTACGGCTTATAGTTAAAACTAAAATACTAGTCAATTATAAATACAGTAATTATCATTAATTACCCAAGCAACATTTAAAGTCTAATTGACGTAAAATCGCCCTAACAATAGGTCGGCGACCAAATCACCACAGGTCATTTACAGGTAAAAATAGATTATATACTATCAATGTGGGAAATAAAATCAAAGTAATAGCGAAGTCGATAATAGGTCCAGCAAACATTTTGACCAACACGTTTTAGTTATATTTGGGGCATTTTCAGTCAACATTGGGCCCACGGACGTAATTTATTGTTAAATATGTGCAACGCTTTACTTGAATACGACATCTAGGCGCCGAGTACCGTGACGATCTTAACAAAGAGCTGCGCATGTGACATTATTCTGTAGGATCTGTGGTTATGTACGTATAAACAAACAGTAGATATTGGCAACTAGGTATGTGCATCTTTGTTAAAAAAGTGACAACATGTTCAATGATCAAAGAAGATCCTTTAAATGTTTGGATCAATGAGAAAGGTAATTCAAACCGTATAAATAAAAAAAAACATAGCGGTTATGTTTTTAGTAAATTTTCGTAGAAAAAATTCACTAATGTGGAGATCCAGACTTTTGAATTTTGAAAAAATGTTTGCAAATGAGTGCGAACTAGGACCCTTAGAACCCATATCCGGGGTTAGTTTCAATTTTTATATGTTTATATATATATATATATATATATATATATATATATATATATATATATATATATATATATATAACAGGATTTTTAACACGGTATTTCTGTGTACTATACAAGGAGAAAGGTTAAGGGCAAAGCCGCAAGGAGACAACCGTATACACGTGTTTCAAGCTTATTAGCTATCATCAGTACGGTATAGCCAGGTGATGATTGGAACACTCTGGCGGAAGAAGCAAAAATACACGGAGTCACAACAGGCAACCAGTGCACATTTGCAGCAACATTCAGAAGACCCTTAATTCGGATGCTCACGCAGGTGATTTCTTTGCCTCCGTGGCGATTTTGGTTGTTGTCCTCGAATTGAGGGTCTTCTTAATGTTGCTGCAAATGTGCACTGGTTTCCTGTTGTGACTCCGTGTATTTTTGCTTCTTCCGCCAGAGTGTTCCAATCATCACCTGGCTATACCGTACTGATGATAGCTAATAAGCTTGAAACACGCGTATACGGTTGTCTCCTTGCGGCTTTGCCCTTAACCTTTCTCCTTGTATAATACACAGAAATACCGTGTTAAAAATCCTGTTATATATATATATATATATATATATATATATATATATATATATATATATATATATATATATATATATTCGCTATTTTTTACACAACAAATTGCAACGAATTCTCCTTTTACAAAAATTGGCTAAGTTTATATAAATTGAAAATAATTTTTGCAACGTGTACCATAACCTGTCCTTAAAATACAATTTTAATTGAATTTTAATCCAAAGCATAGCCTCTTACCACAAAGCTATATGCGCATGTATAAAAACATATAAGGCTTCAAGTTGGCCCCGGTTGGGTGGTGGGTTTCAGTGGGCCAAATTTGCGTTCATATAAATGAATATTTTCAAGAGTAAATGTCGCGATCTCCTCACAAGTCTTTACGCCTGATTTCAAAATATTTACTACTAGTTCTCGTAACGTATGTAATGTTATCCTTTTACTAAGTGTTCACACAAAAAAAATTATGAGATTTTGTAAGAATTTGTCTTAGAAATAAATTACTCAAAAATTAGTCTTAAACTACAATAGATAAATTTACATTACGCATTATATCTTACAAAAGTTATGCCTTTACTTGTATCTCAAAATATTTTCACTTAAATACGCTATCAGAATTTTAGTTTCGACGTCACAAATTCAACTTCCACTAGCGTGTGTGCAGTAGATATAAAATTAAATCGTCCAGATGGTATTATCTTTTTTATCCAAACCTGGTCAAAACTTTAAGAGCGCAGAACTTGGCCTGTTCACTTGATAATCAATAAAGTAGATACACTAAGCTATTTTAAATATTGGTTGTTATTAAAAATCGTTTATTGTCATGCAAATACTATAAAATGTATAAAAGATGTACAGCCTCTGTGGAAATTCCAACTAAAGCAAATATCTTGTCAGGATTTGCAAAATCAAACGCGTTACGCTATCGATTGCAAACCGTTTTGGTAATGAAATTTGCAATTCAGTTGGAAATCGCCCACACTTTCACAACAAATCCAAATAAATATTCTCTGAAAGCATCACAACAGCAAACTATTTAGAGGGGAATGGGTGGAAGTGGAATTGAAGTACTCGAAGTAATATGTTACACGAACAATGAACTGTCGAACCTGATGTCAGCGAATCAGGATAACAAACGACAGGAGCGAGGTAATCAGAAGTGATTTTATCTTACAGGGAAAGGGCGGGAAACCTCCGCGTGTACAGCGGTCGAGCCGCAACACCAATGCGACAGAACGGCAAGAGGACAGAACGTTTGATGCGGGAGTATTGCAACGTATCCACATGAACGTTGAACATCAACCCCAGCTCCAGTCTCCCATCTCCTGATTTCTAGCTGGCGTTCGATTGTGCCCTGTACGTCCTGCTCATCCTCTGCCATCCATCCGCTCATTGTACCCCAAATTGAGACAGCTGTAACCGGCTTGTACATTAAAAATGCGTACCACCTCTCACTGCTGATACCCAGAACTGTATTATACTTAACAACGGGAGGCCAAACATATCTCAACGAAACTCAAGTCACAATAAAAAAATGATGTATTTTATCATGATGCAGTTGGCAAGGAATTAAGGAATGGTTTCTGTGTATTTCTAAACCACAGTCGGGGGCAACATTAATCTAAATAATGGCTGTTTTAATAAAAGAGATGTTTGGAGATGTCAGGCTTAATACGACAATGTGTGAATGCGATTTTCTGGTCATTTCTCAACGTGGTTGGTGGTTGCCCTGCTATTGTTGCCAATGCGCGTCTCCATTTCATTATGATAGCTATATGTGAGTGACGAAGAGAATGTAGTGTTAAACTATTACGAGATCTGAGCGTTCCTTACGTACCCATTCACCACTTATTCATTCATCTCTTCAGGAACAAACATCTATATTTCAAGTTTAGACACATCTAGCCCTATTGAAAATTATAATCGTATTATTGGAACGTTATGTCAGAAGTGACCGTAAAATCTTAAAATGTAAACAATTGTTTGTTAAAAATAGTCTAAAGATATATCATATATTATATCATGCAATTGCCCATTAACTTATTAATGTATATATGATCTGAAAGTTAGTTTGCATACAAATTATTATAGAACCGAAATTTGTGCAGAGAGATTATTTAAAGTATGTATTTATTTAGAATGTAAAATAAAAAGGGAGGCCAAAAAAATTTTTTACAATGTATTTTCTATAGTTTTAACACAATGGGAATCATACAATAATAGTGAATACCAGTGTACAAGAAAAGGTAGATCGCAGGTGTGTTTAATTGAGAATATATGTGTAGTAAGTGACACTAAAGATTACTTATATCGCAATGTAAATTTTTTCAAAGTACAAATTTAAAGCTACTGAAGAATAGATCCAACTACTTTTTAGCGAATTTTTAATTTAAAAAAATTCGCAAATAGAGGGGCACTGATGATGAGACTTTGCATTTTTTTTTTAAATGAGCACATATTTGGGCCCTTAGAATCCGAACACAAGGTACGTTCGAATTTATATATATATATATATATATATATATATATATATATATATATATATATATATATATATATATATATATATATATATATATCCAGCCGATAACTCAAAAAGTAGGTAACCGATTTTGATGAAAGTCAGGAAGTACCTTTAGCTTGAAAAAGTACGTTAGCCATCCCGATCGGACCAGTTTGTCTAAAAAATATTGATTTTTCCGAAAGAAAAATTGGTATCTCAGAAAATAACAAACTTATTCAATGAAATTTCGTAGGTATGTTGCCCTGGTAAAGACCTTACCACACACAAAAATGGAACTTTCTAGGTTATAGAAAATTAAGTTATCTAAATTTGAAACATTTCATGAAAATTTGCTCGCATAAACGCACTTGCTGAAACCCGACATTTTTCAATAATATTTTTGAATATTTCACAAATGTTGGAGAACTTAAAATATGCATCTGTGACATTAAGAAGCTTCCTTCAATAAAATATCCTTTATACTATATCGTCGCCTTGGTAATAAAAGATCGTTACCCACAGTTTTTCAATCGCTGAGCTATTGCTGTACACATATTAGAGAGAAATTATGTGTTAGGACTGTAAATAGTTTTAAGCCGTTTTGATGAATTAACAAATAAGCCTGGACGCAGCAAGTGCGTTACGATAGTGAATTTTCATAAAAATGTTTTAAACAGCAAATATTTTTTTCGTAGAAAAAATTCACTAATGGGAGATCCCGACTTTTGAATTTTGAAAAAAATTTTACAAATGAGTCTGAACTAGGACCCTTAGAACCCATATCCGGGGTCAGTTTCATATATATATATATATATATATATATATATATATATATATATATATATATATATATATGTATATGTGACAATATGTTTATATATATATATATATATATATATATATATATATATATATATATATATATATATATATATAAATTGAAACTGACCCCGGATATGTGTTCTCGGGGGCCTAATTAGTGCTAATTTAAAGGAATTTTTTCTAAATTCAGAAGTCGAGATCTCCTCATTAGTGAATGTTTTTTAAGAAAATTCACTAAAAATACTAATGAGAAGATCCCGTCTTTTAAATTTTGGAATAATTCCTTCAAATGAGCGCAAACTAACATATCCGGGGTCAGTTTCAATTTATGTATATATATATATATATATATATATATATATATATATATATATATATATATATATATATATATATATATATATATATATATATATATATATATATCTGCGTGAGTGTGTCACTGTGTGTGTATCAAACCGATCACTCAAAAAATAATGGGCCGATTTAAAAAAAAATATTGTGAGTGTCTTCCTTTTGCAAGTGTCTTGGATAAGTTCGTTAGCCAGAAAAAAACAGCCTGTTTTTGTGTTTTTTTCTCAAAATTGTTTTTAATCTTTTTTCATATAAAACAAATAATAGAAAAATGAACATGTCAGTACATAAGTTTATTTTCTAAATATCTGGTCACTATTTGTGTAAGAAAATAGTGAACGGAAACTACATTAAAAACTTCGGGATGTAGCAAGTGCGTTATGGTAGTAAATTTTTATTAAGTGCTTCAGATTTCAATAACTCAATTATATATATATATATATATATATATATATATATATATATATATATATATATATATATATATATATATATATATATATATATATATATATATATATAGGTATCGAACCGATAACACAAAAAGTAATCCGCCGATTTGGATGAGACTCGGAAAATACCTTCCTTTCATTAATAGCCTGGACGAGTTTGTTAGACAGGAAAATCTGATAAGGTTTTCCGGAGGAATTTTAAGTTTCCTTTCAAAAAACGACTTATCTCGGAAAATTACAAGACTATTTTAATAAAATTTGGTATATATTGGCCTTACTATACTTACTATATATATAATATATATATATATATATATATATATATATATATATATATATATATATATATATATATATATACCTAGAAAGTTGAGTTTTGGTATGTAGTAAGGCCAATATATACCAAATTTTATTAAAATAGTCTTGTCATATATATATATATATATATATATATATATATATATATATATATATATATATATATATATATATATATATATATATATATATATATATATATATATATATATATATATATATATATATATATATATATATATATATATATATATATATATATATATATAAACATATAGAAATTGAAACTGACCCTGGATATGGGTTCTAAGGGTCCTAGTTCGCGCTCATTTGAAAACATTTTTGCAAAGTCTCACTATCGATACCTATCTAATAGTAAATTATTTTTTTAAAATAAAAATTCACTAAAAGAGAGTGACTGAAATTGTTTGACATTTAGTTCATAGCATTAATGGATCATTGATTTATTATCATTTATGATATAATTAATTGTGATTTACTTTTTGATTGAATTTGAATCTTACAATGTATAACATGGGGCATAACGCGTGTTCATAATTATTGATGAGAAATGAAAGTTCGTTGAAAAATTAAATCCATCCAATAACTGCGGTTAATACCCATGAATTTTGAATTACCAATTTCTCATGATACTTTAAAATAACATATTCAATTCTATTTATTACCTCTGTCAAATATGTGCTGCTGTCATTTGCCTTTCGAGTAGTGACAATCTGTCAATGTCAGTCGACAACCGTCAAATGTCAATGGTTTATTTGAAGGAAAATGTTATTGTATATTCTTAATTTGTTGGCTTGATACTGTAGAATATCGGCGTTTTGTACTTTCTTTTTTTTTTACTTTAACGTCGGTCTATTTCCGTGACTATGGCTAATCATCGACGTCACGGAGCAGTCTCACCTCACTATCCTGGAAACGTTGTTGAACCTGCTTTTTTCTAAGGAGGGTAGGGATTGTTTACGTATCCAACATCGCATCGGCACCGTGCCGGCGGCTTTACGCCCCCTCCAAAGGGCGGAACGTGCAGCCAATCAACTCGCTCAAATACAATGCCACAACCTCGGTTGATTAATTTTACATACGTACTGAAAACGTGAAAGGAAAACCCTGGGAATCGAGCTCAGTACTCTTCGGTTCAATAGCACACGTTCTTATCACTGGACCACCGAGGCTCTGGAATTTCGTCGTATTTTGCCGATTTGTAATATAATTATGTTAAGTAAATATCCCTTTAATGAATTTCATATAATATATAATGTATATTTTTAAGTTAGACTACATAACTTTTATTTTGTATTCTTAATTAGATAGATTGATACCGTAGAATACCGTCGTATTTTGATAATCTGTGATATATATATATTGATATGGTTAATAAAGGGGGCCACATATACATATATACACATACATATACACAAACAACAACTTACCTTTGGTGTATGCAATGTTTTTGCACTGTAAGGCAGGGAGAAACTAAATTTTACAGATATATATGTGTTGAAAGGAGGCAAGGCAGGTGTAAATGTATGACCAGTTTAATTAGATAGTTTAAGGTATTATTGTTTGATAGCTGTTATGTAATTTAAGATGTTATTGTTAGAATTAAGGATATTGTTAGCTTTAAGAATAGTAAGATGTCAAAATTTGAGTGTTAAATTGTAAGAAATGTCATGTCATAACCTATGTTTAAGTCAGCTGTTTTTTATTTAGGCCAGACGTCAAACTGACACTAAAATTATAGTTAGGTTAATTATTCTCTCATTGACTAACAACAATCAGAAGTATGTATGTATCCGAGGAGATGATAAAAAACGATTATTGTGTTAAAATTTGTTAGGATATTTTATTTGAAGCAGGCAGATAACAGTTTTTTGATTAGTTACGCTGGTTACGTATGAAAAATAATAAACAGATGGAAACATTTTGATAAAAAGTATCAGATTAAAATTTTTGAGATAAAAAAAGGATTGAGATTAGTATTAAATTATTAGATGGGGACATTTTGATTAAAAGATTAGATAGATTGAAATTTTTTGATATTAAAAAGGGATTGAAATATTTTTATAAAAGTTAAAACGAGAAGGAGGTACATTTTTGAAGAGAAGTAAACAATCAAAAGGAGTCACAACACGGAAGCTCAGAAACAGACTAGATAAACTGTGAGTAAAGTAAATAAATATTTACATTTATTGTGCGACATATCCCCAGCTTCAAAAAGAATAGTAAATAACTCGCAAAATTGTGATACATCAAACGAAAGTAGAGAGGTCTCATCAAAAAAAAAAAAAAAAAACAACCATCTTGGTTTGCATTTCACACACCAAGGGCTAGAAAAACCAGTAACCATACCCAGCCAGTGAAGGGACTCGTCCATTGACTGCACGTAGTACTAAGGCATTGTATAAATCATACAAACGTCAATAGGTGCCGTTACCGTTTGGCTTTAGGAAGTGCGTGAGAGTCTTAAATATAAGTGGTCTTAAAAATTTAAAACAAATCATACTGATCAGTTTTTTTTTTATTGGCATTGTTAAAAAAATAAACAAAGAGCTCTAAATTCAAAAGTAAGAAGTACATGATAAATAGCAAATAAGTATTGGGTTTTTGTCAGTTGTGTTAAGTAATAAATATTCAAGTTCTGTGTGAATTTAATATTCTTGCTTCATTTTATTTTATATGTATATAAGTATTTAAAAACCAAAACAGATAGGGTAATATATTTCAAAATTCAAAAAAATAAACAAAGATATTTCGGACTTGAACCCACTAGTCCCTATTTTGAGATTCAAATTCATTCATGTGATCAATTGTATGCGCAATACAGCAGTATAAAGGCATTTAATACACCAAGGTGTAATACACACACAAACCTTTGGTGAACACACATTAACAACACATTACTCACTAAACTTTACAGGTAGATAAAACTCACAAGATAAAATACACTTCGAAATTAACATCACAAAAAGCAATAAAACATATTTAAGTTAGCCACCATATCAAGTATTTCAATATACCTAATAATAATAATATAAAACTTAAAATAAACCTTTCATTATATCAATTGGCACCAAACGTGAGGGCTTCGAAAGTCTGTGCATATTCTATAACAATTGTCGCCTAAACGTGGGAGCTTTCGAGGTTCGCGGGTAAAATAACCAATACGGCAGGGTAATCAAAAATAAAAAAAAGGAAGAAAAATGCCAAATAAGAAAATCACTACTAGGAGCAAAGCCACATCAAGAGACAGACACGATCGTGGAGATGAAGGAGGACCGGAACACGAAGAAGAAATGGAGGTACATGAGGAAATGCTACAGGAAAATGTGGAAATGAATGACGAGAGAGTACCTGAAGTAGAAATGAGAGATAATGCGGGTGAAAGAGTAGAAGTAATGTCACAAGAGAGCATAAAAGTGGATAAAATGGAGAATGTTAGAAGCGAAGAAGGTGAAAAACAGAAGCAAACTGGTCCAAGCTTTGAAATGGTAATACAATGTTTAATGGATATGAAGCAAAGTATGAAAGGGGATATAAATGCCATGAATGAGAATATGAATGACAGGTTTGAAAGACAAAAGGATAATATAAACAAGATAAAAGAAAGTATGACTGTGAAATTTGTTGAACAAGAGCAGAATATGAGGCAGATGATTGAGAGATTGGATAATATAGATAGAAATATCACAGAGAAAGTTGAAAAAAGTGTACAAGAAGTGAAAAAAGATGTAGAAATGGAGATGGAAGAGATAAGCGAGGCAGTACGAAAGTTTGAAAGTAAAGTAGAGACAAAGATGGATGTAGTACGCAAGATAATAATAGAGAAAATCAAAGCAAATGATGATGAACCGATGGATAAAATCATAGAGAGAGTGAATGAAAGAAATCAGCAGATGAGAGGGCCTAGAAAGATGCGCAAACATAAAAGAAACAGATATGAAACCAAAATGGAAGAGAGATTGAGAGAAACGAATGGAAATTTGGAGAATCTAAGAGAAGAGCCAGATGTAAAGCTGACGTTGGGAAATAAAAGTCTGAGAGAAGAAGTAGAAGAATGTTTTGGGCCAAAATGGACAAGAGCAATGGGGAATAGAAGAAACAAAAAGAAACAAGAATGCCTAGAAGAAATCAGGAATAAGGGTGACAAATTTAAACGGAAACGTATAGGAAATAAGAGGTATAGACGTGAAAACAAGGATGGCAACGATGGCACGAATAGGTATAAATGCCAGAGAAACGAGGATACCTACAAAGACGATTCTAGCATGGAATACGATGCAAGACAGGCAGAAGAGTCTGATAACAATCATGAGCAGTGGAGAAGACCACATAACGGATATAGAGACTACGCAGCAACAAAATATGAAACGACTACGAAGGATTAATGAACTAGAATGAGATGAATGACCTGGGAAGTCTTTAAACTCACCAACATTTTTTGAAATAAAATAACAATTCAAAATTCAAAATTTAAAGCAAATGTCAAGCATGAAAGAAGAGTATAGGCAAATTCAAAACCGAGGTAGATAACGTTAGTAACCAGCTAAGCGTGGGGAAGAATCTCACGACAAACAAGCAGTAGAAATGCACGTCAAACGACATATATGATCGGAAACAAACGAAGTAGTGGGGACAAGTTTAAACCCAAGATAAGAGGACCAGAGCTGCCAACAAATGAGGAAAAAGAAAGAAAAATATATGAAGAAAACAGATATCAAGGCCAATTATGTAAAATTCGTTAAAATTATGGAACATTTAGTAGGATAGACAACTAAATAAGGACGTCTGAATCAAGGAGTAATGGGAAAAGTCAAAAAGATATATGTACGAACAGTGAAATGAATTTAATAGATGGAGAAGCTAACCAGTGAATATGTAAACCCATAGAGGGCATATTGAGATAATGAAAATATATATAGATGATTATGTGCACAGTAGTTGCAAGATATAGGGGAATGAGATGAAAAAGTCAAGTAAAAGGAACATATATTGACTGATAAACAGTAGTTTCAGATTAATAAAAAAAAAAAAGTTGGGTATCAGAAGAATAAAACGAATTGAAAAAGGAAAGGACCTAATATCAAAAAAGAAACATATAGAAACTTACAATGGCAGCAGCAATAAATAAAAAAAAAGTCCAAATATGGGGGTATATACGAACGTCGTTATAGAAATCGGTTCATTATCACGTGTACGAACACACGCAATGAGAAAAGGGGAACTCGGTAACAAAAAAAATAATGATGATCAAGAGGTAAATTAAAGAAACCAGGATTAAATTTAATAGACCTCTGGTGAAAGAGATAAATTAAACGATAAGAAATTTGAAAAGCAAGAGATAATTTCTTACTTTACTTGGGGGGAACTTAAAACTAAATTTAGCCTTGACATAGTCAATTAACAACATTTTTCATTTAATGTTGATGGCATTTCTTATAGCATGCAACATGCAAACTTAATAACTAAGTCGAACGTTGCTTGGGCAAACGTGACATTAAAAAAGGAATATAAGTTGAAGAAATCCCAGACGAACAAAGCACTGACATGACACATATTTTTTTTAAAGCACTTAAACTAACGAAGCACTATTTTAAATAAAGGCCATAAACACTTCGAAGAACTGAACACTTATGAAGCTGGAACAAACATGCAGCAATAATGAAAACAGGATCAGTATTCGACAGTAGCAGAAATTTGCAGACACAGTAGTATTTTTCTTAAAATAATTGTGGGCACAGCAGTGGTCTTCAAAAACATAATTGACAAAATATTGGCACAGCGGTGTTCTTATAAAACAATTAAAGGCACGCTAGTGTTCCTTCTAAATTGTAGGCACGCTAGTATCTTTTTAAACATGCTTATAAGCACAATAATGTCTCATGCATAAGTGCATCTGACACGTAAATATAATAACTTCTCATGTTCGCAGCTAGATCACTTGTGTCTCAGATGATAGTTCTGATTACACAGCATAACTTCTTACAGGAATGGCAGTGACTGTTTCTGAAATGCTAAAAAAATTTATTAAAGGAGGAAAAGATTATATTGCTATAAACTAAAAGCGTGAATAAAAAATTTTTCCTAGCTTCAGAAGGCAAGCCTCTAAAGCAGTAAAAATTTATTATTGGGGATTTGATATGGTTAATAAAGGGGGCCACATATACATATATACACATACATATACACAAACAACAACTTACCTTTGGTGTATGCAATGTTTTTGCACTGTAAGGCAGGGAGAAACTAAATTTTACAGATATATATGTGTTGAAAGGAGGCAAGGCAGGTGTAAATGTATGACCAGTTTAATTAGATAGTTTAAGGTATTATTGTTTGATAGCTGTTATGTAATTTAAGATGTTATTGTTAGAATTAAGGATATTGTTAGCTTTAAGAATAGTAAGATGTCAAAATTTGAGTGTTAAATTGTAAGAAATGTCATGTCATAACCTATGTTTAAGTCAGCTGTTTTTTATTTAGGCCAGACGTCAAACTGACACTAAAATTATAGTTAGGTTAATTATTCTCTCATTGACTAACAACAATCAGAAGTATGTATGTATCCGAGGAGATGATAAAAAACGATTATTGTGTTAAAATTTGTTAGGATATTTTATTTGAAGCAGGCAGATAACAGTTTTTTGATTAGTTACGCTGGTTACGTATGAAAAATAATAAACAGATGGAAACATTTTGATAAAAAGTATCAGATTAAAATTTTTGAGATAAAAAAAGGATTGAGATTAGTATTAAATTATTAGATGGGGACATTTTGATTAAAAGATTAGATAGATTGAAATTTTTTGATATTAAAAAGGGATTGAAATATTTTTATAAAAGTTAAAACGAGAAGGAGGTACATTTTTGAAGAGAAGTAAACAATCAAAAGGAGTCACAACACGGAAGCTCAGAAACAGACTAGATAAACTGTGAGTAAAGTAAATAAATATTTACATTTATTGTGCGACATATCCCCAGCTTCAAAAAGAATAGTAAATAACTCGCAAAATTGTGATACATCAAACGAAAGTAGAGAGGTCTCATCAAAAAAAAAAAAAAAAACAACCATCTTGGTTTGCATTTCACACACCAAGGGCTAGAAAAACCAGTAACCATACCCAGCCAGTGAAGGGACTCGTCCATTGACTGCACGTAGTACTAAGGCATTGTATAAATCATACAAACGTCAATAGGTGCCGTTACCGTTTGGCTTTAGGAAGTGCGTGAGAGTCTTAAATATAAGTGGTCTTAAAAATTTAAAACAAATCATACTGATCAGTTTTTTTTTTTATTGGCATTGTTAAAAAAATAAACAAAGAGCTCTAAATTCAAAAGTAAGAAGTACATGATAAATAGCAAATAAGTATTGGGTTTTTGTCAGTTGTGTTAAGTAATAAATATTCAAGTTCTGTGTGAATTTAATATTCTTGCTTCATTTTATTTTATATGTATATAAGTATTTAAAAACCAAAACAGATAGGGTAATATATTTCAAAATTCAAAAAAATAAACAAAGATATTTCGGACTTGAACCCACTAGTCCCTATTTTGAGAGTCAAATTCATTCATGTGATCAATTGTATGCGCAATACAGCAGTATAAAGGCATTTAATACACCAAGGTGTAATACACACACAAACCTTTGGTGAACACACATTAACAACACATTACTCACTAAACTTTACAGGTAGATAAAACTCACAAGATAAAATACACTTCGAAATTAACATCACAAAAAGCAATAAAACATATTTAAGTTAGCCACCATATCAAGTATTTCAATATACCTAATAATAATAATATAAAACTTAAAATAAACCTTTCATTATATCAATTGGCACCAAACGTGAGGGCTTCGAAAGTCTGTGCATATTCTATAACAATATATATATATATATATATATATATATATATATATATATATATATATATATATATATATATATATATATATATATATGGTAAGTACATATTCCTTGAACGTAGAGCCTCGATGGTTCAGTGGTAAGAACGTGTGCCTCTGAACCGAAGGCTACTGGGTTCCATCACAGGGTACTCCTTTCACTTTTTCAGTACATACTGTACAATTAACATCAACCAAGGTTGTGGCATTTTATTTGAGCAAGTTGAATGTCTGCACGTTCCGCCCTTCGGAGGGGGCGTAAAGCCGTCAGTCCCGTGTCCATGAAATGTTGGGCACGTTAAAGATCCCTACTCTCCTTACAGAAAGGCAGGGGTTCGACAAAATTTCCAGGATAGTGAGGTGAAACTGCTCCTTGGCGTCGGTGATTGGCCATAGTAGCGGAAATAGGCCGACGTTAAAGAAATAAAAACACACAACACACATATTTCTTGAACAGATTTCCTATAATATATAATGTATATTTCTAGGTTAGACTACATAAATGTTATTTTATATACTTAATTAGTTGGATTGAAACCGTAAAATAGCGTCGTATTTTGATAATTTGTGATAAAAACCTGGTAAGTAAACATTTCTTGAATAAATTTTGTATAATATATAGTATTTATCTATTCGTAGGTTAGCATAATGATCATATTTATTATTAATCTTGACACAAATAAGTTTCAAACTTGTGCTTGTCCAAGATGCAATTTTGACAGGTTTTATCTAAATATTATAACTAAGGTTTTCAGTATGACCTTTGTTACATAGATAAATGGTCAAATTACAGTTTACCCCACGGACATCTTTAGATAAATCGACTGCTGGTAGATAAAGTTCGACATCTTACATGCACGTTGACACTATTTTTACCGTTTGCTTCCTTGTCTTTGCTGAGTTATTTACATTTAAACTTTTTCGCCGGCCTGGTGCGATAAGTTAAAAATTATTATCTATATCACAATATCTCTATTTTTTTGCTTGAAACATTACATGCCCCTTTCCAGGTACACCCCTTCCCCTGCAGTTACCTATCACTATCGATTTCTCAAATTACACTCCGCCCTATGTTTGGTTTTCCTGCCCCCCTACGTGCCTACAACATGAAAAATTTCTCGAGAACAACCTCCAAAAAAGTTATGGGACCTAGTGCGAATGCGGTAGACAGCCCCTAAAGGGGGTATGGCTGCAAAATATGAAAAAGGCAGCTTTTATAGTTCCAACTGAGCTGTTTTTTAACCGACTTCAAAAAAAGGTTCAATGTTCGTCTGTATGTATTTTTTATGTATGTTCACCGTTATTTTCGTCAATTGTGGACCAATTTTTAAAAATATTTTTTTGTTTAAACTGGTATATTCCTGAGGTCGTTTCATTTTCACCAAGTCAGGATCTGATGATCAGATATCAGGGAAATCCAGAGAAATCCTCTTGTAATCTATGTAACTGAAAGTTCTACTGTAGTGCGGCACGTTGATTATATTATAGCAGTTTTCTGATACCGTAATCACTATGTTCGTATATTTACACTAAAAATGTAAAAATAAATAAGCTTTAAAAAAATGTAACAAATTTCAAAATAGGCACTAAAAGACGAAAAATAACTGGATACAAGTTTAATTTAAGAGACAAAAAATAATTTAAATGAAATAGTATTATATGCGCTACCTAATTATCTGTTTAAAGTCGGTTCCAAGCCCAAATCACAATAATACTTAGCGTTATAAACAGCCTAATTGACAACTCCAATGAATTATCTAAATATGTTGGTAATGATCAAATACCACGCTCACGCATTCCGTCGAATCCGCGTAGAAACTTGCGATTTGGCGCGAGTGCAGCTAGCCTGTCGACCTACTACCTAATTGGCTTGGCACCGACTTCAAACAGATAAGTAAGTAGCGCATATAATAATACTTCATTTAAATTAATTTTTGTCTTTTGAATTGAACCTGTAATCCACTTCTTTTTCGCATTTTCCTCTCATATTTTCTTTTTGACTTCCCCACCCAGCACCCCTATTCACTCCCGGTCCAATAACTTTTTCCGGGGTTGCTTAAACGAATTTGACATGTGGTTTGTGCATCCAGAGGGTGAGGGAGGGGCGGTGCTTCTAAGCATATTACCGAAAAAGAATTTTAAAACCCCTTCGTGAGGTAAACTGAAAATTTACCAGATAAATGTTATATCTACTTGATTTACTGCTGTTTAAGTAAGACAAACTACGTTTCTGTTTGCCACTTGTTTTGTTCGTTTTATTTATACAACTGACTTTGTAAATCATTTGTAAAGATTTATTGAGAGGTCTTGTATTTTATTTGTCCTTTTAGTTGCACTTTTCTTTTACTAAAACAAAAATCCTTATGCAAATTCACTACCATAACGTATTTTTTGCGTCTCGAAATATTTATGTGTTGGTGTCATGTCATAAGTAAAAACCCATCAAAATTAAACAAGTCATTCAATTTACATTATAATTAATTCCTTAATCAAATAAACGCTCAGATAAGCAGACTTGTGGGGTACCAAATGGTGGTTAACTAAAATTGTTATTTTACAGGATATATTGATAGAAAATTATTATATGCAGTATTATTACTATTAACACTGATCTAAGTTATAGGAAAACACGACTTGATTGGTACAAAATTTTATAATATATATTTTATACTAGATAAATGTATATATATATATATATATATATATATATATATATATATATATATATATATATATATATATATATATATATATATATATATATATATATATATATATATATATATATTAATAAAAGTTGATATTACTTACTAACTGTTCTAAAGTCGCTACAATGTTTTAAATAAAAATCACATTGAAGCCATTTTAAAGAAATGACTGGTCATTACCTTTGGCTTTATAATGATAGCTGGTGAAATAAGAAAGGATTTACTTTTACCGAGTGTTAAGCGTATATTCAAATTTTCCTAGTCAGTATCAGATTTAAAAATAAATACGGCTGACAAATGGAAGGTACTATATACAGAACTCAGCCTGGACCATTCTAAAACAATGGAGTAATTCTCAATGGCAAAAAGTAAAGTAAAATACCTTCCATTGTTGTTGTGCTTTTGTTGACAGCTAAGGACATTTGTATACAGGCAATAAACATAAAAAAGCACAAAAAAGTGTCGACAATTAAGCTAAACAACAACCAAATTCTGGTAGCATTGTATTTTTGTCACAAATAAAAGAAATTGCCTTTAATAATGTAGTTGAACACTGTGGCGCGAGTGGGCTATGAAATTTGCATGACCTGACGTCAGTTAGATGGTGGAAGTTTATGTCAAATACTTTAGGGACCTAGATGGAAATTAGCAAGTTGACACTCTGAGCAGGCTCTTGGATACGTTTACTGTGCTTTATTATTCTTTCACCCCATAAAGTTTATATTGCTACTTTACATTTCTATTATTAAAAATGTAATAAACTACACCTACATATCTCGGAAAGGAGAGATGGTATAGCAGGTACGTATGGATGCCAGAATACAAATTATGAGGTACATTATAAAAAATATTAATGGTCTGTACATTTTATTTATAAAATTATTAAAATGACGGCAAATGTATACAAAATCATATAACGTATACACACACACAAATATATATATATATATATATATATATATATATATATATATATATATATATATATATATATATATATATATATATATATATATATATATATATAAATACGTCACCATGTACCCAACTTCTATAAGTGACATTAGTACATTTCACAGTGACCCTGTTATAGAGAAAGGCATTGACCAGACATTGCTTAATTTCAATTATTAACTTTAAAGTACAATAAACTATAAAATGTATAATAATCATTTTACTTAGTATGCATATTTTACTTGCGACTGCTAAACGATGTTGCGTTAACAGTCGGTATTTGAAACTAATATAGTTCACATCTACTTGCTTTGTTCACTTCCATTTTATATTAATATTATTAGAATAGTAACACACTGTATTGTTTCCCTAAAATAAAGTTCTATTTTTATGGAAACTTAAGTTTTGTGTTACCTAATTGGCGCTGCGTGAACATGATGCCAAAACGGCATTAAATATAATAATCGCCGGTTTATTTCAATAATTTATTTGGCATTAAAGAACCGAAAAATTAACAGTGTTTCAAACGCTCCAGTTTCAAACATTGTATCAACATCAAGTGACCAAAAGTAATCCAAGTTCCAGAAAAACTCCAAAAGAAGGCCTGTTAGGAGATGAACATCCTGTGAGTACCTTCCTTTATCTTTCACTGTGAATTTATGATTGCATCTCTTGTATTTTCAAGCATTTTTGCTTCGAAATACCTTGTCAATAATTAGTATTAAATCTACTGTATTTTCAAGCATTTTTGCTTCGAAATACCTCGTCAATAATTAGTATTAAATCTACTGTATTTTTCAAACATTTTTGCTTCGAAATACCTTGTCAATAATTAGTATTAAATCTACTGTATTTTTCAAACATTTTTGCTTCGAAATACCTTATCAATAATTAGTATTAGCTATCGTATTTTCAAACATTTTGTTTCAAAATATTTCAAAAATTATTTGTGTTAAATCCCACGTATTTCCAAACCATTTTGGTTCAAAATACTTTAAGATATTAAAGAATTCTTACGTTAATATTTTATTAATAAATTAAAATCAGACAAACCTATTTAGCAATAATACTTTTATATTGTGTATCAGCTTATTTGAAGATTTAAGTAGAAATAACGTTTAAAAATTAATTATATCCGATATCTGAAAAATATTAACTCGACAAAAAATAATAAACTATTTTAGTCATCATGTCACATAATAAAGGCGACATCTCCTTGTTATCTCAGGCATCTATGATGATCCCAGAATTCAGTGGAGGTTGTAGACATTTAAATTATTTTATTAGACAATGCGAACTGTTTATTATAAATTACAAAAAAGGGAGTACAGAACAAAATGCTGAGCATCACAATAGAATGATACTCGAATTTATTAAATCAAAAATTGTACAAGATGCTCGAGATATTTTATTATCTCTAGAAACTAGTTCATGGGAAAATATTAAAAATCGCCTTATGGCACAATATTCAGACCCACGCTCTGAAAATCTCTTGTTAACAGACCTCACTACCTGTTATATGATAAAAAATCAAACAGTTTTAGAATTTCATAGCAAAATTAAAGAAAAATTTAAAGCACTTTATGAGAATATCGAATTACAGGATTTAGGTACCGAAATTAAAATTTATAAGAAAAATTACTTTACTGAAATGGCTGTAACATCATTTAAAGTCGGCATACTAGAACCGTATTTTAGTCATTTAAGACTAGTAAATGTAACAAGTTTAGAAACGGCTTTACTTGAGTGTCACCGCATAGATAATGAAATAAAACAAGCAGATTTCATAAATAGCTTAAGAAATAAATCACATCCTTCTTCACAAAAACAACCCCTAACATTTTTAGAGAAAATTGCTTTACCAAAAAGACCGTTACCTCAACAAAATATTAATTTCGTAAATAGATTTCAACAACCACCCTTTTTACGACAAAGACCTAATTTCCCCAGTAAACCTATATCAAATTTGAGAGCTCTACCACAAAATAAAATTTCTCCGACAAATAGTCAAGTTTTCCGCCATCAGCCGCCTCAAAATTCATCTGTATTTAACAGAACAAAAAATACTTTTTCGACACCACCACAAAGACAAAATCGACAATTTGATCAAACTACACCCATGGAAATATGTAATCTAGAATATCCGAATCAAGAAATGACAGATTATGTATCTGACGAATTACAACCCGAATATTATTTGCAATGTGTCGAAAACGAAAACCTTAATGATTATTCCAGAAATGAGCCAGAAAATCTGGATTTTCAGGAAGAAGCCTCGGAAAATCCCTTGTCACCCTAGATATAAACAATATTATGACACTACCCAAATTACCGTTTTTGGTCCTGCCATCTTTAAATTTGAAAATTCTTCTGGGCACGGGAGCTTCAGACAGCATAATAAATCCGGGCCCTGCATATGAATTTTTTTCAGAGTACATTTTCAAAAAGCCCTTTTCCGTAAAATCTGTAGGAAAAATTACAAAAGGAAATGATAATGTCAGATACCCCCTGTTAAAAGAATACGGCATAAATTTTCCATTTTCATTTAGAGTAATAAAATGGCATGAGAGGTTTGATGCTCTTATAGGTTCCGAAGACTTTAAAAAATTAAAAATCAAACTAGATTATGAAAAAAGAACAGTAAAATTTAGAGAAATTGAATTACCTTTTTATTTCGAAATAAATCCCCTAAATTTTCAACCCTTTTCACAAACTTGTACTACCCATATTCAAATACCTGTAAATATTGAAGACGGAACAGTTTTAATTCCAGAAATGGAAAATGAATTGGTTCATATACCAGAATCCATAGCTGAAGCTATATCTGGGTTTTGTTCTATACCATGTACAGTAAAAAATAAGTCACAAATCGCTGAAATTAACTTTACAGAATAAATTGAAGTAGAACCCATCCAAAATTTTGAAGAAACACCTAAATTTCCCAACTCAGTTCAAGTCGACGTGAGACAACAATTGAGAACTGACCATCTCAATTCTGAGGAAAAACAAAAACTATTTAAATTATGTCATCAATATCGAAATATTTTTTATCACGAAAACTCGGATCTTACATTTACAAATGCTATTAAACATCATATTAGAACTCGCGATAATGATCCCATACATGTAAAATCTTACAGGTATCCATATCACCTAAAAATTGAAATACAGAAGGAAATTCAAAAATTATTAGACAATAAAATTATTAGGCCCTCTACCTCTGCTTTTTGTTCGCCCGTTTGGATTGTCCCAAAAAAGTTAGATTCTTCGGGAAAGAAAAAATGGCGATTAGTCATTGACTACAGGAAACTCAACGAAAAAACGATACTCGAAAAATATCCCTTACCTAGAATAGAGGAAATCTTAGACAACTTAGGAAAGTGTACATACTTTACTACTCTCGATTTAGCTCAAGGGTTTTATCAGATTGAATTAACCCCTGAAAGCATTGAGAAAACAGCCTTTAGCGTGAACAATGGGCATTACGAGTATGTTAGAATGCCCTTTGGTCTCCGGAGTTCGCCCTTAACCTTCCGACGCGTAAAGGATAATGTTTTTAGAGAATTTCTGTACAAAAACTGCTTTGTTTATATGGACGACATTGTAATATTCTCCAAATCCCTTCAGGAACACCTTATCCACATTAAACAAATATTTCAAAAATTACAAGATGTTAACTTAAAGGTACAGCTAGATAAATCAGAGTTTTTTAGAAAGGAAGTTGAGTTTCTAGGCCACGTCATCACAATTGACGGCGTAAAACCAAATCCAAGCAAAATTGAATGCATAAAAAATTATCCTATTCCGAAAACACAAAAACAAATAAAAGCTTTCTTAGGACTTGTTGGCTATTACAGGCGTTTTATAAAAAACTTTGCCAAAATTGTTTATCCCCTCACAAAATGTCTAAAGAAAGATTCTACTCTTAACTTTAATGATCCAGAATACGTCAATGCATTTTCGCAGGCTAAAGAACTTATAATAAATTCACCCGTCCTAACATATCCAAATTTTGATAAAGAATTTCATCTGACAACCGACGCAAGTAATATATCGTTAGGAGGCGTATTGTCTCAAGACAATAAACCTATTGCATTTTACTCTAGAACGCTTAATTCAGCTGAACAAAATTATAGCACTATTGAAAAGGAATTACTATCAATAGTGGAAAACACTAAACATTTTAGACCTTATCTTTTCGGACGAAAATTTACTATAGAAACAGGCCATAAACCTCTAGTTTGGCTTTTTTCGATAAAAGAACCAAATTCCCGTTTAGTTAAATGGAGGCTTAAACTAGAAGAATTCGACTATGAAATAAAGTACAAAAAAGGAAAGGATAACGTTGTAGCAGACGCCCTTTCAAGAACAGAAATCAATGCGGTAGAAGATGATATAGATCTTGTGTCCCTTTTAGGCAACGCGGACCCTTCAGAACTAAGAGTTCTGGACGACAACGACCTTATAGAATTAGGAATCGACCCTCAACCTGACCAGAATAATAGCGAATCTCAAACCCAACATACTTCTTTAGAAAATCCTGTATTTTGCTTACCTATATCGGAAGGCCCCCAATCAATCATTTTAAAAATCAAATTTTAATTTATCACGGATCGGAAAAACGTGAAATAACTACAAACCTTTTTAAAAATAAACAAATCAAAATATATTTACAAGAAGGTCATGAACTACAACAACTTAACACCTTTCTTAAAGAAAAAATCAATCCGTCTAATTTATACGGTATCTTATTCGAAACCCAAGAAATCGAGAGATTATTTATGTTAGTAGCCTCAGCTCTTTTTAACAGTTCAGTAAAAATAATAAAATGCAATAAACAAGTCGAAAATATTACATCAACTACCGTACAGAAACAAATTATTCAAAATTACCACCAAAATAACCACAATGGCATTAACGAAACTTACGAACAGCTTAAATTAAATTACTATTGGCCTAACATGAAAAAATCCATAAATGATTTTATAAACAAATGTGACATTTGTCTACAAGCCAAATATGAGCGACAACCCTATAAATTACCCTTTTCCGGACCCTTGTTAGCCAAAAGACCTTTTGAAATAATTCATGCAGATGTGTTCAGTTTTGAGAACCATAAATTTCTTACGATAATAGACTTGTTTAGTAAATATGCACAAGCTTATTACATTAAAGATACAACAGCTCTGACGATTTTAAGTAAACTCAGACACTATTTCTCTCATCATAATTACGTTTCAACCCTCGTATGTGACTCTGGCAAAGAATTTGATAATGCAACCCTTAAGGAATACTGCGACCTATTTAACATAAAATTACACATAACTACTCCTCAAAACCCAAACTCAAACTCCCCAGTTGAACGACTTCACTCAACTATATTAGAAAAATTAAGAACAATGAAGTTGGAGAATCCGTTAGAAAAACCTATTGATCTTATGATAACCTGTATTTTAATATACAATCAATCAGTTCACTCATTAACAGGTCATAGTCCCTTTTCCCTTCTTTACGGCCCTTATGACAAACTTGAACCTATAGACCCCCACAAAACATTGTATGAAGAATATAACCATAGAAGACTTAAAGAAATATTACCCTTTTTCGATCAAATATACAAAAAATCTAAAGAAAAGTCAGAAACTATTCTTAGAAAAAGAAATGAAAATCGTAATGAGATACCGCAAATACAAACTGAACAAGTAGCTATTAAAGTACCTTATGTAAAGAAAACTAACCCTTTATATAAAATTTATCATAATCCAGTTCAAGTAAATCAAAACAAATTACTTTTACGTGATTCCCAAAAGAAAACAGCCCATTTGAAAAATGTAAAAAGAGTGAAAAAGACATTTTCTTTGCAGGAACATCATCCCCCTGATGATGGCCCTCAGCCAGGTCCATCAACTAGAAGTTAAACACATAACCACTAACGGATACTTTAAAGATTATATAGGTATAGCTATAATAATTAATCACTATCATAATTTCTACTTTTATTTTAATGTATCGGTTTTAGAAAATAATTATCGGGTGTTGACAAACAATACTATAAAAATTAACGAAAATTATGGCACTGCTATTAACAAGGAATATTTACAGATGCTTAATGACCAAGTTTCCAAAATTAACCTAGAACTTGAGAAATTAACGCACTCCAGAACGAAACGCGGGTTAATAAACGGAGCAGGGTCGCTGATCAAAACCATAACCGGAAATCTCGATCAAGACGATCTCGATAAAATAAACAAACATTTAAACACCTTATATTTAAATCAAGGTGAAATGATGACTCAACTAGACTCTCTAAATTCATTTGCACATATAATTACAGAAAGATTTGTAGAAGAACAAAAAATAATTAACAAAAATCTTCAGATGATAGCTGACAGATTTGGTGAACTAGCGAACATGGAAAAAAGGAGTTTCATTCAATATCAAATCTCATTAGCCCAAAATTTATTAGAAAGTGTCAAAATTATTCAAAGAACTATATCTCTTAGCTTTAATGAAATTACAAACATTGAAATATTTACCTGGAAGGATTTAACACAAATAAGACAGCATCTTGAATTAATTTATAACAAAAATGAATTAATTAACTTTGACAGAAACCACATATTTAAAATTATTGAATTTACTAAATTAATAGTTGTATCAGCAGGAGATACAATCATTTGTTTACTAAAGGTCCCGATTTTACACCCTACACCAGGCTCCTACTTTCAAATAATTCCCTTACCAGAAAATCATAAAGTTCTTATACCCCCAAGTTCGTATTATTTGGAAATAGCCCAACAAAACTTATGGACATCTGAAAGATGCCCATCAATAACAGAAGCCATAGTGTGTTCAAATCCACCACAAGAAGAAAGTTGCCAACTAAACCAACCCTCGAGTTGCCCTTCTGCAAAGGTAACCAATAGCTACACGACGTCCATCAAGATACGAAACAACAACGTGCTCATCTCAACAGATGTATCAGTCGAAGTTATAGAAGAATGTCCAAATAAAATCGACAGAAAAACAATACACCAAAATGCTATCGTAAGCACACTGCCTAACTGTAAAATCACAGTAAATGATGAGATATACACAGACGTATCAGGCAACATAACGTGGATTCCAGACCTGATATTACCACTCAAGGAAGAAAAATACGAAGTCCGCTTCAGTCCAGTTCACCTGAAAAATGCTGAAAAATTGAAGCAACAACTTTCAGAAGCTCCGCAACATAAGATACTACATCCAATGCTGCATACAAGTCACATAGGTGTTACCACATTTATAATAGTAGTCATCATCATCACTATATTGGTTTGGTCCAGAAAGAGATGGACACCCTTCCTAAAGAAGAAGAAATCACCCCAAGTTGAACACGAGGACGTGCTCAAGACTAACGGTGGAGGAAATACGTCACCATGTACCCAACTTCTATAAGTGACATTAGTACATTTCACAGTGACCCTGTTATAGAGAAAGGCATTGACCAGACATTGCTTAATTTCAATTATTAACTTTAAAGTACAATAAACTATAAAATGTATAATAATCATTTTACTTAGTATGCATATTTTACTTGCGACTGCTAAACGATGTTGCGTTAACAGTCGGTATTTGAAACTAATATAGTTCACATCTACTTGCTTTGCTCACTTCCATTTTATATTAATATTATTAGAATAGTAACACACTGTATTGTTTCCCTAAAATAAAGTTCTATTTTTATGGAAACTTAAGTTTTGTGTTACCTAATTATATATATATATATATATATATATATATATATATATATATATATATATATATATATATATATATATATATATATATATATATATATATATATATATATATATATTGTTTTGGGTTGTTTTGTTTATTAGTGTTGACTTATATTGTCCGGTGTGTATATATTATGTATTTTAGTGTGTAGTTTAGTATTTAAGGTGTATATAATTATTTTTGGTTATAATTATAGTGTTATGTTGTGAGAAATGTAAGTACGGGTTTGGAGTTTATTTACCTAATCTTATAAAATATTCTGTCTTGGTTGTATAATAATATAAAAGCAGTGTTGTTTAGCCATGAATAAAGTTTTTTACTGTGTAGTTTGCAAAGTTAAATTTTTGTTTCACGTATTTTGTGTATATTTTGTGTTTAGGGTCACTTTTTGTACAGTTTTCTGTTTTTAAATCCCTAGTCAAGGAAAATTATACTGCCTTATGGTTATAATTGCAAAGTTGTTTTATGTACCTTATTAATAGAATTTTGCCTGCTATTCCAATTCTTATGTTGACACCGCTATGAAAATATATAGTCCTACGGCGTTTTCTTACTTATTTTGGGTTCAAAACTCTTGCGACAAATTTCATTAACCGAATAAATTCTCTACTAATGTAAATGTATCAATTTTAAGATGATTTTTAAATTTAACTATATGTAACTCCCTCTGGTGTGAAAAATTCAATCTCATTTTATTTTGTCATTACAGATTCCTCTTTACTTTGAACTTGTCCACTATATATTTAGTCAATGAAATAAAAGAAATGTTTAAACAATCAATGCTATTTACTTATGAGATAAATATATAAATGTTCAATTTTTACATTGATTTTTGTTATACAATTTTCCTATAAACTTAACGGATCCGCTCGTTTTTAACCCTTGTTATTAGCTTTACTTCCTTATAAACATATATACTGATTTCGAGAGATAATACAATTTAAACCTTTAGCTATTTCGGTTCAAAAACAAAATGTTTATTACTGATTTTGGTTAGCATGGCACCCGCAAATCAAGCTGTTCATAGAAACGGTGGGATAATATGGTTGATTTAATCTGTTGTCTGCTGATTGCGCCCTCTGCTGCCATCCATTTTGATTATATACTTTAGCACCAATTTATTTCATTATCTATAAGATCACTGCTGCAACGTCCAAAATGTGAGGCTATTTTTATCTTCATGTTTACTTGTGCACTTCACAAGTCACTTTTTTAGTGTAATTAGCTCTGCTAATTATGATTTTATACTGGTCACTGACATCGCGTCACTTGCCTCGATCACGAATAGCACTTTCTGTTACTGCTTAAACCTTGCTTCTTGTTTTAAACAATATATTTACCGCATTTATTGTTCTCAAGTGATGTTTCCAATTAACCTTTATGGTTATCTGAACTGTTATTATGAGTTTTAAGATGGGTTTATTGTATTCTTTAAAACCACCGTTTTAAACTTGCTGTTACCCTGCTGTTGCTCGAACAAGAAGGAAGTCGTCCCCAAAACAAAAACCAATTGTTTTTAAGAGTGTTCCTGTTTCTCAATTAGTAACTAATGAATATTCATTTACATTTTGTATCCAATAACAGTGCCGATTTATAAACATGATTCAAGAGAAAGCTTTTTCCTGGGATAGGTGATTTCAATATGATGAACACGATTGAATTTTTGACCATTTTAATTTTTTGTGGTATGTTTAAACTGTTGCTATATATATATATATATATATATATATATATATATATATATATATATATATATATATATATATATATATATATATATATATATATATATATATATACAGTGTGAAACACACTTATGGAATTAAATTCATTATTCAGCAAAAAAATAGTTTTTGTGGAAAACGCTGAGACACGTGAAGTTCAATTTGTTGAACATGATCTTATAATCATAGTTAAAAAATTAAACTCCCACCATTTTACCCCCACCACTTTATCCATTTTTTTAATAGCAAGCCTACATTTTTTCATCACAATTTGATGGATCACATTTTTCTGAATGCGGAGATACCCCATATGTATGGTCTAATATTATAGTTTTCGATACAGGGTGGATATTTAATACCGGAATAATAAAACTAAACAGTGTACCCTGAAATTCAAATTTCGAAAAAAAACTTAATAAAAACCTCCCTTTCTTATAATAAATGTTCAAAATGTTCTCCATTCACTTGCACACAACGAAATATTCTGCTCTGGAATTCTTCACTGACTCTTATCTTAAATTTCTTATCTTGTCTTATATCTAATACGTATATGGTATCATTCATCGTTTCTTATTAACTACACATTTTTGGAGTGTGAAAGGTGAAATTTAACAGTTCAGTTTTATATTGTGGTATATTGTCTTGAATGCACGGTCTCCTAATAAATTAGTCGTAATTTTGTTCCGATAATTTCAATTAATTTTTGGTCTAATAATACGATTCTTAACTGAAACTCTCCGAACATAAATACTAATGATCATTGGGTATGGCGATATGTGTAGAACACATGCACAAGCTGTTAACCTATTTAACGAAAAACATCCAGATTTGCCCCCACTCACCGAGGGAACTGTGTCTAAGACACATTCACACTTTCGTTATTATGGACACGTTAAACCACTGCCTAGGATAACCTAGAAGTTTGTTGAAGAAGATGTAAAACTCAATATTTTATTGGCTTTTCAAGAAGAACCAACAACTTCTACCCGTCAAGTTGCACGTGAAAATGTTCAACAGTTTTAAGGTGTCTCAAAAACGAAAAAAATGCATGCCTATAAACTACAACACGTTAACTACAACACGTTCAAGAGTTGATTGACGGTGATTCTGATAGAAGACTGCAATTTTGTGAACAATTGCCGGACATGTTATATAGAAATGTTATTTCATCTGCTGACGTTCTGTTTTCCGATGAAGCAACATTTCTTTTGAATTGCGATGTAAACAGGCAAAATTGAAGATAATGGGCTGCCAAAAACCTCCACTGAATGCGACAAACAGACACTCAGAGTCCTCAGAAGTTGAACGTTTGGGCTGGTATCATTGGTGATCACGTAGTTGGACCTGTTTTTATAGAAAATCTAAACGGTCCAAGATATTTATAAATGCTAAGAGAACAGGTTGTCCCAATGTTATCAGAATTGTATCTAAATGTAATGGAACCTAATATTCCTCATGAAAGGATATGGTTTCAACAAAACGGTGCACCGCCCCACTTTGTTCTTCAGGTACGGGAGTATTTACACGAAGTCTTTCCACAAAGATGGATTGGACGAAGAGCTTTCGTAGAATGGCCCGCTAGATCACCAGATCTTACACCTCTTGATTATTTTCTATGGGGATACCTTAAGAACAGAGTGTATAAAACGCAACCTGCTGATTTAGATGATTTGAAAGTGAAAATAACAACGGAAATTAGGAACGTAACGCCTGACGTGTTGAACAGAGTTAGGGAAGAATTCCAGAGCAGAATATTTCGTTGTGTGCAAGTGATTGGAGAACATTTTGCACATTTATTATAAGAAAGTGACGTTTTTATTAAGTTTATTTTCGAAATTTGAATTTCAGGGTAAACTGTTTAGTTTTAATATTCCAGTATTAAATTTCCACACTCTATTGAAAACTGTAATATTAGACCATACATATAGGGTACCTCCGCATTCAAAAAAATTTAGTCCATCAAATTGTGATGAATGTAGGGTTGCTATTTTAAAAAAATGGATGAAGTGGTGGGGATAAAATGGTGGAAGTTTAATTTTTTTAATTATGATTATGAGATAATGTTCGACAAATAAAACTTCACGTGTCTCAGCGTTTTCTACAAAAACTATTTGTTTCTGAATAATGAATTTTATTCGATAAGTGTGCTTTACACTGTATATATATATATATATATATATATATATATATATATATATATATATATATATATATATATATATGTTCAGAAATATTTCCGCGGTCTTTAATGTCAGACATACTTGGTTCTCGGGTTGAACCGCGTTCAGAATTTATGAAAACTCGACGTTTCGGACGTTTTGGAGCCATTTTCAAGAGGTAAAGGGAATATGTAAGGACACTCTAAGGCCACAATCTGACAATTCCTTAGAGCAGTGGACAAAGGTGGGTTAGGTTGTTGTAGCTTGATTACGGGGCCTCAATCTGCCTACTCCCCAAATCTCGCCGGAGATCGTCAGAGAGGCCTAGGGTTGAACACACTGAGACCTCACAGACGATCTCTGGCGAGATTTGGGGAGTAGGCAGATTGAGGCCCCGTAATCAAGCTATAACTACACAACCCACCTTTGTCCACCGCTCTAAGGAGTAGGCAGATTGAGGCCTTAGAGTGTCCTTACATATTTCCTTTACCTCTTGAAAATGGCTCCAAAACAGGAGCCGAAACGTCGAGTTTTCATAAATTCTGGACGTGGTCAAGTCGAGAACCGAGTATATCTCATATATATATATATATATATATATATATATATATATATATATATATATATATATATATATATATATATATATATATATATATATATATATATAGAGTCTAAACTTACCACCAAAAATTTTAAATGTTCAAAAATTCAATCGTGTTAATAATAGTTGATATCACATATTCCAGCAAATAGCTTTCTCTTGAATCATGTTTATAAATCAGCACTGTTATTGACTACAAACTGTAAATGAATATTCATTGGTTACTAATTTCTTTCGGAAAATATTTATGTCTCCAGAAATAACAAAGTTAGGGCAACCAAATTTGGTTGCTGGTTTATTACATTAAAAGTAAACTATGTACAAAAATTTAGACCCATAAGTTAAAAGACAAAAACGTTATAGGAATTGAAAAAAATGGTGTTTTCCTCTTAAAACGTCAAAGTCTCGATTTGAAACGTCAAAATTGGCAAATTTTAGCCAAACAACCTGAAACGAATACGGGCGATGTAGAAAAAAAGGAGCAAAATGAGTCTTTTACAAACCCTTAGATTTCAGCTTCAACCGTCATTGTCCTTCATTTTACTAAAATATTTCCAGAACATTCATTTCGAATAGACCATTTCTTTTATGCTTTTGCATTAGTTTTAGTATTAGAGCTTATGGTTTAAAAGTCTAAAATTATTTTTAGCAAATTTTCGTTGAAAAAATTAACCCATGAGGAGGTTGCGACTTTTAAGTTTAAAAAAATAATTCAAATGAGTGCAAACTAGGCCCCCTACAACTCATATCCAGGCTTAGTTTCAGTTTTTATCTGTTTACACATATACAGAGTGACTTATTTCTACAGTAAAGCTCAAGGTATACATTATTATACAACATACGAGAAAAAAATGTTAATTATAGGGGGACTTGAGGTGCATCTTATAAAATTATTTTGACGATTACAGGCTGACCCATAAGTCGGTGGTGATATAAATTTTCTTTTTTTTTTTTCGAACACCCCTTATTTTATTTCATGTGTGCATTTTTCATCGAATTATAATGCATGTTTGTAGGGAAATAATTTGATGGCGTTCATGGTATTTGAGCTATATCAATTTTTTGTAACTTTTTCAACACATCAACAATTATGATACGGCGTTTTTACCAATAGACAGGAAAGTCTCATGAAAGTGACGCATTCTAAGAGGTTTTCGTTTACATTATTTCTCAAAAAAATCGAGATGCCATATACAGGTTTACACTATTCGTCAATATACAGAGCGCTTTCAAATAGTGACTGAATTTGAAAAAAGTGAAACCGTCGTCACTTATTGTTTTATGTTGAACAACTTCCAGTACCTACAGACTCTAGTTTTGTGAATATTTTTGCATTTACTTTTTTCCAATCTTAATTACAGATTAGGTAGGTATATAATTTGAATGTTATGTATTCTTTGGCCAATTTTAAAAAAAATAATTCGTTTTCGCAGAAATTTTGTTGTGTTTCCGTAGAAATCATTGTTCGTAACATTTTTGTGACTTTTGGTAATTAATAACAAATGTTAATAAATTATTGTAAAAAATGCTTCCGGATTTTCGTAAAAAATGTTTTTGCAAATTTTTGGCAAATTTTTTTTGGTAGTCTCGTCGAAAAGCTTTTTGCGTGGGTGGGTAAATAGCTTTAAGAGGTTTGTGGGCCAGGAAAACTGGACCAGTTTTTTCGGAAACATATTAAGTTTATTTCTGGAAAATTTGTGTACTTTGTCCAACAATAAAGTTATTTTGATAACATATGGTACATTGTTTCTACTACATATGGTAAAATGGCAACCAAACTGGATGCCTGATTTCATTCAGAAAAGAGATATTTGCTGTTCAAAACGTTTTTAGAAAAAGTCACTACCATAAAACCTTTTCTGCGGCCAGACTTTTTTAAATAACCATAAAACTGTTGTTATTCGAGCAAGATTCTAGGATATTTTGTTGTTGTAAAGTTACAGTTACTCCAACGTTAACAAAATCATTTATTTTAAAACAGAAATTAGATATCACTGGGACATAACGGAAACCCAACCAAGTGATATGCAATACAAAGTGCAAAATAAATAATCGATTCTATTATTAACACATGTGTCTAATTTCACAAAGCTCAATTAAATATTTAGCCACCGGTTAGTTAATCAAGACTTCAGACGACCAATCATAGCTTGAAAATATTTGGTTGACATGGCAAAAACCCGAATTATAGTTTTTGATTGGTCATCTGAAGCATTGATTAGCCGTTAAATATTTATTCGAGCTTTGTGAAACTGGACATAAATGTGGTATAGAAAATAAAATTCAGTGTAATTGACAACAATTTTCACGCTTAGTGTTAGTTTGTGTGTATGTGTTTTATAGCAGTTTTCTTAATAAGAATTTTTAGTGGGTGATCCATCGCGTATTCAAGCTGCTGAAGAATTCAGAAGAAAATGGTACCCATGTTACAGGAGCATGTATAAACTGATGTTTTATTGGAAATGTAAGCATTAAAATAACTCACAATTCGCATCGCAATCGTGTAATTGTGGCAAATGGAATGATTCCTGTTTATTCCAGCTATTCATTAACTAATTGGTAGCCGATATCCCCAGACTTCACACCTCGCAACTTTGTTCTTTAGCGTATTATTAAAAACAAGGTCCATGTCTCAAAATACCAAACACGAGAAGAGTTTTACGATCGCATAGAGATGCTTTTCATTAGATAGGCAAACAACAGTTAAGAAAAGTGGTAAAGAACATTAGGAAACGCACTCAAAAGTACATCGGCGGTTAATAGTGATCTAAAGAAATATATTTATAGCATTTAAATTTGTGTGACTATTGCTTCCCGTTGTTTTTGGTATTATCTTCAAAATCTCAAAATGTTTGTAATTTATTCAAACCTAGCTTTTAATTAGGAATAAATGAATATGCTAATATTGATGTACGTTTTCTGGCTCCAAACTGGCTAAATTACGCACTTATATATACTATAGAATTTGTCCAAAAATTCTTTACAAAATTATCTGTACATAATCTTTGGACAACTTTCTTTAATCCAGAGCACCACGGAAATTGAAAATAGCCATTGTTTACGTTTCATCAAAGTAGGTATGTGTCACCAAAAACTCTACACGAGGATTTTCTTACACTGTCTACCGAAAACCAATCCCACATTATTCGCTACCTTAACATCCAATCTCACCATCACCCATCGCAACTCAATTCTGTGATTCAAACCGAAGTAACGCGATCTCTAAGACTTACTGACAATAACAATAAATGGACTGAAGTAATCCTTCTTAAACGTATTTAACTAGATATAAATTGCATACTGAAAGACAGTAGCGACGTGCAAAGTCAACCGCTATACCACAATAAGAACAGAGTCCTCTCGACAGCCAAAAGCATTCCTACCATACTATATTAAAGCTTTCACCGAATAAAGCAGCCGAATTTTCAGAACTGATAACACAAAAACCGTCTTTAATAGATTGAAACCTGACAAGTCTAATGAAACACCCAAAGATACGATTCCCATCGAGTTTCCGAAATTCCTCGCTCTGTCTGAGTCAGAATTATAGGATAAGCGAGTATCCATGATGGAATATATAAACATATCCTGGCAGTTAGAATATCTGGCCCCTCATCGTCACTAGCATCATATTCATACAGAACCCAAAAGATGCTTTGATAATGCCAAGAAAGTAAAGGTCTAAATATATTGTATAACTGAAATGAGTGAAGATTGGAACCTGTCATGAGCACCGATAAGTACAATTTGGAGAACCCAATTCATCACAACAGAGTTTTCAGATCCGACTATCGTTTCGCTAATAAAGTTAGGGTCATCAGAGAGATGAACGAACTAAGTGAAAAAAGGCTAAAACTACTATTTATATGTTAGTTGCCAAGCAGTTGCAAACAGCGTCCTCTAGGAAGGTCTACAGACAGACCCTTACTGTTGAGTCTTAAATCACTGTAATTAAAACTGCATACCTGCCTTTGTTATACTATGCGTCGTTGTCAAGTATTTCTTCTAAGAAGGACACGCTGGTTATCGAGATAACAGTTTTAACAATGGACTACATAGAACCGGACCTACTCTATTCATCGAAACATTTTTGCTCAAATTTCTAACTTTCGTCAGCATCAAGCTGACGCGACTGCCTGGAATTTTTGATAAACTTGATATCTTCTTTATCTACATGATGATTAGTATCCCAAATATGCCGGGCAATGCATGATTTATCAATAGTGACATATCTCAGTTGCGCCAAATGTTCTTTAAATCTAGTTTCAATGGCTCTTTTAGTTTGCCCAACATATTAAAGTTTACAATCCTTACAAGCAATTTCATAGATTCCCGAAACATCTGTTGTGTTATCTTTATCCTTTGGGTTACCTAGTAAATTTTTTAATGTATTTTTTTGTAAAAAATGTTAGCTGCAAATTGGCTTTCTTAAAAATGCTATTAAAATATCTCGTAATTCGCGGTTCAAGTGGTAAACAGGCAACGATTTTGTCTGGTTTATCTTTTCTGAAAGTCTTAGATTTTGCTCACATTTTCTTTGTTTTATGTTTATTAACTAGTTTCTTCACTAAGCAGACACTTCCTTTATTTAAGAGAAACTCCTAGAAAATCCAAACTAGCTGTCTTTTGTGGAAAACTATGGTGTGAGTCAATCAAAATGTAACTCACACTAGTGGTCTCCTTTCTGTGGATGTCAAATTATAAAATGTCTCTATTTTTGATGACTAATAAATCAAAAAATGATAATTTGTTATTAATTTCTATTTCAAGCGTGAACTTAATGAAGTCAAATTTACTGTTTAATTTGGCAATAAAATAATCTACTTTGCATACATTTGTATTAAATATTGCAAAAGCATCCATACTCTAGGAAAATAGTCATTTCGTTTGCTAGGTCTATTTCAAATCTACTGATGACAAGGTCTGCAATGAACGGGGAAATGGGGTTGCCCATTGCTGTGCCATGGGTTTGTTAATAAAATTGAACTGAAATCATAAAAAGGCTACATATCCGCCATTGCATTGTTTATGCATGTTGAATATCAGCACGTTTCGTCCTTCGGTAGAGGCGTATAGCCGTCAGTCCCCTGTACCATGATGGTGATTCAAGACAGACCGGTTTTGTCCTCCTTATGGACTCTTTACGCGTGAAGGCCAAAAACCGTCACAATACCAGATATGGCGCTTTGCGCTATTCTCCATTATTCGATTGCATATATATATATATATATATATATATATATATATATATATATATATATATATATATATATATATATATATTGTCACGAAGTGACTTAGTCGTCATTAGATAATCTAATTAGTTAACAGGGGAATAGATCCATTCCATCCGCATTTGATTTAATTTAATTCTGCTATTAAAACATTTGCAAGTATTTAATTGAATAGTTTCGAGGGCGCGGCGCGACAGCCGGTGAAGAAACAGGCATGGTACCGGAATATGATCGCCCAAACAGGGCCTTCGATATGAGCAGCGGCGAAGGCGGGGTTAGATGTGCTGATCGACTGCATATTAGTTCTTTTTCAGCGAGCGCAGAGCCCGTCACGGAGAAGAAGCAGCCACCGTCCGCGTCTCGAGTCTTGGTGTGTGGTTTTATTGTGTGTTTTAGTAGCGAACCCAGCAGGCCGGCCGTAGGAGAGTAGTAAGCAGCGATTCGTTAGGTGCACCAGCTTAGGAGAGTTAGCAGCTGTGGCAAGTGGAGAACGCCGTCTTCAGCAGGCCACTCATTTCCGCTTCGTTTAGGTAGGTCGCTGTCTCTATATAAGTACGGTAGCACAGGGCCTGTATGAAAGGGGTTTTCCACGGATCGGCGTCTCTCTCTGTCGGCGGGCACCTTGGTGGCCTTAGCCAGAGGTGATGCTAAAAGTCCAACTGTGGAAAAGGTTTTGAATGTTGTTGTGCTTATTAAAGGTTTTATTTCAGACAGACGACAGCAGCGGAGCTTCCCATAAATAAGTCCATCTTTCGAAATAGCCACTCGGGAACGTTACCATCAAACTCTGTCGGTGTCAGAAGAGCGACCTGGTGGAGCCGAGGCTCGCATTCCAAAGCTGCGGCCTTCCCGGGAGCGTAGGGGCACTAGCAAAGCGGCTGACTGCGAGTTGATTTGTACCTGGTGCCGCTCTAGTCACGGCCAAATCACCCAAAGTGGTCTCCCGTGGAGCAGCCCCTGCGATTTCGATGACCGGCTACAGTGTTGGTAATCGAAACAGTCCAGCGATACTCGGCCTCCTGGTCGTTCTGGGGGCACTGCTTGGGGGAACAGGGCGCTTACCGATTTTCCGTCTCCGTAGACAAGGTTTGTCCAGAGATTTGAATGATTTCTGTATGGGGTAATTTCCCCCGAGAATATTTGGGTACATTGTGTGACTGTGACTGTGACCGCGAGTAGGAAATAATTTTCAGGACCATAGTGTGCAGGAACCTTGTCTCGCGGGAACAACGGTTTCACTCCGTGGAGTTCACCGGAGGATTCGGAGTAGCTGGGGTTGCGTTCCTGGGCTGGAGTCTTCCCGAGAGCATAATGGCACTAGCAAAGCTGCTGACTGCGAATTGATTTGAACCCGGTGGCAGTCTAGTCACGGCCAAATCACCCAAAGCGCTCTCCCGTGGTCCTGGTGCTGGACAACAGCTGGGATATTTCGGGCTGCAGTAGGTCTCCACCCTTACTGGCGATCGAAACAGTCCGGCCGTACCCGGTGTCCTGACCGTCCTGGCGGCATTGTTTGAGGGGTTTGCCGTTTCCCCGTTTCGTAGGAAAGACTTTCGTTATTTTACTGAGGGGAAAACTCCCACCTCCCTTGTGAGACACTTCCTTAGATTGTAGAGGTTCTGTATGACTGCAAAGTATGCCAGGGGTCCGGGGCACAAATGGTTGCGTTACTTAGCTGGAGCCTTCCCGAGAGCACGTGGGCACTAGCAAAGCGTCTGACTGCGAGTTGATATGAACCCGGTGGCGGTCTAGTCACGGCCAAATCACCCAAAGCCGTCTCCCGTGGCGCAGCCCCCGTGGTCCTGGTGCTGGACGACAGCTGGAATATATCGGGCTCCAGTAGGTCTCCACTCTCACTGGCGATCGAAACAGTCTGGCAGTACCCGGTGTCCCGACCGTCCTAGTGGCATTGTTTGAGGGGTTTGTCGTTTCCCCGCTTCGTAGGAAAGACTTTTGTTATTTTACTGAGGAAGAAACTCCCACCTCCCTTGGGAGACACTTCCTTAGATTGTAGAGGTTCTGTATGACTGCAAAGTATGCCCGGGGTCCGTAATTAATTAGTGATAGCAGGATACGAACAAGCCGTTAGCTGATCTTAATATTGCTCCTAGTGTTGGCTTTTAATTCGCATATTGCATGCCTGCTTAAATCGACCACCTGTCCGATACCTTGCTGTGACGATCTCGGGACGCTTCTGCCCGCTTATCGGTTGAGAATTCACAACCCATCTTCATGACCCCGCCCGTATAACTCGCGAATTTTGCTGTTTCTGCCTCTGGCCTCTAATAAATTAATTTGTTATCCAATAAGTTAGTTTAAACGTGTGGTATTTCGGGAAAACCCCTTGTGTAAATATTTCTTTGTATATATTTTGTAAATATTTCACCACCAATACTTTTGTAAATAGATTATTTGTTTTATATGGTGTATCATTCAACGCTTCCCAACCAATCCACCTCAACATAATACGCAACATTCTGATCTCTAACACACAGGCCATAATTAAGGAGACCTGAGGGATTTCTCCTGAGGACTTAGATGAACCCTGTCTTCACGGTAGCTTACCCCGGGTCTAGGTAACTGTAAATGGCGACCAAGGACAGATATATAGTCCTGAGGGAGCGCAGCAACTTCCTTGAAACCCTTGCTGCTGGCGCCTGAGCAAATCCCGTAATAAAGCCGTATTGCTAAGGTTATCTTGTGGAAACCTCCCCATATTAGGGAAAGATAACCTCATCCCGATTTGACCCCTCACAATATATATATATATATATATATATATATATATATATATATATATATATATATATATATATATATATATATATATATATATATATATAATAACAAATTGCAAAAAAATCCAAAGCAAGAGTTGATCATTTTTAATAAAATAGATGCATAATGTGTCTTTCATCAAATTTACACAATGGTTACGTTTTCAAACTAAAGTATAAAAATAACGAACCTATTTCATTATGAGTGGGTCCGTCGCGGTTTTTCATGTTTTAGATAATTCTTTGAGTCATGGAATTATTTATGGTATCCTGACGAATGTCATCACAAGCTTCTTGAATTTGGCGACGAATGTCAACTAGGCCACTGCCAATCACATCCCACTCATGGTCTAAGGAGCAAGAAGACCAAGGCAGCAGGGTCACGCTATTTTCTTGTAAGAACCTTTAAGTTGCTGTATAAGGGCGTGCGTTGTCTTGATGGAAAAGGGGTTGAAGTAACCCGCGTAAGTATCGCAGTGCAAGAGGTTGCGTTTTGTATGCACTGAAATATTTACGTTCAAATTTCTGTGAATAAAAACGAGAGGTACTTGCTTCCGTATGTTATCGCATCTCATACCCAATACCCCCTCACCCCCACTCCCCGTGTAAGGGTCGCATTCCGTTCCACAGCACTGCGTTCTGAGCTTTATCGCCTTACTCTTTTGTGATCATCGTGGACACAGAGACAGAATGGGGACTCGTCTGAAAACCCAACACGATTCCATTCACCATCCCAATTTGATCTGCCATTACACCATTTAGCCCACAGCACGATGTCGAGGTGTCAGTGTAAGGAAAAGTGGTATATACGAACAAAGCCCAAAAGCGCGTATTCTTTGATATATCGTTGTCATAGAGACTCTATGTTTTAAAAGCTCCAACCAAGCATTTACAATCGACCATGTTCCTTCTCCAGACCACCTGGACAACACTGTAATACTGTGGACACATTGTGTCCTATGCGGTGGGAAATTTGTCTAATTGAAAAACTGGCTTCCCGCAGCTTCGTAAACGGCGCCTGCACATAGTGACTTAATGACTTCATAAATTAAGCATAATTCGCTACGAAATATTGAGTCAAACTAAAAGAATAGCAAAGTCTAAGACATAATTTTTTGATAAAACAAAATTTCAAATTTGTACACCTGTTGAAATGTTTTGTTCATATTATTATCACTTCTTATCAGATACGTGATGGAAATGTCTGGCTTAAGGCCGACTTGTTGTGGCGCAGGAATGGCCTACTGAAGAGTCCATATATATATATATATATATATATATATATATATATATATATATATATATATATATATATATATATATATATATATATATATATATGTGTGTGTGTGTGTGTGTGTGTGTGGGCGCGCGCGTGCGTGTGTCTGTGAAAACTTGGCACGCGTGTTTCTTTAGTACATGGCTTGGGCAGGTTCGTTAGCCAGGAAAATGCTACTAATATTTGCAGAAAATTTATTTCAATGGGACCCTTTCTGCGAATTTATAGCAGCAGCTTAGATTATAGAGTTTATCATTTAAATGTGTTTTAATGTTTTATTTAACAAAATAAATTTGAAACAATTTCTCTCTTTCTCCAACAAATCAATAAACGTACAAAGGCATTGTATACAACTGATAGCAATAGGACAGCATAATAGTTTAGTTTGCTCTAGTAATAGTTTAGCTGCAGCAAGTGCGTTATGCTAACACATTTCCATCAACCCTTATCAAATTTTAATAAACTTATTTTATCTCAATTAATACAATCCAACTGGTATGTAACAAAAACTCTATAAAGGCAACATGCGTGAGAAGTTTTATCAAACCAAATTTGTTGTTTTGGGAGATACAACGTTTTCAGTTTTCGACGAACTTCCGCACTTGTAAGATTTTTTTGAATATTCGCTTCTATCACGCACTTGCTGCGTCCAGACTTTTTGTATACTGTGCCGAACGCTTATGGACCGAATTCCGTATCGCTTGCTAAACGCAATTAACGTGAAATTTTGGCAGTTGTTAAATGCCTATTTTCATACTATCAACTTTTCGTCAAGAAGAATTAGAAAATAAACCTTGATTGAAAATCAACATTCTCTTATATAAAGAGCTTGAGTATACAAGTCAAAGAAACTTATTTTTTTCGTCGGTATTCAAAATAAGCAACATAAATCAAGACTAACCCAAATGGAAAGTTTTACAGATAAAAACAGAAAATGTGAAAAACAATAAACTGGATCTTCTTATGTAAATCAGTATCATTACTTAATGTTTGTCGCATGTTTAATTATTCAGCGGCAGTGTGGCGCTGTAGGATGGTGGTGATAAACGGAATTACAGTCGCAGGTCACGAGTGTTGCGACAAGTGTTTTTTCAGTTATCTATGCTAACGAAATGTCCTAATCTCCCGGGTACAGCTGAAAACATTATTCTCAGACAGAAACAAGGACTGTTTTATGTTCATGTAATATAATATCCACGTTTATACCAAAAATTTGCATGTTTTCCACAAAGTTTCTGATTGTTTTTGTAAGAAATTTTATTACGCTTTTAAATAAAACACGGCTCCAAAACTTTAGAACACCCAGCTCGGCATGTGCCATTGGATTATTTTGATAAACCAACGCCATTACTCTTAAAACTATTGAGTTAGTTCCCTGCTGTAAAATTACTGTGTACCTCCTCACTATCGGAAAAATTCAACTTGATCTCAGAAAAGTCTGGACGCAGTAAGTGCGTTATTATTGTAGTGAATTTTCATAAAATGTTTTTAATAGGAAATATGTGGTTTTTAGTTTAAAAGCAGACATCAAATTTGGGTACCAGTATAACCTATATAGTAGATAAAATGTGCCATGTTTTATTAAAATAACTTTGTTGTTTGAAAATGTACAAAAATTTCCGAAAGCCAACTTAAAAAGTTCCCGAAGAAACTGGTTTCTTGGTCAACCTTATAGGTTAATAGCAATTTAAGCTATTAAAATTTGAAGCATTTAATGAAAATTCGCTAATAAGTACACTTGGAGAACACCCAAATCACCACAACACATATTTCAGAGACCTTACGATCGTTTCGTTGACCAAGTCAACATCTTCAGAGGAAGAAAAATTCTAACACTTAGAATTTTTCTTCCTCTGAAGATGTTGACTTGGTCAACGAAACGATCGTAAGGTCTCTGAAATATGTGTTGTGGTGATTTGGGTGTTCTCCAAGTGTACTTATTAGTGCTCATCACAGGTTCCAGTTTTCACATAGTGAAAATTCGCTACCAAAATGAACTTGCTGCGTCCCGAATTTCTTTTTTTACAAACATGCATTATAGTTCGATGGAAAATGCAAAACTGCAACAACATAAGGCGTGTTCGATTTAAAAAAAATATTGTATCACCAACGACTTATGGGCCAGCCTGCGATTGTAGTAATATTTTTTAAGATGTAGCTCAAGACACCCTAGAATTAATATATACAATTT
The DNA here is from genome assembly GCA_964006375.1 of Tillus elongatus. Lineage (NCBI taxonomy): Eukaryota > Metazoa > Arthropoda > Insecta > Coleoptera > Cleridae > Tillus > Tillus elongatus. The sequence goes on from OZ023263.1 coordinate 117,850,660, forward strand.
TTTTTCATATCTTGTATAATAACGGATACATTGAACTTTATTGATTTTTTAGGAAAATTCGACAAAAATTATATACCATTAAACGATAAACTCTATAATGAAGACTACTGCCAAAGCATCAGAGAAAGGATCTATTTGAAATGAATTTTCTGTAAATATTTTAGTAAAATGAAAGACAATGACGGTTGAAGCTGACTTCAGGCTTTGCAAAACATTCTTTTTGAGTCATTTTCTTTCCATAGCTCGTATTAGTTTCAGGTTCTTTGCCTAAATGTTACCAATTTTGACATTTTAAATCGCGACTTTGACGTTTTGAGGAAATCCCCAGTTTATTTTTTTTAACGCCTATAACTTTTTTGTCTTTTATCCTACAGAGCTAAATTTTGGTAGCTAATTTACCTATGATGATATAAACCCGCGTACCCTTGGTTGCCCTTACTCTGTTATTTCCAGAGATATACATTTTTTGTCCAAATAAACCACAAAATTTTCCGGGAAAACCTGAGCCGATTTTCCTGGCTAACGAACTTATCCAAGCCACTTGCAAAAGGAAGATATTCACCAAATTTATTTAAAATCGGCCAATTATTTTTTTAAGTTATCGGTGTGATACATACATACACACACACACACACACACACACACACACACACACACACACATATATATATATATATATATATATATATATATATATATATATATATATATATATATATATATATATATATATATATATATATATAAAGTGTGAAACACACTTATGGAATGAAATTCATTATTCAGCAAAAAATAGTGTTTGTGAAAAACGCTGAGACACGTGAAGTTTAATTTGTCGAACATTATCTTATAATCATAGTTAAAAAAATTAAACTCCCACCACTTTACCATTTTTTAAAAATAGTAACCCTACATTTTTTCATCACCATTCGCTGGATCACATTTTAGTTAATTTTCGTAGAAAAAATTCACTAATAGGGAGATCCCGACTTTTGAATTTTGAAAAAATGTTTGCAAATGAGCGCGAACAGGGACTCCCAGAACCCATATCCGGGGTCAGTTTAAATTTTCATATGTTTATATATATATATATATATATATATATATATATATATATATATATATATATATATATATATATATATATATATATATATATATATATATATATATATATATATATAGTTACATCCCTGTATATTCTCAACATCATACAAAATACGACGAATCCGGAAACCATGCATCATCAGTTTAGTGACTTGTGTAAGAGTGCTGATGCAGACGTTTGCATTTATGTTAATTCTGTAGAACATTATTTCATTCAATCGCTGTAACTCTAGTTGTTCACATGTTGTTTTGAATCACATATTTTATAATAAATTTTAAGACTGTAATAATTGTACCACTTAAATAAATAAATTAATTTTTTCGGACAATCGCTACGAAAAAACCTCATTGGCGCTGCAAGGAACAGTATTGCACATCGAAACCTGATTTTTGCAAGCTTTAAATCTTCGTAAAATTAGTTTCGTTCTTTTTTCTAAAAGTTTATGTGCAACATCGAACATCCACACCGGTGCAAATCAGTCCACACTGCCAGAGGGAAATCAGCAAGAAACCAATAGCAGAAGTACCAATGAGCCTCCTGTAAGTTTCCTCCAATATTTTTATCTGTGCATTCATATCGTATCTATTTTACATTTATACCTTATATAATTTTGTTCAATAATTCCTATTCGCGCTCTATTTTTCAATTCACCCTGTAATACTTAACAACCATTACTTGTTCATGTATGTTGTGTAATGATAAGAGATAGATCGCCTATTAGGAAAAGAGAACCTATATTAGAATTAGAGGAAAACAATTTTAATCAATTAAGTTTAAATAATCTAGAAATGGCAAATAATTACATTGCCGCATTTTCACAAGCTGCTATCATGATCCCCGAATATTCCGGTGGACAGAAGTATCTTGCTTATTTTATTAAACAATGCGAACTTTATATTACTATTTATAGAAGGCCAGAAGCCGAAACACACGCAAATCGAATGTTACTAGAATTCGCTCTATTTCCAGCATTTCCCCAAATTTACAACAAACCACAACAAATCACACAACAAAGGCAACCGTTTCCTTCTCAGCCAATTTCTAACATAAGACCCGTTCAAAATTTTAATAAAAATATACAACACGCTCCAACTCAATTGAGTAGAGGAACGACACCCATGTCAATAAGCAACCAAACTCCCTTAAGAAATACACGACAAATGCCCCAAAGAAATCACTTTATACCCCATTCTAGGCCCACGTTTCAACATCAAGAACTCTTTAACCAAGAAGACCTACCACTAGATCATTCTGATGAATGCCCTTATGACGACCAACTCTCTGACGAAAATATAGAGACACTAGAATTTCCTGAACCAACTGAAACTTTTACAGATTACAACACCAATCCAAATCGGGATTTTCACGAAACAGCCTCGGAAAACTAATCTATTTAGATATAAATAATATTGTTAATACCCCTAAATTACCGTTTTTTGTCATACCAAGTCTAAATTTAAAAGTATTGATTGATTCCGGAGCGTCAGATAGTATCATAAATCCAGGACCGGCTTACGAGTTATTTAAAAAATTTATTTATAAGGAACCATTTTCAATAAAATCAGTTAACCAGATAACCCATGGTGAAGACAACGTAAGGTATCCTATTTTACATGAATTTAATATTAATTACCAATTTCCAATGCGTGTCATGCAATGGCACCATCGATTTGACGCGCTTATAGGGTCAGCTCATCTTACAAAATTAAAAGGAAATATCGATTATACTAACAAATTTTAACTCTAGGAAACCAAAAAATACCATTTTACCTTGAACTTAATCCACTGAATTTTACACCTTTCAAACAAATTTGTGAAAATTATGTATCAATCCCTGTAAATATAGAAAAAGGCACAGTAGTTTTACCACGTATTGAAGAAACAAATGTTTTAATTTACGAGTCAATAGCTGAAGCAAAAGATGGATATTGTAGAGTGCCCATAATAAAGAAAAATCCAAATTCATAATTTGTAGAAATACATTTTCAGAAACAAATAGATGTCGATCCATTACAAAATTACTCTGACGAACTACCTAAAATTTCAAAACATTTTGATGTAACAAGAGTTTTAAGAACAGATCATTTAAATACAGAAGAATATGAAAAACTTATTAATTTGTGTCGAAAATATAATGATATTTTTTATCATGAAGACTCAGATCTCTCTTTCACCAATGCAATTAAACATAAAATAAGAACTAAAGACGATGAAGTTGTTCAAATCATACCGGTACCCTTTTCATTTACGTGAAGAAGTCCAAAACCAAATTCAAAAACTCTTAGACAACAAAATAATTAGACCCTCAATATCACCCTACTCAAGTCCGATATGGATTGTCCCGAAGCGTCAAGACGCTTCTGGAAAAAAGAAATGGCGCTTAGTGATCCATTACCGTAAACTTAACGAGAAAACGATCGATGACAAGTACCCATTACCTCGTATCGAAGAAATTTTAGATAATTTAGGACGCTGCTCCTATTTCACGACTCTCGATCTAGCACAAGGATTTCATCAAATTGAAATGGATCCTGGCATTATCGAAAAAACAGCATTCTCCGTAAATAATACCCATTACGAATGGATCCGAATGCCGTTCGAGTTGAAGGGGGCTCCTAGTACCTTTTCACGCCTAATGGATAATGTATTAAGACCATATTTATACAAGTTTTGTTTCGTATATATGGACTATATTGTTATCTTCTCGAAATCCCTTCAGGAACACCTTTGTCACGTGAAAAATGTATTTGGTAAGTTAAAAGAGTGTAATCTAAAAATTCAGTTAAATAAGTCAGAAGTTTTGCGTAAAGAGGTCGAATTTTTAGGCCATCTGGTCACTGTTCGAGGGATCAAACCGAACCCATCAAAAATAACTGCAATTCAGAATTATCCAATACCAAAAACAAGTAGAGAAATAAGAGCATTTTTAGGATTAACAGGCTATTATAGACGCTTTATTCCAAATTACGCTAAAGTGGTATTCCCCATCAATAAATATTTAAAAAAGGATACCAAGATAAATATTCACGACCCGGAATACGTTAACGCATTTCAAAAAATAAAAGAATTAATTACAAATTCTCCTGTCCTGACCTACCCAGACTTTTCTAAACAATTTCATTTAACCACTGACGCAAGCAATATAGATATAGGTGGAGTATTGTCACAAAATAATAAACCAATTGCGTTTTACTCAAGAACACTAAATTAAGCCGAGAGAAATTACTCGACCATTGAAAAAGAGTTATTATCCATAGTAGAAAAAACAAAACATTTTAGACCTTATCTCTTTGGACAAAAATTTGTTATAGAAACTGACCTCAAACCGCTTGTTTGGCTATTTTCCATTAAGAAACCAAACTCTCGGCTAGTTAAATGGCAACTAAGATTAGAGGAATTTAATTACGGGATAAAATACAAGAAAGGCAAAGATAACGTAGTGGCTGATGCCTTATCGCGAATCGAAATTAACGCGATCGAAGACGACTTTGACCTGGAATCAATAATTAATAACGTAGACCCTGACGAAGACAGAGAAAGAGAAATAATTAACGAACTAGAAAACGACGCAAACAATGCATCTACTAGCACGACTAATAACCTACCTGAAAGCAATGACTCCGACACAACACTCGTCTGCATAAAATCCAATTTTCAAAATACTTATATCAGAAAATCCAGTCAATTATTTTTCCAGGCGCATAATTTTAGATTACGGACCAAAATATGACACACGCAAATTAAAAATATTCAAGTTTGAAACAATACATGTAAAGGTTCAACTCAATTACGAATTGAGACAAATAAATGACTTCTTGAAACAATTTATTGATCCCAAATTCACTTACGGAATTTTCTGTAAACATAGCAGGTCCCCTTCTAGCTAAACGCCTTTTTGAAGTGATACACATTGACACCTTTAGTTTCGATAATTGCAAATTCCTAACTATCATAGATTTATTCTCCAAATATGCGCAGGCATATTATATAACTGATGGATCCGCAATTACCGTGTTAAATAAACTTCGACACTATTTTTCCCATCATAATCATCCCCTAAAAATAGTAGCTGACGCTGGCAAAGAATTTTCGAATACTACCCTTAAAGAATATTGTAATTTATTTAATATTAATCTTCACATAACAACCCCCCCCCAAAATCCTAACTCAAATTCACCAGTAGAGCGACTGCACTCAACTCTTGTAGAAAAATTGCGAATTCTTACATTACAAAACCCACAAGAGAGGCCTGCAACCCTAATGATAACAGCAACCCTTATTTACAACCAGTCTATTCATTCGACAACTGGGTATTCACCCTTTACATTACTATACGGCCCCTACGACGACTTACCAACAGTCACACCTGAAACTACCCTTTACGAGGAATACAATAACAATAGGCTCACAGAAATAATGCCTTTCTTCGACAGTGTATATCAGAAACAAAAAGTAAGTGGAGAAAAAAAGAATTTCTAAAACAAATGCGGACAGACAAACGACACCAGATTTACAAGAAACGACACAACTAGCTATTAGAGTACCAAAAGTAAGAAAAACAAATCCTCTTTATAAATTACGATCACATCCTAAACAAAAAGAAAACATTGTTACATTTTCTAAACCAAAAGCAAAAGCTCACGTTTCTAACATAAAAAGAGTAAGAAAGACTTTTTCGTTACAGGACAAAACTACTACTACTACAAACAACGACGACCCTCAACCTGGTCCATCCACTTCAAATAACACCGATAAAAACTAACATATAGTTTAAAGAGTATTTAGGCATAGCAAAAATACTCAAACATTATCATAAATTTTATTTTTATTTTAATATTACCGATATAGAAATTAATTATAACATATTATTAAAAATTCTAAATTTTTAAACACTGGACAAATGTCTGCAACTAACGAACGATATTTACTAATTTTAGATGACCATTTGTCACGATTAAGTAATGAACTACAAAAACTATCAATGCACAGAACTAAACGCGGATTAATAAACGGAGCAGGCTCTTTAATTAAAATGATAACAGGAAATCTCGACCAAGAAGAATTAAAAGAAATCAATAAAAATTTAGATAACCTTTTCCAAAATCAAGAAGATATAATTACCCAAATTGATAATTTAAATTCATTTGCTAATATAATCACACAAAGGTACGAAAAGGACCAAAAAATTATTAATCAAAATCTAGATCATATTTATCGGAGTTTTTCCACTTTAGATAGCGAAAGAGAATTGTCGAGTAAAATTCATTTCCAAATTCACGTAGCTGTTAAATTACTCCATAATATAGAGATAATTCAAAGAACTATTTCCTTAAGTTTTAACAAAATTACTAATATAGAGCTCTTTACCACTAGTGATCTGTTAAATATTATTGATCGCTTAAAGTTAAGTCATGACAGAAATGAATTGATCGACTTTGACAAAAATCATGTCTTTAAAGTTGTAGAATTTACCAAATTTCATATATTATCGGTTAAGGATACGATTGTATGCCTTTTAAAAGTTCCTATCCTACATCCCAATCCTGGTTCTTATTTTCGTGTTTATCCCATACCACAAAATTATATTCTCCTGGTACCACCCAGTTCATACTATTTAGAAACACCCTCTTCAAACTTATGGACCCAAGAGAGGTGCCCCTCTATAGAAGACGTGGTTATATGCAATAATCGCCCACGAGAAGAACATTGTCAGCTTGACACCTTACAAAATTGCACTTCTGCCAAAGTAATGAACCCCTACGAAATATCAACTCAGCTGCAGAATGGTCAGATCTTAATATCCACTAGCTCAGCAACCACTATTGTCGAAAATTGCGAAACATCGTTAGAACGAAAAATCTTCCAGGGAAACGGTCTAGTAACATCCCTTAATTCCTGAAAAGTCAAGATCAATGAGGAAATGTATGAAGACGTTGCTACCAATTTGACGCTACAACCCATAGAAGTCAAAGAATTGCAACCGACACCTCAACATCATATCCATTTTAAGCCAATTCATTTAAAAGAAAACAAAAAGATAAAAGAAGCATTGTCTCAAATACAACAGCATCCATTTCATCTCCGACCGTCCGTGCAGTATTCCCACTTAGGCATTACCATTGGTATATCCATCGCTGTTACCATTGTACTTCTGTTTCTTTTAAGAACAAAAATTCAGAGCATCCTATACAAGTCCAACAGGAAAACGCAAACAGAAGGAGTGTCCCAACACGAGGACGTGTTAAAGATTTAAGGGTGGAGGAGTTACTTCCCTGTATATTCTCAACATCATACAAAATACGATGAATCCGGAAACCATGCATCAACAGTTTAGTGACTTGTGTAAGAGTCCTGATGCAGACGTTTGCATTTATGTTAATTCTGTAGAACATTATTTCATTCAATCACTGTAACTCTAATTGTTCACATGTTCTTTTGAATCACATATTTTATAATAAATTTTAAGACTGTAATAATTGTACCACTTAAATAAATAAATTAATTTTTTTGGACAATCGCTACGCAAAAACCTAATTATATATATATATATATATATATATATATATATATATATATATATATATATATATATATATATATATATATATCACACCGATAACAACCGACAATACAAAAATAATGGGCCGATTTTGATAAAATTTGGAATGTACCTTCCTTTTGTAAATGGCTTGGACAAGTTCGTTAGTCAGAAAAATCGGACGAGGTTTTCCGGAAAAATTTGGAATTTTTATTCAAAAAAAAAACAATTTTATCTCAAAAAATAAAAAGTTATGATAACCAAATTTGGTAGGTAGGTTTACCATATAAAAATTCTGGACGCAGCAAGTGCGTTATGGTAGTGAATTTTCATTAAAATGTTTTTAATAACAAGTATGTGTTTTTTTAAGAAAGCAGGCATCAAATTTGGTTACCAGTATAACCTATATAGTAAAAACAATGTGCCATGTTTCATCAAAATAACTTTATTGTGTGAAAATGTACAAAAATTTCCAAAAGTAAACTTAAAGTGTTCCCGAAAAAACACGTTTCTTGGTCAACCTTATAGCTTAATAGCAAATTGAGCTGTTCAAATATGAAACATTTGATCAAAATTTGCTATCATAACGCACTTGCTGCGTCCAGAATTTCTTTTCTTACAAACATGCATTATATTTCGGAGGAAAATGCAAAAATGCAATAACATAAGGCGTGTTTGATAAAAAAAAAGGAAATTTGTATCACCAACGACTTATGGGCCAGCCTGTGATTGTAGAAATATTATTTTAAGATGTAGCTTAAGACACCCTATAATTAATATATACAAATTTTTTTCATATCTTGTATAATAACGGATATATTGAGCTTTATTGATTTTTTACGAAAATTCGACAAAAATTATATACCATTAGACGATAAACTCTATAGCTAAGGCTACAGCCAAGCATCAGAGAAAGGGTCTATTTGAAATGAATTTTCTGCAAATATTTTAGTAAAATGAAGGACAATGACGGTTGAAACTAAGACTTTAGGGTTTGTAAAACATCCTTCTTGAGACATTTTATTTCTATAGCCCGTATTAGATTCAAGTTACTTGCCTAAATGTTGCCAATTTTGACGTTTAAATCCCAACTTCGACGTTTTGTGAAAAACCCCAATTTATTTTTGTTTAAATGCCTATAACTTTTTTGTCTTTTGACCTACAGAGCTAAATTTTGGTAGGTAACTTGCCTATAATGATGTAAACCCGCGTATAAAATTTAGTTGCCCTTTGTTAATTTTGGAGATATAAATTTTTTTTGAAAGAAAACACAAAATTTTCCGAGAAAACCTCGTCGGATTTTCCTGGATAACGAACATATCCAAGCCACTTGCAAAAGGAAGGTACTCACCAATTTTGACGTTTAATTCGCAATTTTGACGTTTTGAGGAGAACCCAAATTTATTTTTCTTTGAATGCCTGTAACTTTTTTGTCATTTAACCTACGGAGCTAAATTTTGGTAGGTAACTTGCCTCTAATGATGTAAACCCGCGTATGAAATTTGGTTGCCCTTACTTTGTTAATTTTGGAGATACAAATTTATTTCGATTTTTTTCGAAAGAAAACACTAAATTTTCCGGGAAAACCTCGGCAGATTTTCCTGGCTAACGAACTTATCCAAGCGACTTGCAAAAGGAAGGTATGTGCCAAATTTTATCAAAATGCGTCCATTATTTTTTAAGTTATAGGTGTGACATATATATATATATATATATATATATATATATATATATATATATATATATATATATATATATATATATATATATATATATAACATATAAAGTCTGTAACTGACCTCGGATTTGGGTTCCGGGGGTCCTAAATAGCGCTCATTTGAAGAAATTTTTTCAAAATTCGAAAGTCGAGATCTCCTCATTAGTGAATTTTTTAAAAGAAAATTCACTAAAAGTAAACTACACTCCAAAATTTAGGCTTCTATGTTACAAGAAAAAAAGTTTTTTTTAATGCGGAGATACCCCATATGTATGATCTAATATTACAGTTTTCAATACAGCGTGGAAATTTAATACCGGAATATCAAAAGTAAACAGTTTACCCTGAAATACAAATTTCGAAAATAAACTTAATAAAGACGTCCCTTCTTATAATAAATGTTCAAAATGTTTTCCATTCACTCTGGAAATATTCATTGACTCTTATCTCAAATTTCTGATCTTGTTTTTTATCTAAAACATACTTGGTATCATTAATCGTTTCTTATGGACTACCAACAACAACTTAACTTGTTTCAGGTTATATATATATATATATATATATATATATATATATATATATATATATATATATATATATATATATATATATATATATATATATATATATATATATATATATATATATATATATATATATATATATATATATATATATATATATATATATATATATATATATATATATATATATATATATATATATATATATATATATATATATATAGGGTGGCCCATTGAAAACGAGCTGGCAGCCATAACTGTCAGAAAATTATGTTGTCAAAAAAAACCTGAAACAAGTCAAGTTTGCTGATGAAGAGTAACAACTTTTGCCACAAAAAGTATAGCCCCGACTTTACCCTCCTAAGTGGGAGGTGTCAACTTTGCGGGTCGTGTAATGAATCGTTTGAAAAGAGCTTTTGATTCCCTATACATTGCTTTTTATTTTTAAAATTCGGTATATTCGTTTAGAAGATATGAATTTTTGAAACATCAGTAATGCATTTTTCGAGAAATTCTTAATGCTTGAGTTGGGCCTCACCAGCGTTAATTACAAGATACAAATTTTATTAAAGGTTTGCGTAGGTAATAAAAAGTTATTTGGATTGAGGTGCTCTAAAAATGTTAGGCAAACATTTAAACAAAATTTATACAATAGTGTAGAAGTTGATGATGTTCAATTTGAACATTTATTGGATTTAAGTTTAGTTCGTTGGCATGTTGGTCTGTTGTTTTAATAGTATGATTGGGCCTAATTAATTTCAACATTTGTTTCAATACTATGTTGAGTGAAAAGATTTGGTTTTTTAATTTCTCGGGAAATTTATTAGTGATATTTCAAAACTCCATATCTTCTACACGAATAGACCAATCTTCAAAAATAAAAAATCAATGTATGTGATGACACCCCGCTTAGGAGGGTAAATATATATATATATATATATATATATATATATATATATATATATATATATATATATATACATATATATATATATATATATATATATATATATATATATATATATATATATATATATATATATATATATATATATATATATATATATATATATATATATATATATATATATATATATATATATATATATATATATTTGCGTGTGTGTGGTCACCCCTATAACTAAAAAAATTATGAGTCGTTTTTTGATGACACGCGTGTTCCTTTTGTTAACGACTAGGACGATTTCTTTTGCGAGGAAAATTTGCAAGAAAGATTTGGTTTTTTAATTTCTCGGGAAATTTATTAGTGATATTTCAAAACTCCATATCTTCTACACGAATAGACCGATCTTCAAAAATTAAAAAAATCAATGTATAAGGGAATTAAAAGCTCTTTTTAGCGAGCTATCACATGGCCCCTATTCATGTTTGAAAAAAAAAAAAGAGTGATGACACCCCGCTTAGGAGGGTAAATATATATATATATATATATATATATATATATATATATATATATATATATATATATATATATATATATATATATATATATATATATATATTCGTGTGTGTGTGGTCACCCCTATAACTAAAAAAATTATGAGTCGTTTTTTGATGACACGCGTGTTCCTTTTGTTAACGACTAGGACGATTTCGTTTGCGAGGAAAATCCTACTAGTTTTTCCTGGAAACTGTTGTGTTTACTTTCCGAAAGTTTTGTATCTTCGAAAAGATATTTAAATTAAATTTGATACGCAAGTTGCCCATATATAGCGTATACGATGTATCAAAATTTAGCTCTCTTTTAAATGTCTGGGCGCAGCAAGTGCGTTATGGAAGTGAATTTTCATAAAAAGGTTTTGAATAGCAAATATGCCTTTTTTTATGAAAGCGGGTATCAAATTTGGTTACCAGTATGATTATACTGGTATGGTTATACTGGTTATATTATAACAGAAACAATGTACCATATTTAATCAAAATAACTTTATTGTTTGAAAATTGACAAATAGATTTCGAAAATCAACTTAAAATGTTCCCGAAAAAACTGGCTTCGTAGCCAACGGACATTAAGTTGATAATAAATAGAGTTATTGAAATTTAAAGCATTTAGTAAAAACTCGCTACTAAAACCCACTCGTCGCGTCCCGGATTTCTTTTCTCGCAAACATGTGTTGTAAAATTAGGGTTAAATTACTTTTATAAGATGCAGCTCAAGACAACCTATAATTAACATATACAATTTTTTCCTGTAACTTCTATATTAATGGATATATTGAACTTTTTGCTACAATTCGCTAAAAATTATGACTATTAAACCATAAACTTTAACTAAAACTACTGTCAAAGCATTAGAGAAAGGGACTATTTGAAATTAGGTTTCTAGAAATATTTTGGTAATATTCACTAAAGTCTGGACGCAGCAAGTGCGTTATGGTAGCGAATTTTCATAGAACTGTTTTTAACGCTAAATATGTTTTTTAAAGAAAGACATGAAATTTAGTAGATAGTGTAACAATTATAGTAGAAACAACGTACCGTATTTCATCAAACTAACTTTTTATTTGAAAAAGTACAAACTTTTTCAAAAGGTAAATTTAAAATTTTCCCAAAAACTAGTCTGACTTGTCTGTCTAACTAACCTATCCACGTAATTGACACAAAAACTACAGCCAATATACAATTATTCACAGAAAGCTTTTTGACAGAAATTTAAGAATTGTTTACATGAATATTAGTCAACAATCTGTTTCATGAAATATCGCCATTTTTTTTACAAAGACTAGCTAAGTAATTCGAGAGTGTCCTCTATATGGCGTCTCAATTTTCTGACGATTAATATAATTGAAAACCTCCCTAAATGCGTCATTTTCATGGGAGTCCAATTTCCATAGGTAAAAACGCCGTATCACAATTTCTGATATGCTCCAATATGTAAAAAGTTGAAAAACAATTGAAATGACTCGAAAACGATGGGAAAAATCATTTTTTTCTTTCCTGACAAGCATGCATAAAAATTGGATGGAAAATGTAATAATGCTACAGTAAAACCGGTGTACAATTAAAAACATTCTTTCACCCACGACTTATCGGCCAGCATGTGATTGTCAACCTAATTTTGTAAGATCCAGCTCAAAACACACTATAAATGACTTTAATAATATTTTCCCGTATCTTCTATAATAACGGATATATTGAGCTTTACATTAAAAGCGCACCACCCTGTATATTTGTAAACATCTAAACACTGAAATTAACCCCCGGAGGGCCTAATTCGCACTCCTTAGAAGAAATATTTAAATAATCCTAAATAGGCGGTCTTATCAATAACGAATTTTTTCTAGGAAAATTCGCGAAAAAGCATAGGCTATCAAACCACAAACTCTATAACTAAAAATACAGCCAAATCATTAGAGAAGGGGCCTATTTGAAATGAATTTTCTGCAAATATTTTAGTAAAATGAAGGACAATGATGGTTGAAGCTGTAATTTAAGGCTCTGTCAACACTAAGTGAGTGGTGGACGTGCCGCCACCTAGTTGCGGAATCAAGTTGTATGTTGTCACGCCAGCTACAAATAACACAAAAAGTTACAAAAATAGAGACTGTATACAACTAACTAACAATTTAGAAAATTGTCAGCCCTGGCCCATTTCTACCCCAATATAGGGACAAAGTATGTAAGGCTAGATGCATTCTCGCAACAATTAGAACCGTAGAACCGTAAACCGGTCTACGGTTCTAATTGTTGCGAGAATGCATCTAGCCTTACTTAAGGCTCTGTAAAATACATTCATTATGACATTTCTTCGACATAACATGTATTTGTTTCAGGTTCTCCGTCTAAAAAAATTGCAAATTTTGACGTTTCAAATCGCGACTGACATTTTCAGAAAAAAAAACTATAAAATCTTCAAAGTTATTTTTCTGGTACTTGTTGGCCTTTTTGCGTCAAGAAAACTCAATTTTTGTCTGTAATATACAATAGATTTTATTATCCAGACAAAATATTTTGGTTTTGTGCATTTCTTTGGTCATCAGTGGCACACCATTTTATTTAAATATCTAGAATGTTTCTTTTCAACTTAGATTGAATTTTTGCATGTAGGGTAAGTTTAATACTGTAAACCTGAGTACCAAGTTTGGATGCCATAGCTTTATTATTCTCGGAGATGCAATTTTTTTTGAAAGGAAATCCACAATTTTCTAGGAGAAACTGGTCTGATATAATATAAAAATAGATCTGTTAAGATTATTACTGGAAACGCATACTAGTTTCGCTCTTATGTGAGCTCATCAGTGCGTTATACCAGTAGTAATAAAAAAATATATTAATTAATTGCCTTAAGGTAGCCAAACTCTGAACGAACTGTGAAATTATCGAGCTGCTGACATCTAGGACGCAACAAGGAACTTTTTTTGTAAGACGGCTCCTGTATAAATTCTGTACGTACAACCACTAACGATCTTTTAAAATCGTCAGCACTGCCACTACATTCTTATAAGGAAATATTCGAATAATATAAAAATAGATATATTAAGAATATTACTGGAAACACATACTATTTCGCTCTCTTTTGAGTTCATCAGTGCGTTATATCAGTAATAATCAAGTTATATCTAAATTAATTGGCTTAAGGTAGCCAAATTCTGAACGACTCCTCTCACGGTTCGTTCAGAATATGGCTACCTTAAGCCGTTTAGATGTATTTTAATTATTACTGATAAAACGCACTGATGAGCTCAAATAAGAGCAGCGCTAGTATGTGTTTCCAGTAATAATCTTAATATATATATTTTTATATTATTCGTCTATTTCCTTACAGCAATGTAGTGGCAGCGCTGAAGATTTTAATAGATCGTTAGTGGTTGTACGGCAAAGTTAGGACAATTTGGCATGCGTGTTTCAGTCATTAAAAGTAAACTATTTACCAAAATTTAGGTCTGTCAGTGAAAAGAAAAAAAAGTTATAGACATTTAACGAAAAAAAATTTCTGGTTTTCCTCAACACGTCAAAGTCGCGATTTTAAACGTCAAAATTGGCGACATTTATGCGAAGAACCTAAAACAAAAACGGGTTATGTAGAGAAAATGTCGCAGAAGGAGTGTTTTACAAACCCTTAAGCTTCAGCTTCAATCGTCGTTTTCCTTCATTTTACTAAAATATTTACAGAAAATTCATTTCAACTGGACCCTTCCTCTGATGCTTTGGAAGTAGTTTTAGTTAAGTTTATGGTTCACTGGTCTATAATTTTTAGCAAATTTTCTTGGAAAAAAATTTTCTAATGAGAAGGCCGCGACTTTTGAATTTAGAAAAGATTGGTTCAAATGAGTATAAACTAGGTACCCTAGAATCCATATTCGGGGTTAGTTTCGGTTTTCTTTTGTTTACATATATACAGGGTGACACATTTCTACAGTAAAGCTCAATATATTCGTTATCATACAAGATACGTGAAAAATTGTATACGTTGAGTATAGGGTGTCTTGAGCTGCATCTTATAAAATTATTTCGAACATCACAGGTGGCCTATAAGTCGTTGGTGATACAGTATTTTTGTCGAACATCCCTTATATTACTGCATTTTTGCATTTTTTATCAAAATATAATGCACGTTTAAAAAAAAATCGAGACGCAGTTAGTGCGTTTTGGTAGAGAATTTTCATTAAATGCGTCAAATTTCAACAACTCAATTTGCTATTAATCTAAGATTTGTTGTCTAGGAAACCAGTTTTCTCGGAAACATTTTAGGTTTATTTTCGGAAAACTTCTGTACGTTTTCAAACAGTAAAGTTATTTTTATAAAATATGGTACATTGTTTCTACTATATAGATTATACCGGTAACCACAGTTGATGCCTGCTTGCATTTAAAAAGAGAAATTTGCTATTAAAAACATTTTTATCAAAGTTCATTTTCATAACGCACTTGCTGCGTCGAGATATTTTACTTACTTAAGTATATACTGTGTAAAAATTGGAACCTGTGATGAGTATTGATGGGAAACCCAATTTACCACAACACATTTTTCAGACCTGAAGATTGTTTCGCCAACAAAGTTACTGTCATCGAAGGGATAAATTAACAAGTTTTTGAATCCACTAAGTATCGCCAGCGTTGTTAGCGAAACGATTGTCAGGTCTTAAAAATGTGTTGGGATGAATTGGGTGGATATTTTTTGTAATCCGCAGTTATTTTCAACAGAGCGTCCCAATATTCCAAATAAACATAAATAAAAAACAAGTTGCACTTTTGCTGTTTGTTAATTTACTTCCAATATAATCTTTTTCACTTATCCAGCAACTTTGCCCCTATCGAGTTCCGCATACAAAATGAACAACACTGATACAAATGTAAGTGAAAACGGCATGAGAGTTTGGCTTCCACTCTCCCCTTGTTTGTATGGTTAGGAGACAACAGGGGTCGTGAAACTCACGGATCAGAACCACTACAGGCAGATAATTACACTTTTCTATTATTTACACATCACACGCACTCTACTCGTATCGTAATGGTCTGTCATTTATGAGTGAATTATTGATACTTGCTCTTTGTTATTCAATTTATTGCTGAGATAAGAAGATTTAATATGAAATCGTTATTGTGCGAGCAACTGAGTCCTGTGTTTTATGTTTGCTACTTACAGATAGTGATGGTAATCATCAATCATGTTAATAGTACAATAAAGGCAAAGACCGGATTAAACATTCATATATATATATATATATATATATATATATATATATATATATATATATATATATATATATATATATATATATATATCCAACCGATAACTCAAAAAATACTTCACTGATTTGCACCAACTTTGGGAATTACCCTTATTTTGTTAATGGCTTGGATGACTTCGTTCAACAGATCTTCACGCCCAATTTTTCTTAACAAAAAAATTAAAAATATGTTTTAAAACGGAATATCTTTCAAATTATTTAAGTGATTAAATTGAAAAGAACAATGATAGACGTGGTTGTGTACCAATTTTCAAGTCTTTTGATCAAAGTTATTCGAAATTAATATTAAAATAATCCTCGACATCACTTCAAATTATGTAGTGCAATATCTACAATGTTGGACAAATACACATGACATTATCTGTACTGCTATACTATTTAAATAAATTGTAGATAAAAATCTAAACAATGGATGTTAAAATCATTGCAAGATGTCAAAATGTAGGTGTTGCTTACCGGGGTTGCCAGATTTTCAGAAATTTCATGTAGTTAAACCTTTCATGTATAAAAATCTTAAATTTTCACAACTTTTGATCATAAAGAAAACATTTTATAGTATTTAATTTTATCAGTTAGTTAAAAAATACACTAATCCGTAGCTCTATTTAATACCTGCAAATTGCGAATTACCCATTTCTTATGATTTTCAACTTATCGCTCCAATCCTAATTTATTCTTTCTGACAACGTGGTTATTCTTCTTCTTTTAATTCTTCTTTGTTTATGGCGTCAGTGTCTACCAACCTAAATTTCCAATTTGATTTTGACAATTAACAAATGACAGCTGAGCTCCAACACGGACACGAACGCAGTCTAACAACGTGTTCCTGAGTTCTTGCTGGAGCTCAGCTGTCATTTGTCAATTGTCAATATCAAATTGAAATTTGGGTTAGTAGAAACAGACGTCATAAACAAAGAAGAGTAAGAAATTGGAAATTTAGCTTCAAATTTAGGTTTTAGATATGATACAAGTACTAGAGAGATATGACACTGCGGCTAGCTATTTTTGCACTATCATGGGCATGCGACATGGGCTGGGTACTATAGTAATATATTATTTGCGAATAAATTACGCATCGTATTATACATACAAGCAAGGCTTGTGCATGCAAATGATACAATTTTAAATACAAATGCCAAGATTGTTTTTATATTTCAATAACACACCACTTATATAGCCTAAATACTATCGCACCGTGGGTGTCGACAAGGAGGAAAGAGGCAACTTGCTAATTCTGGACTTGAAGGTTTGGAGCTTTGGAGAAGAAGGAAAAACATGTTCCCGCAAGGAATTCCACAACTTGAAAGTCCTCAGGACAAAAGAGCGGGCATAACAAGATGTTCTATGTCTGGTGACCTGGACAGTAAAAGGGTGCATTCGCTCTGTTCCCTGGTAGATCTGTTAGGGGTAGCAGGTGGAGGAACTATGGAAGAAAGCTACTCTGAGCAGTGCCCGTGCAGATATCTGTAAAAGAGAGAGAGAGAGAGAGAGTCTACCAACGGCACGAGATGGCAGCCTTTGGGTTAGGGTAGGGTCACCGATGAGACGTATAGCTGTCTTCTGAATGGAGTCCAGAATAACGAGTGTAGAAGCGGCAGCGGCACTCCAGATGTGGGAGCAGTATTCGAGGTTTGCCCTTATTTGTGAAGTATATAAGGTATAGAGATTAGCTGGTGAAAAGTATTTGCGAGCCCGGAAGAGGAAACCTGATTTCTTAGCAGCCGCTTCTGCAAATAATGTGATGTTGGTTCCAATTGAGATTTCGATTCACATAAATGAAAACAAGTGAAAAGGACTCATTAATTTGAATAACTTGGTTGTTTATCGTGATGGGTCTAGGGGTGGTGCAGCTCTTATGAGATAGAAAGCAAGACTGATAAAGATAGTATAGCAAGATAAAGATAGTATAGTCGCAACATAATAATATTATGCTAGTGCTGCGGTACAGTGAGTGTGACGTTCCATCACATCACAAAACCTCTTAACAATCACGAAACTGTTGTTTTTATTAGATTCTACAAATGCGTTCTAAAAATTTTGTGTGCGTAGGAGTAATTTTTTATGATAAGAATACTACTGTGACATGATGGTGAAATCAAGTTTGGCTGTTAACTCGCTCTAAATAACTTCTCTACTTTTAAAACGTTGCCACAATTTTAATTACTTAATCTTTTAAAAGGTGCATTTTTCACATTTTGCAGGAATACCTCCTTTAAACCTTGTATATACCGCACAACACCCATTGTCGCCCCAGGTCCCGTAACTTCCTTAGGGGTTGCTTCCAAGAAATTTATATTGTGCTTTATGCTTTGAAGGTATACATGCACAAGAGGAAGGACAACTCCCATGTTTTTGGGTGAGAGGACAAAAACCCTCTTTGTCCTAGGGATTCTTTTTCCCCTTCTGCATGCATACAATCACACTGTGTATTTTTTGTTGATTATATTTCTTGTTTATCCATATCTTTTTTGAGTTTTGTATCCAATTTACTGTATAAATATTTATGCTAGAGATCATGTTTTTGTTCGCCTTTCATTACCCTATTTTAACTGTTCCTAATTAAATAAAGTAATTTTTTATAACTTTTAATACAAGGCTAAATCACTACTATATTATATACTATTCTTATGAAAATTCACTATCGTAACGCATTTGCTGCGTCCAGAACTTTTTTTCTTATCAAACAGCCTACGGCGAATGGCTTCCACTATTGTTTACAACTTAACGAACCTCTTTAATAGTTGAAGCTTTTGTTGCAGTACACACTTATATACAAATACGTGCAGAAAAACTTTGTACACCTTTTTAAACACACTGCCTGAACGGGGTATGTAATATTTGGCATAGTTAAAGGTAATATGCAGAAGGAGTGCAGAAATATGAAAATTATCTATATAATATGTGTTACAAATAGATTAAACTAAATTAAATAAAACATGCATTGTTTACGTTCATAAATCTGTCAATGTCAATGTCAAACACATAGTAGTCTATGTTCAGACACGCAGAGTATACCTCTATGAGAAAATATCATCAATAACGTTACACCCTAAGAACTTAATGAATCACGATCAAATTTCGACCACTCGATGACCACTAGTATTAATTATTAGTTGAATGATTAACATCATCGACCAGTAATAGGAGCTGTAACAAACTCTGTGAGGTTTAGGCACTTTGTTAAAGCAAAATTAGTCTATTCTATTTAATAATAATTTAGTTTCAATAATATAATTTTTTAGTTAATTTTATTTAAAAATTCACTAATGAGGACATCTCGACTTTGAGTTTTGAAAACATTTCTTCAAATGAACCTGAACGAGGCCCCTGACCGATGCTCAGGGTCAGTTTTAATTTTTATATGTTATATATATATATATATATATATATATATATATATATATATATATATATATATATATATATATATATATATATATATATACATATATATGGGTGTTTGTGTGTGTGTGTGTGTGTGTGTGTGTGTGTATGTGTCATACCGAAAACTAAAAAAAATAATGTACTGATTTCAATTAAACTTGGCTTGGATAAGTTCGTTAGCCAGAGAAATCGGCCCAGTTTTTCCTGAAAATTTTGTGTTTTTTGTCGGAAAATTTTTATATCTCCATGAATAACAAAGTTAGGGCAATCAAATTTGGCACGCCGATTTATATCAGAGGTGAACCATGTATCAAAATTTGGATCGGATTTAACGTTACGGAAACGTTAAAGAACACCCTACAACATATAGAATTCAGAAGGGCCACTTGCTCCAGTTAGCTTACGCGCTGACTACGTCCTTCCCCTGCAAAAACGAAACACAACAGTGAAGCCAGAGTCTGTATATAGTATGGACCAGTTTCACCAAGTAAGGGCAACAACAATCAACGAGTTAAAATATTTAGGTCAACTTTGGTTCAAAGCGGTAAGAAATAATTAATTTAATAGGATTATCTAGGTTTATATTTTCATAACACCTAAGAGTTGATAAATTGTATTCATAAGTGTCAAATGAAACTTTAAAGTAGCAGACTTAAGGAATGTTTTTATTTCTGACAGCTTGTGACTTAAAAATATGAGTATTTTTGTGCTTAGGTATATTTTTCTTTACGTTAACTGATTAGAATTTCCGTGAAAAATTTAAAAAACATTTTTTTATTCGTAATCACAGATAAGGTACATAAGTTGAATTTTTGTATTGTTTTAGCTTTTTTTTTTGTAAGAACAGTTCGTTTTCGGAGAAAATTTTTGTTTCTGTAGAAATTATGGTTTGTCAGATTTTTGAGAAATTTTGGTAATTAATAATAAATCTTTAGTAAGTTATTGTAAAAAAATATTTTCGGATTTTCGTGAAAAATTTGTTGGCAAATTTTCATGTAAAAGTTGCGTCTAAAAACTTTTCCTTTTTTAGCTTAAAGAGGTTCGTTGGTCAGGAAAATAGGCCCATTTTTTTCAGGCATATTTAAGTTTAATTTATGAAAGTTTCTGTTTTCAAACAATAAACTTATTGCGATGAATCATGGTATTGTTTCTACTATATAGGTTATACAAATTTTTATGCCTGCTTTCATTAAAAAAAGATATTGGCTATTAAAAACCTTTTTTTGAAAATTCACTACGATAGCGCACTTGTTGATACTTTTTAAATAAATGATTACCTTAAAGTTCTACTCAGTTACCAAATTTCACAGAATAGTATACAGAATACTATAAGACTTACAAAAAATAAAATAAAAGTGACCGAAAACTAGGGGCCCTGCGATCCATACCCAGGTCAGTTTAAATTAATACACATATACACACATAAAATGTATATATAGGTGTCTCCAAAAGGTCTTAACAACATCCCGTCGCATATTCCCAGTTTGGCGGCCCTGAAGTTTCTGTTTTCAATTTATTTTTTATTTTTTTTATAAATTCAACATGGCTTATGCGCTTTAGCTAAAATTTGGTACGTAGACATTGTTTCAAAGAACGAAAAAATCTATATAAGATTATGATCAGTATCAAGCCATGGGCGTACAGACTTTTAGAAATGGGATCCATCGAATTTCTACGCTAGTAGACGAACATTGTTTCTGGTATCAAATATAGATGAAGTAAGTCATTAATTAAACAAAATATATCGACAGAACACGAATAATCTCATGGTTTTTTCTAAATTTGCATTTTAATAATTAGAAGCAGTTTCCACAGACCGGTATTCTTAACCATGAGTAAAAATAAATAAATATATAATAACTGGTCAAAGTAGTCACCATTCACATGCGCACGTAGATTTATTCCTTAGACGAAAACCAACCGATCTAGGTAAAGTTATCTCAGTGCAATATTGCTTAGTTTGTCCGCTAGACGGCACTGAGGTTACATTCTGAGTTTCTTTTTGCTGTTATTTGAATTTTAATTTAACATTGTTAAGAGATCAATTCAGTATTAACTTTACGTATTACTCTTGGTATCAACAACGGGCAACAATTATGGTTATTAATTAACGATATTATTGGGTTTGCTTCCATTAATTATCTGTAATTAATTCAGATATCTTTGTTCTATGAAAAAGAATGATGTCATAAATAAGTCAATTTTTGGCAAATTATCTGAAAAAAATTGTCTTCCATTTTATTACGCACACTTTACACTTCTTCTTCTTCTTTCGGTGTGATATCAGGTCCCCCTAACGTTGGCAATTACATTGGCGAGTTGTTCGCGGTTTTCGGCTAATCTGAATAGTTGTTCGGCACTGCGTATTGCAGTCCAATCGCGAATGTTCTTTTGCCATGGCATCTGTTTCCTTCCAATTCCTCGGCTTCCTTAGATGTTACCTTTCATTATAAGCTGGAGCACCGTGTATCGGTCTCCTCTAAGACATGTCCCAGGTATGATATCTTTCGCACCTTAATAGTGACAAATAATTCACGGACGGCATTCGCTCTATTTAATACTGCTTCGTTGGTCTGCATAGCTGTCCAGAGTATTTGAAGCATTCTTCTGTGCAACCACACCTTAAACGCTTTCAGTCGACTGATCGTAGCAGCCCTCACAGTCCAGGTCTTAGCTCCATACAACAACACGGAAAAAATATAACATTTGATCATTCTTTGACGCAATCTTAGGTTTAAGTTGTCGTTAGAGAAAAATGATTGCATTCTCATGACAGTTGCGCGCGCTGTTTCAATTCTTCACTTTATCTCTTTATCGGCGTCTAGATGTTCTGTGATATAGCAACCAAGGTATTTGAATAGGGTAACTCTCTCAATATTTTGTTGGTCTATCTGTAGGGAAGCATCGGCGTGCGGTTGGCGACTGAATATCATAAATTTTGTCTTATTAACATTTATTTCAAACCCATTTCCCTTCCTGTCGTGTTTACACTATCCGACAACTCTTGAAGGCCCCGGACACTATCGCACAAGATGACCGTATCGTCGGCATATCGAATGTTATTAATCAGTTTACCGTTAATCTTCACTCCAAGGTCTTTATCTTGCAAAGGCTTCTTAAAGATTGTATCCGAGTAGATGTTGAACAATAGCGGGGAGAGAATGCATCCCTGCCTGACGCCTCGTTGAATGCGACATTCATCGGTTAGTCTTCCATGGATTCGGACCACTGCTTTCTGCTTCCAATATCAGTTCTCTATAATTTTCAGATCTCTATCACTATTCAACAAAAATAAACACCATAAACGAATAAAATTCACCACTGTGTTAAAAAACAAGCGACAATTCTTATGATACCATAAGGCAAATGTAAACACGATATTTATTTAGTATCCAACTACGCCACGACCAAGCAGAACATTCGCGTCACATGATAACAATTCGAAGTTTTTTGATATTAAGTCTTTTTCTGTCCACTATATATGTTTTTGGGTATTTTCATACATGTAATAATGTTCTATGCATGAAAAGTCATTAGGTAAATGTTAAATTCATGTAATGGAAAATCCATGCAAATTGTCTATTGACCAAGGAACGACTATACTTGATTTACACAAACAATATTTCGTTGCTTCCCATGGTTACTGAACATCTATCAAATGTATCACATGGAAATTCTTATTAAAGTTTAAAAGTTTGTTCACTATTTTATTAATTGAAGTCTTTAATTAGAAAACTTTAATTTGCTTGATTTATCTTTTTTCCCTTGATCTATCATGGTCGTGCAATACAATAATATAGAATATACAGATATGATATTGGTTTTTTGATATTGTCAAAATAATGGTCGACAGTGTGTCAGGGTATGCTCTAAAAGCTTTCCAAAACATCGTATATTAAGCCATCCAACGTTTGTGGCTGTAGAGAGGCCTCCTCGGAAGACCGGTGATTGTGGAAGGTAGCGTTATGTAAGTGTTGCCGAAGTTGAAGAAGAAAGATTAGAACGTGTTGAATAAGATCCGGAACTAAGCACCAGACGGGTAGGTAGGAAATAGAAGTTTCTAAGAATGTCGTTACCAGAGTACTTAATAAAAAGTCTGGACGCCACAAGTGCGCCATGGAAGTGAATTTTCATAAAAATGTTTTTAATATCAAATATATCTCTCTAATGCAAGCAGGGATCAGTCTAGTTATCTGTGTAGCCTATATAGTAGAAACAGTGTAACATATTTTATCAAAATAACTTATTGTTTAAAAATGTACAACAATTTTCCGAAAATAAACTTAAAATGTTTCTGAGAAAACTGGTTTCCCAGCCAACAAACCTTAGGTTAATAGCCAATTGAGTTATGGAAATTTGAAGCCTTCAATTAAAAATGGCTACCAAAAAGCACTACTGCGTCCCGATTTTGTTTCTTACAAACATACATCAAGTTTAGGTAAAAAATGCATAAATGCAATAATATAAGGGTGTTCGAAAAAGAATTGTAGGTATCACCAACGACTTATGGGCCACCCTGTGATTGTTAAAGAAATTTTATAAGATGCAGCTCAAGACATACTATCATTAACATATAAACATTTTTCTCGCATCTTGTATAATAACAATTATATTGAGCTTTACCGTAGAAATGCATCACCCTGTATATATGTAAACAGATAAAAACTGAATGTACAGCCGGATATGAATTCTAGGGGGCCCAGTTTGCGCTCATTTGCAAAAACCTTTTTTAAATTCAAAAGTCGCGGTCTCCTAATTAACGATTATTTCGTACGAAAATTAGGAAAAAATAATAGACCGTTAAATCATAAACTTAACTTAAACTACCGCTTAACGACCTAGTTAGGGATCTACCAATCGCGACGTTAAGTGAAACGACGTAAAACGAATCATTGGGAATGGATATAATGTAACTACATAATATGTACATATTTGAGACTGCAAAATAATTTTAAAAAAAAACAGTATTCATTTACGTATGTATTATGTATATGCCTACACATTATCTTATGGACTCCTTTTTAACTACTATTTTGGACTAGAATAGCAACGTTATACCAAATCAGTTACAACGTTAAACGATACATTTGCCTACAACAATTGCGAGGCTATAATTAAACGACGTTAAATGAGACGGCATTATGCGAGGGCTTACTGTATTTAAAATGAATTTTCCGTAAACATTTTAGTAAAATAAAGGACAATGACGGTTGAAGCTAAAACTTAAGGGAACACTCTTCTTGCAACATATATATTTCGTAATCCGTATTTGTTTCAAGTTCTTTGCCTAAACATTGCCAATTTTGACGTTTCAAATCGCGACTTTAACGTTTTAAGGAAAACTCCAAATTTGTTGCCTTCAACTGCCCATAACTTCTCTGTCTTTAAACCTACAGACCTAAATTATATATATATATATATATATATATATATATATATATATATATATATATATATATATATATATATATATATATATAAATTTAGGTCTGTAGGTTTAAAGACAGAGAAGTTATGGGCAGTTGAAGGCAACAAATTTGGAGTTTTCCTTAAAACGTTAAAGTCGCGATTATATATATATATATATATATATATATATATATATATATATATATATATATATATATATATATATATATATATATATATATATATATATATATATATATATATATATATATATATATATATATATATATATATATATATATATATATATATATATATAAACATATAAAAATTGAAAGTGACCCCGGATATGTGTTGTAGGGGTCTAGTTAGCGCTCATATGAAGAATTTTTTTTTAAATTGAAAAGTCTGGATCTCCTCCTTAGTAATTTAAAAAAAAAAATTCACTAATAGTTCTTATATCCATATTATAATACTACAGTTCCAGATTGGTTACCCCATGATCCTGAAATGCGCCTAAGCTTTTTACAGTTCGTTAATAGGCTGAAAGAAGTGTACTTATACTTTGACACTCTTCTTGCAATATTTTCTTTTCGTAATACGTATTTGTTTCAAGTTCTTTGCCTAAACATTGCCAATTTTAACGTTTCAAATCGCGACTTTGACGTTTTAAGGGAAACTCCAAATTTGTTGTCTGCAACTGCCCATAACTTCTCTGTCTTTAAACCTACAGACCTAAATTTTGGTAAGTGGTTCACCCTTTATCATACAAATACGTGCAATTTTATTGCCCTTGCTTTGTTATTTCTGGAGATATAAGTTTGTTCCGAAAGAAGACACAACATTTTTCGGGAAAACCTGGGCCGATTTTCCTGGCTAACTAATTTGGGTGTGAAATATATATATATATATATATATATATATATATATATATATATATATATATATATATATATAAACATATAAAAATTAAAAGGATATGGGTTGTAGGGGTCTAGTTAGCGCTCATATGAAGGATTTTTTTTTATTGAAAAGTCTGGATCTCCTCATTAGTAATTTTTCAAAAATAAAATTCACTAATAGTTCTTATATCCATATTATAATATTACAGTTTAAGATTGATTACACCATGATCTTGAAATGCGCCTGACCTTTTGCTAGTTCGTTAATAGGCTGAAAGAAGTGTACTTATACTTTGTTACCGATATTTTGTTTACCGATGATGCCTGTTTCATAAGAAAAGGGGTAACTAACTTCCATAAAAAAGACGTTTATCCAGAGGAAACTCCCCATGCCATCAAAATTAGACATTTTCAACATGAATTTACAATTAATGTATGAACTGGAATAATTGCTACTTTTATTGTTGATCTTGTGATTCTTCAGCAAAAGTTAACGCGATAAATTTATTTGCAACATCTGCAAGATACGTTGCCAAATTTATTGGAGGATTTACATCTATAACTCCAGAGAGATATGTGGTTTATGCACGATGGAGCTCCACCACATTTTCACTAAATGTTCAAACTCACTTAACTCAGCAGTACACAAACAGGTGGATAGATAGAGGTAATAATTCTTCAGTAAATTGTCCACCACTTTCTCCTGATTTGATCATATAGAATTATTTTCTATGGAGACATCCCAAATCAATGGTTCACATGAAACCTGTAGATAACAGGGAACAGCTATGGAAACGTATTCAAGATGCAACAACTAGTCTTAGAAGTAACGAACAAGTAATGCAAAGAGTATTTTGAATTTTCTTCGTCCGATAAATATTTGTAGGCATGTAAATGGTAAACACGTTGAACAGTTATTAATGTATAATGTATAATGTATAATGTATATATTAACAATGAAACAGGCCAATGTCACCTGAATGACACAGGGATGTTCATGTACGTCAAAAAATTAACAATAAGAACGACAATAGCACACACAATAAGCATAACAATTAAGGAAAATTTTTCCTTAAATAATACAAAACAAAGATACTTATAAAACACACTTATAACGTTTATAACGTTCAAAAGATAAGAGCTGCAGAATCCAGATCCAATTCCAATATTGTTTTTTAGAGTCACCAGGTGCACTAGGTTTATAGTTTATACTATGGCAACTACACTACAAACAAAGTGTTCATATTATAAGAATTTAAAAACAGAAGATAGTTAATGGTAGTTTATGTGTAAAAATCATCCACCGAGTAGCACGTCTTGTTTATAAGAATCGTTTTCACTTTTTTTTTTAAAGCTGGTAAAGTGTCAACATTCCGTACATCTTCCGGCAACGCATTATACAACTTGCAGCCATTGTAAAACAGTGATTTTTGGTACAGAGCTGTGCGATGTTTGTCAGTTTGCAGGTTATTTCTACCTCTTGTGGTATATCCATGTTCCACTGCATTGCGTGTGTATTTGGTTTTGTTTTGAAAAACATGGGTTAGCACTTCCATGATGTATATGCTGGGGAGTGTAAGGATACCCTGTTCTTTAAAAGTGTTTCTGCAAGTGTGTCTATGAGGGATATTGAATATGATCCTCATCACTTGCTTTTGTTGTTTAAAAACTCGGTTTACTTCACTTGCTAATCCCCAGTGCGTAATACCAAACCTTAGTTGTGAGTAGAAACACGCATAATACAGTGACAACACAGTAAAGGTACTGCATCTTTGGGTAAGTGTTCTTATTGCGTATGTAACGGATGAGATTCGCGAGCAAAGTTCATCGATGTGAACATTCCATTTTAACTCACTATCGATATGTAGTCCTAGTAGTTTTGTAGATGGCTGCAAGGTTACAGTTTGGCCATCAAGTTCTACGCTTTGTACAGTACCTTTTTTTGATTTTGAAGATTTAAAAAACATGCAAGCTGTTTTATCCTTGTTAAGTGCAAGCTTGTTTTTATCGACCCAATTGGTTAGACTTTTGAGGGTTTTGTCAGAATCAGCCATAATGTGCTCAACACTATGTCCACCTATCAAAAAGTTGGTATCATCGGCATAGGAGGCGACCGTTCTTTTGTTATCTGGATTGATGTTGTTTTCAGATTGGTGCGTGATGTACTGAAGTAGGCTGTTGGCATAGATAATGTACAGCGTAGGTCCAAGAACTGTTCCTTGCGGCACCCCAACCGTTACTTCAAAAGTCCTAGATAAGTAAGTGTTGGTAGAGTTAGATATTACAACTCTTTGTGTTCTGTCTGAAAGATAGCTTCTGAACCAGTCCAGTGCGGTGCCCGTCACTCCATACCTACACAGTGAACATATAAGGATCTCATGATTCACACAGTCGAAGGCTTTGGAAAAGTCCACAAAAACTCCCAGCGCTACCTCTTTTTTGTCAATGTGTTCTACAATTTGCTCCACAAACTCAACAATTGCAGTTTCAGTGCTTCGTGCTTGCCGAAAGCCATGTTGATATGGCGAAAGAAGTTTATTATCAGCAAGATAGGTTGTCAGCTTGTTATTGACTATTTTTTCAAGGGTTTTTGCGAAAGTTGGTGTTAGGCTGATTTGTCTGTAGCTTGAATAATCCGCGGGATCACCCTTTTTATATGTCGGTTTTGTGTATGCTTCTTTCATTTTTGATGGAACGATACCTCTGGATAATGAAATGTTATATATATGTGACAGTGGTAAAGAAACAACAAACCTGCAGCGCTTAAGCAATGTGCTTGATACCTCGTCCGGCCCTGCAGAGCTAGATGATTTGAGGGTATTTATTGCGTTTAGGACATCCTCTTGAGTAACAGGTGGGAATTTAAATTGGGTGCTCACTTGTGGTGTTATCCCTGCAACAAATGCTATATCTACCGCAGCAGGCAGATGAGCAGTTGCTTTTTGAGCAGCAGATGAGAAGAAGTCTCCAAACTGGTCTGGGAGGTCCGCATGTATGACAGGGTTATCAGTTTTACATCTTACATTCCTCCCTGTTAGTTCGTCTATGGTTTTCCACATAGTTTTGCTCTTGTTGTTGCTGCGGCTGATAGCTTTGTCGAGTTCGGCCTTCCCTACATCTGCGATCAGCTGTTTATATTGTGCATTTACTTTTTTGAAGATAGGCTTAAATGCTGAAAAATGCTGGGCAAACTCACCATATAGAGCAACGATCTCCTTCATCTCCCTAACTTCTGTCGTTGCAGGAGCTCTACGTTTCTTACCGATTTTAACTTCCCTAATGGGAAAACATGCATTAAAATGGTTGTTGAATGTTTCCAGGAAATTATTATAAGCAACTTCGGGGGATGTCTCTTGAAGTACGTTTGTCCATGTCTCATGTTCAAGCAGTCCGATGAAGGCGTCTATATTGGCCCCGCTGATTATTCGTTTAGCAACTGTTATTCCGCTCGTGCTACACTTGGCATTGGGGATCCGTATGAGCACTGCATGATGGTCACCAAGGAATGTTTTCAATGTATTGGCTGAGAATTTAGGTAAGGTCCTTTCACTAACAAGGAAATTGTCAATGGATGTAGATGATGTAGCGGTCACACGTGTAGGATCGTGTACGGTGATTTTCATGCCGTAGCTGCTAAGGATGTCGCGAAATAGTCTATGAGAGGTACTGTCTACAAGCACATTAATATTAAAGTCACCACCGATCACAACCTGAGGGAACCGGCTCACTGAGTTTATTGTTCGGAGAACACCATCAAGTGCACTCAAAAACGCCTCAACTCTTTCCATGTTATTGTCCGGGGGATGGTATATGCACACTACCAAGAGACCGGAGGAAAGTTCCACAGCACAGCATTCACAGAGATTCTTGACGCTCAACTTATTCAGTGCCGTTACGGGTTTAGCATCTATACCCTGTCTGGCATAGATTGCAGCACCACCATGTTGATTTATGTCTCGGCAAAAGTAGGATATCAATGTATAGTCCTTGATGGGTAGTGTTTCGAGTTGCTCCCTGGATTGCCAGTGTTCAGATATTAGAAGTAGTTCGGGATTATCGTCTTGCAGAGCTATTTCCAGCTGATGAATCTTGGAATGCAGACACTGCATGTTCTGGTGGAGGAGCGTAATGTGGGTCTGATCTGCGTTGTCGGGTTGTCTATTACATACGTGTATGTCTTGCTTCTGTGGAAGTACTTGCTCCACACTGTGCGTCATCTCACTTAAAAACCCTGTTTAGGTGACATAGGTAGGTGATACATACTTTGTAGTTCTCGAGACCGTTGTAGGTAGCTTGTGCGTTCCGTTAGTTCATAGGATCTATATGCCCTGAGATCAGTTTCAGCCTCCGATACTCCCAAACCATAGGCTTCGAAAAACCTGGTGTAGTATATCTTAAGCTGCCCATGGTTGTAGGGAAGACCTTCAGTGGCCAATAGTAATCGTATACTATTTTTTGTCACACCCTGCACACATGTATTATCTGGTTGATCATGTAAGAACGCCAGATAAAGACGGACAGCTTTAAATAATTCCGGTTGTCTTAGACGGGCAAGTAAGTATCTCCCGTCGCCGTCTGCTGATAACTTTGTTTGTTTTGCGCAAGGTGGCCATAGCGGATCCATGAAAGATGTTGGTATACTCGGCTCTTTCGGTCTTTTGTCTACTGTAGGATGGAGAGTATCCCCTTTAACAAATGTCACTGGCTTAAGTGGGAGTTGAGCTGTACCTTGCATTGATACTATGTCACTGGAGTCTACGATGTTGACCGCTGTGCTGACAGCTGCAAAATCTTCCTTGATATTCCTCTCACGATGTGTCTCATTTGTCTCTGTATGTGTCTGATGTGTGACCCGAGGGTTAGTCCGTGCAGTGCAGCTAGTGGTGGGAGAAGCCAATGTATTATGGGGTGAATCAGATGATTTTGATTGCGTTAGAGGTGAATCATGTCGTGTCTCCTCAAACCAGCGAACACAGATCCACCGGGGCCAGAACGCGGGATCCAATAATTTCTCCGCGTATGCAGGTTTCAATCCTATCTTATAATTAATGTAGGAGAGCTTTTCAGTATCTTCTCTTTGTTATGACATCTTTATTAATTTCCATTTATGTTTATGGATTCTTTTTGTGTAAACTGGTTCTAATTATTAAATGGAAAGTTAGAAAAAGCCGTGAGAGTAATCGTATTTCATCAACTAGCTTTTTGTAGTAAATAAGATACTTTATCTACATTTGACACTAGAAAGAATTTTCTTTCATGGCGTAGAAATTTAATGAGTCCAATTTCTAAAAAGTCCAAAAGTCTAAGTCCTATGCACATGGCATGATACTCAGCATAATTTTTATACTGATCTTTTGAAACAAATTTTAGCAAAATGGCGTAAGCCATGTTGAATTTATAACAAAAAACCCCCCAGAATAGTAACCAGGGCTAACTAGCTGACAAACTAAGCATTTTTTTACTGTGGCAAGTTAACTCAAACAGGTTTATTTTCGCCTAAGGAATATGTGGTATGATGTTGTAAAGACCTTTTGGAAATCCCTATATGTATATATATATATATATATATATATATATATATATATATATATATATATATATATATATATATATGTTTATAGAGCGGCCCACTTTATAACATAGCAGGACTTCAACAGCGAAAGCTTGTCGGTATTGAAATTAAACAATTTGTGTTCTTAATACGAAGAATAGTGTGTAACAGACAGTCCATTTTCTTTCGCAAATGTCTAATAGAATAATTGTTAGAGTAAACTTGGCAGTAAGTAATTTCCCTTTCCTCGTCTATATTATTAATCTTCTTCGATGGCTTTTTTGTGGAAATCGTCCCGCCTTGCCTGAGTCTTCGATAGAATTTAAAAAAATGGTGGTCTGGAGCTTCCCTTCATTGAAACAGGGTTTGGTACCCTTGTGCTGCTTTTTCATAATATTTTCTATCTTCAATATAACACTCTAACATTGTACAATTTGTTATTATTAGAAGATATTTTCAGATATACTTTCCAAAGTTCAGACTACTGACTTTTGTGATTATAATTTTTGACGTTTAAGATGTCTGAATTTATTCACAGCCTACTACCTTATAACTGAATAGGAGCTGTATGAATTTAGAAAAAGTCGTTATATTTGACTGAGTGTACAATTTACCAGAACAAAATTATCAAATTTTTTTCAATTCCAACCGCCTTTTAAAATACTTATATATTATACAAGGTGTTTCGTTTAAAAAATCAATTTTTCGTAAATACCTTGCAAACGCAAGATTTTATTGTTTTTGTATTTAGACCGTCGGTATCAATGAGAAAAATTCCATAAATTTCCTAAATTAACTGGCTTTTTAGCTCCAGTAATAAAAAAGTTAGCAATAGTGCATACTTAACACTGCCTATAAAATGCTAAGAGTGTAATGCTACTAGCTAAACTAAAAGATTAACTTTCTTAGCAAAATTTTGCATCATATGTTACTTGCGTTTTCTTTCTGTGAAACAGGGTTACTTGGAGTGACAAACCACCATTTAAAAGTTATAATATTGGAGCCTATAACACCTACTATATGAAAAAGTAGAAATAACAGTCAGATGAAAAGACTCTCGTTTTCTCTGTAAATGCTGAGCTTTCCCGGTGTGACTCCAGTGTACCATTGTCTCGGATTATAGGGAAGTGTGAGACTGCCATTCGAATCATATTGCGAGATATCTATCTAAGCTCCCTTTTTCATGCGTCTCGAGCTGTTACCATTGTTATATCGGTCTTCCCAGAGTCTATGCCGCTATTTCAAGATGCGCCAATATGTCATGATGTTCTGAGTTCTGCAAAATTCAACAGAGAAAGATAACCGCTCAAAGGAAATGCTGACAAACACTTAAAATCAATCCTACTGGGTATATTTCAATCAAAAATATATTTCAAAATGTTAAAGGAATTCATGTAAAGCCTCGTATTGTATAAAACACAATCTTTTACAAAAAGATTTTGAATAACACCCTGTTTTTGAATACTTTAATATCTTTAGTGTGTTTTTTCCAATATTTGTAACGCGCATTATAATGCTTTGAAATGATGCTTAATATTATCATTATTAGTGAATTTTCTTTAAAAAAAATCTCTAATGGGATAATTCTTCAAATGAGGGCGTACTACCACACCCTGGAATACATATCCAGGATTAGTTTCAATTTTTATATGTGTGTATATATATATATATATATATATATATATATATATATATATATATATATATATATATATATATATATATATATATATATATATATATATATAACAATACACTGACTGACTGATATATCAACGCACAGTCCAAACTACTGTGTCTAGAAACTTGAATTTTTGCACAAAGGTTCCTGCTATAACGTAAGCGAGTACTAGGGAAGTATTTTTTGAAATTCAACCCCTTTCGGTTTTTCGGTTGTTCGGTTGCTTGTTGGGTTATTCATCTATCTATCTCTTCATCTGTCAGATTGGTTTATAGTTGATTAGGTAGCTAGTATTTTCGTATTTAATTCTTTGTAATTTAGGTATTGAAGTTGTTTGTTAAGCGGTATAAGATAGGTCTTAATATTGGGTATAGATATTAATAGGTAGTTTGTATATATTCGTACTTCATTATATAACAGGTATAAAGTTGGTAAATAGTTTAGAGATATAAGCTAGGTATTGGGTATATAGATGTTAATATATAAATATTTTTCTAATGGTTAGTTACTATACTGTTGTGATACTGGTAAATTTATTGTTGTTTAGGATAATTAAGCAATTAAGGTTTTTTCGTACACATTCTTTTTTTACGTCTCGTTACAATTTTCATTCAGTTTTTGTCATAATTTAGGTATTGAAGTTGTTTGTTAAGCGATATAAGATAGGTCTCAGTATTGGGTGTAGTTGTTAATACGTAGTTTATATATATTCGTACTTCATTATAGTATATGTATTAAAGTTGGTTAATAGTGCAGATACATCATATAGGTATTGGGTATAGAGATGTTAATACATAAATATTTTTCTAATGGTTAGTTAGTATACTGTTGTGATACTGGTGAATTTATCGTTATTTAAGAGTAATTAGGATGAAAAGGTTTTTTTTTCGTATACATTATTTGTGTACTCCTCTTTACAAATTGTTGCTGAAATAACGTAATTATTAAAAAATCTTCCGAGGTGAATATTTCACCAACCATGGGCGTCAGAGAAAAATGTTCTATAAAAAATCGTTATGTCGTCTACACGCATAGATTGTGTGTCCATTGCGTTACAAATCGCACACACACACACACACACACACACACACACTAATATATATATATATATATATATATATATATATATATATATATATATATATATATATATATATATATATATGTGTGTATGTATATGAAATATATTAAATCAAAATCTAAAGTAAAATGTAAACAAAAATTTTAAAGATACGCTTTCAAATAAAATTCACAAATATACCGACGAGAAGGGGACAAGTAAATAGATATTTATAAACAATTGTGTACATAAGCATATGTATAGTAATAAGACCTGTTGACGTGCAGTGAAATCCAAGCCCCAAAACGCAGAACAGACTGTGTATACGACAGGAAATCATTATGAACAAATGCATATAGAAACAGTTTAGTGAATAAAAAGACAGTAGCTGATATCCGAAATGAATTTGAAATGGGTTTAAGGACCTGTTGCATAACAGTTTTTAGTGATGGGACGTTAATATGTATTGATATAGATACAGGTTAAGTAACAGTCAGATTTTTATGTAATAGGTTAAGGTTTAGACAGAAATATAAGGAATGGGGATGAGAAAATACTATTAGGTAACCGAGACAATGGACAATATAAGCAAGAGGAGATAAGTTAGAAGGTAAATTAGTCAGGGAACAGGCGACAGAAAAATATTAATAGCAAGAGTAGTTGCTGTGAAAAAAATAATAACGAGGATTTTTGACGAGATTTGAAAGGAGGAGGAGCGATTAAGAATTTTCTTGGTAAAATTGATAAAGAACAGTTATAATTTCAAGTGTGATTAAAAAGTGAGTTTTTCAAAGTTAAATGTAAAGTACTTACGTTTTCAAGTAAAGAAATAACGTGATAGTAGATATAAAGCAGTAGAACCACATTCAGGTGGATATATCTATATACAGCCATTTTCTTCAAAGTATAAGAACAACAAATCAGTAAACTCAGTAAAAGCATAAAGCGTCAGAGACTTCTTAAATAACCTGCATATTTCATTGCAATAGTAGTTCAAAAAACCACCACCGGAAGAGGGATTATCTAACTCCAACTCCAAGTTAATCAAGAGGAGTGCCTAGTATTAAGTCTCATAATAATATACCTGAATATCAGAGTATTGCAATACCGTCCATATAGAACAGTTTATTGAACTATAGGTCTAAATTAGTAAAATTTTGAATGAGATATTGGAAAAAATATTGAGGAGTCATAAATTTAGCTTTCATTAATAATTATAGCAAGGAAATTTAATTAGATTGTAGGAATACTTCTTGTGGCATTTATAAAATAGAATTGAGTTATATTATTGTTTACCAGTAAAAAAAGGAAAATCATTGCGCACTTATTTTAAATTAAAAAAAAATAAGGTAAGAGAGCACTAACTTACATATATATATATATATATATATATATATATATATATATATATATATATATATATATATATATATATATATATATATATATATTAATAATCATACATCTTGAATTGAAGTAAGTCATATTTCAACAGATAAATTTAATTTAATAACACTTTAAACACTGCATTCGCCGATAAAAGAGGTTAAAATATATAAGATAAATAATAAATATTTAACATAATATACACAAACTCACATAACATCTGGACACATAATATACACAAATGTTCATATACAATGTATAAAATCAAAATCCAACATATAAAAATCTTAGAAAAAAAAGTAATAGGCCGATTTTAATAAAATTTTGTAATTACCTTTATTTTGTAAGTGGCTTGGATAAGTTCATTAGCCAGAAAAATCAGCCCAGCGTTTCACAGAGTTTTTGGTTTTCATTGAAAAAAAATTGTATCTTCACAAATTACAAATTGATGTCAACCAAATTTGGTACGCATGTGTATATTCTGTATCAAAATTTAGATAAATATTTAGCATAATATACACAAACTCACATAACATCTGGACACATAATATACACAAATGTTTATATACATTTATCTATAATATCAAAATCCAACATATAAAAATCTTAGAAAAAAAAGTAATAGGCCGATTTTAATAAAATTTTGTAACTACCTTTATTTTGTAAGTGGCTTGGATAAGTTCATTAGCCAGAAAAATCAGCCCAGCGTTTCACGGAGTTTTTGGTTTTCATTGAAAAAAAATTGTATCTTCACAAATTACAAATTGATGTCAATCAAATTTGGTACGCATGTGTATATTCTGTATCAAAATTAAGATCTCTAAGCCAGAAGTAGAAAAAAATTATAAGCATTTAAGGAGAAAAAAAATTGGGTTCCACTGATGACCAGATAAATGCACAAAACCAAAATACTTTGTGTGGATAATAAGATATTTTATATTACCGACAAATATTAGTTTTTTTTTGTGCAAAAAGCTCAAGAAATACCAGAAAAATTACTTTAAAAATTGTATAGTTTTTCTTTCAAAGACGTCAAAGCCGTGATTTAAAACCTCCAAATGTGCAACATTTAGGCAAAGAACTTAAAACGAAAATGGGTTATGTAGAGAAAATGTCGCAAGGAGTGTGTTTTACACAACCTTCATTGTCAACCGTCCTTGTCCCTGATTTTATTAAAATATTTGCAGAAAATCAATTTATAGACCCGTTTACTGATGCTTTGTTAGTGGTTTTTGTTACAGAGTTTATGGTTTAATAGTCTATAATTTTCAGCGAATTTTCTCTAAGAAAACTCGCTAGTTAAGGAGGCCGCTACTTTTGAATTTTGTAAATATTTCTTTAAATGAGTACGAACAAGGCTCTCTGGAACCCATTTTCGGGGTTATTTTCAGTTTTTATCGGTTTACATATATGTATATAGGGTGACGCATTTCTACGGTAGAGCTCAAGATATAATCTGTTATATCATGTGTTGTCCATCTAAAAAGATCTACCTTTAAATTATTCTCTGAAGTTAACCGCCACTACTAATACTATTTTCTTATATGTTATAAGGTCCCTTTAAGTAAACAGTTGGTACAATAACTGTTTTAAATATTTTTACTAAAATTATGATTTTAATTGATTTAAGATTAAGATGTTAAGCCTTAAATTGATATTGATATGACTTGCATCAATGAAACGAAATTCAGTGGTTGTAAAACTGCAACAAATATTATTTTATTATAATTTATTCTTTTACTTTAACATTGGTTGATTATCCTCACACTTGTCTTTAATTTGTAAATATCTTGGATGACTTTGTTAGCCACCCAATCGGACCATATATCTTAAAAAAATATTTATATCTTTAAAAAAAATAAATTTGTTTTGGTTAAATATTGCACACACGTTGCAATAATATAGAGTTTATTATGTTCTAAAATTTATCTTTATATATTATTGGAATATTGAGTATTTTACTAATGAAAATTATATTCCACAACACATTGCTCCGTCTGAAATTTTTGATATGGTTTATATATTTTTTATTTTAATTATACACCGTGCAAAAAAAGAAACGTTTTTGCTTGTGGTTGTATATACAAAATTAAAAAAAAATCGGGACGCAGCAAGTGCGTTATGGTAGTGAATTTTTATTAAATGCTTCTAACTTTAGTAACTCAACTTTCTATAAACTTAAAAAGTTTAATTTTGGTATGTGGTAAGGTCTTTCCTAAGGCAAGATATCCACCAAATTTCATCAAAATAACTTTGTAATATTCGGAAAACACAATTTTTTTTTAAAGAAAATTCAAAATTTGAATAACTCAATATTTTTTAAAGTCAGGAAGTTGAGTTTTTGTAAGTAGAAAGCTCTCTCCCAGGGCAACATATCTAGAAAATTTCTTTAAAACAGCTTTGTAATTTTCGGAGCAAAAAAATGTTTCGAAATGATTTTCCTGGCTAACGAACTCATTCAAGCCATTAATAAAATAAAGGCATTTACCGAGTTTGATCGAAATCGGTTAATTATTTTTTGAGTTATCGGATATATATATATATATATATATATATATATATATATATATATATATATATATATATATATATATATATATATATATATATATATATATAAACATATAAAAATTGAAACTGACCCCGGATATGGGTTCTAGGGGTCCTAGTCCGCGCTCATTTGAAGAAATTTTTGCAAAGTCTCACCATCCATACCTCTCTATTGGTAATTTTTTAAAAATAAAAATTCACTAATATAAAGCATACAAATGTATAGTGTCATATAAATGTCACTTACTTGTTGTGGTTGCCTAATGTGGTTCGAGATTCCTTACTTTTAAGTTATTTTTAACCACTAACGTTTCTGCAAATGCAGTTTGAGTCCAAACTTTTAGTGTAAACATTATTCCACTATTTCCTTTCCAATGTCTTTGTTTCTGATTTTTATTGAGAGCGCGAGAATTTCGACATGTGATTCTAATGACAAGGATTTGACGCGCATAATCTTGCATGAGACTGGTGACCGACAACTGTACGTCTCCTGGCGTTGCCTCAATAAATTTACAGATTGTGTTACTCGAAAAGGTTTTCTGAAAAGGAAAGAATAGTCTGAGTGGCGTTTTGAATTTGATTTTTTCGGGTTAGTAAACCAACGCTATGTAATAAAGCGATCCATAATCTCCTTAAGCAAACTCAGTTGTCATCATTGAAAACCCTGTATGAAGGTTTAGAGCGGGTTAAAATTGGATTGTGGCAATTATGTTTAGCAAATGCTTATTGGTGGCACACACTGTACTTTTGAATGCTAAAAGTATAGGACGTAATATACCTACTGCATAATCAATAAAATAACTTTTAATTTCTGTTAAATATTTTTTAACTTTTTTCTTTTAGAGCACTTAAATGTTTTTGGATATTTAGATTCTGCGTTTATAGTGTTATGTCCTAAATATGATCTATACGTGACTATTGCTGAGTTCTTCCTATTTTACATGTTTGTTTTTTACTACTATTTTTTTCCTTCCTGCTACTAATTTCTTTGCAAAACAATCAGGTTTTATGTGTCTGCAAGTGGTGCCTATGTATCATTGTGCAATAAATACTAGATTGCACAAGGTACTTACTACCTTCATGGTAACATTGAGACATTGAAACTGCATTGACACATTTCTTTTTCAATAGAATACTCTTAATATTATAGAAACATTAGGTAGCCCTTTCGCGGCTTCATACAAAAGGTTATTTTAATACAATCCTAGTAAAAAATTGAGTCGCCAGAGAGGGCCTATGTGCCAGAACCTAAAACCCACCAATTTTACTGTTTACTAGCCGAAGAGAAATACAGATGGTATTGCGGTCCTGCGTCACTGTAGGGTAAATAAACTTAGAGTCCTGAGGGAATCAGATTATCTAGAGTTAATCTGAGACTCTCATGTTACTTAGAGTCACCACATCGAACATATTGTCAAAAAATTGGTGATGACGCTGACGACAGTTAGATGATTTGACACCAACTGTGGTCTAAAATCCTGTTGGCAACGCAGGTTATACATCAGGGTGATAAAATCAGCAATAATGTACGACAAACTAGTGTGGTGGCCGAAAGTCTGACAAGAGCAAACTGAAACTGAACCAGATACAAAAAATCCTCTATGTAAATCACAAGGACAATGAAAATAATACCTCCATAGCCGTGGGGATGCTCTTGGAGCTCTCACTAACTCACATTGTCATCCTGCGAGAGACCATATTCTGGCTCTATAGAATAAAACAGTTACAGGTTTCAGCCCGACATACAAGTCCTACGCGTGGTGTGGGGTAATCCATATTTTATATGATATCAACTAAAACACTCACCGATTGAGTTTGTAAAGTAATAATGGTAGGGATAAATAAATAATCCAGCACAATTATCTCTTGAAAACTAGATCTGGTACGTGGCCGGACCAAAAACCAAAACATGTGGCGGGGCGGGTATACGTAGCGTGAGACCAGAAATGGACATATCCAGTCCTCTCCGTAGACATGTCACGGGTTTTCAGGAAGAAGTCTAGGCACTAATGGAGTGTACCAAGGAGAACAGTAAGAGGGCCTATTCAAATTAACATATTTCTATTGTGTGACGGTTAGAGGGCCCTCAAGAGATTGCAAGCGACAAGATGTGCTCAATTTAATTTGGGAATTCCGAAAAGAAGCCGAGCTTTTGACGCCGAGCACTGGCGCACACCGTAAATGCTTGTTAGGTCACAGTGGGTTCGAGGTGAATCAAAGAGCCGACGAATTGTAGAGGCGGGGATCAGCGACAAATACATGAGTCCGGAGCTAACATGTGAACTCCCTAGACAAATCAGCAACTGGACTCGCATGCAGCACCCTTATTACCAGGATTCAAACAGCAAGGAAATAATTAGATACCCATACAGAAAAACGAGTCCATGATTGCCATGGTGTGGTAGGGCGCAGCTTAAGGTCATTGCAACATATCTCACAGGACATACTACTCTTAGGGTGTACCTTGGTAAAATCAGGAAGTATCAGGACGACTAACTCTCAGCTTAGAGAGTAATCAACAT
The DNA here is from genome assembly GCA_964006375.1 of Tillus elongatus. Lineage (NCBI taxonomy): Eukaryota > Metazoa > Arthropoda > Insecta > Coleoptera > Cleridae > Tillus > Tillus elongatus. The sequence continues at coordinate 117,891,705 of OZ023263.1, forward strand.
AAAACAGTCATGAAGATTGCACACGCGAAGCACTCTACAATAAAATACACTGCATAGTCAGAAGACTAGTGGTGGTACCAAACGAATATCTTTTGCACACATGAAGAGACTATATCAATAATGAGACACAGTACTATATTTATTACCTGGACCTAAGGCTTAAACCAAATAAGGGTCAGTGCAATAAGCCTTTTACGCAGCTGCAGCAATATTGCAGACGGCCTAATAGGACAACAAAAATTGCATGTGATAGTACGTATACAATGCCACTGTATAATGTAACAATCATTACGTATAATCTATAAGTAATTGTAAGATACCTAGTATTTAATTACTAAATTTATGCCTACTGTAAAATATGAATACAAAAATAGTTATTTATAAGAAGTTGCAAGTTTTGGGACCGTTACTTTTCCTGAAAAATGATACATGTATATATTTTTTTCAGGGAAAGTAACTTTTTTGATATATATATATATATATATATATAATATATATATATATATATATATATATATATATATATATATATAATGCTGATAACCCAAATGTATATCCTATTGCAACATGTATCGACGTAATATAAAATAGAGGATCTTAGTATGTAAAGATATGCAAGTAAGAGAAAAAAATTTTGGCCTGTTATGATTTATGAAACATTGTTTAATTGTCAAATATTTAAAATCATGCCCATATTTACCTGTTTGTGTAACACAATTTTGGAAATGTTTTGGTATATTATTATATTCACTTTACTGCGTCTTTTTGATAACACTTATATTGTTGCCAAAAATATTAATACGTCTAATACCAATAACAAAACCACACAAATAGCTTTGGTATATGTGCAAGTCAATTATTTTTTGAGATAAGAAAAGGTTGACGGTTTTTTATCCCAGAATATAGCAGACTACATTAGTAAGATTTAAAGAAAAGTTGTCTTGAAAGCTGATTCAATAACCTAAATTAAAGCTTTGGTGATCCAGGCGTAAGGATGTGTGCCTCTGAATCGAAGGGTACTGGACTCGATTCCCAGAGTTTTCACTTTTTCAGTACATACTGTAAAAATTAACATTAACCCAGGTTGTGGCAGTGTATTTAAGCAAGTTGAATGTCAGAACGTCCGCCCCTTCGAGGGGGCGTAATGCCGTCGGTCTTGTGTCCATGAGATGTTCGGCATACCCTCCTAACAGAGAAGCACAGGTTCGGTTAAATTTCCAGGTTAGTGGGGCGAAACTGCTCCCTGGTGTCGGTGATTGGACATAGTCGCGGAAATAGACCGACGTTAAAGAAAAAAATACCTAAGTTGAAGTATCTAAAGTTTTAAAGTTTTATAAGCTTTTATCACTTAATTACTAATGACAATATACTGCGCCAGGTATTTTTAAAGAGCTTTTGAAGAAGGAATTTTTTCTTGGCCATGCACCGAAATTCGGTTATGATTCCTTTTTTTTAATTTCGCTACAATAACGCACTTATTGCTGCTTCCTGAATTTTAATTATTAAGGCTAATGAAAGCTGCTGAAACTTGAGTACACAAAGCTTATAAAGTTCTTGAATAAAAAGTTTTTCTCTCGCCTTGACCATACTATTATACTTATCTTCATATTGTATTTAGTTTTAGTAACAACACGCCGCCTAATGGTGCATGTTACAAAATTTAAAAAAGTTATCGGTGATAAGTACACTTGGAGAACCCAAATCACCACAACACATTTTAAAAGACCTGACAATCGTTTCACTAACCAAGTTAGCGTCATCAGAGGATGAAACATTCTAAATACTTAAAAAACTAACATCAACTTATATACCGGATCTCAGGTAAAGAGATCGAACCGAGATGAGACACTAGTCGTAGGCAAATTCCAAAGTGTATTGTATTTTTATCGCCTGACAAGGTCTTTGCGCCATCCCTACTGCTTTATCTAAAAAGTGTCCATGTGTAATAGTTTTGAGAAAGTTCAACGACAGCTAAATTAACAACGATTCCTTTGGCGGCAATAACTGTATACTTATGTTATCGGTAAAACGTGCTGAAAAACGTGTGAATTTCATTTAGCAAAGCAATCGATCAAGTGACTCGTAATTGGCGCTGGTGAAGTGTTCATACATTTTTTGTTGTAACTATATTTCGCAATATATATGCTTTCGAACCCATTTAGCTGTCCTGGTTTTCTAATATTTTTTATTAATTTCAGATTATCTTTATCAACGTGATAATTATTATCTCAAATATGTCGGGCGACGGCAGACTTATCTACAGTACCGTACACGTAATTGGGATATGTGTTCTTTGAATCTAATTCCAGTCGATCTTTTTGTTTGTCCGATGTATTTAAGATTACAATCTTTACAACTTATTTTATAAATTCCCGACATTTTGTCCGCGCTATCCTTAACTTTTGGGTTACCTAGCAAGTTTTTTAAGGTATCTGTTGTTGAATATATAAGCTGTAAGTTGCCTTTTTTTAAAAAGCTGTCTAGACCCCTCGTGATTCTGGGTTCAAATGGTAAGCAAACAAAGATTTTTTCCGATTTTTCTCTTCTGAACGTCGTTGAGTCTGTCAACATTTTCTTTCTTTTCTGTTTGTTGATTAATTTTTCCACTAGGCAAGCAGTGTATCCGTTATATTCGGCCACGTTCTTAATATAATTTAATTCTTTGGTATGTTAGAAAACCAGGACAGCTAAATGTGTTCGAAAGCATATATATTGCGAAATATAGTTACAACAAAAATGTATGAACACTTCAGCAACGCCAATTACGAGTCACTTGATCGATTGCTTTGCTAAATAAAATTCTCACGTTTTTCGGCACGTTTTACCGACAACATAAGTATACAGTTATTGCCGCCAAAGGAATCGTTGTTAATTTAGCTGTCGTTGAACTTTCTCAAAACTATTACAGATGGACACATTTTAGATAAAGCAGTAGGGATGGCGCAAAGACCTTGTCCGGCGATAAAAATACAATAAACTTTGGAATTTGCCTACGACTAGTATCTCATCTCGGTTCGATCTCTTTACCTGAGATCCGGTATATAAGTTGATGTTAGTTTTTTAAGTATTTAGAATGTTTCATCCTCTGATGACGCTAACTTGGTTAGTGAAACGATCGTCAGGTCGTTTAAAATGTGTTGTGGTGATTTGGATTCTCCAAGTGTACTTATCAGTGCTCATCACAGGTTCCAATCTTCACTTAGTGAAGTTATCGGTGCTACAAAAATCATTATAGTGTTTATTACTTAGTTTTTTTTAATATAAGATTTAGCTAAAGCATTTAAGTGATATACATAGTGTATGATTATTTATTATAACGTCGCAAAGTCTGGAATTTGAAGCATAAATAGGGGATGTGAACTGCACGTAGAGTTTTTATTGCGTAGTACACAGCAATAAGCTGGAGTATTTGCAGTTGCGATGGTAAAAATGAGCATCACATAGAAGCAGAAAAGAGCTCTGACGTGCTAATCAACTAGCAGCATAAACTAGCTTCGGCTCAGAGTTTAGCTCATAATTTCCAATTTCAATTAAGTGGTGTGGCTGATATAATAAAAGATAGCGATCCCAGTGCAGTTATCTCATAAAGTAATAACCCGTACACACACATATCCGGCATTACCGGGAATGAAGTGGCAGCCAATGATGAACGGACGTGCGTAGCATTCAATTAATAAGTCCGGGCTCCGGAATTAATCCCGGACTTGTGTCCCCCGGGACTCGCTGCGATGTCATTATTATGTAGATCACACGTTGATCCGTTTGTTTGAGGGGTCAAATCAATAAACCAGTTTTCATATCACTCAACAAGACTTTATCACTCCATGTATACTCCAATGGAATAGTCGAAATGGAAACAAATAAAATATTTTACTTGTGTCTAGTTAAAAAAACACACACACACAAATATATATATATATATATATATATATAATATATATATATATATATATATATATATATATATATATATATATATATATATATATACATACAGGTGACCCATTGTAAACGATCTTGCAGCCATAACTGCCAGGAAAAGATTTAGTCGAAAAAACCTGAAATACGTCAAGTTAGCTTGTGAGGGGGATAACTTTGGACGCAAAAATATAGCCCAAACTTTACCCTCCTAAGCGGGGGTGTTATCTTTCATTTTTTGAAATAGGGATAGAGGTCATGTGATATCTCTCTGAAAATAGCTTTTGATTCCCTATACACTGTTTTTTTATTTTTTTAAATCGGTCTATTCGCCTAGAATATGTCGAGTTTTGATATATTACTAATGAATTTCCCGAGAAATTAAAAAACTAAATCGTTTTACTTTAAAACTCCAGTTCCCCATCGGCCGTGACACGGTATACATCGTCGTGAAACAGTCTTTATAGCAAAACTGAAAAGTATATTATTATATGAATGTGTGTATAGTCATCAGGATTCACCACTCAGCTAAGTACACATAAAATATATTCAAATTTAAACTTTTATATCATAAAGATAATAATTAAATAGTACAAGTTTATTAGCACGGATGTAGATACGGGTGGCCCTGAGTGGTCACCGAAGAAAATAGATAACAATAACATAAATTCATTTACAGGGGAAAATGGGGGGGTGGAGCCTCTTTGGCCTTTCTTCGCAGTGGTTGATCTTGATTTTTGATTGATCGGTGCGAGGCTTAGCTAACTGGACTCCTTGAGACTGTCTCCACGTGCCACCCCTTGAGTGGCTGTCAGCAATGGGCAAAACACCCAGAGCTGATGGTCTACTAAAGTCTCTCTCCCTCTCACACACGCCACACACACGCATACAACACATACACGACATACATAGATCGGGTTGGGGGCGCCTCTGGCTTCTGCGTGGAATTCTAGGGGTGACTCCGAGCTGAGCCTGCTCTGGACTGGCAGCGCTGTGCCAACTAGTTCCGGCATACATGGCGCCGTTTCGACAGTACAGGTGCCCACCCTTGCCTTGGCCGGTTTAGGGGGCTGCCCTATCAGCCATTCGAAAAATGCTCGATCGTGCCAGCAGCACCGGATAGCTCCGGAACAGGGGGTTAGCTGCACGTTTTGGGTCGCCAGGGCGTGGCCGCAGAGCTGCTCTCAACGTAAGCAAGTCACCATCTAAACGCTCACCAAACCATAGCACACTCTCACACATTACAAACCTTAAGCAACCATGGAAGCGAGTCAAAGGAAAGAAGATGATAACGTGCCAAAAAAAAAAAAAACAGTGAAGAGGTAGAATGTAGAGAGATCCCTGTCTCTCCAAGCAGTTCCTGCAGGGAACTAGAGAAAACGCTCCTCTGTTCTCCCGACATATGATCTGGGGTGTAACCGTCCTGTTCCGCCGGGGACACTGCTGGTATGGGGAGCGTGGAGAGGTTGGCTTCGTTGGCTCCAAGTCCGGTCGAGCCCATGGACGTGACCGAGGGAGTGGCCAAGGGCGAGGAAAAGAAAAGGAGGTCGCAAGCCCAGACAAGAGGGCGGGAGAGGGAGGAGTTGAGGCAGCGGTGTCGACACGAGGCGGTCAACCCTTCATAGATGCGATCTGCTTCGGTAGTGGTGGAAAAAAAGATTGTCCTGCCGACGGGACCGGGCTTGGGTCGCAGTGGGGGAGGGGAGGCGAAAGGCTCTACTCCTATGGCGACTTTCGGGCGGTCGGTTGAGGGACAAAGATAGGAGAGAGCGCAGCCGCGCTCACAGGGGCGAAAGCTGGTCAGGCGGCCAAAAACCCAAGGAGGACCACCAGACTCTCCAACGTTGGGGCTGCCAGGCTAGCCTAATGCAGCTGGGGGCGCTTACACTAAGCGCCCAAGGGCAGAAAATGAGAGTGGACGCTGCCGCGACCCCGGCCTCTGGCGCGGGCCTGGGTCCGTCGGTGATGGCAGATCCGTTGGTTAGGCGAGACATGCAGGTCATCATCACCTTCAACCGGGTGGATGGCGTGGTCCTGGCGGAAGAGGCTGAGCCAATAAGGATGAGTTTGGTTGCGGGTATGTTGGGCGCCATGTTGGCGTCCGATGGTGTGCTGCAATTCCGCTTCCGCAACTCGGGGATAGTTGATACGGGGTGGCTCTTAGTGAACGCTGAGGACGGCGGGTCCCGGAGTTGGCTCCTCAACGGCTGGTCGGGGACGGCGGTGGGGAATAACGTCTTTAGTGCCGCAAGCGACGGGGACGCCCCATGGCCGGTCCGTATCGACTTTTGGCTCAGGAGTCAAGCGGTCAACGTAGAAGCCGTAAACAAGATGCTTATTCCCAAGAACAGCTCGCTCCATGTTGAGCAATGGCGGCATCTGGAGACAGCAAGAGCACCCGTTTCATGGTGCCTTGTCTTTCTGGTTAGGGCTTAGGTGGTCCGGGGGCTGGACGGGCAAGGATGGCGGCTGTACTTCGAGTTGGTGACTCTGAATGTAATGGGAGTGTCACCACCACTAGTTTGCGGTGCAGTTGCGGGTGTGCCAGATCAACTTTCAGCATAGCCTGGATGCCACTGGGCAGCTAGCAAAGCTTCTCGCAGGCGGTCCCGGTGGTGTTTTGTACGTATATAGGAAGTCAGAGGTCTTGGAGGAATCAGCTTCAACATCCTAGTTGATGGTGAGGCTGGAGGAGATCAACCTTGGATCTGCATACTGGAGTCGAGAGATCTAGACATGGTGCTGCTCCCGCAGCTTGGATCCAGGGACGTCACAGTAACACTAGGCTTAAGGTTATGTAGTGCAGTCTTTATGTGCCCTATGATAGACTGGGGGTACCTACCTCGGAGGAATTGGTGCGTTCCATCGATTTTGCGAGGGAACACGGACTACATATTATCATAAGCTGCGATGCCAATTCTCACCACAGGCTGTGGGGTAGTACCAACACCAACCCACGTGGCGAGGCTCTGCTTGAGTATATGACTACAATGAACCTAGAAATATTAAATAGGTGTACAGCGCCAACGTTTGTCAATCGTATCAATCAGGAAGTGATTGATATCACATTGGCGAGCTGAGATATTACAGAGGACATATCTAATTGGAGGGTGACGGAACACATATCAATGTCTGATCATCGTATGATCAGCTTTAAACTGGGTGTGGACCATAAGATAAACCCCCCCCCCCCAAGATAAATCCTAGGAAGACTGGCCGGCATGCCTATGTGATATGTAAGGGGTCTGAGTTGGTCGCCAAGAAGCACAAATGGAGGAGGACTCTCCATAGAGGCATTAGACAGCGAGGCCCAGGCCCTACAAGGTAAAATATTGGCAGCGTTTGAGGCTACGCTACCACTCTGGGGGGAACAGACCATTAAAGTCCGATAGTGGAATCGCAATTTTGCCGAACTACGAGGGCGGACTTGAAGAGCCTTAAACCGTACCGTCCGTGAGTCTGGTGAGGCAGCCTGAGACGAATTTAGAACTGCCAGAATGGAGTTTAAGAAGGACGTACGGCGGAGTAAACGAGCCGGTTGGCGTGCGTACTGTGGGAAAATTATCTCCCTGCGGACGCAGCCAAACTGGTAACGGTGCTTAAAGATGAGTCAGGAAGTACAATAGGACTCTTAAGGAAACAGGAGGGGAGCTGGATAAACACCACCGAGAATACCTTGTGCCACCTAGCTGAGGTTCACCTTGTTGCGGGAGGGCCGTCATAAGGCCTGTTAACCTGGGCCAGTGGTCGGATTGGCAGCTGGCGGAGGAGGTAGTCACTGACGGCTCTATAACCTGGGCGGTGAACGAGTTTGCTGCTTTCAAGTTCGTAGGCTGTGATGGGATTTTCCGTGCCTTGCTCCAGAGGGGCCTGGAAATATTGCTTCCCAATATAAGAGAGGTTTTCCGAGCCAGCCTGGCGTGGGGCTATTTCCCAAAAACTTGGCGCCGGGTCAGGAGTGTCTTCATTCCCAAACAATTGAAATGAGGTAACAATTTAAACGTAAATTAAAAATCTTGAGTCTCAGCGTCGTCACGGGGATTATCCTCCCCCTTCTACATGCGTACAACCACCCTCAATGCATAAACAAGAACAATATAAACAATAAAATTTCTTCTGCACAACCCCCAAGAAAGTTGCAAGACCTGCGAAGAATAAGGGTTCTGGGCGAGGTAAACAGGATTTTAAGGAAGTATAGCTGCAAAATGGGTGAAATGTAGCTTGTAGAGATCCAACTAAGCTGGTTTTTTTAACTTTCCGCTCACATTTCCTTTTAATCTTCTTCGCCCAGCTCTCCTATTCACTCCTGGTCATGTAGCTTTCTTAGAGGCCGTTTGCAAGAAATATTTCTTGCAGTATGTGCATTTAGAAAGGGTTCTAAGCATGTTTCTGTTTTCTCTATAAGTCCCCCGTGTGCTAAACTGCAAATTTACCGAAAATTTAATTTTTATTTCCAAAAGGAATGTACCTGCCAAATTAGAAACGTGGCAGGTAGTTCTCCTTATGAATCGCTTGGGTGAACCAGTTTCTGCAAACAAAATAACATAAAAAGTTTTTTAAAAGAAATTTGTAGTTATTTTTTAAATCCAGTACCCACACTGCCTTTATATGGGTTTTACTATGTATCAAAACTTAATCTTCTAGCTTAATGGGAAATTGAGTTATCACTATCTGAAAGATTTTTACAAAAATTCGCTACCATAACGCACTTGCTGCACCTAAACTCTTTTCAACACTTACTTACTATTACTGTATCTATACTTTTTGAAAATGAAATAAATATAAGCAATACAAAATTTTGATTTTAAAATTTTAATAATTTATACTGTACATCTGATTATATATGTAATTTAAACTGCTTTATGATATTATGTAGCTCCTTTACTTCAAATGATACATGAAGAGTGAAAGCTAAGAATAAAGAAAACCATAAGTACCTAGGTGTTATACTTATATTAGTTTGAGGTAGGTATATTTCTTCGTGAAATTATTTTGTTTCACTTTAGTAATACAATACCTACATGCATTGATTAAGAGCCTTAATCTGATGTACATAACCACTTTCTTATTTGTTTGATTGGATGGTAGAATCATAGTATACTAATCACAGTGGACAACTAAAGGCATTTGTTAAAGTTATGTTAAAATTAAAAGTTGGGTTATTATTTACCTACTATTTGCATTAACCTTAGCATATGAGTAGTTGTTTTATATTCTGCGATTATAAGGTATTGGCGGAGTCTATTTCGAGGTTATGCGCAGAACGTACACGCTCTCTCATTACTTCTGTGGTGTTGTCAGATTAAACTATATATATATATATATAATATATATATATATATATATATATACTTTTTAACTAACTGACCTTGGATTTGGGTTCTAGGGGCCCTAATTCGCGCTCATTTGAAGAACATTTTTTAAAACTCCCACCCTCGATACCTCTCTATTAGTGTATTTTCTTAATGAAAATTCATTAAAAGAAACTTGTGATGTGGCGGGACCGGACCTACCCTATCTACCTACTACTTAGTTGGCTTGGCACCGACTTTAAAGAGATAAGTAGCTGGCGTATATATTAGTATGTCATTTCAATTTTCGTTTTTCTTTTGTACTAAACGTGTAATCCATTTATTTTTCGCATTTTAGTGTCTATTTTGAAGTTGTTTTAGTTTTTTAATGTTGTTTATTTTAAATACAAGCTATTAAAAAATAGTTATGTGGCTATACACTATTACATATGCAGCTGCAAGTTAACACTGATAGTGTGTACCTTACATTAAATAACATGTTTATATATTAAGTACCTACCTACAATATCTTACTGCAAGATGAGGCTTTTATATAATACATATTATACAGTAAGCTCTTACATTTGTGTCAGTGTAGATATCTAAGAGTACTGAAAGACACAGTACTCGCGTTCTTAAAATTTTTTAAAGCCACTACAGATAGGAAATCAAAAGGGGGAATAAATGTAGAGCCTCATGTAAATAACTAAAAAAAAATTGTAAGTAACAATTAAAACAGGATAACTAGAAACTCGTTTTGACTTAGCCAGGTATCTAAATATAATGAATAAAACTCTTTAAGCTTAAGAAGACATTCTTGTCAAAAATAGCTGACGTGATAGTTTCTAACAAATAAATAAATCATCTTGGTAACAAAAAAAATTCCCGGTTTTGTGTCCTAAGATGCACATATTTGTGTTATTGAACTGGGGTCAAGTCATTAATTAAGATAATTTCAATGAAGCGCATCGCCGAATGAGACATTTATTATATTTATGAGTAAGATAAAACTAATTGTACAAAGGAAATGGAAAGCTAAATCAAACATTTAAAATAATTAGTATAATCGTGAAATTCATTGGTACTGATAAAACTGTTAATAGTTCTTAAATTTGACATAATCAATTTGATTAGGGTGATATGTGGATGGAGATAAAGCTTAATGTTGTCAAGTCTTCATAAAACAGTAATAACGTTAATTAGATACAAGAGATGAGCGCCTTTTATAGTTTGTCGGATTCCTAAAAGCTTCATATATGTATTGGTCTAAAAGACTTAACATACAACGATTATTTTATGTTGCTACAGGTATGTTCTTTTTGCACTTACAATGTACAGGTGGCACATGTAAACTCGCCTACTATCTAATGAACTGCAAGAGTTCCATAGCCGAATAAACTATGAGAACTCTGGACACAGCAAGTGCGTTATAGTAGTGAATTTTTATAGAAATAATCTCGCACCAAACATTTTTTACAATTAAATGCTTTTAACTTTTTTATAGTAACATAGACATCTAAATTTTGGCATATAGTCTACTTTTTATAACATAAACCTACGTACGAGATCATATTTTCTTCCGAAAGAGAACCCAAGTTTTTCCAGGAAAAACTGATACGAATTTCCTGGTTAACGACCTTATCGGTTGCTACTTGCAAAAGGAACAAAAGGAACCCACTCACCAAATTTAATTAAAATTTGTTTATTGTTTTTGAGTTACCCGTGTGACACACACACACACACACACACACACACACACACATATATATATATATATATATATATATATATATATATATATATATATATATATATATATATATATATATATATATATATATATATATATATATATATATATATGTGTGTGTGTGTGTGTGTGTGTGTGTGTGTGTGTGTCACACGGGTAACTCAAAAACAATAAACAAATTTTAATTAAATTTGGTGAGTGGGTTCCTTTTGTTCCTTTTGCAAGTAGCAACCGATAAGGTCGTTAACCAGGAAATTCGTATCAGTTTTTCCTGGAAAAACTTGGGTTCTCTTTCGGAAGAAAATATGATCTCGTACGTAGGTTTATGTTATAAAAAGTAGACTATATGCCAAAATTTAGATGTCTATGTTACTATAAAAAAGTTAAAAGCATTTAATTGTAAAAAATGTTTGGTGCGAGATTATTTCTATAAAAATTCACTACTATAACGCACTTGCTGTGTCCAGAGTTCTCATAGTTTATTCGGCTATGGAACTCTTGCAGTTCATTAGATAGTAGGCGAGTTTACATGTGCCACCTGTACATTGTAAGTGCAAAAAGAACATACCTGTAGCAACATAAAATAATCGTTGTATGTTAAGTCTTTTAGACCAATACATATATGAAGCTTTTAGGAATCCGACAAACTATAAAAGGCGCTCATCTCTTGTATCTAATTAACGTTATTACTGTTTTATGAAGACTTGACAACATTAAGCTTTATCTCCATCCACATATCACCCTAATCAAATTGATTATGTCAAATTTAAGAACTATTAACAGTTTTATCAGTACCAATGAATTTCACGATTATACTAATTATTTTAAATGTTTGATTTAGCTTTCCATTTCCTTTGTACAATTAGTTTTATCTTACTCATAAATATAATAAATGTCTCATTCGGCGATGCGCTTCATTGAAATTATCTTAATTAATGACTTGACCCCAGTTCAATAACACAAATATGTGCATCTTAGGACACAAAACCGGGAATTTTTTTTGTTACCAAGATGATTTATTTATTTGTTAGAAACTATCACGTCAGCTATTTTTGACAAGAATGTCTTCTTAAGCTTAAAGAGTTTTATTCATTATATTTAGATACCTGGCTAAGTCAAAACGAGTTTCTAGTTATCCTGTTTTAATTGTTACTTACAATTTTTTTTTAGTTATTTACATGAGGCTCTACATTTATTCCCCCTTTTGATTTCCTATCTGTAGTGGCTTTAAAAAATTTTAAGAACGCGAGTACTGTGTCTTTCAGTACTCTTAGATATCTACACTGACACAAATGTAAGAGCTTACTGTATAATATGTATTATATAAAAGCCTCATCTTGCAGTAAGATATTGTAGGTAGGTACTTAATATATAAACATGTTATTTAATGTAAGGTACACACTATCAGTGTTAACTTGCAGCTGCATATGTAATAGTGTATAGCCACATAACTATTTTTTAATAGCTTGTATTTAAAATAAACAACATTAAAAAACTAAAACAACTTCAAAATAGACACTAAAATGCGAAAAATAAATGGATTACACGTTTAGTACAAAAGAAAAACGAAAATTGAAATGACATACTAATATATACGCCAGCTACTTATCTCTTTAAAGTCGGTGCCAAGCCAACTAAGTAGTAGGTAGATAGGGTAGGTCCGGTCCCGCCACATCACAAGTTTCTTTTAATGAATTTTCATTAAGAAAATACACTAATAGAGAGGTATCGAGGGTGGGAGTTTTAAAAAATGTTCTTCAAATGAGCGCGAATTAGGGCCCCTAGAACCCAAATCCAAGGTCAGTTAGTTAAAAAGTATATATATATATATATATATATATATATATATATATATATATAGTTTAATCTGACAACACCACAGAAGTAATGAGAGAGCGTGTACGTTCTGCGCATAACCTCGAAATAGACTCCGCCAATACCTTATAATCGCAGAATATAAAACAACTACTCATATGCTAAGGTTAATGCAAATAGTAGGTAAATAATAACCCAACTTTTAATTTTAACATAACTTTAACAAATGCCTTTAGTTGTCCACTGTGATTAGTATACTATGATTCTACCATCCAATCAAACAAATAAGAAAGTGGTTATGTACATCAGATTAAGGCTCTTAATCAATGCATGTAGGTATTGTATTACTAAAGTGAAACAAAATAATTTCACGAAGAAATATACCTACCTCAAACTAATATAAGTATAACACCTAGGTACTTATGGTTTTCTTTATTCTTAGCTTTCACTCTTCATGTATCATTTGAAGTAAAGGAGCTACATAATATCATAAAGCAGTTTAAATTACATATATAATCAGATGTACAGTATAAATTATTAAAATTTTAAAATCAAAATTTTGTATTGCTTATATTTATTTCATTTTCAAAAAGTATAGATACAGTAATAGTAAGTAAGTGTTGAAAAGAGTTTAGGTGCAGCAAGTGCGTTATGGTAGCGAATTTTTGTAAAAATCTTTCAGATAGTGATAACTCAATTTCCCATTAAGCTAGAAGATTAAGTTTTGATACATAGTAAAACCCATATAAAGGCAGTGTGGGTACTGGATTTAAAAAATAACTACAAATTTCTTTTAAAAAACTTTTTATGTTATTTTGTTTGCAGAAACTGGTTCACCCAAGCGATTCATAAGGAGAACTACCTGCCACGTTTCTAATTTGGCAGGTACATTCCTTTTGGAAATAAAAATTAAATTTTATATATATATATATATATATATATATATATCACACCGATAACTTAAAAAATAATACGCTGATTTTTATCAAATTCGGTGAATACTTTCCTTTTTCAAGTGGCTCGTATAACTTTGTTAGCCAGGAAAATCGGCCCAGTTTTCCCGAAAATTTTTATATCTCCGGAAATAACAAAGTTACGGCAACTAATGTTGGCGCGCAGATTTACATCATCAAAAGAAAACTACACACAAAAAGTTAGATCTGTAAATTAAATCTGTAAGTTATAACATTTTAAGAAAAAAAATTGGGTGCCACTGATGACCAGAGAAACAAAATGTTGTGTGGATAACAAAATCTATTGTATGCTACAGACAAAGATTAAGTTTTTTTGCCCAAAAACGTCAAGAAGTAACAGAAAAATTACTTTGAAACGTCAAAATTGGCAACTTTTAGGCAAAGAACTGAAACGAGTACAGCCAATGTAGAGAAAATGTCGCAAGAAGTGTGTTTTACAAACCCTTAGATTTCAAGCGTCATTGTCCTTCATTTCACTACAATTTCCAGATAATTGATTTGAAATAGATTCTTTCTCTGATGCATTGGTAGTAGTTTTAGTAATAGAGCTTATGGTTTAATAATCTATAATTTTTGCAAATTTTCGTAAAAAAAATGTTGTAATAATAGGGTGTCTTGAGCTGCATCTTATAAAATTATTTCAGCAATCACAGCCTGGCCCATAAGTCGTTGGCGATACAAACTTTCCTTTTTTTTTAATCGAACAGCTCATATATTATTGCATTTTTTTATTTTCGATCAAATTGTAATGCATGTTTGTAAAAAAATAATTGATAGCGTTCATCGTTTTCGAGTTATATTAATTCTTTTGCAACTTTTTCCATTTTTGGCACATATCAAAAAATATTACACGGCGTTTTTACCAATAGATAGCAGCGTTCCATGAAAGTGACACATTCAAAGAGGTTGTCGTTTATATTTTCCGTGGAAAAAATTGAGATGCCGTATATAGGCCACTTTCACATAGTGACTGAACTCGAAAAAATTCAAACTGCTGTAACTATTTTTTTTAATAGAATAGCCTGTATTTTTTGTTTTAGAAGCAAAGGGCACGCCCTTTATAATCGCAAACCATTCTAATAACTCTTGAGATTATGTGATTATTTAGCGAATTTTCGAAGAAAAATATTTAAAAAAAAATTTTACAAAAAAGGTAAGAAATAGTTAATTTTATAGAATTATCTACGTTTACATTTTCATAATCTATAAGTAGTTGATAAGTCGTTTTCACAACTGTCAAATGAGACTTTAAAGTGACAGACTTAAGTAATGTTCTCATTTCTGACAGCTTATGGCATAAAAATATGAGTTTTTCCGCTTAAATCTTTCTTCACTTCGTGTAGATCAAATTTCCGTCAAAACTTTTTCTGTGCTTCAAGTTTTATCTAACACTCCCTATACCTACAGACTCTAGTTTTGGAAATATTTATATTTATAATCGCAAACCATTCTTACAACCCTTCAGATTATATGATTATTTAGCAAATTTTCGAAGAAAAATATTTAAAAAAAAATTTGTACAAAGATGGTAAGAAATAGTTAATTTTATAGGATTATCTACGTTTACATTTTCGTAATATATAAGTAGCTGATAAAATGTTCTCACAAATTTTAAATTAGACTTTAACGTGACGGACTTAAGTAATTTTCTTATTTCTGACAGCTTATGGCATGAAAATATGAGTTTTTCCGCTTAAATCTTTCTTGACGTCGTCTAGATCAAATTTCCGTGTAAAAAAATAGTTTTCGTCGATTTTTTTTTATGTTTTCGTAGAAATGATTGTTTGTAAGATTTTTGTAAAATTTTGGTAGTTATTAATACTCAACCGTTATATAAGTTATTGCAAAAAAATATTTTCGGATTTTCGTAAAAATATATCAAAATTTTCTTCCAAATTTTGTTTTTAAAGTTTCTTCGAAAAGCTTTGTGTGAATAATTATATTTTGGCATTGGGTGGGTAGCTTGAAGTTGTTCGTGGGTCAGGAAAGTCGGATCAGTTTTTTGGGAACATTTTTAATGTATTTTCAAAAAAAAATGTACTTTTCAAACAATAAAGTTATTTTAATGAATTAGTGTGCATTGTTTCTACTATGTAGGTTATACTGGTAACCAAATTTGATGCCTGCTTTCATTAAAAAATACACATTTGTTATTAGAAACTTTTTATGGAATTTCACTACCATAACGCACCTGCTGCGTCCAGACTTTTTATATGTAGTTATGTGGTTCGACTACTATTTTGCACAAATTCAACAATGAGAATTTTTATTAACTTGTGATCAGGGTGTAGGTTGATATTATCCAGTGAAAATCAGTCCGCTGAAGGACAAAAATACCGCCAGTACAGACTATAAAAATCAGTAATCAGGCAAGGAAATTTACGCCTCGGAATGTTTCAGAAATATTAATTTACGAAGATCAATTACGCATGTTTAAACAGCTGATAGCCATCTTAGCTAAAGACACTGTTTCTCCATAAGACAAATTTTAGACTGATCTGCGATAATAACATTAGATTGAGATTAGATTTAGGGAAAATCTACCGTTTATTGCCGTGACTTATTGCGACGATTCTACGTAATTTCTGGAACAACCAGCTTAGTCTCTTTTAATAAATATTACAACCTTGATATGGCCCCCCTTGTCTAGGTTTCTGCCTCTGGTTTTTCTTCTCCAAGTGGCTGCAACTTTAACCTAGTTAGGCCTTTGTAGTGGCATAACACACAGAGTGGGATATTATCTTCCCTGTCAGAATCTGCACAGGCTTTCGTTTGCCAGGCTTATTCAATTTACTCTTATACATCTAATTTGGTAATGACCTGTTAATAGACTTACTATTATTCGAGTAGAACTTCTGCTCTTTTGTGTGTTTTGGCGAATGTTCTTATATGAACTCAGTATTTTCATCATTCCAGTGTTTTTTTTTGTCTCGTTTATTGACATAGCTGCTTGTTCTTCGCATTGTAGGACTACAAAATGGTTCGGGACATCCTGGATATCTCGGCGCGCCGTTCCATTACCAGTTCATCTGCCTTGTCATTCCCTTTATGGCTGCCGTGTGCTAGAACTATGCCCCTTGTTGTTTTCAACAAATATATGAAAAGTATATGATTCTGTTAAAAGACTAAACTGTCAATTTGCTTCCATAAAATTCACCCACGATGTAGAAGTTAACGGTAAACTTCGTTTTCTAGATGTACTAGATATTAAAAATAGTTCCTCTCTTGAATTCGATGTCCAGGGGAAGGTAACTACCACTCTAAGGTACATTCCAAAAACTCACGTCATACGTTTTCAGAAAAAACGGCCTGATTAAATTTCTTAGTAAATAGATTAATAAAATTTCATTTAAGTAAAAGTAGATATAGTAGAGAATTAAAGTACATTAAAAACGTTGCTAAATAAAACGGGTATTCAGATTACTTAGTGGAAAAATTAATCAATAAACACATAACAAAGAAAAATTAGCGGAATCCACGACATTCAGGAAAGATAAAATAAAGAAAAAAAATTGTTTGCTTACCTTTTGAACCGCGTATCTCGGAAGCATTTTTAAGAAAGCCGATTTGCAGCTAACTGTTTCGGCAAAAACATAACTAAAAAATTTGTTTGGTAATACTAAAGATAAAGTCACTAAAATGTCAGGTATCTATGAGATAAGTTTTAAAGATTGTAATCTTAAATACGTTGAGCAGACTTAGAGAATCATTGAGACTAGATTCAGGGAACGTCTGGTACATCCGTGATACGATAGTGTAGTCATGCCTGGCAAACCATATTTGCGATAATAACCACCACATGGATAAAGAAGTAGCAGCAGTGATGGGGAGGCCAACGCCAGGAAAGTGGAGCAAAACTTGCTCTTTTCGCTACATATATAAAAAAAATCTGAAGCTTATAAAAAATGTCTGACAACTAGCGAAGCTAGATGCGTAGGAGAGTATTTATATTTATAACACAATAAAAAACAAAAGTTCCTTAAACCGGGCGCCGCCACTGATTTATAGTCCTTTGTTTGCGCTCTGTCTTTGATACAGATAAATGTTCCGAAACTTGGCTGGTAAAGTTAAACGGAAGTTCAAATACCTCGTCCGGAAATTATGGGACAATACACAGAGAATTTGCCTGCGATTTCGTCTCCCTTTCGGTATCGGTCTTTACCTAAGATTCAGTACAAAAGGTGATATTAAGTAGTAAGTAGTTTAGAATTTATCATCCTCTAATGACGCTAACTTTGTTAGTGAAACGATCCTCAGGCCTTTAAAGAGATGTGTTATAGTGATTTGGGTTCTCCAAGTGTACTTATTAATGCTCAACACAGGTTCCAATCTTTATTTATTAAAAAGTATATAAATAAAATTCCTAATCTACAGTAGAATACCCAAGTTAAAAATAGAAAAGTCTACAAATAGAAATATACTGTCTAAGTTAAAAATTATAAATTGTACAAATAAAACTCCTAAGTTAAATAAATAAAATTCTCAAGTTAAAAAAACACACAAAAGCAATCAAATTAAAAAGTGAAGAATAAACAACTAACACATACACACACTAACGAATAAAAATACACAGAAGCACACAAAGTTAATTATTCCTGTGTGTAATACTATTTATAAGTACCCTGTTTCCCGATATCCATCTCTTGATTCTTCTCGCATACACAGACGTTACTAAGATATCTCTTGTCTCAAGGCGACTGACGCTGTGCAGGTGAGTTTATAAAAAATATATGAACGTTGTCCCACAGTTTTGTAGTATCTTGCATCTTCCTAGCTTTATTAGGAATACCAGACAGAAAATACAAGTGCCTAGAATTCATAATAAAAACCATTTCTGAAAACCAAAACTATTTAATTAGAAGAAGTTAAATTAAGACATACACATTTACAGCGTCCGCCATTTCACCAAACTCATATTGATATGCTCTTAGCGATTACACTTTACAGATTATCTAACACTCAACTCCGCTCACTCAACTTTTTTTTTCATGGCATCTTTGGAAATTTCTATTGGCAGACGTTTTTCAGTACATCCCTAAGAAAATGTACAGCTGGTAATATTCCAAGGATTTCGGTGGTCATCCTGTGCAACAGGACATGATTAAGAGTGAAATGCATTAGAATTTGTTAGTCTGTAATTGTCACATCGTCCTTTAAAACAAGTGTGGTCTAAGAGATAACACACGATTTGGTGATCGGTGGAGATGTCTTTCCTAAGCAATGCCTCTTTATATTAATAGAACACTTATGCTGGAATCTTATTTGACTTAAAATATTTAGTTTTTCAAATCCGTAACATGCAAAATTTATTTTAATAAACATTGTCCATTTGGTGATATTACTTAAATCGATCTATTGAATATAAGTAGACTTGTGTTTGTATCCAATTTGTCAACTAACTAACAGCAAAGCTCACAGTAACATTCAATGTTTAACAGGAATTTTAAATGGTTGCCGATTATTCTGTTTAGAGACTCTAGAAACACTGTTTCTTTTTTTGGTTATTCACTTGACTTAGATTTGCAATCTCGCTACGAAACCAATGTGGATTTTCTTTAGCGGAAACTATTATACAACTTTATTTACTTTCATCTCGTCTGATACTTCCCTTTTGTGTTTTCATGCTAAAATAGGTATGCATTTATTTTATAGTTCGAATTTTGCAAACAGTGTGCGATATGACTGTTTGCTCTCTGTATACAGAGTTACATATTTACTGCCAGAATTAACTTTCTATTATCGTTAATTTATATTGCAAAAGTCAGTTTTCAAATTATTTTAAAAATGAAACACTGTGTCCTTTTCACTTTTTTTGTACAGACTGTAAAATTAACGTTCACGCGGTGTGTGGCATCGTGTTTGAGTTAGTTAAATGTCTCGACGTTCTCCTCTTCGGAGAGAGCGTAACTCCGTAGGTGTCTTGTATCATGCATTTTGGGCATGCTAAAGATATCTACTACCATACTTACACAGAAAGGGAAGAATTAAGTGAAATTTACACGATGGTGAAGAACTGTTGCCTGGTATCGGTTATTGGCCTTAGACTCGGAAATAGTTCATCCTTAAAGAAACGCAATACTATAAAATACGTAAGAGCTGAAACACAAACCCCTATGAACCGCGGTTCCCAATGATTTTGACAAACTATGTTAATTTTTGAAATTGTGGCTAGTGCGATACAAATAAATAATCGCTGGTCGTCATTTTAGGACTATTTCACCAGGGCGTTTTAATAAAAGTTTTGAATATGCTGTGTAATGCGTAGGAAATAATGCACAAATGGAATGTAACTTGGAGAAAGTACACAACATGCGTAGATCAAAACGCATCAATGGTACCAAATTTAAATATAGGGCCCATTAAAAAAAGTGGTATGTCTCATATTTTTAGTATTTTTTGACAATCGCCGGATGTTATTGCATTTTGGAATTTAAATGGGTTATTTCCAAATGACATCTGATTTGAATGGAGCCGTTATAAAGAAATAATGTAAATACATTATTTTTACTTTCTGAGAATATATCTATCACGAGTGGTTGTAAATATCGCAATTCTGGTTCTTGAAAGGATGCAGAAGGGCGCAACTTTTTAGTAATCATACCGACGTTGTATCTCTTACCTTTTACAAAATCTTCGTGAATAAGCGAACTTCAGTGGAGCAATATGTCCACCTCTCGCATGATGCACACTCAATTATTTTGGTAACACTACTATTTAAAACTATTGCTCAAGTTGCTGTTCGCTCGACAGGGCAGTCGTACTCCTGCTGGGGTCCGATTGAATTTAAATTCAAGGTAGGTTAAATTAAATAATGTTTCTTTTTTATATCCTATTTCATTGATATGTATAGGTATGTATTTATTTGTATATCTGAATAGTACATAAACAGTCTTTTTAGTTATCCCTTTAAACTAGCAACTGCCTGTCAACAGGCTGGCGAATTTTGTTCTGGTGATATGTCTGGCAATCGGACAGTGATTGAGTCCACATTGGCAAGTCGTTATCATGTGTTGTAGATGCGTGACAGCAGCACATCAAGCTATCTATGGTCACAGGCCCCGCCCCACATACACTGGCACATTAGAGTAATAAGCGTATTGTGGGGCGGACCAGTAAAGAGGTGGAGCATTTAATTAGTTGATTTAATAAACGCCACGGTCCTCACGTGACCACCAGACTGACCTTTTCTCATCCACAACCCCAACGTGTTCGGTTTAGCGGGTTCCCACAAATTTAATTTACTACACATTACACTCATATTCCGGTGAAAATTCCACTGAGGATCGGCTATTTTAAATTTTAAAATAGCTGTCCTTCTTTTCTGTTATAATATCTGAGGATGCTTTTGCGGACATAGAAATTAAATTGTTTATACGTCAGATTTTGAACATACTTTTTGTTTAGCGTTATTTACATATGAACATTGATACAAAACTAAAAGATGTTAAAATAACTGGAAATATGATACCTTGAACGTCAGATTTTTCTTTTGGAGCGCCTACTATGTAGGTACAAATTTTAAATCTTTAAAAATTATACTAGCTTAAAACAATATGCTAGTAAACTAATTTTGTTAAATATATAAAGGGCATTATATTTTTTAATATAGCTACGTAATAGGAACCTTAATTCAACTTACCATAAAACTGGAATTATTGTAGAACAAGATAATGACTAGCAAAAGTGCCAAAAGAAAATGGGGAAGGCAGGGACGAAGGCGTAGTAAAAAGTTTTTATTAAACTATAAAAACAACAAGATTTGCAATAAAAAAAATTATTATATAATGGAACACCTTTCTAATTAAACATATTTATTACAGAAGCATTAAATGGTTGTTATATTTGTAGTTTTTTTTTTTTTTGTTGATACAGGAGTAAAAATCTCTAACAGAGACCTCAAACACACACCGGAATATGGGTTTCGTGCCCACTAAACTTCTCTCCCTGTAGAACCGGAACATGGTCAATACCTCCGTCGGAATGACTTAACACATGAAGTTGAGTTTAAATGTTTTCATTTTGTTCTACCAAGAAACTGAATCCCATGTTTATAATTTGGCAGGTACCTTCCCTTTGTTTAATAACTTAAATACTATCGTTGGGCAGGCCGATCGGATCAGTTTGTCCGGGAAAGATACTAAATTTCCTTCTGGAAAGATTTCATGATTTTACTGAAATTTGTGAGTCTTCTTTAAAAAAAACTACCGTATCTACATATATCAATTTTTTTCTAGTTTCATAGAAGATTGTGTTTTATGCATTTCATTTTTGTCAAAAGGGGAGTACACAATCAAAAATCTGTGTGCGATATAGAAAATTTATTAAAATTAATTGACAAAACAAAGTATATTCAGTGTTAAGGTAGAAAAAGATGGCACACAATTTAAGTAAACTTTGGAGGGGGGTAGTAGATTGGCAAGATGACGTATTAAAATAATTAAATTTTTAAAGAAAACTGCAAACACATAATGAGCCATTTAATACTCTGCAACATCCTCTAAGGCTATAATACTACCGGAGAAAAGTATGCCAACAAAAACTTAAAGAAAACAGTTGGTAAACAGGAAATACACTAAAAACACTAGAAAGCGGAACATAAGTGCAAACACATAATGAGACATTTAATACTCTGCAACATCCTCTAGGGCTATAATACTACTGGGGAAAAGTCTGCCAACAAAAGCTCAAAGAAAACAGTTGGTAAAGAGGAAAAACACTAAAAAACACTAGAAAGCGGAACATAAAATATTCCTGTGGTTCATGCATTGAGGGTGATTGTATGAATGCAGAAGGGGAAGAAGAACCCCCAGGATGAAGAGGGTTTGTGCTCGCTCACCCAAAAACATGGGAGGTTATCCTTCCCCTTGTGTATGCATAAAACCACCTTCAAAGCATAAAGCAGAAAAAAAATTCTTGGGAGCTACCCTCAAGGAAGTTACTGGACCTCGGAGAATACGGGTGTTGTGCGGGGCAGATAAGGTTTAAAGGAAGTATTGCTGCAAAATGTGAAACAGGCATCTTTTGAAAATCCGACCAAAAGTTTTTTCCGCTCAGATTTCCTCCCCGCCCAGCAACCCTATTCATTCTTGATCCCTTAACTTCCTTGGGGGTTGTTTTCAACAAATTTGCCTTGTGTGTTGTGGGTCGAAGGGGGGTTCTCACCATGTTTCTGAAAAAAATTCTAAAAACACTCCTTGCAGTAAACTGTAAATTTAAAGAAAATACATTCAACATTGTCGCCTATAATGTCTTTTTCAGATAATATCGAATACAGCACTAAAATAAATAAATTCACTTGGTGTTTCTTCTTTTTTATTTTTATATTACATATATAAGCACAAAATAAGCAAGCATAATGAAGGGGGGCCCTTAACTAACATGCGGGCTACACAAACTTAAAAGTAGAGAATACATTTTGATCGTGTCTGTGTGCACACAAAAATTAGTAACATACATTTATTAAATCTAATAAAAAACAACAGCTTTACGATATGATTTTAGATAAACCAGTTGGAATACGTTTCGCGGCTATTTCGCAATTCGCTAGTGTATGAATCTAGATTTTGCCCAAGGCTACACTGAAATCCGGTCGACGCCGAAAGCAATCACCTTTTAAATTAAGCTCGATAGGCTGGGAGGGTTACCAAACGTAGGTATGTCTAATTTTAAGCGGGAGACTGTACCTGTTTGAAACGTATAACATGAGAAATACAGAAATACGCTTTAAAGTGCTATTTACTAAAAAAATTGACAAGCTAACCTGCAAAATCATCGATAATAAAAATGAGAGATCTAGTAACTTATCTATCAGTATCGTTCTCATTTTGTGAGCAGGTTTTGATACTTGCGAAGAACGTTATCGTATACTAAACTTTTTTGAAAACAAACATTGTCGCGGTATTAGGAAACAAATGGGCCAGGTCTGACAATTTACAAAATTGTTAGTTGATTGTACACATGTCTCCATCTATAACATTTTGTGTTAACTAGAGCTGTCGTTACAACATACTACCTGGTGCCTCACCGGGATGGCGTCCCTGTCATACATTTCACAATGTTCTACGTTCTGACAACTTGCAATAATACTTGTAACTTCCATTGCTTAGATTTTTATCCACCATTTATTTAAATAGCATAGCAGTACAGGTAACTTAATCTGTCTTTGTCCAACATTGTAGATATTGCATTACAGAATTTGAAGTGATGTCGAGGATTATTTTAATTTTATTTTCGAATAACTTTATTTTTCTTTGATCAAAAGACTTGAAAATTTGTACACAGCCACGTCTATCTATGTTCTATGTTGTTGATTTTTGTTTCAATCACTTAAAGAATTTGAGAGATATTGCATTTAACAAAATATTTTTGAATTATTTGTTAATAAAAATTGGGCGCTAAGATCTGATGAACGGACTCATCCAAGCCATTAACAAAAAAAGGGTAATTCCCAGATATGATCCAAATCAGTGAAGTATTTTTTGAGTTATCGGTTGGATATATATATATATATATATATATATATATATATATATATATATATATATATATATATATATATATATATATATATATATATATATATATATATATATATATATATATATATATAAACTTTTTAACTGACCATGGAAATGGGTTCCAGGGGCTCATTAGAAGAAATTTTCCGAATGTGACACAATCGGTGCCGCTCTATTAGTGAATTTCCTTAATGAAAATTCACTAATAAACGTAAGACATTACTTACTTTAATTTAATTATTTGTTAATTGTTCTTTAAAACGTGTTATCTGGGGCAAGTCGAGGGAAGCAAGTTGAGGATTTCGTCATCTTGTCCCACCATTCCCAATGTAACATGTTACACGTTTTACAACTTATATATTTCCGTTATAACACTTATTGGTGCATTATTACAGTATTTTCCTAGTTAACGAAATTTATAATTTTCTTAGTCAATGAAATTTATAATATGACGTCTTAAATTAATATCCATAGAAACAGACATATTCTCTGGCGTTGCTCGTGAACATCTTGAAAGCGATAGTTGGTGCTTGTTTCAGTATCTAATCTATACTTCATTTTCGTTTGTCAGATAACAGAATTCTTTATAAGCTCGTGTAGCCTTCAGCTCACTCACTTTTCAACAAAATTTTAACAACAATAAAAATGTTAAGAATAGCTATAACTGGCTAAGAAAAAAAGGCAGCACGCCCATGTGAGGTGAGTCAAATTAAATCCTTGCTATCTTAAATGCTGTTTTTGTTTTGTAACAATCAATGATAAGTGCTTATTTTAAGTGTGATTGCTTTATTTGATGCTTCTTTTCTTGTTTTGTGATAGCTTGTGGCGTACAATGTCACCACTAATAAATTCAAGAACGAATGCAGAATAATTTTGTTTCTTGACGTGGATACCCCAGCAAGATAAACGCGAGATAAATAGACCACCTACAACAGGATACTATTACAAGTAACCTTCCCAAAGCAGGATAGCCTAGTCATCAGGAATATAGAAGGCACCTTCAAATCAGCAAGATAGGAGACACCTTGGGAACGGCGTAGTAGAGTGAATTTCACACGTGGGAAACTGTGTCAGCTAAACGGGAGAACAATAGTGGCACGCCTGGGGGACATGTTATAAATAGCCGGCTTGCCTTCAGCGAGACCTTCATTCTTGTTTCTAACTTAAGACTCTTCACATCGTTTGGTAACATTCATATATAACACTTATGTTGATATCCGTATTTGTCTCTATTTTTATATTCTAATTTTATATTAAGTATTAATTGTGTAAATCATTAAATAAATTGTTTAAAAAATTTAAACGTCTTAACTGTAAAGTTAAGTCGCGACTTTCAGTTTAGCTGACACAGTTTCCCAAGTGTGAGATTCACTCTACTAACGCCGTTCCAAAGGTGTCTCCCATCTTGCTGATTTGAAGGTACCTTCTAAATTTCTGATGACTCGGCTATCCTGCTCTAGGAAGGGTACTTGTAATAGTAGCATATTGTAGGTGGTCTATGTATCTCGTCCCCACTTTGAAGAGCAAAGCTACGGTTCGTTCCGGATTTTCAAGGGAAATCCGGTTTCGATGTTTGCTGAATTTTCTTCCTTGGTTTTCTTCCACTTCTTCAACCCCATTCTCGTTGCTGTTGTTATGATAGCAATTATGACAGCCACATATAATAATATAGTCCATATGCTCAGGTGATGTAGAGGTATATCGATCGGCGCTGGTACATTTCTCTTGATCGTTTGAAGTTGGTTGTAGCTGTACGTTTCCAAATGTTAATTCAGGTACCTTTTCTGGAAAATTTTTGGATCTTCGGGGATTCCAATTTGGGTAGATTGAACAGTTGTTGAGTTTCCAACGTTGTTGGTCTGGTCTTGTAAATTTTGTTTCCGATCTTTAATTGGAAATTTGGTTGAAGAGTAATTAGTTTGGTACCCTTGATGATAGTTACTCCGGAGTTTGTCTCCTCTGGTGATATAACAATGTACTGACTGGTTCCATATCCCGAAACGGTTGGTTTATTAATTTTGGCTACTTCTTGCTTACAGTTATTTATAGGTTTTTGAAATTTGATTAATTTGATTTCACATGGATTTCATTCATTCATGGCAGTTGGATTGTCGTCTTCGCAGAAATACAATTGGTTGTTTAAATTTTGGCATTCTTCATTGCGATAGGCATATTGTTTGCTACTTAGGATCAGGTATTTGGTTCTAGGAATTCTCATGGCAAATGTGTGTGGAGTTTTGGGAATTAGTAAAGTGTGTAACTGATAATAAGTATAATCTGAATAATCTACTAGCGGTATTTCTATTTGAAATATAATTTTGGAATTAATTTAAGCTGTTTTTATTTTAACGATTTTTTTATATAGATTTATATCAGTGGTTGCTATTAATCTTGGATTAGTTACGTAATTTTGTATTTTATTGAGCTCATTTATTATAAATTGTGTTTTCAATATAGATCTGTGAAATATTTCTAATTTTGAGAAGGTGATTTTATTTTCTGTTGTTAAAACCAGCTCATGAATATTGTTTAGCAAATGACTTTATTGGGTGAGTAATTCTAAATTTTTTGTGCGGTGGTAATGTGTCAGTTGTTTGCTAAGGCTATCAATTGTACTTCCTAATTTGTTTATTATTTTCAATATTGTGTCTTGGTTATGATTTAATTTGACTATTGTCTGATTGAATTCCGCTATCGCCTCTACCATCAACAAAGTCTGTGATACATATATACGCTCTCCATCTTGATTTCCTGTGATTGATTTAAAAATAGAACCTAATCCGTTTATCATATTACGTTTCTTTCTGGTATTAACGATATTCATATTCGGCAAAATCCTGTAAAATAATATTATCTATGCTACCTATAGTAAAATTAAGAGTTAGTATAAAATTATGATATTCCGAATGATAGTCAGCCGTCATCACTTTAATAGTGTTTGCGTAATATTGCTTTATCTGGTCGTAGTCCTTATTTTACTGTGTCAAGTCATGTACGTGTGTGTAGTAAGTTCCATCTGTTAATTTCTGAGTTGACTGTCCGGATTTTCCTGGGCCTGGATTGTCTGTCAAGTCTTGTATCTGGCCACTTATTCCTGCTGTAAGGAACCTGAAAGGGGTAAATTTCGTAAATGGGCTATAGTCATTTTTATGGTTTATTAAATTAGCTTTGTTATGTTATAATAGTGAAACTATTGATTATGGTCCTGAAAATGGATTTTTGTGTTTTTATGGAATCCGGAAGGAATATTTTTATGTACAATGTCGTCCTCTTTAAGCGGTTGGTTAGTATTTTTGTTAGCCCGTTGTAATGTTTTTCATTTTGAATTTTCGATTCGGCTTCTTACTATGTCATAAATAACTTACATTAGTTTTTTATGCTGGACGTTGCATTCTTGGGTAATTACTTACTTCCGGGTCGTAGTTGAACATTTCCGATATATAGCCAAATACTAAATCGAAATGTGGGCGGTTTTGTCCTTCATGCCTATTATTATTAAAATTTAAATTATGTACTGCTTTATCCTGGTAATCAAAATTAACTTCCGAAAATACGAATTTTAAAGCCTCTTCAATACTTTCGGGACTTTTGGACCTGAGCACCATGCCCGTCGGGTTCCTTGATCCCCCTAGGAATACTTTTAGCGGTTGGTTTTTATAAATTCCGGAATAGCCTTAAGAAATAATTCCTTAAATTGGTCTGCCATGTTGCTACTATTACTACTTTTACTTAAACGGTTTTCTATTATAATAATATCACTGATATTAATTGATCTAAGTCTATATTCTATATTTAATAAACCTTCTGATTCGTCTTCTGAATCAGACATACATTATATCAATATATATATATATATATATATATATATATATATATATATATATATATATATATATATATATATATATATATATATATATATATATATATATATATATATATATATATATATATATATATGAAAAATTATGCAGGAATTATAAAAATTGGATAGCAGCAAACAACTTACATTAATATGATGGTTTCTGTTCGCATTTGGCTGCTTGGTTACTGTTTCTGCTTTTACTTGGGTCTGCTTGGCTCTACTCGGTTATTAGGCATCGATACGCTTAAAAATCAATATGCTTTTGACTTTTTAACCGTATCCTACCGACTGCGCCACTTAACTTCACGGTTCAGACGTTCGCAGTTTTTAAACAATTTATTTAATCATTTACACAATTAATACTTAGTATAAAATTACACTATAAAAATGAAGACAAATACGAATATCAACCTAAGTGTGATATATGAATGTTAGCACACGATGCGCAGAGTCTTAAGTTAGAAACAAGAATGAACGCTTCGCTGAAGGCGAGCCGTCTATTTATAACATGTCCCCCAGGCGTGGCCCTATTGTTCTCCCGAGGTGACTTTCACTTTAGCTGACACAATTTCCCACATGTGAGATTTACTCTACTACGCCGTCCCCAAGGTGTCTCCTATCTTTCTGATTTGAAAGTGCCTTCTATATTCCTGATGACTCGGCTATCCTGCTCTGGGAAGGTTACTTGTTGTAATAATAGCCTATTTTAGGTGGTCTGTTTATCTCGCGAGTGGATAACCTCAAATATAACAGTTTACTTACACAGATTCAACTATTTTTAGCTATCCTGTTTTATTTTGCGCAGTTCAATCAAGACCATCATAGTGAGAGTACCATTGTTTTGAGAGCATCATTGTTTTGGGATCACTCTCGTCTTGGGAGCCCCGTGCCCCATGCCGTGCATAAGCACCTGTAGCAGCAACATATCGTCGATCGAGGAGAATATATCCAGAGGTTTTGCCAGCACCGAATCGTCTTTACAATGTCAATCCAGGAGAATAGATACAGAGCTTTCGCTAGTCTTGAGTAGCCCTCTGGTACCCAGTTAATCCAAGGAGCACCGGTATGCACACCCTAGTTAATTTGCACTGCTAATCTGTAACCTCTATTTAAATTCATTCATTTTAATTATAAATGATTCCATTTCTCACAATAAGTTATAGTCATTTTGGGCTTATATAAAATCATTATCTAATTATAAATGAAGTTAACTGGGGCTCGATTTTAATTTGTATGTCTAACGCCACCCAAATCATAAGGTGTGAACCCACATGTTTTTCAGATATGCATTAAATCTCATGTTCTGCCCTGAGTAGCCACATAACTTTGTTTTAAATTTTAGTAATTGATCTTTTTATTAACTTTTATATAAAATGCCACTAATGTTATACTACTTGAAATTATTTCAAAGCTTATTTTATTTCCAAATGATAAGAACCTACAAAAAACCAAACAACAGATGATCTTGGTCGGAAGATCTGCTTATTGGCGCGGTGCACTCTGTTTTAGAAGAAGACGTTCCCGCTAATCTAGCCAGTAGTGAACATGGGATCCCAGAGGCAACATTAAAAAGATATATTAAACAACAAAACAACAAAGACCCACTTTCAATTAGTCGTTAGTAGATTTAAGAAAGCCTTCTGTGATGTTTAAGAAAGGAACTCGTAAGTTACATTAAAGATCTAAGTATACAAGCTTTCGGCCTAGCCTCCATGGGGTGTAGAAAAATGGCTTATGAATTCGCTTAATTAAGCAATAAAAACCATCAGTTTGAAAACACTGGCTAAAATATTTCATGGATAGACATAGGCTAAGCCTCAGAATCCCAAAGTCTGCATTGCGACGGTTAGTAGGATTGGATAAAGTTGAAGTCACTAGATTTTTTGACCTTCTTCGCGATATAAGATTAAAATATGACGTTACGGTTGCTCGCGTCTATAACGTAGATGAATCGGGATTATCCACAGTTTTCAATAAAAAGCCAGGGATTTTATCACCTACAGGCAGTAGAAGGGTATCCAACGTTGCAAGTGGAGAACGGGAAAAAAAGCACAACAGTTGTATGTGCCATGAACGCCCAAGACACCTAAGTTTCACCAATTTTCATTTTTGCAACGGTGAGAATGAGACCGAAACTTCACAATCTGATGGCATAGCGCAACCTACTGGGTGGATGAATACAGAATTGTTTGTTTTATACCTCAAGCACTTTAAATTCCTTCGTCCGTCCAAAGAACCACCAATGTTGTTAATAGTAAACAACAACTCTTCTTCTAGATCCCTAGAAGCAGTTAGTTTCTGCAGGGATGATGAGGTGGGTATGATTGGGCTTACCTTCGCACATTACCCACAATCCTCAATCATTATACGTTGGAATCTTTGGACCACTGAAGATCTTTTATAGACATGCTTAAGATAATTATTTAGTGCACTATCCTTGACAGTCTGTAACGGATAAGAAGGTTGTAAAGTTGTTTGGATAAGCGTTTCTAAATACTGCGTCAGTGGGAACAGTCGTTAAAAGTGTGAAACCTGTGGCATTGAGCCTTACAACCCTGACGTGTTTGGGGAAGTTGATTTTGATCCTCCCATATTAAGTGAGAGGAACATTACTGCTGAAGACGAGTCTTCGAGCTATAGATGGGAATTATAGTTACCTCTGAATACTCGTATGTAACCGTTATTTTGGGATTCAGTATTCGTTACTTTGTATTCGGTACAAAGTAATCAATAGCAGTAGGTACGCTTTGTATGTACATGCACATGTACAGGTCTTAGGTTCGTACTAGAATCCGTATTTCGTATCAAGTATCTACTCATCGACGCATTGACGCAGACGCACTGCCAAATTCAGACTTTGTTATCACAAACATTGACTAAACAAAAAACGTTTTACAGATTTCGCTTACACTTTACTATTTAATAACCTTAACCACAGCACGTAGTTACATACAATATAAATAACTATTATGTCTGTCAATTATAACAGACAACTAAATGGGGAAAATCCCCTACTTCTGATGAATGTTTTATTTATTTATCCACTTATTCAGCACGCATTTTAAATCTTAATAGTATATTATATGATGGTAAAATTTGAAGGGTTTTTGGATACCTCTTAGTTAATAGTCAAAAATTGCATAGCGGTCGAATAATACAATAAATAACAGACAAAAGCGAAGTGCTCTCTGGTTATATTTTAGTAGTACATCATCTGAAAAAGTATAGTATTGTCATTAAACCATGTCTTAAACTGTTATCGTAGTAGTAGCAACTACATTCGTGTGAAGAAAATTTGCATAATTCAAACATTCTTGTTATGTGATAATCTATTACCTACCCTTTTTTCCTGAATGTTTGAACGTATTCGCTCCGATTTCAGGTTATTATATTCTATATGAATTTATACATGTAAAAAATAAAATACGAAATACCAAAACACGGGTGTACCCGCTGTCCGTATAGGTAATAGGTATCAGTATTCTAGCGTACGGAATATTCATTCCCGAGAGATGTACCTATGTTATGTATAACAGTATCGTATAGAATATTGAATGAATACTATCATATTTCATATACTTGCATGTAAACAAGTTGGTACTAAGTACCGATCACTTTTTAAATGAGTACTCGTTACTTTGAGTATTTCAAAGTAACGAATATAAACTACTCATTACTATATAATACGCCCATTACTACTTCGAGCAGCGTTAATGAACCACTAGCTTATATTAAGAACAAACAGGAACGTGAATCTATGTCAGCCCTTCCCTGTCCCTCGGGCATAAACATCATTAATAATAAATTAAAAATTCAGAAAAAAGATGTAGATAGTACAACAAAACATGAATAAAATGTCAGTTCATCTTGCATTCAGAAACATGTCAAGATTTTTCTGTTCCTGTACAATCATCGAGTCATATCTAAAAGTCTGATAATGGTAGTCACGGCTCACTAGTCGAGATAAGACCACTTCCAAAATATAATCGTCCACATAAATCTACAAAAATACTCAAACAAAAGGTTTCGTTACCACCTCGACTCCAAATAAAGAAGAACAACGGGAAAAATGATTAAAAACTCAAAAATAAAGTAAGAAAAAAAGATTGATGTTCCAAAGACAGAAGAATATAGGAATTCAATAAATTGGTAGAGAGCAGCCAGCTTTAGTACTGGGGCAAGTTGACAAAAATGCAGGTTATAATTTTTTTTAGCTTTTTTATATTTAAGTTGTGTTTCGTTATAACATTTTAATTAGTAACCTGCTAATTGCACTACTATATAAAATAAATAAATCTGCTTTTAAAAACCAAACTGTTTTTTCCACAGCATTTTGCACTTAACATCGCCAACTTGCCCTGCTTCCCCCTAACAAAAAAAGACGAAAAGCTAAGATGTATTTGAAAATTGATAGTTACATTGCTTGTGCCTTATTAACAAATAACACCAGATATAACTACCAACGGACAGATTTAATAGCCTAGAT
This sequence comes from Tillus elongatus, assembly GCA_964006375.1. Taxonomy (NCBI): domain Eukaryota; kingdom Metazoa; phylum Arthropoda; class Insecta; order Coleoptera; family Cleridae; genus Tillus; species Tillus elongatus. The sequence goes on from OZ023263.1 coordinate 117,924,321, forward strand.
TTCTGACGCATCGTGTAAACCATACCCGTCTTCATTATAAAGGATATACCGTATGTTTAATTTTTCACAACAAACATTTCACTGTTATTTCTTTCAGCTTTTGTTTCGTTTAATTAACATTTTTGTAGAAACCTAGTCTTATGAAAATTCGTTACCACAGAGCATTTGCTGCATACGGACTTTATAGAGTTACACTTTATACGTTGAATCCAATTCTTCGCCAAAAAATGTAAAATGAGATGACGATAATGAATAATCACTAAAAGAGGCAAACAAGCCAATTGGCATTTTAAAAATAATTAGGTAAAAGTGTATGAACTACATATATATAGAGTATAAAACTCAGAACTTACATAATTTTCCTTGTTCAACATAGTGTTTTCTAGTCCTAAGATTAATTAAAGTTGAGAATGGATCTTATTCACAAGAGAATAATGATACTTGAACTGTTGCAATAAATATTCAGCCGTACGATGTTCTTATACATATGTAAATGTCAAGGCTTTATCTCAATATCAAGTTAGGAGATCACATTGTAATTATATAATAATAGTTTGTAGAGATAAAGGCTTTGTAGAAGTTAGTATCAGTGATGACTCACAAAGGTTGGCAATCTGTTTCCAAAACAAATGAATACAAGGCGTAAGACAAGTTTAATTAAACTATATATCACCATCAAGTATTTCCTTTCCCAAGTTTTGGATTACCTTGTTAGCTGGGATTCGGATTAATCATTCTAGATTTTTAATTCATTTTGCTTCGCTTGAAACAAATCTCTTTTAGATTTATAGTCTTGCTTTACTACTAAATTTATTTTGAAATTCACGGAAATGTATTCTAGAATTAATCTCAATTAAATGGATACGGTGTTAATTATATAATTCACATAAAACACCAGTGAATTTATTTGGGTAATTTATTCAGACTTTTACGTTTTATTAATAAAATATTGAAAAGGTTATAACTATGACTAGTCCTACTATAGTTTTAGTAAAAATTTACATAAAACGAAAAAAATATTTCTGATGTCTCGACTTATTTTCTTTCTCGGGACTCGAGAATTCTCGACTGAAATTATTTACTTTTTGAGAGATTTCAAAACTTTCAGAAAATTTAATAATATCTGGACGCGGTTCAACCCGAGAACCAAGCATGTCTCATATATATATATATATATATATATATATATATATATATATATATATATATATATATATATATATATATATATATATATATATATATATATATATACTTGGTTTTGGATTCTAGGAGCCAAAACTCTCGCTCATTTGAAAAGAGTTTTGCAGGGTGTCACCATCGATACCTCTCTATTAGCGATTTTCTAAATAAAAATTCGCTAATAATATAAGCGGAACACTACTCACTCTTTCATGTCACAAGCTGTTAGAAAAGCAAACGTTGTTAAGGTCATCGCTATAAAGTTTTATTTGACATTTGTAAAACCAAATTCTCATCAAATTCATTATTTTTCACATTTTTTGTACCAAAGTTAGTTTAAATATTTCATTATTTAAAAAAAATCACGAAATAATTCCCTAATCTGATTGATTAATAGAATTAAGTCCCTACATGAATTATGGTACCTATGCGATTATAAATGTAAATATTTCCAAAGTTGGAGTCTTTAGTTGTTGCGAGTGTAATACAAGAGCCGAAGCAGACGGCATGTCGTTTATTTCTATCATATTAAGCTAAACATCAACATCTTGAACAAGTAGCAACTGTTCACTTACCTTGGGAGTGTTATTGCAGATTATGGCAACTAACAAGAAAAGTGGACTGTGATGACAAAACAAGCATTTAATATACACATTAATATTCTTGCTCATAAATATTTTCACTTGTACCTGGAGAATAGATACATAATATATGGTGTATGAGGTGGAAACCTAAACTTAAGGAAGCAGGACATAAAGAGGGCATGGAGGAAAATGACAATGATTAGGTACGCGGATATAAAGATGAGAGAAAGTAAATTAATGTTACATCCTTCTCTATGAGAGTGTAGCTCATAGAGCAGTATTACCTCCATGATCACAAGCAGCTTTTAGATTGTGTTGGCAGCAGCGAACACTTTCGAGTTATTTCAGAGAGAGAACGACAAATGACAGATGGGAGGATTTAGAACTACCATAGTTGGTATATATATATATATATATATATATATATATATATATATATATATATATATATATATATATATATATATATATATATATATATATATATATATATATATATATATATATATATATATATATGGTTTTTTAAATATCTCAAAAATCAGAACAGCTATAACCACTTCGTAAGCGGAAATAATCTACCATCATGACTTCCTAAAACTGTCCCTCCTTAACCCTTATAGCTTCCGTACCAGCAATATTGTCATAAATAATTTCGAAGACGCTCTACATAATATTCAGGGTGTCCATTATTAAAGGTTGTACCAAGTTTTTCCAAGAACTGCAAAAAATCTCGAAGAGCACCAAAACATGTCAATATTTTTTGAACCCCAACAGAATTTGTAGCATTCGACCCTTAGAGGGGTGACTTTCACCCCCTTAAATTGAATGGGAAATGTAGGTCGAGTGGTACCATTTTGGAAAGCTCTTTTGGTTCTCTATTCAAAGCAGCAATTTCAAAATCTACCGATTATCTTTTTGTGGAAGTGCTTTCAAAACTTCAAGAATTTTAGTTATAAAGAATTATTAAAGTAATCCACTTTGAAACTTAAATAAAAGAAAACATGACAAAAAGTTATTAAAAACCTAGCTACGGATTATCACCATTTTTATTGCTTTCTACCAACTCATACACTCTATCAACGGAAATACAAGAAGAATAAAAAAAGTGATTTTCAATATCCAGTGACCGCCAAAGATTTTATAGTTTTTCAGAAACTAATCAATGGCTTAGGACACACGATAAATACTACTATCTTAGATTTTTTAGTTTAAAGTTTTGAAAACCTATATCTAAACAACGAGTCAGTAGACTTTAAAATTGCAGCTTTGAATAGAAAATCAAAAGAGCATTCTAAATAGGTGCCTCGCGACCTACCTTCTCTATTCAAATAAAGGGAATAAAAGTCACCCCTGTTAGGGGTTGAATGCTACTAATTCTGTTAGGGTTCCAAAAGATGTCCCACTCGCAAGCAAAATCGACGTGCGTAAGAGTTTTTTTAATTCTCAGCAGATCCTGGGAATATCCTGGTGCAAGATTTATAATAAACACCTATATATATATATATATATATATATATATATATATATATATATATATATATATATATACAGGGTGGCGCATTGAAAACGAAACAATCCGATTTGCGTCCAGAGAATTTTTTTAAGAAACGCTGAAACACGTCAATTTTAATATTGAGGGAACATGTTTTGACATAAAACTCAACTTTGTCACATCAACCCCATAAGGGTGGTGATAACAACCCTTATATTTTATAGGAAACATGGGTCAAGTGTTGCATCATTTGAAAGCTTTTTCTTTTCTGAATTCAGCACACAAATTTTTTTGAAGTTTTATTAACTCGTTTAAAAATTATTCACAGTTGGAGTTGCAAAAACGTATTTCATTTATTGTCATAAGAAATGCACTAATTGGTCAGTTTTTCGTTAAAAAAACCAAATGTCCAAAAAGATTTATTCAGTTAAGTAAGTGTTCAAATTGTTGACCACCAGCTTCCATACAAAAGTACAAATTTTGTTCAAAACGAGCTCTGATATTCTGAAGCATTTGTGGAGTTAATAGACGGCATTCTTCAACAATGCGTCGTCGTAATTCTTCCAGAGACTCCGGTTCTGTTGCCTAAATTCTACTCTTTAAATGGCCCTATAGAAATAAGTCTAAAGGAGTTAAATCCGGTGATCTAGGGGGCCACTCAATAGCACCTCTACGCCCAATCCATTGCTCTGGAAACTCTCTGTTCAAAAACTCCCTAACATGTTGTGAAAAATGCGGAGAAGCTCCGTCTTGTTGAAACACTAATTGATTTTCTTGATAGCGATCATAACTTTCAAGAATGTCATATAGTAGAGGGTAAACAATATCTTTTAGTAACTCCAAATACGTTTCGCCACTCAAATTGCCATCATGAATAATTGGTCCTATTAAACGGTCTCCAAAAATGCCACTGCAGACATTCAATTTCTGTGGAGTTTGAGTATGAACTTCGAGAACATTTCTTGGATTATTATCTGCTCAATAATGACAATTATGACGATTGACTGTAGAGTTTAATAAAAACGTGCACTCGTCTGAAAAATAGATATTGAACAGAAAGTTCCCGTTATCAGCTATTCGTGCAGTCATAACTTCACAAAACTCCAGCCGCCGATGAAAATCATCTTCATTCAGTTGTTGTACACGATGAATTTTATACGGGTGAAATTTATAATGATTAAGTATTTACTGAATAGTTCTTATTTTGATGTTTGAAACAGCGGTCAATTTTCTCGTGCTCAAAGTTGGGTCTGCAGCAATTTGTTCTAAAACTTCAATCTCAGTAGTCTCATTTCTAACCGGAAATTCACGTTCAGGATCCCGTTTTTTGTTGGCTACAGAACCATTTTGTTGAAACTTCGCAGCTAACTCCAAAATGTATTTTCTGTTAACATGTCTGTTCGGATGTCGTTCATTAAAGAAATTTGCGGTACGGTTGGCACAGTTTTGGAAAAAAGAGTTATTATTTCAACTCTTTCTTCTACAGAATACACCATTGTGAAATTAATTTTCGGTAGTACTATCAAGTATCAAACCGACCGATAAACTGAAATAATAAACCGCATTTATCTCATTCCGATAAGAAATGTTCTGATAGTCAATTTTTTGTTTACAAACCAACAAAACATTGGCTCTCAGCACATTTCTAATCGGAATGAGTGAAATGCTTTTTTGCATCTTCAACTGTGAATAATTTTTAAACTAGTTGATAAAACTTCCAAAAAAAAATAGTGGGCTGAATTCCGAAAAGAAAGAGTATGATGTAACACTCGACCCATGTTCCCTATTTAAAATATAAGGGTTGTTATCACCACCCTTAGGGGGGTTGATGTGACAAAGTTGAGTTTTATGTCAAAACATGTACCCCTCAATATTAAAATTGACGTGTTGCAGCGTTTCTTAAAAAAAATTCTCTGAACGCAAATCGGTCTGTTTCGTTTTCAATGCGCCACCCTATATATATATATATATATATATATATATATATATATATATATATATATATATATATATATATATATATAATTGTTATAAAAAGCTGAACATGCAGCATAAGTTTATGTTTGTTTGATAAGAGAAAATATGATAATTTTATGTTGTACGGATGTAAACAAATCTCTTACGTCCCAAAGACGAAAACATATCTAAGCAAATGTCAAGGGTCGATTTAAGAAGAATTGCGAGACAATCACAGTCGAGATATCAGGGCTGCCACCCACTGAGTGCTATAAACTAGTTGGCAATCATGCGTTCGTTGTTACCAGCATACTACACGACTTTAGTAATATCGCCCCATATTCTTGCAGAACAGCTGCCTCGTAAATAAATAACTAACAACTCGGAAACAAAACTTAAACATGGTTCTTCGTTAGCGCAAATAAAAATGTTTATCTTCAGCAAGCAAAATAGCACTACAAACTGACTAAAGTCAACTACAAGAATCACGAACTTTCTGTCATGTCTACCCACATATATATTCTTTCACGACGAATTGCAGAATGTTTACTACATAGATAATTCACGACTTTCACATCAGACTCTAAAGCTGTAAACGTGAAATGAGGAATTTGGTTGAGTGATGGAACTTCTTAGATACGCTCTTTCCAAAAAAAAACCTGAGCTTGTAATGTTTTTGATATAAAGTAAAACGAATTCATTGGATATTTCTTTGAATTCTTTATTTTTTATTAGCGTCAATTTTACATGCATTTATCGCCTTAAAAATGCAGAAATTTTAAAATTTGTTACTTTTTTAATGTTTGTCATTTATTCAGCAGTGCATTATTTTGTTTTTAAAACCTTTGTGTGACTTTTGAATAAGCGTCTACTATAACAAATAAAATTAGGTATGTTTTACAAGTGAAGCAGTAGTACTGTCAACTTACATTTGGTCAAGTGTTAAAAGATCTTAGATTATTTTGCACAATGAAAATGATTTTACATTTTATATATATATATATATATATATATATATATATATATATATATATATATATATATATATATATATATATAGTATGTTTTATTGATTTAAATTTTACAGTATGTTCCACAAATAAGCATAAGCTTGTGCTTGCAGTTAACACAATTTCATTTCATGTTCTAAACTAAACTATCAAAATATTTTTATAAAATGTCACCTTAAAATTTTTGTTCAACGTATGTTTCTTCCTTCTGCATTTCTATCAATAATACTCCTGCAGCTACCACTAGTATGTTCCGTTAAAAAAATAACCTCACATGTTGAACTTGGTTTAAGCTGAAATTGGCATTGGTTTATATGTGGAAAACATATAAAAAGAAAATCAGAAACTGTTAAGTCACATACATGACGGCAGCGCATCAAATGCTCTCACCGATGTGTTTCCTTGCACCTCCCGAAATCTACCTCATAATCAGCAGAGACGATCTCTTTCACTCGACCACTTGACCCACCAGCGCATTAAATATTAATTATTTCTATTATCAATGTATGAAACCGCCTAAGTATTAGATGTTACCTAACGCAGGGGTTGCCGAACTGTGGGGCGTGATAAAATTAAATGGAGGGCGCAAGCATATTGTGAAAACATGAGAAAATATATTATTAAGAGAAGTGTTTAATTTTCAGAAAAAAAAGGCAATAGAATACACGTATGTAGGATTGTATAAGTACTGTACAACGTATTTAATAACTAACTTACCAATATTTAATTAAAGACAATATTAAAAGTGTGAACGCAGCAAGTGCGTTATTGTAGCGAATTTTCTTTCAAATGTTTTTAATGAAAAATATCTCTTGTTTTTAAAAGGACTTTTGGTTGGGAGTATAACCTATGTAGTAGTAACAATGTACCATATTTCATTAAAATAGCTTTGTTATTTCAAAAGGTATAAAACTTAAAAATTGCAGAAAAAACTGATCCGATTTTTCTGCCCAACGAACCTCTCCAAGCTATTGACACTCCTACCAAGATATAAGTACTCACAAGCAGCTTTAGGACCAAAGTTGAAAAAAAAGGTCGCAATTTTTTTTTACAGAAATTGCCTTCAGTAATGTCACACTAAATTATATTTTTCACAAAAATTCGACTTTTTTTACCATAACTTACTAACCATTTATTATTAATTACCAAAATATCACAAAAATCTTACAATCTTAAGGAAACACTAAGAGCATTTCTCGAAAAACTTTTCAAATTCAGCCACTATTTGAGAGTACCTGTATACGGCAGCTCGATTTTTTCGACGAGTAATACAAGCAAAAAGCTCTCTGAAGGCCTGATTTCCATGGAGATCCGCTATCTAAATTGGTAAAAACAGTATCACAAGTTGTGATATGTGTTCATGATATGTGCCGAAAGCGTGAAATGTTGCAAAACAATTGAAATAACCCAAGATCGATGAATGATATCATTTTTTTCCTTACAACCATGTATTAGAATTCGATGAAAAATACAAAAATGCAATAATATAATTGGTTTCTAAAAAAAAGCAGTTTGTATCGCCAACGACTTATGGACCACCCTGTGATTGTCAAAATAGGTTTATAAGATGCAGCTCGAGACACCACCGTATAATTAACGTATATAATTTTTATCATATCTTGTATAATAACGGATATATTGAGCTTTACCTAAATGCCTCACCCTGTATATGTATAAACAGACAATAACTAAAACTGACGCCGTATATCGGTTCTAAGGATTCTAGTTCGCGCTCATTTGATAAAATCTTTTTAAAATTCGCGGTTTTCTCAATAACCATTTTTTTCTACGAAAATTTACAAAAATATAGACTATTAAACCATAAACTCTATAGCTCAAACTATTGCTAAAGCATCAGAAAGAGGGTCTATTTGTAATGTATTTTCCGAAATCATTTTAGTAAAATAAATGATGGTTGAAGCTGAAACTTAGGCTTTGAAAACACACTGATTGTGACATTTCTTCTACATAATCTGTATTTGTTTCAGACTCGTTGTCTGAGAATTGCAAATGTTGACGTTTCAAATCTCGACATTGATGTTTTAGGAAAATCTAGAAAATTTTTAAAATATGTTTTCAGCTACTTCTTGACCTTTTTATTAAAAAAAAAAAATTATCCGTTGTGCGTTGCATTCAATTGGTTTCGTAAATTACACAAAATATTTTGTTCTTGTGCTTATCTCTGATCACCAGTGGCACCCAGTTTTTTAAGTGCCTATAACTTTTTTTTTAACTTAGAGAGCTGAATTTCAGTACGTAGGGCAAGTTTGGTAGTAGAAACTCATGTGCCAAATTTGGTCCTGTTATTTTCAGAAAAGAAGCCCAAAAATTTCCAGGAAAAACTGGCCCGATTTTCCTGCCTAAACTTATCCAAGCCACCTACGAAAGGAAGGTAAATACCAATTATCATCAAAACCGGCCCATTATTTTTTGAGTTATTGGTATATATATATATATATATATATATATATATATATATATATATATATATATATATATATATATATATATATATATATAAACACAGATCTCCTCATTACTTAATTTTTCGTTTTACGAAAAATTTGCTAATAATTATAAGTGACTCTCTTGGGCCTGTTTTTCGAAAGAAGGTTTAGTATTAGAAATTGATACTCTAAGCTCTTTTTCTATACATAGCTGTGATCTATATTTTGTCTTCAAAGAAGCCACCGCAGAAAATTTGGTTTCGTAAAGGTAGAAACTTGAAAATTGTAGTAATTGAAAGTATACGAAATGCTCTTGTATTGATTGCAGGAAGCTTATCTTTCAACCCTGCCGAAAATTAAAAGAGTGATTTACTACTAAATTGTCTTTTGATTTCGCCACTTGCCATGGAGTCTATAAATATTTCTTCTCTTGCAGTTGAGAGATCTTCGGGATTTTGAAATGGGTTCCTGCCCCACTCGTAACTTGCTATAAAGCTGAAGTCAGTAAGAAAATACTTATTAAAATACTTTACCAGCATGGTTAAATCATTTTCAGTAGTTACAGAAATAACTTCCACACGTTGTTTTTTAGCCTTGTAAGTTCTAACACATTCATCCACATTTGCAAATATTTCTGGGTTTTTTTGCTTTACATTTCTGATCCATAATTCCTGTTTTCTACAAAACGGATTAACTTTATCATTCGTATTCAACATATATGTGTTTGCTCCTTGGAGTTGAAGATTCAAGGTATCTAATTCCTTGAATATGTTGACTAAGTAGCTCAATTTTATCACAAATAAATCATCTCGAAACTTTTCGGCTGTCAGTCGGTTTACCTTTTCTATAAAAATGGCAATTTCATCTCTCAATTTATAAACACGTTGCAAAGATGTTCAACGTAATAACCACCTTGCCTCGCAAAAAGCTAGTAACGCTGAATGTACTGCACCCATGTCTTCATCAAGTGCAGAAAAGTTTGATTTTAGGTGTCTCATTTTTTGTAGGCCAGAGTTTCTCTGTGGATCATGCAATGTGTCAAGTTACACTGTAAAGATTTTTGTTTCACAAGCGCTTGTATACCTAGAAATCTTCTAGACATTACACGAGCGCCATAGGTGCATATTTCGACGCAATTTTCCCACTCTATGTTTGCCTCGTTTAGAAAATCATTTAAAATTGCAAATAATGCAAGTGCTGTTGCTTTGAGTTCCATTGGCTTGTAGTTCTCCTACTGCTGACACACCATCACAAAATCGAACACAGACAATTAAGTGATAATCTTTATTGCTATTTGCTGACTCACTAAGTTGAATTGAAAAAAAATTGTCACGCAGCTCCCTGAAAAGCTGATGCTGTACATGCTAGATCACTATTTCGACGGGCAACAGGTATGGGCTGCAATTGTTTGACAAAGTTATCTCCAAATATAGTTTCTACTATTTTAATTGAAGCTGGTAGAATAGGTCCTTCACCAAGGGTGTGAGGCTTTTTATATATGGCTATTTAATATGAAACTTTATAAGAGACAATATAGCTTCTCCTTCACAAAGTTTTTGTTAATTGTCGTGTGTGGTTCGTGGATTGTAGTTACCGCTACTTACGTAATTATGTGGACTGTATCGTGTTATGGAATAAAATCTCTTGGAAACACTTAATTATATATTTAAACACAATAAAAACTATATACTATTGATATACGTGTAATAAGCTCTTCGAAGCTGGTACTATTGATATACGTGTAATAAGCTCTTCGAAGCTGATGTGTTGAACGTGTAGGCCTTAAAGCCATAAAACCTATATACCAATGAAATGCATTGTATATAGGCTGAACGTGTCATAGCACAACGCGTGCTCGTGTACAAAGCAATGCACTCGCTGCATAAGCTCAGAAGCTGTTCGAAGCTGGGTTTGTGAATGAATAGGCTCTGTCCATGTCTTGAATATTGCAGATACCCTCGTTTCGAGGGGTGGGACATGCGCACAATTCAGTGCAGTTATGCCAGCTTGCTATGACATATAACGCTGCAGTCTTACAACTTAAATTGGCGCGGTAAAAACTAAACATACCGGCCGCCTTGAAGTAGTAACTTCAAAAAACTAACCTAAATATACAAACTTAAAAACTACACATAAAAATATACACAAATTATACAAAAAGGCTAATAAAAAAAAATGTCTATAAAATGTTTCTATCACTGCATGGCAATATTGCGAGACGGTTCATTGCACTGCGATGAAGTTCGATAACACGGCCAAGTGTCCACTCACATTGAGCTAAATGTTGTCGCGTATTAACACTAAATCCCCCGTACGAATGTCAAAGTCAGAACCGGTATGTCACTTTCCTCACTGCTGAAGACTGCTGATGTACTCGTAGCGCCATCGTCTTCACTTAGTGGGTGCCTTTAGTGAGCCACCTATGAGGAAGTGACGAGGAGTTAGGGGTGTTAGGTCACTGGGAACACTTGGTACTTGGGTAAGAGGACAGGAATTCATGCAAGTCTCCACCTGTACTAGGATGGTGTATAACTCCACGAATGTGAATTCAGTTTCCTTTACAATGTGATTGCCGCAAATTTTTTTGTCGCTTCTGATATTTTTTTTAATTTCTTGCAAATTTAATTTTTGTTCGCGTGATGCGTCTACGAAGTCTGTAGCATTGCATGAATAAAAAATTACTTGAAAGTTCGCGTCTAGAATAATATCAATTTGAAACTGACAAAAATATCCTTGGTTGTCAGATTACCAACCAGCTCAACATGTGCAACCCTCATTATAAGACACACAAAAACGCAGAGGTAACCCTTGCCAGTAGTAGACTTGCGCACTCCCTCCTTGATATAAAAAGGACCGGCGTACTTAAGTCCGCAAATCGTAAAGTCCTTTAAGCTTTCAGGGTTCACTCGCAAGAAAGGGAGATCGCCCATTGGTGGCTGAGCCATCACAGGTCTAGATTTGAAGCAACTGTTGCATGGACGAATAATGGATTTTACATTGCTTCGACCTGATATAGGCCAATATGCGTTTCGAATGGCTCCTGGCGCGGCTTCTGTTCCAGAATGGAGCATTTTTTCGTGAGCATCCCTAATTATTAGTCGAGTCAGCGGATGTCTTCGAGGTAATAATATTGGATGCTTTTGATCGTAGGGAACCTTAGCATTCTTTAATCTCCCTCCGACCCTTAAAATTCCATTTGAATCGACAAATGGATTAAGTGTTATCAAGCTACTTGTTGAAGTTAGTGATTTATTGGTTTTTAATGATTTTAGTTCGCTGTAGAAATCAGTGTTTTGCGCGAGTCTGATTAGAAGTCTCGTTGAGATTTCGATCTCTTCCGAGTTTAATACTCCACTGTACTTGTTAATAGACATCGTGTTTTTATAAAACCTTAGGCAATATGCCAAAACCCTACGAAGCTTGTCAAAAGACGAATATTTATCGAATAATCTAGTTGCAAGCATATTATTTTGAACGACTACGCATGTACGTTGGTTAGGTTTTTTCGGCACTTCAATCTGTAGAGTAATATCTTGTTGAGAAGACCAATGAATCGTGTCAAGAGCTAACCAGGATGGTCCACTCCACCACATATCGTTACCTAATAACATGTCGGTGCGTTGTCCTTGGGAGATAATGTCAGCTGTCTCTCCGGAGACGCGGCCCCAATTGTCAACGGATGTAAGTTCTTGTATTTTGGACACTCTGTGTCCAACGAATATGTTTAAACTTCTTGGGTCACAGCAAAGCCAAGCTAAAACTATGGTCGAGTCACACCAGTAAAATATTTTATCTACAGGGCACAATAAGGATGCCCTTACCTTATTCACTAATTCTGATAACAATAATGCCCCAGGTAATTCCAGACGAGGTGTGGTTATTATTTTGAGTGGCGCGACTCTAGATTTTAAGCATAACAGTCTGACCGTGTGATTGCCTGAACTATCAGACGCACGTACGTAAATCGCACAGCCGTAAGCAGCTGTGGACGCGTCGCAAAACCCGTGTACGTGAATTATAACTGGGATCGGACATGTCGCTTGTCTTGGCACGTATAGAGTTAATAAATGATATTTGCCTATAAAACCCAACCATTGCTTTTTTATTTGCTCTGGGACAGGTTGAGCCCATTCAATTTGTTGTCTCCACAAATTTTGCCTGATAATTTTTGCCATTACTATAATTTGACCAATGAGCCCAATGGGTTGGAACAGTTGCGCAATGGTAGACAAAATGTGTCGCTTGGTTGTGATTTTTGCATACAGAGTGCTTACGTTAAATTTTAAAACATCCTCAGATGCATTCCAATATAGACCTAAGGTCTTCGAATTCGATGAATCGCCTAATTCAAAGTAGTTTTTTACGCAATTTAATTGCCCGTTTAAACTTAGTATTCGTTGGTCACTCGCAACCAACTTGCGTAACTTGAAGCCCGCTGAGTTCAACAAAGAACTGATGTCCTGGTTTAAATTTATTGCCTCCGTTATTGACTCTGCTCCTGTAAGCAAGTCGTCTACGTAAAAGTCGCGTTTTATTGCTCCGGTCATCTGGGGAAATTTGCTTCGATTACCTATAGCTATTTGTTTTAGGCAACGACTTGCTAAAAACGAACTCGAACCCAACCCATACGTGACGGTATTTTGTTTGTTCCCGCATTTTTTGCAGCCCCCGTATCTACAATTTTCTGAGTTATGTTGTCCACGACGCAAGCAATCAAAACACAAATGCAACCCTTTGACTTCGTCAAGCCACGGTTGCAGTGTTAACCTTTTAAATTCTACCCACTGGTATAACTGGTGATTATAATCACATATAGCGCAGTTTGACTCATTGGCTGTGATATGCCACGTGACCTTCGATGGAACATTATGTTCCGGTTTTTGATATGAAAAATAATTGTTTGCAGGCTTATTGTTCAACGGTAGTTTTTCTAAAAATTGACGCCTACGTACGATCAAATTGGGCAAGTTTTCAAGTTTGCATGTATTATTAGAAATTATGGCGTTTTCCCACTCTCGTCGAATCGCGTTATCAAATTTAGTATACAATAAGTGAATAATCAAGGTATCCCAATGATGCGTGGGTTCACCCAGCACTGGAAGAGCTCTGGGGTGCATTTTCGTTTCGTTTGCTAAATTTTTCAAACCCACGTGAGATTCCTTTGTAACTGACGTTAAATTAAATAGGGCGCTTACCTGATTATGTGCAATTGCGTCTTTGTTTTCGAACTGTTCGGATAGGGCGCTTGAATTAATTGAATTTGAAGACTGTGGTAATCCACAGTCTCCCGAATAGTTACCACTGTTAGTGGTAGTTAGATTTGAATTTAAAAGTAATCCTTCTGCACGTGCAAGAACCTCGTAGTACGCATTCTCAAAAATTTCAATTTCCGCGTTTTCAATATCTGAGTTCTCATCGTAATTATCATTTAAAATATCTATTTGAAATTGCACTTCTAGGAATTTATCTAGAAATGTTTCGCATTGAGATAACCGTTGCTTTAAAATTTCTTTATCCTGATTAGTATAATTGTCTAAAAATTTTACGAAACGTGTCAGAGAGGCTTTTAGAGAACATTTCTCTCTAATTAGCATACGTAACTTGTGTGTTTCTGACATGGTTTTTTTTTAAATTTATTACGAATTATATGAAAATAATTTAAAGGAAATGAATGATAAAAAAATGTTACTCAAAAACGATTACACCACCCAGTACAAATAAATTCTTACAATAAAATAGCATGGATAACAAAAAACGTGATTTTGAGGATAAGAAAAATGTGACTCACCATGTGGTACCCACGTGCTGGATGTTCTGAATGTTGCGATCGGCTTTCCAATAGAATCTTCTGATGAACTGACTTCGTCTTCTGCTGAGATTTTCACTATTAGCGATAACTACAATTGTGTTAAATACTGCGCCTCGAATTAACCAATTGTTGTTGAAAATCCGGCTCGAATTGACCAAATCCAAATGTTAATTGTCGTGTGTGGTTCGTGGATTGTAGTTACCGCTACTTACGTAATTATGTGGACTGTATCGTGTTATGGAATAAAATCTCTTGGAAACACTTAATTATATATTTAAACACAATAAAAACTATATACTATTGATATACGTGTAATAAGCTCTTCGAAGCTGGTACTATTGATATACGTGTAATAAGCTCTTCGAAGCTGATGTGTTGAACGTGTAGGCCTTAAAGCCATAAAACCTATATACCAATGAAATGCATTGTATATAGGCTGAACGTGTCATAGCACAACGCGTGCTCGTGTACAAAGCAATGCACTCGCTGCATAAGCTCAGAAGCTGTTCGAAGCTGGGTTTGTGAATGAATAGGCTCTGTCCATGTCTTGAATATTGCAGATACCCTCGTTTCGAGGGGTGGGACATGCGCACAATTCAGTGCAGTTATGCCAGCTTGCTATGACATATAACGCTGCAGTCTTACAACTTAAATTGGCGCGGTAAAAACTAAACAGTTTTTTTATAAACGAATTTTTGCTTTTCATATAATTTTAATTTAATTAAATATTTTTGAGAATATTTTCTTGATTTTTGTTTCAGAACGACTCTCGTCTATGCACTGTTGATGCTTCACTATTGTCAAATGCTCGCCTACTTAAAAATGTATCTATGATTCTGTATACACTACTGCTACTTGAATATTGCGAACTGCAGTTAACACGCAAATTACGATATACCTATCACAGTGGAAGGATCGACTCGACTGAGAATGGCTAGAACTGAACTAGATGCAGCATTTATACACGCCACGTAGACATTCTATAGTGTTCCACACAACTCTGACCTCTCGCGAAGCCGCGAGAATGTCCGCTATGGTGGACATAAGACAAGGGGGATGGGGGCGCGATTAGAATTGTGATTGAAAATTGGGTAGCTAATATTAATGGTTGAAAAACGCTGACCTAACGAACAGTGAAAGCTGGAGTTGACGGAATTATTGCTGCTGATAAGTGGTAGTAGATAGTGGTAGTAGATAGTGTAGTAAATAGTGTCGACAAGTTTTTACTTTACTTTAAAAGAATAAGAAATACAGGTTTCTTTGATTTTTATTCAAGTTACAGAAACTTGGCATGCGTGCGAAGTTAGTAGATGGCTGTTACAGGTCCATTAGCCAGGAAAAGTTTTTCCTGAAAAAATGTTGTATCTTCACAAATGACAAATGTGTTATAACTTAATTAGGTAGGTTACGTTTATATAACGTAGAGGGCATGTCAAAAGTCAGACCTCCAATTTGAAAGGAAAAAAAATTCAACATAAAAAAGATTCGGTTGCACTAGAGGTCAAATGGGGGCCCAAGATAACAATGTTTATGTGGTAAACAACATCTCTTAAATATTAAGGACGAAGATTGGGATTTTTGGCGCAAAAAGTTCCAAAAGTACACAACAAATTAATGGTTTTCTTCTAAAAACGTCTAAGTAGTGCTTTGAGATGTAAAAATGTGTAATTTTTGAACAAATATTCTAAAACGAATGCTGGTCAACGAGACCAAACATTACATAAAGTGTGTTATATAAGGTCTTAAATTTATGTTTCAAGAGCTAGCTACTAATATATACACTTGGAGAACTCAAATCATCACAACACATCTTTTTAAAGACCTAACGATCGATTCACTAACAAAGTTGGCGTCATCAGAGGCTTAAAAGTTTTGAATTCTAGAATTTTTCATCCTCTGATGACACAAACTTTGTCAGTGAAACGATCGTCAGGTCTTTAAAAAGATGTGTTGTGGTGATTTGGGGTTTCCAAGTGTACTTCTTAGTGCCCACCACAGGTTTCAATCTTCACTTAGTGTAGCTACTGATACTTATTTGACTAAATTATTTGCAAAAAAATCGTGTGAAATCGACTCTTTTTGCTATGTTTTGGCAGTAGTTTAATTACATAGATTTTGGATTTAAAAGCGTTATATATTATATTTGAAAAATCAACTTCGAAACATTTTCCTCCTTAATCAATAAATCGATAAACGAACGGTGCATAGTATATTATACAACCGTAAAAGCCTGGACGCAGTATGTACACAAAGTTTTATTGAACAGCGCTATTATTTTCGAGAAAATCATTTTTTTGTTATTTGAAATTGTTTTTGAGAGTTTGCCACCGTAACGGCTTACTGCGTGCATACACTTTCTTTATTAAAATGAAGCAATACCCATAGATGTCGCCATAATTAAAATACAAAAAGACAAGTGCATCGCAAACCTTCTTCTTGAGTAAAATAATTTTAAAAATCTGTTGCTGTAAAGAATAAAAAGAGAAGCATAACTTCTACCAATCATGTACTTGCCGAAAGCTAAGCTCGGGATCTACTACTAATACAATATATTTGTAGATGACACAACTCTTATAGGAATACCATCAACGTGAATAATAGATGACGCATTTGTTTTTTGTTTTTTTTTTTCATCCCAAAATGTAGCATTTTTAATTTGTTAGGGTTAAGTGTTTAATTAAATTATTTAGCTAAATTGAAAATATTTTGCAGATCACTTCACTATCCTGGAAATTTTTCCGAATCCTTGCCTTTCTGTAAGGAGGATAGGGATCTTCAACGTGCTCATGAACGCGGGACCGTCGGCTTTACGCCCCCTACGAAGAGCGGGTAAAGAGTGGCTGATACTGGACAAGTATAAGATTTAAAAGAGCTATATGTATCGTCTGCATAAACTGAGGCTTTGCACGATTTTAGTTATCTAAATAATTCAAACAACCAGGGACTTGTAACTGCCTCATCAGATACTTCAATTTTAACCTGTATGAATTTAGAAATTATTATCATTTATTTAATTATCTGAAACCTATCACTATAAATTATAGTAAAACCAACAGATGTTTCGTGACATCCAGAGAAACTAGATTAATAGTAACACTTTTTTGTCACAAGCTAAGACAATATCATCTCTGAAATTACATATTGCTGAAATCGTATCAAACCCTTTGAGAAGATCACTTTGACACCCATGTTCAGATATTCATGTATTTGCTGGAATATAATTTTCTACATAATTTTGGATGAACCTTGAAAAATACATGACGTGTAACAACATCCTGTACCAAGACCTTTAACGCAGCGAAGAAACATTATTCTACAAAACCATTTTTTCAAAGCATGAATACCCACATCTTCTCCCGAAAAGGTTGATTGTCAATAAAACAAAAATCTGATTCTAGGGGTCTCACTCTACACTCATCTGAAGAAATTTTTCAAAAGTCGTAAAAGATATGATATCGTCATCAGTGAAATTTTTCTGCACAGATTTGCTAAAGAAGTGTTTCCCAATAAAATTAGAACAAAATAGTCCACAAAAGTTGCTAAAGAAATGTTTTCAAGAAAAATCGCTAAAAATATTATATCTAACAAAAATGGATTGAAAAAAAATTGCATAAAAAATTTGATAATATAGTGTTTATGAAAATTTACTAAAACATTTGTTTTTACGAATTTAATTTTAAAAACTGTTCCATCAAAACTTCGCTGAATATTTGTTCCCACACAAATTCGAAACAAATGTTTCCTGTAAGAAAATTTGAAGAAACTTTTTCTTTCAAGGAAATTAAACAAAAAGGGGGAAACGAGTTGCCATTACAAGAACAGTTTGTCAAAGAAAATTTGCTAAAAAAAATAAATAAAAAATTATACAATGTGAACTTAACACAGGCGTAGAGCCCTTTTCTATAGCTTCACAGAGATATTTTTTTTTGCCTGACGATGCCGTCACCAGCAAAACCAGGTCCAAAAAATAAAATAAGGATATGTAGATCCACAAGAGGAATAACTATGAAATGGTTTCACCAAGTCAGGGCAACAAACAATCTGATCTTTTGGTGAAATATTTAATAAAAGGCACGGCCTATGTGATCATTTTTATGATGCCTTAGAATAACATGGTAAATTCTTTCTAAGAACATTCGTTAAAAATTTATTGAGGTTACATAATCTGATCAGGAATCATTAAAATTGAACAAAACACTAAAAAAAATAACAAATTTTAGTCGCCATCAAGATTTGATGTCACGTAAGACGATTATTTCTTTATACTTACATTAGTCGTCTTTACCACTCAGTTATTTGTAACAAATAAGGTCCATTTAGAATGTATTTTGGCAGAGTTTAACCCTATCAAGGAAAGGGACAGTTGAAATATGAACATAGGATTTTGTTAAGGAGATTTTATGCAAACTTTCCCATGCATAGACCGCATCGGTTTTGGAATCTATAACTATAAATCACCAGCTGTGACATCTCAAATCGTCACTTTGATAAAAAAAATATTATTTTCAAATTAATTTTTCTTGTACTACATGACTTTTTTCCGCCACAAAAAGTAAGTCTTTGTCTATAACATCTAATAGATTTTCTTCACCCACCGCACAAAGCTTACTTTTGCTGATTGAAGCCCCGTAATCGGACTACAGCAAGCTAACCTATCCTGATCCACCGCTCTAAGGTGTAGGCGGATTGAGGCTTTATTCATTTCCTTAACCTCTTGAAAATAGCTACAAGCAAGAGAGATTTACTTGGTTTTCTCCAAACATATAAATCATAATCAGAAAAAAATAGAAACTGGCCCCGAATATGGGTTTTTTAGGAGCCCTAGTTGACGCTTACTTGAAAAAAGTTTTTGAACATTCAAAATTGGAGATCACAAAAGCGATTTTTTATATGAAGTTTCGCCAAAAACAATTTGCTTGTATCTCTGTTGTTGACTCTAGCTACTACCGCCAGGGTCAAGTTTATTACTCAGCGTGTAACAACATTATATAGGTTAAGGTAGCTAGGTAATGAAATCAACGATTTATGTAGTACATTATAATGTGCGATTGCACCGCTTAAATTGTGAATCTTCTAAGTTTACTCAAAAATGTTTAGTGTTGATATACATGCGGCAAACCATATCGACAGTGAAGACAGCATAAATGTGATATACTATTTCTGTAGGTTTGGAGCATGTCATTTAACGGCTATACGCTAACTTCACGACCATTATTAGTTATCAACCTCGTTTCGTAGTCATCACCTAATAAACTTAACAGTGTCGGTGTGAACAAATATAACTAAGCTATTTACACTGAAATACGTAGTTTATATATGTTCATAAAGTAGAAAAGTTATGTCTGTTATATCTCCTCAACTTAATAGCTATAATAAATAAACCTATAAAGGTTACCTGTCTTACCATGAAACATCTATTTCTATCTGTAGTAAATTATCAGTAAAGTTTAGTATTTTCCTCATAAGCCCAATAAATTATGTGAAAAATATTATGCTAATTTAGAAATAATAATATTTAATTATGTATACTAATAGCAGTTCATTCTGAAATATAATTCCTTTTAAATATCCAATATTTAGCCTTTGTTAATAGGCGTCAAAATTATACTGGAGCACATTTTTGATGAAGTTTCTTAAAAAAGATTCACTAATGAGAAGATCTGGACTTTTGAATTGAAATGAGCGCCAACTAGACTCCCTAGAACCCATATGCGGAGTCAGTTTCAATTTTTATATATATATATATATATATATATATATATATATATATATATATATATATATATATATATATATATATATATATATATATATATATATATATATATATATATATAGACATTATTGGTTTGCTGTACTTTCAGTGATTTGTTATTTGGCTACGTGGACTACAGTTTCTAACCGTCCCGGTTCATCATCAGCACGCTACTGACTATTATCGGTCCTGTGTTGATTATGTCTGAGATTGTACGTGACGGATGCGTGTTGAGCTTCTATTAGTCGGTTGACTGTTCTCTGATTGGTTGTAAATTCGGACTGTGTCGTGTGTATTTTCTTTTATTATGACTAAAAATAATTTTATATATATATATATACATATATATATATATATATATATATATATATATATATATATATATATATATATATATATATATATATATATATATATATATATTGTCACGGAGTGACTAATCCTGGATAGATTACCCGGCCTAATTTACCATCATAACCACTGCATTATGTTACACCATAAAGGTTGGAATATTTTCCAACATTTTCCGTGGAGTAATATACGAAAGATTTGCGAAGGTTGGAATATTTTTCAGCATTTTCCGTAGAGGAAAATACGAAATCCGGCATGTCGAACGGAATGATTGGTAGAGGGGACAATTAGGCGGGGGCGATTTCGGAAAAGAAGTGGGACCGGACGGAACGACGACGGAGAGTGGGCAGTTGGGTAGTTACCGCGAACAAGCTAGTGCGCCCGTCGCCAAGAAGTGAAATTATAAAGCCCGTGAGGTTCACGAAAAGACCAGTAAGCCAAGCGAGACCGCCGCCAACGCAGCGATTGCTTAGTGAACCTCGTCACCGCTAGAATACCCCAGGTAGGTGAAAACCTGATTCTATTACCGGTGGTCGAAATGCGGAACGCCCCACAATAACACTGGGAACCTTAAAGGGCACCGTTTCTTCCCTGTCTCCGCTGGCGGGCTGCTCTGGGAGTTGGGAGCTGCACTGGCTGGAGTAGATTCGGACAGAGCGGCGACTGCGCCGGTCCAGATTGAAACAGCTAGGCGGCGCCTGGCGTCCCGGGCCGTCCGCGGCCCCGTTCAGGAGGGGCGTAAACCCGCTATTAATCACTATCCTGCCACCACCCTGCACCGCTTAAACGTTGCCGCTTTACCGTCCCCGTGCAATCCGCGCGTAACAATAATTTAAATCCAAGTAACCACCTCTGCCTCTGGCCGCCCATAATTGCTAGGCTTCCTGGTAACAGGACCCCGTTACTTCCTTGTGTATATAATTAGTTAATAGAATTTCATTTTAATTTACTCAATATTTCATTTATTCTCCCAGAATATCCACCCAAATATAATTTGACTCCAGTTCTTTAATAAAGACCATAACCAGAAGTCCCGGGGGACTTTGTCTTGGCTTAGGAGGACCCTGTCTCCACTAGAAACTACCCTGGGCTAGTGTACGTTGACAGTGACTTGAAAGAAGGGAGGCATCCAGTGGGAGCGCGTTTACTCCCTGACAATCTCTATAAACGCTGGCGTCCAAGCATGATCCCGTAGGAAAGCCGTGTCCCGGAAGTCATCCCGAAATTACCCAGGTTAGGGAAAACTAGTAGTAACTCCCGGCGACCCCAAGTGGCCGTCACAATATATATATATATATATATATATATATATATATATATATATATATATATATATATATATATATATATATATATATATATATGTATATATATATATATATATATATATATATATATATATATATATATATATATATATATATCTATATATATATATGTTATATATACCTGTTAATACACTACATCTCTGTCAAGGGTTTCTCGTCAGATAATATAGTCGAGCTCTAATCCTAAGTGGTGACTTAACGTAATTCCCATGATTTTTTTGCGGGATTTTGTATAAAAGAAGAGATAAAAACTTTTAAGAATTAATTCGATTTGAATAGCTGATCTGGTTGTTTGTTATTGTCCTAACTTGGTAAAACCGTGTTATAGTTAATACAGCCCTAAACACCTTTCCGGTGGCTTCACAAGTGCTTGTTTTTTCTTTGCAACCAAATTTGCTTTTTACGGCATCGTCAGGTAAAAGAGAAATTTCTCTGTGAAGCTACAGAAAAGTCTCAACATCTGCATTTAGATCAGATTGTATAATTTTTGGTTAATTTTTGTAGAAAAAATTCACTATTGAGGAGATCGCGACTTTTCAATCTGGAAAACAATTTCTTCAACTAAGCGCGAACTAGGCCTCTAGAACACATATCCGGTGTCACTTTTAATTTTTATATGTATATATATATATATATATATATATATATATATATATATATATATATATATATATATATATATATATATATATATATATATTGTATGGTATCTTTAGCACTCTGCCTCTTTGTTCAAAGTACTAACATTTATGAAAGTGAAATTGTGTCAATAATCGTTTACTTACCGCTGTAGCGTTAAAAATTTTCTCTCATCTCATGGGTAGAGTTCTGAAGTTGGGCTAGCATTTTTGTTTGTTTGCTTTTTAAGGGGGTCAAATCAATCAGACTATCTAAATATGAGCTACATATTTTATTTCTGGTTAGCTTTAAATTCGTTTTGCAAGAAACATATGTATATCAAAACTGTTATTGAATTATCGTCAATAAATCACACAAATCAACATGTGACATAAATTCTAACTAAACATAATATAAAACTGTCTGCACTTTATTATGATAATATTCACAAGATCGACTTACTGGCTGGCGTCTAGTTGGTTCTTTCTTTGGATGTGTATTATTTTATCTCATTGGGTCTCCCATTTGGATTTTATAATTGGGGCAATCAAAAAATATCGGGTTCATTTTTGGATAGCCCTTTCGTGTGGAGAATTTTCTTCCACCTTAACTGTTATTGGTGATTGCTTTCCATCTTTTATTAAGACGGTGTTAAAAACCGAGTGCCAGTTACACTTATACTATCCCGGTTTTTACACTAAATATCTGTTATCGCTTTGGCAGATTTTAAGCGAAATGTTATACTATCAACGCACTTTTCGCAGTCTTGTCACCTACTTATAATGCGGAATGCTGAAAACTTAATTGTTGAAATCTCAGTGCTGAATATTCACTCGCCAAAAACTGATTACTGAATATTGACTTGCTGAAACTTGATTACCTAATGTTCTAACGCACATTGCCACATATTATTCTCGAGTGGTCGCGCACTGCCGCCGTTTTACTTAAATATCCACACCTTTCTGACCAAAAATATCTCCATCTGTCTTGCAGCTGTGCACAATAAAGTTCAAAAGCCTTGCATTTTCGATTGTCAAACTTCTTGTTAGCTACACTTATAGCATTAATAACATCCCTGCGTTTCACTGCTTATCAAACACTGTGTGTGTCCGTTCTTAGAACTTATAAATTACTGACAAAAAAATATGTGTAACTGAAATGCACTGTGACTATATTTATCTTACATCTACCTATTTACCAGGATCAAATAAAAATTATTATCTTCTAACAAAACGCTATGAATACAAACAAGGTATTGTTCTGTGTTCTTTTATATTGTACAGATAGTTAACAGTCAAACAAACCCCTATACGGAAAATAGAAAGCATTGTTCTGTATTCTGTTAATTTTTATGGTATTTCTTATTTAACCCATAATATTCAACACTCTTAAATATACAGGGCATTTGAATATTAGGGTGCATAAATTTAATGTACATGACTCGTTTTTCTCCACAATAAAATGTTTCTTTTTTCTGGCATATTTGCTATTTATAGCAATATATATATATATATATATATATATATATATATATATATATATATATATATATATATATATACATATATATATATATATATATATATATATATATATATATATATATATATATATATATATTTTGTGTGTGTGTGTGTGTGTGTATGTATGTATCTATCACACTGATAACTCAAAAAATAATGGGCCGCATTTGATCTAATTTGGTGAGTGCGTTGCCTTTGCAAGTGGCTTGGACAAGTTTGATGGCCAGACTAGTTTTTCCGGGTTGGGTTTCCTTTCGGAAAATGTTTTGTATCTCCGGGAATAAAAAAGCTATAACCACCAGATTTGGTACTTAGGTTTATATAAGGAAAGATATACTACATCGTTGCTAAACCAAGTGGTATGTTGTCACGGTAGCTCCAAATAACACAAAGTGGTAAATGTTAGAGACTCTATACAACAAACTAACAATTTAGTAAATTGTCAGCCCTGGCCCATTTCTACCCTAATATAGGGACAAAGTATGTAAGGTATATATACTACATACCAAAATGTAGATCTCTATATATATATATATATATATATATATATATATATATATATATATATATATATATATATATATATATATATCCTTCAAAGACAAGTGGCATCTTTGTTATTCATGCCAAGTTGACTTCCAGATGTAACGCATTTTCTGGATAGAGCCTTAGTGGACAGGTAGTCAATGGACAGAGGCAATGACGTCATTAGGCTACAATTGTATCTTAAAAATTAAAACATTATAATAGAAATATAATAGAAAAGTGTAAAACGTTACAGGCATATTTATTTATTTATTTATTTATTTATTTATTTTTTTTTTTTTATTTATTCATTTATTTATTTATTTATTTATTTATTTGTTTATTTATTTATTCATTTTATTATTTATTTATTTAGTTGTTGCTTAAATGATAGATAATGCCATACAAAAAAAAAGCCTGGACGCAGCAAGTGCGTTACGGTAGTGAATTTTCATAGAAGTGATCTGGCACAAAATATTATATTATAACTTTTTTTTCTTGTAACATAGAAATCTAAGTTTTGGTGTGTAGTTTACTTTTTATATCGTTAACCCACCTACCAAATTTGGTTATCATATCTTTTTGATTTTTTGAGATAAAATTTTTTCGAATGAAAACTCAAAATTTTTCCAGAAAACCTCATCCGATTTTCCTGACTAACGAACTTGTCCAAGCCATTTACAAAAGGAAGCTACGTGCCATTATTTTTTGAGTTATCGGTGTGATATATATATATATATATATATATATATATATATATATATATATATATATATATATATATATATATATATATATATATATATATATATATATATGTATATATATATATATATATATATATATATATATATATATATATATATATATATATGAGACATACTTGGTTCTCGGATTGAACTCTCTGAGACCATCATAATAATAATAATTGTCTTGTTAAAATATTTAAACAACAACGAAATGATCTAATTAAAAATCAATCCGACGCGATGACGAAAACTACTAAGTAGTAGGTACACACGCACTACCAACTGAAGTGTGTAATTTTATAGCGCACAACAGATTGCTTATTCGGTCGTTTTCGACGTTGATCGGTGATGATTTCGCACTGAAGTATCGCATTACCTGGAGAGCGCCGAAAAACACACCGCCGCCTGACTGCTTTATATGGATATGGATGTATATAACGTCTGCAATATTTAACACTATACTTATGACTTATTCTGATTCTGTATTCTGTATTAATGGCTGCCGACTCTCTGCGATCCTCGGTATACTAATTTTGTTTGTTGAATGCAGGAGGTAAAAAAGTAAATAAAAATTTATTAAAATATAGCATAGCAAAAATATTATTTTTTTCCACGGCAGATGGCAGTGCGCGCGCACGGACGTACTTCTTGAGGAGTCGCCCCTGATTTTCTATCAATGTGCCTTAAAAAAATCAATTGATTTGCACAGTTCCACATATCTCAAGTCATATTGAGAATGGAAGAGGCAGTGCATCAAATGCTCACAGCCCCATAACTTTTATTTCTCACATATGTAAACAACATCTAAAAATACATTTTTTATAATTTGACATAAGGAATTTTTAAGCTGAAACTTTATTAAGTCAACACAAAGTATTTATTTTGTCACCATTAAACATTTTGTCACCAAATAACCAATCCTGAATCACCAGGTGTGTCATGATAGTGAATTTGCATTTAAATTTTCATATACAAGCCCAAGCACGACTTTTAGTGAATTTTCGTAGAAAAATTTCACTAAGGGGGAGATCCCGAGTTTTAAATGTTGAAAAAATTTTTACAAATGAGAACTAACTACGACGCCTAGAACCCATATCCGGGGTCAGTATCAATTTTTATATGTTTATATATATATATATATATATATATATATATATATATATATATATATATATATATATATATATATATATATATATATATATATATCCAGAAAGATTTCCGCGGTCTTTAATGTGAGACATACTTGGTTCTCGGGTTGAACCGCGCCCAGAATTTATGGAAACTCGACGTTTCGGCTGCTGTTTGGAGCCATTTTCAAGAGGTAAAGGCTCAATCTGTCTACTCCTTAGAGTGGTGGACAAAGGTGGGTAAAGAAAATATGTAAGGACACTCTAAGGCCTCAATCTGCCTACTCCTTAGAGTGGTGGACAAAGGTGGGTAAAGGAAATATGTAAGGACACTCTAAGGCTTCAATCTGCCTACTCCTTAGAGTGGTGGACAAAGGTAGGTAAAGGAAATATGTAAGGACAGTCTAAGGCCTCAATCTGCCTACTCCTTAGAGTGGTGGACAAAGGTGGGTAAAGGAAATATGTAAGACCACTCTAAAGCCTCAATCTGCCTACTCCTAAGAGTGGTGGACAAAGGTAGGTGAAGGAAATATGTAAGGACACTCTAAGGCCTCAATCTGCCTACTCCTTAGAGCGGTGGACAAAGGTGAGTTGGGTTGTTGTAGCTCGATAACGGGGCCTCAATCTGCCTACTCGCCAAATCTCGCCGGAGATCGACTGTGAGGTCTCAGTGCGTTTAACCCTAGGCCTCAGAGAGTTCAATCCGAGAACCAAGTATGTCTCATATATATATATATATATATATATATATATATATATATATATATATATATATATATATATATATATATATATATATATATATATATATATATATATATATATATATATAGGTGGGTAAAGGAAATATGTAAGGACACTCTAAGGCTTCAATCTGCCTACTCCTTAGAGTGGTGGACAAAGGTAGGTAAAGGAAATATGTAAGGACAGTCTAAGGCCTCAATCTGCCTACTCCCTAGAGTGGTGGACAAAGGTGGGTAAAGGAAATATGTAAGACCACTCTAAAGCCTCAATCTGCCTACTCCTTAGAGTGGTGGACAAAGGTAGGTAAAGGAAATATGTAAGGACACTCTAAGGCCTCAATCTGCCTACTCCTTAGAGCGGTGGACAAAGGTGAGTTGGGTTGTTGTAGCTCGATAACGGGGCCTCAAGCTGCCTACTCGCCAAATCTCGCCGGAGATCGACTGTGAGGTCTCAGTGCGTTTAACCCTAGGCCTCAGAGAGTTCAATCCGAGAACCAAGTATGTCTCATATATATATATATATATATATATATATATATATATATATATATATATATATATATATATATATATATATATATATATATGTATATATATATATATATATATATATATATATATATGTATATATATATATATATATATATATATATATATATATATATATATATATATATATATATATATATATATATATATATATATGTGAGACATACTTGGTTCTCGGATTGAACTCTCTGAGGCCTAGGGTTAAACGCACTGAGACCTCACAGTCGATCTCCGGCGAGATTTGGCGAGTAGGCAGATTTAGGCCCCGTTATCGAGCTACAACAACCCAACTCACCTTTGTCCACCGCTCTAAGGAGTAGGCAGATTGAGGCCTTAGAGTGTCCTTACATATTTCCTTTACCCACCTTTGTCCACCACTCTAAGGAGTAGGCAGATTGAAGCCTTAGAGTGTCCTTACATATTTCCTTTACCCACCTTTGTCCACCACTCTAAGGAGTAGGCAGATTGAGGCCTTAGAGTGTCCTTACATATTTTCTTTACCCACCTTTGTCCACCACTCTAAGGAGTAGACAGATTGAGCCTTTACCTCTTGAAAATGGCTCCAAACGGGAGCCGAAACGTCGAGTTTCCATAAATTCTGGGCGCGGTTCAACCCGAGAACCAAGTATGTCTCACATTAAAGACCGCGGAAATCTTTCTGAATATATATATATATATATATATATATATATATATATATATATATATATATATATATATATATATATATATATATATATATATACATTGATACTGACCCCGGATATGGGTTCTAGGTGTCGTAGTTAGTTCTCATTTGTAAAAATTTTTTCAACATTTAAAACTCGGGATCTCCCCCTTAGTGAAAGTTTTCTACGAAAATTCACTAAAAGTCGTGCTTGGGCTTGTATATGAAAATTTAAATGCAAATTCACTATCATGACACACCTGGTGATTCAGGATTGGTTATTTGGTGACAAAATGTTTAATGGTGACAAAATAAATACTTTGTGTTGACTTAATAAAGTTTCAGCTTAAAAATTCCTTATGTCAAATTATAAAAAATGTATTTTTAGATGTTGTTTACATATGTGAGAAATAAAAGTTATGGGGCTGTGAGCATTTGATGCACTGCCTCTTCCATTCTCAATATGACTTCAGATATGTGGAACTGTGCAAATCAATTGATTTTTTTAAGGCACATTGATAGAAAATCAGGGGCGGCTCCTCAAGAAGTACGTCCGTGCGCGCGCACTGCCATCTGCCGTGGAAAAAAATAATATTTTTGCTATGCTATATTTAAAAAATTTTTATTTACTTTTTTACCTCCTGCATTCAACAAACAAAATTAGTATACCGAGGATCGCAGAGAGTCGGCAGCCATTAATACAGAATACAGAATCAGAATAAGTCATAAGTATAGTGTTAAATGTTGCAGACGTTATATACATCCATATCCATATAAAGCATCAGGCGGCGGTGTGTATTTTTCGGCGCTCTCCAGGTAATGCGATACTTCAGTGCGAAATCATCACCGATCAACGTCGAAAACGACCGAATAAGCAATCTGTTGTGCGCTATAAAATTACACACTTCAGTTGGTAGTGGACTTTTGGTAGTGCGTGTGTACCTACTACTTAGTAGTTTTCGTCTTCGCGTCGGATTGATTTTTAATTAGATCATTTCGTTGTTGTTTAAATATTTTAACAAGACAATTATTATTATTATGATGGCCACTACTTCGGGTTGCTTGATAAGTGGACAAAATAATTGTGATACTGTGATTAATTCAGTGGATAATATTATAAATTTGAAGGTAAACTTTTTAAGGGACTTTTTAACTACTATAACGTATATCTAACTAGAGGAAAACTTAGTAAGTAGTTAATAATTATTAAATTTAGTAAGTAGGTTTTTTTAGTGAATTTTTATTCAAAAAAATTCACTATTAGAGAGGTATCGATGGTGAGACTTTGCAAAAATTATTTCAAATGAGCGCGAACTAGGACCCCTAGAACCCATATCCGGGGCCAGTTTTAATTTATTTATATGGTTGGTTAGCCAGGAAAATCGGACAAGGTTTTCCGGGAAAAAATTCAGTTTTCTTTTGAAAAAATTTTTTTCTCCGAAAATTACCAAGTTATTTCAATGAAATCGGGTGGAAATCTTGCCCTGTGTAGGGCCCTACTCTGCACCAAAATTGAACTTTCTAAGTTTATAGAAAATTAAGTTTTTCAAATTTTAAGTTTTCTTTCAAAACTTATTTTTCCCAGAAAATTACAAAGATATTTTAATGAAGTTTGGTGGATATATTGCCTTGATAGAGACCTTACTACATATTAAAATTAAACTTTCTAAGTTTATATAAAATGAAGTTTTTCAAATTTTAAATTTTCTATTGAAAAAAATTTTTTTCTCCTAAAATTACAAAGTTATTTTGATGAAATTGGGTGAATATGTTACTCTTGGTAAGGCCTTACTACAAAACGAAATTAAACTTTCTAGGTTTGTAGAAACTTGAGTTATTCAAATTTGAAGCATTTAATAAAAATTTACTACCATAACGCACTTGCTGCGTTCCGAACTTTTTTTTTCTTGCGCACTCCCAATACATTAAGGCGAGAGCCGCTACTGCACGAAATTTTAATTTGCATGACCCACATGCAACTAAATGAAAGTTGTCTAGTAATAGATTAAGTTACATCAAGAATTTTTTTTTAGTATGCAGTACATTTTATAAGTAACCATAATTTTATTATTTTATGAGCCTAACCGGTAGATGTATTTATGTTTGTAGTTGTAGTCATTTCTGGTCAGACTAGAATGAATGGAAACGATGGGGGATTCTTCTAGACTATAAACCAAGGATGAAATGAAAACTTCAAACCAAGCCATTGGGAATATTTTTGTTAAACTCTAATAAAATTTTAAATCCTTAATTTGCTTATTATACTAATGCGAAAAACGCCGGAAAATAAAATTGATTTTAATTAACGTCAATTATTCATTCCATTTTTCAGTCAGTGTAATTAGCCGTTAAAACAAAAGTTTTATTATGCATCCAGCTTTAAGGAATATCTTAATGGCTCCACTAATTCTTTTTGGAAATGTCACCAGCAATTTAATAATAAAACGGAGACAAAAGGAATAGCACTTTTCATTTTTAACAGCACCGAACTGAACAAATAATTAGGTATTCGTTGATTATTTCATCTAATTGTCTGGGGCCAAGGAGTTCTTAAGAGTGTCATTAGCAATAATGGATGGGCTGGTTCACCGTTTACTGATTGCCGGCCGCAGCTATTCCGATCTCACTCGTTTAGCTCTGAATAAATTATTGTTTCCCAATTAGTCTGGCTCTTAGAAAAACTCCGTTGATTCGAAGGATTATCACCGCAACCCCTAACTGAAAGTTTCAATCAATTACTCTATCAGACACCAATCGATAAAGCACAATACTTTGACGGTAAAGCTCACTCTTTGCTATTTTACCTATAAATGATGATTTAATCAGAAGATTCTTGAAGGATATCTAGTTAGTTTTCAAATAAAAGTGTTTCCTTAATTTCGACGAATCATATTCTAAGTATATTTATAGCATTGGTACCTTGTTAGCTTTTAATACATCTGTGTGGAAATAAACTTATGTATATATATATATATATATATATATATATATATATATATATATATATATATATATATATATATATAATGTTTAAGCGGAAATAATTCTAAAATGTGCAGTCGTGGAACATCTATCGCCTCAAGAAAACCGCATTTTAAAATATGCCTGTGTGAGGAGCCATCTTCCACAGGGTGTTAATATACAGAGTGTTGCACCAAACTCCATTTTTTTAAATGGAACACACTATATGTTATGGCATTTTTTGAAAACCACGTCGATGCTGATTTAACTGGTACTATATTTGTTTTCAACCGTTCTCAGACTACACTCTGTTAAATGTAAAAAAAAGTGGTCTACTTCAGACGTTTGCATCCAACGACATATTGGAGATATTAATATCGAATTTTGTCATGACAATTGTTTTTTAGTGTAGATTGCGTTTATGTACGCTAATAATGACAATTTATTTTTTAATATACAAAGTATTTATTTTTTTCAAAATTTAAATATACTTTATTTTTCAAATGTAACACCCTGTATATTTTGACTTTGGTGAATGCATAATCTCATAAGCTTTCTTATGATACTATAATTGGATAATTTAAATTATATACGGAAGGAGGTATCGAAGTCACGGTAGCCCTGGAGAGAAGTTGAAACCTAGACAACAGAATAAAATAGATATTTGACACATCGTGCTGTTGACGTTTGGAAAATAATACTTTTATTAGCTAATTTTTGTATTATTTTGGTGTTTATCGTGAATAGCTTAGCGTTGCTTATAATTTTCTCTTTATTTAAATATCGTTACGTTCTAAAATGAATTTTGCTGTTGAAGAGTCAGTAAACATAGTTACATAGTGTAGTAACATAGTGCACGCTTTGGGAAAGGCTGATAGAACCTGTCCACTGGCGTCCAGAATTTACAGAAAAAAATGTTCTTTAGCCCGATATAAAGAATAACGTAAGAACACACCTTGGTGAAAATTGTAGCCCAAAATACAAAGCTAAGTGTTATGAAAACCGTGGTACAACGAATGAAGATGCGGACTTACAGGTTTTCTTAGCGATTAAAGAGAATGCGCAGGTAAGTACAAGAGAAATTGAATGTATTCAGTGTATAAGCAGATCCTCATTTAATAGGATAATTAAAAAAATTAAATCTTATCCCAATCATTTATGTCTTCATCAATCACTTACTGGCCAAGATAAAGGAAAGATAATCGATTTTTGCAATATTTTTTCCAATATGATTGAGAAATTACAAACTTTTATAATATGGTTCTGGTTAGTGACGAAGCAACTTTTAATAATATCGGTGTAGTTAATAAACGGAATATGCATTATTACGTTAATAAAATCGACTTTGAAATCAAGTGGATTTTCAGCATCAATGGTCCTTGAATGTCTGGGGAGGAATTATGGGCGATAAACTTATGAGCCATTCTTTTCTAAACATCGACTCAATGAGGAACGCTACGGCATCTTTCTAGAGGATGATTTACCCAGTCTAGTGGAATATGTGAATCACAAAACACATAGATTAATGTATTTTCATCAATATGGTGCTCGGGCCCATTTTCAATGAAACTTGAGCCAATATTTAAACCATTCGCTAGGCAATCAATGAATTGGTCAAGGAGGTAACATTCGATGGCCAGCAAAATCGCCCGATCTAGCCTCATTAGACTTTTTCCTCTAAGGATAGTATACCAAGAGTTTCCAACAACTGCGGAAGGCATAAAAAATCGCATACAAACAGCTTTTAGAAGTATTAACCCGCCGATGTTAAACAACATCAAAAAAAACTTTGTAACTTGGAGTTTGCATTAAGAAAGGCGGAAACATTTTTAAACATGTATTATGAATTTTAATAAAATTTTGCAACTAATGTTTGATTTCTTAATGTTTTCATTTATTCAAATAAAATAAGACGTGTAGTAAGCACAAATAAAAATTTTGAACAGCTGTACCTCCTTTCGTATTCAATCTAACTTATCCAAATATAGTGTCATAAGAAAGCTTGTGAAATGCTGTATGACCAAAGTCAAAATATGTTGCGTTTGATTTTTTCTTTTAATTTCGCAAAAGATAAATACCCTGTATATTAAAAAATAAATTATCATTATTAACGTGCAGAAACACAGTCTTCACTAAAAAACATGTATTATCACAAAACCTGATAATAATATTTCACATGTCGATGAATACAAACGTATGAAGTAGACCACTTTTTAAAAATTTAACTCCCTGTGGTGGGAGAAAGGCTGAAAGTAAGTCAAAACAATATGATATCACATTAATCAGCATCGACGTGGCTTTCCAAAAATGTCATAACATATAGGTTGTTTTATCTAAAAAAAAAGGTTGGTGCAACATCTGTACATTAACACCCTGTATCAATGAAAATAATTTTAAAATGTGCACTTGTGGAACATCTATCGCCTCGAGAAGACTACATTTTCAAATATAGCCTCAGTGAGGGCCTATCTTCCGTTCTCACACCGATGAGACACCTTTATTATATATATATATATATATATATATATATATATATATATATATATATATATATATATATATACTCATTGCATAAAAAACAATTGCTAGATTTGTAATAATCACTATTTTCTTTGTTGTTATCCATTTTAACTTCTTTTGGAAAAAATGCATGTACTTTGAAATAACAAAAAAAGCTTAAAAAAGCTGACTCTTTAAAAAATATTTGCAACCATTCATAGCACTCTCGGAGTAATTACAATTTTGTGTTTTTTTTTGTTGAAATAACTTTAAAACGATTTGCTTTAAGTATAACGTGAACATGTAATATTATTTTTATCCGCATGAAACTTTTTATATTTTTGACTCTTGCTGAAAAGTATAAATTTAGAAATTATTCTCGAGCAAAAATTTTCAGATTAAAGAATACCCCCGATAAAGGGATCTTTAAACTATAATCCTAAGTCGATTTCAACTTTCTATCTAATTCTGACAGTATTTTTTCTCAAATAGATAACATGGTATAGCCTGAATAAAAAGAGCTAAAAACTAATTCCGATCTAAAAATGCAAAAATATAAAAGGTGTTTTATTTAAAAATAACAAAGTTGATGGCGACATCCGGTATAACCGAAAGTGTTAGAAATCTAAAAACTTTACTTCCTGTACAGAACGTCTAGAGATCTCGTTCGCCTAGCACGTACCAGTTTTGGGTGTTTCTTGTACAGCAAGCAATACATCCGGCGTCTTTTCCTCCAAAGTAACAGATACACGGCGGCCGGACTCGCGGCGATATTTACGCTCCCTGTTTCAGTAAATGTGTGGTGAAGTCTGTTTACTGTAGACCTGCTAAGGGGTAGGCAGTCAGGGTGAACCTCATTGAATAAATGAAAAATGTCACCATAGGCCCTTTTACCTTTACCATAACCGATCATAATCACTTGGTGAGCTATATCACAAAAAGAAAATGAAATAATATAACAAAAATCTGGACACAGCAAGTGCGCTATGGAACCAAGCAATTTTGTTTAATTAAATGCTTATAACTTTTTTTCTTGTAACATAGAGATCTATATTTTAGTACGAAGTTTATTTTTTACAACGTTAATCTACTTGCCAAATGTGGTAGCCATAGCCTTCTTGTTTTCGGAGATAGAAAAAATCCCGAAAGAAAAGACAAAACTTTTCCGAAAAACCTCGTTCGATTTTCTAACAAACTTATCCAAGCCACTTACAAAAGAAAGGTATCTTTTTAAATTGTTATCGGTGTGATATGGTCACAAATACTCTAGATTAGATGAGTCCATTTACCAGCCCACTCGAACCCGTTTCCCCGGCAAAAGATATTTTCTATGAATTTTTGCATCTCCAAAAATAATACACTTAAAATTATAGATTAATGAAAATCAATTGAATATTGAATCTTTTTATATAAATTTGCTCAGAGCGTTTGTTATTCTGGACTTTTTAGACAATTTGCTTTACTAATGCCAACTGAAATTTATGGCCTACTTAAATTTATTTTCTTTTGAGTATCCATAAACGACTTTTATTTTGTTTAATCAGGTAAACCAATTGGCTATTTCAAAAAAATTACCAGCCAATCATAAAAAGAATGCACTTTCAAGCTGGCATTTATTTTATTCCTGTGGTTTTCTACTGGGAGTGTATATTTTTTACTTTGATATTTCTCGAGTGAGTACTATCTTTCCAACGGCAAATCATATTGTTACTGGAATATGTTAGCCAATTACCCTGAATACAGAACGCATTAATATCAATATCGAGAACGGTCCTCAACACAAAGAGTATAAAAATAATCAATTATTAGATACATAATAAGTGAAAAAGTAGTATTGCTTTTGATACATTAAGGGTCATGGGCTTTAGACACGTGACTACGTACTACAACAAAAGCATCTCAAAACAAAAGAATAAACAAGTGTAAGAACGTCGCGTGTACAGTAGCAATTGAAGTTGGGGGGCTGCAGCCCTTTGTTGTTATCACATATTGCGTGGGAGAGTTAAAACGGGTTAACAACATTTCATTCTAATATTAGCTGTTTAGTTCAGTACACTTGCCTTACAATAAATATTTACAGCTTTTAGCTAATCTCCATACTTCACTTTGTTGATAAACGTTGCTGTGCTATATAAGTTTCGCTTTTTGTAATGATCGCTCCAACATTATCGCAACACGAGGTCTTATGTGAACCAAAGGTATAATTAATTATTTATTAGTAATTCCAAATAATTGACATAAGTTGGCGCCACTTACCAGTTTAACCTAAAGAGTTAGGAGACGAAGGAAATATAATCATAGTGTACACAAACGAGTTGAAATTAAAATGTTGTTTCTAAAAAAGTGAAAAACAGGAGATAACTCAATATGTTCGGACCCAATTTTATTTGGATTTTGTGTTTCATGCTAATGGAAACATCGTTTCGGCTTTTATACTTATAAAGGTATTTTAAGGAGGATGCGTGGTGGAATGAAGAGAAAAAAACTGTGGATAGTAAAAGGAGGCGTATGGAAGTATTGTAAATCCAAATATGTGTGAGAGAACGACAAGCGCCTAGTTAAGTACAGAAAATTGAGGAGCAAGTGTAAGGAATAGTTAGTGATAGTTAGCGAGAATTGAAAAAATAGGCTTAGAAAATACAGAATGATTGTGAAGCAATTAATAAACTGGTTTGGAGGTAAATAAAAAAGACAATGCAAACCGGAAAACAACAATGTAACTGAAAAAATGCACAATGAGGGCATCGTATGGGACGAGGAAGCTGTAACTAAATGCTGGAAAAATATTTTGAGAAGCTGAGTGGAAGCAACGTGAATCATCAGAACCCTCTGCAGATTGAAAATCAGACAGAATGTGTCACTGTTGAAGTGTACGTGTAGTTGAAATAGCGACGAAGATATAGAATAGAAAAGCAGCAAGCGTGGATAAAATTTATTGAGCCCTGGTACAGTATGAATGCTCTAATTTGTTTGTCGATCTATGTGAACTGTTTAACGTATAAATAAAAGTCTGGGCGCAGCAAGTGCGTTATGGTAGTGAATTTTCATTAAAATGTTTTTAACAGCAAATATGTGTGTGTTTTTTTTTCAAGAAAGCATGCATCAAATTTGGTTACCAGTATAACCTATATAGTAGAAACAATGTGCCATGTTTCATCAAAATAACTTTATTATTTGAAAATGTACATAAAGTTCCGAAAGCAAACTTAAAGTGTTGACGAAAAAGTGGTTTCTTGGTCAACCTTATAGGTTAATAGCAAATTGAGCTATTTACATTTGAAGCATTTAATGAAAATTCGCTACCATAACGTACCTGCGGCGTCCCAAATTTCTTTTCATACAAACATGTTTTACATTTCGATATAAAATGCAAAAATGCAAAAACATAAGGCGTGTTCGATTTAAAAAAAAATTGTATCACCAACGACTTATGGGCCACTTGTGATTGTATAATTTCTTTAAGGTGTAGCTCAAGACACCGTATAATTAATGTATACATTTCTTTCGTATCTTGTATAATAACGCATATATTGAGCTTTATTGATTTTTTACAAAAATTTGACAAAAATTATATACCATTGAACGATAAACTCTACAGCTAAGACTACTGCCAAAGCATCAGAGAAAGGGTCTCTTTGAAATGCATTTTCTGGAAACATTTCAGTAAAATTAAGAACAATGACGGTCGAAGCTAAGACTTCAGTCTTTGTAAAAGATTATTCTTTAGACATTTTCTTTCCAGAGCTCGTAATGTTGCCAATTTTGACGTTTTAAATCGCGACTTTGACATTTTGAGGAAAACCCCAATTTATTTTCTTTAAATGCCTATAACTTTTTGTCTTTTAACTTACACAGCTGAATTTTGGTGGATAATTTAGCTATATTGACGTAAACGCACGTACCTAATATCGTTGCCCTTGCTTTGTTATTTACGGAGATATGAATTTTTTGTTCCCGAAAAAACTGGTTTCTTGGTCAACCTTATAGATTAATAGCAATTTGAGCTATTCAAATTTGAAGCATTTAATGAAAATTTGCTACCATAACGTAACTGCGGCGTCCCAAATTTCTTTTATTACAAACATGTTTTACATTTCGATATAAAATGCAAAAATGCAAAAACATAAGGCGTGTTCGATTTAAAAAAAATGTATCACCAACGACTTATGGGCCACTTGTGATTGTATAATTTCTTTAAGGTGTAGCTCAAGACACCGTATAATTAATGTATACATTTTTTTCGTATCTTGTATAATAACGCATATATTGAGCTTTATTGATTTTTTACAAAAATTCGACAAAAATTATATACCATTGAACGATAAACTCTACAGCTAAGACTACTGCCAAAGCATCAGAGAAAGGGTCTGTTTGAGATGCATTTTCTGGAAACATTTCAGTAAAATTAAGAACAATGACGGTCGAAGCTAAGACTTCAGTCTTTGTAAAAGATTATTCTTTAGACATTTTCTTTCCAGAGCTCGTAATGTTGACAATGTTGACGTTTTAAATCGCGACTTTGACATTTTGAGGAAAACCCCAATTTATTTTCTTTAAATGCCTATAACTTGTTGTCTTTTAACCTACGGAGCTGAATTTTAGTGGATAATTTAGCTATATTGACGTATACCCGCGTACCTAATTTCGTTGCCCTTGCTTTGTTATTTACGGAGATATGAATTTTTTTCTAAAGAACACAACATTTTGGGGAAAACCTGGTCCGACTTTCCTGGGTAACGAACTTCTTTAAGCCACTTGCAAATGGAAGGTATTCACCAAATTTAATCAAAATCGGCCCATTATTTTTTGAGTTATCACACCCATATATATATATATATATATATATATATATATATATATATATATATATATATATATATATATATATATATATATATATATATACACGAGTATATATGAATATACACCCCCCCGGACATGTGTTCTAGGGGGCCTGATTAGCGCTCATTGGAAGAAATTTTTTCAAAATTCAAAAGTCGGGATCTCCTTAATAGTAAATTTTTTAAGAACTTTATCGTATTTGGCTCAGGCGTAAGCCATTGGCACAGTTTGACACTAATGGCATTATGTCGTTTCCTCTAGTAGTATTCGACCCTTCTCTTTAAAGTGTTACATATGTGTGCGTTTTGTTTTCTTTAACGTCGGCCTATTTCCGCGACTATGGCCAATCCCCGACGCCAGGGAGCACTTTCACCTCACTATCCTGGAAATTTTGCCGAACCCCTGCCTTGCAGTTTGTACTGAAAAAGTGAAAGAAGTACGTTGGGATCGAACCCAGTACCCTTCGGTTCAGAGGCACACGTTCTTACCCCTGAACCACCGAGGTTCTAAAGTGGTACATATCGAAGCTAAGACTTCAGTCTTTGTAAAACATTCTTCTTGAGACATTTTCTTTCCAGAGCTCGTATTAGTTTAAGGTTATTTGCCTAAATGTTGCCAATTTTGACGTTTTAAATCGCGACTTTGACATTTTGAGGAAAACCCCAATTTATTTCCTTTAAATACCTATAACTTTTTTTCATTTAATCTACAGAGCTAAATTTTGGTGGATAATTTAGCTATAATGATGTAAACCCGCGTACCTCATTTGGTTGCCCTTACTTTGTTATTTACGGAGATATGAATTTTTTTGTTGTTGAAAGAAAACAGAAAATTTTTGGGGAAAACCGGGTCCGACTTTCCTGGCTAACGAACCTGTCCAAACCACTTGCAAAAGGAAGGTATTCACCAAATTTAATCAAGATCGGCCCATTATTTTTTGACTTATCAGGGTGACACACACATACAGACACACACACACACACACACACACACATATATATATATATATATATATATATATATATATATATATATATATATATATATATATATATACATATATATATATATATATATATATATATATATATATATATATATATATATATATATATATATATACGAGTATATATGAATAAATACAAATTGAAACTGACCCCGGATATGTGTTCTAGGGGGCCTAATTAGCGCTCATTAATTTTTCTGAAAATTCAAAAGTCGGGATCTCCTCATTAGTGAATTTGACTAAGGCGTAAGTAATTGGCACAGTTTGACACTAATTGCATTATGTCGCTTCCTCCGGTAGTATTAGAACCTTCTCTTTAAAGTGTTACATATCTAATGCTTATACTTACTTTGTACCTAGCTATTTTCTTAATTGAAATTTAATTTTGCTTATTTTAATTTTTTTCCCTGTGTTTTTCCTCTTATTTTTTCTTTTTGTTTTTGTTTTTTTTTTGATGTTTAATGCTTTCTTTTTCGCTTTATTTTGTTTTTTTCATATAAAATACGTCTGTGTGATTGTGGTGTTATACAATAATATGTAGCCTTATTATATTCAAAGGTACATTTATATACGTCAGAGTTATTGGAAGCAAGAAAACAGCACAGATTGTATGGATAAAGCATCTGTGTCTTCGAAAAAACGTTTCCAATTTGTTCTATTGCATAGGGAATCTTTATTTTGCAATTAATAATATATGGGCTAAATTTCCGTAATCGCCGCATTCACAGTCTGGGCTGTCTTTTATACCTAATTTGAACATATGGTTATGGTGTGGGTAAGCTATTTGCGAGAATAATAATAAAGGGTTGTGAGGCACCTGACCGAGAAGAAGACTTGGGACGTTCAGTGTAGTTGCATGACAGGAAGAGGCTGTACTGACCAAATCTTCGCACTTCAGCAGGTAGTCGATAAATGCTTGAATATTGGAGATAAAGTATACTGCACGTTTGTTGACTTAGAGAAACCTTATGATGTTTTGGTTATGTTAAAGCTGTAGAGCATTTTGAAACAATATGGTGTGGATAATGGTTAACTCAAGCCATTAGTTCGCTTTATGACAGCAGTAGAGCATGTGTGAGAACTCAGGGAAAGTTCAACGATGATGTGTGATATCTCCATGAGTATTCAACATATTTATGGACAAATGTATAAGAGTGGTCTGCTCTGAGACAGAATTCACAAGTGAAAAATTGCTACTGTACAGTGATGATGCAGTACTACTTAGTGAATCTAAAGGAGGGTGTGCGGGTGTTAAATAGACTGATGACACTAACAAATAAAATGAATTTACGTTTGAACCCATAGAAGAGTAAAGTTATCGTGTTGTATAAAAATAATGGATCAAGCAATCACCGTCTGTTAATAAATGGTAGAGGCAGGTAAAGGAATTTAGATAATTAGGAAACTGTTTTTAAACGACGGAAAAATGGGCGACGAGATACAAAATCGGGTAGGTAAATGTAGGTAGAAACGTGCTAGGAGGTATGGACATTGTAGCTAGTGGTCAGTCTGTATCCAAAGAGGCTAAAGTCGTTGTATATGATAGCGTTTTTGTCCAAAATGTGCTATATGTGTGTGAAATATGGGTGGGTCAGGAAAGGCATGTGATAAAATGGAATACTGTTGTAATACACTCTCTGAAATAGGGAACTGGTAAAACAAAGATATATAGTTCAAAACGAATGGCTGCTAAATGAATGTATTGTAAAAAAGGTCTCTTGAAAGTAAATATGAGAGAAGTGTGCTTTAATTCTTTGGGCACGTAGAATGAACGGATAATGATAGAATGATAAGTATAACTCAAAGAACATGTGAATAGTAAGAGAGGTCATAAAGGACAAAGCTCGGTCTGATATGATAGGCGATATATAAAAGAGAGAGTAGTTTGTATAATGTCGCATATTATGGACGATATATGAGAAAATATGGCAGAAATTTGGGTAATAGCATGTATAAGAAAATCTATGAATAAGAAAGAAATATTGTTAGGAAATTCCATAAGCTTTTTGGTGTGCCAACCGTCTTATATAAATGACGTGACGGGTAGTAGTAGTAAGAGCAATAATGTAAAACTATAAAATGAACAATCCTAAGTGAAAATTAAGACAACACCAAGATAAATACATTGACTTGGAGAACCCACAACACATTTAAAAAAACCTGACGATCGTTTTACTAACCAATTTAGCGTCATCGGAGGATGAAAAATTACAAACGCTTCACGACTACAACTGTGTTATTTTATACGGGTACTC
Source organism: Tillus elongatus (assembly GCA_964006375.1). Lineage (NCBI taxonomy): Eukaryota > Metazoa > Arthropoda > Insecta > Coleoptera > Cleridae > Tillus > Tillus elongatus. The sequence goes on from OZ023263.1 coordinate 117,966,305, forward strand.
GGCCTAGACGATTGTGGGTGGTTCAAACAAAACAAAACTTTCACTGTTGCTTACTGGAAATTCCCTTATCCCAATTCGGTTATCATCATTCCCACGCTTCCTTTGTCGGCATTTTCGTAAAGTGGTCAATAAAAAAACTGCACATAAGCGACGCTGCCGAATTCGTACAAATTTTATTATTATTATATTGAGTAATATACAGGATGCGGGATTTTGACCCTCGACATCATTGGGGACTCGAAAACCGCAAAAGATACAAACATGGTTAAATTAGATAAAAATTGCACAATTATAAGTGCAACTAGAGGGCACTTACAGATTCGAAAAAATTTCATAGCCTTCTAGATATAAGCAAAATACCAAAAACTGCAATTTTTTCTTTTCTTCAATATTTCCAAAACTATGCTGCCTATCAACTTGAATTTTTGCACGAGAACATAATTTGATATTGTGGTTGCTATGGTGACCTTAAAATTTGTCTAACTATATTACTTTGAGTTGCGATAGTCAACTTTTTTATCTTTTATGGACGCCATATTGCATTTTCTCACCAAAATATTTTTTTCTGGTTACAGTGGTGTATTTTTAGATGGTGTTTTGCCCGCAGTTCTGTCCAAAATAATTATTTTTTTCCAACAAGACGGTGTCTCAACTCATATTAGTGACAACAACAACTGAATTGGTACTAATTGACCTGTGCAGTGGCCTCTTAGGTCCATTTACACCCGGAAGGTAGATAATATAAATTTTAATTATCAACCACCATGGTAACAAAACAAATGCGAAAGCATCGAGTTTTCAATATAGCAACACAGCAACTATGCACAAAATAATTAAATGACAATATCTAACAAAATAGATGATGCCCTTGTTTGCTTGGGCTTTGAGGTTATAATAAACAAAAAGTTTTTACACCGCTTCCACGGATATAGATATTAGATTAACTCTGCCTCATCCGGCAGTCAAAGTTTGATCAAGCAGTGTTGTTAGAGCGAATGTATGCTCAGAGAGTTTAGGGCTAGACTAGGTATTCAGTTGTTTATTGTCTTAGTAGTTTACCCAGGATTATTACGAAAACTGTAGCCTTATCATATAAGCAATCATTAATATTACACTTTTTTAAAAAAATGTACAATAAAAACATTTTTTAAAAACATGAAAATATATTAACACATCAACCAAGTAAACACATTAAAAAACGATATTCTCGGACAATATTCACTTTTAATTTCAAGATCCGCTCTAAATCTACTCATGAAGAGGTCCGCAATAAATGGAGATAGCGGGTTGTCCATGGCCGTGCCTTGAGGTTGTTTAAAAAACTCATTATTTAATTAACAAATATCTTGTTTAATACAAAGGCTTGTTAAAGTTAAATATCCTTTGCAGGCTTTTTTATTTACGTTATTCATTTTTAACAACTCTTCCAAATACATTAATGTTTGTTTCGATGGGAGGCCAGGAACTACTTCTTTTTATTAAAATGTTGGTTTCTAGTGGACTTATTTTCTTTCAAGTTTTCGAAATTTTATCTTAACATGTTTCTCGACGAAGTTTTTGAACATTGAGGCAATTTTTAATTCCTGTTTCAATATTAGCAATGACTTCTACTAATCGTCCTTTCATGACCAGAAACCAAATTTCAGCCCCTTGTTTAAGAGGTCGATCCCCTTTTTATTAAACGGCCATGAAGAAAGATTTTCGGGGGGGGGGGGGAGATTACTGAGGAACTGGTTTTTTGTTTCTAAATTAACATGTTACCAGTTGTTTTAATTTTAGATAAAGAGAACTTAAGATTAATAAGAAATGTTAAACAACCAGGACAGCTAAACGCTCTAGAGAGTATATATGTATATATATATATATATATATATATATATATATATATATATATATATATATATATATATATATATATACTTTGTCTATACAATTGTCTATATAATTATATTATTAAATAAAACAATAATAAAATTTTTATGAATTCGGCACCGCCGCCTATGTGCAGATAATTGATTGACCACTTTACGAGAGATGCCGACAAAGGACTGACGATAACCGAATTCGGGGATAGGGAATTTCCGGTAAGCAGCGTTTGAACCACCCTTGATCGTCTAGGCCGAGTATCTGCCCTGCATGTAAACACAGTTGTAGTCATCAAACGTTAAGAAGTAAGGTTTTTTAATTGTGTTGTGGTAATTGGGCTCTCAAAGCTTTTTTATCAGTGGTCATCACAGGTTAAAACCTACACTTATTGACAACACCATAAGTTAAAATTAGGGCAAATTATAATGCATAATTTTCTGCCCCTGGTTATGCCCTTTTAAGGATGTTAGGTAAAGATATAAATAATTATGTACTAACACAAATGTTTAAATTAAAGCAATGCCAGTTAATTGATTGATAGATAATATAGAGATCATTACGACGGGATAACACAGAATAATAATAATTTATTACAGATTATAAAAAGGATTACGAACCTTTAGTTGAATATTATGCCAATTTTTAAAGTACCTAATCACGGTTTCTATACCTTTATTAAACGCTGTAGCAAGCGGTTTCGACACCTTCATCAAACCCTACAGATTGTATTTAAAGCAAGTATCACATCAGGATATAGCTGGAACACTGAAAAAAGGAGAGTAAATTTTTAGTGTGCATACTATTTAATTAAAAAAATTACAAGATCAGCTTCAATTGAGTTTTTATAGCGATAGAGAACCGGGTGAAGGCTGAGACTTGTTTTGCCTCTATTTTATCTTATTTAAATACTAATAAAAATTCCAATCACAATGCAACTAACTTTAATATTTCTACTACGTAACTATCTTGGTATGATTAGATTTATCCTTATGTTTAAGCAGAAAGTATTTAAAGCTATTTTTGGTGAAGAGATAAAACATAATTCATAAAAGAAATTACTCAACGCAAGATGACTCTTGTGACCTAAAGGTACACCCTAAGGGAAATGAGGCGTTAAAACTTCAAAAATGAAACTGATGGTTAACTTCTTATCTGAATGTCGGCAAACATTGACGCTTTTCAAGTCGTGTAGCAGTTAATCATATAGGGTCATTAAATAATCCTAAAATTATACTTGAAATTTATTGCTTTAATGGTGTAGACGGCTTAATTTAAAGCTGCGATAAAATTAAGATACCATAGTATCTTATGTATTTGTTTGTTTCGACACTGGTGGGAACAAACTATTTACTGTATAGACAAAGTGTTGACTTATCTAATCTTGGTGGAATACAGACAAAGTGAAGAGAAGATAAGTACTTTAAGTACCTAATAAATTACTACCACCAGTCTTAGTTGCTAAAAATGATTTTGAGACTTGTGTCAAACATTGGTTTTATTAAGTTATTTTTTTTGGATTTAAAGCAGACATTAGATAAGGAGGGTGGATGATGTAAGTTTGAGTGTTCAAATTTCAGAGATCCGTTATGTAACGTACAAAGGAAAAGAATACAACATTCCTTTTATTACGGGTTCTAGGGGATAATCAGTCTAGAAAAATATTCATGTGTATAGTGATACAGACTTTTCTAAACTCGACGCTTTTGCAGGGTATTTCATTAACTTTGGTCAAAAACTGACGTAATAACACTCCCTGTCCGACTTTAAAACTTTTTATCACGATATGAACAAACGAGAAATATGTTGTTCTGAAAAATGGAGATTTAATAAAAGTTTGTCTTTTAGTGAATTTTCGTAGAAAAAAATCACTTTATATATATATATATATATATATATATATATATATATATATATATATATATATATATTCCTTGTATAGTACAGAAATGCCGTGTTATAAATCCTGTTATAGTTAGTATAACTTCCTGGTCTTCGAATGTTCACTGCAGGTGATTTCTTTGCCTCCACGGCTATTTTGGTTGTTTCCCTCGGATTGAGGGTCTTCCAAATGTTGCTGCAAATGTGCACTGGTTGCCTGTTGTGACTCCGTGTATTTTTGCATCTTCATCCAGAGTGTTCCCATCTTCACCTGGCTATACCGTACTGATGATAGCTAATAAGCTTGAAACACGTGTATACGGTTGTCTCCTTGCCCTTAACCCCTTTTCCTTGTATAGTACAGAAATGCCGTGTTATAAATCCTGTTATAGTTAGTATAACTTCCTGGGCTCCGGATGTTCACTGCAGGTGATTTCTTTGCCTCCGCGGCTATTTTGGTTGTTTCCCTCGGATTGAGGGTCTTCCAAATGTTCCTGCAAATGTGCACTGGTTGCCTGTTGTGACTCCGTGTATTTTTGCATCTTAATCCAGAGTGTTCCCATCTTCACCTGGCTATACCGTACTGATGATGGCTAATAAGCTTGAAACACGTGTACACGGTTGTCTCCTTGCGGCTTTGCCCTTAACCCCTTTTCTTTGTATAGTACAGAAATGCCGTGTTATAAATCCTGTTATAGTTAGTATATATATGTATGTATCACACCAAAAACTAATTGGCCGATTTTATAAAATTTGGCATATACCTTCCTTTTGTAAATGGCTTGGATAAGTTCGTTAGTCAGGAAAATGGGAAGAGGTTTTTCGGGAAAATTTTGAGTTTTCATTCCAATTTTGTTTTATCTCAAACAATAAAAAAGCTATGATAACCAAATTTGGCAGGTAGGTTTACGATATAAAAATTAAATTACACACAAAATTTAGATTTCTATGTTATAAGAAAAATAATTATAATACAACATTTTGTGCCAGATTATTTCTATGAAAATTCACTACCATAACGCACTTGCTGCGTCCAGGCTTTTAATTCACGGATATGTCATGTTAATTTTGACCGGACTATGTTTTCATGATGTGTCGAATATGTCACAAACAAGCTATGTTTAGGTGACTGTCTAACGATTTATTCAGTTAATATTCAGAGAATATGTAAATTGTATTTCTTTCTTTTTTGTAGTGAATTTTCTTAGAAAAAATTCAGTATTGAGGAGAACCCGACTTTTGAATTTGGAAAAAATTTCTTCAAATAAACGCAAACTAGGCCCCTTAGAACCCATATCCAGGGTCAGTTTCAATTTATATATATATATATATATATATATATATATATATATATATATATATATATATATATATATATATATATATATATATATATATATATATATATATACGTATCACACCCATAACTAGCCAGGAAAATCGAAGCAGGAAAAAAATTTTATCTCAAAAAATAGAAAAGCTATGGTAACCAAATTAGGTACGTAAGTTTACGAATATAAAAGGAAACTACATGCCAAAATTTATATTTCTATGTTAAATGAAAAAGTTATGAACAATATTTGGTGCCAGATCATTTCTATGAAAGTTCACTACCATAACGCACTTGCTGTGTCCAGACTTTTTTAAGAATGCACTTATAGCTGTCGCAAAAAATTTAGCTTTCAATTATTCTATTTACAGTTAAACCCCACTTTATCTACAAAATGAGCAAAGTTTTAAACATAAGTTGTGTAATGTGACTTGGAAATACACTACATATGAAAACTGTCACTGTTTTGTGTTTTTTTATAGGTATAGTTGTGGTTGTTTTAAATGTTATATGGATATAAAATAAATTATTGTTTACAACAAGGTCAAAATTTAATGCTGTCAGTATAATACAATATGTACATATATAGGTGCCCAATAAGGATGGGATAATGATTAGGTATGACATCGTTCAACTGATTTTCTTTGAATTTTTCTGGGGGATGAAACAAAAAGTTACGAATATGATAGGCATAACTTGTCACTGTAGTTATACAGTCTTGTCAAAAAATAAAGTCCACATTTTTATTTTCAATGAAATACGATGTGTAGTTTTGGAATTGACAATTTCATATCTAAATTCCCATCTGTGTGTGCTAGATACAGATAGCTAAAAGTGACCGCTTATGTTGGATTAGCAGTTGAAGATCCTAATTTTTATAATTCTAATCGAAATGAAATTACATCAAAGATAAAATTTAAACCGAAGAATAAAAAATAAGATGATATTTTCACAAGTCAGGTCGCTTACAAAATCCCACTCATTTATTTCTTGCAGTACCTAGAATGGGTATTACTTCTGGTATCATAAGAGGATGCATTTATTTTTTACATAGTGTAGCAGACAATTACTATCCGAATTCCTTGATCCCATTTAGATTTTATTAAATGAAAACCTTATCATAATATAACCTAGAATGTACAGTTAAATTAAGCTAAAATTACCTACCTGCAGTACATTGAAGATCTAAGAAAACTCTTTACTCGCCAAATAATGCTACTTAAATTGTCACGTGTGCAATTAGATAAATTTTGTCTTTTTGAGTAAGACTGGTTTTAATGAAGTTTGGCTATAGAGATCAAAGAAGAAGCTAGCAAAAGTGTGTGATCTATTTAATGCTGTTTACCAAAACATAAAGGCAATACCAAAGTAGGTGATCAGCAAATTTCTGCAGCAGTTTAGCGAAATAGACAATGCAGAAAAGTTCCTTAAATCGGCTGCTACTAAATACACAAAGCTAGACCTTTATTGGAGGTTACTAGATATTCACATATACCTTCTCGCCAGTTAGCTCTGATTCACACTGTAAGTAAATGGCTTCATATAAAATGTTTTGAAAAAAAAAAGAAAAGGTACTTCTTTACAAACTCATTCTACTACAGGAACCGAACAAAGATTATTTCGATTGGCGAACTGTATTTTGTAAAAATATGATTAACTCATAGCATTTACTTTGGCCAAGTTCCGTAGAAAAAAGTTGATTATGGCTAAATTGCGACTTTAAAAAAAAATCTTTAGAACAGCATGAACTAGAACTTCTAGAACCTATATCTGGGTAAAATATCGCTCTCTCTCTCTCTCTCTCTCTCTCTATATATATATATATATATATATATATATATATATATATATATATATATATATATATATATATATATATATATATATATATATATATATATATATATATTGGGGAGAAAGAACTGGTTTTCTTTCCCCAATGTTTTGCAGGTGGATTGATCCCACCCTCGCTAATTATTCGGCTTTGATAGTTTGCGTTTGAAGAAGATGTTGAAGAGGTGGACTGTACTTTTAACTCTAGGTGCACTGGGTTCCAGGAGATTTCACTAATACACTTTTTATATTTATATATGTTGTATTGTTACTATATACACTTTGAACTTAACACTTATTTGAGATTGCAGCATTGGATAATAATGCTCGAAGTCTCGATTCTGATAGTAATTGTTTGATACAGAACCGCAATTTTTTTTACCAAGCTTAATGAAGATTTGTTGCTCCAATCCTTACAAAATGAAGAGTGGCTTGATGTGTTGTCGGGCACTGATGTACAAACTATATATGATATATTTATAAATAAATTTCTAGTATATATACGCAACGCCACTGAATTCATTCCATATAAAAATGATACTAGTAATAATAAAAAGAAGAATAGCTGGATTACTAAGGGTTTGTTGGCTTCACTCAACAAAAGAGATAAACTTAGAAAAAAATGGTTGAAAAATAAAAATAATACAGATGTTTATCAGGAATATATAACTTATAAAAACACTCTTTCATCCAGTATAAAAACTACTAAAAATAATTATTACAAATCTAAAGTTATAAAAGCAGGTAACAATTCAAGGAAAGTATGGAATGTTGTTTGGCAAGCTAGCAACCATCAGGGGTCTCGTGTAAAATTATCATCGTTAAGATCTAGCAATGGATAAATATTAACTGATAGTACTCTTATAGCCCAGTCATTTAATGAATATTTTGCAACAATAAATGACCATACTGCTTCTAGAAATTCAGTCCCAAACATTGGAAGTAGAAATAATCGAGATAGCTTATTTCTTATACCTGTGGATGATAATGAATTAATTAGTGTTATCTCCTCTTTAAAAAAACATTGCTCTCCGGGAAATGACGGTGTGACTTGTAAAGCTATACAGGTTTCACATGCTTATATTCTTGAACCTTTAAAACATATAATTAATAAAATTTTTGAAACTGGCGATTTGCCAACACAGTTTAAAGAATCAGTTGTTATCCCAATACATAAGAAGGGAGATAAAATGGATTTTTCAAATTACCGCCCAATAAGTTTGATAAATAACTTTTGTAAAATTCTGGAAAAATGTGTAAAAAAACGGCTGACTCATTTCTTGGCAGAGCATGACATATTACACAGTAAACAGTTTGGATTCTGTGAGGGTAAATCTACGGAAGCAGCACTGCATGAGCTGGTTTCGGAAATCTTAAGTGGATTTGATTCAGATTCTAAGATTCTTGGAGTATTTTTGGATCTGCGCAAGGCATTTGATACTGTTAATCATACCAAACTGATTATGAAATTAGAGAATATCGGTATAAGGGGAGTTGTTCTGAAACTGTTTGAAAGTTACTTTACAGACAGAATACAGCGAGTAAGGGTGAATGGTATGTTGAGTGACCCTATTGCCATAGGGTGTGGAGTGCCACAAGGTACAATACTTGGCCCGATCTTCTTTCTTATTTACATCAATGACATACTGTTGGAATATAGTGAGTACTGTACAGTGATATCTTATGCCGATGACACTGCCATTCTGATTAAAGATTCTTCCTGGAATTGTACATATTATAAGGCAACTGACATTATCAGGAACTTGTGTAATGCATTGCCTTTATATTAATATTCAAAAAACTAAATATATGCATTTTTCCCCCACAGTTGCCGGACTGCCTCCTTCCTCGAGAAACATCGTTATCAATGATAAGGAAACTATAAATTGTGTTAATAGCTTAAGGTATTTGGGAGTGGAGCTTGACCGGCACCTAAAGTGGCGGTGTCATGTAGAAAAAATCAACTTAAAAATAAGAAAATTAATTAGAACTTTTTATGAAATAAGACATATATTAAATTATGAGAATTTACTTGCAGTTTACAGGGCACTTGTCGAGTCGTCTTTGAGATATGGTATAACATGCTGGGGCTCTGCTTATGGTACAACTTTGTCGCCTCTCCAAATTACGCAGAACTTTATACTGAGAATTATGCTTAAAAAAGACATTTCATTTTCTACAGAGTTGCTTTACGGGAGAGATATATTGGACATCAGGGGGCTGTATATTCTAACAACCATTCACCATGTACACAGAAGTAAAAAAGTACCAAGTACTGCACAACACTCTTATCTTACTAGAGGTGTGAGTAGCAAATCTGTTACGTCTTCTTATCACAGAAAAACGGTATGTCAGCGGTACATATCATTTTTTTGTCCAAAGTTGTACAACAAACTTCCAACTTCTATTAAAACTATTAAAAGTAAATACAAATTTAAGAGAGCGCTAAGATCTTATGTTGCTGATAATTGTGTTACTTTAAAGGATATTATAAAATAATGTAAAGTGGGGCATATGAGAACAGGAATAATTTGTAGTAATAAATATTTGCACGAACATGGCAGGTGAACTTTGTAAGTTGGGTGAGTGTTTTCGGGGTATTTGGCGGACTGTGGAGAGTGAGGGAAAAATGCGAGAGAAAGATAGGGTAAGGGAGCATAGGGGAGGAGGTGACAGTGTAGAGTGGGAGGATGTCAGTAAGGGAGAATGTCAGAGAAGAAGAGAAGAGAGTCGGTGGATGTGAATGTGCTGATAATATGGTGGAAAAGATGTGGTGTGAAGTTGTTCTATGGTAAGACATATGAGTATTGAACTGGAGTGTTTCAAATTGGTATCTGCTGTTTCTACATTGGACAGCGTCGGGGGGGGGGGGGGGGGTGAAATTAACTGTGGTGTGGATGGCGTGTTTTAGTTTTGTTTGTTTTTATTTCATTTTAGTTTTTGCTGATTAAGTCGAGGAGCCTATTAGGCGGTTTTGCATTTGTTGTTCTTTAAATAAACATTAGTAGACAAGAGTAACGCAATATAAAATAGGTAGGTTATAATGTCACGGACAAGTGTATACTTATGTGACATAGATGTATGTATCTACTTTGTAAGCCTGGTTGTTTAATATTTGTGTTTATCACTAAGTTACTAAATGTATTTGCATATTAAAATAAATAAATAAAAAAAAAATTTACAATTTGCGGTTTTACACCTGATTTGATGGGTTACTCAGGAGATTTCACAATCTTATTAGCTACCTGGTATTGCATTTATTGAAATGCGCGTATGGTGGAAGTTGATTACGTATACTTTCTTATTGAGAAGACAACACTGCATTTTCACGGCATCACTGTACGAACGGACTTTCAGTCGGAAGATTGGAACCAGGCGCTGAACTGGCTTAATCACACGAGCGGTGTTTAAGTAGAAGATTGGGATCTCGGAAGTCCCAAGAAGCTTAGAAGATGAGATTCGTTGCAGAACTGTACCGTAGGACTGAACTGGCTTAAACACACGAGCGGTGTTTAAGTGGAAGATTAGTAACTCGGAGTCCCAAGAAGCTAAGAAGAGAAGATCGATCGTAGAACTGAATTGTGCTTTGCGAAAGGCTTGCTTTTATAGAGCTTTCACGTAACGCTGGTTGACGTGGTTGACATAATGTAAGTAATGCAGGATGGCCAACCAGTTAGAAGTATTATTCATAGTAAAGAAATCCAATGGGTACATTTTAAGAACACGTCAAATACAGATAAAGCTATTTACAGGAAATAACCTAACGGTAAACATCTATTCTTTGTATGGCATTATTCACGTGTAAACTGAATGCGGACATCTATACAGACAACTAGAGGATAAAGATTACCAGCAAATTGAAAAGGATTGTGAAATCCAGAGATAACAAATTCCAGGTAGGAACTTAAAGGATAGTGCAACATAATAAAAGTAAAAGAGACAGGAGCGTACCAATTATGTTTATATATACATGTATATATATATATATATATATATATATATATATATATATATATATATATATATATATAGCTGTCCATTGTAAAACGTTGCACCACAGTTTTTCGAAAAACTGCTACGAATTTCGTAAAAACCGAAAACACGTCGATTTTTCCGGCATGGGCACTTCTTAACAGAAGAACAGAATTTGCTAGCGGGCGTGATTTTATCCTCAGTTTCAACAATGAAGGTAGGTCAAATAACAAAACTCTTTTGATTATGTATTCAATGCAATTGTACAATTGTAACACAAAGCGATAAAGATTTTAGATATGTGTATTTAAAACCTCAAATCAAAACGCGTTGAAAACAGCAATTAGAATTAATTGGTTTAAGCCGCAACTGAAGCTCTTTTTTAGGATGTGTGGCTCCAATAATGTTGGATTCTAGTTGCTATTTACTATGAAAAAAATAGATTTTTTGAGAACATAAATCAGCAAATGTATTTTTAATTTAATATTTGCTCAAAATGAGGATTGTTGGCTTGCATATAATAACACAGAGTTATTCAGTGACATTCGGTAGTAATTCTCTCTTGTGGTTCGATATGCAAGAGCTTGGTTTCTAAATGTGCCCATAAAAAGAAGTCTAGATTATTCTGGTCTGGAGATCTAGCTGACAATTCAAAAGGACCTCTTCTTCCTATACACCGACCTGATAAAAAATTAGAGAAACCTGAACTACAAACTAGCTTTAATCTCAGAATATGCTTCGTAAATTTTGCCATATAATGTAGTCCAGAATAGCGCAAAGCGCATGCTCTGGGTATGTAACAGTTCTAGGCTTCCACTGCACGTTCAACGTATATACAGTACAGCAAGAAAGAAGCCGTGGAACGACCGAACCGCCACAAAACCAAAGGTGGCGCTTCGTGCCATACTCCACTATGTGTGTTTATATATATATATATATATATATATATATATATATATATATATATATATATATATATATATATATATATATATATATATATATATATATATATATATATATATATATATATATATATATATATATATATATATATATCTTTAATATATGATGTCACTGAACCCCTGTCGTGGTATCAACCAAGAGAGTAGCTATTCTCGCTGACCACTTTTCTTTCCACAGCTTCCTTCTTGATGCACTGCGTCTACGTGGAAGCCTAGAACCATGAGAAAAGCAAAGATGGTGCTTCGCGCTAATCTCCACTGCACCATATCAGTGCCTGCCTTAAGTTCGACTTGGTGGAGCATACGTATGACAGACTGAAGAGTTCAAAGATAAGGGAATGACATGATAGTGGTTAGCTAGTGATGTGACTCAACGTCCGTCGTGATATGAGAAATAGTTGCTTTTGCTCGCTGGTTTTTCCCCACGGTGGTCTTCTTGCGGTACTGTATGTATGTAATCTGCTGTCAGCCTAGAATCACCACACTGCATTACATGACAGCGCCTGTATATATATATATATATATATATATATATATATATATATATATATATATATATATATATATATATATATATGGTCTTCCGAATGAAGCTGTAAATGGTCACTGGTTGCCTGTTGTGACTCCGTGTGTTTTCCCCTTCACCCAGCGTGTTCCCATCTTCATATGGCTATATCGTAGTGATGAGAGCTAATAAGGTTGAAACACGTGTATGCAGTTTTTTCCTTGCAGCTTCGCCCTTAACCTTTCTCGTTGTATAGTATACAAATTTGTCGCGTAAGAAACCTGGAAAAATTTTGCGTTTTCTTTCGGAAAATTTTATCTTCAAAAACAACAATGCTATGGTAGCCAAATTGGGTACGTAGATTTGCGTTATAAAAAGTAGACTACAGGTATCAAAATTTAGATCTCTATGTTACAAGAAAAAAGTTATAAGCATAAAAAAATTGTGTCAGATCATTTCTATGATAACTCACGACCATAATTCGTCCAGAGCTTTTGTAAACTAATTATTAGTTATATTTATGTCTGCATTGATTTTTGTGTATTATTTTTCCAATAGATTAAAAAATTCGATATCTTTCTTTGGACTACTCACCTAGCATTTTGTCTCTTAACAAGTTGGAAACTCGTGACCTTCCTATTAACACAGTTTTTCAAAAATTCAATAAGAAGCTTTTTTATGTGTAAAACCTATGCCTATGGTTTGGTGATAATAACAAACCAATATTCACTTATCTGTTTTAATTTAAGGGTTCACAAAGATAATAAATCAAACATTTTATCAGGATGTACACCTACATATACGTGGTGGATCAACAAAGTATACAAATGTAGAGAGTCTGGTATCAAAGCTCTCGCTCCCTTCTGTAAAGTAAAATGAACATCTATTACAATCAGCGAGAAATTAGCATTCCGAAAAGCGGCTTCCGCAGCTCGGGAATTTAATTATACACAATTCAGTGATGTAATATTTATGTATTTATTTAAATTTGATGGTAATCCTCTGGCCAGGAAGACGAGATGCGAGGGGAAGTTCTGTGTTGGCTCACGTTGCCTAGACTATTCAATTCTTAAAGCTTTAACAGACCGCCAAGTCTCCGCACTGTTTACGGCCGCTACACTTAATGACTTTAAAGGTGTATTAGAGGCTTTAACGTTCATTTTGGTATAAAAGAAGAACCACAAACTCTGTTGTTTATTTAGAAATTTGTCAGTTATATAAATTATACGGTTTATAATAAACAGTGCCTACGTAGTTATTGCTATAAAACCACACTTTACATTATCGGTAAACGATATGATACAAGCAATATTTTTTTCAAACAAATAGAATCCTTACGTATACTAGGGTAGACTAATTTTGTTTTTAGTTCTTTGATTTAGTAGCAGAAAATAGCTGTCTATGTATGTTTATCTGTTTTGGCAGAGGCAGCAAGCCACTAGCGCAGTTTAAGCGTGGCTGTTGACTTTAACTCAATGACTACGCAAAGTAGAAAACGACACCAGATTTTACACACCAATAAAAAGTGAGTTAAAACCATTTGTAATTATTAGGCTAATTTACTTAAATGTACCTATATTATTTTTACATGATTTTATTTGATTTTTCATTATCAATAATTTTGTAATTTGTTTTTTTTTTTAAATTAATTTTAACCTTCATTTTTTGTGTTGTATTATTATCTTGTAATTTTTTTAATATTATTAATTATTTTTTTAAAGTTTTTTTTATAAATTTTTACCTTTTTTGTAACTTTTTAACAGATTCTTAAACAATTTTTCAACTCAAATAAGGCTGGACTGGGTTACAATTCTTCATGCGACGGTAAGATGTGTAAGATAACAAAGACGAAAACAGGGATGTTAATTTTAATCCTAGAGCCTCGGTGGTTCATAGTTAGGAACGTGTGCCTCTGAACCGAAGGGTACTGGGTTCGATCGCAGGGTACTCCTTTCACTTTTTCAGTACAAACTGTAACATTAATATCAACCGAGGTTCTGGCATTGTATTTGAGCAAGTTTAATGTCTGCACGTTCCGCCCTTTGGAGGGGGCGTAAAGCCGTCGGTCCCGTATCCATGCGATGTTGGGCACGTTAAAGATCCCTACCCTCCGTACAGAAAGTTAGGGGTTCGGCAAAATTTCCAGGATGGTGAGGTTAAACTGCTCCCTGGCGTCGGTGATTGGCCATAGTTGCGGAAGTAGGCCGACGTTAGAGAAACAAAACACACACACACACACAATTCTAATTCTAAATGTACTTACAATAAAATTTTTCTCCTAACCTATATATGTATTATTTTACATTATGCTATATTGAAGTTTTTGAACATATATAGTGTATTAATGTTTTATATAGTTTAATTTTTTTGACGCCAGAACTGGGCCCAAACTATGAGAGCGATATATTCCCGTTTTCTTTAATAACCACAGTTTTTCTATGTGACTTTGGCTATGTCTACATTTGAAAAAAATATGTTCAATATCTCCGTATTAGCCACATTTACAGTTTGGGTCAACCCTGTCACCAATTTTGTGTAAATAGTAAGTGGTGAGAGCATGGTTGAAACGTAAACGGCATATTTTACTTACAAAAATCGGTCATAGTAGCAATCTTTGAACCAGGGTATCCTCGGAAAAGATGGTTTTATACTTTTATAGTACGTTCCCCTTGTTTCATTTTTATATTACTCTGATCAGCTCTCTAAACTAATATGTTTTCCTGAAACAATTATGTCATGTACTGGACACGAGTATACCAGCATATCTCCTTCTTGTATGGAATTTTCAGCCATATTATCCACCATTTCATTAGAATCAATTCTAAAATGGCCTCTCAGCCAGACACAAACAACTATTTTATTTTTCAAGTCTTGTAGAGCCGTACTCAAATTTTCGAATAGGTAGTTGCTGACTGGCTGTGCATGAAACTTCTCAACCTTTTTACTCACGCTCTCACTGTCTTTGATAATTGTAAAATGGTCGCTGTCCAAGTTGAAAATATATTTTAATATTATAATATTATAGCAATAAGTTTGGCTGAAAATATAGACACCGTCTTGTTTGAATTCAACATTTTGCCTGCGTTGATTTGCTTGTCTTTAAATGCACAATCTGTGTCCTCTTGTGTTTTTGACTCGTCTGTGTATATTTAGTGTTTTTTTTAGTCCTAAGTCGGTCAAATCTGATGGAAAGGAGGCATGCCTTAGTTGTTGCGGAAACTCAAAATAATGTTTTAGGTAATAACAAGGTTGATCATAGTATATGTGTCGATTTATTTTAAATCGTGGATCTATATCATTTACTTGTAGGTCTGGTATTTCGTCTCTATATTGTTCGTAGGTATCAACGAGGAGAGGCGTCCTTTTTCCCCTCCAGTAGTTACTCGTCATAACCAGTATAAAAAGTTGGCAAATTTTTGTTACAATGAGGCTGCCTTTTTCAGCTATGTTTACCAGGAGCCGATGAGCTAAGATTTTTCTTCTATACTGGATTGGGGTATCCCCGCATTTTGCCATCCTATTATTATTTGGTGTTGAACTCAACACACCTAGGCATAGTCTTAGGCATTTGTTCTGAATTCTACCAATTTTTGTAGATATGAATTAGCGGTTTGATCATAAAACATGGAACCATAATCGAGAATTGGTCGTATGTATGACTTATAAATTAACAAAGACACACTTACATCGACTTCCTATTCTACGTGGCACACCTTTTTTAGTATGTTTAGCCCTTTCTCTGTTCTTTATATTATATAGTTAATATGTAGGTCCAGAATCTGACCTAAAAAAATTACTTTTTCTTCATTTGGAAAGGTTTCTTCCCTTAATCTGATAGTTGTTGGAATAGCTTTTCTGTTTCTGCTGAAAATGTAAGTTCTAGTTTTTGTTGAGGACATACTCAAGGCATTAGAATGTTCCCACTGTTTGATCGGCTAGTAATATTTTTTATTTTGGGAATACCTTCTTTAATTTCACAATTACTAACATGTAGGCACACATCATCAGCGTAATGTAAGACTTGGCTGAACAGGTTGTTGTGTAGATCACATGTGTATATCAGGTAACGAATCGGGCTCATGATTGCTCCTTGTGACAGACTAATGTTTGTTATTCTAGGTCCCAGCAGTGTACCGTTTCAAATCATTTGTTCAGTCGGTGTACAGATTTATTATTCTTCTGGCAAATGTAACTGGTAGTCCCATGGGCAATATTTTTGCAAGCAATATGCCTTGATCAACATTATTTTATGCCCCTTGAAAGTTAATAAACACTGTTGGTTTAGCTTAAGGGAAGGAGTGATTTATGTCTGTTATCAGCTATGCCAAACCTTCGTTAGTTGAATGATTTTTTCTAAATCCCAATTGTTGGGCAGATATTATATTGTTAGTTTCCAGCAATGTTTCTAAGCGATTTTTATAATTCCTGTAAACGTTTTCATTAAACAGTATGCCAATAAAATATCCCTGTAGGATTTATGGCAGGATGGGTTCTTACAGTGTTTTAAAAATGTGATTACAATATATATTTTCCATGTTCCCGGATAATATCCTGATTTCCATATCGGGTTAAAGACTTATGGGAGGTATAACTTAGTTTTGTGTGAAAGGTTCTTCAGCATCGAATAATGTATGTTGTCCGCTCCCGGTGAGGTGTTACTATTGGTTTTTATGATTGCCTCCAGTTCTTCCAGTTCAAGTTCATACAGCAAGGGATTGTTTGTTTCAGCAGCTGCTGTTGGAGTTATTGCTTCACAATTGGTGTTTTGTTTAGCTCATGGCGGCGCTAAATTGCTCATAAAAGTATCCATCCATGATCAATCGAACGTGAAAAAGTAGTGTGATAGGCACTCGACTTCTTGATTTTCCTAATTGCATTCCATATGTCTTTGATTTTTGTATTTTTGGATAGCGTATTGCAAATGCACATCACGTTTTCCTTTTAGATTCTGATATTGTTTTTTTTTAACCAAAGCTGCTGGTTTTTTATAACTTATAAAATTTTCCATAGATGGGTTGCTCTTATACCGGCTGAGAGCCTCCTTTCGTTTAAACATTTCTTACATTGTTCGTTCCACCATGCTCTTTTAAATTTATTATTTTCTATATTAGAGTGGTTGGGCATTACTATATCAGCCGCGTTACTAATCCTGCTGTTTTCCTTCTCTCGGTAATTGTTATCAAATATTCCTCATTTACGTGCTGAAATTGGTCCCAAGGTGCTTATTTTATATTCCACCTTTTATTTGAAAGGCAACTGTGGTTATCATTATTGACAACCTATTGCGTAATGGTTAGAACATAGAGTGCCATCTTCAAGTTGCTATGTCTGGAGTAGTAATTGTTCAATCTACTATAGACTTGCCACCACAATTTGTAATTCTTGTATTTACCCCGGTATTGTGAAATATTAATGATACTTTTCAATGGATGTTAAAAGATTTTTGCTACTTGCGTCAGTACGACCACTGGCCCAAGCCAAAGTGTGCATATTAAAGTCACTTACAACTTAGACGGGCTTCTCTAGGCTGTTAAAAAGGTCTTCCCATTTGAAACAACTTACTTGAAGCCCTTGTTTCGTATATAATGAATATATATATATATATATATATATATATATATATATATATATATATATATATATATATATATATATATATATATATATATATATATATATAACTATATATGTTTTTATGTATATTTAATTAACTTTTATTTTCTAGCATTACTGTCACCCCGACGCACGTCATATCGTTTATGCGCCGAAAGGAGTCAGCTATAGAGCATTGTATGTTTTTACTTACAAGGAGGAAAACTCTTTCATACCCGTCAATTCTGTCTTCCCTAATCATATTATACCCGCTAAATTCTAAAAACTGGTTTTTCTTTAGCCAGGTATCACGTAGAATAGCTATTTTAATTTGCTTATCAGATGATATTTTCCAAGCTTCCTTCGTTAGAAAAAATATTAACCTGCAATTTCACTGTAACATTTTTAAGCTGAAGATAATATATTTGGATCTATTTTTGAAATTCTATATCGAATTAAATTCAAGAACTTTTCGTTTGTTGTACTTTTATGTTCTATGGATTCAATACTTTCTAAAAATAAGGAGGATATTTGTTGGTGATATGCGCCTAAATTTTGAGATCGTTTGTTATAATATTGAGGGGTATTCATTAGTGATGGTGTCGGTTTTGATACGAGGTGTACTTAAGATACTTCTGTGTGCATGGCCAATGTGTTGATTTGTAGGGTTATGCTCTGATTGTTTACGTTTAGTTTGTGCTTGTTGAGTAGATAACTGTGTGTGATTAGAAAGAGGCGAAGGATTATGTAAAGCTAAGGTTTGTTGGCGTTGTGGTATATTTTTAGCCCGGGCGACAGAAGAGTAACTAAGGTTATATTTGTTTACTGTATCTTTATAACCGATATTTTCTGCTGCCATTATCGTTTCAAGAATTTTTTGTTTTGCACACTCTGGGCATTTTTTGTCAGTCAGTCGCTGAGTGTTGACCTTGACATATTACATTGGGGAGGTTCTGTTGAAACGCAGCTTTGGTTATTGTGCTCGCCATCACATCGACTACACTGTTCTTATCGCTTGCACTATAAACTTAAATGTCTGTACCTCATACATTTTAAGCATTGTTTGACGTGCTATATGTTGGGTTAAACTTCAAAAGTTATGTTTTCAATAACTACACGTGTTTGGAGGGATTGACCTTTAAATATACTGTTATGCTTTGAGTTGGAATATATTTTATTGTATTATTTTCTGAAACCTTTCTATTTGTTGTTTAGACGTGACTAATTTCAAAATGACCCCCGTATACTGGTTTAATTTATTTTTCTGCTTGATTTTCTTCTCCACCTATACTTTTTTATAAGTCTCTGTCTCCTACCAAAGCATTGGAGAATAAATGCTAATATCCCTTTATTCAAAGCTCTGTAGAATTTACTATTTTGTTAGCACTTTTAGCTGTTGCGAGTTCTACTTTAATACGACTAATATGTGTGTGTTGTCTTTGTTCATGGCTGCGGTCATTAGACCATTCGCACATTTTTTACGACTAATATCAACACTATAAATAGCCCAAATATCGTCTTCAATATCCGGAATACTATTACGAATTAATCTAGATGTTGTTATGAGATGTGCTTTACCTAAATTTCCGTTATTGTTTTGAATGTAAACAAAATAAGGTCCAGTCTGATATTTAAAACCATAAATGTTTACTTTTTCCTGTTGAATTTTCTGTGTATTTCTATTCTCACTTATCATTTATGAGGGACTTTGTAACTGTATCTGATTACTGCCATCCTTAACTAAATTTTTAGGAACTAACTTTAGTAAATTTGGACTAATACGTACGTTCTTAGTTAAGTTTTTTTATGTTTTAGTCATGTTTTTCCCTAATATTTTGTTACTTTTACCTTTCACCATTTTTTTTTGTTTAACTGCTCTCGTTACCTGATTCACAGTTTTAGTCGTCCGCTTCCATGATATCATCGTTAAACCGATTTTTTTTAGGTGGAATGTTTTCGGGGGATCACCCGGTTGACTTGGATCCATAGCAGGTTTTACTAAACACTGCAAGTTCACACTGTATTTCACTTATCACTCAAAATCTGCGTCCGCTTGAATCGAACTGCACACCCAGACTGCAGAAAATAATTGCCTTGCTGATTCGAAATCTCACAGAATTTTTACTTAAGTTTTTATAAAACATTTTACCGGAACCAAGGGTATATATATATATATATATATATATATATATATATATATATATATATATATATATATATATATATATATATATATATATATATATATATATATATATATATATATATATATATATATATATATATATATATATATATATATATATATATATATATATATATATATATGTGTGTGTGTGTGTGTGTGTGTGTGTGTGTGCAGTGTGAAACACACTTATTGAATAAAATTCATTATTCAGCAAAAAATAATTTTTGTGGACAACATTATCTTATAATAATAGCTAAAAAAATTAAACTCACACCGTTTTACCCCCACTACTTTATTCATTTTTTTAATAGCAACCCTACATTTTTTCATCATAATTCGATGGATCACATTTTTCTGAATATGGGTATGGTCTAATATTACAGTTTCCAATAGAGGGTGGAAATTTAATACCGGAATATTAAAACTAAACAGTTTACCCTGAAATTCAAATTTCGAAAATTAACTTAATAAAAACGTCCCTTTCTTATAATACATGTGCAAGATGTTCTCCATTCACTTGCACACAAAGAAATAATCTGCTCCGAAATTCTTCACTGACTCTTATCTTAAACTTCTTATCTTGTCTTTTATCTAAAACGTACTTGGTATCATTAATCGTTTCTTACTACCTACCAATTTTTGCAGTGTGAAATGTGAAATTTAACAGTTCTGTTTTATTTTGTGGTGTATTGTGTGGAATGCACGGTCTCCTAATAAGTTCGTTGTATTTTTGTTCCAACAATTTCAATTAATTTTTGCTGTAATAATGCGATACTTAACTGAAACTCTGCGAACAGAAATATTAATGATAATTGGGTATGGTGATATGTGAAGAACACAGGCATAAGTTGTTAAGCTATTTAATGAAAAACATCCAGATTTGCCCCCAATAACCCAGGGAACTGTGTCTAAGATACAGTCACAGTTTGGTGATTAGGGACACGTTAAACCACTGCCTAGGAGGCCGAAGTTTGTTGAAGAAGATGTAAAACTCAATATTTTATTGGCTTTTCAAGGAGAACCAAAAACTTTTACCCGTCAAGTTGCACGTGAAAATCATGCTAGTCAATCAACAGTTTTAAGGTGTCTCAAAAACTAAAAAATGCATCGATATAAACTACAACACGTTCAAGAGTTGATTGACAGTGATTCTGGTAGAAAATGCAATTTTGTGAACAACTGCTGGACATGTTACATGGTAATGTTATTTCTTCTGCTGACCCACTGGATGCGACAAACACACACTCAGCGTCCTCAGAAGTTGAACGTTTGGGCTAGTATCATTGGCGATCACGTAGTTGGACCTGTTTTATAGAAATTCTAAACGGTCCAAGATATTTAGAAATGCTAAGAGAGCAGGGTGTCCCAATGTTAGCATAATTGTATCCAAATGTAATGGAACCTAATATTCCCCATGAAAGGATATGGTTTCAACAAGATGGTGCACCGCCCCACTTTGCTCTTCAAGTACGGGATTATTTACACGAAGTATTTCCACAAATATGGATTGTACGAAGAGGTTTCGGAGAATGGCCCGCTAAATCACCAGATCTTACACCTCTTGATTTCTTTTTATGGGGATACCTTAAAAACATAGTGTATAAAACGCAATCTGCTGATTTAGATGATTTGAAAATGAAAATAACAACAGAAATTAGGAACTTAACGCCTGACGTGTTGAACAGAGTTAAGCAAGACTTCCAGTGCAAATTATTTTGTTGTGTGCAAGCGAATGGAGAACATTTTGAACATTTATTATAAGAAAGGGACGTTTTTATTACGCTTATTTTTGAAATTTGAATTTCAGTTTTAATATTCCAGTATTAAATCTCCAGCCTGTATTAATAACTGTAATATTAGACCATACATATGGGGTATCTCCGCATTCAGAAAAATGTGATCCATCGAATTGTGATGAAGAAATGTAGAGTTGCTTTAAAAAAAAAAATGGATAAAGTGGTGGGAGTAAAATGGTGGGAGTTTATTTTTTTTAACTATGATTATAAGATAATATTCGACAAAATAAACTTTACGTGTCTCAGCGTTCTCCACAAAAACTATTTGTTGCTGAATAATGAATTTTATTTCATAAGTGTGTTTCACAATATATATATATATATATATATATATATATATATATATATATATATATATATATATATATATATATATATATATATATATATATATATATATATACCGGGTGATTCACGCAACACGTTGGTTAATAACTTTCGCACATGCAATAAGTATTTGGATCTGGAGTTTTCAGCATAGACATAGTCAATGTCTATCTTTTAAACGAAGATAAGTTTAAGATGGCGGCCCATCCGGTTATACCGAAAACCGCAACCGACTTATTTATTTTAAATAGAACACTCTATATATTATTGTACATTTGGATTTGCCGTTAAATTTCAAGTCAACTTTATGTGAATCTCCATGTTGTGCTTTTTTAACATTTCTGAGATATTTGTGCATTTCCGTTATTTTTGACGTATCAACAGGAACCGTATCTACCAAATGAAAACTTATATGAATCTGAAGCTTGCTGACATTACTTAAAAAACATCAAAAAATATGTATCCTAATAGCAATTTAATATATAGGTGTTCATGAATTGACCTTGAATTTTGTATTAGAAAATCTCGAAAATCCCACAATTCTCAAATGTATATTTTATAACCCTATTTGATGGTAAAATAAAATGTCTCTTGAACTGTATTGGGTTTTCCTATACCTATCTAAGATAATTTTTGAATGAATCATGCTTTTATAAATTTCACTGGATTAATTAAGTACTTTACTGAAGCTTCCCAAAGTTTTTCTATAAATATAGTTTGTGTACATTTTACCACTTATTACCTTACTAGGCGCGTTTCTCACAAAAAACAATTTATCGGACAGCCCTTCCTTAAATGGTATTACCTACTACCTATACCTAACTAATTTAGTTGTTGATTATTAATTTATTATCTTCAATAAAAACTGCCGATAAGATTGCTATGGAAAAATTATGAACAAACTGTGGAATAATAGCATTTCTATATTAAATTCTGATTGTCATGCTACTATGCAGTTGTGAAAGGATTCTTAACAAAAATGTATAGGCATTTAGTTATACAAATTCAGTAATTTTAGATTTATTTTATATTCATGGCGAATATGGCAAAATTATATGCAGAACTTGCCGAGCTTCTAACGACAGATATCCAGACTTATCAGCCCTGAACAAGACGAAATTCAAACGTATTGAACCAAACTTTCTATGTTTGAATCTCAATACCGCTAAAAAGATGCCACATCCACCGACCGAATATAAAACCAGTGAAGTCAATGTTCTTGCTTATTTTGAGGCTCATCCGCAGTCATCAATACGAGCAGCCTACGTTGACTTCGGAATAAGCTATTCGTCAATACAGAGGATCCTAAATACTCGTACATACCTGTACAAGAACTTCACGCAGGCGATAATGAGAAGCGTATGGAGTTTTGCGAGTTCATAGCCACACAACTTCAAAAAGAACGTACTCCTCTCTAAAATCATATGGACAGATGAGTCAACATTTACACGTCATGCAATTTATAACCGAAGGAATATGCACGACTGGGCAGACAAAAATTATCATATCAGACGAAATTCAAAATTTCAAGTAAATTTTGAATTCAGTGTCTTCATAATGGTAAACAGAATTTAAGCAGTGCACATGCCGTAACGACTTTTTTATTTGCCCACTCAGCGCTTTCAGATATTGCTGGTGTTAAATGAATGGGGCTCCTTCGTAATCAAAATACTTTGGTATATGAAGAACTGTCACGTACATTTGAGGATCGTTGGTTTGGGCGTAGTGGTCCTTGCAGATGGCCATCAAGATTTGATTTATTCCTGGTGGGAGGGGTACATAAAAAATAAAGTCTATGCTCGTCCAGTTGATATGGAAGATCACTTACTCAGCATAGTCGTGGCCTGTCTAGCTAGCCTGTCAATCAGTTGAAGAAAGTGACAAATAACGCGGTAAATTACAGAATTACAACAAGTTTAGAACATAATGGCAATCACATTGAATACCTTATTTAAGGTAGTATTCTGTTTTTACAATTATATAACATATTAAAGTTTGATTGGTAACTAATAACCTTCTTTATTTATCATTTTCACTAGTGCTTGGATACCAGTATTTGAAATTGTGATACCGAAGAAATACCAGTATTGTAGATTCCTTTAACATTTCAGGTCCCAATTTTCACCATATTGTGCCATTTCCCCTTCTCAAGTGAGGAATATCATATTTAAGGGATGTTGATCCGATAATCCTTAAAGTAATAAGTGGTGGAATTTATACAAACTGTATTTATCGAAAAACTTTGGGAAACTTAAGTGAAGTACTTAATTACTTTGGAGAAATGTATAAAAGCATAATTTATCCAAAAACTATGCTAGATAGGTATAGAGAAAACTTATAGAGTTCAATAGACATTTCATTCTACCATCAAATTATGTTATAAAATACAGGGTGTTTCATTTGAGGCTTGTGAGATTTTCGAGATTTTATACTACCAATTCAAGGTCAATTGATAAACCCCTGTATAGATCTTCAAAAAAATTCCTCTAGGATAGATACTTTGGCATTTTTCTAATAATGTCAGCAAGTTTTAGATTTATAGAAATTATCATTTGGTAGATACCGTTGTCTCTATGAAGTTGTGGATACCTATAAAATAATGGAAATTCAGGAATATCACAGAAATGGTTGAAAATTAGAACATATTGGTTCAGGCAAAGTTGACTTGAAATTTAACAGAAATCCAAATTTACAATAATATATAGACTGTTATATTTTAAGTAGATGAGTTTAATGCGGTTTTTGTTATAACCGGATGTGCCGCCATCTTGAAAGGTATCTTTGAAACATAGATATTTACTAGGTCTATGCTTAACATTTCAGATCAAAATTCTTATTCTAAGTTCGAAAGTTTTCGAACAACGAGTTGCGTTAATCATTCTGTATCTCTATATATACAGTGTGGCCCATTTAAGATGGAAACACCCCTGTAACTTTTGTATTCATAATTCGATTTTGATAGGCAAAAGATCAAAATATATAAGATGGTAAACTCTATAAATTCTGTGAAACTTGTTCTCTATGTTACCTGAGCTAGGCCTGTGAATGCACTTTTTCTATGTCAAAAAATGGCAAAAGGGATCAGGGTCGTTTTTAGGAGGAAAATAAGTATACCATTGAAGTCAACATCCTTCAAAATAGACATATACCAAATTTTATTAAAAAAAGAAGAATTAATAAGCATTGGAGATAAGTTTATTTGTCACTGTAACTTTTGTGTTTGTAATGCGATTTTTTTAGCGGGATCTCCAGAAATAGAAAATGATGATTTCTATAGACCATATGAAAATTGTTTCCTATGCCATTCGATCACGGCCTAATAAAACTATTTTCATATGCCACAGTATTTATAAACTCTTTTCTTTAACTTTTGAGATTTTACTGTTGAGTTTCATAGTTCGTCATAATAGTTACTTTTGATAAAATTTAATAGATAACAACTTTAAATAATGGAGAATCCAGTGGCGTACTTATTTTTCCCACTAAACCAACCCCTTAACCTGTTTTATAATTTTTGACATATGAATGAAAGTTTTAGTAGGCCCTGAGCGAATGGCAAAGGAAACAATTTTCAAAAGATATAAGATCTATAGATTTCTTCATTCTCTATCTTCCACGATCTCGTTAAGAAAATCATGGTATAAATACCAAAGTTACAGGGCTGTGTCCATATTAGAAGTCAGATAATAAAGTTTCTCTCAAATGGTTAATAACTCTTATTTTTGAATGAAATTTGGCATATGTCTATTTTGAGGGATGCCGAACTCACAGGCGTACCTATTTTCCGCCTAGAAGCGGCTCTAATAACATTTTTTCATTTTTTGACATAGAAAAACTGCATTAGAAGGCCTTGGTCAGGTGATATAGAAAAAAAATTTCACAGCGTTTATAGAGATTTCCATCATATAGCTTTTGATCTTGTACTCATGAAAATTAAATGATAAATAAAAAAGTTACAATGGGTCACTGTATCTGTAATATATACATATATGTATCTGTAATATATACATATACAGTGCATATATATATATATATATATATATATATATATATATATATATATATATATATATATATATATATATATATATATATAGAGAGAGAGAGAGAGAGAGAGAGAGAAAGATATTTACATTTTCATATGTAGTATACGCTTTAAGCTTTGTAATGGAAACCTGTGTACCGAATTTAGTTGCCATAGCTTTATTATTTTCGGAGATAGATAAATCTTCCGAAAGAAAATGTTGGCTTTTCTTTCAGAAGATTTTTGTATATAAATAGATTATTTATATATATATATATATATATATATATATATATATATATATATATATATATATATATATATATATATATATATATATATATATATATATATATATATATGTGTGTGTGTGTGATCGTCTCTAAGGTCTTAGTGTGTTCAACCCTAGACATGAGAGAGAACTGAGTCTAGGGTGGATTACACAGTGATAATTTAATTAAATGAATACCCTCGTATTGTGTATACAATATATTTAAATACAAAAATATTCTGAAAGAACAGGTTTCCAATATGAAGCGCATACTATATATCAAAATGTAAATCTCTAAATTAAGGGGAATAAAAGTTATAAGCATTTTATTAAAATTCTTGGTGCCACCGCAGGACACAAACTAAAATATCGTATGTGATAAACAAAATACTTAAGACAAATATTCACTTTCCTTGGCAAAAAAAGTTAGGAAGTGCAAGAAAAAAATTTCTGCTTTTTTAGATTTTTATTCACTTATAACTTTATTTGATCAGTTTTTGAGTAGCAATAACTTTTTAGCTATTCTGTGTAAAATAATCCCTTCTGTGTAAATGATGATTTTTAAGACCTAATTTAACTAAGTATAAGAGCAGATCAGATTGTTATTGCCATAACTTAGTGAAACAGTCCTATATTTAATAAAGAAATAAAGTGCAAGAAAAAAATGCTTATTTTTTTTAAATTTTTATTTACTTATAACTTTATTTGATCAGTTTTGGACTAGCAATAACTTTTTAGCTAATTCTGTGTAAAATAATCCCTTCTGTGTAAATGATGATTTTTAAGACTTAATTCAAATAAGTATAAGAGCAGATTAGATTGTTATTACCATAACTTAGTGAAACAGTCCCATATTTAATAAAGACGTAGATACTTTTGGCTTACCAGAGCTTGTTTTCTTCTCTGCAACCGGTTTTGCTTTTACGGCATCGCAAAAGAAGATTTTCTTCCTGAAGCCGCAGAAAAAGTATCTAGTTTGCATTTAGGTTAGATTGTATAATTTTGCATTAATTTTATTAGCCAATTTTTATGTATAAAATATTCTTGTTTAACGTTTTTTCTCAAAAGTTTTCAAAGAAATTTCGTCAAAAATATTTTATCAGCCTTTTTGCAGAAGTAGTATTTTTAGCAAAAAATGATTTTTATGGGATCCGGAAATTTTGTGCGTATTTTTGTGATTTGTTTGTGTGTGTGTCTTTGCGTGCGTGCGGATGTATGTGTGTAAAAGAAATACTTGGTTATTGAGTTGAACCGCGTCTATAAATTAGTAAAACTCAACGTTTCGGCTCCTGCTTTGAAGCCATTTTCAAAAGGTTAGGGTAATGTGAAAGGAAATTTATCCTGTGGCCTCAATCTGGACACTCCTCAGAGCAGTGGATAAGGGTAAGCTGGATTGTAACAGCTCTATTACGGGGCCTTAATCTGCCTGATGCCCAAATCTCACTCGTGATCGTCCCTAAGGTCTTAGTGTGTTCAACATGAGAGAGATCTGGGTCTAGGGTTGATTACAAAGTGATAATTTAATTAAATGAATACATTCCTATTGTAAATAGCTAGGATCAGATCCTTAGATGGTTTGACAAGAGCCAATTTACCAGGAAAGTTTTTAATTTTATCCCGGAAACCTATTGTGTCTTCGCAAGTAACAAACTGGTTTTAATGAAATTTTATTTACACCTTGTCTTTATCGGCTAGAATACGTACCAAATTAAAGATGTTTAGCTTTAGGCAAAACAGCCTTGTAAGCATAAAAAATGTTTAAGGTTCCTAAGTGAAGATTGGAACATGTGATAAACACTGATAAGCACACTTTGAGAACCCAGATCACCACAATACATTTTAAAGAACTGGCGATCGTTTCACTAACCAAGTTAGCGCCATCAGAGGAAGTTGCGAGGAACCCAAAACACAGAATTATTCGTCCTCTGATGACGCTAACTTGGTTAGTGAAACGATTGTCAGGTTCTTTAAAAGTGCGTTATGGTGACTTGGGCTCTCCAAGTATGCTTATAAATGTTTGAGGTTTCAAGCAGCGAACCAGCATTAAAAAATTTATAAGATAAACCTCCTTGGTTACTTAGTTTAGGATACCGTCTACAATTAAACTAAAGAACTGATTTTCTAAGCGTAGGTTCGAAAATCCGCGAAATGTGAATTATTATATATATATATATATATATATATATATATATATATATATATATATATATATATATATATATATATATATATATATATATATATATATATACAGTGTGGAACAGCCAAATGGAATAAATTCGATAACGGATAAATGAGGGCGTGTTGGGAAAAACGCTTGGACACGTCGATTTGTATTTTTAACTGCGCATCTTTTTCAAGAAAAAAAAATTATATAGGGTACGTCATGTGACAGTGGCCAATACCAACTTTCTTATTTTAAATACAAGCCCCTGTATATTATTAATTTTTTGGATTCTTCAGAAAATTCTAAACATAATTCATGTACAATGTTCTATACCTATCTTCAACTGTTTCGGAAATATTAAGTATTTTCAGATTTATTACAAAAATTAACATTAAAAATAGAAAATTATTATATTTCACAAATTCGCTACATTGCATTCAATACTTATTTCCCATTCAGCTCTTGATAATGAGAAAGTAAACAAAAACCATTCCTGCGTTTCTTTTTACTGATATGAAATGAAACAAAAACAAAAACAGTTTTCTTTCTGTTCGTATAAAACTCGTAGCCTTAGCAACTTGTTGTCTGCCTGCATGACAGTAGTGATTAGTGTCAGTGCTATTGTCGTTTGAATTTCGTTAACTGTACGTAATAATATCAGAAAAATGGTTCATTTAACAGAAATGCACAAAATAACCATTCTACAAATGATTGGTTATGGAGATAACACACGGACACAGATGGAAGTGTCTCGCTTATTTCACGAAAAATTTCCAAATTTGCCGCCTGTATCCCAAGGAACAATTAGCAAAATAGAAAAGCAGTTTCGCGAGCTTGGTCATGTGAGACAGATAAAAAAAGTAGCTGCCAATGCAGTAAGTGATGATACGAAATTGGATATTACGCTTGAGTTTCAAGAAAACCCACATACTTCTGGTCGACAAGCAGCCCAACTATTCAACGTTAGCCACACAGCAATTTTTCGAACATTAAAGGAAAGTAAAATGCATCCCTATAAAATGATACCAACTCAGGAGCTCATGGAGGACGATTTCGATAGGAGAACGTATTTTTGTGAACAAATGATGGCAATGTTAGATAACAATGTGATCCAATTAGAAGATGTTTTGTTTTCTGATGAGAGCACATTTACACTTCACGGTCATGTTAATCGTCAAAATTGCCGCTATTGGTCTAATGAGAATCCTCATTGGATGAGAGAGGAACATACGCAATATCCTGAAAAAGTTAATGTTTGGGCAGGAATTGTTGGAAATCATATCGTAGGTCCCTTTTTCATTGATGGCAACTTGAATGGGGATAAATATTTAGAACTGCTCCAAAATAATGTCGTGCCAACTTTGACAAACTTATATCCAGATCCAGCAAACCCACAAGTTCCTGCCAATAAAATATGGTTTCAGCAAGATGGAGCACCGCCCCATTACCAAATCAATGTCCGGCAGTACCTGAACCAAATTTTTCCAAATCGGTGGATAGGGAGGCGCGGATCGATAGAATGGCCAGCACGATCTCCTGATCTGTCGCTATTAGACTACTTTTTGTGGGGATATGTCAAAAGTATTGTATACAAAACTAAGCCCCTCAACTTAAACCTGGGCGTCCAACAGACCAGGCAAAGTCCCTGAGGCCAATAAGTCTCATGTCCTTCTTGCTGAAAACAGTGGAAAAACTGCTCGACCGGCACATTAGGGGCGGTGTACTGGAAGCATATCCTCTACACTGCGGACAATATGCATACAGAGCAGGATTCTCAACAGAAACAGCACTGCACCAACTGGTGCTGAAACTGGAGAATACGCTGGAGAACAAGGAGGTGGCGCTGGGGGCCTTCCTAGACATAGAGGGGGCCTTTAGCAACACCTCGTTCGGATCGGTTCTGGCAGCTGCCCGGGAGCGTGGAATAGAGGAGACCTGCTGCAGGTGGATCGGTTCCATGCTCAGGGACAGGGCGGTGTTCACCTCACTCGCGGGAGGGACTCTGCTGGCGGGGGTCGCGGCGGGGTGTCCGCAGGGGAGCGTTCTGTCTCCCTTGCTCTGGTGTCTAGTCGTGGACGGCCTGCTGGGGAGGCTCTCGGGAGGGGGGTATGAGGTACAGGGCTATGCGGACGACATTGTCATCATAGTCCGAGGAAAGGTCACACAGGCAGTGTGGGAGCGTATGCAGACTGCACTGAAAGTGGTGGAAGGGTGGACGGTTGATCAAGGGCTCGGGGTGAGCCCCGAGAAAGCAACCGTCGTGCCGTTTACGAGGAGGAGGAAGTGTGAAAGCCACAGAACTCTCACTCTATACGGTAGGAGCGTTCCAATGGCCAGGGAGGTAAAATATCTTGGGGTCGTATTGGACTCTAAGCTAACCTGGAATGGTCACATTGGAAAAATACTGCGTAAGGCAGTCATGACCTTAGCCGTCACTAGGCGGCTATATGGAAAAACGTGGGGACTAAGACCTAGTATGGCCCACTGGCTGTACACAAGGGTGGTCAGACCATCGTTAACATATGCGGCACTGGCCTGGTGGCCTAAGGTGACACAATCCAGTGCCAAACAAAAACTAGGCAAGATCCAAAGGATGGCTTGCCTAGGCATCACAGGGGCCATGTCTTCAACCCCAACAGCCGCCATGGAGGTGTTGCTGGATCTACCCCCCCTACACTTCGTTATTATGGGAGAGGCCAGGCTAGGACTATACAGACTAGCCTGCAATGGTAGACTGAAGATCAACCCAGGCTTCAGGGGCCACTGCAAAATTCAGGAGATCGTGAAGGAACCCATGCTTGAAATGAGGTCAGACTTCGCGAGCCCGCGAATGTGCAGGGAAAACAACTTCACAGTGGAAATCCCTGATCGCGGGGCATGGCGGGAGGAGACACCGGGCATACCACGGGACGCGCTCGTCTGGTTCACGGACGGATCTGGCGGGGAGCGTGGGACGGGGGCAGGTGTGTACTCGGAAGGACCGAGGGTAAGTCACAGTATTTCCCTCGGAGCCCATGCAACGGTGTTTCAGGCCGAGATGTACGCCATCCTGCACTGTGTGCGGGAGAACAAGAGGAGGGGCTACACCAACAAGCGGATCCTCATAGCCACAGACAGCCAGGCAGCCCTTAAGGCACTAAGTAGCCCACGGGTAAATTCCTGGCTGGTGAGTGAGTGCCGAGACGAGACGAGCGACCTGGCTGGGCAGAATGAGGTGACCCTCATCTGGGTGCCGGGTCACTCGGGGGTCAAAGGCAATGAAGAAGCTGACAGTCTCGCAAAGAGGGGGTCAGCAGAACCATTTATGGGACCAGAACCGGCTCTGGGCGTGTCAAAGAGCACTGCCAGGGGAGCCATTAAGTCCTGGGTCAGAAACCAACACAAGGTGTACTGGGCGGACTGTCCAGGGCTCAGACATGGGAAGTCAATAATTGACGGACCCAGTTCAAAGAGAGCTGTGGAGCTGCTAAACCTTAGCAGAGGACAGCTCAGAAACACAACAGGTCTCTTGACGGGACACATGGCCGTCAAGAAACACCTATATAAAATGGGGCGGTTCGAAGGGGACCTCGCATGCAGACTCTGCGGCGAGGGGGAGGAATCAGCCCAGCACATCTTGTGCGAGTGTATAGCTCTGGACCGGAAAAGACAACTGATCTACGGTCACTCTAGACCGGAGACAGAGCAATATAAAACTTCACCCTACCAATCGCTGTGCAGACTAGTTCAAGGCACAGTGATTTTGGAATGGGTGGAGTAAGACTAGGGGTATGCACAATCAACCAAGGGTTGCGGTGCTATCGGGGCGGCAAGGCCGCGGACGAGCCCTGAGGGAACAAAAAAAACAAAAAAAAAAAGCCCCTCAACTTAGATGACTTAAAAAGACGAATCACGCTTGCGATTAGATCAGTCACGCCTGAGATGTTGAGTAATGTTAGAAGACATTTCTATACCAGATTAGCATGTTGCCAAGATGTTCGTGGCGAGCATTTTGAACATTTACTACATTGACATTAATTTTTTTTTGTTTTTTTAAATTATTAAGAAATAATCAGTATTTCTTATTAGAATTTGTGAAATAAAATAATTTTCTATTTTTAATGTTAATTTTTGTAATAAATCTGAAAATACTTAATATTTCCGAAACAGTTGAAGATAGGTATAGGACATTGTACATGAATTATGTCTAGAATTTTCTGAAGAATCCAAAAAATTAATAATATACAGGGGCTTGTATTTAAAATAAGAAAGTTGGTATTGGCCACTGTCACATGACGCACCCTATATAATTTTTTTTTCTTGAAAAAGATGCGCAGTTAAAAATACAAATCGACGTGTCCAAGCGTTTTTCCCAACACGTCCTCATTTATCCGTTATCGAATTTATTCCATTTGGCTGTTCCACACTGTATATATATATATATATATATATATATATATATATATATATATATATATATATATATATTAGTCGACCTTTATCCACACTAAAACACAAATAAAAACACATTATAAACAAACATATTCTTTATTATTGTTAGTATTGTTAGTTAGTGCTTGTTAAAAGCAATGAAAGCTGTGAAAGAAATGATTAACTTGAATGATCAATAATAACAATTTTCAGATTTATAACCTAAACAATTTGGAATAATATCTCAGTAAAGAGGTTAATTAAGTCACATATCTTAATGTATATGTGTAGCTTAAACTTTTAAACAAGTCATTTAAAACCAAAGATTTTTGATCGAAAGATATGTACCTTATATAATTTAAAATAAGATATTATGAAAAACATTCTGTATATTATATAACAAAGTTTATGTTTAAAACCCAAAAGACAAAAGTGATGTTGAGAGAATTGAAATTAATATTTTATCATTTAAAAGTGTTTTCGTCTTTAAATTTAGTATGATTGTTATATCTAGAATGAGTGAGGTTATCTAAATGTTATCCTTATATTAGGTATTTTTAATTATAAGAATTTAACTAAGGTACAGGATTCGAACTTAACGGACTTTTGAAATATACATACCTGTCAAGAGGTGAAATAATAATTATCCAGAAGGCTGTGATAATACAGGAAATGGGGTTCGAGATTAATTTTCGACATTATCCGATTTCCGCTTTAATTAAGGGAGAGTTGTTGTTTGGTAGGACGCTAGTAGCGAGCGTCATATTCCCTTCCAGAATAAATTTCAATATTTAAACCATTTCTGTGTGTAAACAATACCCATCTATTCCTAAGAGTAACAGAAGAAATAAATTAAATGATCCAGAATAAGAAAATCACCCACATGAATGAAATATAATGGTAAATCACGTCAAAACTTACATTTAAAATCAGCATTGGAAGCGAGGTATAGAAAATCCATTTAGTTTGTTCAAATTAAACCAGAAGGGAAGACTTTTGAAGTATAAAGATAGACAAACTGTCAACCGTTTTGTCTAGCTATAAATGTATTCGTGGTAAAAGCAGAAAATTAACTTATAAACAGAAATCCAAATCAAATTCCTACGATAGATAAAAAGCGGAATCATAGAGGGCGCGAAGTGTCCCAAATAAGAAATCTAAAAACAATATTTATCAATTTTTGTAAACCTTGAGACGATAATAATACTGTCACACAATTAGTAGTAAAATTTGTTCTTAAATTTAATATTAAAGGGTCCGCTTTAAGACAAAATTTCTAGAATTTTCATAAAATAAAATACAAAAATATTTACTAATTAACATGACGTATTTATTTGGGCATATTCAGATATAAGATTTAATTGCATATAGCAGTCTATTCTCTGCAAATTGTAACCGACTACTGGGATAGAGTCTGTGCAGAGCAAAGCAAAGCCAGGGCAAATTAAAAAAGCAAGATTTATATAATAGTCCATCGCTATTTTAACTAACAAATGATTGGTAACAGTAGTAAAGAATAGGCCACCAACATTACACAGAAATACATAGGGATTTAAATAATTAAAAAAAAACACAGTCAAAAACATTTATTAAACACCTCAAATCACAAAAATAAAGGTAAGATTTACATAATTAATGCATAGACATTGGGTGTAAGCTATATATATATATATATATATATATATATATATATATATATATATATATATATATATATATATATATATATATATATAGGAAAAATCATCACAAATTACACCTATTTAAAAATATAATAAATCTATATATAGTGTGGTCTTTTACCATACAAAATCAATATATAAAACTAATAATAGACAAATACAATATATATATATATATATATATATATATATATATATATATATATATATATATATATATATGTCTAAAAATCTCTTACGTCATTCATAGCATATATGATTTATACAAATTTGGTGAGTCTATTTTCTTGAAATTATCAAGAATCTCAAAATTTAGTGATGTTAGGTAGGTATAGAAAATAACAATAATAAAAGTTTAAGTAGAAGACATCTCAAATCATAAAATATAGAGGTGTCTATCTAAAGAAGTCTGGACGCAGCAACTAGGTTATGGTAGTGAATTTTCATAAAAATATTTTTAATAACTATATGATATGTCTTTTTTTAGTGAAAGCAGCCATCAAATTTGATTACCAGTATAAAAATGTACTAGATTTCACAAAAATAACTTTTTGGTTTGAAAAAGTGCACAATTGAACAAATCATATAAACGAAAGCACCTCGGAAGGCGTCATTTTCATGGGATTCGCTGTCTAAGGGAAAAACCCCCGTATCGTCACTTTTGATATGCGCCAAAAATGTGGAAAATTGCAAAACGATAATTGATATAACTCAAAAACGATCAACACTATAAATTTGTTCCCTTACAAACATGCATTGTCAGTCGATGGAAAATGTAAAATTGTAATAAAATAAGGGATGTTCGATTAAAAAAAAAATTGTATCACCAACGACATATAGGACACCTGTGATCATTAAAATAATTACTAAGATAGCTCAAGACACCCTATAATTCACGTATACAATTTTTGTTCGTATCCTGTATAATAACGGATATGTTGAGCTTTACCGTAGTAATGCGCCACCCTGTATTATGTAAGTTCTAGGAGCCAACTTCGCGCTCATTTTAAAAAATCTTCTCACAATTTAAAGGCCGAGGTCTCCTCACTTGCAAATTTTTACCATGAAAATTAGAAAATTCGCTAGAAATTACAGACTATTGTACCATTACACTCTATTATAACTAAAACTAGTGCCAAGGTATCAGAAAAAGGGTCTACTTGCAATGATTTTTTCTGCAAATATTTTAGTAAAATAAAGGACAATGACGGTTGAAGCTGAAACTCAAGGTTTATAAAACACGTTTCTAGGAACATTTCTTCTACATAACCCGTATTTATTTTAGGTTTTTGGCTAAATGTTTTGACGTTTAAATCGCGAATTTGACTCTTTTAGAAAAAAACTATAAAATTTTCAAAGTTATTTTTGTGGTATTTTTTGAGCTCCTTGCGCCAAAAAATTTTATTTTCATGTGTAATATACAATAGATTTTGTTATTCACACAAGATATTTTAGTTCTATGCGTTTCTCTGGACATTAGTGGCACCCCTTTTTTTTTCGTCAAATGCATGTAACCTTTGTGTTTGTTTAAGCTTAGAGATATTAATTCTGGCATATATTACACTATTTATAATGTAAACCTTCGTACCAAATTTGGTTGCCACAGCTTTGTTATTTATGGGGATACAATTTTTTTCGAAAGAAAACCCAAAATTTTCTTGGAAACACTGTTGCGATTTTCCTGGCTAACCAAATTGTCCAAGCCACTTGCAAAAGGAACGCACTCACCAAATTTAATTAAAATCGGCCCATTATTTTTCTAGCCTGAAAATTCTAGATACTGTAGACCTGCGTATGTTTTAATTTGCCGACAAGACACATCGCTGATTCTATTACGTTATTTTGTTACTCTTGTCTATATTTCTATTTCTATTACGTACTCCATTAATAGTAAAAGATCCATTCAACGCTAAAGTCTTGCAAAGATTACACGGCTAGATTGCGGTATTTCGGGTTCAAGGCTGAAATATTCATTTAACACCGCTACAAATTTTTTATTTTTTCCTATGTAAACTATAAACATATCCTGTCTAATTAGTAAAAATAAACTATAAAAGCTCTATAAAGTTGAAAATACAAAAACATTTACAACATTTGTGAGAAGAATTATTTAAAACCCGATGTTTCAGCTCTCTTTTGGAGGCAAGTTCGTAGGTAAAGGGAAATGTAAATAAAAAATTGAAAGGTCCCAACCTTTACACCCTTTAGAGGCCAATAGAAGTAACTTTGGTTGTTATATTTCGATACCAACGAGCTTCAGTCTGCCTACACCCCACATCTCACTGGAAATCCTTTCTAAGGTCTAAGTGTGTCGCAATAGGTATTAGTTTTTACACAGATGCCTTACAAAACTTCTCGCTTTAAACAATTTAATCTCCAAAACACAAACAAAAATGTCAAGTTTCAACAAATTCTGAAGATACACACACACACACACACATATATATATATATATATATATATATATATATATATATATATATATATATATATATATATATATATATATATATATATATATATATATATATATATATATATATATATATATATATATAAAGTGCATCACGGCAATAAGCATGAAAAAATATAAAACAAACTTTTCTTAATGCACTTATGATCAGTTCGGCCTATTTACAGAGATACGGCCCTGGAAACCTCTTAAGAAAAATTAGAAATTTTATGATAACTATGAAATGGTTCCGAATAACAACTTAAAATCTGCAGGTGTAATAAAGGTCACTAGAACACTCAATTTAATAGTATTTTCAAAAAAAATAAAACGCGGAGTAATAAGGGCTGTTATATCATCTTTAGATGAAAAAAATATATAAATTGCACTTTTTGTGACCAGCCTGTATATTTAAAAAAATAGGTAGTCTGTTGGGTTCAAAAAAGGCCTCAAGTGAGTTTTTTCGTATGAGGTCTAATTTTCGAGATAACTGCAGGTATCTGTGCAATTTCTTCTCAATAAGGTAACGGAACATTTCAAAAGAAATAACATAATTCTCTAACTATTACTATTACTATTACTATTAATAAATGTATTGACAAAATTAGTTACAAACAAGGTGACGATAATAACACTACAAATCACAATAAATGTTGAAAATGTTCGCCGTCAGACTATAGACAAGCTTCTGCTCGCCCTCTCCAGTTCCATGTTATTCTTTGAAATATCAGGGGGTATTTCTACTACTTCAATTTTTTGCCAAAGCTCTTCTCTACTATATGATTGGGTGGCATAAACTCAGTTTTTAGCGTAATTTATATGCAAAAATCAATAGAATTTAGGTCTGTGGACCTAGGGGGCCAGTGAACGGGTTTACGATTACCTATCCACCGATTTTGGTACATGGTTCTAAAGCACTCTCTTAATATCCTGGCATTGTGGGCAGAATGGCCATCTTGTAAATACCACATTTGCATTCTTATATTTAGCGGAATATTCTCAAGAATTTGTGGAAAAGTTTCTTAAAGAAATTCGTGGTACATCGAGGCATTCACCCTATCAGGTAACTCAATGGGTCCTAATAGATAACAGCACCAGCCCACACGTTTATTGAAAATCTACGCTGATAATGAACTTTTGAAAAAATATTTGGATTTTGCAGTGACCATACATGTTGATTGTGCATATTAAACATGCTGTTTTTGGTGAACATCAGTCGATAATACAGTGTTAATAAAGAATCTATTTTCATCAAACTTTTGAAGAAACCATCTGGAAAAGTTTAGTCTTGCAATATTACTTCCTTCATGTAATACCTGGACTGGTTGGATGCGAAACGGTCGTAAGTGGTGCTCTCTTAGTATACGTAGAACACTTTGGTGAGATATTTGGCCAACAATATTACCCCTCGTCTGGAGCTGATTATTTTTAATGAAGTTCAAAACTTGTTCTTCCCTGTTAGGAGTTCTTCCACTTCGTGGTCGTCCGGCATTATTATTTTGCATTGCAATCCCATTTTCACGGAAACTTCGATCGACTCGGTAAAATGTTCGTCTATCTGCTTGACGTCTATTAGGGTATTTTATAGAATAAATACGTTTTGTTTCTTTACCATTTCCATGAGCTTGACTCAAACACAAATGGATGTCTGCTAATTCGATGGATGTGAAATTATTCATATTGTCAGATTATTAATAAAGCGCACTTTAAATAATACCATAGTTGAAGCTTCGTTGTAACAAAAACTATAACATAGCTTACCTGCCATAACATTTAATTTTTCATATCTGACACCCGCCTACTAACAAGATTGTGAGAATAGTATTTCGTTACTTTATCGGGAAGAAACTGCACAGATACCGTAAACTGCAGTTATCTCGAAAATTACACCTCATAAAAAAGATCACAAGAAGCCTTTCTTGTAGCCAATAGACTACTTATTTCAAAAAATATACAGACTGGTCACAAAAAGCGCAATTTATAATTTTTTGATGTAAAGATGATATCGCAACCCCTATTACTACGCCACTGGCCGGTTTTTTAAATACTATCAAATTGAGTCTTTTAGTGACCTTTATTACACCTGCAGATTTCAAGTTCTTATTCGGAACGATTTCAGACTTATCACAAAATTTCTAATTTTTCTTAAGAATTTTCCACGGCCGTATCTCTGTAAATAGGCCAAACTGATCAAAAGTGCATCAAGAAAAATTTCATATTTTTCCATGCTTTACGAGATACAATTACGGACCATCCTGTATATATCGGAAAGGTCTCCGCGGTCATTAATGTGAGATACACTTGGTTCTCTGGTTAAGCCGCATCCAGATTTTATTAAAACTGGACCTTTATATATATATATATATATATATATATATATATATATATATATATATATATATATATATATATATATATATATATATATATATATATATATATATATATATATATATATATATCTTGAAATTCGGTTAGTGAATTTTTGCAGAAAAAATTCACTAAGAGTTCCAGACTTGAATTTTGAAAAAGATTCCAAAAATCTCTGTGTTATAAAAAACTTAGAAGCATTTAATTTTAAAAGATGTAATCTCTAATAAAATGCACTTGCTGGGGCCAGAGTTTTCATAGTTTCGGTTGAATTTCCAACAAAATTAAGCCATAAACTATTTAATATTATTAGTACAAAAGATTGGATAGTGGTAAATAATTACTACAAAGAGCAATAATAAAACCAATTTGTTAATTTAAAAAGTATGACGGTTTAACGCTTGTTCAGTGACCCCTTCGACGCTTCAATTAACGCATGTCACTGCATTATATTTTGTGCAGCTTGAAATAGACTTCGTACGACGTGTATGTCTTTAACATCTTAATAAAAGTCTTCATAAAGCCCCAGAATTACATTATTTAAGAAGTGAATTGCACTGTACAGGAATTCATTTAGATTCATAAGAACCCGTCATATGACATTCTTTTGACATCGTAAACCTAAGGATATTTGGTACACGGACATGGTAATGCGTTAATAAAGTCATATAACTACGAAAATGACGCATCATTTGTTATCCTTGTTCAAGCAATTTGCTTAATGAACCGATTTACATGGCATACGAAACAATTCGTAAATTCAAAGAAACAGCGGGTTAATTAAAGCATTCCTTTGATGGTAACGAGTTAAATATATCATCTATATTCGCTACGATACCCACGAAAAATGTTGTGCCCAGTTTCTAAAAAGATATGTCTTTAACGTTCATATTATCTTTAACGGCGTGTGATGAACAAATTTTAGAAATATAAGCAATGATTGTGGTTCAAAAGCTTTATGTAATTATTTTTCGATTTCAAATATTTTTCCAGTAAAATAAATAAAAATTGCGTTTTTAAGATGACTAAAACCAAATATGCTTTCTCAGGGTAACGTCCCTTTTTATTAGTACATAATTTATTGGAATATATTATTTCCCGATTACCCCGATACAGAAGTACATATCGTACATATTTCACATGCCCCTGGGTACTTTTTTAACTTTTCGTGTGAAATGCAACAGTATTTTTAGGTAAGTTAGAAAAAGAAAAAGCCTTATTATTCAACTCACCTAATGATGTCAACTCCAAACATGTTGACCTTTAGGAACAAAAACCGTATTTTATTTTGTTCTTTAACGTCGGCCTATTTCAGCGACTATGGCCAATCATCAACGGCAGGGAGCAGTTTCACCTCACTATCCTGGACATTTGGCGGAACCCCAGCCTTCCTGTAAGGAAGGTATGGATCTTTAACGTGCCCAACATCGCATGGATACGGGACCGACGGCCTTACGCCCCCTCCGAAGGGCGTAACGACATCTAACTTGCTCAAATACAATGTTGCAACCTCGGTGGATGTTAATTTTCCATGCAGTATGTAACGAAAAAGTGAAGGAAGAGCCCTGGGATCGAACCCAGTACCCTTCGGTTCAGAGGCACACGTTCTCACATCTGGACCACCGGGGCATTAAATGTATCCCTACATAATTCTTTTGCTCTGAACCGAAAGGTACTGGGTTCGATTTCCAGGGATCCTCTTTTACTTTTTCAGTACATACTGTTAAATTAATTGTGTACGTTAAATATCCCTACCCTTGTTACAGAAAGGCAGTGGTGTGGCAAAATTTCCAAGATAATGGGGTGAAACTGCTGCTGGCGTCAGTGATTGACCATAGTCGCAGAAATAGACCGACGTTAAAGAAACAAACACACACACAAAATTCTTTTGACTAATATATTTTAGCAGTTTCGCTATTTCTTTTTACATCCAAACTACACGCCTTCCTTCTTTTTAAAGAAAATAGGCGCATATTTATGAATAGTAGAATAACTAATGAAATTGAAAGGCAAGTCAATGTTATATACAATATGCAGCATTGCCAAGTAAAATTTAATGTTTTCTAGAAAATTAAAATTTTAGGATAAATTTGAGAGCTGCTGATGTTTAAAAATTTTCTTTGAAGAAGTAACAACATATGTTGCCTTTATTTTCTGCAGCCTATAAGTAAAGTGTAGGTCTTTACTGATTATGCAACAATTCTCCAGTATTATACAGAATGACTTTAAAAGTGGCCACAACTTTGAATTAAAAAGTAAAACATCTTTAAACTTTCAAACGAACGCCCCATTTTTTAATGCTTGGTTAAAATTGCCTGTGTGTGTTCTTTTCCTATACCTTGGTGTCAAACTTTTAATGTGGTTGACAATTAATTGCACAATTCACTTTTTTTTTTCAGAATTGAGCATTTAATTCATTTTGAATAAGCTTGCCTCGACAGTTAATATCAGAACAAAGTTATAAATAAAATTAGTTGTTTAATATTTCGTAGAACTGGTAAATTCCCTACATGTATTCCGATTGTGTCAGAGCGTTCTTGGAATTCATCGATAAAGATTATTTAATTTTAATAATTATCTCAAGCGTGCAATAACAAAAAGGTGCGATACTTTACATCAAATGAAATTTTAACTCGCGTCTCTGAAGCTCTCGTTTTTAGATTTGGTTAACCGTGAACGATAGGTATATATCGTTTTTGCAAAAGTTGCGGTTATATTGAAATTAGTAAGTGTAGCAAACAATTGTTACACGGGTTTTACTCCGGTTCGTTCTAAATTTTTTTAAACTTTGATTGGGTCGTTTCATTTTTAGAACGTAAACCTGTTTACCAAATTTGGTTGCCATAGCGTTTTTATTTCCGGAGGTATGAAGAAACCCTGAATTTTCCCTGAAGAAACGGGTCCGATCGTCCTGGATAACGAACACCATCTCCGATTTACAATAAGACGACTCTAACTAAACAGACCATTTTACCACGTTATAAGATCCTAAAAACTCCATAAATGACAACCACTGAACGTCCATAACCAATATTCATTGTAAAACGTACAGAAACGGACACTCACTGAACGTCGATTAATTGGATTATTTTCTGATGACCAGAAATTGACATCCATGATACGACGTTAACCAGCATTTTTTTGAGAAGTCCAAAAGTGGACATTGACTGGACATCCATATAATCACTATTAGAAGGGTATCGTACAAAAACGGACATCCACTTGCGGTCGATAAACCGTATCGGTTAGAAATATTCACAAACGGGCATCCAGTGGACGTCGCTGTGTTATCCATGAGCATGCTTTACATGTTCTGTACCTATTCTGGATAATGATGTACTACTCTTTACCACTAGATAGTGGTGCTATAATATATGATGTTGGTATCTTCAAGAATAATAAAGGCAATTGGTAAAACATAATGAAGACGTAGCCCAAATAAAGATAAGTATATGATGTACCAAAATTAGGAGTAGGTAATAATAGTGGGTTCTACAGCACTCCTCCTCCTCCTCTCGAGGTCACTTACTCCTCCCAAGGTCACTTACTCCTCTCAAGGTCAACACTCCTCTCAAGGTCAACACTCCTCTTAAGGTCAACACTCCTCTCAAGGTCAACACTCCTCTCAAGGTCAACACTCCTCTCAAGGTCGACACTCCTATCAAGGTCGCAAAAAATGTTTTGAACTCGAACCGCAGACCAACCTTGAGAGTTGTAGTATATAATCTGCAAAGTTTGTTTCAGATGCACATCTCTCTGAGAAGTATAGTAAAGTATAGTAAAGTAAGTAATAACGAAAATGAATTTGAAATTAGCTCTAAGTTATCTTTGTCACGAACTGAATCGTGAGCAAGAACGCTTGCAGAAAAAAGAAAACTTAAATAGTGATGAGTTGACGTTGATATCTCAATATAAAAGAGTGTTATCTCGAACCATTGAGTACATGAACGAGAAGTGTTGTGATTGTGAGTTAATAGCCGATTTGATTGACACAAGACTGGATTTCAAATTCTATCCATTTATGAAATACTTTCCGGAGCCATTGAGAACATATCTCAGGTCATCGCACGCACAGTGGGAGCATCAAAAAAAAGTGTTGGAACAATCTAGGCTGGTTGTTTTTGTTAACGAGGATGGAGAGAGAAATGTTGTAAATGTGTAAACACCTAACTATTAAATTATATATAAGTAGATAGAGTTAATCATGAAGAAAGTTAAATTTAATGAAGCTGAAAACAAAATCCATTACATGGCGTGTTGGAAATATGCACACACTAATGCAAGAAAGGGAACTTGGATGAAAGACTATGCGGACAGATGTCGTTTTCAAAGAAAAATTGAACAAGTCAAAAGCGTTGTCGACAGAATTTTGGATGTAGAACACAGAAAGAAGATTTTCTATGAACGTTTTTACAATCATTTATTATTTCGAGAGAGTTATGCTCTACCCCCTTATTAATCATTTTTATTTTGTTAACTTGCTTTAAATTTACTTTATTATACTTTTTAGAAAGATGTCATAGTTTGATTTTAATAAAGTTTCAAACTAATTCATTTGTTTTATTTTTGAATAGGAATAAATAAAAGATAAATACATTTTTAACTATTATTTTATTGTACACAATTCATTACAAAATTTTCGTATAGGTAAAAAACATTTGTAAGTGAGCAAATGCAGATATTATTTAAGTGATTGAAACAAGAAGGTTTCGATGGTTGTATAGTTGGTTGATCATCAAATTCTAGGACTGGTGTGGCAGAATATTTTCTAATGTAGGAAGCCTTTTCTTTTCCTTTGACATACACATAATTAACGTTTCTTGTGAGAGCGCTGACAATTTCACCAAAATTGTGAACTGGAGTGAAACCTGCTTTCCAATCG
The DNA here is from genome assembly GCA_964006375.1 of Tillus elongatus. Lineage (NCBI taxonomy): Eukaryota > Metazoa > Arthropoda > Insecta > Coleoptera > Cleridae > Tillus > Tillus elongatus. Next base: position 118,010,815 of record OZ023263.1, read on the forward strand.
ATGCAGTGATGATAATTCATAAGCCATCTAACTTGTCTTGATAAGTCCGGTGGAAGGGAATCCATACTGAAAGGTGGTTTGAATATGTAGTGACAAATTCTTTTTCCATCAAACGCTGCTAATTCTTTAGGAAGAAATTTATTATTTTCTAATTTGAAACCTTGCACATCAAGAACTAATATCATTTTTACAATTTGAGTTTAGAAAAGTTCTTAGCAATCTTACTCATCACACAATAGGATTCTATTTGACTTTTTAATTTCTTTAAATTTTTTATGTGAGTCTTCAAGACATCCTTAAACGTGAATGACATAATTGAAATGAGTAAAGAGATGTGGATGTAATTGCTTTAATAGTTACTCCGAGGCATGCGCAGAATGAGTTAGTACACTCTACACTTGCAGGAGAATTCATGCGTAGAGGGAACGAATTTAGTTTCTCTACACTTGCTTTACGATTTTTGTCAGCGGGTTGTAGAGAAACAATTTATTGTGACAAATCAAAGCGTAAGCGGAAGTATCTTTCGGAATGGCTGTGTTCGTTTCAAATTCAATTCGAACAACAACAGCCCCTGATTGGAGAGAATCTTTTTGTCGGGAACAGTCTATATGCACTAGTGGAGCAATCTCTTTAAATTCATTGGGAGTGAAAATAGGCTGGTTTTCTTTTTCGTAATAAGGTTGTTGAAATTTTGAATACATGTCATAAAGTGACGCGAAATTATTTTCACCGAAATTTAAATTCAAATCATGATAAGGATACCTTTCACTATTTAGGAAAACTCTAAAGTTTCGCAGGTTGCAATGATCAAACTTTCCCATGTCTTTTTTAACATCTCCTTTCCTGGCTGTTTGAAAACCTGCAATTATGTGACTTGGCGATTCGAGTTTTGTGCTTGTCTTCACAGGCCAAGTATGTCGCGTTGTTTGAGGTAAAGCTGGAAATTCTATTAGTTCCCAACTTCTAAAAGCGAGGGGAATGTCAATGTTTTTTTGAATCAGCTTAGAAAGGTGCAGTTGTTGAGAAATGGAAGGTGTAACATGAGGAACATTCCAGTATATTTTATCAAGCTGAATTTTTGGCTTATCTGCAACTAGAGCTACATTGGTGGGATCTTCAATGTAGACGACAGCGTCTAGGTCGTCAGTACTTCTAATGAGAACTAATTCTTGTTTCATATTTATAATAATCTTGCGATAATCTTCAAAAAATCCCATTAAATGGGAAAGAGGAATACAAACGTTGAAATGTCCATTGTTATCAATTTTTAGACGTTCAGATTCTCTTCCTTCGCTTTTGGGGAACCATCCGGCATTTTGCAACTTGGCACCATCATTAGAATTTACTGACACATAACCTTTCATAGTTGAAGTGAGCCCTACATTTCGCACTGAATCGACCACAACACCGTTTAACTCATAGCGAATTTCCCTGAACAGGTGTGCTATGGCATTGTTAATAAAAAATAATGTGTTTCCTACAGTTCCATCATCTTTCCTTAATTTACCTTCTATGTATAGGTAACTGTCAGAAGGAAGGGTATATGCATCTAATTCTTGTATCGATATTCGCATTTCATCGTTCTGCTCAAATTTTGAAGAGGAAAATGATTGATAGGTGTGTAGTTGATAATCTACCACGGAATCGTCAACAACCACCTTTTGCGCGACGTCTAGAATATTCATTGCGGTTGAAAACCTAACGATTTTAAAAAACGGCGATTACGTGCTGTCAGCTGCTTAGACGTTTTTATACTATGGATTTTTGCTTTTGCATCCTTATTTTTATACTCTAGCGCCTGACATTTCGTGTGAGAATTATTATAGCGGACAACCATTTAGCTAACTTTTTTCAAATGCACTTTGATTGTGACAGTTTCACCTCTAAAGTGGACTAGGTTTCCGTCTTGATCAAGAATCTTGATGGTTATATTAGTAATTGTCTTTATGGTGACTGGAAAGTAAATGACATTCTGAGGTGTTTCTACTATTTTATACCCTGGCGGTACCGTGGGAAAAAATTGATGTATTGTATGGACCGGTTTACCGTTATTATATGAGCCAGAAGAGATGTTGCAATCAATGCATATAGCATTTACTTTTATAATTTCCACAGGCTTCTCCGATTCATGAACAACATTCGCTTTCAAAACCTTATTACTGAAGCCTAAAAGTTTGCCGATGGAATTGGGTTTTGAAAAGTCGATACTTTGACTACATTTTAAAGTTGTTTTAAGGGTGTTGTTATTCGCATTGAGCTCCAATGTTTCTTTTCCCATTTTACTCTGCAAATATTGATGTATATCTGTTATTTCGTAAGAACCTGTTGGAATAATTATAGTCTGTGCACCATAACAAAAGGTATTATTTGTTTCATCTATATTGGGGATGGCGTTAAATGTTTCAAAATTTGTTAAACCGATCACATATTCTGAATTCTCATCAAGAAATATTGGGGGATTGAAATTTGAACTTAACACTGATTGAGGTTGCGAAAACGCAAATGCGTAAGACATGATTCAATCGTTGCGAGTGACAAATTAAACGGATGTTTGCTTATTATATAGAAATCGTAAGCATAGGTGCCCACAGTTGAACGATTTAACATTTTGTTGTCTCCTGTAATTATAAGTAATTATATTATCAACTCCATCACTTAAAAAATAATTAATTAGTTCTTGCGGCGGTCGCAAATTGCCATAACTATCGAAGTAATCGACATTTTTATTTCGTTTTATATAAGCTGTCCAGTGCGTACCTTCATTTGCTTTAGCGTCTAGATTAACAATTCCACACTCCGAATATTTAATTTTTTTTGGTAAAGAATCTCGCATGTAAACACCCCTAAAATGTTTTATTTTTAATTGATTTGCATATTTAAGAATATCGACGTTGGTCAACGCTCGATTTGGAATTGTTATCGGTAGTTTTTTTGATACGGTTTTAAAAATAAACCCGACCCTTTGTTTTCCATAGCTTTATTATGTCTATTCGTTTCTCGCAAAGCTTTAGCCGCATTCTTCGCATCTATTACTGTCTTGGCTATACTCGCCCCGCCTCCGGCTAAAGCACGTAATGCTCCCAAAACAGGTAATAACATTGGTAAAAAACCGCCAATCTTAGGCGATCTTATGATTCTGCTTTTTTTAGATCGTCTTGTTTTTGAATTCGTCTTCCTCTTTTTCGTCAAACCGCTACCCTTTTTAAGTGAATTCCTCATTTTGCGCAACCCTGCTGCTAACAGTCGCTTTAGTTTAACAGATGATGGATTCACTCTCATCTTGTAGTGTTGGAAGACGCAGTAATTGTGACAAATTTCGCAGGTAGGTTACCAGTATATATACTTTCGATTCTCCTAAAATCAACAATGCAACATTTAGCTCTATGGCTGTTTTCATTTCGTTTACAACCACTTTTCAGCGGTGTCCACACTTGCTATATAAGTCGCTTCTCCCATTTGGGCGTTGCATACTGTAACATGAGAGCGGAACAGCAAAAGTTGCAATTAGCCATCAAAAACCATGACAGCACCTTTGGAAGTGAAAAGTGTAATAGACATGGCACGTTATTAGGAAATGATATTAAGAGAGGCATTTTAGTAGGTGCATCTGGTTGTGGAAAAACAAATGTTATGGTTTCACTTTTAGAACATGCAAACGGTCTTAGATTTGAAAATATATATGTGTATTCTAAATCCTTGAACCAACCAAAATATCAATATCTCAGATCACTTTTGCAACCTATGAAAGAAATCGGCTATTCTGAATACGATGACGGAAATCAGATATTCACCCCTGATCAGATTAAACCGAACTCAGTAGTTATATTCGATGATATAGTTTGTTGTAATCAAAGCATTATCAGGGACTATTTTTGTTTCGGGCGCCACAATAAAGCTGATTGCTTTTATTTGTGTCAGACTTATTCTTCAATACCGAAACAGCTGATTCGAGATAATGCAAATTTGTTAATCATATTCAAACAAGATAACACTAATTTGAAACATGTATATGACGATCACGTTAATGTTGACATGCCGTTTCAGAAATTTAAGGATTTGTGTTCTTACTGTTGGAACGAGTTGTTTGGTTTTTTGGTTATAAATAAGGAATTTCCTATCCATTGCGGCAGATATAGGAAAGGTTTTGACATTTATTTATATATAGATTAGACAAGATTTCAGTTCATCAGTAGATCTCAAACAAGTGACCAAGATGAGTGAAAACGTTACCCGAGAACTTCTAAAAACGAGAAAAGCTTTGAAACGGAAATTGCAAAGTTTAAAAGCTGATATTTTGGAATCTTCACTTAAAAGAGAAGAGGAGTTGAAACCCATCTCCGAACCTCTAAAAAAACTAATTTCTGATATAAAAACGGAAAAGATCATTCCAAAAGTTGAGCCTAAAGAGGAAAAACAAAAAATGTCTACACCTACAAACGCCGCTCCAGCACAACAACCTCAACGCTTATTTCCACCCGAATTTTCGAATTATGAAGAAGTGTTTTCTGCACAACCTGAAATTTCTGACACCTCAGCAAATATTCTTGAAAGTACAAGAGCAGATATTGACAGAATGGTAAATGATCCATCCTTTATTGTCTATTTACAACAATATTCAACACTACCTAGGCAATATGTTGAAGAGATGATAAGAGACACTAATGATCGTTTCGATCATAAATACGGAATAAGACATAACTTAATGACAGACAAATTTCACATCGGCGACTCTGAAGTTAATTTTGATAAGGATGATATCGTTATTAAGGGAGTCAAATATAAAGGTAGGCCCGGTCTATATGAACTGCTGTTTAAGAAAGAACCCATTGGATATACTGATAAAGATTCGTACGACTATAATGACATTCTAAAGCGAACCAATGCAAATCGCAGGAACTATAATCCCAATGAACAAATTGCCGGAAATAAATCCAGAAAGTATAAGACTGTAATTCAACCAAATGTGAAACGCCCTCGCTCTGGTTCACAACCTACTTTTACGTTTCCTACAAGAATGCACACGGGACAAGGACTTATGACGTGGAATAAGAAGTCAACGAACTATCTTTACTGGGATGATCCTAACGAGTTAGTTGATAGATTGAGACTCCTTCTTGCATCTAGGAATGCTGGCAATAACGGCAATGATAATGAGATTATTTCAATAATTGAAGAGTTGCGGGAAAAAGATATAATCATATAAATAAACATCATTTAAATTGTGCATTACCAGTGTGACTATGACTTTGGATAAGTTCGGAAGAAAAATTAATAAGGATGTGGATAAGTTAAAGAAAAAACTGTCACAAACAATAATATTAACATATTTTGGCAAAAAATCATTTCATAACAGAATCTTTCTAGCACCCAATTTAACACATACAAAAATCTTTAGGTTTGATGCGGAAATAGATAAACTTAATATCAGACCTGCATCTGAAGTGACAATATTTTTTAATGGAGAACAAACATCTGCAGATGACTTGGGTGGCACGAAAATAAAGTCTGGTGACAGCATGCATTTTACGTATGTGAAAAATACTGCAACTGTGCTTTTTCATATTGAAATAACTTTAAGATGTCCTCTCAAAAGTGTCAGGGAGTTGATCGCATGAATGGAATTATAAATAGAAGATAACTTAACTTCATCACCGACATATAAAAGCAAGCGCTGTCAAACTCAATTGATCTAAATATGGCTTTGGATAAGTTTGGTAGACAAATTGATGATGATGTTAAGATGATAAGGAAAAACCTGTGGCAAACACTCATCATATCTAGCCGTGGAGGGAAATCCCAAAGCGTTCCCCGCAGAATCTTCCTGATCGATCATATTTCCCACAACTATATTTTTGAATTCGATGCAGAAATAGATGAGGTTGTTGGAAATCCTAAATCTGATGTGATCATCTTTTTTAATGGAAAAGAAACGTCACCAGATAATTTAGTTGGTGTGAAGGTTAAACCGGGTGATGATATATATTTCGAATACATTTTGACGAGCAGTAGAGTTGAATTTTTCTTAGAAATAACATTAAGATGTCCCCTAAAACTGTCAAGGAATGGGTGGTGACAGAACTTCACAAACCGGCAAGGAGAAATTATAGAAGAAGACGAGTATTAGTGAAGGGGTTGAATGACCTGTTTCAAGCTGATCTGGTGGAAATGCTTCCTTATTCGAAATTAAATCGTGGATATAAATATATTTTAGTAGTGATCAATGCTTTTTCAAAGTTTGTCTGGGCGGAACCTTTAAAAAGTAAAACAGCTAAAGAAGTATCAAAAGTTATGAAGAAAATTCTACAATCGCTAAAAAATGCACCCAAAAATTTGCAGACAGACCTCGGGAAGGAGTATATGAATTCAGAATTCAAGGCTCTAATGAACGAATTCAAAATCAATCATTACAATACCTATTCAAATCTGAAAGCTAGCATATGTGAACGAGTTAATAGAACATTAAAAACGATGATGTGGAAAGAATTCAGCATGCAAGGAAACTATAAGTGGCTAGATTTACTTCCCAAAATTGTTTCGCAATATAACAACCGGGTGCATAGAACCACTGGAATGAAACCTGCTTCTGTGCTAAAGAAGCATGAAAAAGCTATTTTAAAATCAGCTTTTAGTCATATGAAGACCGTTGATCCGAGGAAGCAGAAATTTCATGTTGGCGACTATGTCCGCATCAGCAAACATCGATAAATTTTTGTCAAAGGTTATACACCGAATTGGTCGAATGAAATTTTCCACATTATGCAGATTAAACAAACTAACCCTCGCATGTACTACCTCGAAGATGAAAAACAGCAGTCCATAAAAGGAGGATTTTATGAAGAGGAACTACAGAAAGTAAAATACCCTGACATACATTTGATTGAAAAAATTATCAGGAGAAAAGGTGATACTGTATTTGTGAAATGGTTGGGTCTCGACAAATCGCACAATTCATGGATTCCTAAAAATCACATTGTATAAAATTATATTATTTTTGATGTAATGTTTTTTCTTCAATAAAAACTATAACAGAATATATATCTTTTTTATTCCTAAAATTGTGTTGCAGAGAATGAGCGATGGAGAAATGAGAGTTAAGTTAATTAATAAAAAACTGTAATTTTTTTTTAACATATTTATTAACAAGGTAAATGTAAACGATACATAATTAAGTTGGGATTTTTAAATGTGGCAATAGTAACATGTGAAGTGAACAATGCACAGTCAAATGTTTACGATTTAACATTAAATATGTGGTTATACATTTTTTTTAAATATTATAATAGTTTACAAATATAAAGCTATTCGACGAAAGATGAAAATGCACAATCAAATAATTGAATGCGTTACATATTTTTTTTAAATATTACTAGACAATCATAGATTAACACTTTATGCAAAACAACATCTACAACTAGTTGAAAAGAGAACGTTGATTGTAAAAATTCTGTTGTGGATATCGGTTGAACTCTTTTAAATTCGGATATTGTTGAATAAGCTCCATCACAGCGCAAACGTTTTCTGAATTCGGAGTTGTTGAGACTTTATTCAGAATGAAATTAGCAATGTCGACGTGCCCCGAATGCACATTGAAGACTAAAGATTCAAAATAATTGGAAAAATCTTGTTTCTTCAGCATATCAATTTTGTATGCGATGAGATTTGCTAGTTCAAATAACTTGCAAACAGTTTCAATCCCCAGATATACACACCCACCGCACTTATCTTCTATTTTTACAATTTTAATATCTTTAAACCATTCAAATGTTATGTTGATTGCAGAATTTTGTCGTTGACAAAACTCATCCTGATTATTTGAATAGAAATAATTCATAATGAGTCCTTCACAACCCCGAAACTCTATCCACTCCTCTTCATTGAAAATTACTGAATCACCTTTAAGACCTTGTATTCCAATAAATGGTTGAAAACTGAAGTCATATGCTAAACCAACACACACATATTTAGATTTCGAAGGGTTAATATGGTATCGCTTTTCACAAATTGTAGTCAAAATGTTTTTCTGGATTTTGCTTTCTGAGCACTGTCTTTTGGAAGTACCAAGAGCGGCATTTTTAATTGTATTTGAAACACTGCAGGTATTCATTGTCAAAAGTTAAATGTGCACTGATGACAGCAATTTTAAACGCAGAGCTTTATACTGCGTTTCACCTCCTCACACTACATTGCAGATGTTATTTTACACCCCCTCCCCCTAACTTAAAGAAATTCTTAATAATGTACCACTACAGCTAAGTTGTTAACAATAAAAGTATTCAGTTATTTGCAGTCACGATGTTATACTAAATTTATAAATTACTTTGACAAAAAATTGTACAAACATTTCAATGATTGAACATAATCTTCAGATTTTGTAGATGGCCATTTACCGCAGCATGGGCCATACTTCCACCCAACGTTCTCATTGAGAGAGGCTTTATCTATATTTTTCTGGAGCCATTTTAAAACTTCGTTATGTCGCTGATTGCGTTTCGGATCGAAAATAAAACTTACGCCGTGATGGCTTGCGGATTTTAAGATGGAATTTAATAGGTTAATGTCCGCAAAATATGCAGTCTCACAAATGCACTCATCGAGCAGTTCTTGAGTATTATTATAAAAATTGGAAAGATTTTCAACAGGGTATTTCTTGTTCATGTCTTCACAGCGGTTTTGGCTGAGCAGTGTTATCGAATAATGCTTTTCATACACTGTGGTGTCAATGTCAGATTCCTTACAAAAGTCAATAAGCTCGTCCGGAGTTACAGATTCCAAATTATTATCTGTAAGCGCTTTCAAAGTGTCTGCAATCAGTTTGTCAAGTAACAGCTTCTTCTCGATTATCAATGATACTGTCTCCGCGGCACATTTGTCGGAGTGTGCAACCCACAGAAAAGTTTCATCAGGTACAACAAGTGTATCTAAAATGGTTCTTAAGAATCTAATATCATTTTCAGTTACACAATTCTTTAAAATTTTTCTCAAATCTTTTTTTAGAATTTTGCGTGTAGCACTACACAGACGCAAAAATAAAGTAAAGTATGCGTTTTCACTCATATTTGAAATTAAACTAAGACATCTTTGAAAGTAAGTCTTTTTATAAGAATGCAGAGTTATAACCCCCCCCCCCCTAGGATTCCTCGTTCTGACATTCATTCAATAAACGTATGAGCATATCTAGAGGCTCTTCGTCAGAGGGATTTGAAATCGAAGGTATGTCTTTGTGACCCCAGGCTAAACTGTGAAACGATGAAGGGAGGAAGTATCTCTTATCATCGGTATTGGACAATGCAATTTTACGCAAATAGTTTGTAAATATTCTGTGACATTCCGATTTGAAAACGTACATGTTGCAGTAGACCTGGCGGCGATCCTCCTCTATTATTTCTTTATAATGCACCAAATCTAATTGTTTTGCAATGCTATATTTACTAACTCCTTTAGCTTTCTTACAAACATCATCAATGGATTTTATGCAATACGCTTTTGAGCCAGTGCCGTAATATTCCATCAACGGTTTTCCTTTATATTCATCTTTCATTTTGCCAATAATATAATCCGTTACTGGCATATCATGCATATTTATATGAGGATAATTTGAAGTGTCAAACTCGCTAATATGTTTTTTCATATCTTCATAAACATTTTCAGTTTTCACATGTATTATTAACGAATCTGTGTCCGTGTATAGCAAGGTTACATTATCTTTATAGAGAGGTTTAAGAAAATTGTAAAAAAGTTGTAAATGACTGTTTTTGAGATGTCCGGTATTGAGAATCCGACATATATTGGCTTATTATAATGTATGAGACTTCTTTTCATCTCAATAGCCACTAAATTTTCACTGAAAATTTTAAACTCTTTGAAATTTGGTTTGCTAATGTAATTTTCAGCGCCTCTTTTTTGACGGTATTTACTAAATTGTGTAGCAAGTTTTATATCAACTCTTTTTTCCACATTTTCTATTGTTTTACCATATATACAATTTATCATTTTCTTAAAGCTGTCCTTCTCGAAACTATTTCTGGCAGAATTTCTCAGATTAGTGTTGAGTTCTATATAAGGTTTCAAAAAAGGTGACTGTGAAAATTTGAGTGCTCTGTGAATTCGAGTGAGTTTTAAACCATTTCGAAGGCATTGTTTCAGAGCTCGATAGTGAATTATGTACCGTTTTTTATCTTCCAAGTTTGGTATTAATTTCTCACTTTTACTGCCAGGAGGTGTATAATTTTCTGGGCAGAAAGGTAAATCGTTGAAGTGATCGTGAAGGTGTTTGGGAATAGTCGTCAACTTCAAAAACATATCCTGTCGATGATGTATCAGATAAATCGAAAACAGACTTTTGCAAGCTTTCAATTTCTTGTTTTCCTAACCATTCAAAATTTGCAATTGGAAGATACTGTTGCATACTATAGCCGTACAAGTTAGTGGCGTCAAAGTATACAAGATATGATGATTCTTTTGACGCGTCATAGTTGGGAAGGAGCTTATTGTTCGCTATGGCTCTTCTACTGACACATGTGCTTACTCCTCCACGTATGCCCCGTTTGAAAAAGTGGATCATATCGATGTCGGTGAGCGTTTCCAATTCGATCTTTGTATATCGCAACATGGCGTCCCAACTTAAGGCTGGAGCCGTATAATAATGTGCCGGATCAAGCTTGTAGGTCTTCAGACACAAATCTCTATAATTTTCAAAAACATCTGCCAATAATAAAACATCAGCAGTTAAATACAAATCTGAGTAGTCTCCAAATGTTTTACATTGGAATAAATTCCAAACGTTAGCGGCTCTGGAATACTCTTCATCCGAAACAGATTCATCCCGTATTTCATCATAGAAACATTCTTTATCGGGCAGAACTTGTTCATCAAATTTAGAAAAATCCGTAACATAGGTATAAGGATAAATACCTTTTCGTCTCATACTTAAAAATTTGTCATTGTCTGGAAAAATGCTTCGCACCTCGCGACACTGAGTATCATCTAAAAGTGTTGAAAGCTCGTCAAGAGAAGACGTCAGAAAGTGGTACGAGTCCAGGAATGTCATTTGCAGATTTATAGTTTTAATGTCACCTTGTTCGTTTGTGTAATTGTCAACAGGTAGAAATTTTGAAAAAGAAACATATTTTTCATATGTTTGCGGAATTACTGTCAATTCTTCACACTTTTTAGCTAAAGTTCTTATAAAGAGATGAGCATCATAATTTTTCAAATTGTGGAAAAAAATTGGAATTTTCAGTTGTGTTTTATAAAGAAGATTGCAGTTGTTATGTGCAGCACCTCTAAAGCGGCCCGTCAAATGACAATGATCCTTCACTTTAGTGTCGGCAGGATCGAACGATTTTTCACAGATGTGGCATGATGTGGCAGTTTGAAAATTTAAACTATCTTGCTGCGACATTTTTATTGGAACAATTATTTTCAAATACTTGTCATATAATAGTTTTAAGTGTTCCTCGAGTTTGGAAATAAACACCTCAGCAGCATCTTCGTTTCTGTATAGAATGAGCTTTGATTCGGAATCATCGAATGAACACTTAACGTAATATGCGAAAGAGCAAGGCTTATGTTCATATTTCTTTATAGTCGTTTTGTCATCATCTGACGGTTTGTTTTCAACCGGGCTAAGGATACATTCAAAGTCTGCATATATGCAGAAAGGTGCTCGAATTTGCTTTTGGAAGTTTTCAAATTTTAGCACATTTTCCATGACCGTTTGACCTAATCTATCCTTTTTAGTAATTTTCTCTGGCAATTTTGTAACGATAAAGTTGCAGTCGTGAGACATGTGTGTTGAAAGCTTTTCTTCAGAGGAAAAGTATTGCAAGCATCCATCACAAAAATGTTTGACAGCTGTATTTTTTGATATTTGTGAAGAAACTAGCCTTGAGAAATTTTTTATATAACAATAATGATATTTGCCCGCAGAGTCATCAATGAGCAGCAAGTTAATATGAACGGGTAGCTTATTTGCCGTATAATGTAACGGTCCGATGACTTGATGAGTCCATTTACCGTTTAGAAAAAGCCTCTCTAAGCCATAAACATTAATAGAAATATTATTTTTCTTTTCAAAGTCTTTGATAGATTCTACAGAAACTGGAAATTGCAAGTCTTCGAAATGTAGGTTTGGAACATTTAAAAAGTGAGGATAAGAATTTGTAGAAGTGCAAGAACCAATAGGTTCAATGAGAGCTGCCACTATTGCCCACGCAAAGCAACATTCATCATTATTCTTAATATTAATTACTGCCTTCTTCTTTGAAACCTCTTTTGGCAATGGTAAGTATGATGAAGCTCTTAAAGGGTTAAATTTGCAAATATTAACTTCTAAATATAAAATTTTTTCAAGCGCCCACCCCGAGTCTCTCTCGGCAAAGTCAGAAGCTTTCCGATCAATTTCTTCAACATATAAATCAAAAATTTCATTCAAGTTTGTTGAACGACTTACAATTTTATTTTCAGTATTATGTGATTTTATTTCTCTAATAACCTTAGAAGGAAGGTAATACAAAGCGAAGAGTTTCATATTACATTTAAATGAAGTGTGCTTCACAAGTTCAATTTTTAATAATTCTACAATTTTGTTTCTAACACTATTTAAATAATCTCGAATAGATAACCCCGCATATTCAGACGTCACTTGATAGCTACAAATGCGCGTTTTAAAGGCGCTTCTGCAAATTTTAATGTCATTACTTAAAGGTTTCCAAAAGTGTGATCTATGTTTAAGTGATCTAATGTGAGCTGAATAAGAGTTATATGGAACAGCTCGATCGCAAGGAATACAATATTTGATACCTGGGTTCGGAGTTTGGTTTCCAGATGATGATGATTGATCCGAAGCATGAGATGGAACATCGCTCCTACCATCTAGTGTTGAATGTTGTGGAACACCAACTCCGAAGTCTAATGCTGAAGGTATTGCATGTGAATGTGTGTCAGTCGCGGTCGATGTTGATGGTAGCTGATTCTGCCTTGGATCAATAAACGTTGATGTCGAATGTGTACCAGGCCGCTGCGAAACTCTTGATGTTGCGAGCGAAGGCATATCAGCAGCAGCAGTTGATGCTGATTGCTGCATCGGATCGGTGGACGGTGAAGCCGATTGTGCACCTGTCTGTTGCGAACCGGCTGTTGGAGATGTATCAGCAGCGGTTGATGTTGATGAGGTCCGACTCTGCATCGGATTAGTAAACGTTGATGTTGCTTGTGCACCCCGCTGTTGTGATGGTCTGTTAGTCGATATCGTGTCTGAAACAACAAAGAGAATAAAAATTTTGTTCAAGTATTTTTACAGGTATTCTTACCGCTCGGTGAATTGTGGAATCGGGCTCGCTTAGCAATCGGCTCTCCAACACATGCATTTCGAATATGCCTTCTCAAGTTATCACTCCTTGTAAAGGTTGTGTAACATCCAGGACAATGAAGAACCATTTTTCTTAGCGTTGCTATCGGTAATGCGCTCTTTTGAAATCTGAAACATTGAGGAGATATATCGTATCTATATATATATATATATATATATATATATATATATATATATATATATATATATATATATATATATACATATATATATATATATATATATATATATATATATATATATATATATATATATATATATATATATATATATATATATATATGCTCTCTCGACAATTTCCACTTACCTTGGCTGCAAATAACTGAATGTGAAGGCCGTTCTCTGTCTTAACCAGTGGGACCGCGAGGAGGTGAGGGCCGTTCCCACCATTTACTCGAACTTGCCAATTCTGAATAGTAATATAGGTTTTGTCGACTACAAAAAAAAAATATGTGCTTCCTCTTACCATTAGACCTTGGCAAGTTCTGTTCAGACAAGTTTCTTGTTTAGAAGCACAGAATATTCAGTCCAGAAGCATACAGGGAGCAAGTCCAGAAAAAAAAAGTGTTCACACGCGATCCTAACCTAACAGAGTCGTATAAACGTCCAACAGTCCCAGAGAATATATACTCTCATAAAAGTCGCACTCTTTCCCTATCGAGTCATATAAATGTTCATCCGAAGAGAGTTGTCTATTAATGTCCTCAATTTGTGTCCATGCAACCCCATTGAAGGAAGTATCGTTCGAAAAAATGTCACCTCCCGCACTGTCACCGCCAACCTGGGAATCATTGTTCACACTATCGCCCCCACTGATGCTGGCTAACTGTCCTTCAACACCAACCTCAGCGGGGACCTCATCGTTCACAACACTACCAACACCAGATAAAACCGTAATGCGGGATGAAAAGTCCCTGAATTGCCCCATCACAATGTTCCATTCACTGTCAAAAACGTCAACCTCAATGTCCGCTTCACCAACGCTATTTTCCCCACTAATGCTGGCTAACTGTCCTTCACCACCAACTTCAGCGGGGAAATCACCGTTCACAACATTGTCCCCACCGACCCCAATGTCTACCGCTTCACCAACGCTATTTTCCCCACTAATGCTGGCTAACTGTCCTTCACCACCAACTTCAGCGGGGAAATCACCGTTCACAACATTGTCCCCACCGACCCCAATGTCTACTTCATCACCCATCATTGATCCTCCCTCACCATAACCGTCGCGAACCCTCGAGTCTTCTGCCGGAAACAATTGCATGTTGATTGATGGTGCATCAGGCTGACTCTCACCATAGTTTTCAGCAATAAATTCTGCTAAAAACTCTTGTGATGTGGCGTCAACCATGACACCTTCGCTGACATCATTCACAATTGCTCCGACATCTTCACGAAGTTCGCCACCAGCCCTGCTGGTACTTGATCCATCTCCCTGTCGAACTACAACGTCCTGGAGAATCTTGATCCTCTTCTGATCCTGACATTCTGCACAATTTTCGTGTAAACATGAAAATGGCAATCGACGCTTTTTCGGATTTAAAATTTTCTCCAAAACAGGTCGATTACTTTGTGACAGGACACAATATTTACACCTATGCAGTCCCACACAAAAACACGGGGGCGCCATTTTCACACTTATTGTTGAACTTAAATTTGTCACGAACTGAACTGACACTCCTGCTCTCTTGATTCCTATTTACACCTTCTCCGAGATAAATTGGGGGGGGAACTCGAGGTCAACTTCACTTATAAATGTTCAAGGCCAGGGTCGTCAACTTTTTCTAAGGTCGCCAGTTTGGCATAAAGCTATTCACTCATTCATTCATTCATTCATTGTTAGATCATCATTATGTTTGAACCCTTCGTAATACCTGACGAAATTGCGAATGCCTCCACCGTCGTGTTGGATGAAGCTGTCGGCAACGCTTTACTCCAGGACCTAGAGGATGAAGATCTGGAAGATGAAGATATGGAAGATACGGACGCTGAAGATATGGAAGATACGGACGATGAAGAGATGGAGGATGAGGAAGCTCCGCAGTACCTGGATGAAGAAGAGGCGAACTGGGTGTTCGATGATTTCGATGATGATGTCGAGATGGTTTCCGACGATGATGGTTTCGTGGAAGGAAACTATATAGGTGTAAGTGACATGTTCGTACTGTTTGCGCATTAGTAAAAAAAAAATTTTCTTCAGGAATGGCCTCCATCTTCTGACGAAAGTGAATCCGGTTATGATAGTTTATAGCTGTCAAATTAGATTGTATGGTGATTATAGTTTTAGACTTAAAATTAGACTGTATATAACAGATGTAATAAATTATACCTAATCTCGCAAAATTGTCTTTCTCTATTATGATTTTGCTGAATATATAGTAAATACTGATCGTTGCTGTAGGAATTGATTAACCCTTTGCATCTAGACTTTTTTTAAACAATGTTGGCTTACAAAATAACACAATATATAAAAGTCTGGACGCTGCAAGTCATATATACCAAAGATTTGAAAATTCACTACCATAACGCCATTGCTGGATATATATATATATATATATATATATATATATATATATATATATATATATATATATATATATATATATATATATATATATATATGAAAGCGAATTCGGTTATGATAGTTTATAGCTGTAAAATTAGATTGTATGGCTACTATAGTTTTAGACTTAAAATTAGATTGTATATAACAGACGTAATAAATTATACCTAATCTCCCAAAATTGTATTTCTCTGTTATGATTTTGCTGAATCATTTCTATGAAAATTCAATACCATAACGCAATATATATATATATATATATATATATATATATATATATATATATATATATATATATATGATGAAAGAGAATTCGGTTATGATAGTTTATAGCTGTAAAATTAGATTGTATATAACAGACGTAATAAATTATACCTAATCTCGCAAAATTGTATTTCTCTGTTATGATTTTGCTGAATATATAGTAAATACTGATTAGTGAAAATTTATATATATATATATATATATATATATATATATATATATATATATATATATATATATATATATATGATGAAAGCGAATTCGGTTATGATAGTTTATAGCTGTAAAATTAGATTGTATATAACAGACGTAATAAATTATACCTAATCTCGCAAAATTGTATTTCTCTGTTATGATTTTGCTGAATATATAGTAAATACTGATCGTTACTGTAGGGATAGATCTCATATATATATATATATATATATATATATATATATATATATATATATATATATATATATATATATATATGTATAGGGGAATCTATTCCCAAATGACCAGTTATTATTTCATAGGGTTTAAGATTTGTTACAGAGTGTATGGTATTATTGTAGGCTAACAATGCGTAAATTACTTTTATTTGTATGCTATCTTTCAAAAATAAAAAACCTTTCTATGAAAATTCGCTATCATAATGCACTTGCTGCATGCAAAATTTTGTCAACCAATACAGACGTAAAAAATAATATAATATCTAATAACTAACACCTTACGTTAGAATCATTGCTATGAAAATTATTATACACAAATTAAAACCTTAAGAGAGCTTACCTGAAAATAAACTGAATTTACATTATTTGCGAATGCTCTTATATACGTTTAAGAGTGGAAATTATTAGCTAGGGTCAATTGCATTACCATTGTTCAAAAGATGTCTTAAGGTCGCGGAGTCTGTAAAAATTTTAGTCGTTTAACATTGACATTTCAAAAGTTGTTTACATCCGTGTAGTTTTGACCTTTACAGAATGTGATACATATCTCATCAGCATTAAATAAAGCCACTATTAAACATTTGTCAAATATTCTTGTGGGGCGCTTAATACCTAAAATAAAGTCAATCTTTAATTAGAATAATTTCTAATTAAAAGGGTTTTTTAAATTTACATTTTAAATCTTAAAATGACTTCTAAGCTTTGCAAAAAAAATCTCAAATCGATCTTGGACGATTTATTCAACATTTACTTAACAAACACACTATTAATGCGACGTTTCCATAACTTTAACATTTATATAGGCAGGAAATGAATGCAATTTCTTAAAATGTACTGGTAAGACTAAAATACAAGTCAACATTTAAATCGTTTTATTACATTATCACAATACACATTTTTAAATTTACATTTTTGCACAATCATTACATTGCTAATGCGACGTCTCTGTCATTACAACCTTAAGTCGATGTTGGACGAATTATTCAACATTTAGTCAACAAACACACTATTAATGCGACGTCCCCACAACTTTAAAATTTATTTAGGCAGGGAATGAATGCACTTTCTTAAGATGTACTGGTAAGATTAAAATACAAATTAATATTTAAATCGTTTTATTACATTATCATAATATTGACAAATTGACATTTTGTACATATTTCATTTTAGATTTTACGGTCACTCTCACAATTAGTTTCTTTGATTTGAATGCAGACACCCAATACCTTGCTTTCAACTGCTTCTAAACATTTGTCTGCAATATCAGTTTTAACACTCTTTTTACAATAAAAACAATATGCAACTTCTTTCGAGTGAACATGATATCTAGCTATATAGCTTTGGTTAAACAATCCAAATGCTGCATATCTTGCCGACGGCAGACATTCGTTACAAACTGTCGACGATTTATCAGAAGCAACTAACACGTTAATAACCTGACACTTTTCTTTAACACATTCTACGCCTCTCTTCAATGATTCATAGAGCGCTGCTACTTCCAAAAATATTTTCCTATGCACAGCATGGTTTTCACTTACATAATACGGAAACCTTTGTAAATTACTTTCTTTAAATTTTTTCCATTCTATCATAGACTTTCCATGAAACATATTACTGCTAGAGAACTTTTCTGCTTCACGTGTATGACTATACTAAATAATAAAGAAATAAAATTTGATTGCCTATATTCAAAGTGTCCTTGAGAGGAGTGTTGACCTTGAGAAGAGTGTCGGCCTTGTAAGGAGTGAATGACCTCGACGGGAGGAGGAGGAGTGCTGTAGAACCCACTATTATTACCTACTATTAGGCTTTTTTCCTTAGCGCTCGTCTTCGTCTTTACCGCTCCGATAGCACCGCAGCCTTTGGATTATTGTGCATGCCCTTTGTCTTTTGTACTACACCCATTCAAAAATCACTCTGCCTTGAATTAATCTGCACAGCAATTGTAGGATTAAGTTTTATGTTGCTCCGTCTCCAGTCTAGGCTGTCCGCAGATCAGTTTTCTTCTTCGGTCCAGAGCTTTACACTCGAACAAGATGTGCTGGGCTGATTCTCCCCCTCGCCATAGAGTCTGCATGCCAGGTCCCCTTCGAATCGCCCCATTTTATGCAGGAGTTTCTTGACCGCCATGTGTCCTGTTAAGAGTCCTGTTATGTTCCTGAGATCTCCTCTGCTAAGATTTAGCAGCTCCACAGATCTCTTTGAACTGGGTTCCTCAGTTACTGACTTCCCATGTCTGAGCCCTAGACAGTCTGCCCAATACACTTTATGTTTGTTTCTGACACAGGACTTAATGGATCCCCTGGCAGTGCTCTTCATCACGCCCAGGGCCGGTTCTGGCCCCATAAATGGTTCTGCTGACCCTCCCTTCACGATACTGTCAGCTTCTTCATTGCTTGCGACCCCCGAGTTACCCGGCACCCAAATGAGAGTGACCTCATTCTGCGCAGCCAGGTCGCTCGTCTCATCTCGGCATTCACTTACCAGCCTAGAATTTACCAATCGGATACTTAGGGCCTTAAGGGCTGCCTGGCTTTCTGTGACTAAGAGGCTCCGCTTGTTCGTGTAGCCCCCCTTCTTGTTCTCTCGCACGCAGTGCAAAAAGTCCTACATTTCGGCCTGAAAGACCATTTCATGGACACCGAGGGAAATATTGTGACTTATCCTCGATCCTTCCGAGTTAACGTCTGCCCCTGTCCTACGCTCCTCGCCGAATTCGTCAGTGAACCAGACGAGCGCGTCCCGTGGTACGCCCGGCGTCTCCCCCCGCCATGCCTCGTGGTCGGGGATTTTCACTGTAAAATTGTTTTACCTGCAGATTCGTGGGCTCGCGAAGTCCGACATAATTTCAAGCATGGGCTCCTTCACGATCTCCTGAATTTTGCAGTGGCCTCGACAGCCTGGGTTGATCTTCAGTCTGTCATTGCCGGCTATTTTATGTAGTCCTAGCCTGGCCTCCTCCATGATAACTAAGTGTAGGAGGCGGCAGATCCAGCAACAACTCCATGGCGGCTGTTGGGTTTAAGTCATTGCCCCTGTGATTCCGAGGTAAGCCATCCTATGGATCTTGCTAGTTTTGTTTGGCACTGGAATGTGTCACCTTAGGCAACCAGACCAGTGCCGCGTGTACTTACGATGGTCTGACCACCCTTGTGTACAGACAGTGTGCCATACTAGGTCTTAGTCCCCACGTTTTTCCATATAGCCACCTAGTGACGGCTAGGGTCATAGCTGCCTTACGCAGTATTTTTCTAACGTGACCATTCCAGGTTAGCTTAGAATCCAATACGACCCCAAGATATTTTACCTTGCTGGCCATTGGAATGTTTCTACCATATAAAGTGTGTCTCACCCACTCCCATCTCTTCGTAAACGGTATAACGGTTGCTTTCTTGGGCCTCACCCCGAGCCCTTGGCCAACCGTCCAACTTTCCACCACTTGCAGTGCTGTCTGCATGCGCTCGCACACTGACTGTGAAACCTTTTCTCGGACTATGATGACAATGTCGGTCGCATAGCGCTGTACCAAGACCAGACACCAGAGCAAGGGAGACAGAACGTCCCCTGCGGACACCCCGCCGCAACCCCCGCCAACAGAGTCCTTCCCGCGAGTGAGGTTAACACCGCCCTGTCCCTGAGCATGGAACCGATCCACCTGCACCAGGTCTCCTCTATTCCCCGCTTCCTGACAGCTGCCAGTACCGATCCGAATGAGGTGTTGCCGGAGGTCCCCTCCATGTCTAGGAAAGCCCCCAGCGCCACCTCCCTGTTCTCCATCGTATTCTCCAGTTTTATCACCAGTTAGTGTAGTGCTGTCTCTGTTGAGACTCCTGCTCTGTATGCATATTGTCCGCAGTGTAGGGATTATGCTTCCAGTACGCGGCCCCTAATGTGCCGGTCCAGCAGTTTTTACATTATTTTAGCAAGAAGGACATGAGACTTATTGGCCTCAGGGACTTTGCCTGGTCTGTTGGACGCCCATGTTTAGGAATGAATACAACCCTGCCCTCAGTATATACCTCAGGGCCAGTCTGGCCCTAAAAATCGGGGTAAGCGCCGGCGCCAGTTTGTATATACCCTGTTGGAGCATGATGTCTAGATCCGTCATGTTTATTTATAAGCGGGGTCACCTCGTGTAGGATGCGGCTCTTCACCGCGCATGACGGTCTTGGAGAAAGCTTCGTCGAAAGCTCATGTTGTTGCTTCCCCTTCCTTAGCTTGCCCCCTGGAGTCCTTTGGCCCTAGACTCCTCAACCCCAAAATTATGTTTAAATGTAATAGAATTACGCAAGGGTACCTGGTTTACCTGTTAACAGAATGATGGAAGTGCTATAACCGTTCAGACACCGAGCCTACACTGAGAACCAGAAACACTGGAAGAATGGCATGCTGCTAACCGAGCTGACTGAACTTATGTACCAAGTCCCCGTCGCTTTAGGTAAAAAGACAGGCGCAGTACCATCACGTTATAGGTAAATACGTTACAGGTAATTACCTTAGATATAATTCTACGTAAAATCTGAACACTTGGAAATCGGCAAAGTTGACAAAACCTATAAAGGTCTGGACGCAGGAAATGCGTTATGGAAGTGAATTTCCATAAAAATGTTTTTAATGGCAAATATGTCTCTCTACTGCAAGCAGGCATCAATCTGGTTGCCGGTATAACCTATATAGTAAAAATATTGTAACCCGTTTTATCAAAATAATTTATTGTTTGAAAATCTACGAAAATTTTCCGATAACGAACTTAAAGTATTTCCGAGAAAACTGGTTTCCTAGCCAACAAACCTTAGGTTAATAGCAAATTAAGTTATTGAAATTTGAAGCATTTACTGAAAATTCGCTACCAAAACGCACTTCCTGCGTCTAGACTTTTTAGAATGAGGAGATCAGTTATATATATATATATATATATATATATATATATATATATATATATATATATATATATATATATATATCGTACTGGTACTTCAAACATAATAGACCAATTTTGATTACGTTTGCTACAAGCCTTCCTTTTGTAAGTGGCTTAGATATGTTCGTTAGCCAGGAGAATCGGACCGCTTCTTTCAGGAAAATTTTTGTGTCTCCGAAAGTAACAGAGCTGTGACAACCAAATTTGGCACGTACGTTTATACAAACAAACCTACCCTAGACACCGAAATTCAGATCTCTAGGTTAAAAGAAAAAAGAGTTATAGGCATTTAAAAAACATTTTGGGTGCCACTGGAAGCCAGAGGAAAGCACAAGATCAAATTTTTTGTGTGATTAACAAAACCAATTGAATAATACTTACAAAGGTTAAGTTTTATTGGCGAAACAGACCAAGAAGAAGCAAAAATATTTTTAAAATTTTATAATTTTCTTCTTAAAACGTCAAAATGGCGATTTAAAGGTCAAAATTTTCAATTTTCAGACAACTAATCGGAAACAAAATACAGATTATGTAGAGAAAATGTCGTAATAAGTGTGTTTTACAAAGCCTTAAGTTTCAACTTCAACCATCATTGCCCTTCATTTTACTAAAATATTTTCGGAAAATCCATTTCAAATATACCCTCTTTCTAATTCTTTAGCAGTAGTTTCAGCTATAGAATTTATAGTTTAATAATCTATATTTTACCAAATTTTCGTAGAAAAAATTGAAATTTCTTCAAATAAGCTCGAACTAGAACCCCTAAAACTGTCTCTTTACACATATACAGGCTGGCGCATTTCTACGGTAAAGCTCAATATGTCCGTTATGATACCAGATATGGAAAAAATTATTTACGTTAATGATAGGGTGTTTCGAGCTGCATCTTATTATCCTATTTTGATAATCACGAGGTCGCCCATAAGTCGTTGGTGATACATACTTTTTTTTAATAGAACACCCCTCATGTTATAGGATTCTGTATTTTCCATCGAATGCATGTTTGTAAGGAAAAATTGTTGTCGTTCATCGTTTTTGAGTTATTTTAATTGTTTTACAACTTTCCACGTTTTTGGCACGTATCACAAAAACATATTACAAATTGTTATACGGCGTTTTTACCAGTAGATAGCGGACCCCGATGGACATAACGCACCCAGAGAGCCTTTTATTTGTATCACTCGTCGAAAAAGTCGAGCTGCCGTATAGAGGTACTCTCACGTAGTGGCTTTGAAAATTTTTCGCAGAAATCTTTTTAGTGTTTCCGTAGAAACCATTTTCTGCAAGATTTGTGTGATATGGAGGTAATTAATAATAAATCTTTAGCAAGTTATTGTAAAAAAAAATGTCGAATTACGAACTATAACCTGGTGTAACATTTCTAAAGGCAATTTTTGTAATAACAAAATGGTGAATTTATTTTCAGTTTTAGTCCTAAAGCTGAAAATATTTTTAGGAAAATTCACTACCACAACGCCCTTACTTAGTTCAGTGTTTTTTCTTACAAACATACATCCTATTTCGTTAAAAAAATAGAAAAAATCAATAATACAAGGCTGTTCGAACAAAAAATATTTTCATTAGTGATTTTTTTAAAGAAAATTAACTAAAAACATCTCTAATTCGATTTTTAGCAAACTAGTATCGAATTTTATCGGCCAACTAACCCTTCCAAAAAGTATTTATGGTGCGATATGCCGGTGTCTGACTACTGCTACAATAATTTGAAAGGTTTTTGCATCAGGAATGCCATTGCTTCTATTCTAAACTTATTTATTCTGAAACTATAAACTTGTCAACGTCAATTGTTAGAACCATTAGCAGTTTATTTATTAGCTTATCTTCTACTTTTATATGACATCCGTATTAAGTGTTTCATAGCTCATAAATATTTTAATAGCTACATTGTGCTAAACCTTCTTCGCCTCAAAGTGCTATTCAACCGTTCACAAGATTACTCCCTAATCACTAATTCAGCCGAATTCGCTTTTTGGGGAACCCTCGGTAAAATCTTAGGATACCAAGTTTCAGCAGTTTTTGCGGAAGGTTCATTTTTAAATTGGTTTTTGAACCAGGCGCCTATCAATGACCTGAAAGGTAATGTTAAAGCTTGGTAACCGATACGATGAGCACCGCAGACAGGCGTGGCATATCAATAATGTAAAAAAAACCTTGGTAGCTCGCTCGTTCACTAGGTACCTGAAGCAGACCTCTCCATAGTGTTTGATACATCTGACACATATATGTCCGCAGCGCTGCAGCAAAAAGTCAAGATCGCTTTTTAGCCAGTGACATTTTTCTACAGAAAACTACACTCAGCTTATGAGCGTTGGTAATCGAGGTTGTCATATACTTCTAGCACAAGGTGGGGTGTCGCATACTCAATACCCTTACTGACTAAAAACCAGTTACGTATGCGTTCCATAAAAATAATCAGCCATGAACTTCAATGCAGTTTCACTATGCCAAGTTCATTGGTTAACTCACCACTGATGTTTAGCATATATTAGGTGAAGACAACGTTATAATAGATGCTCTATCTCGTGTCGTAGAAACTAAAGCCACACCCTAGCGCTTTGGCAAAGGTGTAGCGGTGCAGAATACTGAGCAAGAAACAAAACCCCTGGGCAAAGCCTAGCTGTAGCTGAAACTCATCAAAAGACCAGACACTGACATATCACTATTCTGTGATATTGCTACATTGGAAGCCAAACCATTAATTGCAGCACAATTTTGCAAAACAGTATCTAGCATTGAGGCATTTCAGCATCGGTGAAACAGGTCACAGAACGATGTAACTGGCTATCCATCAACGAATGCATTCAATGGACACTCAAGCATTACCACGGCCCAGAGCAAGTTATTTGAATCATACCTATTTAAAAAGCTTAATGACGTAACATGCGCAGTTTACTTTAGAATCACAGCTTATTGTCTGCAGGCAAATGGATTGGTTAAAAGATCGCAAAATAACTTAAGGCGGCTATCAAATACTACAGGAAAACACGTTGGTCTGAAGTGGTTCCTTTTGTACTTCTAGATTTTCCTCTGTGTGGAAAGTTACTCTCGATAGAGCCTCTGCAAAAATGTTTTATGGGGGGCCAATAAAGATTCCTGGAGTATTTATCGCTCCTTTAACCCGACCATCCGTAGACGTATGCACTTTAGTGCAGACCCTTTGTCAATACAGAAGCCCAGTCCCGTTAGTAATTAGAAAATAAAGAGACAACTATAGTTATTGCCAAGGACCTTGCTACTGCGCAGCAGGTATTTGTTCGCCATAGAGGACGCACAACATTGTTAGATTCCTGTACTACGGGGGACCATTCAAGGTGACTCCTAAATCTGACAAAACGTTTGTCGTTATTATTAAGGGACGTTACGTCACTATCTCTGTCAATAGGATCAAGTTGGCCTACATAATAGTTAATCGCACAGACGCTAACACCGGGCCCGAAATTTCCGAGGTCTAGGACGTCTTTTTCGGACAAAGTCAATTTGTTCCCCCGGCTTTCACCAGCATGAGCTCTTTAATCACATCGACCCCCTTATACACCGGAGAACGTTAATCAACTTAAGTACTTCTAGAAAACGTTAGTTAAGCTGATTTACCTGCCACCTAAGTAGATATTCAAGAAGCGAATACATACCTACCTTGTGACACAACAATAACGTTCATGAAGTTGTATAGAAAGAGGCTTTGCCTTTTATAAACTATTTCAATAAACAAGTACTTCTGTGGAAGGTTAAATGGGCTGATAAAATTAGATATACCTTCTCTTGTCAATATTTGAATTAGACACGTGTTTAAATTTATTTTTAACATTGCCGATTTCTAGCTCAACTACGTATACAGTCAAATGTTTACTTCTACGTTGAATTACCTGTAACATAATTACTTGTAACATAATTGCTTATAACATAATTAACTTGTACGTAGTTAATTTTAGCGTAATCACCTGTAACCTTATGATACCACCCATACAAGTTCGCTTAAATTGGATGCGACTTTGTACCGTAATTCAGTGCGCCTGGGTAGCACAGTTAGCAACATGCAGTCTTTCAGTGTTTGGTCTTGACTCTGTTTTTGGACAGTTATAACAGGTAGCACTTTACCCATACACATGTCAAAAAGCTAGCCCGGCCGTAGGATTATCCAACTCTCTAGATTATTAAATGCATTTCTTTTTGCTGTTTAAAAGTCGCGGTTAGAGACTATTGAACCATACAATCTAAAACTAAAACTACTGCCAAAGTATTAGAGAAAGGGTCTATTTGAAATGATTTTTCTGCAAATATGTTATTAAAATAAAGGACAATGACGATGGAAGCTGAAACATAAGGCTTTGTGAAACATGTTTCTTGCGACATTTTCTCTACATAGCTCGCATTCGTTTCAGGTTGTTTGCCTAAAGGTTGCCAATTTTGAGGTTTTCAATCGCGACTTCGACGTTTTGAGAAGAAAAATTATAAAATGTTCAAACTTATTTTCGGGTATTTCTTAACCTTTTTGTACAAAAGAACCTAATCTTGGTCTATAATATACAGTAGATTTTGTTACTATTCATATTGATTTTATTCGTTTCTCTGTGCATCAGTGGCACCCAATGTTTTTTAAATGGCCAAAACTCTTTTTCTTTTAACCTGGAGATTTAAATTTTGGTGTGTGGTATATATTGGTGTGATAACTATATATATATATATATATATATATATATATATATATATATATATATATATATATATATAATTGAAACTCGCCCCGCATATGTGTTTGCGCTCATTTGAAGAACTTTTTTCAAAATTCAAAAGTCGAGATCTCTTCATTAGTGAATTCACTAAAAAGAAAAAAAAAGGTGAAAATAAACAGGAAAGAGAACGAGAAACGAAACAACTCTAACGTGGGCTAGATCGTGGTGGAAAACACTGAAATCGGTAGATAAATATTATTCTCACCAATAAATATATTCACTAAGGTCTGGGAAAGAGAGTTATTAAGTTATTAAGTTTTATGAATAGTGTATTGTAACGCCTGGTCATAAAGTTGGACTCTGTAAGCTTTCGAAATGTGAATATGGAGAAAAGGAAGAATACTTTGAGAATTCCCTTAAAGAGGGAATAAGTAGATAGAGCTGCCCACGGAGTTGATAAGAGTCAAGGTATTATTATTCCACAAACGGTGAGCACGCTAAAATATTACCAGGACAATATGTACAATAAAGGTATAGAGCCACGTGGCAGAGATTTTGCTTATTATGTTGATAAATAGGATAGAGCCAAAACCGAGAATAACATGGATGAGGCTTCGTTAATATTTACGGATAACCGAGAAACCAAAGTAGCGGTGCTAGCACTATAGTTTTGATAAAGAAAAGGCTTGAAAATAATAGAGATACCTGTATTGCTTTTATAGACCTCACAAAAACATTTGATAACTTGTATGGATTAAAATAAAGCGTTTTGTATAATGAAGAGATATGAATTAGATTTGAGAGATATGTGCAGTATTATCCATCTTTTTAGCCTTTTAGGCAACATAAGAAATGTTAAAAAATATAAAATGGAGGACAAAATAAGAAAAAGTGTACAGTGAAAATAAATAAACAGGAAAGACAACGAGGACCAAATACATTCTAACGTAAAATGGATTTTGGTGGAACACAATGAACTTCATAGATAAATATTATTCTCACCAATAAGTACGTATATCAACTAGGGTCTGGGAAAGAGAGTTATCAAGTTTTATGAATAGAGAATTGTAACGCATGGGACATAAAGCTCGACTCTGTAAGTTTTCGAAATGTGAATATGGAGAAAGGACAAAGCAAAAGTACATCGATAGAAAGACAAATGAAGTATACAAGTATACTAAAATAAGTGGAACAAGGAAGATACGTACTGAAAACTTTTGAGAAGAATGCTGCATTATCAGCGGACATACTGTAAGACACAAAAACTTCTTGAAAATAAAATTTAAAAGACACAAACTTGGAAAGAAAGGCAGAAACCACACCAAGAAGAAGGCACCTAATTAACCTTGCCTTATTGAACTGCGATAGCAAAGAAACTAAAATAACCTCTAAAGGCAGAGAGCCATGGTTGCAACGACAAGGTGACCTATCCTTCGGACTGTGATGATCTCAATTTATAGAGCGATAGCGCTAAGTATTTGTTAGTAAGAAGCAATGAACAAAATATTTAAAAGTGTAAATTAATAATTAAGTTTCCCAAAGCGTGAAAATTCTATTGTAATCTTGATTAAATATAATAATGAATGTCCACACCATAACAATCTCATAACCTGTATTGATTTTCATCATAAATATTAATGTTTGTTTACCTATCACATGTTGGTGTTTATTACATGTTAGTTCTTTCTATTAAGCAACAAGAAAGTAACTGCAAAGTTGGCTATTAATTAAGACGTACCTGGCCATAAACTGCGCATTTGAATACCTATCAAAGTTTATGATACATAAAAAGTGAATTTTAACAACGTATTCAAGTTTCCTATTACAACTTTGCAGTAAGACGCATACCTGTGCATTAAGTTAATTCATTTGAAAACGACATCTCATGTATAGCTCATATCTAAACGACTTTCAAACAATGTTACACCAATTAAAAGAAGAAAAGGATGTAGACAGTTGTGGCGTCAGCGGCCATCTTGAAATCAAGACCACCTTGTTAACATGATTATTTTTTATAACAGGTTAGCTATAGTGGATGGAGGAGTGGTCAGTAGTGCGACCACGCCTTTAAGCAGGTAATCGTACACTTGTCATGATTCTACTCACGATTTTACAACTTCAAATCCCTTTAATACCGGATAAGAAGTGCCCCTTTGTCAGAAATTCCTTTTAGGAATGCCGCACGCGATATAGTAATTACCGCTTTATAAAGGCGACTACATTAAAACAGGTGTCGTAATTGTTATTGTAGTTACTTTGTTAATATCATGTTGCTTTTGAAAATCAAACAGCTAACAAGTAATAAATATTAATCAATGTTTGTTAATCATACTCCTGGGTTTGTTGACATGAAATAATAATAAAAAATGTTTACTAGGTCGTACACACTTATCTAATTATTGGTATGGTAGGTGTTTGTCTTAAGGTTTGGTGTAGCGTGTTTTGCGTTAATTACTACTTACTACTACAACTTTCTTATTTTGACAATACACATTTTTAATGACCATTTTTATTTTCACTGACCTTTCTTGCTAACACATCTTAAATTACCTGGTTACCTAAAAGTATTATCTTTAAAATTTTCTTCATTCTTTTTTTTTCAGTGGCTGAAAATCATAGTTGTGTTTTTTTTTTAAATAAAAACTCCAAGTGTATTGGCAGTGCAATTTTTATTAGTCGATGTATGGAACTACAAAATACAATAATTCATGTAATCAACACGTAAGAACCAGAAAAAATTGGATAATTATATAATGTAAATTTTATATCTGAACCTAAGTAAATCTGAGAAAGATAATGCTTCGCATATTTTAAGAAATGAGGGCTTAAAATTATAAACAACTTTAATAAAAAATCTCCATTTTGCAAACAGCTCTAAGCACATTTGTGCTTTAGTCTAAAAACCCAATGTTTTCCTTTTTTACACCATTAGAAATTTCTGGTGGTAAGAGATGAGAATTCGGCTTCGACAACTTTTGTATATTGTCATTTGTTCTCAACAGTACAGTTCCCCCAAAGATGACATTAATCAGTTTTAACGGATAGCAAGTAACAAAGTAGATTATATTAGATTTTAGGCATTTTATTCTTAAGACCTGTGGAAAAATAATTTAAAACTGCCTAATTGAAAAAGCTGTAAATATTCCGATAATATTGTATTTGCTTATTATACAAAAGAACAATGAACTGAGTGAAAGAAAACCGTAATAAGCTACATCATTAAACGAAACGGAATTAAACAATTTAGATCAGTTAGATCAAGGCCAGACAATCGGTAAACATGAATAAAAATATGAAAGTTGGATTTGTTTTAATTTTAAAGTCTCATCATTTTTATGTCGTTAACAAATGGGAGCACCTACATTAATGTATGTTTGGGTGACATAAATGGGACAACCAAAATATTAGGTTTCTTCATAATTCTTTCAAAATACCAAATCTTTAAATTTCTATCCTCCAAAAATTTGTAACTTAAAATAATACTGCATTTTTTTTTAGGGCATTAAATGTGATCTTTGCGGGTTAATGCGAATAGCAAATAAAATAAAGCGTTCCCAAATTAAACCGTTTAGCTGACTTACTAGTCTATCCGAGCCACTTAAAAGAGTAAGACACCTACCATGTTCCTTTAAAATAATTCTTTGAGTGGAATGGAATTTAAAAAAATAAATTTCCAAGAATGATGTCAAAGCGGACGAAAATGTATTAATAATTTGCAATAGGAAACATTAAATAAAAACGATTGTCCTGAGGCGTTTTTCTACAAAGATTTTACTTTTAACTTTTGTAAGAGTAAAATCTTTGTAGAAAAACGCCTCAGAACAATCTTTTTTTTAATGTTTGCTTTTGCAAATTATTAATACATTTTTGGCCGCTTTGATATCATTATTTTTTTAATGCCATTTGGGCAGTTAATATTATATATATATATATATATATATATATATATATATATATATATATATATATATATATATCCAAGAAAATCGGCCAAGTTTTTCAAAATTTTGAGTTTCTTTGGGAAAATAGAAAATTTAAGTTTTGGAAAGAGTAACGGTGTAATAGAGAGTGGTGGAAATGGATTGGTTTTAGTTGAAGACAGAAAGAAGGAATGTTTTAAAATAAATTATTGTCTATTGATCAAAATTTGAAGTCTTCCAAAAAGTGTCATTGTCAAGAAATTTGGAATATCAACGTTTGGATGATAATTGACTAAATTGCGATGTTTGCAAGCACAAGTAGAATACTTATTTGTAAGGCGCTTTGTACTATTATTGTCACAATAAACTATTACTATTACTATTACTATTACCAAAGTTATGGCAACCAAATTCGATACGCAGGTTTACGTTGTTTAAGGTACAATATAAGAAAACTTAGGACTTCAAGTTAAAAGGAAAAGAAGTTATAGGCAGTTAAATATTGGGTGCCACCTATTACCAAACACACGCACTAAACCAAAAGCTTTCGTGTGGTTAACAATATCAATTGAATATTACAAACAATGTTTAAGTTTTCTTGGCGAAAAAACTCAAGATATAAGCAAGTCGGAATTTGAAACGTCAAAATTGGCAACATTTAATCTAATGTCCTAAAACGAATGTGGATTATGTAGCGGAATTGTTGTAAGAAGTGTGTTTTACAAAGCCTTGAGTTTCTGATCCAATCGTCAACGTCCTTGACTTTGCTAAACTATTTACAGACGATTCATTTCAAGAGACCCTCTCTATGATGCTTTGGCGTTAGTTTAACTTAAAGAGTTTGTCATTTTTAGCCAATTTTTTTAGAAAAAATTTGCTACTGAGACGATCGAGACTTTTGAAATTTGAAAACAATTCCTGCAAATGGACGCGATCTAGGATCCCTAGAATCCATATCCGATGTCAGTTACAGTGTTTATATGTTATATATATATATATATATATATATATATATATATATATATATATATATATATATATATATATAGTGTGTGTGTGTGTGTGGCCCAATTAAGAGAGAAACACCCTGTAACTTTTGCATTTATAATTCGATTTTCATGAGCAAAAGATATAAGATAAAAAACTAGAAAGGCTTGAAAATTTTCTCTGTGTCACCTGACCAAGACCTACTAATTTTGCACGTTAAAAAATGTAAAAAAGGTTAGGGCCGTTTCTAGGAAGAAAGTAAATACGCACTGCATTAAGCATCCTTCAAAACAGATATATATATATATATATATATATATATATATATATATATATATATATATATATATATATATATATATATATATACCAAATTTCAGCAAAAATGAAGAATTATTAACCATTTCAGAAAAGTTTATTTATGTGACCCCTCTAATATGGAAACAAATCTGCAACTGATGCATTTATACCGCGATTTTTTAAACGAAAGCTCAAAAGATATAAAATAAAGAAGTCTATAGAGCCTATGAAAATCGTTTTGATCATGGTCCACTAAAACTATTGATAGTTTTAGTCGCCGTGGTTGCATGGCGTGGGAAACAATTTTCGCAGGATCTATAAACTTTCATTTCATCATTTTCTATTTTTTGAGATCTGGTTAAAGAAAATCGCGTTATAAATACAAAAGTTACAGGGGTGTTTCCATAATAGAAGGGTCACATAAATAAACTTTTTCTGAAATCGTTAATAATTCTTTATTTTTTGATTAAATTTGGTATCTATTTTGAGAGATGCCTGATGCAATGCGCACTAACTTTCTTCCTAAAAACCGTACTAATCCTTTTTGCCTTTCACATAGATAAACTTCATTAGTAGTGCTTGGTCAGGTGAGACAGAAACATTTTTGTATTTCCGAAGACAACAAAACTTTGGCAATTATATTTGATAGGAAGGTTCATGTTATAAAAGGTATTTTACGCCGAAAGTTAGATGTCTTAAGTTAAAAGCAAAAAAAAAGCTATAAGCATTTAGCTAATTAAAAAAACAGGTTAAAGCACTGCAAGAGAGCAAAACATTGTTGTGGTAGACCAAGTCTATTAAAGGTTTATTACTTCCACAGCGTAAATACGTGGAAGTATGGCGTCAGCGACAACAATTTGGACAATTTTTTTTCGCTTAAAAGTGGCAAAACAAATAGAAAAAACATGATTTGGGAACTAATTTTTTTATATGTCGTTCCATATGTCTGTCTCCAAACCAGCGGGCGAAAGGCAAAGACCGGTCTGCTTGTTAGCCGTCATCGGAAAGATGTATGACTACAAAACTGTTAGACAACTTGGAGAGAAACGGTAAGCTTTCTGGCAGACAGTACAGCTTCCATAAGGGAAGCAACACAATGGATGCGCTGACTAAGACAGTGAACGGAATAAAAAAAAGTGGACAAGTCTGGGCGGTATTTCCTGCTAGTAGGGTTGGACATTAACAATGCCTATAACCCGGCCTGGTACCCCACGCACGGGAAACTACTGGCAGAATCTGACTGTCTGGGAAACCTGGGCAAAGCGGTAGTTAATATCTTGGAGGAAAGGAGCGTCACTTCTGACGGGGTAACGAGAGAACCAGCAAGGGCTGTCCACAAGGATCATGTTTAGGCTCGATCCTGTGGCTGCTTATAATGGTGGACTTAAAATCGACTCCATAGAACCATAAGAGGCTAAAGCACAAATCGAGGACCAGGCTTTTGCGGACGCCCAGCTTATCACTATAACGGCGCGCTCAAGAAAAAACTCGGGGCAGCTGGGCAGCGTACATGGGAGGCATGCCAGAAGAGTGCATCGGCTCACAAACTGGAATATACCCCCAAAAAGACCCAGGCTCACTACAGGGGTGCGAGGAAATGTGCCAAAGCGCGGACATAAAAGCACCCGCTTATCAAAATCGGAGACGTAACCACAAGGCCGGAAGCCAAAATGAAATATCTGGGAGTTATGCTAGACTCAGGTCTACTCTGAGTGGAGCATACGAGATACGTAGCGGGCAAGATAGCAGCGGCGGCGCATAGGGTATGAGCGGTAGCGCTAAAGACGTGGGGGACGGATCCAAAGAGAGTTACGGTCATATGTGAGGAAAGTTATCTGTTTTGTACGGCGCCGAAATCTAGGGTGAATGCGCAAGGGATTCTATGGTAATTCTAAAACTTCAGTCGGCTCAAAGAGCGTTTCTGTTGTGCATAACGAAGGCTTGGCAGTGCTGGAGGGGTGTCCACCTCTAAGGTTGGAAGCACAGGAGCGGCATATAAGATGGTAATACTCGAAGACGGCAAATTTTAAGGTAAAACCGGTGAACGGGGAAGGATCGCACCCGGCAGAGCAGAGGAAATCCTGAGCGATATTCGAAGGATCGGCAAAGAGAACATGACGCTGGATATACATGGACGCGTCAAGAGCCGGAGTCGCGGTGGACTAGGCCTGGTGGCCTATTCCACCGGTGCACATGGCGCAATTATTCGCCGTGGGTACGCCAGTGTAAAAGGCCGCCACTCTACAGTGTGGAACCGTCAACATCGCTTCCGATAGCAGAGTTGCCCTGGACATGCTCACCAGGAGGAAAAAAGGAACGTCCGACACCATCCACAAGAGGTTGCAAAAGGTGGAGCGCGTGGGAACAAAAATAAATCTGTGGTGGAGTAACAACCAGTTAGAAGGTATCGCAAAAGCCGACGTGTGCGCAAAATCCACCAGAAGTGACTTCTTAGTTCACATGAAGGTAGAGGCTCCAGTGACGAGTAGAATGCTCAAACGAAGTACCAAGGAGAACACTAACGTAGAGTAGCAGAGGCACTGGGACGATGAGACAAAGGGTAGGACCACTTATCCATACATAGAGAGCGTGGGTGCGGGCCTCAAGAGCTGAAGTCACGGGGCTGTGAGCTTGTTGACTGGTCACGGGCTTTTTAAGGGCTACTTCAGTAGGTTTAACCTAAGGCCCGGAACGGGCGAATGTGTGTGTGGAAACGGGGAGCAGAAGAGAGCAAGACATTTGCCGGAAGATTGCGAGATGGAAAATCGTAGGTTGGCAAGAGAAAACTTTACGAGAAAATAGAACAGGGTCAAAGGATCCTACCCGTTCAAGGTAACTAGGTATACCAATAGCGAGGAGATCTGGAATTTTTAGGAATGGGCCGCAGAAATGGAGCTGGAAGAGGAAACGCGGAGTGCAATTGGGACAAACTGCGAAGAAAGAGAGAGCGCCGAATAAATAAGTAGATGAGATCTCAGAAAAAGCGAGAGTGGAGTGAACGTTCGTATGAGTTTGAGGAGGGTTCTATGGGTCTAAGGTCTTAAAGTACCTGCTGTTTTTGAGTGTATGGAGGTTGTGGGCGATTCTTTGAGAGTGGCCTCGACCTAGCAGTGTACGATGACCTAAAATGTTCGGACGGCAAGGTTTTCGCCTCAGATCGTATACTGTATATCTGTCTCTTTTTAGCTACGATAACTTTAGAACGAACTTAGATACGGTCTTCAAATAAGGTATAAAGTTAGCAACCGAAAAACTAATCCGGTTCGTATTGTTTTTGGGTGAAATCGCTCTAGGCGGTCGGGGATGAATCGGGGGTGATTTGTTCAAAATTGACAGTTTTTCGTTAAAACTCGAGTGATGTAACGTTTTTCGTTTATTAGAAAACTTTCAATTTCATCAGACATCTACTGTTCTGTGC
This sequence comes from Tillus elongatus, assembly GCA_964006375.1. Lineage (NCBI taxonomy): Eukaryota > Metazoa > Arthropoda > Insecta > Coleoptera > Cleridae > Tillus > Tillus elongatus. The sequence continues at coordinate 118,045,685 of OZ023263.1, forward strand.
TGAAATTAAATTAAGGGTTGAATGTGTGGGGGTGGAATATTGGTGATAGAAATTTCGAAATTTATTTTTGCTAACACGGCGTAAAAATCTCAAAACATATAGGAAACTTGATGCCAGGACTAACATCTTTTTGTCTGTCGGTCCGTCGATCAGTTGGCAAGTACGTCTGGCTGTTAGTAGGCGCAATAACTCTCGAATGAATTGCGATATGATTTTCAAATTTGGTATCCAGTTAGCACCCAGGAACGCTTCGAATTATTTTTGGGTAAGATCGCTTCATGTGTTAAGAAATAAATGAGGGAGATTTGAGGAAAATTAACATTTTTTTCCTTAAAACGCGAGTTATAAAACGTTTCAGAACTTCATGGGTAAAGCAATAGGAATATTTTATTTGTGGTCAAGACTCTAAATTCATTTCATGAGAATGTCTTTCTGCTGAGAGTAGATTATCACAGCTATGTGAAAGCTATGATTAACTTTGCAGCACTATTTTTTTGCACATGTAAAATTTCATAAAAAATCGTAGATTATTTTTATCAAAATTAACTACCATAACCGACTTGCTGCGTCCGAACTTTTATTAGTGAATTTTCGTAGAAAAATTTAAAAAAAATTCACTAATATATATATATATATATATATATATATATATATATATATATATATATATATATATATATATATATATATATATATATATGTATGTATGTATGAATGTGTGTATGTGTGTGTGTTATCACACCGATAACTCAAACAATAATAGGCCGATTTTGATAAAATTTGGCATGTACCTTCCTTTTGTAAATGGCTTGGATAAGTTCGTTAGTCAGGAAAATCAGACGAGGTTTTCCGGGATTTTTTTTTTATCTCAAAAAATAAAAAAGCTCGGGACGCAGCAAGTGCGTTATGGTAGTGAATTTTCATAGAAATGATCTGGCACAAAATATTTTAATTTATTATAACTTTTTTTTCTTGTAACATAGAAATCTAAATTTTGGTGTATAGTTTACTTTTTATATCGTAAACCTACCTACCAAATTTGGTTATCATAGATTTTATATTTTTTAAGATAAAAAATTTTTTCAAATGAAAACTCAAAATTTTTCCGGAAAACCTCGTCCAATTTTTCTAAAAAACGAACTTGTCAAAGCCATTTACAAAAGGAAGGTACATGCCAAATTTTATTAAAATCGGCTTATTACTTTTTGAGATATGAATTTTTTTCAAATGAAAACTCAAAATTTTCCCGGAAAACCTCGTCCGATTTTCTTGAATAACAAACATGTCAAAGCCATTTGCAAAAGTAAGGTATGTGCCAAATTTTATTAAAATCGGCTTATTACTTTTTGAGATATGAATTTTTTTCTAATGAAAACTTAAAATTTTTCCGGAAAACCTCGTCCGATTTTCCTGACTAACAAACATGTCAAAGCCACTTACAAAGGGAAGGTATGTGCCAAATTTTATTAAAATCGGCTTATTACTTTTTGAGATATGAATTTTTTTCGAATGAAAACTCAAAATTTTCCCGGAAAACCTCGTCCGATTTTCCTGACTAACGAACTTATCCAAGCTATTAACAAAAGAAAGGTACATGCCAAATTTTATCAAAATCGGCCGATTATTTTTTGAGTTATCGGTGTGATACATATATATATATATATATATATATATATATATATATATATATATATATATATATATATATATATATATATATATATAAACATATAAAAATTGAAACTGACCCCGGATATGGGTTCTAGGGGTCCTAGTTCGCGCTCATTTGCAAAAATTTTTTCAAAATTCCAAAGTCGGGATCTCCCCATTAGTGAATTTTTTCTACGAAAATTCACTAAAAAGGTATGATAACCAAATTTGGTATGTAGGTTTACGATATAAAAACTAAACTATATAGCAAGATTTAGATTTCTACGTTACAAGAAAAAAAGTTATAATAAAATATTTAATGCCAGAACATTTCTATGGAAATTCACTACCATAACGCACTTGCTGCGTCCAGACTTTTTATTTATTTTGCTTAATAAATCGTTAACGTAATATAATCGCTAAATATCTGTAGTGAAATTTGTTTGAGTAAAACTTTTTTGGACGAGTTAAAACGAGGGAATTCATATATGTAGTTAGTTGTCATCAATTTTCCGCACTGCAAATGCAGTTGTAAAACATATTCGCCCATAAATCATCAACATTTTTATTTTAAAACTAAGCTTGTTTGTTTTTATATATTCGCTTGTCATGTGCACAAACGGTAATTCATTGGAAATAAATTTTCCTGAGTAGTTTGGGTAGAAAAATGGAATGAAAATGACATTTAAATTTGATTGAATTACATAGAACAAAAACGAACACATTTTCAGCCGTTACGTTCTGTTTTCATTTTGATAAAATAAATACTGAAAACGTATCTGATAAATCCACAGTTTTTGTTACATTAAATTTTACAAATGTAATTCTGTTTCATGTACTGCGTCAGCGCTTTTTATCAAAATGCTTTCATAGTTTGCAGAGTGGATTATTTATAAAATCTATTTTTGTGTAACTTCACTATTCCGAATGTTTTTAAAATTTATTTAGTTTAGAACAAATCCATTTGTTTCGAAACTTTTCATATTTATTTCTAAATATAGAAAAACTTGCCTTATATAATATATTTAAAAACAATTTTACAAAAAATTCGGAACCGTGTATAAAATTAAAACTCCATTTTGTACGAATTTAGAAAATCTAAACTCCAATTTAAAATTTACAGATTTTTAGAAGTAAGTTGTCACCTTTTTAGTGAATTTTCGTAGAAAAGATTCACTTATAGGGAGATCCCGACTTTTGAATTTTGAGAAAATTTTTGCAAATGAGCGCGAACTAGGACCTCTAGAACCCATATCCGGGGTCAGTTTCAATTTTTATATGTTAATATATATATATATATATATATATATATATATATATATATATATATATATATATATATATATATATATATATATATATATATATATATGTATCACACCGATAATTCAATAATTCAAAAAAGAATGGGCCGCTTTTGATAAAATTTGGCACGTACCTTGCTTTTGTAAATGGCTTGGATAAGTTCGTTAGTCAGGAAAATCAGATGGGGTTTTACGAAAAAAATTTGAGGTTTCATTAAAAAAAAAATCTGAAAAAATAAAAAAGCTACGATAACCAAATTTTATAGGTAGGTTTACGATATAAAAATATACACCAAAATTTAGATTTCTATATTACAAGCAAAAAAAGTTATAATAAAATATTTTGTGCCAGATCATTTCCATGAAAATTCACTACCATAACGCACTTGCTGCATCTAGGCTTTTTATATGTTTATATATATATATATATATATATATATATATATATATATATATATATATATATATATATATATATATATATATATATATATATATATATATATATATATATATATATATATATATATATATATATATATGTATGTATGTATGTATCACACCAATAACTCAAGAAATAATTGGCCGATTTTTATAAAGTTTGGCACGTACCTTCCTTTTGTAAGTGGCTTGGATACGTTCGTTAGCCAGAAAAATCGGACGAGGTTTTCCGGAGAAATTTAGAGTTTTTTTAGTAAAAAAATTTTATTTAAAAAAAAACCTATGATAATCAAATTTGGTAGGTCTGTTTTCGATACACAAAGTAAACCACACGCCAAAATTAAGATTTTTATGTTACAAGAAAAAAAAGTTATAATAAAATATTTTGTGCCAGATAATTTCTATGAAAATTCACTACCATAACACACAGGCTGCGTTCAGGCTTTTCAATTTTAAACTTAACCACGCTGCTATAATTTTTATATCCTGAGGTACATTTTACAAGTCGAGAAAAAAAATTTAAGATTTCCTTGTATGCTTTTCAGCAAATTTCTGTAAGAGAAAAATTAGTAAATTAAGACATTGCAACTACCTAACCAACTTGAAGCAGAGAGTAGCTGTCGAGCTGTAAAAGAGAAGGGTAGGGTTGATAGTGAGTGATAATAAACTCTGTGATAAAATATATCACAATATTCAACACATACGATAATAGTGAATTACCAAATATAATATATTTAATTTATAGCTTATTTAAAATAATTATGAAAATCACAAAAGCCGTGTAACAATGACATGAAAAAAATTGCTGCCAACAGAAGATAATAGAGTCAACATCAGATACAAATAAATAATTAGGCAATATTACCATATACAGAAGTTAGTCAAATCAATATAAAAACTGACTCAAATAGAACAAACATATTGTGCAACAGCAGATTAGCGAAAATAACAGAAGACGAGATTACAGGCAATTTAGTAACGCTTCATTAACGGAAGTAGGCAGATTTAATCGTCTCTGTGTTCTGATATCACAACACAATGAACCTGTCATAAACACATATTCTTAGCTCTTTGAAAATGCCTGAGCATGCTCAAATTTTGAGATCGGATTAAAAATAAAATCCCAGCATTGACAAATAATGTAGTGGAAGTAGAGCAATACACAGCCAAAGACTCAACGGAACATGTTATAAAAATTAACGCACACACGTCTCAATTTTATAGAAAACTTATAAGCTATTTAAGAGATGACAATATAATATCCCATAGATATCAAATAAACAAACATCATCGCTAGAGAATCACCATATAAAATTCACACCATGCTGTTCCACTTGCTGATATCAAATATGAACATCACGCTGAAGGTTTTAACATCAGGAATATTGCTAGTATCAGACACAGGACAATAAACAGCCTCTTCCAGTGTTCTTTGTTATAGTATTCCCAATATATGAGACACCTTCACTGGGAGGTCATATATAAGTATTCCAAACTATACTGTATTTCGGACGAATCTTACAGATAATACAACACATGGTGGCACAGCCATCTTAATCAAGCCTTCTATAATATATTGTGAGCTTAATAAATATATATACAGGTTAACAAAGTGTTCTGTAAATTTAACATATCTACTGTATGCTGACCTCTTAGACATATAACGTCTGAACAGTTGTTCCAAATTATTTTAAAGCTCTTGGATGAAGATTTAGTACTGGTGGTGTCTATAACTTAAAATACACCACAATTGGTTGCAGATTATTAACTCCGGATGGCAGGGATATCGATAAGTTAATGACAAACAGGAATTAAAATGTTTTTCTAGTTGTGAGCTAACATGCTGGCTAACTAAAACGAAATACTTATCCCACATACTACATTATATATAATGTTTAGATCTTAGATTTAAACACACTCCTGTTTTGCTTACTTTTAACACAATAGTTGCCGATCATACCCTATGGCCAACAACATATTAAAATAAACGGATGTTTGTAAAGATATAATTGATCAAAACTTTATTATCGAGTGAATATAGAATAAAATCAAGGGTTCAACGACTTTATAAATAACTTTATACCTGTAACTTAAGATGTTTCTTGGTCAGAAACATCAGCCCTAAAACAGAGGTATTTAACTAAAAATATTCCAAAAGAATCATAGAAATACCTAAAAATAAAAAAGCTTAGAATGTAGTAGCACCATACAAGGCCGTCCGCTGACAAAACTACATGTAACCGGGTACACAATAACTAAAGGAAAAACCACACCGCCTTAGAATAAATTCTTTAAAAAACCACCTGCAAAACCTAAAATACAAAGACCACACTCTACGGAAAGCTGTCAAAATTTTTAAAATAAAACATATACCCACTTTCACAAAGCTCGGTCAAACATTTAATGACCGGATAGTTAATCAAGGCTTCAGAGGTCCGATTGCAGCTTCAAAATATGTGGTTGTCTTGACAAAAATCTAAGTCACACTCTGTGATTGGTCGTCTGTAGCCTTGATTAAGTAACCGGCCGTTAAACATTTAATCGAGCTTTGTGAAACTGGGCATAAATGCTTCATTCCACCAACAATAAAATCTGATGATTAGCAAGCGGGGTCGGATAAAGAAAAAGGAAGATTTGTTAGTGTTTGTACTCCAAACGATTCAAACACACTTGTCAGATGTCACTGCCGATATGGAAATTCAAGAAGTGACAAGTTAAACGGTAAATAAAACGGCGCTACGTAAAAAGCGTCTTGGATATGATTACAAGAAAAGTGCTGAAAGAACGTCGGGGTTTAGGGATTGGGTATTTTCTTATATTATATAATTATTTACTAAGACAGACATACTGGCCAAACACGCTAAAATTGGTTCAGATAATCATTATACTGGAATCCGGAAAACTGCCGAAGTCTGCTTTAAGTTATATACAAACTACTAGAAAGACTTATCTCGAAGAAAAAGACCGAGGACAGGTTGCTTGATTTGTGGTTAGAGAAAAACCAGTTTGATAAGTTGAAGCACTCCACCATTTAGCTGTGTCACCACATTGTTCAAAAAATCCAAAAGGCAACAGACACAAGTCGGTGTATTTTTCAATAACATTTCTGGATATCAATCAAGCTTTTGACGAAATTTGGCATGAACGCCTGCTTCACAAAATTTAAGCAAATTTGCCACACCACTATTTTATATTACATGAAAGACGTCAGTTGCGAGAAAAAGCAGAGATGAAAACAAAAGTGAGAAACTTGTGGTGGCAGAAAATAGCCCCTGAGCACTAAAACAGATTGATGATTAATAAAGCAATAACCAACCCAACCTCGACCTGTGGAACTTAATTTTGAAGATGCTCAAACAAGCCAGGTGTAAATATTATAGAGAGCTTTCAATCAAGAACACTGAGAATCATAGCAGGCTCTGTATGGTATGTCACAAACCACACTTTACATACTGACCTAAACATTTTGTGGTCAACTATAAAATTTCACAAAAAGCATCAAAATACCATTAAAAGTTGGAAGTGCGTTAATATAGTACTGGAAGAGTCTTATCAAGTAAAGAGTTTTGAATGATTTTGGCTGTTAACTAATTTTACTTTTTACAGAGGCGCTAGGAGCATGGTGTTTAATCACAAAATACGTTGTACATTTTTTAACAAAGATGGACATGTCTATTTGATAATATCTACTGTTTGTTTATATCAACATTATTACAGATCCCACCTCCGATACTTTACGTGCGCAGTTTGTTGTTAAGAAGAAGCGATCAGCACAGCATTCAGTACCTTAATTTTGGATTCAAGTGAAGCATTGCACGTATTTACCAATAAATTACGTTCATTGTCCCAATATTAAATGAAAATGTGCTAAATACAACTAAAACGCGCTGGTCGAAATACCTTGCTCGGCTTATTGTCAACTTCCATATTACTTAGAGTTTATTCCCCCACAGTCCCCAATTTTGCTGAAAATGGCCTGTGTTGATTTCGTCGTTGAGATATTAATAGGATGAATTTACGTCAATTTGACCCTAAATGTTGAATAGGGGTCATACGACTGGGTGTGATTTCTTTTTATTAATGTCTGTCATATTAGCTCATAAAACATTACGTATGGTATTCTGTATTCATATACACTGCTGTGAGTTACGATTGCTAATAACTAGGGTCCCTAAGACCCATATTCAGGGCTCCAACAACCATTTTAAGAACGAAGCTGGCACTTAGAATAAAGCTGACACCAGCTGTCATTCGATACTTGTCAAAAATAGAATATTTGATAATTTTCAGCTGTCTAGTGAAAAGTTTAGGTTTTTTTGCCATTTTCAAAAACAGTCTTAGTTTCATAATCTAGGTTGACTAAATAGTTATTAAACTTTTTGTGCATACCAGACCCAATATTTTATTTAGTTCTCATGATGTCCTTTTTTAGAAACCTAAAATTAGAGTCTATAAACTTTGCCAGGGATGGTAGAAATTTCTTTTAATTTTAAAGTTTCTTACAATTAATGCTGAATATTTTTCCAAATGATAAACACATCTCAAAAAACTCTTATTTTATACTGGCCATCATTGAATAAAACTTGCATTATTATACATAGGAACAAAGGCGAGTTTTAATAACAGCATTAAAGAAGTAACACAAAAGCGAGTTAAATTTCACAGCTCAGTGTGACGTTCTTCTCGCTAAATGCAAACAGTGGTCTTTCTACAAACACTTTTGACAGCATTTTTCAAAGTTATGGTTTTATATCAACAAAACACTGTCCAGTAGTTTCTTCTAAATGCTGGATATTTCCAAACGGTGTTGTTAATTTCTAAACTTTTTCAAAATAACCCATTAAAAGAAGTCAATGGCGATAGGTCAGGCAATCTGGCTGGCCAGTAATATTCCATATCATAACTGTTTCAAAATAATTTATTTATGCGTTCAATCCCTTCTGCTTTTTTGGTATAGTGGTGTACCATCAAGCTAATACCATAAGCTTTATCTAGTGCTTAAGGACATGTTATATAAAATATCGGCAAACCCATTATTAAGAGAATCTAGGTACGTGCCACTAAATAAATTATCTCCAAAAGGTTTGTTCCGAAAAGCTGACTTTTCATAATCCAACATCCGGTTCGAGTTTTACAAGAATATTGATCGCTTCATTCAATTGTGAAGACGTTATTTTCTTGTGACCATCATTGGCAATGCTGCAAACTAACAAAACCATTCAAAACAAAAATGGCTTTGCCTGTCTATAAAATTTAATATGAAAAAATATTATCGTCATCCGAAACAAAAAATCTGGGCGGCTATCAAAGCAGGTTCTTTCAGTTTGTTTATAAACTTATGACCAAAATTTATTTTTACGAAAAATTTTCCATGCACTTTTTTCCTATACCCTGTTGAAAACACTTATCTTGGGTGTACTGGTTTGACAGTGTTTATTAACACTTAAGAAAACATCAATCTGTGCTTCTTTACCGCAAATACTAGCTGCGTGATATTTTTTGAACATATTTTAACAAAATTGAATCTTTAGAAGTGAGAAAGCTCATACAAGACAATAGCTGCCTTGTTTTAAATGAGAAAACTGATCTAGCGGATTCCTCTTTCTTTGAAGTTTTTCTTTCTAATAAAATACTTGAAACAAAATAAGTTTAGCTAGTTTTAATATGATAATATATTCATAAGCATACTTGAAGAACCGAAATCACCACAACATATTTTAAAAAAATGACGGTCGTTTCACTAACGAAGTTAGTGCCATAAGAGGATGAATAATTCTAAATATATTTTACCTACAACTCTATTTATATTATTTGCAAGTAGTCAGTCACTAACGATTTAGGCAGGTGCGACGACACAAAAATTAACATATTTCACTTGGCGGATATATCGGAATTAGCTTATATCGAACGTGCTTCTGCCTGTATTTCTTGTCAAGGAATCAGTAGACTACACATAGGCGGCGGAGCCAAATTCACACACTTTTTATTATTACTATATTTAGCAGTATAAGTATATATTTTCGCAGGCGTTAAGTGGTCCTGGTTGTCTAATATTTTTTATTTATTTTAGATTCTCCTTATTTACGTGGTGATTATTATCCCAAATATGTCGGGAAGATCTATCTGTAGTACCTTGTTCTTTGAATCCAATTTCAATAGATATTTTTGTTTGTCCGACGTATTTAAGATCACAATATTTACAACTTACTTCATAAATTTCCGGCATTTTGGCGGTACTATCCTTGTCTTTTGTGTTATCAAGCAAATTTCCTACAGTATTTTTTGTCGAAAATGTTAGTTGCAAATTGCCTTTTAAAAAAAATGCTATCTAGACCCCTTAGATCTCTTTTGGATTTACAACTTGTAACTGTTTTTCTAAGTATTTTGTTATAATGAGTTTAAAAGCTTGCCAGTAAAACAAAAAAGTTTTTCATTAACGAATTCACTTGAATGTATTAATGCAATTAAAAAACTTAAATTGGTTGAAGGCGAGGTTTTGATTTCATTTGATGTAACGTCATTGTTTCCTAGCGTTCCCACGAAGCAACCGTTTAAAAAAAATAACACAAATGAAAAGGTCTGCAAAGAATATTTAACTATAACAAATCTTTGTACTAAACAAACCCAAGATGAGGTAATGGGCAACCCCTAACACCATTTATTGTAGATATTTTAATGAGTAGATGTGAAACAGATCTTGAAAGTGAAAGTTAGTATTTTAGTAGAATGTATTTAACACAAACATTTGCACAATAGGCGATTTTCTAGCCAAATTAAACAATACATTTGATAATATAAAATTTACCCACGAATTAGAAATTAATAATAAATTACCCTTTCTAGATGTACTAGTTATCAAAAATAAAGACACTTTAGAATTCGATCTCAATAGGAAGGAAACCACCACTTTAAGTTACATTTTAAATGAGTCACATCATACGTACGCACCAAAAAATATAAATAGAGTTGTAGATATAAGATATTTAGAATTATTCATCCTCTGATGACGCTAACTTGGTTATTGAAACGATCGTGAGGTTTTTAAATCTGTTGTGTTATTTTATTGTTGTGATTGTTTCTATAGTTATTATTATAATTATATATTAACACACAGCATTTATTTTATTTTTACTTTTAAATAATTTTTGTCCAAAAAATCACAACGTAGTTGTCATGAATATGTATAAATCAATTCAGTTTTCCCATATCTGATGATGCTGTGAAGCAGCGAAACTGCAGAGCAGAAAATACAAATTTGTGAAGCTAGAGAAGGTCGCCACGTCTGTACTTAGTGTGGAACGGTTGCACCAAGTTTGCGCAAAAACAATTAATGAATTATATAGTTCCATGTTTTTTTATTGGTTTATGTTTCTACTATTATAACTATTGCTTTAGTTGTCATCGTTGTAATTGGTTCTTCTTACTTTGATTGTTGTGATTTTTAGGCTGCCAAAGTATGTTTCAAGCAGCATGTTGATTTGACATACAAACGTGGCATCCAAAAAATGATGGATAAGAAGTTGCTGTAAAAACACTAAAACGAGACAAACCATTGAGGTTCATCTTATTTAGTTAATTAATTTTTCTACATAAAATAATTATTCCACCTAAAGTCTAAATTATAAAAACAAAATCTGAGTATTGCTGAAACTTTTTGTAGAAAAAAAAGCCAAATTTTTATAGTGTAAACGTCGTTTCATTATATTGCAATACATGATAAAACGATACTTAGCCATTCTTTGCATTGTATTTAGCATCATATTCTATTTAGAAAACTAGGATTTATTATTGTCGTTTCTAAGCACACAACGTAAAAGCAATTCTCTTATCTGTTAAGATACCAGAGTTTTTATGTTATTCGTTAATGAAAAGAAACGTGTCATGTTCAGGTCCTCACCTTATTTACGTTATAGCAGGACAAGATAAAGTCCGTGCGTAGGTGATACGATATGTTAACTACATAGGGTGGCGACTTTGTACAATTCAGAAACTACCTTACGATCAGTATCAACATATAGGTGGCCAGAAGAAAGCATTTCAAGAAATTTGCGGTTCGGTACAGATTTAGCAAAATATAGAAGTTTGTAGCTACAAGGTGCTTTAACATAACTTTTTAAAATTTTGTTGCGAAAATAACACAACACTAAATAAATCAAAATGCGTTTCTTTTTGACTGCTCTCGTGCAGAGTCTGTATTTTTCTTAAATAAAGCAATGTTTTTTTTTAATTTAATATTATTCGCTGCGGCGTCTCAGGCCATTAGCACATTCATTTCCAATCCTTCACTATTTTTACTAATTTTCCAGACAAAGTCAACTTCTCGTTGGCTCGCCCAGGAATCGAACCCGGGACCTCTCGCTTAGCAGGCTGGCACCTAGAAACCTGCGCCACGAGGGCGTCTAAAGCAATGTTGTGGCTGATTTACAATACGCCAACACTGTTGTGGAACTGTGCTTTCGTTTATTTTCTCTAGTTTATATTATGTTATATATATATATATATATATATATATATATATATATATATATATATATATATATATATATATATATATATATATATATTAAAGTCCTTATTATAAACATGCTGGCCATACATTATCACTTGCAATAAGACACAGTAAGTAACATAAACATAACCTATAAAATACAACATTAGAATACAACATATTAATTACGTATTAGAACCTCGGTGGTTCAGGGGTAAGAACGTGTGCCTCTGAACCGAAGGGTACTGGGTTCGATCCCAGGGTACTCCTTTCACTTTTTAGTACAAACTGTAACATTAACATCAACCGAGGTTCTGGCATTGTATTTGAGCAAGTTGAATGTCTGCACGTTCCGCCCTTCGGATGGGGCGTAAAGCCGTCGGTCCCGTGTCCATGCGATGTTGGGCCCGTTAAAAATCCCTACCCTCCTCACAGAAAGACATGGGTTCGGCAAAATTCCCAGGGTAGTGAGGTGAAACTGCTCCCTGGCGTCGGTGATTGGCCATAGTCGCGGAAATAGGCAGACATTAAAGAAACAAAACACACACAGTTACGTATTTTTAATCTACTTAAACAATAAACATATCAGCTTATATGTTGGAGGTACACAATTATAATTTTTGGAACAATTTCATGATCAAATGACTTGGGTGATCCAATTTTTTCCTAAAATTAATGTAATTTTTGAATAATATTTCCCTTGCACCAAACAGGAGACCGGTATTGATAAATTTTGAACATTAAATTTAGATTTATAGTAATTTATTGTAGGTTCCTAAATAATACAATTTTCTGCTTGAATTTTGTCAGACTGCTCCATATCTCGCTCAAAACATATGGTCGGATCTATATTATAACCGTTTTCATGGTTTTTCTCGATTGTTATAATGTCAATCCTTCTGGTGATCCCGGTGTCTGAGGGGCCATGAACTTCTTCTACTTGGAAGCCTTTATGTCTTAATGTAAATGCAGTAGTCCCCTAACTTCATGATAACGCCTGTTCGAAACAGTTCTCCGTGGGTGCAGTACCCGAGCACATGTGCAAGAGTTTCATACTCGTTAAAGTATCTGCAACAGGATGTGTCGATACTGTAACCAAGAATACTACGAACAGGAGCCACATTACATGTCGCTTTTAGACAATCAAGCCATTCCGATGTTATTAATCCTTTATGATTAGATAACCAATTATTTGGTTGTTTAAGCTACTGGTAAGTAACAACCGCTTGGCCTTTTTGTTTCTGAGAACAGAATTCTTCACACATTATTTTCCTGAGAGTGTGTCTAACTGACTTGCTATTCATGAAGTCTCAATTTATATTTAAAACATTATTGATATCAACTTTCTTCTGTTTTGAAATAATTCTGATTGGTTGAATAACTGAATGCATTTTAAATTCAGTAGGGATTTTAATTGATTTAACTGGTGTCAAAAAAGCTTCTCAAAAAGTGCTAAAAATATGCAGACTTCTAGGACAACTAAGGTCAAAAAGCCAAAGTGTAGGCTTGCAGATACTGTCAAGGAAACCCGAAGAGATATCAGTATGAGAGTTTGGCAGAGAACAACACATATTGGGAAGTATTTACAAGACAAAGACATATATATATATATATATATATATATATATATATATATATATATATATATATATATATATATATATATATATATACAGTTTTTAGCTTTTTACTTTATGAAGCGAACCGATCAAAATTGTGGATTTAAGATAACCAGGTTATTTTTAAAAAATCATGTGGATAATTCCGTTTGCAGGACGCTAGTACTTGCAAAACCTGCAGGACAATATAAATCAGGGGAGCGTGAAACCGGTTCCTATATAATGCTAAAGAAAATTTAAGAAATATAAATTTAATTTTAGCAAAGAACTAAGTAAGACAATCTCGATATTAATGTCACTAATACGCATTTTTACTCTGACTTGAGTAAATGATTTAACAAGTTATACGTATACCGTGTCGTAAAGTATGTGGAGGAAAGCTGAACTCTGATTAACTGGGTCATGACTCGAATTTTTGAAGAAATTTGAATGCTCAAAAGCAAGATGTATAAAACCTATCTTGAGACATAATAACTTTGTGTGGTTAGATACTTACCAAAAAAAGATGGGTCAAGAGGAAAACGTGTCTAAAACGTTACAAAATTGAAGAAATGTGAAAGCAGCAATGAGTTAAAAAAAAGAGTACCTGGAGACAAAGAGTCATGATTGCGGCGACAAGGTGGCATTACACTCAGACTGTGAAGATGATGATGATCGGTTTACTTGAAGAGCAGAAATGAGCAAAGGCAGATAGAAAGAGGTATGCCAAGCAGGTCCCGCAACGTTTTTATGAAAACAAACCCCCCAGTAGGACAATTTTTTATTTTAACAATTTATCATAATTTGAAGTGGCCTAAGCTCAATATGTTTTATAACTAAAAAATTGTTTTTCGTTGTATAAAAATTTTACTTTTCACAGTAAACGACTGAAGACACACCTTTCTTAATTATTTTGGCAATACATTTTTCAGCTATTTAAATCCTTGGCAACTGTAAGCATTTGCCTGTTCAGCCTGACTATTTCAAGCACACAAATTTAAACCAGGAGACTTGGTTGTCCGCTTTTAGATCCTGGAAATTTATCCATTGTAGTGACTTGCCAAACAGATCAAATGTCAGCAAAACTTGACATTATGATCCCATTTGACCTAATTATAAGTGACCGTCAAGCATGGGACAGAGACAATGAGAGGCCGACAATTGACTCATCCCTGTGGTATACAGACGGGTCTAAACGAATGTAGGGAGCAGTAATGGGAATGAGCAGACCTAACTTCAGAGTTTCCAAGCCCCTAGAAAAAACTTCCATCATCTGCCAAACAGGAACGCTTGCCATAAATATCTGTGTACAGGAGTGCATACCAGGAAGGCTCGCTCAGAAATAGAGAGATCCACATGTTCTCAGAGAGCCAGGCAGTACTAAAGACACTGAATACTTTCAAACCGAATGAAAGCTGAGCTGGGACTGCAGAAAATCCCTGAAACAACTGGCTACGAACAACAAAGTATTTTTGGTGCAAGCACTAGGACATCAAGGCGTGAAGGAAATTAGAAAGCAGATAGCATTGCAAAAATGGCAGCAACAAAATCATTGTATGGCCCAGAGCCCTATTGTGAATTAGCTGAAAGCCATCTATGAAATGCACCTAATACTTGGGAGAGGAACCAAATGCCGTCATACTGGAAGAAAAGCCAGGCCTTAGATAGGTAAAAGGGTTCATCGCCATATCAACAGAAAAGTCTGCTGTTTCTAGAATAAAACAATGACTTTAGAATAATCACAGAACTTGTCACAGGACACTTCCTAGTTAGGTTTTACTTTATAAAGATTGGGAAGGCGGACAGTGAAAACTGCAGATACTGCACGAAGCGACAGAAACAACAAAAAATTTGCTATGCGGCTGCATGGCTCAGTTCTGCAGAAAGCTGAAGGAGTGACCTTAACACCACAGAAAATAGGTCAAATATATTATTATAAAAACTTAGTAGAGTACACAAAAAGCCTGAACTTTTGGGAAACTATTAGAAATAAAAGACCCATTGGGGCCGCACCGTTGAAAGGCCGAAGGCATAGACACCTCAATAGGTAAGCTAGCATTTGCCCCTGAATAAATGTTAGTTAGATCTTTTTGCGACCTTTTATTAAGAAAAATTCGCTTCTGGAGAAGGATCGATGATGAGACTTTGCAATTTTTTTTTCAAATGAGCACGAATTTGGACCTCTAGAATCCGAAACCAAGGTCCGGTTGACCTTTTATATGTGTGTGTGTGTGCATCCGAGCGATAACTGAAAAAATACTACCCTGATTTGCACGAAACTTGGCACAAATCTTTATTTGTTGACCACGAACAAGTTTCTTAGCTAGCTCGATTGGACTAGTTTTTCTAAAAAAAAAATGTATCTCGAAAAATTACAAAGTTATTTTGACTAAATTTGGTAGGTATGTTGCCACGGTGAAGTCGTTACTATATACCAAAATTCAATTATTGCAACATTTAATATATATTGCTACCATAACGCACTTGCTGCGTCCTGAACTTTTTTAATGTTATTGGCATATTCGTTTACTTTATTGTCGTGCATGTTGCACGTGATATTCCTCTGAAGCTTAAAACAATTTGTCCTATACAATATGTTTTTTCTGAATGTAATGACAAATAAAATTCACAAATTGTACTTAAAATGATGAGACCTATCTCTCCGGGATAACTTTACACTTTAGCTGTATTTTTTTTAAATTTCTTCACACCGGGAAACAGGAAAAATGTTAAAATTCGTTATCCTCCTAACAATTTTTACCATCAACTTTTTGTATAGAAAAGTAAAATGTATGTATGGTATTTTATTGAATCTCTGCTCAAATACCCCTGCTTGCAAAATCGTAAAATTCTTGAATTGAGATGGTTGTAGTGTTTTTTTCTGATCACCTTTATATAGAAAGCTCCAATAACTTTAGTGTGTAGATGCAAGAGCTGTTCAGCTGCTAGCGGGTCTCCTGTCTGGTCATTCTGACGCCAGTCTTTATGTTTAGACCAATTATAACACCTTAACAGCTAAATGACTTGGATGGGCGCTGTTGACAAAATCTGTAAACGTCTCAGCTTATAAAATAAATAATCAAGCCCTTAGCAATAAAGGGTGTATCACAAGAAACAAATTGAACAATCCTTCTAGTCAGACTAGCTGCTTAAACGTATACAGTTTAACGTAATATTATAAGTGTTGTAGATTTTTAGTCAATAAATTATCTACTTGGAACAGTATTTTTTTACAGATTAATGGTAGTTCTGACCGAAAAAGTAAGCAAACTAAAAAAAGTTTTCCTAAGAATTGAGATATTCAGTCAATAAAGGTTTTTTTTTAACGTCGGCCCGTTTCCGTGACTATGGCAAATCACCGACGACAGGGAGCAGTTTCACCTCACTGCCCTGGAAATTTAGCCGGACCCCCGCCTTTCCGTAAGGAGGGTAGGGATCTTTAACGTGACTAACATTGCATGGACACATGACCGACAGCTTTACGCCCCCTCCAAAAGGCGGAACGTGCAGACATTCAACTTCCTCAAAGACAATGCCAGAACCTTGTTTAATGTTAATTTATTACAGTTTGTACTGAAAAAGTGAAAGGGAAACCCTGGGAATCGAACCCAGTACCCTTCTGTTCAGAGGCACACGTTCTTAACCTAGACCAACGAGACTCCCATTTAAAGTTGGAACTGATAGAAAAAGCTCGAACGCAGCAAATGCTTTTCCCACAAAAAGAGGAATAGTCATCATCATCATCATCATCATCATCATCATTATTATTATTATTATTATTATTATTATTATTATTATTATTATTATTATTATTATTATTATTATTATTATTATTATTATTATTATTATTATTATTATTATTATTATTATTATTATTAACATTATTATTATCGACTTTAGCCCGAAAGGCTTTCACACTCCCTGAAAGGGGAACATTCACTCATCCCAGTTATCTCATATACCAAAGGTACTGAGCTCAGATGGGGCTCTTTCCAAGTTATCGGGCCCTTACCGATAACGCGACACATCTTCATTTCCCAGAAATCTCCGCACGGCGCGGGCAGTTGCAAGTATTACTGCCTTATTAAGATGCCCTCCAAGGCCCAGTCTCTTAACATTATCTCGAAGATCTCAGGAACCACACTAGTTGACGACATTACTATTAGAATCACTCGGACACTATCTGCCCTCCACTATCCCTTTACTTGTATCTCGAGGTCTCTGTACTTAATGATATTCTCGTTGTGCTTTATCTCTAGATTATTAGTATTTGGAATGGCCATATCATTTAGTGTCACTTGGTTGCAAGACTTATCCACTATTATTATATATGGCCTGTTGTGGACAACTCGTTAATCTACGAGCACGGATGCTTTTTAGTGAATTTTCGTAGAAAAAATTCACTAATGGAGAGATCCTGACTTTTGAATTTTGAAAAAATTTTTGCAAATGAGCGCGAACTAGGACCCCTAGAACCCATATCCGGGGTCAGTTTCAATTTTTATATGTTTATATATATATATATATATATATATATATATATATATATATATATATATATATATATATATATATATATATATATATATATATATATATATATATATATATATATATATATATATATATATATATATATATATATATATATATATATATATATATATATATATATATATATATATATATATATATATATATATATATATATGTATCACACCGATAACTCAAAAAATAATGGGCCGATTTTGATAAAATTTGGCATGTACCTTTCTTTTGTTAATAGCTTGGATAAGTTCGTTAGTCAGGAAAATCGGACGAGGTTTTCCGGGAAAATTTTGAGTTTTCATTCGAAAAAAATTCATATCTCAAAAAGTAATAAGCCGATTTTAACAAAATTTGGCACATACGTTCCTTTTGCAAATGGCTTTGACATGTTTGTTAGTCAGGAAAATCGGACGAGGTTTTCCGGGAAAATTTTAAGTTTTTATTCGAAAAAAATTCATATCTCAAAAAGTAATAAGCCGATTTTAATAAAATTTGGCACATACCTTACTTTTGTAAATGGCTTTGACATGTTTGTTAGTCAAGAAAATCGGACGAGGTTTTCCGGGAAAATTTTGAGTTTTCATTTGAAAAAAATTCATATCTCAAAAAGTAATAAGCCGATTTTAATAAAATTTGGCATGTACCTTCCTTTTGTAAATGGCTTTGACAAGTTCGTTTTTTTGAAAAATTGGACGAGGTTTTCCGGAAAAATTTTGAGTTTTGATTTGAAAAAAATTTTTATCTTAAAAAATATAAAATCTATGATAACCAAATTTGGTAGGTAGGTTTACGATATAAAAAGTAAACTATACACCAAAATTTACATTTCTATGTTACAAGAAAAAAAAGTTATAATAAAATATTTTGTGCCAGATCATTTCTATGAAAATTCACTACCATAACGCACTTGCTGCGTCCCGAGCTTTTTGGATTTTGTTAGGAGTCATCGCGCCTTCCGTTGTAGATTTTCGATATCCGTTTTACTCCAGTTCACAATTTAAAATGAGTAGCTATATGCAGAACATGCATATGTATTGAGCTTAAGTCAGGTTCTTGTTGTTAAAATGTGATTGCACCACCTTTTACTAGTCTCGTAAATTCATTTGTCAGGTCGTTCTTCATTACCGAGTGGTTTATTTTTCCCACTTACTGTATTCCCAGGTATTTATAACGCCCTTTTACATCCATCGAGGTTGTATTTTCCCTCTGACTACACATAAGGTGCGATATTTGTCAAGCCCAAACTGCCTGTCAATATATCTGGAAAACCCTTCCTCGATTTTAAGGAATTGTTTCATGTGGTTCTTTGTGGACGCCAAAAGCCTAAGATCATCCATATACAGCAGATGATTTAGCCCTCGACCCGCTCCAGCGTTGGTAAGAGAGCACGTGGCCGGAAATCATCAATCCAGGTTCAGAGAACGGAGGAGACGCAAAGACCCAAGAACGACAGATTTCTGCATCCTGCTCGAGTTCCCGCAGCACCGTATTGGGTACACCCCCTAGACAGCCAATAATCATAACGACGAGTCGTATATTGTGTCCCGGATAAAACTGCTTAAGCTCAAACATAAGGTCTCTATACTTGGTCCGTTTTTCCATCTCCTTATACTAACGTTAGCCTCAGCTGGAGCCGAGAACTCTGTAACAAACAAGATTTTATTTTGTTTGTCGAGAAGGATAATGTCAGGCCTATTAGCAACTACTGGCCTGACAGTGGAGACCGAGAAATTTCAGTATATACGGCATCTCTCGTTCTCCACTACGTACTCAAGATCCCCCAGTTGGTGAGGCAGCACTGGTGTTTGGTCTATCCCATACGAATGTCGAAGATAAGGTAATACCACACTCGAAGGGCCGCATTATGCCGATACACGTAATTCCCAGACACCATCACTGGACATGCACTCAAGAGATGCACAAGTGTCTCCGGCGATTGATGACAGATTCTGCAGCTGTCACCTGCTACGTCCACCCGTATCACCCGCTTGCGGTAGACCACGGTGTTTATAACACCATCTTGGCAGGCCCGATGTAACCTTCAGTCTCCGAGCGGAGCCCCGCTGATTTAAAAAAAGGAAATGTCAGCCTCGTTGACAAGCCGTGTTCTTCTATATGCCGGAAGAACATTCCGTGCAAAGGCTTGTCAACATGCTGCCCCAATAGGTGTTTTTGTAGCGCATCTCTAATTTGTGCTCTTAAGGTCGGAATGTCAAGCTCAGTCACCAAAGGGTGATCATCTTGCCTTCCTCCCGACCTGTGATCGAAGCATAGTCCGAGCTCACCTGCTGATCTGCCTACTGCCTTGAACAGAAATGCTCTTGTTCATTCGACTTCGTGCGTTTGGACAATTCGCAGAAAAGGATCCGAGCTTTTAAGGATCCTGCAACTCATCTCAAAGACCTCTTTTCCGTATAACCACTCCATGTTTGGTAGTCCTCTACCTTCGAGATGTCTTGGAAGGTATAAGCGAGGAACTGACGACCTCGAGTGCATGCTTCGATGTTTGTGGAGAAGCTTGCGAGTATCCCTATCCAATCTGCATCTCTGCATTCTCTATTCAGAAATGCCATGGTTGTAACATTTATTCAAAAAATTTACAGTAAAAAAAGGAATTCATCTGATTGACGAACTTTGCTACAACATACTCAAAAATGAATAACTATTACCATTCTTGATATTCTGAAAAAACAAAAAACACATTAATCTTAATGTAGGCGATGTTCAAAATGCCTGCCTTAAACGTCTTGGCAGAATCTTATTCGTAAATCAACAACTCTCCGAACATTAATCAATATCTGAGGCGTGACCCAGCTAATCTCAATCCTTATTTTTCCTCTTAAGTCAGTTGAGTCGCATGGTCTGATTTTGTATATCATGTTTTGCATACATTTCCATAAGAAGAAGTCTAATAGCGTAAAATCGGGTGAGCTCGCTGGCCATTATAACGATCCTCGCCTACCTATTCACCGATTTGGAAATATTAGGTCGAGGTCCTGCCATATATTGTTTTGGTAATTTGCTGGTGCTCCATCCGCCATATTACACTCGCTGGAACTTGTGAGTTTGTATAATCAGTATGGAAGTTTGCCAATGTTGGCAAGACATTATTTTGAAGGAATGCTAAATAATTATCTCCATTCAAATTGTCATCAATAAAAAAGGAACCAGTGACATAATTTCCAATGATTCCTGCCCAAACATTAACCTTTTGGGGGTATTGGAAATTTCTCTTCCAGTGTGGATGTTTAGTGACAATTTTGACGATTAGTATTACACTCACCAGAAAACAAAACATGGTCTAATTGAATAATATTATTACCTAATATTTCCATCATTTGTTCACAATAAGACGTTCTTTACTCAAAATTGTCTTCGATCAGCTTCTGAGTTTGCATCAATTTATAGGGATGTATTTTCTTTTGTTTTATTATTTGAATAATCAGTGAATGGCTACCAACTAATGTTGTGGCTGCTTCTCGAATCGAAGTATGTCGATTTTCCTCAAACCCAAACATCCAATTTGGTATCATTACTCAGTGCCACAGAAGGTTTTTTTATCTACCTTGCGAAATGGCTTTTACATTCTACTGATTATCCCTTGAAGTATAGGCGACATTTCGGCAAATTTTTCTTAAAATAGGTGAGTAACTTCCATCTGTGATCGTGTGTTATCTCGTAACCAATCATCTGTAACATTGTCATTTTATGCATTTCTGTTAAATAAACCATGTTTCTGAATTTCTGTTAAACTGACAACTACGCGTCATGCATTTACAATCACACAGAAAGTTGTTAAGGCGTTTTAAACAAAACCAACCCTGCGAACTATGAAGAATGTTGAAAACTTTTTTCGTCTTCTTTTTAATTAATACCGTCCAAAAAGGACACCTAATCCCTTTTTCCTTACCTTTTCGTTATCAGCAATGAAGCGCGATTAGTTATCTTTTTAGTATGTTGTAAGTTCGCCAATCAGATTAATTCCTTTTTGTGCAATAAATTTTTAAGTAGGAAATGAAGAGATCTTTCAAATAAAGTATCACAAGCCCCTATTTCCTATATAAAATTTTGGGGATGGCAACTGTCATTCGAAGGGGACTATATGTATGGGTGAAATTTTTACGTTGCAGGACATCATTTTTAATCCAAAATTAAGGTGTTTTTGGATTTTTATAAAAATATTCATAACCATTGGGATACTGAATTTCTTCCATTTGGCTATTCCGCACTGGCATGTAAAAGTTTTATTGTGAGAAATTCGCACGTGCTTCTGGCATGACTTAATGTATATTTATATTTTTGGGTGCTTTAAACGTAGGGATGCAGACTAAGTTTTAATTTTAAAATATGTTTAAGTAGGAAATAAATATTTAGGTGATTATATTGTTTAATTCTTTTTTAAGTTCCAGTGGCTGCCCGTACGACCTCTCAACGACTGCTCATAAAATTATTAACTCGAGTTTTAAGTGCCAACGCTTGATATAACCGCTATTATTGATAATGCTGTCAAATATGTTTGTCTTATAAAATAAAAATAATACTGCTCGAAAAGACATTTAGCCTAGACAAAATAGAATACCCCTTTGATTTCGATAGAAAAACTCTTTGTCATTGGAAATGATTATTTGTTCGAATATGTCATTCTTGGCCATATGTCCGTAAGAACAATGTTGCATTGATTTTGTAAAAAAGTATACACATTGTACATTTAAACATCCCAATGTAAAAAGTGTACTAATACCAAACACCAAGCACCTGAAGATAAAACAACTTCAAGTTCCTGCAGGAATTATCGTTTCAGTGAATTTTCATAAAAAAGTTTTTTTCTAACAAGGCGATCCTGACTTTTGAATTTTCAAATTTTTTTTAAATGAGCGCGAACTAACACAAAACTGTTTGGTGCCAGACCATTTCTGTGAAAATTCATTACCATAACGCACTTTCTGCCTCCAGAATGTTCTGAATTAAAATTATGGGCGTCACACTTAGACAACGTTAAAAATAAGTTAATATTGCAATAATTTCTAATAATTCTTATATATCGTCTTGATTCCAGGCTTTTTAGCGAATTTTCTTTAAAAAAATGTCCTAAAATGAGCGCGAACTAGACCCCCAGAACCCATATCTAGGGTCAGTTTCAATTTATATATATATATATATATATATATATATATATATATATATATATATATATATATATATATATATATATATATATATATATATATATATATGTGTGTGTGTGTGTGTGTTTGTGTCACACCGATTTTAAACAAGTTTGGTACGTACCGTCCTTTTAAAAGTGGCTTGTATTGGTTCGTTAGCTCGGAAGACCGGCCCAGGTTTTCCCGGAAAATTTTGTGTTCTCTTTAAGAAAAAATTTAAATCTTCGAAAATAACAAAGTAAGGGCAACCAAAGTAAGCGTGTTTTTATTATAAAGGGTGTGCCATGTACCAAAATTTAGGTCTATAAGTTTGAAGACAAAAAAGTTATAGGCCTTTAAAGAAAAAACATTTGGAGTTTTCCTCAAAACTTCAAAGTCGCGATGAAACGTCAAAATTTACAACATTTTGGCACAGAACCTGAAACCTATACGGGTTATGTAAAGAAAATGTCGCAAGAAGAGTGTTCTGCAAACGCTTCAGTTTCAGCCTCAACCGTAATCGTCTTTTATTTTACTAAAATATTTCGAGAAAATTCATTTCAAATATACCCTTACTCTGATGCTTTGACAGTAGTTTTAGTTAAGTTTATGGTTTAGCGGTCTACAAGTTTTGGCTAATTTTTTTTACAAAAAATTCGTTAATGAGGAGACCGCGACTTTTGAATTTAAAAAAATATATCTTTAAATGAGTGCAAACTAGGCCCCCCCTAGAATCAATATCCGGGTTTAGTGTCAATTTTTATCTGTTTACATATATACAAGGTGACGCATATCCACGATAAAGCTAAATATAATTGTACAAGATACGAGAAAAAATTGTATACGTTAATTATAGGATGTCTGGAGCTGCATCTTATAAAATTATTTCGACAATCATATGATGGCCCATAAGTCGTTGGTGATACCTACAATTTTTTTTCGAACATTACGTCACATATATTATTCCATTTTTGAATTTTTTTATCGAAATATGATTGTAATAAAAAAATCTAGACGCAGTAAGTGCGTTTTGGTAGCTAATGCTTTAAATTTCGATAACTGTTTTTGCTATTAGCCTAAGGTTCGTTGCTACGAAACCAGTTTTCTCTGAAACATCTTAAGTTTATTTTCGGAAAATTTTTGTGCATTTTCAAACAATATGTTGTTTCCGTAAAATATGGTACACTGTTTCTACTACATACGTTATACCGGTTACCAAATTGATGCCTGCTTGTATTAAAGATAAAAAAAACATTGTTATGAAAATTCACTTCCATAACCCACTTGCTGGGTCAAGACTTTTTTCTATTTAAAATAATAAATTTGAGGAAATATCTTTAGTCAATAAATAGTAAACGGGCAAACTATTTGTAAGTAGCAGTAAAATTTCGAATGCAGCAAGTGCGTTATGGAGGCGCTTTTTTATATACGTATTTTTTCTAATAATAGTTAATTAATTTCCTCTACAAAATTCATTTTTAGTATACAAAAATTTGGTAAATACCATTATTTTTATAATATTTTTTAGGATCTTTTGTAATCCGACAGATTTTTATAAAAACTTGTTACCATAACTCACTGTGTGCATTTAGATTTTGTTTTTATTAATTCTTAGGATTATTTATCCAAATACTTTGTATCGCATTTTTTAATGTATAAGTCTTTTTTCTAAAGTTGGTAACGTGTTTCGTTCTACCTCATTGGTAACATATTGGACCGAAAATTTGGCTTTTTAGTAAATTTTCATAATTTTTTTTATTTTAGACCAAAAAATTTCCTCAAATGAGCTTTGCAAATCTCTTGGACGAGTTTGTTAACCAGCCTAAGCTGACTAGGTTTTCACAAAAGAAATCGAGTTTCTCTAAAAAATGCTTATCTCCGGAAATAATAGAGATTTTTGATACATGTTGGCACGCATATGTGCATACAAAAATTAGAGTTTATATGATAATAGAAAATTAGATTATTCGAGTTTAGAAGAAATCCGCTACCATAAGGCACTTACTGCGTTTGGACCTTTTATAAACAATATTTCATAACGCACTTGCAGCTTTTTGTCACTATTTCTGTTTTATTTCTCTTAAATATTATAGCCTGCTTTATCCTGTCAGATAGTTATAAGCTTATAAACATTAGCCACAAAATGCAAACACAGTTACTTTCCTCATTTCATTTTTTCATTATCATTTCTTTTGAACACGTCAGATTGGGTTGTAGGACAATGTACACTTTTAATTTATCTTAATCAAGCAACCAAATAACACCATTTTCTTGCAACATTACTAAATTTTTTAAGATCTCTTCATTAATTGATTCATACATTTCTCTATATATTTAATTTGTAGGTCTTTAGCGACAACAACAATAACAAAAACTTGCTATCGTAACGCAATTGATGTGTTAAAATTTTATGTAGATGGAGACCTAATATCTGATTATTGTTATCACTGTACGAAACACTAGCCAAATGTTAATAAGACTCGAAGTAACCGTGTAGGAAAAGGCAATATCTCAGTTATTCAATTTGCATATGAACTGTGTTTATGTGGCAATAGAGGCCAGCTGTGAGGGTCGTAACTGCTGTGCTTTGACACTTCGACACCTCCTTCGATTCTCAATTATTAAATATAGACTGTTCACAGCCGCTCCCCTTTTCCTTTAAGCTCTAATATTGAAACGTGTGTGTTTAACGAACAGAGAGCACCAGACTTACATTGCAATTCTATGTTAATATATGCTAATTCACGTTCGATAATTTGCAGAATACGATACAGTAACAGAAGCGACGCTTTGTTTAGTTATATTTGTTAGTAATTTTAGTTCACTTTTAAATTTTCAGATAATGAAAAAGGTGACTTGTCCACTTTATTAGCATATAAATAACAGTCTTTAAAGTTGTCATGTATCTGCTTTCCGAAGAAGAGGGCGACAACTAAAAGGAATAATTTTTTTTAATAACGACCGCAATGGTAAAATAAATATGATGTTTAAGGTCACTAGGACAGCCATATCCGACAATTTACTTCCTCAGAAGTTCAATTCAAAATTATTTAGTCTAGTCAAACAAAACCTTTTATTTAATGTTTTCAGGCTTACCTACCTTCTAAATTCAACGAAAATCTTATGCAATGTGAATCTTGTAACACTTTTGGGACACGAAATTATCAGCACATTTTTAGATAATATATCGAACGTTTTGCCAACACAGTTGGCTCCAGCAGAGATTATCATTTTTTTTAATGTATTTTTTTATTTTTTCAGTACAATGTAGGTAAGGTTATTTTATAAAGACTGTTGAATTAAAACCATGATCGTCAAAGAAGCTAAAAGTGACCTCCTTATAACTGCAATAGCACACCATACCATAATTCCGGCTATTCAGTACAAACTGGCAATGTCTAACTTTCCCCATGTCTTTACTAACCAACAACAAGTTCTATTGAGATGGTTTTTTTTTGCAGAAACAAATTTTTTGCAAAGAAAAAATAGGTCAATGGCAGTTTAAAGAGAGCTGTGGAGCTGCTAAATCTTAGCAGAGGACAGCTCAGAAATACAACAGGTCTCTTGACGGGACACATGGCCGTCAAGAAACACCTGCATAACAGTCTATATTTAATAATAAGATTATAACCAATTGGCAAAAAAATAAAAATATCTGGACATATTTAGGATGTAACATAGTAAATAAAGATAAAAGTCTGGACTCAGCAAGTGCGTTATGGTAGTGAATTTTTAATATAAATGATCTATTTTTTTGATTTTTTTTACGAAAACTATATATGCACCAAGAAAAATGTTATTTGTTTGTAATGTTTAACCAATTTTGCTTAGCATACAAATACTTTGGTCTTGCGCCCTCCTGTGGCACCAGAAATTTCTTTTATTAATGCCTATAACTTTTTTTTTAATTTAGAGATCTAAATTTTTGCATATAGTAAAAATTTTATCATAGAAACTTGCGTAAAAAATGTTTGCCACATCTTTGTAAGTTTCGGTGATATTAATGATTTTTTTCTGGAAAAACTGGGCCAATTACCTTGGCTAACAAACTTATCCAAGCCACTTGTAAAAGAAAAGTATCTGCCAAATATAATCAAAATTCGCCTATTATATTTTGAGTTATCGGTGTGATATATATATATATATATATATATATATATATATATATATATATATATATATATATATATATATATATATATATATATAAATGATATAAATGAAATTTTTTTGGAAAAACTGGGCCAATTTCCTTGGCTAACAAACTTATCCAAGTCACTTGTAAAAGATATGTATCTGCCAAATGTAATCAAAATTAGCCTATTATATTTTGAGTTATCGGTGTGATAAATATATATATATATATATATATATATATATATATATATATATATATATATATATATATATATATATATATATATATATATATATATATATATATATATATATATATATATATATATATATATATATATATATATATATATAATTGAAACTAACTAACCCTGGATATGGGTTGGAGGGCGCCTAGTTCTCGCTCATTTAAAGACATTTTTTCCTCATTAGTGATTTTTTCCACAAAAATTCAAAAAAAATGGCAAAATGTGCTTAAAGTGGTTTCTAAAAATTCGCTTACAAAATATTCAACACAAATTTGCTAAAAATATTACTTAACAGAAATTGGTTGAAAAAATTGTACATAAAATTTTTTAATTTGTTTGCAGGGAAATTCATTAAAATATTAATTTTGACAAATTTCCTTAAAAAGTGTTTCACCAAAACTTCTTTGGGTAGTGTTTCACACAAGCTTTTCTCCAAGAAAATTCATAAAATTTGTTTATCATAAAATTCGTTTTTAAAGAACATTTTGTACAAGAAAATTCACTAATAAAAATAAATTAAATAAATTAAAAAATATATCTGATATAAATACAGAAGTATATACTTTTTCTGTGGCCTCTTGTAGAGCATTTGCTTCGCGATGCTGTAAAAAGGAAAGCTGTTTGCAGGGAAGAAAACAAACATTTATGAAGTCAGAAACAATTTCTGCAGCCGAGTTGACCAGGACGTTACTCTCGCATGGCGATTGACGTATAATAAACTATAGATATATAGATGGTGGTCTTCAGTTATTTATTTGTAATGATATGAAAAGTCTATTTTAGAAGAATTTTGGCAGACATTTTATTCAGATGAGAATAACTTAGGTCGAAAAATTAATTTATAACCTTCTAAAATACATTTCTTGCAATAATTACTATTCATAAACCGTAATAGCTATAGCAGCTTTATTGAAGGGTTACTAATTTTCATGTTTAAAATCTCCACTTTGACATTTACAGAAGAAAAACTTGAATTTTAAAAGTAGTTTTTCTCGTATTTCTCGATCTTTGAAGCCAAAAAAAAATACTTGGTCTGTAACATATAATAGTTTTACTTTTGTGCCATCTTCCGCCTATATGGTTTACGTTTCTACGTTTCACAATGTGAATCTGTGTACCAAATTTGGTTGCCATAGATTTGTTATTTACATGTTATCTATATATATATATATATATATATATATATATATATATATATATATATATATATATATATATATATATATATATATATATATATATATATATATATATATAGTGTGTGTGTGTGTGTGTGTGTGTGTGTGTGTGTGTGTGTGTGTGTAAATACGTACGACGCATGAATATGTGAAAAAGACTGTAATTTTCTGAGTTGAAACTTCATGTTCTGAGATTAAGCCCTGTTTGAATAGAAAATAATTTGCGTGTGAATATTTCACCCTTATGTTTTAGAGCTTCATCGGAAGCCCAAAAAAATATTACTATGCCAAAATTATAAAACAGAACTATCAAAAATACTCACCGACAGCTAAATAAAATCCTTAAACAGGTTGGGATGCATCAGCAACATGTATTTCACTATGTTTAGATAATGTTTCAACACCCAAAACATGGACAACACACAAAAATCCTTTAGGTCTAACAACTGCATGGTTACATTTTAAAACACAGTTAAATTTTTCAAAGCAATAAAACAATTTTTAAACGGACACACGCTACCCGACCATAGATCTCATACTTCGATTTTACCCATATAGTCAACCCGACATATATCATAAACAGATTGGTAACCTACAGAAATCCAAATCACTTCAGATATCAAAGAGCACGATCTTAAACATGACCCCACCTTGTTTTGGGGTCATGCCTAAGCACAGAAAAAATAGTTCTATAAAGTAGACAGGAAAATCAGGTTCTCATCATTATTAAAGTCAATATAACCGGACCAGAAATACACCAAGAATGCAAGGTGAGACTTTTGTATATCTTATATATATATATATATATATATATATATATATATATATATATATATATATATATATATATATATATATATATATATATGTGTGTGTGTGTGTGTGTGTGTGTGTGTGTGTGTGTGTGTGCGTGTGTGTGCAAACAGAGGAGAATTTAAAGTAAACCACCAGGATATGGATTTTACGGGGCCTAGTTTGCACTGGTTTGAATCGTAACTTCCACGTATCAGAAACATTCTCATGGAATGAATTTAGGGCCCATGACTTGACCACAAAGAAAGTATTTGTATTTATGTACCCATAAACTTTTGAAACGTTCTGTTACTCTTGTTTTATTGAAAAAATGTCAATTTTCACCACATCACCCCTTATTTGGCTCCTACCGCCTGAAGCGAACTTACCAAAAAATAATTCGAAGCATTCCTGTGTCGGGTGCTACCTGGATACCAAATTTGAAAATGATGTCTCAGTTTATTTGAAAGTTATTGCGCCCATTAACAGACATACCGACAGACTGACAAACTAAAAATGTTCGTCCCAGAATCAAGTTTCTACACGCTTTGGGACTTTTTACGTGGTTTTAAAAAAATTCGAAATGTTTGACAACAATATTCCATCACCACAATTTGATTTCAGCACAGAAAGCAGATATGTGATGAAATTAAAAGTTTTCTAATAAATATACCCTGAGATATATTTCTCGAATTTTAACGACAAAGTGTCAATTTTCGCCATATCAGCCCCCATTCATCCCCTATCCGCTAAAGCGATTTTACCCCAAAAAAATCCGAACCGTTCGTTTGTCTAGTGCTAACTGTATACCAAATTTCAAAACGATATCTCAATTCGTTTTAAATTTATCGTGGCTACAAACAGACAGACATACAGACCGACAGACAAACAAATTTTGCCCACAAATCATGTTTTGATACGTTTTCTATGTGTTTTGATAATTTTTACGACGTTTAAGCGTAATAGAAAAAATTTTGACATATTTGTCGCCGATGCGATATTTCCACACGTTGTGACGATGTGGAAGTAAAACTATAGACGGTTAAACCATAAACTTAACAAAAATAACTGCCAGAGCATCAGAGAAAGGGTATATTTGAAATGAATTTTCTGGAAACATTTTAGTAAAATGAAGGACAATGACGGTTGAAGCTGAAACTTAAGTGTTTGCAGAAATCTCCTCTTGCGACATTTTCTTTACATAACCCGTATTGGTTCCAGGTTCTTTGCCTAAATGTTGCCAATTTTGACGTTTTACATCGCGACTTTGACGTTTTGAGGAAAACCCTAAACTTTTACTCTTTAAATGTCTATAA
This sequence comes from Tillus elongatus, assembly GCA_964006375.1. Lineage (NCBI taxonomy): Eukaryota > Metazoa > Arthropoda > Insecta > Coleoptera > Cleridae > Tillus > Tillus elongatus. The sequence continues at coordinate 118,076,529 of OZ023263.1, forward strand.
TTGTTTTGGCTTTGAGCTTACAGACCTAAATTTTGGTACGTGGCTCGATCTTTATAATACAAACACGCTCACCAAAATTGGTTGCCTTTACTTTGTTATTGGTGTGATACATACACACACAGATTTATATATATATATATATATATATATATATATATATATATATATATATATATATATATGTATATATATATATATATATATATATATATATATATATATATATATATATATATATATAAATTGAAACTGACCTTGGATATGAGGTCCAAGAGGCCTTATTTGCGTTCATTTGAAGAAATTTTTAAAAAATTCAAAAATCGGGATCAACTCATTAGTGAATTTTTTTAAAGAAAGTTCACTAAAAACGGGCTGTTTGAATGTCCCTTAACAAAGTGATGCCCCTGGACCCGACAGTGAACTTTTTAGAAATTTCAAAGAACGAGCAGCCATGGTATCCGCTATCTTTTTGCTGCCATTAACTTGTGTGTTTTCTCGGGATTTTATAGAAGTAATTTTAGGCGAGTTACTAGGTCTCACCTCCTTTACGATTTTCCAGCCTCTCAAGCAGTATTAGAACCATTAGATGGCCTAGCATTGTTGTAATTCAGTTTGTCTGTTTCTATAAATTTTTTATAAACTGACTTTAAAACATGATATGCACTACTGTACTCAGGGCTATTCGTTTGTTTGCTCAGTTTATTTATTTCACATACCATGGAGAAAAATCTTTTAGATGCTTCGACACCCAAGGCGTACTTGTACAACTGCCACTTTTTTCTTCAACGGGAAACAAAGCTTGTAGAAATAGCGAAACAATGGTTATAAAGCCGAATACTTTTCTCTGAAAGTGCAGGCAGTGTATTTTGAATCCCAACCTCCAGTTTCGAGCTGATCACAGAAGCGATTCACATTGTCCTGACTATATTCTCTGATACAAAAAAACTTGTTTATTTTCATTTTTATTAAACTCATCAAAACTACATACCTGAAAGAAGTATGGTAAGACACAGCCAGTGACAATATGGAGTTCAATGTGATAAAATATATTGTCAATGCAAGTATGTACTACTTACATGGCTTATTTGTGTTGGTACATTAAAAAACTATTTTATGTTAAATTCCTTAAATAAGTTTAACAAATTATTTGTATTCCTAGAAGCAGATTTTTTTTCTAAATTTCCACAAGGGATCGCATCATGATTAACATCGCACATGGCCAAAAAATTACAGACCTTTAACAAAAAAATATAACGCGGTCTGTAAAACATACAATAAGGAACTTTCTCTGTAAGTCTAGTACATTAATTGCATACATTTTACAATGCTTGTCCATATTACGGCAAGCTGTACCCACTCGAACAACTCCCAAGTCGTTTTTAGCAATAATGCATATTCCGTCATGACCAAGTGCAGTCCGGCAGTATTATGTATACACATTGCGTGTCTTGAGAGTCAAATATCCCAATTGACATCATTTAACCAATTCCCATTACTACATGCAAAATCTACCTCCTACGTTTTCAAAAATGAATCCAGATACAGAATTTGACGGTGGAGAACCTGGGTGTTAAAATTAAACAAGTGTATTTTGATGTTACCTGTATTGATGTGTCGCCTAAAAAATCAGCTATTCTGGACTCGCCTGGTTTACTCCAAAAATTTAGTCTTCGCACACTTACACAAAGTGGCCAATAATCAGGGTTTCCAACTTGTTCCACTATTTCAACAGGAACACCAACCTTAAATAAATAAAAGTAAGTTATGTGCTTAATAAGTATTTTGACAACGAAGTTATCGTTATCAGCAGCTGTCGTTAACTAACTCAGTTAGAGACAGCTACTGAAGAGGAGAATTACGTTGGCGAAATACGTCTAGCTTATGTAATTATTTTTGTGGTTGGGGTGATTCTGCTTTGTATTTCGCTCAAGGTAATAAAAATTCCATAAAAGTGATCATTCCAGTTGTGTCCTTTTACACGAATACTAGGTTCAATAAGCTTTATTGAATTTAATGACAACATAACTACTTCAAACCAGTCTCAATTAAAACGGTCAGTTAAACTGCAGTGATTTTATATCACTAGGCTAAATAATAAAAGCCAATATGCATTGGCTTGAGTGGGGTATAAAATCAGTGATCACTTCTACAGGACGTTTACTGAATCTGCTACACAATCTCTTTACAGTTGCTTTTTAACGACAATACACGTATATGTGCTGTTAACCGATGTTCGCGTTTTATACGATATTAAACGTGAATCTATGCAGCTTATTTTACAACAGATGAGCATATAAACTCATCGTTCCCCTACAACTAGAAATCGATATAATTGACACTACTCGTTTGGTAACTGATTTCTAACTAAAGTCACTGGCAGCCAACTTTATCGTTTACCCTATATAAATAAAAAACTATTTGGCTCTAAAATTGTTAAACTAAGACATATGATGTTATGTGATCACCCAGCCAGTTTTTTAAAATAATTTTAACTTTTAACTATAGTTTTAGTAAATTTTCTTAATAAAATTGATGGGTAGCGATTGTGACACCCAAGGTATATATATATATATATATATATATATATATATATATATATATATATATATATATATATATATATATATATATATATATATATATATCCGAGCGATAACACAAAAATATATAACGGATTTAAACGGGACTTGGCACATATCTTCATCTTGCTAATATCGAGGACGACCTCGGTAATCAGCTATAACGGATATTTTCTCCCCAAAAAGATACAATGTTGTAGTAACTGGTGAGGCACTCCGCCTATAGCTACAAATTGTCTAAATAAACCTCTGTTGTGAATTCTAAGTGATTTTGCTCACAAAATTTGGAGTTTTTTACACATTAAAAATAAAATTTGAAATGCATGAATTGAAAGTGGTTAAATTCCAATGCCTGACAAAGACAGGGTAGTCAGCTGCCATGCTTAGATTGATGCACACTACAGGAATAAATCATTATTCAACATTATCAAACAATATAAATAACACGCGTAAAACATACTACCCGAACTAGCGATCGATAAACACTAGTCTCGAAAACCCTTTAAATCGTTTATAAGCAATTATGATTTTAGAATGACGGATTACATGAAAACAAAAATTACTGAAGTGATTGTTTTTTAAGTGGTGGATTCAATACAATGTTGAAAATAAACTATATTTGTAGCTTGCTGAACGGCCCCAATTGAAGTTTTAGACGAAAGTATAGTATATAGTGGAACTTACATATAATAATATAAACCCGCGTACTAAATTTGGTTGCCCTTACTTTGTTAATTCTGGAGATATAAATTTTTCGAAAGAAAACACAAAATTTTCCGGGAATACCAAGGCCGATTTTCCTGGCTAACGAACTTATCCAAGCCATTTGCAAAAGGAAAGTACTCACCAAATTTAATTAAAATCGGACTATTATTTTTTGAGTTATTGGTGTGATACATATATATATATATATATATATATATATATATATATATATATATATATATATATATATATATATATATATATATATAAACATATCAAAATTGAAACTGACCCCGGATATGTGTTCTGGGGAGCCTAATCATTTGAAGAAATTTATTCAAAATTCAAAAGTCGGGAACTCCTCATTATTGAATTTTTTTTTTAATTCTTTAAAAACGATAGTAACAGAAGCGCAAATACTATAAAAAACTAGCTAACTTTTCAACGTCGATAAGTAAAATAGCAGTTCTGCAGTATATAACTAGAAATCACAATAGTACAAGTAAAAGTCAAAAAAGCAACATGCATATAAAAAATTTTAAAAGTGCCTAATTAAAAGTTCACTCACATGTACAACGAAAATATGATTTAAAACGAAGACTACAGGTTGCATTTAAACAAAATATTTACACCGTATAAAATTAGCACCCTTAGAGTAATTAAATGAATCCTAAGAATAATTGAAAAGAACATGTATCCCTATGTCATAAATGTTTATATAAAACAGTACCTAGTTAAAAGTATACACATGATGATAAAATATCTATAAAACTTGTGACAATCACTTTACAACAAAAATCCTAAACAAAAATGGTACAAATAAAGATCATACAGAAGCCAGAGAAGCTAGGGTTGCGATGTCTGTGTACAAAATTACACTCATAAAATATATAACCTAATTACCATTAGAGTTTCTGCCAAAGCCCAGGCAAAATTCAAAAATTGAAGGCAAACTGGCGGGTTAGGAGACCAATAAGGGCAACTGTACAGCATAAAAGAACCAGTCGCCCCAATGCCTGAGACCGCAGATAAGAAGAAAGCAGCCCTCAAGCGATGGGTAGAAATGAACGAAAACAATATCACAACCACAGCAACGCATATTTTATCACAACAAACTGGGCTACCCGCCCAAATGAATTATATGAAGCAATAATCAAGGCGCCCATGGAACTGCAGCCCCGAAACGAGCTACTATTTTTCCTGCGAACAGGATTCCAAAACTTAGAAGCAGCCGAAGGGGTCAAATCAAAACAAAGACAAGTTGTAAACACTGTAGTGCAGCATTCCACAGGATCTTCGAGTACACAAAATTTCACTCATTATCAGATTATGAAAAATATCAACATGTAATCAAAGCAGAAAATGGTAAGGAGCACGCGTCAGATCGAAGGAATAATCAAGAAACCAGAGTTAATACTCATTTAAGTACACAAAATAACAGATCAGTTTTGGCTACAGCACTAGTCGGAGTAAATACTGCCGGTTATTCCGTCGAATATTTAAAAGCACTATCTGATCCTGGATCACAGGGCACACTTATAACAACTTAAGCAGTAGAACTTCTGGGACTCCCACACCAAAAATATGAGGTAGATATAATAGGTTTAGGGGGCGATATGAAAAAAGCTAACTATAAAATTGACATTAAATGCATAACAAAATTCAAAAGCGGATTTCATTTGAAAGCGAAGCAATCATAATTCCTAAGATAACATCTGCACTCCCAGAAAGGCTCATTGATGCAAATAGGGCCAATTGACATTTTATTTGGAACCCAGCAATGTGAGCAAATAGTGTTACCAGGATTGAAAAACACCGAAGGTGGATTAATGGGACAGAATACACAGCTGGAGTGGATTCTTTCGGGAGCGTTTAAAGAAAGAAACAACAGAAATCGGACGCAGGTCAGGGGCATGATATCTAGATTGAATCAAACTGACATAGCAAAGTTCTGAGAACGGGAAGAAGTTCCATATTCAAAGAAAATGACAAGAGAAGAACAAAACTGCGAAGAGTTTTTTTAACAATTCAGCGTAAAGCAAATGGGATTTATTTAGTGCAAATAGTATTTAAACAAAACAAAGATAAATTAGGGAAATCGAGACCTAGAGCAATGGCCAGATTCCTACAATTATAAAAGCGTTTCGCAAAAACGAATTCACTTGAAAAAGAATGTAAACAATTTATGAAAGAATATTTAGAGTTGGGACACATGAAAAAATCCTAAAAACTGGAAAAAGAAATGAGAAATATAATACACCCCATCAAGCCGTAATCAAAGAAACGAGCGACACAACAAAATGAATAGTTGTGTTCGATGCCTCGACTAAAACTACATAAGTTTCAATAAAATGATGTATGTAGGACCACGAATTCAACAAGATCTATTTAGCTTAATTTTGAGATGGAGAATTCGTTCGGTGGTATTTGCAGCAGACATAGAAACAATTATCGCCAGATAAGAATAGCAGCTGAAGATCAAGATTATCGAAACAATTTATGAAAATTTTCTAAATCAGACTCAATCGAAGAATTCAAATTAAAAAAAAGCTACATATAGGACAGCCGCAGCACCCTGCTTTGCCATAAGGACTATCCCCCAATTAGCTATAGACGAGAAAGAACGTTTTCCACTAACTTCAAAAGTAGCAAAAGAATATTTCTACGCAGATGACATATTATCAGGAGCAGATACAGAAGAATACGCATTAAATCTACAAAAAGAGTTTACTGAAATGTTGAGACAAGGTGGGTTCAACTTACGAAAATGGTCCAGTAACAAAAAAAAAACACTGATATAATGGCTGCCCGAAGAGATGATAAACAACGCTACCACGGAAATACCAAAAAACGAAATAAAAAAATCATTCTGGTTATATTGGGCCCCGAAAGAAGATACATTAAGATTGAAAGTAAACCTAGAAAAAAATTATAAAATAACAAAGAGAAACATCTCATCAAGAGTCGCAAGATTATTCGATCCATTGGGATGGCTGTCTCCAATAATTGCAAAGGCAAAGCTAATTATTTAAGACTTGTGGTTGAAACAATTATCATGCGATGATTCTGTTCCGCAGGAAATGCAAAAACGATGGAGAACATTCTACGACCAAATAAAAGACGTAGATATTATCACAATGTCAAGATGGGTCATGACAATACAAAACTCAGAACTAGGATAACATGCATTTTCAGCTGCATTGGAAAAAGCTTATGGTACAGTAGTTTAACTGGACACCAAAGATAAAAAGGAGAGGTGCTCATAGGCATATTAAGAGCAAAATCAAGTAGCTCCAATCAATACAAAAACGATATTACCACGAATCGAATTATATGCAGCCCACTTATTAACCAAGTTAGTACAAAAAGTTGCAACAACCTTGGAACTCGCAAATCCAAAAATATTCGCATGGACGGACTCCATGATCGTTCTTGGGTGTATAAAACAAGATCCTGCAAAATGGAAGACACTTGTTTCAAACCGGGTAGCAGAAATCTAACGAAAAATACCCGTAACCCACTAGAATCAGGTCAAATCAGAAGAGAACCCAGCTGACATAATATCCAGGGGAATACACCCAAAGAAATTCTTACATAACATTTGGTGGTCGGGACTACTATGGTTACGAAACTTATCATACTTCAGTTGTAGAACCCTCCCAATAGAACCAGTTATGGAGGAAGCAGGGAAATGTCACGTAATATATCACGTTGCGAAAACTCCCGAGAACTTATGTGAAAGACTTTTATCGTACAGGAGATTAATTCGAGTCATAGCGTACTGCAAGAGGTTCAACACAAACACTCGTCAGACAGAAAATACATTAGGACACCTGATAGTGCAAGAAGTATATGACACCGAAATGAACATAATCAAAATAGGGCAAACAATCACGTTTTCAAAATAGATAAAAACCTTGTAAACGTTATAAAAAGGCGATAAAATAACAATGTTCCACCCGTTTTCGATAACAAAGGTACATTACGAGTAGGTGGCAGATTAGAAAACTCTAAATTAGCATATAACGAAAAACACCCCATCATCTTAAGCTCCAAATCACATTTGACAACATTGATTATCAAAGAAGCTCATTATACCACACTTCGCGAAGGCATCCAAGAAACAATAGCGTTCCTAAGAAGCATAAAGGAAACAATAAATAGGTGCATCAGGTGCACGACATACAAAGCCCAAACAGCTGAACAGCTAATGGGTCAACTACAGGCACCTAGAGTCACTGCGTTCAACCACACGGGAATACATTACGCAGGACTAATTGAAGTACGAAATTCCAAGAGCGTAGGCAATAAATCAGACAATGAATACATTCCTATTTTTGTATGCCTAGCAACAAAAGGCATTCAGATTGAAGTAGTCAGAACATGTTGGCAGAGACGTTTATATTAGCACGCCGAAAATTTGTTTCATGGAGAGGGAGTTGTTCGCATCCGTATAGTCACAATAGCACAACATTCGTGGGAGCCTACGCATTGCTACAGAGTGCGATAAAAACCAGCGAAGAAGACGAGGTACAAACTAACTCAACACACACGGCAATAAAATGGCACTTCATCCGACCATCAGTACCACATCTCGGCGGACTATGTGAAGCTGGAGTGAAATAAATCAAATTCTATTTATATCAAGTGATTGGAGAATCAACATTAACCTACAAAGGTAATGCACCAAAATGAAGCATGCTTGAATTTCAGACCAGTTTGCCCGTTATCAGATGATATAAATGACTTTAACACATTGACACCAGGACATTTCCCTATTGGTCGAGCAATTATATCTCCACAATACATTTTAACAGAAAACATTGAAGACAATGTGCAGAAAAGGAGGAAGATGCTTCAAAAAATGAAGACTGTTTTCTGACGCATCTAGCAAAAAGATTATTTAGTCCAACAAAGGTACAAATGGCAAGCCAAAAAAGAAAATATCAATATAGGAAACATGGTATTAATCAAGGGTGACAACATCAGTGTTGGAAAATTGCCTACGGGTAGAATTATAGAATCTCCCCCAGATATTAGTAGCCTAAGGCGAGTAGTTACCATCCAAAAATCTGGAGGAGCCAAACTGCAGATACCAATTCACAATTTCGTGTTGCTGCCTACCAATCAAGAGAACCAAGAGAGCCAAGAGAAATGAAAAACACCAAAGCCAAAGTATACAGCGACAAGAGCATGGGTTTTTTCGAAGACACCACAGAGTCCTACGCACTAGCAGCAACGGCCTCACTCAAGGACTGGGTGAACAATGACAACAAGCTGCCCAGAATCAGGAACAGGAGGATATTCTTACTCAACTGCAAGAAGATGGGAGTGACACCCAAACACATAGCACGTGGACGAACACACATGCAGATCGCAGCAGACTGGGACATGAAGCCTGGCAGAGAGCTGGGCAGGATAAATTTAAGGTAAGGGAGCAAAATTGTATCTCTAGAAATTAAAATAACTGAGAAATCTCTCTTCAAACTTTCTTTCTGCCTCGAAAAAAAAAATTACACCGAGGGCGACAACTGCTACCCTCTCATTTTGTCAATGAATTCGATTTCAGATAGGTTTCTAAATACAATGTCACCTTCAATTAAAAAAACGTGACAATATTCGCAAGCTAAATTCGCTTTTACAAGGCGAAAACTATTCGATAACCATCAAAGACTCTCGGTTGGTCAATTTGTCCTCTGTTGAGGTTCCTGAGAGAGTTTGGAAAACCCTGACACTGGGACCTAAATTTAGCTACCCCCCTTGGAGTGAACAGCTTCACATTAAAACCTTTTCAGCCGATATAGAGTGTATCATAAATAAAATCGAACCCCCAGTTCGTAACCTGGTACGTGCACACACTACTACCATCATAATAGAAATATGTATATATATATATATATATATATATATATATATATATATATATATATATATATATATATATATATATATATATATATATATATATATATATATACATAACAAAAATCTGTAAACTTAGCAGATTTCTAATTTTCTGTGCCAAGAAACAAAAACTTTCCTCAAAGAACTCCCCAGAACTGATTGTCACTACTTCCGATAAGAGCAATGCCACGGTAGTTATTAACACTGATTCACATATTTATAAGTGTCAAGCACTCGTTCACGATGGATACATCTACACAAGGCTTCCACCAACAGACCCAACTTCACGTTTTGAACGACTCAACAACCAGTGGGTAAAACTTCCAAAATATGACTCCATTGCTCCTAGATTCTATGGCCTGGTCAAGGTACACAAGGAAGGATGTCCAGTTAGACCTATAATCTCTACGATCGGCTCTCCAACATCCCGCACTAGCAAATTCATAGCCAACATTTTAAAAGCCTCGTTTCAACAATACAACGAATATGTTGATATCAAACCCAGAGGGTTTGCTGACAAGATCAATGATTTTCAACTACCTGATGGGTATATAGTTGTGTCCTTTTATATGATGTCACTCTTCTTCCATATTTTACTAGAAGTTGCCGCTGAGATCATAGGCCAAAACTGAGAGCTTATAGAAAAAAACACTTATATCCCGAAATCAGAATTCATAGGTATAATTGAGTTCCTCTTTAACGTCAATTATTTCTTTTTTAACGGTGACTACTTCAAACAGTCTTTTGGATGCCCGATGGACAGTAACCTAAGCTTAGTCCTGGCCAACATTTTGATGTCTTCGCTGCTCAAAACCTGTATTTTCTGACACCTCTTGCTGAAAACTCTTCAAGCCAAAAGGATCGATAGGCCGTGCTTTCGCAGTCCCTATGCGTACTGAACATCGGGATCAAGCCAGCTTTTGCCCTTTTTCCGTTCCAACGTTTATATACCAGTATACCCTATGGACGACCTCATACTGGCCATTAGTGAAAGTGCTGTAGATTCTACCCAGCTGGTGTTCAACAACTTTGACGGCTACATTAAGTTTACAGTGGAGAATGAGAATAGCAGGTCAGTGACCCCATAGTCAAGAAAAATGTCATTCTGGGGATGAAGAGGAGGATAGTCGAAATAACGCACCCTCTTTTCAGACAAGAGGCTTTACAAAGATACAAAGACAATACGATCAGAAATGGATATCCAATTTAGTACCTTTCAAGATTGTTACAACATTTCTAGACCAGTCGAACGTGAACTTGCACGACACAGACCGCCCCCTGCTGACACAGTTCAGAGCCAGTCGGAGGAGATAATCAGCCCTTCATATGCCATCCTACCTTAACTACAGGGAACGACAGAGTATTTGATGGGCGCTCTGAGGAAGTTTACAAACGTCAAGGTTGACATACACAGTGTGCTCACTAACAAGCCTATTTTCAAGAATATAGATGACCCAGTACCCATATAAAAATGTACAGACGTGGTTTACTGCGTTTAATCCAACAACTGTCTCCTCAAATACGTGGGACAGACCTCACAAACTGCAGTAAGGACAATCTATAAGCATAAGAGTGACTGCAAGTGCCATAGTGACAGGTGCGCGGCAGCCCAGCACGTAAAGAATACTCGCCACAAGATGGACTTCGACAACGCTAGAATATTACACAGAGAAAGAAGATTCAATAACATAACTTTTCTGGAGATGTGCTATATTCAAAAACTTGAGACACTAAATTCTAGATCTGACACTTACAATCTCAGTAATATCTATAGTTTTATATTGTATTTAGATCGAAGTAACGTGACCTAGTCATGCGTATTGGTGCTTGGTGATTCCAGCTTGGGTCTATGTGGTGCTGTAGCTCCTATCTTTTATTCTTTCCTCACGCTGCTGTTCCCTTTCTACCCCTTTTCTAACAGGGATGTTCTGGATCGCTTATCTGGCCCTTCAGGCCCTCATGAGTCATTACATGATGATTACTGGCAACACTTATCTGCCATTTTAACGCGTCTACCCACTGGAAAGTGAGTAGAGATAACAAAAAATCTACCCCTTCAATTTCCTGTTTCCAGCTCGTTTTTTCGTTCCGTTGTTCGATGCACCTTGGCCTCTCTGTGCCCAGACACACGCCTCTGTGGCAAGTCACCTCAGGTGTCCCCAACGCTCTCATAATTTCAGATTTCTCCGTTTTTCGTTACATGTTGGCATGATGACTCTGCCCTAGGCCCTTCAAGGCTGTCTAGCTGGCCCTTCAAGGCTGTCTAGGTGGCCCTTCAAGGCTGTCTAGCTGGCCCTTCAAGGCTGTCTAGCTGGCCCTTTGGTCTCAGCATGAAATAATGCTTCCTTACACTGTTCTGAATGCATCTGTCTACGATTAGGTAGTCAGATAAAATGGCTAATATGCCCCAATTCAGTCGGTTTTCGGTTTTCGTCCAGATTTTCGTTCGCTCATTGGTGGGCCTATCCCTAAGTTTCAGGTTGCATACCTTGATGACGCGACACTTTAGGGTGGCTCCGTTGTTCTCAGATTTTGGTTTTTCTCTCTTCTCTACACTCCAACAGGATGCTCCCGCCCCAAGCTCTTCAGCTGTTTCCTTGGATTCATCAAGAAATGGTGCTCTCGCGCCATTTTTAAAGGCATCTTTTTAATGGCAAGTATTCAGATATAACAATAAATCTGCCAAAATATATGTTCCATAAATAAGACTTTGTTCGCAGCAGTTGGTCTCTCCAGTCAATGTATCTTAAATTATAATAAATCAATGGTTTTAACAATGTTTTAACGATGTGACCATGTAAATAAGGTTTTATACTGTGTCTTGTAGCATATGTCTTTGTTATGTGTGAAATATCATAAACCAGCAATATGTCTCATTTCCATGATATGTTCCCATGCTGGCTGCTTCGCATACTTTGTTCAGCTTCCGGTATGTAGTTCTAAGTTATTTGTGGATTGTATACCATAACTGTAACTATTTCTAGGCTCCTGAGGAAGCACCAAAGAGGGTTCAAAGTATAGAGCATGTTTAAGCAAGAACCTGCCTTTTGATGCTCATGTAGAATTATAGATCGATATATATATATATATATATATATATATATATATATATATATATATATATATATATATATATATATATATATATATATGTGTATGTATGTATGTAAGTATATGTATCACACCGATAACTAGAAAAAAAATGAGCCGATTTTTACCAAATATGGTGAGTAACTTCTTTCAAGTCAGTGGCTTGGTTCGTTACCAAGGGAAAGTGGCCCAATTTGTCGGGAAAATCTTGCGTTGTCTTTCAAAAATGTTGTATATTTTAGTAAATAGCAAAGTAAGGGCCACCATATTTCGTACGCGGGTTTATATCATTAAAAATACATTACACACCAAAAGTTATATCTGTAAGTTGAAGCAAAAAAAGTTATAGGGATCCAAAGAAAAAAAAATGTGGGTTTTCCCCAAAACGTCAAAGTCGTGGTTTGAAACATCAAAATTGGCATCACTTAGACAAAGAACCTAAAACTAATACTGGTTATGTAGATAAAATGTCGCAAGAAGTCTGTTTTACAAACCCTAAGAACTCAGCTTCAACCGTCACTGTCTTCCGTTTTAGTAAAATATTTCGATCAAATTGATTTCAAATAGACCCTTTCTCTGATGCTTTGGCAGTAGTTTTAGCTATAGAGTTATCGTTTAATGGTATCTAATTGTTAGCGAATTGTCGTAAAAATCAATAAAGCTCATTATAACCGTTATTATATAAGATACGAAAAAAAATGTATACGTTAATTGTCGGTTGTCTTAAGCTGCATCTTAAAAAATTATTTCTACAATCACAGGGTGGCCCATAAGTCGTTGGTGATACAAGTTTCCTTTTTTTTTTTTAATTGAACACGCCTTATATTACTATTTTTGCATTTTAGATCGAAATATAATGAATGTTCGAAAATCGGTATACAGCAAGTGCGAATTAACAACACTTGTACTTAGGTTGCTTTTTTAAAAAATTTATTAAACTACTTAAACTATTTAACAACAAACTAGCATAGTTACTGCCTGAATTAATACTGAACAAATATTACACAAAACAGTGGCTTTATATAATAATCGGATAAGTGTTCGTTGCAGGTTCTCACGAGAACATGCAGATCTAGCTTCCTCTGATTTCGCACTGCTGGCACTATCTGCAACGGTCGGCATAATTCGTAGAATCTGCTGCATGCAAATGTAACTTGATACCATCTACGTGACATATCGTGAGAAGCCATGTGTTAACTCCTCCCCCCATTAGAGGACGGAACCCTTGGGTTTCGGAATTCTTAAGGGATTTTCCGCTTCTGCTTTGCTTCTTTCATTCTGCTGGGCACATCTTCTTTTGACAAAAACTGTAATAAATATTGTTGCTAGAAGGATTAGTATGATGTAGAGTAGGATCGTCCAAACACTTGTGTGGTACAACGGGAGTCTAATTTTGTTGGGAATTCTACTTTTTATAGACTGCAGCTGAGCCCTGATGTTGCTTACGTCGTGCAAAGGGACGTTTTCCAGTTCCATTGCTGGCAATTCTTCTATGTTCATTTTGCTTTCTGGATCTTCTTCCAACTTTGGTAAGGAGAACGATTGTTGTGTCTCAACTGAGCTCTGCACTGTACTGTATCGTTTACCACTAATCGACAACTGACATCTTGGTTTGAGTGTCACCATATACGTGCCTTGTATAATTTGTGTGTTTTCTTCTCCCGAGCATTTGATTGACATCTTGGTTTCCTTTGGAGCCACCACCATAAACTGTGTGTTGCCATATTTGGAAACGATAGTCTTGGTAATTTTTACAGTCTCTTGTTCGCAATTATTGATAGGCTTTTGGAAATTAATTAGCCTAACTTCACAGGGAGGATCTTCAGTGACATCTGCTATTGTATCTTCTGTACAGACATAGATCTCGTTCGTAAGCTCCTGGCAGGGGTTGTTTCTGAAGGCGTATTGTTGCTCATTTAGGATAAGGTACTTGGATCGAGGTATTATCATTGAGAAGCTGTTAGGATTGGTTTGTATAGGTAGGGAGTACAGTTGGTAGTAAATATAGTCAGATTTGTCTATTAGTGGAATATCAATTTGGAATATAATTTTATATCCTGTTTGGATAGACTTGATTTTAAATAATTTTTCATACAAAGATAAGTCATTCTTGCTTACTAATCTAGATTGTGAAATGTATTTTTCTATTACAGGAAGCTCTTTAATAATGAATTTTGGTTTGATGATAGAAGTGTGAAAAGTATTTAATTTAGAGAACGTTATAGCATTTTCAGTTGTTAATATTATCGATTCTATGACATTAAATAGGTTAGCGATTTCAGTCAACAGTTCTAGAATATGTGCTCGCTGGAGAACAGGCATGATATTAGTAGCTAAATCTTTAGTAATGTTTTGAAGTGCCAACATTCTTTTGACAATTTCTTTTTGATTATGAGTTAAAGTATTTACTGTTTGGTTAAATTCATTTATTGCATTTATCATAACAGATGTTTGTTCGCCAAATAGCTCATGCATTCTATTTTGATCATCAGCTAATAATTGAAGGGCTTTGTTGATTCTTTCGCCATCATCAGCATCTAGATTGCCAGTGATTGATTTAAAAACTGTACCCAAAGGGTTGAGTAAACCTCTCTTAAATCTATACTTATCAGGGAAAATTCTAAAGAAAGTTTCATCTATGTTATCTACAGTATAATTAAGGGAAATTATAAAATTATGGTATTCAGATCTAAAATTATCACTTAAAGTATTGGCTATAAGATAATATTTATATTTAAGTTTACTGTAGTCAGTAAATAAAGGTTCCATATTATATACATGTATAAGGCGCCATACGTCATTTTGGCAATAGCTTCTACCTAACTTGCGAGGTAAAAACCCAGGGTTGTTCTTTAAATCTTTTAGCTGTGGCTGCCCTCCGCATGCCCACCTGAAAGGCGAAGATTTCTTAAATGAGTTACACATTGCTCGTCATTCTTGTGATTTATGAGTAAAGCTTTATTATGTTCTAAGAGGGATATTATAGTGTATGGGCCTGTATAGGGGTTTTTGTGCTTCTTGTGAAATCCAGGGGGTATCTTTTTATATACTGTTTGGCCCTCTTTAAATGGCTGATTAACTTCGACGTTAGTTCTGAGGAGCATTTTTTCTTTCGATTTTTCTATCCGATCTAATACGATGTCATAAACTATTTTCATAAAATGTTTGTGTTTTTGGTTATATTCTTGAGTGAGTGTAACTTCGGGATCAAAGTTGAAGATTTCTGGGATGTATCCGAATATTAGCTCAAAAGGTGGTTTGAGAGTGAATGCTTGAATTGTAAGCTAGGGTGCAGTAGGGTATTAAGTCAATAGGTTTTAGATTTGGGTATTTTATTAGTATATCTTTACTCTTAGTTAGGGATATCAATGATTTATATATTCCGTATGTTATCTGTAAGCTGATACTTACATCGATATTTTTTTCTTTTCTTTTGTGTACGCATTCCTGTTTTTGGAAAAATACAAAATATTTTACCAACAATAATGATGTAATAATATGGGTCCGATGGCAGTATTGTTTAAACTGATTATAATTTTAACAAGGTAATAACCTTAAAATTTAATATACATATATATTTTTTTTGACAATTTAAATCATGAGCTTAGTTATTAATATTAAAATTTGGTGTTTTTCCTTCAAGATCGTTCCTTGTGATTTTAGTCACTTGTTCTTGCTGCTGGGAACTTGAGGCGTAATGTCCGTAATGTGATATTATTAGAATAATTTGGTCCTGTTTCAAGAGTAGAATTGTTGAGTACGGTCCTGAATATAAATTCTTATCTAATGTTTATATATTTGTAGATTTTATTTACTTGTTACGATAAGTGTGTTTTTACGTCATATTAGTCAGTCTCTTAAGTCCTGTCTCGTTGTCATTTATCCGATTTTCAAGTTTTTAATTTATTTAGGTAATATAATTCGATTGTTTATTTAATTTGCTTAATATAAACAGATTGTATTCTTTTTTGTTGCAATATTCACAAGTCCTAATATAATCTTTAATTTTCTTTCTCATATTTGAAAAAGAGAATTTGTCTTTCATCTCTGCATACGTTTCGTCTATGTTTCGATGTCGCTTCTTAGTCTCATGAGAACACATGATTTTGTGTTTAATTTCTGATGCTGTTTTTAATTCTTCCAAATTGGGTATTTTTGTTTCAGAACTATTAATCGTATTGGAATTTTTAATTTTTATGGGGTTTGTTTCCAAAATACTCATTTTATTTATTGCGAAATTTTGTTTATTATTAAAATTAGATGTTTCTACTTTAGGTTTTGCTTTGCTGATTATATGTTTTGCTGTATTTAACCCAGTTTTACCTGTATTATCGTACTGGGCTAAAGGTTCATTCTCATATTGTTCCTTTACTGTTTTCTTATAGCTACCTTGTGCATTATTTGAGTGCTTACTTGACTTATTAGTAAAATTTAACTGGTTTTTGCTTCTTTTTTGTACATCCTGTATATTATTTAAACTAATACGATCAGTCTCCTCATTACAATATACGTTTGTAGTGGGAACTTCACCTAAACTGCTATGTGGGCTTTTGTTTAATTGAATTATCTTGTTATTACTGGCAAACCAAGAATGTACATACCCCATAATGCTATCATTGTCCTGTTGAACTATCTTCGTTGGTTTTGATGCATCAGCTAGGTCAACAGAATGCATTTGTCGACGGTCGCTTGCGTAATTGTTCAAGTTCAGGTTTAAATTATTTCTATAGTCATTCATTATCTCCTTATAAATACAACTACTATCACTACCCTTCTTAGGAACATTACCTGTTTGAACATTTACACTATTAGTATCTCCTATCGATTGTCCGTAGACGTGCCTGCTATAGGAAAATTTTGATCTTCACGATCGTAAATTTCGGAAGGTGTATCAATCTCATGGGTAAATAGTTCGTCAGAATTAAACCTTGTTCCTGGAACTGTGGACCTTTGCTGATTAGCAGGGAAGTTATTTCTTCTTGACTGTGTTGAAAAATTATTGGAATGTCTTGTAAACCTTGCGTTGCCACTCGAAGTATCCATGGGTTCAGGATATCTGTTTTGGAAATGTTCTCGTGGGTTTTCTGGTTTAAAAGAGGGCGGTCTAGAAAATTGTGAATTCTGATTATTTTGGCTTTGATATTGGGAAGTATTCCTAAATTGGGAGGTTTGATTACTTTGGCTCTGATATTGGGGATTATTTCTAAATGGTTTCTGAAATTGCATAACTGGAAAGTTTTGGGGAGTAGAACGATCGTTAAAAGACCTGGTTTGTGGATTAGGGGTTTTATTATTTGGCGATGTATAATTGCCTGATTTAAGAAATGTCCTATCTCTATATTCGTAATTTTCTTCCAGAACTATAAACTTAAGAGCATCTTCAATAGATGCAGGTGCAGTGGATCTTACTACCATTCCTAGAGGGTTTCTAAGTCCCCCGAGGAACGCTTTTAATGTTTGTTGAGCGTAAATTGCTCTTTTCACTTCTAATATTTGTTGATTGTCTTCATTACAAATTAAATTAGAAACCAGAAGTTGTTCAATATATCTACACCTATTACTAAATGTTAAAGCATCCTCATTATGTTTCTGCTTGAGTGTTAAAAGTTCGCTCAAAAGACTAGTGTCGTCTCGTTGGTCCGTGAAGTTGTGCACTATAGCTTGTCTTAGGTCTTGCCAATTATTAATAATTTTTGTGCTAATTATAAGTCTAGCTTGACTGGTTAATTTTGACTGTATAAAATTAACTAAAAAATGATTTAAATATAATCTTTCATCTTCAGCGTTATAAAATGTGTTCATAATGAGATCGCATGCCTTAAGAAAGTTACCAACATTTGCCGGTTCCCCATTGAACTCAGGTATCATCTTTAAATAGAATTCACTAAAGTTGTTTACTATATTGTTAGCTTGGGCCATGTTTATGTTATTTTCTGCGGTACTAATTAAGTTACTATCAATTTGTTCTACAAGACTAATACTATTACTATCACGAGTTAAGTTATTCTGAACTTCCTGTTCAACAATATTATTATCTAAATTATTTTCTTCAGGAATGACTTGTAAGTTATTTCCAAAATTAAACTGGTTAAGTCTGCTTATTAATTCATCAATATCCGACATATATTCACATACATATGACAAAGGAACAGAGAAAATATAGGAGAGCAGCTTACAGTAATAGTAGGAACCAGATGACCATTTGTTCTTCTTAAAAAACCAAGGAACCAATATTCTTTTGATGCCTTAGGTTGCTGGGAGATCCGTCACCGACTGCGCCAATTAACAACACTTGTACTTAGGTTGCTTTTTTAAAAAATTTATTAAACTACTTAAACTATTTAACAACAAACTAGCATAGTTACTGCCTAAATTAATACTGAACAAATATTACACAAAACAGTGGCTTTATATAATAATCGGATAAGTGTTCGTTGCAGGTTCTCACGAGAACATGCAGATCTAGCTTCCTCTGATTTCGCACTGCTGGCACTATCTGCAACGGTCGGCATAATTCGTAGAATCTGCTGCATGCAAATGTAACTTGATACCATCTACGTGACATATTGTGAAAAGCCATGTGTTAACTTGCGTTATGGTAGCGAATTTTCATTAAATGTTTTAAATTTAAATAGCTCAATACGCTATTGACCTATAAGGTTTGTTGTCCAGAAAAACAGTTAAAAAATTTTTTGCAAATGAGCGCGAACTAGAACCCCTAGAACCCATATCTGGGGTCAGTTTCAATTTTTATATGTTTATATATATATATATATATATATATATATATATATATATATATCACACCGATAACTCAAAAAATAAAAAAGCTATGATAACCAAATTTGGTAGGTTGATTTACAATATTAAAAGCAAACTATACACAAAAATCTATATTTCTAGAATACAAGAAAAAAGTTATAATAAAATATTTTGTGCCAGATCATTTCTATGAAAATTCACTACCATAACGCACTTGCTGCGTCCATGCTTTTATGTTCGACGTCTTCACATGCGCATTATTCTGTCTTGAACCTTTAGTTAAATGTACTAACTTGCTTTTAAGAGGCCCGTGGCCAATTCGCCGACGCACTGAGCTGTGTGTTCAGCCCCTAAGGACCGCATCCACGGCCTTTATACACCGATAGGTGTTCCTACCCCTTGTCTCCTCGTCCTAGTGCCACTACCACTCTGCGTCAGCGTCCTCCTCGACCCTTTGTCTGAGCATTTTGCTTGAAGTCGGAGTATGTAGTCTCTCAAGGCACCAGCATTACTTCTGGTGGTTTCGGCATCGCGTCGCCTTTGGCATAACTTTGATCTCCTAAGTATTCCCCAAATGTTTATTTTTGTTCCCGTGCAGTGGATGGTGTTTGCTGTTCTTCCCTTCCTCCCAGTCAGCATGTTTAAGGCGAATTTTCTGTTGTAGGCGATTTTAGTGTTACAGCGCAGACAATTCCGCTATGTGCACCCAAATCCATCCTAGATCTACAGCTATTTGCTTCCAACCACCGCGTTGTCTTTATGTGCCACCAAGCCTATACTAGCTGCGTCCCCACCACTGGATGCATTCGAGTATATACATCGTCATCTTGTCGTGTTTTTTGCTCTTACTATTTCTATCCACGTTTTACGCTTCTCTGTCGGGTTGCTCTCCTTTTCTGCATGCAGATTTTTCCTCGAAGTTGAGCGTCTTCGTGTATTACAATTGCCGATTTCATGCGTGACGTATTATATTCGCCATGCAATTTCAATAATTAGTGAAACCTCTCACTATTAAATGATTTTGTTTCCGTTCAATGAGTGAAGATTGGAACCTGTGATCACCACTGATATTGAAGAACCCAGTTCATTACAATACAGTTTCTAGACACGACGATCGTTTCGCTAACAAAGTTAGCGTCATCAAGGGGATGAATAAACTATATAGGTCTAAAAACTGTATTGTGATGAATTGGGTTCTCCAAATTGAACTTATAAATATATCTAACTTCAAGCTAACGAACTTGGTAAGTCTTTGCTATAACTCGTAAAATGTAAGTATACGAGTGTCCTTATCTATTTGTATTTATATATACTTTTTTGCCACTACAATGAGCTAGATGTAATTTTTTATTCATTTTTTTTAACCTTATAAGCTATTTAACTAGAAAAATTCGCTACCATAACGCACTTTTTGCGTCTGGACTTTATTAGTCTTCGAGTAATCAAAGTTGGACACGTAATTATAAATTAATAAAAGAACTTCCACGTTTGAAACATACGTGTTCTGGTGCTGAAAAAAAATGCAAGGATAAAAAGGCTTAGAAAGAAGATATATGAAAGGCTCTGTTGTATGTGGATGTTACATAAATTTTCACTTCCAGAGTTTTTAATAGAATGGTTATACTGGGGATTATGGCGATATTAATTTCGCTGGTGTAGCAAGTTGAACATAGAGTGGTAGAGAGTTAGACAACAAAGTACGTGATGTAGTGAGGTGGTTTATTGTGGTCTAATCCTCGTACAGCCGTGTAAAGTGGATGATATTAATTTCAGGCGGCTTGGACCGGTCAGCACGGTCAGAGGTTTATGAATAATAATTAGTGTTGCAAACAAGGATCTAGTAGGCATCCCGACGCGGTCTGTGGTCTACCCTTGTGGTACATCTCTCCGGCGTCTCCTGTTATGCGTCGCTGAAAATATAGACGTCTGGTCTATGCTATTTTATATCTTCGTGAGCAGGATAGTGGAATCTATTGAAAATGCAATTACATAATTTTTAACTACTATTACATTGTGTACAGTAGGGTTAATGTTCTATTAAAAAACGTCTTTTGTGTGTAACCTTAAGTACAGCAAAGCTTATATTATATCCATAATATTCTACGAGTATTTTTGTAACGCATACATGACAAGCTAATTATTTAACTGATCAAATATTTCTACCAAAATTATACAAATTCTTCATCGCACATTTCAGTTACATTTGTATAACAAATGACTATTCTTTTTTCTTTGCTTTGTTCTCATAAATCTTAACATTTACCTTTAACTGTAGGGCGTACAAACGGGTGACAGATAGTCATGTGGTGCTGAACGATAAGTATAGGTTTAACATTTGGATCCATGATGACCGCAGGATAATAAGTTGAGGGCTTGAAGCTTAATTGCACACAAAAATCGATAAACTGAGGTTTTTTATGACTGCCTGACACATAAGCATAGCCAGCTACAAATTCATTTTCAAGAAAGCATAATCTGTAAATTTTGAATAAAATTATGCCCATTGTAGTATTATCCAAATTATAGCGAGACACTACTTCTATGGCGGGTAGATTCACCGGGCTGGTTGTCCATTGAACATGATGTAAGGTATAATGAGTGTTCTGAAATCCAAGTTTCACCATAAACATTTTTTAAATTTATTCTCAAAAATTCTATATCTTGGAAACTCGGTAGTTGATCATAGTTTGCAAAATTATACTTAACTATTTTCTTTGTTGTTAAAAAAGCACTTTACCGTGCAATATTAAGTTAAATAAAGTTGGATATGTTAAATTATTTTCGTCGGTAACGTTTCGAACCAGGATAATAGCATAATATTAAAAGATTTCTTACATTTCATATAAAAATGATGGCCAAAAAATTGGATGCTATTTATAAAAGCCGCATTTTAAATATATTATAAATGATTTGAAACAGGTTCAGGATACGCCTAGGAGGCAAAGTAAGTTGCATTAAATATAGTATGTTTTATTTTGCATATGGATGGTACATTACATTTTACAAATAAGCTTTCGCTGTATAACACTTTCTGGAATTGTCACTATGAATTTAATTTAAATTGCATAGTGTTCAGGATGCTCCTGCTTCACAAATACTTCTACTAACTCTTAGTCCAAGACTGCAATTTTTCCATTCTTGTATTCACTTACGGTTTATTATTACAAAACTTATGAAAATTCGCTACAATTGATGCGTCCAGATTTTTTATAATTTAATTTTTAAAATTTTTATAAAGGACACATTTCCTACTTTTCAATGCCTATTTTATAGGTGTTGCGGTGATTGGGTTTCTCCAAGTGTGCTTATAAGTGCTCGTCACAGGTTCCAACCTTCACTTAGTACCTATTTCATAGTTTTGTGTATTACACATTATTTTTTTTTAATAAACATGTATAAATGGTTCTCGTAAAAAAATAACTTTCACACTTTTATCAAGATGTCTTAGAAATTCTAACTGTCGTCTGGTTTAACTCAAGATAATTTTCAGGTGCCCTTCCTCTCATGATTATCTACTTGGGGTATAATTTCGAAAACTCCAACTGGCTTGCCAAACATTGGGTGGTATTTAGTCTTTTATTTGTCAATTTGACTGAAAATCAATATCTGCTGTTTTAATTTTATCTAAGATTATAGTATTAAGTAGGTAAGTTAAGAAATTAAAAAAAAATGTTCAGGACGCAGCAAGTGCATTATGGTAGTAAATTTTTATAAGAATTTTACACTATTAGTAAGGTATATTATTAAAACTAATTTTTAAAATTTAAATGGACCTTTTAGATCGGTTTTAGGGGTACCAGATAGCGATTATTTAGAGAAATTTATATTTTATATAGAGCTAAAAAATTAAAATTTGGTACTTAGATATATGTAAGTACTGCAAGTGTCTCTTGTGTTACAAATTCCATTAAACTTACAAAAGTTTTCCAGAAAAAAATATTATTTACAAAGGAAATGTAGCCGCCAAATTATAAATATGGCACGTATTTTTCCTATTAAATGGATGGTTTTGTTATAGTCAACCCAATCGAACTAGTTTTTGCAGACAAAACAAAAAAAAAAAAGTTTTTTTAAACAAATTTGTAGTTATCCGCGAAGCTCGTTATGTTATTCTTCTTTAAGTTAGTACCCACGCTGCGTTTACATAGGCTTTACTACGGTTCAAGATTAAAGATTCTAACTTAATGAGAAATTTTACGTAAATGCTCTACCATAACGTACTTGCCCCGCACAGACCCTTTTCAACCCTTATTTACTTTTGCTGTATCCATACTTTTTGAAAATGATAAAATATTGTTGCTCTCTATCTAAGACTAGCAAACAAGGGAATCTCAAAATATTTTCTTGAAAAATATTTTAAAAAATGAAATGAGGTAACAATATCACCATAAACTGAAAATCTTGGTTCACTGCTTCGTCGCAGGGATTCTCCTTCTCCTTCTACACGCCTACAACCATCATCAATGCATAAACAGGAACAGTGCACACAAGAAAATTTTCTTGGGAACAACCATCACAAAAGTTACGGGACCTGCGATAAATAGGGGTTCTGGGTGGAGTAAATGAGACTTTAAAGAGGTATAGCTGCAAAATTTGAAAAAGACAGCTTATAGAGGTCCAAATAAGCTAGTTTTTGCGCTTTCCGCTTACTTTTCCTTTTTATATTCTTCCCCGCCCAGCAACCATGTCCACTCCTGATCCCGTAACCTTCTTGGGGGCTGCTGGCAAGAATTTTTTTTGGTAGTTTGTGCATCCAAAAGGGGTTCTAAGCATGTTTGTCAAAAAACATATCTAAAAATCTCCCGTGAGCTAATCTGCAAATTTACCGAAAATTTAATTTTTATTTACAAAAGAAATGTACCTGCCAAGTTATAAACGTGTCAGGTATTTTTCTTATTAATCGCTTGGATGATCCGTTTTAGTCAACTCAATTGGACCAGTTTTCTTTAACAAGAAAACAAGAAAGGGTTTTAGAAACAAATTTGTAGTTATCTGTGAAGCTTTATGTGTTATTTTGTAAATTAAGCACCCACGTTGCTTTATATAGGTTTTACTATCTTTCAAACCTGAAGACTTAGTTTAATGGGAAACTCAGTTATCACCATTTGAAATAATAGAACGAAAATTCGCTACCATAACGCACTTGCTTCTCGTAAATTCTTTTCAACACTTATTTACTATTGCTGCATCCACAATTTTTTTAAATGAAACAAATATTAACAATACAAATTTTTGAAATTAAAATTTTTATAATTTACTCATGTTCAGTGTGTATGTTTACATAACTTAACCACCACTAGAGTAGACAAACTACACACCCAGAACTCTTTGACTTGTGCAGGGGGAGCTAACATACACATATAGACAAAGGACACCACCCATAATTCATTAGAAGCCGGCCTTTCACATTCGAGTTGAAAAGACCGACTGTCTGAATACGGGACTCGAACCCGCGAACTCCTAGTCCGATTCTAAAGGTTACTCACCTCGCGAACGGAGCTATTCAGCCTACTTTATGTTATTATGTAGTTTCATTTACTTCAAATTTTCCATTCATTACACGAAGAGCAAAAACTGAAAGCCAAGAAAACTATAATTACCTAGGTATTATCAGTAGGTACTGACTGTATTAGTTTGAGCTAGGTATATTTCTTCTTAAAATAGTTTTATTTCACTTTGGTAATCTGAATCTAGTTCGCGCAGGTTTATTTACCTACACTCTCTTATTGGTTTCATTGGCTGTTAGAATCATAATATTCTACAGTCAATGCCGAGGAAATTTGCTAATGTTTGTTTAAAATTTATAGTTAAGTTATTATTTACCTACTATTTTTATTACCCTTAGAATATAGGTAGTTGGTTTATATATTGAGATTCTAAGGTACTAGCATTAGCGGAGTCAATTTCGAGGTTATGCGCAGAGGGTATACGCTTCTCTTATGACTGCTGTCAGTTAGCAAAATAACAAATAGCTATATGTGTGTGTTGTCAGAACAAACTAGGAGAGGGAGATGGCTTTAAAATACCGCGACGAATGGAAAGCTTAATATTTATACATAAGAAAACGTAGTTGTAGATTGCTTTTAAACAAATTGAATCACTTTTATTTTAAAAAATTATTTACTAGGATACATTTTTCTGACATCTTCAGATTCATGTGACAGTTGTGGCAAATGGCAACCTAGCTAATTATTTATTGTGACATATGTTTATAGCCTGTCCGTTTAAAATATAATTTGGAGATTGTGTTTGCAATGGCAGATGACATATCTGTCTGACCTTGTCTAACATTTTAAGCATCCATTCAGAGGTAATTTTACGTCATATCGCAGATTATTTATTTTACTTCCACATCGTCACGTGTGGAACTATCGCATCGGCGACAAAATATTCATTTTTGTTGCTTAAACATCGTAGAAAATGACAAAACATATAGAAAACATGATTTGAGAACGCAATTTTTTTGTCTCTCGGTATGTATGTATGTCTGTTTGTAGCCACGATAACTTTAGAATTGATTGAGATATCGTCTTCAAATTTGGTACCTAGTTAGCACCCGACAAACGAACGGTTTGGATGGTTTTTGGGTAAAATCTCTCGAAGGGTAGATGATGAATGGGGGGTGATTTAGTGAAGATTGAGTAATATAACGTTTTAGCGTTTGTTTATTAGAAAACTTTGAATTTCACCAAATACTTGGTATCCTGTGCTGAAAGTAAATTAGGGGTTGAATGTGTGGGGTGGAAAACATATAGAAAACTTAATTGTGGAACGAATTTTTTCTGCCTGTCGGTCTGTCGGCCTGTACGCCGGTCTGCTAGTAAGCGCAATAACTTTCGAACGAATTGAGATACAATCTTCAAATTTGGTATCATGTTAGCACCCGACAAAAAAAAACCGCTTCTAATTGTTTTTTGGGTAAGATTGCTTCAAGGGGTAGGGGATAAAATGGGGGATGATTTAGTGAAAATTGACATTTTTTTGGTTAAACCTCGAGTAACATCACAAAGTTATTGGGTACAGGAATACGAATGAACACCCTCGTGGCGCAGGTTGTTAGGTATCGGCCTGCTAAGCGAGAGATCCCGGGTTCGATTCCCGGGTGGACCAGCGATAAGTTAACCTTCTCTGGAAAATTGGTAAAATCAATGAAGAATTGGGAATGAATGTGCTAATGGCCTGAAATGCCGCAGCCATTAGGAATGACATAAAAAAAGGAATACGAATATTTTCTTTGTGATCAAGTCATGGATCCCGAATTCATTGGATGAGGATGCCTTTTTGAGAAGAGTAGGTCACAGCTATGTGGAAGTGATGACCCAATTTGCAGCACTATTTTATTTAGTTATAACGCAAGATTTAATAAACCAATTGAGTTAAATTTCGGTAGATATGACCACTTATACGATATCTACGTGCGTGTAAAGTTTTAGTTTTATACTTCTAGTATTCTAAAAGATATTGGGTTTTCAAAAAGGTTTTCGCATTTTTACTAAATGTATTTAAGTGCCAAAACTGTCATACGAACTCATCCAAGCTATTAACAAGATGAAGAGGACTGCCAAATTTGGTTTTGATTGGTTAAGTATTTTTTGAGTTATCGGTTGTATATATATATATATATATATATATATATATATATATATATATATATATATATATATATATATATATATATATATATATATATATATATATATATATATATATATACATTTCAACTGACCTTGAATATGGGTTCTAGGGGCCCAAATTCGCGCTTATTTGAAGTAATTTTTCTAAAGTTACACAATCGATACCTCTCTATTAGTGAATTTTCTAATGAAAATTCAAAAATAGCATACTACTTTCTACGCTCCATCAAGGAATTTTGGTTTTCCTCTTGAGATTATGAGTTTACTAAGCTTTTGAGTGATAGTTCAAGGAAGAGTTAACTTAAACAATAAATATCCTTTTCAATATTTTTTTAATTAAGGATATATTTGATAATTTTTGACTTCAACATAACACGCTTATTCAGACATTTGTTGGTTATTAAATGATTGGATTAACTATGCGCTTTTGTTTTATGTTATACTTGGCTTTATAGCACTGTTTTTCTTGACGTATATATGATAAATTGCTATTAAAACAACAAAACACAGGTTTACTTCGTCCCGTAGTATACCTCACGTCTAGTTAATTAACGGCCAGGAGTGCAGGAAAGGCTATTGTTGTCACACATGTATGAGGATCATTTAATGAGGGTATTTCAATGGCTGGCGCCAACAGCGGTGAAAAACAAAGATATCGTTGATAGTCGAAGATTCAGATCTCTCACCAGATAAGCGGAGAACACGGAAAGCACATTGGACAACCGAAAGTATAAGGTGTCTTCGGTCCTTTCTCGGTCTCTGGAACTTAAGCACTCCGGGTCACAATAACAAAAAGCCCACTGCAAAAAAAAAGGATTGTAGTGAGGAACGATGAAACAAAGGGGGAGATTTACGAGGGGCCACTTCTTCAAATGGGTGGCGCGCCGTTCTTAATTACATCACCACCTCGGTCGGGACATTCAAAGTCTACTATAAATAAAAGAAACACCACTGTCTTTTTGTCAAGTTAAACATGCTGGCAGTGAATCGATATAGCGATTGTCCTTTCCTCTGCCATTCATGTATCAGCTCCCACTTGCTACACAAACTGAATTATTATGCATACAAAAACTATGGCTTTTACTAAATGGAAACATATATTTCCCTTGAAACTTGATATACATACAATATATATATATATATATATATATATATATATATATATATATATATATATATATATATATATATGTATATAAACTTTGGAAATACAATTCCGTAACAAACCCGCTGATATATCTTAAATATTTACAATATTAGAGGGCTATGAGTTTTTGTGGTACACTCTTTAGTTTTAGAGTTCATAGATTTTATTATATATATATATATATATATATATATATATATATATATATATATTGGAGACACAGATATAATAAAATCTATGAACTCTAAAACTAAAGAGTGTACCACAAAAACTCATAGCCCTCTAATATTGTAAATATTTAAGATATATCAGCGGGTCTGTTACGGAATTGTATTTCCAAAGTTTTTTAAATATAGTGTACATATCTGGTAAGACACATAATTCACAATCAGTTAATCAGGCTTAATTTAAATATATTTTAACAGCAAATTCTTTTCGAAGCACCCTCCACACAAAATAGCTCACGGTCTAATTAAAAACACACTATATAATTTATGTTGATACCTAAATTGTTTTCTACAAACCAAAAGGAAGTTTATATGTAATAACAGTAAGATTAAAACAATCACGCCTAATTATCTCATGTGCCTGATTGGCACTAACGCTTGTAAATTATTGCGTTGTGTATACGTGTTTAAAATATTGAAAAATTTACTTAACTGAGTAACAAGGTTATTAACTGAATTTAGGCTTTTTTCAATTTGTGGGTTTTATAATTTTTGAAGTTGGTGAAAGTTCATTTCAAATAGAACCATTCTCCGATTATTTGGCAGTGGTTTTATCTATTGAGTGTATGGTTTAATACTCTATAATATTTAGCGAATTTTCGTAAAAAATCCCTACAGAGGAGAAAGCGACTTTTGGATTTTCAAAATATTTCTTTAAATGAGCGCGAACTAGCCTTGAACCCATAAGGGGTGTCCTTTCAGGTTTTATTTGCTGACATATATACATGCTGACGCATTTCTACGGTAAAGCTCAATATTGCCGTTATTATACAAGATACTTGAAAAAATTGTATACGTTAATTATAGGGTGTCTTGAGCTACACCTTATAAAATTATTTCGACAATCACAGGCGGCCCATAAGTTGTTGGTGATAGCAATTTGCGTTTTTTAAATCGAAACCGCCTATATTATGGCATTTTTGTACTTTCCATGGAATTATAATGGATGTTTGTAAAAAAATAGATAGCGTTCATTGTTTTAGAGTTATTTCAATTGTTTAACATTTTTGGCACATATCAAAAATTATGATACGGCGTTTTTGCCAATATCTAGCACAGTCCCATGAAAAGAGTCTCATCCAGAGAGGTGTACTTTATACTATTCCTGAAAAAAATCGAGGTGCGGTATACAATTTTTTTGCGTTTCCATAGAAATCATTGTTTATAGAATTTTGCTGAAATTTTAGTAATTAATAATAGATGCTTAATAAGTTGTTGTAAAAAATGTTTTCTGATTCCCGTGAAAAATTTTTTGAAAATTTTCATGAAAAACTGTTTTGGATGTTTCGTCGAATTGCTTTTTATGTCAATAATTATATCTTGGTAGGTAGGTAAATAGTTTGAAGAGGTTTGTTGGCCACGCAACACAGACCACTTTTTTTGGGAACATTTTAAGTTCATTTTTGAAAAAAAATTACCTTTTTAAACAATAAAGTTTTTTATGAAATGTGTTACATTGTTTTTACTATATAGGTTATACTGGTAGCCAAATTTGATGCCTGCTTTAAATAAAAAATACATATTTGCTATTAAAAGCATTTTTATGAAAATTCACTACCATCCAGACCTTTCTCCAAATGCTTTCGATAGATAATTTACCCTTCACAACACAAAGATATTTGAACTCACACCTGAAAAAAAATGAGCATCTCATATGTATATAAATAACTACATTATAGGTAGGAAAACTTGACTTTGAATTGAATGAGAAGAGAATAGAAGCTTGTCAAATATGTCGAAAGACGTCGGGAGGGGAAAGACGGTAAGATTTACTGGATATATTCTGTAAAATGAAGTTGCCCACGTCAGACTTGTTTCCCTTCAAATGAATTTTCGTAGAATTGTAGATATGTATAAAAAACTCGGGACGCAGCAAGTGCGTTATGGTAGTGAATTTTTATTAAATGCTTCAAATTTAAATAACTCAATTTTCTATAAACTTAGAGAGTTTAATTTTAATACGTAGTAAGGTTTTTCCTAAGGCAAGATATCCACAAAATTTCATTAAAATAACTTTGTAATTTTCGGAGAAAAACATTTTTTTCGAAAGAAAATGTAAATTTGAATAACTCAATTTTCTCTAAACTTAGAAAGTTGAATTTTGGTACGTAGTGAGGTTGAGGCAACATATATAGTAAATTTCATTAAAACAGCTTTGTTACTTTCGGAGAAAAAAATTTTTTTCGAAAGAAAACTCAAAATTTTTCCGGAAAACCCCGTCTGATTTTTCTGGATAACGAACTCATCCAAGCCATTAATAAAAGACAAGCACTTGCCACGTTTCATCGAAATCGGTTAATTATTTTTTGAGTTATCATATATATATATATATATATATATATATATATATATATATATATATATATATATATATATATATATATATATATAAACATATAAAAATTAAACCTATTTACAAATGAACTTTAATAATATATTATGCTGTGACAATACCTCTCTCAAGCACCCTAAAATATAATCAAAATGTGCACAGTTATATATGTTTTATTTCTTTTTCCCTTGTCTTAATACACTACATATTTTATGACAATCAATTTAATTTACTTATTTGATTTCATAAATAGTCGGTTAATAGTGACTTGGAATGAAGTAGACACCACATCTTCAAACATATTAAGAGAATATGAGTAAATCAACAGCAACTGGGAATGAATTCGGTCAGTCCCCCAGCCACGTGGTTAAAAAACACTGGCTGTATGAGTGGTTACAACTCTACCTCTAAATAAAAGGACTGTAGCAGCGGCAGAAGCAGAAGACAATGGAAGCTGTGTGTATTCGGAAAGAAACTATTGACTATTAATAACAACAATTGACTAAAAACGCTGCGAGTTGTAAGGAAAAAAATAATTATACTACAGAGGTGATAAATGATAATAAATTACAATAGGGTTATATATAATCGTAAATGCTTCCAATGATTAACAATCAGTGAATTCAGTATTATTGACATTTCTCGGAAACTTAAAAATTAATTTCATGAGTCAATAAGAGAAGCATTGACTAACCAACAGCAACCACATACTTATGATTTAACTACAGAGGTGATAAATGATAATAAATTACAATAGGGTTATATATAATCGTAAATGCTTCCAATGATTAACAATCAGTGAATTCAGTATTATTGACATTTCTCGGAAACTTAAAAATGAATTTCATGAGTCAATAAGAGAAGCATTGACTAACCAACAGCAACCACATACTTATGATTTAAACATAAATGTTTCAAATTTGAATAGCTCAATTTTCTGTAACCCTAGAAAGCTGAATTTTGGCACATAGTTAGGTATTTCCCAAAGCAATATGCAGACCAAATTTTATCAAAATTTTCGGAAAAAAAAATTTTTTTTAAAGAAAAAAAATATATATATATATATATATATATATATATATATATATATATATATATATATATATATATATATATATATATATAAACATATAAAAATTCAAAATGACCCAGGATATGGGTTCTAGGGGTCCTAATTCACGCTCATTTGAAAAAATTTTTGCGAAGTCTCACCATCGATACCTCTCTATTAGTGATTTTTTTAAAATAAAAATTCACTAATACGAGCTACACCGATAACTCAAAAAATAATGGATCGATTTTTATAAAATTTGGTGATTGCATTCTTTTTGCAAGTGGCTTGGATAGGTTCGTTAGCCATTAAAATTGGACCAGTTTTATCAGGAAAATTTAGGATTTTCTTTCGGAAATTTTTCTATCTCTGGAAATAACAAGCAAGTTTAGTATACAGGTTTATATTACAAAAGGTATGTTACATGCCAAAACTTAGACTTGCAAGTTGAAAGAAAAAAATGTGTAGGCATTTAAAATGAAGTGGATGCCACTGACGACCAGAAAAACGTACAGAACCAAAATATTTGGTATGGATAACGAAATCTGTTGTATATTACGAGGGTTAAGTTTTTGGTGCAAAAAGGTCCAGAAATACCAAAAAAATTACTTTAAAACTTTCATAGTTTTTCTTCATAAAGCGTCAAAGTAGCGATTTATAACTTGGCAACTTTTGGCAGAGAACCTGAAACAAATACGGGTTGCGTAAAGAAAATGTCGCAACAGGTATGTTTTACAAAACTTTAGGTCTCAGCTTCAGCCGTCATTGTCCTTCATGTTTCCAGAAAATTGATATCAAATAGACACTTTCTCTGATGCTTTGGCGGTAGCTTTAGTTATAATGTTTGTGGTTTAAACATTCGAAATTAGTTTCAGTTTTTATCTGTTTACATATATACAGGTGACTTATTTCTACGGTAAAGCTCAATATATCCCTTGTTGTACAAGATGCGAGAAAAAAAAATTATACGATAAGTGTAGGGTGAATCTTGAGGAGACCGCAACTTTTGAATCTTGAAAAGATCAGATGAGGGCGAACCAGGAGCGCTAAAACCCATATCCGAGGTTAGTTTCAGTTTTACCTGCTTATATGTATGACGTATTTCTACGCTAATATATAAGGACTAATATATCTCTTATTATACAAAATACGAAAAAAAATTGTATACGTTAATAATATGAGTGAAGTTTGGAACCTGTGATGATGCTTGATAAGTAGAATTGGGAGAAACCAATTCATCGCACAACAGTTTTTAGACCTGAAGATCGTTTCGCTAACAAATTTAGCGTCATCAGAGGGATGAAAAAACTTAGTTTAAAAATTTTCAGATGCAAAAAGTGTATTGTGGTGAATTCGGTCTTCAAAATTGTACTTACGATAATTATATGTATCTTGAGCTGCATCTTGTGAAATTATTTTGATAATCACAGGCAGACCCATAAGTCGTTATGTGTTATATATATATATATATATATATATATATATATATATATATATATATATATATATATATATATATATATATATATATATGTGTGTGTGTGTGTGTGTGTGTGTGTGTGTGTGTGTGTGTGTGTCACACCGTTAGATAGGAAAATCTGACCAGGTACTCCGGGAAAATTTTGGGTTTAACTTACATAATGTTGATCTCCGAAATTAACAAAGCTATAGTAATCTAATTTTGTGCGTAGCGTTTATAAATAGTATACTATATACCAAAATCTAGATCCCTGTATAATAAGTAAAAAAAAGCTTTAAGCATTTTATTGAAAAAATTGTTTGGTGCCGGATCATTTATATGAAAATTCACTACCATAACGCACTTGCTGCGTCCAGACTTTTATTTAAACCGTAAGAAGGTGTCAAGATTTAAAAGGTTGATAAATCAAATCCAACTCGAAACGCTATTATTCAAAATATTGAATTCAAATACTACAAAATCAAGAATCAAATAAAATACATTTTGGTTTTAATGCTAATATGAATACAAATTTAATCAGCTCTCCGTAAGTAATCTTTATTATAATGCGAAAAGAAGTATATTCGCTCCGGTATTACGTATATCTAAAATGGGATCTTTAAAATTACAAACCAAGCAAAAAATAAAAACTCTATTCAGCCATTAAATAAAATGGCTGAAATTAGGTGTCATGTTGAACGGAGTCTGAGACTGTAGTACTTGATATTAAAAAACTTGCAAAAGTAATCATAACGCTATCTATGTGGGCGAAGAAGGAAGTCGGGAGCAAGACGAGGGCTAAGAGTGTACGAGGGTCGGAAAGTGTAGCGAGTTTGTTAAAACTGTTAACGAATCTTAAAATCCTTTAAAAAGTGGTCCTAACTTTATAAAGTCTTTGGATTCGATAGAGTGCGCGGTCGCTATAAAAATTAAGCTTCACACAGCATCAGCGCGTTCATTACCGCTCCACATAACCGTAAAAAAGCATCCCCTCGCCAAGTCTTTCAGGCTTTCCATATTCCCCAAACCACGCCGCCGATTCCATTATACTTTCTGCGCGCTGTTAATCTTGGAAAGTAAAACTTATGCAAACGAGGTCGCCGCGTGGTTTTACAAGGCACGTAATTTTGGCACAAGGCAACTGTGGTGGTGAGGCGGTAACCGCTTGTTTTTACATCATGTCATTTTAGGATGAGACGCCTGTCATCTACACACGCCGCCCCACAATACAAGATTTATATCTCTTTTACCCGACATCTAGATACTAGATTCTTTAAGAACTTCTCGCGTCAGAACAGTGAATATAAACTGTGGGGGTGATAAATGCCAACGCCATTGTATATCAAGACATGTGCAACTTATGATAAACTCTCAATTGTTAAACTGATTAAAGCACCTAAGGCTTCACAAATCATATTATTTAATGCACCATTAATTTTGAGTTGGACCAAAAAATTTATAAACAATGCATCTCTGGAATAAACGATGCGAAAATGCTCAGTTCTATACTATTTATTACCTGTGGACAAAAGTATAGTGAAAATATTTAAAAGTGCTACTAAATTACCTACCTATAGTTTGAACAAAAATATTTTCATAAGTACTTGATAATCTAAACAAAAATCAACATGATCACTACGATACTGTATTCAGAGTCATAGGATTTTAAGATTAAATAACTTTCTTAAAAATATTAATAAACAAGTGTCAAAAAATATCTGTGAATCTAGGTACTGAATTTTTCTACAAAATAACAGGCAATTGGAAAACCAGTTAAGGTGTGTAGGTTTAAAAAAATTGTTCGAGAAGTATTATATTGTGAAAGCTATGTAACTTTTTTCATTAAACATGAAATATGTAATAAACAAATCAAATAGCATCTATAATTTTTTAACGTCAACACATCCGGGGAAGACAGATTTAAGAACAGTTTAAATATAAAGAGCAGTAAAAAATGTTCTTACTTTCTGAGACTTTATTTTGAGCTAAACGTTAAACATTCGTATATAAAATTCAGTTGTTATGAAAATAACAAGATATAAAAAGAGAAGCAAGTTAGTCAATCAACATAATTCATCACGTTTCTGCGGATCTTCATATCCTACATATAAACGTTATCTGATCGACGGTATCATATCCTCTCAACATATCTGGATGTGAAAAGCAGCTTGGGGGTAATCGGTGGTTGGCCATCGCTTTCTTTAATTCCAATTCCTTTCCACAAATTTGACCAAAGTTGTAGATTCTTCTTTCGGTCATTTTTCTGAATTTGACTGTTCCAAAAATGTTGGTCTAATGAGCCATTTAGCAGAGAGCCTCTCTGGTCCAGAGGTCAGAACGTGTGCCTCTGAACCGAAGGGTACTGGGTTAGATCCCAGGGTTCTCCTTTCACTTTTTCAGTACATACTGTAACTGTAACATCAACCGAGGTGGTGACATTCTATTTTAGCAAATTGATCGTCTGCCGGTTCGCCTTTCGGCCGTGGCGTGAAACCGTCGTTTCCGTGGCCATGCAATGTTTGACACATTAAAGATCCCTACCCTCATTGGCGTCGGTAATTGGCCATAGTCGCAGAAAAAAAATCCATCAGAAATGTGACACTTGCTTTGGGCTGTCGCTTCAAACGCTACATTTTATTCGTAAAAACTTAATGATAATCTTCCTTTTTGTAAGATCACTTCTTACTTTTACTGTGTGGACAACTAATGTCTCATATTTTATACACATATAGTTACGAAGGCTTATCTACTGATTTTTTTAAAGTTCTTATCACCTACGAGCTTTTCTATATTAATAAGTTACTGCTTTCCAGAAACATGCAAAGTCGCTGCCATATAAACTGTAAAGTGTCACACACTCTAATTATTACTATGCAAAACACGGTTGGCTTTAGATAACACATGCGAAAGCTCTATATTTGTAAAATTTATTAAAATCTTAAACATCCTCCGCTTACGAGAACTTTTAGAAGACTAAGCTTCTGCGGGACAATGTACTGACTTAAATAAGTGCAGAATTCACATTTGTATTACTACCATAACATCGACTTAACTTAAAGCGCTTTCACATTCCCTGTGGGGGAAACATTTGCTCACCCCCTGTATCTCAGGTACCAAATAAATTTAGCTCAGGTGGGGGGGGGGGCAATTTTAATGGTGTCGGGCCCGAACGATGATGCGAGACATTGCCATTTCCCAAAAATCTCCAAATAATGGGGAAAGCCACGCAGACTACCACTTTCTGCATTGTTTTACTAAGGTGCTCTTGAAGGTCCAGTTAGTTAAGTTACTTAAGACTTTCTTGAAGATTCCTAATAACCACTTGACGACATAACTATCGGGGTTACTCGGACACTATCTGCTTCCCACTGTCTCTTTACTGAAATTTCGAGGTATTTATACTTGATGATCTCCTTGTACTTTGTTATCAAGAAATCGATATTCAGAATAGCAACATCAATCGGTGTTCCTTGTTTGCAGGGCTTATCCACTGTTTTATAACTGGACTGTTGCGGACAATTAAGCTTGTTGGCCTGTAAGCACTGTCCGCTCATAGTTCAATCTGGATCCAGAGTGTCAAAGAATAGGCTCAGGAGTGTATTTACAGTAAGTCACCTTACTAAAATTTAAAAGTCCCATTTTCAGATCCAGTTCTTGTTGTCCATTTGCGACTGCGTCCTGCATCTCTTAGTATTCTGTTGCAGCAAACGCCTAGCAACCTCCGGTGACTTGCGGGATAGTCTCTGACGTCTGGCACTCACATCTGCATTTGTCACCTTGGACCGAATTATCTCCAACTATAATATCCTTGAGGTAGTCTTTTTCCTAGAAAGGTCTGATCTTGTAAGTCCCGCAAAAACACATCTGTTTGTAAAATCATTTGTCCCGACACCAATCAGTAGTTCGACGCTGATTTGCTGACATGTCCCAGGGAGGCCTTACTCAGATGTCGTCCATGCAGTGGCTGTTGCATCCAGTATGGGTGTTTGCCTTAATCACTTCAATGACGATTTTGTGTTTCAGTTTCTCTTAATTGTAACTGAATTGAGTCATGTGTCTCGCATATGACAAGGTGTTTTTTTCTCCCTCAGGGCTAGTCAGCGGCCTCGCCGCCCCTTTAGCACTGCAACCCTTTGTTTATTGTGCATGCCCTTAGTCTTTCTACTCCACCCGCTCAAAATCACTGTGCCTTGAACTAGTCTGCACAGCGACAGGTAGAGTGAAGCTTTATAATGCCCTGTCTCCGGTCTAGACTGACAGTAGATAAGTTGTCTTCTGCAGTTCAGAGCTTTATAGTCGCACAAGGTGTGCTGGGCAGATTCCTTCCCCACGCCGCACAGTCTGCATGCGAGATCCCACTCGAACCGCCCCATTTTATGCAGGTGTTTCTTGACGGCCATGTCTCCCGTCAAGAGACCTGTTATGTTTCTGAGCTGTCCTCTGCTAAGATTCAGCAGCTCCACAGCTCTCTTTGAACTGGGCTTGTCAATTATTGACTTCACATGTCTGAGCCCTGTACAGTCTGCCCAGTACACCTTGTGTTGGTTTTTGACCCAGGACTTAATAGCTCGCAGGCAGTGTTCTTTGTCACGCCCAGAGCCGGTTCTGGTCCCATAAATGGTTCTGCTGACCCTCTCTTCGCGAGACTGTCAGCTTATTCATTGCCTTTGACCCCTGAGTGACCTGGCACCCAGTTAAAAGTGACCTTATTCTGCACAGCCAGGTGGCTAGTCTTGTCTCCGCACTCACTGACCAGCCAAGAATTTACCCGTGGGCCACTTAAGGCCTTAAGGGCTGCCTGGCTGTCTGTGGCTATGAGGATCCGCTTGTTGGGGTACCCTCTCCTCTTGTTATCCCGCACACAGTGCAGGATGGCGTACATTTCGGCCTGGCAGACCGTTGAATGGACTCTGAGAGAAATACTAGGACTTACCCTCGGTCCTTCCAAATAAACACATGCCCCCGTCCCACGCTCCCCTCCGGATGCGCCCGTGGACCAAACGAGCGCGTCCTGTGGTGTGCCCGGCGTCTCCTCTCGCCATGCCTCCCGGTGGGGGATTTCCACTGTAAAGTTGTTTTCCCTGCAGATTCGTGGGCTCGCAAAGTCTGACCTGATTTCAAGCATGGGCTTCTTCACGATCTCCTGAATGTTTGAAAAGGCTCCTGAAGCCTGGGTTGATCTTCAGTCTGCCAATGCAGGCTAGTCTGTATAGTCCTAGCCTGGCCTCCCCCATAATAACTAAGTGTAGGGGGGGGGGTCAGATCCAGTAACACCTCCATGGCGGTTGTTGGGGTTGAAAACATGGCCCCTGTGATGCCTAGGCAAGCCATCCTTTGGATCTTGCCTAGTTTTTGTTTGGCACTGGATTGTGTCACCTTAGACCACCAGACCAGTGCTGCATGTTTTAATGATGGTATGACCATCCCTGTGTACAGCCAGAGGGCCATACTAGGTCTTAGTCCCAACGTTTTTCCATATAGCCGCCTAGTGACGGCTAAGGTCATGACTGCCTTACGCAGTATTTTTTTCAACGTGACAATTCCAGGTTAGCTTAGAGTCCATTGGAATGTTCCTACCGTATAGAGTGACAGTTCTGTGGCTGTCACACTTCCTCCTCCTCGTAAACGGTATAAAGGTTGCTTTCTCGGGGCTCACCCCGAGCCCTTCACCAACCCTCCACCCTTACCCCAGTTTCAGTGCTGGGTTACTCGCTCGGTAGCACTGCAGGGGTGATGCTCTTTGGATTTTGTTAGGAGTATTTGGACCTCCCGTTGCAGATTTTCGATGTCCGTTTTACGCCAGTTCACAATCCCAAATGAATAGCTAAGTGCAGAACATGCACATATATTATCATTATTATTATTTTTATGCTAGCGGATGTGATGTAAATATGTACAGGTCAGGTCAGGTCATAAATAGGCAACTTAGAATGGTTGTTGGCCATATCTCAGGAACGGTTCAGTCTACAGCTTCAGGAAAAAAGCCTTGTAAAAAAGTTGCCATTATAAATCGCTGGAAATTATTTTAAAGTTCTAAAATCACCGCTAGAGGGCATAAGAACCACCTCTGGTCAGAGAATTTCGATTTAAATCAGATTTTCTTCAATTGCGTGGTACCTTTGATACACGTAGACCAATGGCCGAGCAACGGATATCATTTCTTGCATCGCATAGTTTTTGATATTTTCAGTTATAGCTCGATCGAATTTGATGAGTTTAGATCCATTGAAACGAAGTTTTCTTGGTCAACCATTTGCGCTGATACCAGGTTTCCTCTGAATGTTACATACACTGAGAGGAGGCGTTCTTTGAAAAGTTAGGTTATGTTCTGTTTTTTGAAGAAAGTAAAATAGAACGGTATGTCAATAATAGCACAGTAGAATGTACTACAACAGACGTAAGCTACCAGTGAAAGCCGCAGTTCGGTACCATTGGTCTAGCGGTAGATATTAACGGTTAAATTTGGAACTGCGAATCCAGAACATGATAACAAACCAAAAAAATTTACAAAATATGTTAGAATTTGATCTATATAATCTGGTTGAGTGGCGTCTCTCGCATTTAAACTATCGATTACTATTTTCAATAAAAGTCTCCAAGGAATAGATTAAACGATGGTTTCAATCTCTACCAGTGAAATATTTGTAACAGCATTTTTTAATATAACTATCCTATCGTCCCTTTTAATCGATTGCAATATACTATAACTTTCAGTCCATAAACAAAAATTTAAAAAACACAAATCAGGGAAACTATCAGGCCAAGGAAACATACTTCATCTTCCTATCCATCTGCCAGGAAACGCCTGATCTAAGAAATATCTTACATTTAAACAATAATATTCTGGACAGTTGGAAAATTATATTGCGAGAAGTCATTAAAGGTACGTCTTCTAAAAACAGTTGCAGATCATTGCTTAGAAAATCAAGATATCGCCCGTTCAATGCTGCATCGAAAATGTTGGGTCCAATTATCTGTCCACTGACCATACACCAAACTTTGTACAGATCACAACGTCCCTGATGTTGCACTTCATTCATCAAATGCGGATTCGTCTGCGACCAATAGTGCATAATGTGCCTATTCAGCCTACCGTCGCTGTAAAATGTGGCCCAGTCTAAACACAAAATCTTGGAAGGTACTCCTACATCTTCTTGCAGCATGTCCAATAACCAGTTACAAAAGTTCAAGTGTTCATCTAAATTGCGAGCTTCTAAACTTTGGAGCAGAACGATGTGATATGGATGCACCTTAAGAATAAATAATTGTTAGAACAATTTGTGTACGCCATGATGATATCAAGGTTTATAATAAAGATATTATTTTGGGGTGTATTTTATAAATTTCAAGCACTGTTTGAAGCTATTTGGTGTGGAACTGAGTAGTACGCTTTTTGGTAATCGATGTACGCTACTGATATATGTCTTTTTGCTTTCTTAGCTTGTTCTGTAATGACTGTGCTGATGATAGGTTGTTTTTTGCAGCCTCTAGAAATCCTTCTAGGATTATATTGTGCTGTACTACGTGGTCACTTATTTTGTTAGCTATTAAAGATGATATGATATAACATAAGGTGTTTAAACACGTTATGGGCTTGTAATTATTCGCGTCGTGTGTATATATGTTTTTTTGTGGCTTTAAGTAGGTGACAGCTTGCGTCAAAAAGAGAAGACACTAATCTGGGTTATCGATTATTTTGTTGACCATTTGAGCTTGTACTGTGAAATTTTTCCATCAGAAATTATGGACCCCGTCAGATCCAGCTGCTCTCCAGTTGTGCATTTCTTAGTTGAACTTTGGACGTCTTCGGTTGTTACGTTTGGTTCGTCTATTCCGATGTTATATTTATCCGACTCTTCTTCTATCCATGTAGCCTGGTGGTTGTGCTGAGTTGATGCTCTCCAAAATTGATCAATCTTATCCAAATTTGGGTGTTTCTCTTTTATTTGTTAATCTGTAAGTTAAACTAGTCTTTGATTTCATGTAAATTTTTTGGTGTCCGTCTTTCTTTTATTAAATGTGTTATAGCGACGTAGTCTCTTTCTCAGGGCAGCAATTTTTTGCTTTAACGTATCGATATATAAGTCATAAGTCATAATTTACAGAAGTCCTATTAGGGCCTCTGGCACTAGAATCCCGACGCAAACTAATTTGTGATGTTAAAAGGGTGAGTTCTGTGCTCTTAGGTGTTGAGCTAGTTGTTACAGTAGCCATTTTGGTTTTTTGCGCGAAAGTCGCTGGTTCCTCTGAAACCCTCATACCGGAGGCTCATCGGCTTTCGCCTCCAGCACCGGCTCCAAACGCGCCCTGGCTGTTTCGAGGCAGCGGTTTTTCCGAGGTATTTCTTACTTAGAGTGTGCCAAACCAGGCTTCATACCGTGAAATAAAAAAAAAGGTTGGTGCTTGCTTATACATATAGACAAAGAACACCACCCATAACTCATTAGAAGCCGGCCTTTCCACATTCGAGTTAAAAAGACCGACTGTTCGAATACAAGACTCGAACTCGCGACCTCCTAATCCAATTCGAGAGATTACTCACCTCGCGAACTGAGATATTCAGCCTGTTTAACTGTTAATATCGACATACATCAATTCATTATCTTCCTACAACTTTTTTGAAAAAATAGCTGGATTTATTTTGTTTGATTTATTTAATTATGGAGAAAAATATCCAAGAAAGCGGAATTCAATAAATTAGTTTGCTTATTTAAAATAAGGTAGCTATTGTCGTGTGTGTGCTCTTTGACTTCTAAAGCTTCAAAAAAAAGCCTAGTTTACGCTTCTCATTACAAAAATGTTATGGTTTTATGCGGTTATTTACTGTATGTCTATGTTGGGAATCAATAATATGTTTTGCAAATGTAGATTTATCAGCGTGGTTATATCTAAATGCAGAAATATGTTCTTTGTGTCGGGTGTTAAAATATCTAGAAGTTTGGCCTATGTAGGTTGCGTTACAATGTGTACGAGCTAATTTATAAACTCCCGCTTTTGTCAAGAAACAAGCTTTTTCTTTCGCTTTAAATAACAAATAATGCGTCGTATTGTAATATTTAAACGCCATCTTTGTATTTGTACAGGTATTTTAAATTTTGGAAGTGTTTTCTGAAATGGTTCCAAAAAAGTTATCGAAACATACCTGTTGTCTTTTTTGTCTCTAATATTTAGATGAATTAAATTAATCGCTAATTTGTATTCCTTTCTCTCTCTTTCTTTTTCAAAATTGTTTTGGGGCATGGGTATTGAAAATGCACGATGTATCATAAAATGATAGGCTGACAGCTTTTGTGAAAAAGGGTGAAATGAATTGTATGGTATGGTTGTATTAGTATAAGTTGTTTTTCTATATATTGAAAAGTCAACTGGATTATTTGCTAACTTTCTAATCGTTAAATCTAAAAAATATATACAACTATGAGCTTCCTCTTCTAAAGTAAACTTAATATTTTTGTGGTTATTAATAAAATTTAAAAATTCAGTTAATGCTATATGGCTACGCTGAAAACATGCTAAAATATCATCTACGTATCTGTACCAAAAGACATTATACAAAATTTATGATGCTAAAATTTGGTTTTTTAAGTTTTCCATAAATATGTTGGCTAATAAAGGAGGCAACGGACTACTCATAGGTGGGCATTCATTTTGTATATAAATTTTATTATTAAATTTAAAATAATACACTTATAATATTTATTTTATAAATTCGTTAAAAAGATTCACTATTTCTTGTCTTTTTATGACATTTACGTCTTTTCTATTAAAACGTTTTCTAATAGAGGTAAGCATTCTCTAGAAGGAATCTTAGAATACATGCTAAAAACATGAAACGAGATTAGTTTACTATTTGTAGCAATAATTAAATTATTTCATTTTTGTGTTGGTTCATAAGAATTATTAACTGAATAGGAAATGTAATTGTATTCTCTCATCAGTGAAACCAGTTTGCTGGCTATCTTATGATTAGGTGTATTAACATAGCTAACTACTGGTCTCACCGGAATATTTGGCTTGTGAATTATAAGGTAGCCATACATATTTGGTGGTTTGGGCTTTTATCTAAAAGATATTTCTTTTCTTGTTGACTAAACAAGGATATATTTTTAAGTTCATTTTTTAGTTTTGTCTAAAATTAGTTTGTTGGAGGCACACGTTTTTACCCCTGGACCGCCGAGGCCTTCAATGTTATTTTCTTTTAGATAGCACATTAATTTATCTGGCTGGTAAAACACTGGCTAGAAAATGCACAGTTTACATTGGGCATAACAGTTGCAGGAGATATTTCCCGGCGTCTACGTGCTTCCTTAATTACAAGGGCGCTTTTCGTTTCAGGTAAAAGTTTGTTTTCCCCACATCAGCTTTTTATACTGCATAAAGCATATATAGATACACAGTCGTAATACTGTCATATTGTTGACTTATGTGGGATGCTGCCCCAAAAAGAACCTTGTCTCTCCTAGATTCTATTCTGAAGCGAGCTCTTTGGCTCACAGGAGCTTTATCTATCACAGCCAATCTTAATTCTTTAGAACACTGAAGAAAGGTTGGAGATCCCTGCCCCTTGGGAATTATTTTGTTAGTACCTCACCTCGCGGCCTTTAACCGAACAATTCATTAAGCCGAAAAGGGCAGACTTTTAGTATCAAATTACGCACTTGTCGAAATATGAATACTCGTTTTCTCCTAGAGCGTCTAAGCCTTAGAATGTCCTCCCGGCGTACATGTTTCTGAAGACACATAGTTTCCAGATAATCAACAAGCGACTAAACATTAATAATGTGTAAGACACACGTAAACTTTGCCTTGCCTAAATTATCAATTCAAAAAATATGAGATTTTCCCGTGAAATAATGTTTTTCGCAAATACAACCATGGTTGTCTCCTCAGAACATATATATCTTCAAAAATAATAAAGCGATTTTGATAAAATTTGATATATGTGTCTTTGTCCAAAAAAATGTGCCCAAAATAAATTTGAAAGCTCCGTGGTAATGGAAAAGTAAGCTATTAGAGTCTAAAATATATTAGCTACCATGATTCACTTACTGTGTTTGGACTTATTATTTTAGAAGATGAAAACGATAATAAATTTAATTATCTAAAATAGCCGGAGTCTTGGCAATTACAAAGCAAGATGCAAATGTTTATTTTGTCACAACTAAATAACAAAATTGCTGATTTTTAAACAAAGATTCTGGAGTAGATGCAATTGCTGAAGAAATATTTCGTGATATATGATAATGTGTGTGCCTGGTTCGTGGATTGTAGTTATTTTCAGTTACGTATTAAGGTGGACTGTATCGCGTTATAAAAATTAAATCGGTTGGAAACACTCAACTTAGGTATATATTTAAAGTAATATAAACTATTTTTAATTTATGTACATTAATTGTAGGCAGCATGTGTATTGCTAAAACGCGAGGCCTATTATGAATTGTTATTGTTGCACTCGGCGCAGGCACTTGGAAACGAATAACGAAAAGTCTGGACGCAGCAAGTGCGTTATGGTAGTGAATTTTCATAGAAATAATCTGGCACAAAATATTTTATTATAACTTTTTTTTCTTGTAACATAGAAATCGAAATTTTGGTGTATAGTTTACTTTTCATATCGTAAACCTACCTACCAAATTTGGTTATCATAGATTTTTTTTATTTTTTAAGATAAATTTTTTTTTCAAATGAAAACTCAAAATTTTCTCGGAAAACCTCGTCCAATTTTTCTGATTAACAAACTAATCAAAGCTATTTACAAAAGGAAGGCACATGCAAAATTTTATTAAAATCGGCCCATTATTCTTTGAGATAAAAATTTTTTTCGAATGAAAACTCAAAATTTTTCCGGAAAACCTCGTCCGATTTTTCTGACTAACAAACTTGTCAAAAGAAAGGTACATGCCAAATTTTATCAAAATCGGCCCATTATTTTTTGAGTTATCGGTGTGATACACACACACACATATATATATATATATATATATATATATATATATATATATATATATATATATATATATATATATATATATATATATATATATATATATATATATATATATATATATATATATATATATATATATATATATATATATATATATA
The DNA here is from genome assembly GCA_964006375.1 of Tillus elongatus. NCBI lineage: Eukaryota > Metazoa > Arthropoda > Insecta > Coleoptera > Cleridae > Tillus > Tillus elongatus. The sequence goes on from OZ023263.1 coordinate 118,121,524, forward strand.
TATAAACATATAAAAATTGAAACTGACCACGGATATGGGTTCTAGGGGTCCTAGTTTGCGCTCATTTGCAAAAATTTTTTCAAAATTCAAAAGTCGGGATCTCCCCATTCGTGATTTTTTTCTACGAAAATTCACTAATACGAATATGAAGTGACGCTCTTTGAAGCTGACGAAATACTATACTGAGTCCTGGTCTGGATTTCTGGAGGTCCCACTTTGCGAAAGGTGGGACATGCGCACAATACACTCTAGTTATGTTAGACTCTTGTGACGTACAGGACTGCACTCTTATAACTTAAAATTGCGCGGTAAAACTAAGCAATATGTCCATTAGATTAAAATGTTTGCAGAACATTTAGTTGAAAAGGGCGATTTCTCCCTTTTAGTGAATTTTTTTAAAAAAAATTCACTAATGAGGAGATCCCGACTTTTGAATTTTGAAAAAATTTCTTCAAATGACCGCGAACTAGGCCCCCTAGAACACATATCCGGGGTCCGTTTCAATTTTTATATGTTTATATATATATATTTATATATATATATTTTTACGATATAAAAAGTAAACTATACACCAAAATTTAGATTTCTATGTTACAAGAAAAAAAAGTTATAATAAAATATTTTGTGCCAGATCATTTCTATGAAAATTCACTACCATAACGCACTTGCTGCGTCCCGAGCTTTTTTCCATTTTGCTTCAAAAGTTTCAATGCAGTTTCTACTTAGGAACCATGAGTATTCTCTCAAAATTCTAGTTTTCAAAGCTTCCTTGAATGTGTCCAAGTAGCCTGGGTTCTGAGTGTTATTTCTTATAGAAGACAGGTAGGTGTTGTATGTTGTATAAATTACACAGGTAATTAACTAAGTTTGCAGCCACTTTCTGCCCAGAAAACTTAACACATCCATAAATCTCATCTATTGTTTAATGTGATGCTAACAGTCTTCTTTTGACATTGGAGATAAAAGGCCACAATGGTTGTGTTAAATTGCAAGATATTATTATATGCCAACTCGTTGCTGGCTCTACACAGTGATTGCAAGAACTATTTTCAATCTGTCCTATTCTTTGCAGGAAGATACAGTCTGCTAGACGGTTTTTGGCCAGCCTGTATGCTAGTCGCCCTCATATCCCAATGTTGGGAAGGCATAAAAACAAATACAGTCCACTGGATCATCAGTCCAGGCTCCCTGTAAAAAATCCGTTGTGTTAAAGAACTTTAATACAATATGCTGCAGAAGGTATCTCTTTTTCATAAGACTGATATTGACATTTTCACCTTCTTCATTATTAACGCACAATATTCTTCTATTCGTAACTGAATTTGCTATGTTTATTTCAGAATGATACAATTGCATCAGATTACCTTTTATATGAGAGTAATTTTATTTAGTTGGTCTGTAATTAATTTATTATTGTTAGGAAGTTGCAGCTCTTCTATTGATTTAAAATTGTTTCCATGTAAAAGATCACCTATAGAGTATAAACCAAACCTAACCCATAAACTAGATATACTGGTCGAGGGTATAAAAACTGATTCTATCAAGGGTATCTGTTTAATGTCGTTGATTGAAAATGGAAAATCATTAATAGAAATATGAGCAGACCAAGAGTAATTTAGTACATTAGTTAGAAAGAGGGAGTCGGTGACTATTTGACAATCAGCATTTACGAAGAAAAATTGCCCCGATAATCTGGCTGGTGAAGACGAGCGGAGTAGGTAACTCACAATATTAACCCATGGATAGTTAACCAGCGTTGTTAAGTATTTAGTGGCGAAGCTTATTCTAAATAGTCGTACTTTTGAGGGTACGTGAACTAAACCCATACCACCAAATCTTACCGGAAGCGAGAGGTGCTTAACTGTTAACCAATGTTTTCTTGAAGCCCAAAAGAGTTTTATAAGAATATCCTGTACTTTCAATAAATAGTCCTCAGTTACTGGTAATACTTGCAAAATGTGCCAAAGGCGGGGAGGAATAATCTGATTGATTACAAGTGTTCTTCCCTTCCATGAAAGTGATGGAAAAATATGATTCCACTTATCAGCCCGAGCTCTAAGATTAATTAACTGTTGTTCCAAAAAATTCTGGCTGACGACATCAACATCATTTCTGAAGGTAACCCCCAGTTTTGTTGTATCCCTAGCGGAAAACGGAATCCCACTGCAAGCTGCCCCTGAACCTTTCAAGCCACCAAGCCAATAGTCGGAGCATTTCTGTGTGTTGAGTATCGAACCCGAATTTTTAGAATATATTCTGTAAGATTCAAGTTCAGTGGTAACATCGCCCGGTGAAGACATCACCACGCTCACATCGTCAGCATATGCTGAGACCTTTACACGCAGTTTTATTTTCATCTGATGTGTGTGTGTGTGTGTGTGTGTGTGTGTGTGTGTGTGTGTGTGTGTGTGTGTGTGTGTGTGTGTGTGTGTGTGTGTGATGGTGTATGCGTGCGTGCATGTACGTGCGTGTGCGAGCGTGTGTGTGCGTTTCTGTGTGATTACTATATGGCCTCGGAAGCTAGGTCCATTAGCCACAAACTGTTGCATTAGATACACGAGAAGTAAGCAGAGTGCCAATTTAGTGAATCAAGCAGCTAGAAGCCGGTGGTTTATGCCTGACAAAATAAATCATACCTAACTTTAGGATATATGAAGAGAAGAATGGATTTCGCGATATATCAGAAATCCATAAGTTATTAAATATATCAGTTTGAAGCTGGATCTGGTATTTGTCAATAATACACAAGCAATGTAACCATGGATTATGTAATATAGGTATTACGTGGTGGTTTTAGGTTTTTTGTTAGGTACAATTCTGAACTTTATTTTTCTTTGGCATTTTTCACTTCCTTAATCCAGAATTATCCTTTCTTTCGTCAATGAAATTCAATAAATTGTTCTCTTTATACAACATTTTTCAATCCTGTGCTCTCATGTTCAAAACAAAATGTAATTTTTTACCTAAAACTGAATTTTCTATGAACACTGTAATTTATAACTTGGTACTGTAGTCCCTTTGAAGGAAACTTTTGTTGCAATTTTCATTGAAATTTAAAAATTTTTCAATACAAAAATGTAGTTTTTATTCAAAAGTTTTCACAAAATTATACGCGTGTCCGGTATTTTCCCTTGTTAATTGCTTGAAAGATTTTGTTCTACCTAACCCAATAGAACCAGTGTATCAACAAACAAAAATTACACAAATTTGTATCCCCGAAGCTTATAACATTGCTTTTATTAAATGTTGTGCCCATGCTGCTTTTATAAAGGTTTTACTACGTACTAAAATTAAATTATCTAGCGCCATGGGAAATTGAGTTATTATGATTTTAAATATATTTGCAAAAATTTGCTACCATAACATACTTGCTGCGTGTAGACTTTTAAGACTCGCGGATGGCTTTCGATGTGGGGCTGGCAACAAATCTTCTACAAAATAATTTTCTGTAAACATTTGAGACAAATAACATCAGGTAACAAATTAAATATAGACGTAAGAGCTTATCAAGCACGTCACATAATATTTGGTTCTCCAGAAGCGGAATTTGCTTCTAAATCTCCATGCCGAGATGATTTAATATGACATTTCACTTTTTACGACCGGCGATGCATTCAGGAATAATCGAATCTACCTTTACGTAGTTCCATATCGAAAAAACTCTGGACGCAGCAAGTGCGTTATGGTAGTGAATTTTCATAAAAATGTTTTTAATTGCAAATATGTGTGTTTCCTTTTTAAGAAAGCAGGCATCAATTTTGGTTACCAGTATAACCTATGTAGTAAAAACAATGTGCCATGTTTCATAAAAATAACTTTATTGTGTGAAAATGTACAAAAATTTCCAAAAGTAAACTTAAAGTGTTCACGGAAAAACTCGTTTCTTGGTCAACCTTATAGGTTAATAGCAAATTGAGCTATTCAAATTTGAAGCATTTAATGAAAATTCGCTACCATAACGCACTTGCTGCGTCCCGAATTTCTTTTCTTACAAACATGCATCGCTGAAAAATTCAAAAATGCAATAACATAAGGCGTGTTTGATTAAAAAAAAAAGAAAATTTGTATCACCAACGACTTACGGGCCATCCTGTGATTGTAGAAATATTTTTTTAAGATGTAGCTCAAGACACCCTATAATTAATATATACAAATTTTCTTCATATCTTGTATAATAACGGATATATTGAGCTTTATTGATTTTTTACGAAAATTCGACAAAAATTATATACCATTAAACGATAAACTTAAGCTAAGGCTACTGCCAAGCATCAGAGAAAGGGTCTATTTGAAATGTAATTTTCTGGAAACATTTTAGTAAAATGAAGGACAATGACGGTTGAAACTAAGACTTCAGAGTTTGTAAAAGATCCTTCTTGAGACATTTGACTTCCATATCCCGTATTAGGTTCAAGTTCTTTGCCTAAATGTTGCCGATTTTGACGTTTTAAATCGCAACTTTGACGTTTTGAGGAAAACCCCAATTTATTTTTCTTTAAATGCCTATAACTTTTTTGTCTTTTGACCTACATAGCTAAATTTTGGTAGGTGGCTTACCTATAAGGATATTAACTAGCGTACCAAATTTGGTTGCCCTTACTTTGTTAATTCCGGAGATATAAATTTTTTTCGAAAGAAAATACAAAATTTTCCGGGAAAACCTGGGCAGATTTTCCTGGCTAACGAACTTATCCAAGCCATTTGCAAAAGGAATTTTTCCACCAAATTTAGTCAAAATCGGCCTATTATTTTTTGAGTTATCGGTGTGATACATATATATATATATATATATATATATATATATATATATATATATATATATATATATATAAATATATATATATATATATATATATATATATATATATATATATATATATATATATATATATATATATAAAATCGGCCTATTATTTTTTGAGTTATCGGTGTGATACATATATATATATATATATATATATATATATATATATATATATATATATATATATATATATATATATATATATATATATATATATATATATATATATATATATATATATATATATATATATATATATATATATATATATATATATATATATGTATCACACCGATAACTCAAAAAATAATAGGCCGATTTTGACTAAATTTGGTGGAAAAATTCCTTTTGCAAATGGCTTGGATAAGTTCGTTAGCCAGGAAAATCTGCCCAGGTTTTCCCGGAAAATTTTGTATTTTCTTTCGAAAAAAATTTATATCTCCGGAATTAACAAAGTAAGGGCAACCAAATTTGGTACGCTAGTTAATATCCTTATAGGTAAGCCACCTACCAAAATTTAGCTATGTAGGTCAAAAGACAAAAAAGTTATAGGCATTTAAAGAAAAATAAATTGGGGTTTTCCTCAAAACGTCAAAGTTGCGATTTAAAACGTCAAAATCGGCAACATTTAGGCAAAGAACTTGAACCTAATACGGGATATGGAAGTCAAATGTCTCAAGAAGGATCTTTTACAAACTCTGAAGTCTTAGTTTCAACCGTCATTGTCCTTCATTTTACTAAAATGTTTCCAGAAAATTACATTTCAAATAGACCCTTTCTCTGATGCTTGGCAGTAGCCTTAGCTTAAGTTTATCGTTTAATGGTATATAATTTTTGTCGAATTTTCGTAAAAAATCAATAAAGCTCAATATATCCGTTATTATACAAGATATGAAGAAAATTTGTATATATTAATTATAGGGTGTCTTGAGCTACATCTTAAAAAAATATTTCTACAATCACAGGATGGCCCGTAAGTCGTTGGTGATACAAATTTTCTTTTTTTTTTAATCAAACACGCCTTATGTTATTGCATTTTTGAATTTTTCAGCGATGCATGTTTGTAAGAAAAGAAATTCGGGACGCAGCAAGTGCGTTATGGTAGCGAATTTTCATTAAATGCTTCAAATTTGAATAGCTCAATTTGCTATTAACCTATAAGGTTGACCAAGAAACGAGTTTTTCCGTGAACACTTTAAGTTTACTTTTGGAAATTTTTGTACATTTTCACACAATAAAGTTATTTTTATGAAACATGGCACATTGTTTTTACTACATAGGTTATACTGGTAACCAAAATTGATGCCTGCTTTCTTAAAAAGGAAACACACATATTTGCAATTAAAAACATTTTTATGAAAATTCACTACCATAACGCACTTGCTGCGTCCAGAGTTTTTTCGATATGGAACTACGTAAAGGTAGATTCGATTATTCCTGAATGCATCGCCGGTCGTAAAAAGTGAAATGTCATATTAAATCATCTCGGCATGGAGATTTAGAAGCAAATTCCGCTTCTGGAGAACCAAATATTATGTGACGTGCTTGATAAGCTCTTACGTCTATATTTAATTTGTTACCTGATGTTATTTGTCTCAAATGTTTACAGAAAATTATTTTGTAGAAGATTTGTTGCCAGCCCCACATCGAAAGCCATCCGCGAGTCTTAAAAGTCTACACGCAGCAAGTATGTTATGGTAGCAAATTTTTGCAAATATATTTAAAATCATAATAACTCAATTTCCCATGGCGCTAGATAATTTAATTTTAGTACGTAGTAAAACCTTTATAAAAGCAGCATGGGCACAACATTTAATAAAAGCAATGTTATAAGCTTCGGGGATACAAATTTGTGTAATTTTTGTTTGTTGATACACTGGTTCTATTGGGTTAGGTAGAACAAAATCTTTCAAGCAATTAACAAGGGAAAATACCGGACACGCGTATAATTTTGTGAAAACTTTTGAATAAAAACTACATTTTTGTATTGAAAAATTTTTAAATTTCAATGAAAATTGCAACAAAAGTTTCCTTCAAAGGGACTACAGTACCAAGTTATAAATTACAGTGTTCATAGAAAATTCAGTTTTAGGTAAAAAATTACATTTTGTTTTGAACATGAGAGCACAGGATTGAAAAATGTTGTATAAAGAGAACAATTTATTGAATTTCATTGACGAAAGAAAGGATAATTCTGGATTAAGGAAGTGAAAAATGCCAAAGAAAAATAAAGTTCAGAATTGTACCTAACAAAAAACCTAAAACCACCACGTAATACCTATATTACATAATCCATGGTTACATTGCTTGTGTATTATTGACAAATACCAGATCCAGCTTCAAACTGATATATTTAATAACTTATGGATTTCTGATATATCGCGAAATCCATTCTTCTCTTCATATATCCTAAAGTTAGGTATGATTTATTTTGTCAGGCATAAACCACCGGCTTCTAGCTGCTTGATTCACTAAATTGGCACTCTGCTTACTTCTCGTGTATCTAATGCAACAGTTTGTGGCTAATGGACCTAGCTTCCGAGGCCATATAGTAATCACACAGAAACGCACACACACGCTCGCACACGCACGTACATGCACGCACGCATACACCATCACACACACACACACACACACACACACACACACACACACACACACACACACACACACACACACACACACATCAGATGAAAATAAAACTGCGTGTAAAGGTCTCAGCATATGCTGACGATGTGAGCGTGGTGATGTCTTCACCGGGCGATGTTACCACTGAACTTGAATCTTACAGAATATATTCTAAAAATTCGGGTTCGATACTCAACACACAGAAATGCTCCGACTATTGGCTTGGTGGCTTGAAAGGTTCAGGGGCAGCTTGCAGTGGGATTCCGTTTTCCGCTAGGGATACAACAAAACTGGGGGTTACCTTCAGAAATGATGTTGATGTCGTCAGCCAGAATTTTTTGGAACAACAGTTAATTAATCTTAGAGCTCGGGCTGATAAGTGGAATCATATTTTTCCATCACTTTCATGGAAGGGAAGAACACTTGTAATCAATCAGATTATTCCTCCCCGCCTTTGGCACATTTTGCAAGTATTACCAGTAACTGAGGACTATTTATTGAAAGTACAGGATATTCTTATAAAACTCTTTTGGGCTTCAAGAAAACATTGGTTAACAGTTAAGCACCTCTCGCTTCCGGTAAGATTTGGTGGTATGGGTTTAGTTCACGTACCCTCAAAAGTACGACTATTTAGAATAAGCTTCGCCACTAAATACTTAACAACGCTGGTTAACTATCCATGGGTTAATATTGTGAGTTACCTACTCCGCTCGTCTTCACCAGCCAGATTATCGGGGCAATTTTTCTTCGTAAATGCTGATTGTCAAATAGTCACCGACTCCCTCTTTCTAACTAATGTACTAAATTACTCTTGGTCTGCTCATATTTCTATTAATGATTTTCCATTTTCAATCAACGACATTAAACAGATACCCTTGATAGAATCAGTTTTTATACCCTCGACCAGTATATCTAGTTTATGGGTTAGGTTTGGTTTATACTCTATAGGTGATCTTTTACATGGAAACAATTTTAAATCAATAGAAGAGCTGCAACTTCCTAACAATAATAAATTAATTACAGACCAACTAAATAAAATTACTCTCATATAAAAGGTAATCTGATGCAATTGTATCATTCTGAAATAAACATAGCAAATTCAGTTACGAATAGAAGAATATTGTGCGTTAATAATGAAGAAGGTGAAAATGTCAATATCAGTCTTATGAAAAAGAGATACCTTCTGCAGCATATTGTATTAAAGTTCTTTAACACAACGGATTTTTTACAGGGAGCCTGGACTGATGATCCAGTGGACTGTATTTGTTTTTATGCCTTCCCAACATTGGGATATGAGGGCGACTAGCATACAGGCTGGCCAAAAACCGTCTAGCAGACTGTATCTTCCTGCAAAGAATAGGACAGATTGAAAATAGTTCTTGCAATCACTGTGTAGAGCCAGCAACGAGTTGGCATATAATAATATCTTGCAATTTAACACAACCATTGTGGCCTTTTATCTCCAATGTCAAAAGAAGACTGTTAGCATCACATTAAACAATAGATGAGATTTATGGATGTGTTAAGTTTTCTGGGCAGAAAGTGGCTGCAAACTTAGTTAATTACCTGTGTAATTTATACAACATACAACACCTACCTGTCTTCTATAAGAAATAACACTCAGAACCCAGGCTACTTGGACACATTCAAGGAAGCTTTGAAAACTAGAATTTTGAGAGAATACTCATGGTTCCTAAGTAGAAACTGCATTGAAACTTTTGAAGCAAAATGGAAAAAAGCTCGGGACGCAGCAAGTGCGTTATGGTAGTGAATTTTCATAGAAATGATCTGGCACAAAATATTTTATTATAACTTTTTTTTCTTGTAACATAGAAATCTAAATTTTGGTGTATAGTTTACTTTTTATATCGTAAACCTACCTACCAAATTTGGTTATCATAGATTTTATATTTTTTAAGATAAAAAAATGTTTCAAATGAAAACTCAAAATTTTTCCGGAAAACCTCGTCCAATTTTTCTAAAAACGAACTTGTCAAAGCCATTTACAAAAAGAAGGTACATGCCAAATTTTATTTAAATCGGCTTATTACTTTTTGAGATATGAATTTTTTTCAAATGAAAACTCAAAATTTTCCCGGAAAACCTCGTCCGATTTTCTTGACTAACAAACATGTCAAAGCCATTTACAAAAGTAAGGTATGTGCCAAATTTTATTAAAATCGGCTTATTACTTTTTGAGATATGAATTTTTTTCGAATGAAAACTTAAAATTTTCCCGGAAAACCTCGTCCGATTTTCCTGACTAACAAACATGTCAAAGCCATTTACAAAAGTAAGGTATGTGCCAAATTTTATTAAAATCGGCTTATTACTTTTTGAGATATGAATTTTTTTTGAATAAAAACTTAAAATTTTCCCGGAAAACCTTGTCCGATTTTCCTGACTAACAAACATGTCAAAGCCGTTTACAAAAGGAAGGTATGTGCCAAATTTAATTAAAATCAGCTTATTACTTTTTGAGATATGAATTTTTTTCGAATGAAAACTCAAAATTTTCCCGGAAAACCTCGTCCGATTTTCCTAACTAACGAACTTATCCAAGCTATTAACAAAAGAAAGGTACATGCCAAATTTTATCAAAATCAGCCCATTATTTTTTGAGTTATCGGTGTGATACATATATATATATATATATATATATATATATATATATATATATATATATATATATATATATATATATATATATATATAATATATATATATATATATATATATATATATATATATATATAAATATATATATATATATATATATATATATATATATATATATATATATATATATATATATATATATATATATATATATATAACATATAAAAATTGAAACTGACCCCGGATATGGGTTCTAGGGGTCCTAGTTCGCGCTCATTTGCAAAAAATTTTTCAAAATTCAAAAGTCTGGATCTCCCCATTAGTGAATTTTTTCTACGAAAATTCACTAAAATGACAAGAGTATTATTTTTTGTTCAAGAATTGAATATTGTATTTAATTTTTGAATTGTTTAGAGTTATTTGATTATTTGGTGTTTTTGTAAAGAATGTTTTAGGACAAATTTTTATATATTTTTAATGATATTTTTTGTATATATACTTATACTTATTTATTTGCGCCCAGAATTATACAACGTGTCTTACAAGAAAGCGATGCTTGTATTTGCATTTACACAATTTGGTTGAACATTCTCCTCTGAAATTCCTTCTGTCAAAACCATTTTATGTAATGTCACTTTTCCAATTTTTTTCTAGATGTTGCTGCTCCTACTGCCGTAAATTCCTGAAACGTTTCCACAATATCCATAAGCCTAAATCTTCTCGTTTGTATAAATATTTTTATTTATTGAAACTAATTATTCACAAAAACCTGGATTCTTTAGTACCGAAATTTTGACGTTTTTACTTGACAGAAATGACTCACTATATGTATATATAAATTCAATAGCATGTTGTAAATGTTTAAAAAAATGTACATTGATGTATATATTTAACTGTTACAGTAAATAATAATAATAATAATAATAATAATAATAATAATAATAATAATAATAATAATAATAATAATAATTACACACACACCCCCGCGCGCGTGCGCACACATTATATTAGCTTTTTCACTACAAACTTATTATTAATATTATTATTATTTCTTTTAACTTTTATTAAAATTACAATTTCTGTAGTGGAGACCTATTTTTAGGAAAATTCACTACGATAGCGCATTTGAGGCGTCCTGCCTTTTTGTTATTTATGGACCTTAATCTTCAGCCAAAGCTACAACGTTAACACGCATCGTTTGATGCAAAAACATTCTAAGCAAACACAGACACATTTTCATCACGTCAGATTGCCCAATTAACAATTGTGAAGAATGAATGTTCAGCATTTGTTTTTGGCTGATGCCTTGTTTCTAAGAATATACTCAAGAATGATGCTTGTCAACAAGAACTTCTGTAACGTGGCTCAAAGGTCAAGTACCGCAAAAGATCGATTGATGACAGTCTCTATTTCAGTAAAGAATTCAGAGCGACATTCGGTATGCCACTGCATATTTCAAGATATTTATCGCCGTGATTCTCAAAGACGATTTTCCTTTTGATAGCATATGGGCTGCTTGACGTAACACTTCAATTGCTAATGCAATTAAAAACGTTTTTAACATGCTTTATCTAAATCAGTCGTTTCGCAAACACACTGTAATTTTCATTCACAATGTAATAATTACCAATAAATAAGAATTTTGTTAAATATCTTGAAATACAGGTCATTAACGGTGAGTGGCCCATTGCTTTATTTCTCAAACTATATGAAATTAAGCACTGAAAATTTGCACATCTCGGTTTTCGAAAATACTCTATCGGATGGTGATAGTTTTCTAAATGACCGACTTCCGGTTTACCGGACACTTCTATGAACCTTGTTGTTGCAAATAGAATACCCTGTATCTTATTGCATTTTTAAATTTGCCATTAATTTTTAGGTTGATTTTGATTAATATTTGCTACACCTAAATTCGCTAGTTTCAGAGATATTTCAGTCTTTTGGAGAATTTTCGAAAAAAGTAACTGTTTTAAAGGTAATAACAAAGCCTCGGTAGTCCAGTGGTAAGAACGTGTGCCTCTGTACCGAAGGGTACTGGTTTCGATTCCCAAGGTTTTCCTTTCACTTTTTCAGTACATAATATAATAAGTTGAAAAGAACTGAGTTATGGCATTGTATTTGAGCAAGTTGAAGGTCTACACGTTCCGCTCTTTAGAGGGGGCGCCAGTCTCGTGTCCATACGATGTTGGGCACGTTAAAGATCCCTACTCTCCTTACAGAAAAGCAGGGGTTCGGCTAAATTTTCAGGATAGTGGGGTGAAACAGCTCCCTGGCGGCGGTGATTGGCCTTAATTGCGGAAATGGGCCAACGTTAAAAAAAAGTAATAACTCATCGTGTAGATGATTTAAAAAACAATTTTGACACTATACATCAGAGAAATATCAAGTTTGTATAGCATGTAAGTAAAAGTGTGTTTCATATACAGAGTAATCTGAAAATTGCTTTCGTATTTCGAGAAGCTCAGAATGTGATAACTCGCTTATTTCAAATTGAACACCCTGTATATTGTGCCTTCAATGAATGCAACTTATGATTGCCCTTCAAACTATATTAGCATCCCTATAGCTGAAATTGGTTATTTTAGAGTTAGTGGTGATTTTTACATAAGACACATAATGATGGCATACTTAAATAACACACGGTATATCCATTATACATAAAAACTAAAGACTCTACTTCTAAAAATATTTGCATTTTTATAATCGCATACTATAATTATTTATGTAGTGGTCTGTTTTATTTTTTCAGTTCTTTATTCAGTTATCAGAATCGATCAGAATATGGGATTATTTAGCAAATTTTCGACGAAAAATATTTCGATATGTAAACTAACTTTAGTATAAAAAAGGTTATAAATAATTCATTTAATAAAATTATCTATTACCTATGTTTACATTTATAAAATATATAGATAGGTAACTAGTTGATAAATTGTTTTCACAAATGTCAAATAAAACTTCAAAGTGATAGACTAAAATAACGTTCTTATTTCTGACAGCTTGTGACATGAAAATATCAGCATTTTCAACTTTTAGTTTTCATGGTTCCACCGATTCAAATTACCATGAAAATTTAAAAAGTTTTCACATATTCTTTTTTTTTTCAATTTTCATTACAGATTAGCTATATAATTTGAAAATTTTTGTGTTGTGTCAGCAAGTTCTCGTATTGAAAAAACCGAGTCAGCTTTTTCCTGAATTTTTTGTAGTGTTTTTGGCAAATTTTTATCAAATTTCTGTGAAATGCTATTATTTATGAATGTAAAAGTAATTGTAAAAAAGGTGTGCGAATTTACGTACAAAAATTGTTTGCGAATTTACGTATAAAAATTGTTTTTTAATTTTCGTGAAAAAATTTGGTTAGCAAATTTCGTGTAAGATTACTTTGTAAAAAATTGACGAATTTTTGTAAAACAAACCTCGCATATTTTCATGTATTTTTTATTTCTGTCAAAAAGCTGTATGTAAATAATTATGTTTTGACAGGTGTAGTTTTTGTGTAAATTGCTTGGATACTCGTTTGTTAGTTGTTGGTCGGGAAAGTCAGACCAGTTGTTTTTCGGGAAATTGTTGTACTTTCTCAAACAATAAAGTTATTTTGATGAAACATGGTACATGGGTTCTAAAGGTTATACTTTTTAATAATATGTCTTTCATTAAACACAAACATATTTAACATTAACAACATTTCTACAAAAATTCACTACCATAACACACTTGCTACGTCCCGACTTTTTTGAGTATATGTCCGTCACCAATATGGTTTCCAAAAATGTTGTGTACCAGAATATGTCCAACACATTTTGTCTTTTTCCTCTGAATGTCGTTTAATGAAAATATTTCTTCCACTACACAACAGGTACCATTTTATCATTTTGTCTTCATCAGTCTACCATGCATTTGTCATTTCTTCTTATCTCCATAATTAAGTACCCCCGGAGAACCCTGATCACGACATCACATTTTTATAGACCTGACAATCGTTTCACTGACAAAGTTAACGCCATCAGAGGATGGAAAATTCTAAAACGTTTATATTTGTATTTCTATTACCCAAAGTCCTTTTAAAAATTTCGTTATATTTTTTCCCACGTAGCTTCGGCATATTTTTTATTAAAAAGACAGTGTGAACAGTGAACTATTAAGCAGTGGCGGATCTCGGTTCAAACAAACTTTGTTGTTTGTGGCCTTAAAGATATAAATACTCTGGTGGGCGTCTAATTTCATCGACTGTTTAAGATTTTGATAATCTTCAGGTTTCCTTTATGTATGTGGTGATTTTAATCCCAAATATGCCGGGCCTCGCTTAGTGTATAGTATCTGTGTCTCCCCTGTGTCAGGTGTTCCTTAAATTTGGTTGCAATGGTTCTTTGGTTTGCCCAACGTATTTAAGGTTACAATATCTACAGCTTACTTTATAGATATCTAACATGTCAATGGCTTTACCTTTATCCCCTGTATTACCTACCAAATTTTTAAAGTATTTTTTTAAAGCTAGCTGCAAATCAGCTTTCTTAAAAACGCTTTTGAGACCCTTCGTGATTCGCGGTAATTTGTCTACTTTATCTTTCTGAATATTGTGGATTCCGGTAACATTTTCTTTGTTCTGTGTCTATTAACTAATTTCTCCACTAAGCAAATCTAGTATCCATTATATTTAGCCACGTTCCCAATGTACTCTATTTCTCTGCTACATCTGCTTTTCCTTAAAGAAAAATGTGTTAACCTATTTACTAAAAAATTTAAATTAGACGTTTTTTGTGTAAACATATGATGAGCGTCATTTTGAATGTAGAGCGATAGTTTCCATCCTGTGGGCCCCAAATTCATCATTGGCGCTTAACATGACGGATATATGGTCGTATCTACATTTTCTACCGTACTCATTATTTATAGCAAACGATTTTTATTTAAAATGGATTGTTTTCAAATATCTTAATCAAATGAAAGAAAGTAGCAGTTAAAACATAGACCTAGAACCTCATTAGACATTTCGTGCGATATTTTTTACATACAAAGCTCATCACCAATTTTGGAATTTTTTTAATATAAGCCTATGAATTTTTATTTTTCAACTCAGAGATATAGATCTTGGTAGCTAATTGACTTTTTATAATATTAACCTGCGCACCAAATGTCGTTGTTACAGCTTTGTTATTTCCGCAGATACAAAGTTATTTCAAAAGAAAATTCGAAGCTTTCCAGGAAAAACCGGTTAGATTTTCTTGACTAACGAACTTGTTAAACGCACTTGCAAAAGGAAGTACTTACCAAATTTTATCAAAATCGGCCCATAACATATAAAAATTGAAACTGACATCGGAAATGTATTCTATGGGATGAAGCTTAGCTCAAGCTTATCTGAAGAAAGTTTTTCAAAATACAAAAGTCGTGATCTCCTTAATAGTGAATATTTTTGACAAAAAGTCACTAAGATGTGAAATTGACAGGATAACGACTGCATGTGAGCACTTATATCTATACTTTTGTAATTCATCATCGAAAAACATAGCGCTGCGAATTGAATCATAACTTCCACATAGCTGTGATAATCTATTCTCTCCAGAAAGACATCCTCATGGAATGAATTTAGGACCCATGACTTGACCACAAAGAAAATATTTGTATTCCTCTACCCATAACTTTCTGAAACGTTATATTACTGGAGCTTTATTGAAGGAATGTCAAATTTCACCAAATTGCCTCTTAGTTATCCCCTACCCCCTGAAGCGAGCTTACCCAAAAACAATTCGCGCTCATTTGTCGGGTGCTAACTGGATATCAAATTTGAAGATGATATCTCTATTCGTTCGAAAGTTATTGCGCCTATTAACAGACAGACGTGCATTACAACAGATCGCCAGACCGACCGACCGACTGAAAGACAGACAGACTGATCAACAACAAAATTTTAGACGTTTTTCGCCGTTTTTGCAAAAAAAATCGAAATTTTTGGCAACAATATTCCGCCGCCAAACATTTAGCTCCTAATTTAATTTCAAAAGAGAATACCAGACGTTTGATGAAATTAAAAGTGTTCTAATAAATAAGCCCTAAAACGTTATATTACTCCAGTTTTAACGAGAAAATATCAATTTTCACCAAATCACCCCCCATTCATCTCGATAAAGCGATTTTACCCAAAAAACAATCCGCACTGTTCGTTTTTAGAGTGCTAACTGTATACCAAATATGAAGACGATATATCAATTCGTTCTAAAGTTATCGTGGCTACTAACAGACAGACACACAGACCGACAGACCGGCAGACGGACAGACCGAGAGACCGACAGAAAAAAATTTCGTTCCCAAATAATGTTTTATATCTGTTTTGATACCTTTTACGACGTTAAAGCGAAACAAAATTTTTGTCGCCGATGTGATACCTCCACACGTGACGATGCGGAACTAATGTTTTAAGAATATTTGGGTATATTGTATACATATAATGTGTAATTTATATAAGTTTTCATAGACTTCTGAATAAAAGGCAATATTAAATGTAAAATGTTTCACCTTTTAAGTGAATTTTCGTAGAAAAATTCACTATTGGTGAGATCTCGACTTCTGAACTTTGAAAAAAGTTCTTCAAATGAGCGCGAAGTAGGAACCCTAGAACCTGGGGTCAGTTTTAATTTTTATGTGTTTGTATATATATATATATATATATATATATATATATATATATATATATATATATATATATATATATATATATATATATATATATATATATATATATATATGTGTGTGTGTGTGTGTGTGTGTGTGTGTGTGTGTGTGTGTGTGTGTGTATGTATGTATCACACCAACTATCGAAAAAATAATGGACCAATTTTGAGGAATTTTTTTTCTCAGAAAATAACAAAGCTGTGGTAAACCATGTACAAAATTTCGATATCTCTCACAAGAAAAGAAAGTTATAAGCATTTAATAAAAAAATGTTTGGTGCCAGATCACTTCTCTGAAAATTCACTACCATAGCACTTGCTGCGTCCAGACTTTTCATAGCTTATCTAATGTTACAAGTAAAGAAAAGATAAATCACTATACAACGTCAAGGAAATTGGATTTCTGTACGCCTGGAGTTTTAATTATCAAGAACTGAGAAGGTACTTATCATGGTTAAATTGCATATATAAATGTTTGAACTAAATACGTGTAATTTACAGCATCCTTGTGTTACAGAACATATGTAATTCAACAAAGAACGGGTTATAAGTAGATGTAGGATGCCTGTGATCTTGCAAGGCATAAATTAGAGTGAAATATATAAAGCAAATTATGTGCATAATTTAGTCTTTAATTGAGAGATTCAAAGCAATCAGAAGTGTTCCGAGAAAAGATATATTTCTGTCGAACTGGCTAAGTTTCAAGCTATTTAGAATACATTTACATTGATATTTTCAACTTTTAGTGTGCAAGCATATTTACTTGCTATAGGATTAGTGTCATAATTTATTACGCCTACTACGAGCTAGCTGCTTAACTTTAAAGTCGCTAAATAGAAAACTTACTCGTATTTTTACAATAGATTTCACCTAAGTAACCTATGTTAGTGCCTTAATGGTTAGATTAAAGAAAGAGAAAAAAACTTTTTTGTGGTCATCCGCTTGTTAGTCAGAGATCAGTCGATAAACGATTTTTCCAAATTGTTGGATGTTTTGAGGGAGCAGCGTGGCATATTTTATATTCTTCTAATTGTATGTTATTTAACCAGTAGAGTTTTCACCTCATGATGAATAATTCCACATCATAATTAGTTATTTATTTTTGTAGAGAAAATTATACAATAATCGATATCTTTCAATATTCAATGACTAAAACTAAACTAAACGTTAAACATAACGGCAGTTTGTGATTGTCCTCGTGGTGCTTTTGACTCCTGAGCAATTTATTGGTCGCCAGAGTACGCGAATAGCTTCAAATATGTAGGCTGCATGTTCCTATGCAACATTTGAATAGCCTGCAGAATATATCAAACTGTAATTATTTAATTGTCGCAACTAATCAATTGCTAATGCACTCATTCTCTTCAGTTATTGTGTTCTATTACGGCGATTTTTAAGTTGCTGAAATGGAGTTGCTAGTGCCTGGTAGGCATTGGGTCAGTTTTGCTAACTGTTCGCACGAAATGATGTTTTTAAGAACATACATAAACTAACATTTATTAAATGAATGTCTTTATAGTCAACAACAAAAATAGTTTCGACTACAGGCCTATTAATTAGCAAGAAATTTTCTGAATAAAAAAGCTGGATGCAGCAAATGCGTTATAGTAGTTAATTTTCATTAAAATGTTTTTAATAGCAAATATGTCCTTTTTTACTGAAAGCAGGCATCAAATTTGGTTGCCAGTATAACCTATATAGTACAAACAATGTACCATATTTCATCAAATAAGCTTTTCGACAAAACTCACAAAAAAGTTTTTTTGCGTAAAAATTTACAAACATTTCTTTTACAAAAATCCGGAAAAAAAATTTAATAACTTATTAAACATTTATTATTATGGCCTTCACTTCTGAAATACAAAATACAAACTGTTCTATTTTAAACAATTGAGTTACGAGAGTTTGATTATTTATTTTTTTCATTCTGTCACTATTTGATAACGCCCGGTGCATGGCATCTCGTTTTTTCATGAAACAATATAAACGAAAACCGCTTTTAATGCGTCGTTTTCATTAAACTCCGATTTTTGTTGGTAAAAACGCCGTATTACAATTTTTAATATGTGCCCAAAATGTGAAAAGTTGCAAAACAATTGAAATAACTCGAAAACAAACATTCATTACAATTCGATGGAAAATGCAAAAATGTAATAATATAAGGGGCGTTCGATTTAAAACAGAAAATTTGTATCGCCAACGACTTATGGGCCACCTGTGATTGTCGAAATAATTTTTATAAGATTCCGCTCAAATTGCAGCTATTCAAATTTGAAGCATTTAATGAAAATTCGCCACTTGCTGCGTCCCGAATTCCTTTTCTCACAAACATGCATAATATTTCGATGGAAAATGCAAGAATGCAATAGTATAAGGCGTGTTCCATTAAAAAAAAGAGAAAATTTTTATCACCAACGACTTATGGGCCAGCCTGTGATTGCAGAAATAATTTTTTTAGATGTAGCTCAAGACACGCTATAATTAACGTATACAATTGTTTCTCATATCTTGTAGAATAACAGTTATATTGAGCTTTACCGCAGAAATGCGTCATTCTGTATATATGTAAACACATAAAAACTGAAAGTAACCCCGGATATAGATCCTAGGGGACTCAGTTCGCACTCAGTTGATTTTTTTTTTAATTCGAATGTCGTGGTCTGCATATATAAATTCAATTTCTACCAATGAGGAAAGAAAATACCTGTTAAAAATGGGTTAATATAATGGTTGAAACTGCTTAGGAGAAATGGTTATAAATGTGTCGATATTTAAGTCTTTAGCACCCAGTATATATGCATTTACTACCTTAATATATCAGTGCAGATTAATTTGCTATCATTGGATCTGTCAAATGAAGGGTCCAAACCCTATTCGAAATATCCTATTAGGGTGGAATTCATATTAGAAACTTTTAATTATAAAACGAGTGCAGTGTAAACATGTTTCTTTATTTAACAGTGCCACTGCAGACGATTTATTAAGTTTGTTGGAACCTGGCATTTTACAGTGTACTTAGTCCGATAATGACTATATTTACCACAACAGAGCAAAAGTGTACTTATTTCTCAAAAATATTTATCACCTGTGCATTTATGGACTTTAGTGGCAAATAAGAATGTAAGAATTCATGTGATGTGTGAACAAGACTAATGGAGTTTACAAAGTTTATAAGGACTATATTTCAGATTTTCTACCTGACGTTTCCCGAAGTAGCAGTCGTATATGTTGATCAGCTGTCAAATTTTTATTAAATTTTTCTTGGGATACTTTCCAGGAGCTTCACAGTTAATATATGTTGATCTTCAATTATTACTAATTTATAACCAGAGATTAGTAACCTCTTATCATGCTCTAAATCTAGCGGACCTCATTTCTTTTTTTAAAAGACTGGGATTCTAACGTGCTCAAATGGCACGATAGGGGGCACCGACGGCTTTGTATAGAGCTAAATGTGCGGGAATAAATTTACAGATACGAGTTATACATATTAGGATGATCGCAAAAAAATCAAAAATAAGTGTACATGCAGACTGTTACTTTTTTTCAAGCTCTTAATCAATAATTGTCAATTTTTCCCCATTAGAACTTGTCATATTTTAAATACATTTTGGACGTACATCACCGCACGGATTGAACAGTACTTGTCTTCAGTGATTATTGTTGCCTCTGCTTGGTGAAAACGTTTCATAGTAAATACAAACTCCTTCTCTGGCTTCACAAGTGTTTGTTTCGGTCCAACTGCTGCCTGATTTCTTCGGTCTTCTTTTCGGGCCGCATCGATAAGGATGATCGTAATCCTTTGCTTAGCAATGTTTTTAAAACTCAACAACTTTTTAACCCAAATACTGCCACTTGTTTTACTCCCAAAGCAGTTGTAAAAAATCTCGGGACGCAGCAAGGGCGTTATGGTAGTGAATTTTTATTAAATGCTTCAAATTTGAATAACTCAATTTTCTATAAACTTAGAGAGTTTAGTTTTGGTATGAAGTAAGGTCTTTCCTAAGACAAGATATACACCAAATTTAAGTAAAATAACTTTGTAATTTTCGGACAAAACAATTTTTTAAAGAAAATTTAAAATTTGAATAATTCAATTTTCTATAAACTTAGAAAGTTGAGTTTTGGGATGTAGTAAGATATCTCCCGAGGCAATATACATACATATATATATATATATATATATATATATATATATATATATATATATATATATATATATATATATATATATATATATATATTATATATATATATATATATATATATATATATATATATATATATATATATATATATATATATGTATATATATATATATATATATATATATATATATATATATATATATATATATTATATAAATATATAAAAATTCAAACTGACCCCGGATATAGGTTCTAGGGGTCCTAAAGCGCGCTCATTTGAAAGAATTTTGCAAAGTCTCACCATCCATACCTCTCTATTAGTGATTTTTTAAATAAAAATTCACTAAAATTAGTCCTTATGAGCCGAATCAGATACTTTCGTAGCAGCATTTCTTCTTGTGATTCGGCAATTACTTATTACAATATCGCCAATTATTTCCCAATGACTTCGGTGGTTGTTGTGCTAAAACGCTTACACTCTTTTGTCAGAAACAACGTTTTGAAAACGTTTATCATCTGATTATACCTCGTAGCAATTCTCTCTAAAATATTTTTTAAAACCACTTGACTCAGGCCCACTTTACCTTACTTTACTCTGACGAAATCAAAAAAAATTTAACCAACTATTTCAATTACAAAATAATATAATTTCTAGCTTCGCTAACTGTCAGTTGATACGGATTATTTAGTCATAGTTGTTTTTCTCGTCAGGGTTTTCTTAACAATTTTAATATATTTCTTTTATTGCTTTTACCGTTTGACTTTGTTTTTAAAACTGAAAATTTTTAGCCCTCAAGAATGTTTACGACGGCACAAACCGATGGGACGTCTTTCTTTTGATCGACTCTCAATAAAATTACATGCAATAGCCTTACTCAATCTACATTCTGATTTTCCAGGCCGTGTCGTGTGGTTAAACTTACTGTCTTTCCTATGGTATTTTTGGTTCTGGTTAGTAGTTTTTTTTAAATTTGGAGACACTATGAGCTGTTTATTTTATAAAAAGCTGTTTCACCACCGTATTTCCTTTTGTAAAACGAAATTAGTAGTTTATTGACAGTATATCTTAAAAGTCGCTAACTAATTCGTCGCATCTGATTCTGTATACTGAAGCACGATTTGCGGGGAAAAGGGAAAAGACTTCAATGTTTGTATGTGGTGTAATTGTAAAATGATATACCAACCTTTCTTACACCTTATAAACTATTTAATTACGTGTCAAGTTACATACCTAAAAATACATTTATTATGGTTAGCTATTGTAAAGTTCTATTCTAACCTTAAAAATAATAATTTCACGGAATAAAATGCAGCATTCGATTAATGATCGAAAAGGAAACAACGTTTGGTGGCATAGAATAGTAAAAGCAGAACCAACGTTGATTCAGTAGGTATAAAGTATGTGTAAACACATCGGGGATGCAATTAACCGTCGAGCTTTCAGTAATGACGCTTCCAATCAATCACCGTAAGTCTGGGATAGTTTGGCACCAGCACGCCCTGGGATATCGGTATACGTGCTGCGTTCCTTTCATCGACGATTTTGCAAGTCAATATTAGATGTAATTCTAACCATCGCATTAATGTCACCTAACATCCTACCCACTTGTATCTACAGCTTCAGACTCAATTTACCCACGGTGATTTTCTCGAAAGGCGACACTCTTGATGATTACTATATTTCTTCAACTGATACACAACAAAAATTCTGGTTACTAATGCATATTTGACATAGTTGTATTTTTAGAGAATTTTAAATTAAGAAAATTCACCAATAGGGAGGTAACAATGGTGAAACTTTCAGAATTATTTTTTCAAGTACCCAAGCGCGAACTAGAGCCCCTAAAATCCACATCCAAGCTCCGTTTAAATTTTTATATTTATATTGTTACGTTCTTCAAGGTGCTGGATTTGCTGACTAACAAAACAGCTTTTTAAACTACCAATTTTTTACAACCATCTATTTTCTAACACCACCATGAACAAAAATATTCCTCTCTTTTACTAAACATCCTGTGACCTGCCGTCCGAAGGGTGGAGTGGTCGGTCGTGGGAAAATGCCAATACAAGAGTCTCGAGCGCCACCATTTTCTAAATAGACGGTTTAGGGAGAAATACCTAAAGAAAGAACGGCAGAATTACGGAGACGGACCATCCTGTGGATGCAGGATGCCTGGGTAGTATTCAGTGAAGAAGGGTTGTTGTCCCAGGGGTCCGAATTGCTTTAGGTTCAGGGGAAACTTATGCTAGTGAGTAAAAGCTGAATGTACAAAAATACAGATTTATTGAAATAAGAAATATAAAATAATATATATATATATATATATATATATATATATATATATATATACATATATATATATATATATATATATATATATATATATGTATATATATATATATATATATATATATATATATATATATATATATATATATATATATATATATATATATATATATATATATATATATATATATATATATATATATATATATATGAAAATGAGTACAAAATTTTATTGAATATTCTTGCCAGGGTCTCGTTTCCGCCCTTACCCAAGTGGGGGGATGATTGGTCACGGAGTTATTCTGGTTCCAGCAGCTTCGTACCCTAATGGGCTATGGTTAATTTATTTACTAAAACGGCGATACCTTACGATATCCCGCCCCTCGCTGACCACCTAGCGGGTCAAGTTGGGAGGTGAAATATCGTAAGCTATATATAGGCCTTTAAGCCCTAAATTTAATCATCTGGAATAGCCACGTAGCAAGCATGAGAGGTTCGGAAGCTTGAAGTCACTCGGTCAATTCTAGTCCATTCTAGAAATATAATTTTAGACTCTTCGCTGTTGCCAACACAGTTTACAAGATGCCTGTGACGATATAACAGAGTCCAGAAACTTACTTTTCATAGAGACGGATGTGACACTGCCCCCTCTTACATTCCATCGTCCCGGTCGAGTTCCGACATTTCTTGGTATGAAGTAAGCCTGTGCATATGGACCCCCTTCATCTTGCTCTTTGCATTTCTCTGAATGCAACAGACAACGTTATTGATCCTTTTGACCACCTTATACGGACCTTCCCATAATTTCTCTAGTTTCGGTGACCATCCCTTGAGTCTTCCTGGATCCTAGAAACGCACCCGACCTTCTTCTTTAAAATCAGCCCGCTTAGCCCGCACGTCAGAACGGGTCTTCATGAGGTTGCTTTCTACTCGTATGTGCATTCTGACACACATGGATGGCTTTCATTTTCGTCAGTATGTCGGAGCTCTCTTCAACTGCAGTTCTTACGTTGCACTGGTTCTTCCGCACAATTGCTGTTGTTCTGGTGTTTCTACTTGCACAAATATCTCTGCAGGACCGATTCTTCCTGTCGACATCAGCTCTGTTCCAACAAATGTGTTCACTGACCTTTTTCTGGGTTGGCTTCACACTTACGTGGTCTCTACACCCTTTGTCTTGTACTTCTCCCATAATTTCTTTAATAATTGCTTCTGGCTCTGTAACTCTTCTGCTCACAGCTTTCATGGCTGGAATGACACTTTCACGGCAGTCGTTGCTAAAGTGATTTTAGGCACTACCAGGTTACTGCCAGACGATATTATTTCTTCACCGCCCATAGTCAGGATGTTAGTGCCAAGATCAAGTTTAGCGCACTAACCTGGAAGTATGTCCAAGCAAATTATAATTGGGCTTGATATGGCGGCGAATATGGTTCTCTGCTTTGCCTTTCATATCCCAATTTGTAGCATGACGTCAGTTTAGCCAAATACCTGGAATCGATCAGCACTGGCTATATTTCTTCTGTACACTCTGTTTGGCTCTCTTGCTCGCCGTCTTGGTACCATGTCACGGCGAATAATCGTCCTAGGTGCGCCAGTGTCGACGATCATCTGAGTCATATTGCGGCTACGTATCTGTCTACGATGAAAGCGCTACCACAACTGCTGACCTGAGAGACGGTTACCGGCCTTAGCTTCAATTTATCCCATGTGCCTGATAGCGGTATTCTTGGAGGCCAACATTCGCCTGGTATATGTCCCATTTTGCCGCAGTGCCAACAACGCAAAGCATTTTTACAGTAAACTCTTATCGGCTTCATATGAAATATGGGCTTTGTCTGTTCTACTATTCTCTTTAGTGGCTGAACCACCTCGGATGGATCTGTTTTAATTTCTTCCCGTACTTGGAGACTGCGAACTCTCACATGACTTTCTGACGCTCACTCTGCGGCCTCAAACTCCAAAGAATATGCCAAAGCATCGTTCAAGTTTTTGTGTCTCGCCATCTTCAGCGCCTATTGGGTGTCGGTACCTCTGATGCCGTCAATAAATGTTTGCAGGGATAGCTGGTTCAAAAATGCTCCCGAAGCTGTGGGGTAAGCTGACTGTGTCAGCCTTATAACGTGAGCGTGGAGATGTTGTAGACTTTCGCCCGATTTCTGACCACGATTTCTCAACTGAAATCGACACATCCGTTGTAAATGTTGGTCGCCAAATCTCATCTCTAATTGATGTCTAATGCTGCCAGTGCTGAACTGTTCTTCCCTGGGAATACCTTGGAACACATCTACAATTAACAAAGTCGCTTTCTCTCTCTCTCTCTCTCTCTCTCTCTCTCTCTCTCTCTCGAGCCATTTGCTGTAGCAGCGGCTTCAAATTGGCGTAGATAAATACCCTATGGGACTAAGCCCTCAAATGTGGGGACCTTAATTCTTACGACCGGGCTATCTTTGAGACTGATATTTCTCTTGGCTATGATATCATACTTCTTTTATAATGATTGCATCTTCCCCTGTACTCCCCTTGTATCTCTTGCACACAGGTCAGCTTCTCATGTACATCGTCGCTGGTGTCTGATTATCTTTTTCTAGTTTCTTCATCTCTTTTTCTCAGCTCTTCTTCCGCTTTTTCATATCTTTTTCTCATCTCTTCTTTCGCTTCTACATATCTTTTTCTGACTTCTTCTTTTATTTCTTAAATCAATTCCAATAGCTGGGTGTCCATGCTGTCTATTACGCTACGTGTCTTTGGCATAGACGCACTTAAAGCTGGTACACGGTTTATTCTCTTTCAAAAACACACCGAATTATGAACTACTGCTGACACTGACCTTCTAGAGGTTCTAGAAATTTTCCCGTTGTTCGGAAACTATTTCCGCTAGCAGCTTAAAAATCCCACTTCTCACACCAGTTGTTACGTTCTTCGGGGTTCTGGATTTGCTGAGTAACAAAACACAGCTTTTCAAACTACTAATTTATTAAAACCAACTATTTTTCGACATCACCATCAACTATCATATTTCTCTCTATTCATAAATGTCCATAAAATTATATTTCACTATACGCCTTCTATGATCGCTTATTATACACCAAAACTAACTTGTTACTAACTGCTCTATCTACGGCTCGTTTATTTATACTGCCATAGGGTAGTTCTAGACCTTTCTACATGGTGCTATATCTGTTATTCCTAGTCCATTCTCTAAATATAATTCAAGAGTATTCGCTGTTAACAACACACTTTACAAGATGCCTGTGGCAATAAAAGTAGCAGAGTTCATAAACTTAATTCTCATAGAGACGGGTGTGACAATATATACAGGGTGTAGCACCTAAGACGCCTCGGACCATAGCTCCTCTACAATACAAGATATCGAAAAAATTCAAAAAAAAATTATGCATAATTACCGTCGCCATGCTCGTAAAATATTTCTGGTCACCAGTGACGTGCCGCTCTCCAGTAGCCTATCAAACCTATGTTTTTTTAATAGAACACCCTATATTTTATTGCTAATTTGGAAAGTCCTCGACGAGTACTTATTGTTTTATGTAACACGTTATACCCATAACTTTAACGGTTTGGCTGTCAAAACCTTTTATCATTACAGTGTAACCATTTTTGAGATTTTTTTTAAAACAAACAAAATTGGACCAGTTTTGAATGTAGGGGCAGGCTAAGAGCTCTTGTACCTTCACATAATTTTTAACATTTAATTTGTGGAAAGCAAAACATTTTTTATTGACCTTCGCAAATTATCATTTCTTTAGACAATTTCAAATAGCACCCTCCTAAAGAAATTACTGAGTCGAATAGCCGAATGTCAAGTTTTGCACTGGTACCAAAAACCACACATTCCATAACAAGTTGTATTGCCAATTTGTCGGAAAACGTCCTTTTTCGAAACTAAGTCTGCCATGATCAAGAAATGTGACGAGGATGGTGTTTATTCTGCAATGCCACGAGAATTGTTAGCACAAAAGTGTACGCTCAGAGATACTCTGACGTTACACATTCAAATCAACAAGCGTTTCAAATAGTGTTGGATACATTCACAGCTGTTTAAGTGAAAAAATACGGATAAAGAGGTTGGAAAATGTAGCAACTAAACTAAATGTTCTAAATGACAACCTTCCCGTTGAAGGCATAAACTCAACCTAGACTCGCCGGCTCTAGACACTGTCCTGAGGACTTCTGGTGATATATCACGAAAAGCCACGCGAATTCTCTTCCGAATATGCTCGGCTGTAGTTGGTACCGTTCTGTAGACCAAGTTCTTAATATAACCCCAAAGGAAAAATCAAGGGGTGTGAGGTCTGGTGATCTTGGCGGCCACCTTTATTTCCATAAATAAAACCGAAAAAAAATTATGTGAAGCTACAAGAGGTCTTAGCCTACCCCTAGATTAAAAACCACGCCGGTGCAAAGAAAAATCCCGATAATGGTCGCACTGTGTGGATGGAAAGTGTTGACATCGAAACCGCTATAGTTAGGGGTATGTCATGTTACGTAAAAAAATAAGTACTCGTCGAGCACTTTCCAAACCTGCAGTAAAATATGGGGTGTTCTATTTAAAAAAACACATAAGTTTGATTCGCGACTAGAATATGGTGCACAATGCCCAATTTTGCTCTTAGAATGTTTCCGATATCTTGTATGGTAGAGGAGCTATGCTCCGAGGCGTATTAGTTGCTACCCCTGTGTATATATATATATATATATATATATATATATATATATATATATATATATATATTATCTGAGCGATAACTCAACTGATTTAAATGGAACTTGACACAGATCTTCATATTGCTAATATCCCGTACGAGTTCGTAAATCAGCTATAATGGAAATTTCCCCCAAAAATACTTTTTTCGACGCTAAATTTTTAAGAGTCATTTCATATTATAAGAATATCATAAGATACGAAAAAATGAACGAAATCGACTTTCGTCTCCATGAAAATGATTTTAAAACCGTTTGTTTAAAACTAAGACGTCATCTAAGATCGCAACAGTTGACCAGCGAATTATCAAGTCACAATTCAATTCATTCTGTAATTATCTATAAACCTACATTTACTTTTAAGAAAAAATATAAAATTTGCTGGTGAAGAAAGTGGCCGTATCTATAAGTACCACGTAAACAAACAATTGATTAGCTTGAATCCATGGTTCAGTGGTGGAATACTCGCGTGACACTCGGGTAGCCACGGTTCGATTAGGATATAAAACTGCGTACCAAATTCGATTGCCATGGCTTTGTTATTTTCGGAAATATGAGTCATTAGTGTGATACCTATATATATATATATATATATATATATATATATATATATATATATATATATATATATATATATATATATATATATATGTATATATATATATATATATATATATATATATATATATATATATATATATATATATATATATATATATATATATATATATATATATGTATACTGAATCAAAACAATCCGAACACTCATTAATACTCAATTATAATGAAATTTGTACATAATGTGTGTTTAATCAAGCACATAGTTTATTCTCATTTCCAAACTAAAGTATTAAAAAATAACAAAGTTTAATGACTAACTCCACTGCGGTTTTTTAGGCATTCGACAACTCTTCGAGGCATCCTTGACAACTGTCATCTCACGCTATTTTAATTTGATGACGAAGGTCAACTAGGTTCCTTAGTGGTTAGGGTAAAATACCCAGTCGATTGCCAATCATATCCCACACATATTCGATTGGTGACAAGTCTGGGAATCAAGAACCCTGAAACCAGCAGGGACAGTTAGCTTGTTGGAAAAGAGGTTGGATGTCACTCATATGTGTTCAGTGCAACAGGCTACAGTACGTTTCGTATGTAATAATTTGCATTCAATTTTCTGTCAATAAAACTAAATGTGACGTGCTACCGTATGTTATTACACCATGTACCACCACCCCTAATTTCTAAATTTCTACGTTCTCCACGTAATCGCCTTACTCTTCTGCGAACATAGTAGACTCAAAAACAGAATCGAGACTCGTCAGACAGTTTCTACGATATGTCATTGCGATAGGGACTATTTGTTGTGAAACTTCCAACCAAACATTTCTACAGACATAGCTATGCAACTTCTATTAACTATGGGATGGGAAGTAGAATACACTACAGTAATGAAGATATCATGAATATATTCATTATTCACGGTGACTGCAATATAATAATTGAAAGAACATGTCGTACATTCAACGAAAAGTTTCCTCACTCGGCACCTTTGGACAGACACCGGTTCAAGACGCTTCCATCAAAGTTTTCAATCTATGGAAGTATAATATAAAGACGAGTAATTTGTAGAGGCAAACTTGAAGATGAGGAAACATGCAAAGTCACAGTTCTTGCATACTTTCATTCAATGCCAACAAATTCTATAAGAAATGCGTCTAGTGATCTAGACATGCCTTGATACGAGTGCAAGAAGATCCTACATTCTTGACAAAAATAATCTGGACTGATGAGTCTAACTTTGACAGAGAGGGTTTGCGAAATATGAAAAACCAGCATTACTGGGCAGCTGAAAATCTGCATATGACACGAGCTAGGAATTTCCAGCAGATTCAGTTGCAATGTATTCTGCGTGATAATGGACGACCGAGTGGGTTTTCATATTTACGATGGCACTCTCACGTCTGAGAAGTATATTCAGATCCTGAGAACAGTGGTGATGCCATTTGTGGAGAGTCTGTCTGTAAACTCATCACTCAATTGTTGGTGCCAGATGGACGAGGTTCCAGCGCACAATACCATAGGTGTGTATCATCAGTTGAATGCTATATTTGATGACAGATGGATAGGCAGAAACGGCCTTTTCACTGACCAGCAAGATAACCGGACTTGAAACCTTTGATTTTTATATGTGGAGTATAATAAAATTAAACGTTTATGAGGTGCATGTCCAATCTAAAGAGACTAATCCAACGCAAAACGCAAGCTTTTACCGAGTTAGATCCAGAGGAGATGCGAAGAACGACAACCACTGGAGTACATTGAAGAATTTCAGAGTGTTTGAACCAAAACGGGAGTCACATTGAACAATTCCTTTGAATTTGTTAGCTCTGGTTCCATAATAAGTTGTTTCCTTTTCCCTGTTCACTGTATATAATCTAATCTAGCGTAACTTTACTCTATAAATAACCACCGTGTTGTGGAGTCTCTGTTCTGTAAAGCCGCATGCCTTAATTGATGATCTTTCCGTGCTGAAGCTGCTCGGATCCATGACGACGGTTATGGATCCCTTCTTCAGACCACCTGGAACAACACTGAAACACTGTTGACAAACTGCGGCGTATGTGGTCGGAGATTGGTCTGATTGAAACACCGGCTTTCCGCATACCAACAATGCTCCCTCATTTGAATTCACTTAAATGATTGTGATTGTTCCGTGAACGGCGTCTAGGCCTGATGACTTAACAAATTAAGCACAAATCGCCACGAAGTATTGTTTTAAACTGAAGGAAACGCAAAGTTACAGAGATAATTGTATGATAAAACAAAATTTTAAAAATGCAGACCTGTTAAAATTTTTGGCCATATTGTTATCATTTCTTATCAGAGAGATAACAGAGTAGTATAGAAAATTTCATTTCAATTGGTCGACTCTGCGTTTTCGTATTTTTTGAAAAGTCAGTATATATGTATCAACTATGTGTGCATGTGTTTTTGACTTGAAAATACCCATTGCATTATATACCCATCTATTTCGAAAATATTAAATGTATGTTACAACTGATCTTCTTAACAAGAAAGTTTAAAGCAAATATTGCAGTTAAATTCAACTCATCTCATATCACAAATGTAGAGATCCGTAATGTGGGTGCCATTCCGGATTTTCCGGTCAGTTATCAATTTCTCTGTAGTCTCTAATAGAGCGTCTCCTTTCGGGTTTATAATTAAACGGCAATGGCGAAACTGCCATGAAAATGCACTATAACAAAGACAGGGATATTACATAATAATACTAAAATTTGAGAGAGAGAGCAGCATTAATGGAAATAGTTTAAGTTGTATAAGAGCCAGTATATGCTGTTAAAAACCTTGTGTTTACACACATATATAAATACATATACATAGACCTGCAGCAATAATTACATAGGTATATTTTATGTATAGGTAGATGCATGCTCTTATGGTTATGCAAGTACTAAGCTTTAAAATTTTAGTTTTTTGATGCAGCCAATATGGAAACATTCGCCTGACATGGTGATAAAAATGAAAATATATGCCGTTTGGATTTTCATACCAGAATATCTTGCGGCAGAATGTCTCCAGTTGTACGTGTATGAGCTGAGAATGTTTTAGAGCTGGATAATATGTTATGTTTGCCTGAAGTTTTACATTTTATATGTAAAACCGCGAATGTGCGTTTTACGACTTGTCGTAATGTAGAAACATCAAAGTAAGCTAATGTGTTACGAGCATGGTATAAAAAATATAAAATGAAATACCTAAATGCAGTGCAACATAAATTTTTTGAGAACTGGTCTACAAAGTTATTTTTAGTATTAATTCAGTATTATAAGACCCCTAATGCATTTTGAGATCTGTTTAATAATAAGCTGCTTAACCTGCATTGTATACTTGATGTTCGCTGTAGATAATTAGGTGCGATATTCCAAAAGATAGTATGTTTTTGTACACAAGAAAATCATATAGCAACACAACATTAATATTCACCATAATGTTTTCAAAATTTGTAATAACGTTTTTTTTAAAGTTTTGTACCACACTTAACGGAATGTTATTATAATAGATTTGGCACATCATAGTCCAGTGCAATAAGGATCCAACCTAGGAATGAAAGATAATAAGCTCAAAATTTTCGTAGACCTTTCTTTTGGCATTCTCAACACTCCCTTGACAATCTTATATAATCTCGTGTACCTAAAGCTTCGATAAATATTCCCGTTGTAGAGAACATATTTTATTTTTGCCCACCATCAGTGGATGTGACACAACATCTGTGCTATTTAGAAAAGGCAAACTACACATTTTTAAAATGTTTGAAAAACACTACCATTTGTACCAGTTAGCTCAACGGTTTCAAGAAGAAATCTGCCCCCCAAACGCATTATTTTAAAACGGAATTAGAATTAGTTTAGCAATGCATAATGCCCAAAAATCATAAAACAGTATAGACTATTTAAGGTACAAACAATTTATCAAAACAAGGCTCAAAAACAGGTGCAGTTATCATCTTTGTCATCTACCTAGTGCTGCAGATCGATAACATATTTATCGGATATACTATCAGGTTTAGAGCCTCGTTGGTTCAGAGGTAAGAACATGTGCCTCTGAACCGAAGGGTACTGGGTTCGATCCCAGGATTCTCCTTTCACTTTTTCAGTACAAACTATAACATTAACATCAACCAAGGTTCTGGCATTGTATTTGAACAAGTTGAATGTCTGCACGTTCCGCCCTTCGGAGGGGGCGCAAAGCCTTCGGTCCCGTGTCCATGCGATGTTGCGCATGTTAAAGATCCTTACCCTCCTTACAGAAAGGCAGGGATTCGGCAAAATTTCCAGGATAGTGAGGTGAAACTGCACCCTGGAGTCGGTGATTGGCGATAGTCGCGGACATAGGCCGACGTTAAAGAAACAAAACACACACACACACACACACACACACTATCAGGTTCAAACTTGGTTAGGAAAAAGTGTAGAAACTGAAACATGTAGATGGGTTATACAGAATGAGACCCTGGAGCCGTTGACTACATCATTGCCACCAGCATCTGGAGAGCTTCTGTAATTGTAAGAAAGGCTGTGGCGCGAGTTGTGGATGTAGAAAAGTAGGCTTACAATGCTCCTTTCTTTGTGGCCATTGTAACAGGCAAGCATGTCTCAACACTTCATCACCTACGAGTGATTTAGATAAGCAGAGTGAATTTGTACCCGAAATCCTTGACACCGTGGATCCAAATATAGCCGATAACGAAGATGACTATTACGATCCGGAAATTGCATTTTAACACTCAGAACATTAAAACGATGACGAGCAAGGGTAATATTTACTAACTTTACATATAAATGTATTATTTTGTAATTTATGAAAGAAACAAATATACATTTTCTGCTTAGAATAAATAAAAAATTAATAATAATGTAATTTAAAATATTTGGTTTTAGTACCTGCCTGTCCATATAAATTTGCTAAAATATTTTCTCACACATGTCTCATTTATGAGTAAAATTTAGAAAGATCAAATATCAAACAGATAAGTAGTTGAAATTTGTTAATAATTATAATATTTTTCCTGGTAATTAACTTTTTACGCCGCACAACGCATATGACGGTGTATTTGACCTATATATATATATATATATATATATATATATATATATATATATATATATATATATATATATATTCATAAAGTAAAAACTGATGTGTTAGTGCAGTCAAATAGGGCGAAAAAAAGTCCATTCTATGAGACTTTTGAGGGAGTGTTGGTAATGTCAAAAGAAAGTCCGTGCAAATATTCAGCTTATTATCTTCTATTCCGAGCTTTGGAGTTTTTTTCGCCCTATTTGACCGCACTAACACATCGGTTTTTACTTTATGAAGACCTAATAATGTTATCAGTGTTACACCCGAAGACCACTTGCGTGGATGCTTTAGGCAGCCTGGACTTCTTTGATGCAAGACACATTTTCATTAACAAAGCGGGAAGACTATATTCAGAACAAGAGCCTCGGTGGTTCAGTGGTAATAACGTGTGCCTCTAGACCGAAGGGTACTGGGTTCGATCACATGGTTCACCTTTGACTTTTCAGGGCATACTGAATGTCTGCACGTTTTGTCCTTCAGATAGGACGTAAAGCCGTCGGTCCCGTGTCCCTGCTATGTTGGGCAAGCTGAATATCCCTACCCTTCTTACAGAAAGGGAGGGGTTTGGCAAAATTTCCAAGATACTGATGCGAAACTGCTCCCTGACGTCGCTGACTGGCTATAATCGCGGAAATAGACCGAGGTTAAAGAAGCAGAAATACACACATGCACACATATTCAGACCAGATAAAATGCATACAACAAATAACTTTGAAAAATACCCATTAAAAATTATTGTTAGGCACCACTTGTACTTAGTATGTGAGGTAAGAAAGGACTATAATAATAAGATATTCGGCTGTGAGACTCTCTCTATATAGACTGGCTTCGTCCTTTTCGGGAATAAGGATCAAGCCCCTCTAATAAAGCTGTTTAAAGCGTTGGCTTATAATTTTGATGAACTCGGGATAAAAATGGAACAATATTTCAATAAAAATCATTTCCTGAATCTTGGTCAAAAAATGGCTCATCATATCAAATGTTCATTTCAAAATAACATTAATTCTAGGTGTTAATAACTGTTAACAATTAAACGTAAAAAATGGTCAGAACGGTCAAAAACACACAAATTTAAAATTATGCTTCAAAAATCAGTTATAAACAATGAAATATTTTTAAAATATCCGAACAATCTTTAGGTTAATCTCATAACCACCAATTTTGCCATACATACCATAGAATAGACATCACACATCCGAATTTTGAACACATCATATACATAATTTTTGCTATGGCCTAATTTATTACTTTCTTAGTTTTAACTAACAGAATCAGCCAACATAGAGACGCCACCAGACTTGGAAAACTGTATTTTTCATTAATTTTTATAAAGGCGGGTGTTACTTTGTTTTCAATGCGCAGTATGTAGAATAAACATTAGCATTATTATTGGGCAATAGATAATCCACATTTGTCCAAGCAAG
This sequence comes from Tillus elongatus, assembly GCA_964006375.1. NCBI lineage: Eukaryota > Metazoa > Arthropoda > Insecta > Coleoptera > Cleridae > Tillus > Tillus elongatus. The sequence goes on from OZ023263.1 coordinate 118,156,497, forward strand.
GGCGGTTACAAACAAGATTTGGTTTCAGTATGTAGTGTGGCATGAAAGGGTTTTCTATCTTATGTTTTTTCGAATGCTGTGTATCCCCTTTTAGTGAATTTTCTTTTAAAAATCACTAATGGGGAGATCTGTGTTTATATATATATATATATATATATATATATATATATATATATATATATATATATATATATATATATATATATATATATATATATATATATATATATATATATATATATATAAACATTTGAGCGGTTTGTGTATTTTTCGTTAAAACTTAACAGGACAAATGTACCGCGAGCTTTCATAAAACCAGATTTTATTGCCTACAAGAGAGATAAAATCAACCAATTATGGCACTGATATAGGTGTTCCTCTTAAACCAGCACAAATATTCTTTAGATATTAAGAATCAATTTTAATAACTCAGCAATTCCATATATGTACTACGCCAGTCTTTTTGCCTTCTCGCTCTTGTAACAAAAGACTTTCGAATTATTAGTTAAAACCGCAAAAAAAGGGTTTCAGGCAGAAACCACTGAAATTTTGGAGTGCAGAGTGGCACACGTTTCCAGTTTGCTGAACGATATACATTTCTGTCACCACTTCTGTTAAACACAGAGCGAAGGTTAGTACATTGTACAACTTGAAACTTTTGCTATATATATATATATATATATATATATATATATATATATATATATATATATATATATATATATATATATATATATATATATATATATATATATATATATATTGAATAATGCTATTTCAGGTAACCATTTACAGAGCTCAAGTTTGAATTACTTTAAGAGATAATAATAGTAAAGTAGAATAAATATACAGATATAGATGGTCTGTTTTAAAAAATGCTAGAAATAACCGACTGCACTTATACTTAAAGATACCGCAAATAATTCACTGGAAACAATACCTACAGACTTTGTGTTTACGTAAGGAATATGGTAATAAAATTTCCGACTAAAAGCAGATATTGCATACCTGATGTGTTTAATAGAGGGCATATGAATAGTAATAAACGCCGTATAAGACGGAGACATGACACGTAAGTTAGCAAGCTTTAAGAAGGGTATTCCGAGTCTCGACTAGGTTCGGTCCAATCGCTCGGACCGCGGTCAGCTGTCAACCATCACTCACGCTGGCCAAGCCACTACATGCTTTTGTACTTAGCCCCGCGCTGGCCCTAATTGTGTCGGAAAGCCGCTCCGGCACCCTCTTTCCTTGGTAGCGGCACAGCCTAGTTTTCATTCACAAATACACCAGACAGAAAAAAGCATCATGTTTAGTGATTTTTATTTTCCCGAAGAGCTAATAACACACCCACAGCGTACGCATATTTTAGTGTTTTGTAAAGTTTTCAACTACTAATATTATGCGAAGATTATTTAGAGCATCTGATCCTTTTTACTTAACAATGTTGAATTGTTAGTCTTGGAGATTCATACTAAATGAAGTGTAAAATAAATTCGGGACACAGCAAGTGCGTTATGGTAGCGAATTCTCATTAAATGCTTCAAATTTGAAAAAATCAATTTGCTTTAAGTCTAGAAAATTGAATTTTGGTATATAATAAAGTCTTTACCAAGGCAACGTACCTACCAAAATTCAGAAAAGCAACTTTGTTATTTTTTGACATACAATTTTTTTTCAGATAAATCAATGTTTTTTTTTACAAAAACTAGTCAGACCGGCCTGGCTAACGAACTCGTCCGCAGTCTTAGCAAAATGAAGATGTGTGCCAAGTTTCCTTCAAGTCAGTTTAGAATTTTCTGAGTTATCGCTCGGAAACATACATACATACATACATACAGTTTACATGTATACAGGCTGATTCACGTAGCCCGTTCGTTAGAAAATTTTTGATTTCCCAAAATCGTATTATTATTTGACTTCCCGAAATATCGAAAATTGACGCCATCTTTGTTTTTTTAAATTGGAGATACCCCATTTTGATTCCATGCCTGGATTCTATATTAAATTCTGAGTTCAGAACGTCCCAGTTGTCAACACTGATCTGTCATAGTTTTTGACATATGTCACATTTTCGCAAAAAAAAAGAAGTTGCAGGGGTCCATTAATAAATTCATAACTCCTGAACCATTAAAATAGTTGATTTTTGTTTAATTCGGTTCGCAAAAGTTTGGCCAATTTTGCATCATTACCGATACTTTTTTTATGTTTCAGCGCCTAGTGCAATTTTTCAAAGTTGACAATAAAAAAATATCAAAACCTTTATTTTTGGAAATGGCACCTACCATTTTTAATGCCAGAAATCAATGCGAAATTAAATCTAAGAGCAACTTTTATGAACATTATGCGTGCCTAGTTGCAGTCGTTTTTGAGTTATTGGCATGTTTTAGAGAAATGTTATTTTTTCCTCAGCGGCTTTGAAAACAATGGTTTCATTTAAATTTTTATTCAACAACCTTATTACAATAATAAACACTTACAACAAAATAACAACAAATGGGCAGATTGACAAAATAATAATTTCAATACAAATGCTTAATGTGGGTACCGTTTTCATTAAGACAGTGTAGAATACGCTTCCGAACAGACTGCGTTGCTCTCCGAATTTAGAAAGGATCCAAATGATCAAAAGCTCCAGCTATCCTTATTCCTAAGTTTTCGTAATTGAAAATTGGATTTGCGTTCACTAATTATTTGACCCAACCCCATAAATAAAAATCTAAAGGTGTAAGTCACGGGACCCCTATTTCCCCACCAACGATCTTCAACGAGTACCATTAATTTGGCATCTTCGGCTCCAGTTGAATGTGCTGGAGCGAAATCCATTTGATACCAACGGTTGAAACATCGATTGAGCAGGATATCATCCAGATAATTTTCCACAAGTTCTCTTACAATTCTCAAATAATCATCGCTATTCAAATTTCCATCGTACATTAAATACCTTACCTGACTGTCTATTAACAGGCAGAAAACACTTATACGAAAGTGAGTTTGATTTTCGACTCCCATTACAATACGTGGATTTTTGTCAGCCTAAAAATGCTGATTTTTTCGATTAATTATCCCTTGCTGACAAAATTTTGCTTCGTCTGTCCAGATGATGTTTTGTAAAAAATTACGACCTTCATGAATTTTTACCAACAAGTCTTCGCAAAAGTTTATCCTGCGTACGTAGTCTCCGGGATGTAGTTTGTGTAACCTTATAAATTTATAGGGATGTAACTTATGACGACAAAGAATCCTTTGGAACGAGGAATAAGAAGTTCCCTATTCCACAGTTGCTTTTTTGATTGAAGCACGTGGATATGCTCCAAAATATCCCAAGGAGTTAATTTCGACCTCTTTATTTCTTGTTATAAATTTGGTTTTCATAACAGGCTTAGCTGCGTTCCCATGATAAAGAAAATGATTTTTAAGTCTTAGAAATTTTCCTTTCGTAATTTTCGGTAGATGTAGATATTTGATGTTGAACGCGCGGCATGTTCTGTCTACTATTCTGTTATTTTGCCCATAAATTCCAAATAAATCAAAGACAACATTATTCGGATAATGCTCCATGATAAAAAATTGCACTAATTAATTAAACCACTAAGATAATAATGGCATGACAGTGACTAGGTTTAACATTGCTATTTTTTTTTTCCAAAGCATACTAACCTCGAGGAGAATATAATAAAATGTATTTTAAAAAATGACAATTACCCAAAAACGGCTAAAGATAAGCATGTATAGTGTGAATAAAAATTGAACTAAAATTTAATTGTACATTGATTTCCGGCGTCAAAAATGGCAGGTGCTATTTGAAAAAATGAAGTTTTTGCCATTTTTTAATGGTCTACTTTGAAAAATCGCAGTAGCTACATGAAACATAAAAAAAGTATTGCTAATGATGCAAAATATTGGCCAAAGTTTTGCGAACCGAATTTTAAAAAATCAACTATTTGTTTTCAATGGTTCAGGAGTTATGAATTTATTAATGGACCCCTGCAACTTCAAGTTTTAGTGAAAATGTGATATATGTCAAAAACACAGATAAATGGTGACAACTGGGATGTTCTGAACTCAGAATTTAATGTAGAATCAAGGCATGGAATCAAAATGGGGTATTCCTATTTTAAAAAACAATAATGGCGCCGATTTCCGGTATTTTCAAAAGTCCGGCCATTTTGTAAATATTTCATTTAGACTTGCAGCAGTTGAATCTGCCCGGCTGTCAAATTTCATAATAATACGATTTCGGGAAATCAAAAATTTTCTAACAAACGGGCTACGTTAATTAGCATGTGTGTATATATATATATATATATATATATATATATATATATATATATATATATATATATATATATATATATATATATGTATATATATATATATATATATATATATATATATATATATATATATATAATGTATTTTAACGGACTTTGGTTTTGGGTTCTAGGTGGCCAAATACGCTCTCATTTGAAAAATCTCACTATCGAGATTGGAGATTTTTTTAAAATAAAAATTCTCTAAAAAACCAACTTGCGGATGCCATAAAATTTCGGAATACAAGTAACTGAGAAAAAAAAGTATTTAAACAACAACGATTGACTTAAGCTAGGTTAGGTTATATTGTGGGTGGGCCATAACGGTCCTTAAGCTAACAATTATTTAAAACGGAACAAACTTTTCAGAAGCCGGAAAACACGACGAGCGCCGCTACAGCGTCGATCCTGTACCCGAATGCTGCCTGTTATAGTTACACAACCTACGTTGAATTCAAGATTTGGATCAGTTTTAATAGGTATGCGCCATAATTATCTTTCTTTGGGCCCTTTTTGCCAACCCCAGCAACCATGTTCTACCCTTCCTCGGTTCCGTCGCCAAACCGCCTCGACCTCGAGATGAAGGCCGTGACGGTCTTCAATTGGACGGTACTTACCTGATTCCTTTGCAGAGTCCTTGATCCGAACAATTCTGCTCGAAGACTCACAAAAGCCTCGCATTCATACAGGTAGTGGTAGGACGTTTCTTCATTCTCGCCGCATTCCTGGCAAATGGGATCCCTCTCTACGCCTATCAATGTGAGTAATTTTCGGTAAGTATATAGGTGGCTAAGAAACACTCTGACGTGATTCTCGAATATGGTATATGATTGGTGATTCCTTATACAGCCAACAAATACTACATAACTCACAAATGCTCTTAACGTAAGTGTTTTGTTGTTTTTAAATGTAGGAAGTATTAAGTAACATTTCGTTTTTTCAACATTTTAGGAAAAAATCGTTTTATCGGAATTTTTTAAACAAGAATTTGAAGAAACCGATTCATCACAATACAGTTCTCATCCCTGCCGATCGTTTCGTTAACAAATTAAAAGTCATCAGAGGGATGAATAAACAGTTTATTCATTCCTCTCATGACGCAAACTTTGTTACCGAAACGATCGTCAAGTCTGAAAACGGTATTGCGACGAATTGGGTTCTTCAAATTGTATTTATCAGTGCTCATCACAGGTTTAAAACCTCCATCATAGAATAACTTTTAACTAACGTTAAAGAAAATCAGAACAAGTACCGATGAAGCAATATTAGTGAATTTTCATTAAGAAAATTCACTAATAGAGAGGTGTCGATGGTAAGCTTGTTGAAAAATTTCTTCAAATTAGGGCCCCTAGAATCCAAATCCATGGTGAGTTAAAAAGTATATATATATATATATATATATATATATATATATATATATATATATATATATATATATATATATGTGTGTGTGTGTGTGTGTGTGTGTGTATGTATCCAACCGATAACTCAAAAAACGCTTGACCAATCAAAGCCAGATATGGAAATCCTCTTCACCTTCTTAATAGCTTGGATGGGTTCGTTGGACTGTTTTGACGCTCTATTACTTTTAGAGCAAAATGCAAAAAAACCATTTAAAACGTAATATCTTTGAAATTACTAAAAGTATCAAACTAAAACTTCACAGGCACGTAGATATCATATAAGTGGTCATTTCCACCAAATATGAACTCAAGTGGTTTAGTAAATATTGAGTTATAACTAAATAAAAAATAAATAATCTACAATATGACCTGAAATTACCTTTGACTGGATGCCTATAATGTTAGACAAGCTCAGATATATCAGGGTTCCGCTGCCATTACAAAAAAATCTCCAAATTAAGTTTGAAATGGACAAGAAACGAAAGTATGTCACAATAAACAATCATCGGGGTTACCATTTGCGACAACTCTCATCTTTTTATAAAAAAGATGAGCGGAGGTTATGGTGTTTGTTTCGCCAGATATGCTTGTCGGCTTGCTCCAATATCCAGATAGTAAATTTTTAGATCAAAAGGAACGTGCAGATTCCTTAAATGACTCGGTACCTTTCTTTTAAGCCTGTTATCCGTACATTAGATAAGGGCATAAATTTGCCAACCAGAAGATTAAACCAGGTCCTCGACCTCGTAGTTTCACTACACAATAAACAAGCGATGCGTCTTCGACGACAATTTTACTTCGGACTAGTTCGTTTACCTAGACGCGATATAAATACACTGTAGCTTGTAGTTTAATTTTAGAACTTTTTTTTCCTCTGAAGACGTTGACATTGTCAACGAAACGATCGTAAGGTCTCTGAAATATGTGTTGTGGTGATTTGGGTTCTCCAAGTGTACTTATTGTTTCCTATTATTTTTTGACATTCCCAAATATCGTTTATAGTCCACGCGCAGTAAGTGCATTATGATGGCACATTTGCTTAAAACTCTAATAACTTAAAGTTGTAATACGATATAAACATTCATATTAGTATGTCCGTATGTTTCTATTAAGGCTATATGTTGACTTAATTTTATACAAAAACTACTTGCCAAATTTGACCAAAATTGGTTAGCTGTCTATTGAATTAATTGTCATTATTATGTGTATTACATCTTCAATACAAACATACAAAATGACAATTAATTCAATAGAGAATTTAACTTCCCCATTCCCTGAATCAACAAACAACTCTAGTCTGCTCAATCCTATAAGTAGCATTACGAAGGAGCCTGACCTAATAGACCTTGGGCCGACTAATTACACTAATGGCAAGGCAGATAGACGAAAAAAAGAAAAAAAAAGACTTATTTCGTCTCAGATATATACCAAGTTAGGGACCGCGACCTTAGAGACGAGCTCCAGAGAGACCTCGGGAGAAGGTAGATTGAGGTCCCGTAAATAAGCTACAACAATCCAATTTATCCTCATCAACTGCTCTAAGTAGTAGGCAGATTGAGACCTGGCTTGTTTGTTTCCTTCAACTCTTGAAAATGGCTCCAAAACAGGGACCGAAACGACGAGTTTTAATACATTCTGGAAGCGGTTCGACCTGAAAACCAAGTATACCTCATACACACACACACATACAAATATATATATATATATATATATATATATATATATATATATATATATATATATATATATATATATAACTTTTAACTGGTCCCAAATATGCATTTTGAGAGCTCTAATTTGCGCTAATTTGAAGAATGTTCCCGAAAGTCTGGTAGTGAGTTTTCATAAAAATGTTTTTAATAGCATATATGTCTTTTTTTAATGAAAGCAGGCAGCAAATTTGGTTACTACTATAACCTGTATGCATAGTAGAAAAAATGCACAATGTTTCATCAAAAGAACTTTATTATTTGAAAAAGTACAGAAATTTTCTGAAAATAAAATAAAAATGTTCCAGAAAAAACTGGTCCGATTTTCCTGACCAACAAACCACTTAAAGCCATTTACCCACCTACTAAGTTATTCAGGAAAAGCTTTTCGAAGAAACTCCTAAAAAAATGCATGAAAAATTGAAAACAATTTTTCACGAAAATTCGAAAAAAAATTCTTACAATAACTTCTAAACATTTATTACTAATTACCAAAATTTCACAAAAATCTCAGAAACTATGATTTCTAGGGAAACACAAAAAACTTTGCGAAGACTATTTTTTACAAAAAAAATGTGCTAAAAGAATACATAAAGTACAAATTATACAGGGTGTCACTAAATTGTTTGAACAAACTTCGGCAGGTGATAGAACTTATGAAATTAAGGTGTGTGGGTCCTATAAAAAAATTCGAAAAGCGCATCGTTACCGAGATACAGGGTGTTAAAATTTACAGAAAAATTAAGGTTTCAATTGATAGATTAAAAATGAAGTGTGAATTGTTCGCAACTCTTACGAGATTAATCGTCACAAGTGCGAATAAGCTCAACCCAATCCACACCGAAAGAAATTAATAAATGATACAGAAAAAAAAATTATTAGAATCTCAGTGGTTCATGGGTAAGAACTTGTGCCTCTAAACTGAAGGGTACTGGGTTCAATCCCAGGGTGCTCCTTACACTTTTTCAGTACAACCTGTAACATTAACATCAACTGAGGTTCTGGCATAGTATTTGAGCAAGTGGAAAGTCTGCACGTTCCGCTCTTCGGAGGAGGCGTAAAGCCGTCGGTCTTGTGTCCATGCGATGTTGGGCACTTTAAAGATCCCTACCCTCCTTACAAAAAGGCTGGGGTTCGGCAAATTTTCTAGGATAGTGAGGTGAAACTGCTCCCTGACGTCGGTGATTGGCCATAGTCGCGGAAATAGGCCGACGTTAAAGAAATAAAGACACACAAAAATTATAATTTTAGTAAAATGAAGGACAATGACAGCTAAAGTTGAAACTTAAGAATTTGGAAAAAACATTTCTTGCGAAATTTTTTCTACATAACCGGTATTCGTTTATTTCCCTAAAAGTGTCAAATGTTGACGTTTAAAATCGCGACTTTGACATTTTAAGAGAAAAACACCAAATTTGTTTTCATAAAATGCCTATACCTTTTTTGTCTTTAAGCTTACACATCTAATTGCCAGGCCATGGTTAACTTTGTTTATTTGGTAGGGTTGCTGCATTTTGCTTGGCTTCTTTAGCTTTTTAGTGAATTTTTGTAGAAAAAATTCACTAATGAAGGGATCGCAATTTTTGAATTTTGAATACATTTCTTTAAATAAGCGCGAACTACGCCACTGGAACACATATCCAGGTCAGTTTTAATTTTTATATGTTACACCTTGTTATATGTAAACACCTTAAAAGGAGGTCTTTAACGATAAAATGCCTTAACAGAAGTTGTATAATAAGTGAGATATGACTTTTTAAATTTTTATTTTATTTTTTCATTTCTTTTTTTTTAACGAGCGATTGAACGATTTAATTAAATTAAACAAATGCAGATTTTATTTAAATTCTTATTTCTTCAATACAACCACCTTACAATAGATGTTCGAAGTTATCTCGCTCGAAGTATCCATGAGTTGGCAAAACTTATAAGGCCTAGATCTTGCCTTCGAATTGTCGCAGCTACTTCAACGCGGTTACGAAGATTATCTAAATCAATTATTTCATTTATGTATACCGCGCTCTTCATAAGACTTCATAAATAAAATGTCTAGGGGGCAAAGTTTGGGTGACCGAGGAGGCAATGTAACAGGACCAGCTCGTTCAATCAATATATTTTCGAATACATATATTATCTAGATGTTGGCGAATTAAACAATTAAAATACGGCGGTGCGCCATCTCCGAGAAACCATAATTGTTGGCGTACATTCAAAGGTAGTCCTTCCACCAGTTCTGGTAAATGATTTTGCAAAAAAAAAAAGAGAACTATTTTGAGTCAATTAGTTTGGCAACACAAAAGAACCTATAAGTTGTCCGTTTACCAATCCAACCCAAACGTTTATCGCGAATTTGTCCTGGAAATATTTACGACGGATAGCATATGGATTGTCAACTGCTCAAATATGAATATTGTGACTGTTGTTGATGCCATTACGTGTAAATGTTACTTCGTCAGTTGCCAACAGAATGGAAGAAAAGTTTGGAACTTTAGCATGTTTTACAGAAACCATTGGCAGAAATGCAAACGTAAGGGATGATCCGCAAGTTGCAATGCTTGTGTTTTTTGTACATGGAAAGGATACAATTGATTTTCGCGCAGTGCCTGCCAGACAATTCGATTTGAAACACCGACTTGGCAAGATATTATTCGAGTACTAGTGGAAGGATTTTCTTCAACAAGGTCTAATATTTGTTTTTCGGCATCAAAAATTCGTTGGTGTCGGCCTGGCCCACCATCGCGACCTTGACGTGTTTGCAACACACCAGTTTCTCGTGCATGGAGTACTAGAGCAGTGAATTTTTGCGGAATCTGAGTTAGTCTGTTAGAAAACCGTTCAGTACACAATCGGCTTGCAGCAGCATAATTCTGGTGTACTTGCTCATAAATTAACGCCATGTCAACATATTTAGTATTAGTGCGATATACTATTCACTTTAAAGCATCTGAACTGTTTCTATCAATTTGATACGGAAAGTCACTTAAATCGTGCTTTGAATTTTTTTTATTTATTTTTTCAACAACTCACCACAAGGGCTTATACTATCGTACCGTGGGTGTCGACAAGGAGGAAAGAGGCAACTTTTTAATTCTGGACTGGAGATTTGGAGGTTCGGAGGAGAAGGAAAAACATGTGGCGGCAAGGAATTCCACAACTTGCAAGTCCTCGGAACAAAAGAGCGGGCAAAACAAGATGTTCCATATCTGTTGGCCTGGACAGTAAAAGGGTGCATTCGCTCTGTTACTCTGGTAGATCTGTTGGGGGCAGCAGGTGGAGGAACTATGGAAGAAAGCTCCTCTGAGCACTGCCCGTGCAGATATCTATAAAAGAGAGAGAGGTCACCAACGGCACGTGGGTAGTCAAGGGATGGCAGCCTTTGGGTGCGGGTAGGGTCACCAATGAGACGTGTAGCACTTTTCTGAATGGAGTCCAGGATAGCGAGTGTAGAAGCGGCAGCAGCCCCCCAGATGTGGAAGCAGTATTCGAGGTTTGGCCTTATTTTTGAAGTATATAAGGTATAGAGATTAGCTGGTGAAAAGTATTTGCGAGCCCGGAAGAGGAAATGTAATTTCTTAGCAGCCGCTTCTGCAATTGATGTGACATGTTGGTGCCAATTTAGATTTCGATCCACAGAAATGCCAAGAAGTGAAAAGGACTCATCACTTTGAATAACTTGGTTGTTCATTGTGATGGTTCTATGGCTGGTGTATCTTTTATGAGAAAGAAAGCAGGACTGAGATTTGGTGGGGTTAAATTGTACAAGATTTCTACTTCCCCAGTCTAATACTTTTTGGAGATCCACGGAGACAGAGCCCTCCATGTGTCTGCGATCCTCATCTAGTTGGGACAAATAGACAGGCTTAGAATATTGTATATTTGAGTGGAGGGTGCTGTCGTCCGCGTAACTGTGAACTGCGTCGGATGTGCTAGAGAGGAGGTCATTGATGTGGAGAAGAAACAAAGTAGGGACTAAAGCTGAACCTTGAGGGACTCCTGCATTAATTGGATATAGTTTATAGGAATGGCCATCCACAACAACAGAAATGCTCCGGTTGGAGAGGAAGTTTGGTGTCCAGGTACATAGTTTTGGTGGTAGGCCATGGGCCGGTAGTTTAGTAAGCAGTGCTGCATGCCAGACCTAGTCGAAAGCTTTGGATATGTCTAGAGCGACAATCTGGGATTCACTGTGTAGTTCCATAGACTTGTTCCAAGTATGGGTGACAAAGAAAAGGAGATCGGTAGTTGATCTGCGCTGACGGAATCCACACTGCCTGTCGTGGATTAGACTGTGTTTTTCAAGAAATTTTAGTAAATCGGTGTTTATATACTTTTCCATCACTTTAGAGATGACTGAAAGGAGAGAAATAGGCCTGTAGTTGCTAGGAGGTGCTTTGGATCCTTTCTTGGGGACGGGTTGTACTCGAGCAGTTTTCCATTTACTAGGGAATATGCATCTATTGTAAGATATCTGAAACAGACGAGTCAGGACAAGAGCAAGTTCTGGTGCGCATTTTTGAGAACAATTGCTGCTATCTCGTCAACGCCAGAGGCTTTCCTGGTATTATGAGAAGATCTTTTTTCGTGCCTTTTTAGTTTTGAAGATGATGTCCGTCATTTTATGCGCGACATTGGGGACTGTTGGTGGTTGAACATTTGGAGGTGGGTTGAGAGTAGAATTGCCGACGAACAACGAGGCAAAAAATTCAGCCTTGCCCAGGGCCGTTGAAACAATTTCATCCCCTGAGACAAGCGGTGGGAACGTGCTCTTGCAGAAATTATTCCCAGTAGATTTAGCAAGAGTCCAGAAAGGGTTCTCTTCCCTTAGAGCTTAAGAGGAATTTGTTTTCGATGTGGTTATTGCACGATTGCAAGATAATGTGTATTAGAAATAAAAGCCTTAGTTTAAGGCTTTCCCAACCTATAATGTTTAATCATCGTTTTAGAAGACATACAGGTCGCAATTCTTAATGCTCTTTTTTTCCCAAAAAATGACTAAAAGCTATAAAATTGATGTTTACATTCTACTTTTAAGAAACATAGACGTCGTTTTGTAGGAAGTGAGTTTAACAAAAATGATAAAGTAGATTCTTTTTCAGTTTTTCAAGCCCATCGAAGGCATATTGTGTATGGTATTTGCAAAGTGATGGTAAATATATAAAATGTTTTTAATTTTAATAAATTTTTTCATAAATTTATTTTACATTAATAAGGACTGCGTGCATTGTACATACTCAAAGTAAAGTAATAAGCTTGAGATCCTCAGAAGTTATGGTGTTTTTACCTAAATTATTCTTCGAATAAAACCTAACTGGAACTTGTGAAACCGATAAATTGTATAATATTAATACTATTTACTGTTTTAGTATTAAAAATGGTGCGCAAGAAAACTAAAAACTATATACGATTTTTGGCCTGGAAGGAACAAAATAATAAAAAAATCTGGACGCAGCAAGTTCGTTATGGTAGTGAATCTTCATAGAAATAATCTGGCACCAAATTTTTTATAACTTTTTTTCTTGTAACGTAAAACATACACTTTGGTATATAGTTTCATTTAATATCGTAAACTTACTTAGCAAAATTTTTCCGAATTAAAACCCAAAATTTTCCCAGAAAGTCTAGTTCGATTTGCCTGGCTAACGAACCTGTCCAAGCCACTTACAAAAGGTAGGTACATGTGAAATCTTATCAAAATTAGATCATTATTTTCTGAATTATCGGTGTGATACTACACTCACAGATACATACATATATATATATATATATATATATATATATATATATATATATATATATATATATATATATATATATATACATATATATATATATATATATATATATATATATATATATATATATATATATATATATATATATATATCTGTTCTAGAGGTACTAGTTCGTGCTCATTTGAAGAAATTATTTTAAAATTCGAAAATCGGGATCTAAGAAAATTCACTAAAAATCAGGTTATTAAAGAAAATCAAATTGTGATGTGTGGTGTGTGTGATAAAGTTGTTAAGTTGTTTGGTGAAGTTACCTCATAATATGAGGACTTTCTTCAAATTTAAAACAAAACGTTTTATAACTCTGAAAACAATGATGATGGTAGCAGGAATAGTAACTTCTATACCAAACGAAACTCTTCCCCGGTTAAGCATAATGAATAACATTAAGAAAAGCCGCTTCATTGAGACAAGGGAGTGGATTACAGTTTTGTAACTTTTTTTAAGAAGATAACAGTGCTGTTAAAAAATAAAAATGTTGTCCGAACATGGTTGATTTGGCTATTGATTTAATTAAAATGACAAGAAGGTCCAGGTATCTCTGAACTGTAAATTCTAATAACCATTGAGAAAAACCTGATTCCGTTTCATGCCCCCCTCGCTTGTAATGCTGGCGCTCAGTTGTTGGCCATCCAGACAGATATAAAGACTGATAATTCTAATTGTGATACTAATACGACATTACTTCTGAATCGATTTAATGAACGTTTTGATTAGTTCTACCATATTATATTTATGAACTAAATTAGCAATTACATTTCGTTGTGTTTTGTTTGAAACTAAACATTAAATTTAATGACGTTCACATATTTATTGCGTCGCACTGTCAATTATGGTTTTTATTTGTCATGAAATGAATAAACATTTTAAATTAATGTTGATTGCTGGAAGCTTTGAAATATTTAGCGCACATCGATTTTCAGTATTTTCGAGTTACCGCAACAAATTTATTTCGCTTTATATAAATAACTAAGGACATAATTTCCACTATTATTCATTTTTATTTTCGACATTATTTTGGTAGATGTGTTGTGCTCTAATTTAATAAACTTCCAACAAAATTAAAACACCACTCTGAAAATACAAAATATCAGATTTATCATTTTTCTCCTATATTTCTTGAATCTAGCTTGCTAACGGCATACCTAATTAATCAAGGAGCCTTATCGACTTTGCAAAATAGGATTATTCCGGTTTATGTTGGTAATAACAATGGTTAATTCTTATAGAAGAAAAATAAAAACACGGTCACAGGCACAAAATATTTTTTTATTCATTTGAAAATATTTTTGTAGCATTTTTATTCTTTCCAAGTATCATGTTCACTAGAAGGGGAGTATGTTACTATTAACACGATTAAGTCGAGCTTCGGTGGTTCAATGGTGAGAACGTCTGCCTCTGAACCCAAGGGTACTGGGTTCGATTCCCAGGGTTCCACTTTCACTTTTTCAGTACATACTATACAATTAACATCAACGAGGTTGTGGCATTGTATTTGAGTAACTTGAATGTCTGTACGTTCTGCCCTTTGGAGGAGGCGTATGCGACGTTGGACACGTTAAATATCTGTACCTTTCTTACAAAAAGGCAGGAATTCGGCAAAATTTCCAGGATAGTAAGGTGAAACTACTCCATGGCGTCGATGATTGGCCAAAGCTGTGGAAGTAGACCGACGTTAAAGAAACAAAAGCATACAAGAACTCGATTAAGCCAGTCTTCTTCCGTGGAATTGAATACAGTTTTGAGTGTATGTGTGTTAGTCTAGGAATGACCTCGGAAGCAAAGTCCATTAGCCACAAACTGTTGTACGAGACAGACAGAAATCAAAGAAGAGGGTCCACCGTAAAGAGTAACAAATTAGAGTAATGCGTGCGTATCATATATGACATCATTGTTGTTGTTTTATTACCCCAAATGACAAAATGGTGCTTTACTAAATACTAAATATACTAAGATTAAGACTATTTATAATACAATATTTTATTGCTACTTTTCTATTTTATTTATTACTTCTGATAATTTATATATAATATATATTTATTGATTTATCTATTTATTTATTTTCATTTCTTTTATTTTAGTTTTTATTTTTATTTATTTTTTATTATATATTACAATATGTTCTCTATTAATTATATTTTTTTATACATACATACACACACACACACACACATATACATACATATATATATATATATATATATATATATATATATATATATATATATATATATATATATATATATATATATATATATATATATATATATATATATATATATATATATATATATATATATATATTAATTAGCAAGTTTTTTTTACCAATATCTTAGTGGGATTTAGACACAGGGTCACAAAAGTACGATTTAGGGAGCTGCCAAAATCGTTTGCACTCTCCAAAAACACACATGATGCTCCAGTAAGAGTTAGGTACAACAAAAGGAAAAGACAGTAGGTACTCAATTCTGTAAGAAATGTTGTAAGATGTTGAATCTACTTGGTTCGGCTAGGCCACTGCTTTAACTGATGACGTGCCATCGTTTTTGCTACAGAGATTGAATTTTTTGTGTAACAGTAGCTGCGTTCAAAAAGTTGTAGGAGGTTGTAAAGAATTTTACTCCACATAAAAAGTCGCTAAACAGGAGCTTCGCGTCGCCATTTCAGAATGTTCTGAACCAAAAAATCGAGAAAAAAAGTAAGTATAAGTGTGTGTGTTCATGTTTATGCGTGTGTGCGTGTGCGTGTGTGTATATACCTAAAACGATTTTGTAACCACGATAACTTTCGAAAGCCTTGACCTAGTGACTATGATTTTGGTATGCGCGATCATTAAAACCGTCAAATAAGGTTATTATAAAACCGTCCAGGTCGGAAGGGCGGTAGAGCTTCTTTCTTTAATTTAAAATAGTCACTCTGTTATTAAAAAAAGCATACATATAATCTCTCCTGTCGCTAAACCCACTCATTTTAAAATGACGGTTTTTATTTATTGAAGCCGAATTGTACACTTAGAGAGGTTTTCTGTATTTTATCAAAATTTTTGAAAATAAATTGTGATCTTGGTTATTGGCATCAAAAAATGTTTTGTTATTAATTGAAGAAAACTTAAATATAACCTGTCTTGAGGTTTTTCGCTAAACTCACTCATATCAAAATCGTAGGCACTGCTTATTGAAAAAGAAAATTCCGCCGTTGTTATTTAATTAAAGATGAAGATGAAAAGTACTTTTGAGTAGATTTAAAAAATTTCAAATTTGTAGTCCTTATTCATGTTTCGCGTTCCTCAAGCATTTTAAATTTCGAGATACAAATTCTTCATAATTGGGCTTTGGTAGTGTTAGATTTAGCCTTTAGTACCTGCTCAAGTCAAATATATTTGAAAATGGCGGCCAGTTTGTTTATCTATAGCTATTTTGTAAACAGGAAAATTTTGAAAAGCCTATTGCTAATGACTTTATTTTTAGTGTGAAGTAAATTCATTAATGATTTTCGCCTTCACATGGTGAAACCGTTTCATACTAAATACACATGTAGAGGCTTCTCCTTTATCTTCACCCGTGCGTGTTTTCTTTTCTGCAACCAATGCGATAAAAGGCGAAACTGGTTACACGAAGCATAACAAGCATTTGTGGAGCCAGAGAAGGAATATTTACGTACTTTGTGTGAAATAAATCATTAGACACATTAAAATACTTCAAGACACTTTTTTTTAATTGGTCAGGTAAAATGATTTAGATGGCCTTGGTAGCTCAAGACCACTAGCCTCAATTTTTTTTAATTCCACGCTTTCTGTGTTTATCCCATTTAGCTTTGTTTCAAAAATGCACTTTTCTGCTGATTATTTTAAACACTATATAGAATATATCTTAATGTTTTATAGTCATATGTTCTAATTTATTTCTTTGCCTACTTACTCTAAAATGACGCCCAAAAACCCTCTATTCATAAATTTTAATTTTAGCGAATTTTCTTTAAAAAATTCACTCATTAGGAAAACGTGACTTTTGAATTTTGAAAAAATGTCTTAAAATGAACGCTAATTAGGCTCACTAGAACACTTATCCGGGGTCAGTTTCAATATATATATATATATATATATATATATATATATATATATATATATATATATATATATATATATATATATATTATACAAGGAGAAAGGTTAAGGGCAAGGCCGCAAGGAGACAACCACATACACGGGTTTCAAGCTTATTAGCTAGCATCAGTACGATATTGCCAGGTGATGATGGGAACACTCTGGATGAAGAAGCCCAAAAGACATAATGAATATGTCATCTTTGATGTTTAATAAAATTCACTTAACCAAACTTTTCACTACATTTAAAACTTTTACAAAATTTTTGGAAGCATTGATTTAAAATACTGGTTTTAAATCTCTGCAATACACAAAAACATGTATTTATCTTGTTTTTTAAGGAGTGGTGTTAGAACTAGGTCCCTCATTTTTAAGGTTAGTAAAAAACATATTAATATTAAACAACTAAATCTTGTTTATATCATAACCATAAAAAATCTATGTTACATTCTAACTAGTTACATTTTTCTCATGGTATGCAGTTCAAAACACTGTCTGTATCATTTGCACTTGTTAAGCATATAACTTAAGCCAAATTTCTGTTCCTTGAAAGTTCAAACATGTGGCTTTTAAATAGTTCATTTCACTTAGTGTTCAAATTTGATTTAAGGTTTTTATAGCTTGCTTAAAATTAGTTTACAAGCTCATTTGCTATCATTAATTACTTGAGAAACGCTCCTTTTATTCATTCAAAAAGTAAATTATTTTGCTTTCAAAAGCGTATAACATTTTATTTGCCATTTCCCTTTTCAAACCTCATTTCTCACATATATCTATTTTAATTACTTTTTTCATTATGTTTACAGCCCCATCTTGCTGTGTATGTAGAGCAGTACCAGAAACACCGTGCAGTTATGGCTCAAACTTAAATATTTGACTGGATATTTCCTCCTCTGCACGTTGGGTAAGTTATTTGACATTAATTTCATTTTTACATTACCTTTTAAGTATTGGCTTGTGTAATTCAGACGAATGTATGTATATTTTGAGTGTATATGTATTTGTTTTACACATTGTACCCGTGCTACATATAAATAACATCATTGACTGTCTATTTAAACATGGTGTTATAGATTTATTGTTAGTACCGTTCCCTTAAATTTGTATCTCTACGTTTCGGATAAATTCGAAAATTCATTGTGCAATGCACACTCAAACTTTTCTGTGCAAACACGCCTCTCCTACTGGAGTCAACATTATGCAAGATCCTACCTGCCTGCTCACGATGCCTACACAATGCTTTATAAATTTCAAGATATTGCCATTTTCTCGAACGAATGGCATTATACGGCTGCGTTAGTGTTGTTAACAATTGTTTGAACATTTGGGTTTTTTATCAGCTATATCTTAGTTGTAAATACTTAGTTGGGCAGTTTTATTTCAGGTTTAATATAAGTTTGCATGACTAGTTTTTAAGTTTTAATCTAGGTTTGATATTTCTAAATATCAATACAATATATATATATATATATATATATATATATATATATATATATATATATATATATATATATATATATATATATATATATATATATATATATATATATATATATATATATATATATATATATATATACAGGATGTCCGGAAAATACGTGTACAACGTTTGACAGCAGACTCCTGACGTCAAAATAGGTCGATCTAAGCTGACTTAGTTATATCCAAAATTGCTTCGTTTAGCCGGTAGAGGGCATCGTAAATTTGTAAAAATATTGGTTATTCCTCAATTACATGAAAACCTGCTAATCGATTTTAATGATTTTTACTATGTAGACTAATACTATAAAATGACGTTTTGTTGTAGTATAGCCACCGGCTGTAAATAAGTGGAAGTGTTATGAAAGTGATTAATACGTCAACATTTGTCCTGATTTTTTATATCTAACGGCGTTATGACAACCCAGATATTTTTGTCGAGTGACTGGATGTATTTGGAAGCTATTTTACCTTTTCAGGATTTTTCGTTGGTTGGGTTGTTTTGCCAAAAAAAAAATTTACAATTACCTGCATACATCAATTATTAACATTAGTAATAAAATTAAAATCAAATTACCTGTAACAATAATTTCTTTAGTGACTTTGTTGCTATGACATTTAATAATTTGACAAGTATTGACAAATTGTCGCCAGTCTATGAAATTGACTAAAGTATACGATCAACATTCTTGAATTACAAGTTCATTTTATCATTAAACATGGAAAATTATACGATCTCTGAGAAGGTTGACATGCTCCTGGTATACGGGTTTTGTCAAGGAAATGGGCGTCAGAGTGTTAGGGTTTACATGGAAAGATTTCCTAACCGTCGAATACCAAACCACCAAACATTTGCCAACATCGAGCGTCATCTTCGGGAAACGGGCAGCTTTGAGAAAAAATTTGAAGGCAGGGGTCGTATGCGAACAACTCGAACTGTGGAAACAGAAGAAAACATTCTGGAAAGAGTTGAAGAAGACCCAAGTACCAGTACCCGTCGCTTAGAACGTGAGTTACATGTTCCTAAATCGATTGTCAATGAGGTTTTAAACGAACAGTTGTTACATCCATACCACGTAGAAAAAGTCCAGGAACTTTTACCGACTGATCCCCCAATGCGGCTTACATTTTGTCAATTTATTAGAAACAAAAGAATCTGTGATCCAAATTTTTGTAGAAAAATATTGTTTACTGACGAGGCGTGCTTTACAAGATCTGGAGTAACCAATCTGCACAACGAACACATTTATTCCGATGAAAATCCACATGCCATTAAAGTTGCACATCATCAGCATCAATTTAAATTAAACATTTGGGCAGGCATTATTGATCGCTACCTTATTGGTCCTATTGTTATTCTAGACAGGTTAGATGGAAATATTTATTTAATTTTTTGCAACACACATTACCAATGCTCCTGGAAAATTTGGCCCTTTTACTTCGGAGGGAAATGTGGTATATGCATGATGGTGCCCCGCACCATTTTTCCGTTGTAGTTCGGCAATACTTACACCATCAATATCCCAATCGATGGATTGTAAGGGGCAATGATGCACCAGTAAAATGGCCAACACGTTCTCCAGAGTTAAATATGTGTGACTCCTTTTTGTGGGGCGCTATTAAAACAGAAGTTTACAAGACTCCGGTAAACACACGCCATGATTTATTGACGCGGATTTTAAATGCAGGCAACCATTTTAATAACCCCGAGACATTAAATAGGGTCCAATATCATTTTTTAAGGAGTGTTAATGAGTGTATTCACCAAGATGGCGGTCATTTTACACATTTGCTTAAGTAATGTTTTTGTTTTACTTAGTTTCTTACAATATTTTTAATACATATTTCCAACTTTGTTGTACTTTGTTTTATTACTATTGTTAATTGATGTATGCAGGCAATTGTAAATATTTTTTTCTGGCAAAACAGCTCATCAAACGAAAAATCTTGAAGAGGTAAAATAGCTTCCAAATACATCCAGTCACTCGACAAAAATATCTGGGTTGTCATAACGCCGTTGATATAAAAAATCAGGAGAAATGTTGACGTATTAATCACTTTCATAACACTTCCACTTATTTACAGCCGGTGACTATACTACAACAAAAACGTCATTTTATAGTATTAGTCTACATAGTAAAAATCATTAAAATCGATTAGCAGGTTTTCACGTAATTTAGGAATAACCAATATTTTTACAAATTTACGATGCCCTCTACCGGCTAAACGAAGCAATTTTGGATATAACTAAGTCGGCTTAGATCGACCTATTTTGACGTCAGGAGTCTGCTGTCAAACGTTGTACACGTATTTTCCGGACACCCTGTATATATGTATATATATATATATATATATATATATATATATATATATATATATATATATATATATATATATATATATATATATATATATATATATATATATATATATATATATATATATATATATATTAAAATAGGTTTAGATCAATTCTATAAAAATTCGCTTCTTCGTTACATTTTCTTTAACTAAAATATTGTTACAAAACACTTCAATAGATGTAGGTGCGGTGTTGCCACATCGTCAGAACTTCCCCAGCATCTGATAATTTTTGCACAATCTGGCAACACCGCCTCCCGCCCCCCTGGGGGTGCCAGGGGTGACCCCCGTCAGGCGAAGTCTCAACCCTCTAGGACCAGAAATAACGAAGTTACCAATTTGTACCCCGTCGGAACGGATAACTGAGGTCTGCACATTCCGAACACCCTGTATATACACCCTATATGCGCAGAGAACCCTTACACCCTGTATACACAGAGAGATCTTATATTACGAGAAACACCTCTTGTGTAACATAGGAGTGATGACCACATTTGGATCATCCTGTATATACATCCCCCTGTATACACAGGGACCGATCTGTATTCACAGAACCTTCTAGTAAAAGAAGGTCCTGGAACATTCTGGAATGGAACGCTCCAGAAACTAGGTGGAAGGTACGGCGAGTATATAAACGCGAAAGCAAGCCAGCCACAGTACAGTTCAGTTCAGTTAGAGAATGTTGAAGTGACTTGAAGAAGCAGTAATCAGTGTGAAGTGTTAGACTGTAGTTCCAGTATAGTAAATTGTGTGCAGATTAGTAATTGTAAGGCCAGTAAATTAAGTGTTTTGTGAGAGAGACATTTTAGAAATTTTATTGTATCCATATTTAGAGTGTAAATAAAGTTGTTTTGTTAAAATTTAAAGTCTCACTTATCCAGAACTCGGAGAAAACGCAACAATTTGGTGTCAGAAGTGTGGGATAAGTGAGTGAAGAAGTGGACAACTAAGCAAGCTGTATATGGTAAACACTAGATCGACTGACTACGACGAGATGGCTGAAATCAAAGAGTTGATGGACTTACTGAAAAAACAACGCGAAGAAGACAAAGAAGAACTCAAGAAGCAACGCGAAGAAGACGAACAACGGCGACAAGAAGAAGAAAGAAGACGGCGCGAAGAAGACGAACGACGACGACAAGAAGACAAAGAAGAACTCAAGAAGCAACGCGAAGAAGACGAACATCGACGACAAGAAGAAGAATGAAGACGGCGCGAAGAAGACGAACAACGACGACAAGAAGATAAAGAAGACCTCCGAAGTATGTTCCACAATATGAGAGTCGATGTAAAAGAAGAAATTGAACAGATCAACGAACAAATAGAAAATGTGGACAGGAAAGTAGAAAATGTGGACAGGAAAGTAGAAAATGTAACAGAGGATTTGAATAAACAATGGGAAGAAGTGAAAGGGTTGAAAGAACAAATGAAGATGATTATGAAAGGCACAGAAATCAGACATAGAGAACTGACAGAACAGGTGATGGGCCAGAATGATAGAACTCAACCAAGAGGAGTTACTGGAATGTCCCCAGTTCAAAATCGTCCGGAAGAAGATATGCCAGTCGTGCAGCAGCATCATGGAACCTTGATGCCGCCGACTTTTGACGGAGAAACATCGTGGCCCATGTACAGGAGGCAGTTTGAGGCGGCAGCTCAGCAATGGGTGGAGCGAACAACAGGCAGCAACTGCTCTAATTCTCTCGCTTCGACGTAAAGCCCTAGAAATCCTCCAGAACATCCCGGAGTCGAAACAGCAAAACTACTTAACAGTGATACAAGCCCTAGATTTGAGATATGGCAACAAGTACATGAGCCAGGTCTACCAGACACAACTAAAGACAAGAGTCCAGAAGCCAAATGAGACTCTGCAAGAATTTAGTGCCGAAGTGGAGAAACTTGTGCGACTGGCATATCCCCAAGCCCAAGAAGAATTTGTCAACCAGATCACCGTCCAGACCTTCATCGATGGGGTACTTGACAATGAAATGCAACAAGCTTTAAGGCTCGGAAGGTTCAAAACACTTACAGACTGCGTAATTTATGGCTTGGAATTTGAAGCAGCAAAGAATGCATCTCAACCTCGCCGCAACAGGCTGCGCGAAGTGAAGGAGAAAGAGGACCTTTCAGACACGACTGAGGAACTAAGGCAAGACATGAAGTTTATAAAGGAAGCCATAAGCAAGCTCACTGTAACGGTTCGAGCACGTAAAACTAAAGCAGATTGGTTAGACATAGAATGCTACAGGTGTGGTAGGAAAGGGCACATAAGTAGGCAGTGCTCAAAAACCCAACAGGTGGCTCGCAGAAGACAAGAATACACCAACAGGGAGCTCCGTCAGGGAAAAAGCCCTGACGCCAGTGTAGGGGGGCGACAGCTGGCGTGCGAGATCCAAGGCCCCAAGGTCAAGGTCTCCACTATCCGACGCTACCGCGAGAGCCTCGTTATACTGGCAGCATAGACGGAAGACAATGCAGTTTAACAATCGATACTGGTGCCACTAGATCCGTTGTACGTCCAGACATGTTACCAAACAGGTCGGCACTCACTACCAACAAACAGCCTGTGTTGGAGACGGCAAAAGGAGATAGGATACCCGTGCATGGAGAGGCCACTGTTTACATTAGGCTGGGCAGTACTGAGCTACAGGTAAGGGCTGTCGTCGCAGAAATCGTAGACGAATTTATTCTGGGCCTGGATTTAATGGAAGAGTTCGATGTCCTTTTAGTAGACTTCCAGAATAAGATCTTGAAAATCGGTAACGAAGAGTTGTATTTATCTCCAACAGCAGGCGAAGCTAATCTCAGGGTGAGACTTATTGTCGACGAGGATACACGGATTCCTGGTAAGAGTGAGAAGATTGTCAGAGCCAGACTAAAGAAGAAACTTGATGGTATGTCTGCTCTCATAGCGGAGCCCCAAAAAGATAGACGTGATGGTGCCCTCGTCGCACGGTGCTTAGTAGGCCCGAAGAGGTCAATACCCATAAGAGTGGCTAACGTATAAACTATCAGGGTCACATTGAAGAGAGGTGAAGTTATCGCCACTTGCGAACCAATTGACCGAGTGACGTTGTCCAAAAACAGGACACCCACTGCATTAGTCAGAAGACTGCCAGTAGAAATAGTAGAGCGGTTCAACAATTCATGGGGCCAATTGAACAACATGGAGATGGAAATGGCCCTGAAGTTCATATTGGAGGAGGCCGATATTTTCGCTCAAGATAAAATCACAGGTCGTACGAGTCTTGTGCAACACAGAATTAATACTGGCGACGCAAGACCAATTAGACAGCCGCCGAGAAGACTGCCTTTTGCCAAGCAATTAGAAATCAAGGCGATGGTTAACGAAACGCTGGGAGATGGTGTGATCGAGGAGTCTAATAGTTCTTGGTCGTCTCCAGTAGTTTTGGTCACCAAGAAAGACGGCACTATGAGATTTTGCGTGGACTATAGGAAGCTGAATGATGTCACCAAGAAAGACAGTTATCCCCTGCCCCGGATCGACGACACTTTGAACACTTTGGCCAGATCAAAGTGGTTCTCTACATTAGACCTGAAAAGTGGCTCCTGTCAAGTAGAACTCCATAAAGACAATAAGGAGAAGACTGCTTTTTCAACCGGGAATGGGTTGTTCCAATTCAAGGTCATGCCATTCGGCTTGTGTAATGCTCCTGCCACCTTCGAGCGACTGATGGAGTTAGTTCTGAGAGGACTGACATGGGAAACATGCCTAGTGTATCTCGACGATGTCATGGTGATTGGAAGGACTTTCGATGAACACCTATCGAATCTGAAGTTTTCTCCAAGCTGAGAGGTGCCAATCTGCAACTTAATCCCAAGAAATGCGTCCTCTTCCAGAAGAAAGTGAGTTTCCTTGCACATGTCGTTTCTGAGAAAGGGATAGAAACCGATCCAGAGAAAATAAAGGCAGTAAGAGACTGGCCTGTGCCGAAGAACAAACATGAGGTCAGAAGTTTTCTGGGACTTTGCAGCTACTACCGACGCTTTGTGAAGTACTTCAGCAGCATTGCGAAACCTCTACATAGCCTAACTGAAAATAAGGCCGAGTTCATCTGGTCACCAGATTGCCAACAGTCTTTTAGAGAACTCAAACATCGTCTTCTCACTGCTCCTGTACTGGCTTATCCTCAGGACGAAGGACTGTTTATACTGGACACCGATGCTTCCCAGTATGGCATTGGGGCAGTACTCTCACAGCTTCAAGCCGGAGAAGAAGTTGTGATAGGCTACTTCAGCAAAACGTTCGGAAAAGCAGAAAGAAATTACTGTGTAACCCGGAAAGAACTGCTGGCAGTTGTAAGATCCATCGAACATTTCCACAGCTTCCTGTACTGTACCGCAGCATAGTATTATGTTGTGACTGTACTTACCACATGACGTCATACGTATGACAAAAATAGTGCTGCAAATTAAATCATAACTTCCACATAGCTGTGATAATCTACTCTTCTCAAAGAGACATTTTCATAAAATGAATTTATAGGGTCCATTACTTGACCACAAATAAAAGATGTATTCGTGTATTCCTGTACCCATAAACTTCTGAGACGTTGTATTACTCAAGTTTTAATGAAAAAATGCCAATTTTCACCAAATCACCCCTCATTTATCACCTACCCCCTGAAGCGATCTTATCCTTTGTCGGGTACTAACTGGATAGCAAATTTGAACATCTCAATTCATTCAAAAGTTATCGCACCTACTAACAGACAGACAGCCGGCAGACCGACAGAAAAAAATTTCGTTCCAGAGTGAAGTTTTCTGTTTTGAGAAGTTTTACGCCGTTTTAGCAAAAACATAATGTCGAAATTTCTGTCAACAATAATCGACCCCCACGCATTCAACCTCTAATTTAATTTCAGCACAGAATACCAGATGTTTGGTGAAATTGAAAATTTTCTATTAAACAGACCCTAAAACGTTATATAACTCGAGTTTTAACTAAAAAATGTAAATTTTCACCAAATAACCCCCCCCCCCCCATTCATCCCCTACCCCCTAGAGTGTCTACCGTTCGTTTGTCGGGTGCTAAAGGTGTACCAAATTTGAAGACGATATCTCAATTCGTAACAAAGTTATTGTGACTACAAACAGACATACAGACCGACATATTAGCACACTGCAAGAGCCTCCTCAAGACATTTCACAGATACTAATTATAACAGAAATCTTAAAAGAATAATTGGACGGGTAAGTTTCAAGTAACTGGAACATACTGTACAATCTAAAATATATATATTTTTAATGGTGTAGCCTAATAAAGATCTCCAACAGCAAACACACAATATTTAGTTTATTTTTTGTAGTATTTTTCTCTGCAAGCTATACAGTTTGTATAGTAATGTCAGTTCGAGGCAGAAATGTTGGTGGAACGAAGGAACTAACTTTAGAAATTAAATATGCGGTGTAAGTTGGTGTATTTTAAATATGGTTTCATTTTTTTTTTTAAATGATATGGTAAATTGCAGGTGAGTGGTTTAGCTGTGCTTGTGTTTCAGGCTTATTCTGAGGGATAAGCTAACATTTTACTATAAGGAACAGGCAGTTTCAGATTTTAAAAAATCTAAAAACCTTCCGTGCAGTAAACTGCAAATTTACCGAAATTACATTCGACTTCTTCGCCTATAATATCTTTTTCAGATAATATAGAAGACAGCGTTAAATTCAATGAGTTCCCATGCATTTTCACTTCTTTTTTATTTTTATATTACATATATATAAACACAAAATAAGTATAATTAAAGGGGGAGGTCGGATCACTCTGCTCTGCAATGGCTTCTGAACTTTAGAAATCTTGAAGGACAGATAGCACGATGGATAGAGAAACTGCAGAGCTACGACTTCCGGATTGAACATCGAAAAGGAAGAAGTCACGCCAATGCAGACAGCCTGTCAAGAAGACCATGTTCAGTGCATGAATGTAAATTTTGAGAGAGACAAGAGAAAAAAGAGATCGACAAAGTAACTCATCATATCAAACAACTGGTGACGGAACAGGAGAAAACACCGATATAGACGTAAATCTTGAATACATCAGAGACGCACAGAAAACAGATCCAGGCTTGAAAAATATTAGAGAATGGCTCGAAAAGGGGAAAGACCTGAGTGGCACGATGTGTCCCGGCTTGGGGCAGAGGTTAAAGGCTACTGGCTACAGTGGGACTCCTTGTGTCTAAAGAATGACTTGATCACTCGAAAATGGGAAACTGTCGATGGTAGAGACTGTATATACCAGACTGTTGTGCCAAGTGAGTGCATAGACAGTGTTCTTCATGAGTTACACAATAGTAGGAGTGGAGGCCACTTTGGGGTCAACAGGACTCTCGCCAGAGTCAGGGACCGCTTCTATTGGATAAATTGCCGAAGAAGCGTGGAAGAATGGTGCAAACGGTGTGACCAGTGTGCTTCAAAGAAAGGACCAAAGACCCGATCCAGAGGCAAAATGATGCAGTACATCTAAGGTACACCGTGGGAAAAAGTTGCCGTAGACATCGCAGGACCTTTTCCAATCACAGAGTCTGGGAACAGATACATAATGGTGGCGATGGACTACTTCTCGAAATGGCCTGAAATTGCGCCGATCCCCGACCAAGAGGCAACGACCGTAGCAGAAGCCCTGTTGGAAAATGTCATATCGCGGCATGGCGTACCATTGGAGATTCACACCGACCAGGGCCGGAATTTCGAATCAGAAGTCTGGAAGAGCCTAATGTACTTGCTAGGCATAAAGAAAACACGAACAACGCCACTCCACCCTCAATCAGACGGCATGGTAGAACGGCATAACAGGACCATCAACCAGTACCTTGCTATGTTTGTCGATGAGAATCAGAGAAACTGGGACAAGCTGATACCTCTGTTCCTCCTAGCTTACAGAAGCTCTCAGCATGAATCTACCGGCTACACCCCATCCAGGATGTTGACCGACAGAGAGATGCGGTTACCAATCGACATGACGAGACCACCACCGAACGAGGACACAGCGGACCTAGCTACGTTACCTGGGTATGTCGCCGACCTAGAAGGAAAACTGCGCACTATACACAAATGTGTCAGAGATAAGCTCCTCTTAAGCAGTGACTGGATGAAGATGCGCTTGGATCGCAGAGCAACACCCCATACATTCAAGGAAGGTGATGCAGTGTGGCTGTACCAACCAACAAGGAGAAAGGGCCTCAGTCCCAAACTTCAGAAACCATGGGAAGGGCCATACTTGGTGACTAAGAAAATTAACGACCTAGTCTACAGAATCCAGCTGTCTCCAAGAACTAAATCCAAAGTTGTTCACATAGAGAGGTTGAGTCCCTATCGAGGCAACGAACCCCCAAGTTGGCGGCCGGTAAATACTGTTCGTGACGAAAAGTCTTAAGGAGGGGGGAAGTGTTACAAAGCACTTCAATAGATGTAGCTGCGGTGTTGCCACATCTCCAGAACTTCCCCAACATCTGGGAATTTTTGCACCATCTGGCAACACCGCCTCCCACTCCCCTGGGGACGCCAGGGGTGACCCCCCTCATGCGAAGTCTCAATCCTCTAGGACCAGAAATAACGAAGTTACCAACTTGTACCCCGTCGGAACGGATAACTGAGGTCTGCACATTCCGAACAGCCTGTATATACACCCTGTATGCGCAGAGAACCCTTACACCCTGTATACACAGAGAGATCTTATATTACGAGAAACACCTCTTGTGTAACATAGGAGTGATGACCACATTTGGATCATCCTGTATATACATCCCCCTGTATACACACGGGACCGATCTGTATTCACAGAACCTTCTAGTAAAAGAAGGTCCTGGAACATGCTGGAATGGAACGCTCCAGAAACCAGGTGGAAGGTACGGCAAGTATATAAACGCGAAAGCAAGCCAGCCACAGTACAGTTCAGTTCAGTTAGAGAATGTTGAAGTGACTTGAAGAAGCAGTAATCAGTGTTAAGTGTTAGACTGTAGTTCCAGTATAGTAACTTGTGTGCAGATTAGTAATTGTAAGGCCAGTAAATTAAGTGTTTTGTGAGAGACACATTCTAGAAATTTTATTGTATCCATATTTAGAGTGTAAATAAAGTTGTTTTGTTAAAATTTAAAGTCTCACTTATCCAGAACCCGGAGAAAACGCAACAATATTTTCAGATTTCTAACATTTTCGGTTCCATGTTGTTCTAAATAAAACATCCTGTATATTTATATGGGAATCATCTTTTTAAATCTTTTTTTTGTTTGTTAAGGCTATACTATATCTGTCTATTATGTTTTTTTAGAAAACAATGCTTTTACAACACTCTGACAGCCGATAAGTGCAGTTGGAGAACCCAAATCGCTACAAGACATTATTCAAAGACCTGACAATCGTTTCACTTACAAAGCTGGTTAGCTAACAATTGCCAGGTTCTTAAAAATGTGTTGTTGTGATTTGGGTTCTTCAAGTGTGCTTATCAGTGCTCATTACAGGTTTCAATCTTCACTTAGTTCTGATAGCTGGTTGACGTTTACAAAATGGGCTGTAACTTCTATTTGAAATCAGAGAGAAAGCTGAAATCCACTTAAGCTTGTATTTTAAGATCCCTTTTTCGAAAGGATTCTTTAAAATATTTTTTTTGCCTAAAAATAATTCCCAAGTTTATACTTTTCAGCAAGAGATAAGATTGTAAAAAAAAAGTAATGTATTAAATGAAATGATTTATTCTTTTTTACATAATCGAATTGCTACAAAGTGGTATTACATTCACCTATACCTAAATCAAATAGTTTTAGAGCTATTTCAAAAAAACAGAAATATTTTAATTTTTACCCATTATGTTGAGAATGCTATGAATCGTTGCTATGGATACCTATGATATTTAATTTTTCAAATGTCAAGTTGTTCTTGTCTACTTATGTTTTCTTGCCCATAGTATAGTATACAGAGATGCCGTGTTAAAAATCCTGTTATAAATAGTATGACTCCAGGGCTCCGGATGCTCACGCAGTTGATTTCTTTCCCTCCGTGGCGATTTTGGTTGTTGCCCTCGAGTAGGGTCTTCCGTATGTTGCTGCAAATGTGCAATGGTTGTCTGTTGTGACTCCGTGTATTTTGGGCTTCTTCATCCAGGGTGTTCCCATCATCACCTGGCAATATTGTACTGATGATAGCTAATAAGCTTGAAACACGTGTATGCCATTGTCTCCTTGCGCCCTTGCCCTTAACCTTTCTCCTTGTATAATATATATATATATATATATATATATATATATATGTATATATATATATATATATATATATATATATATATATATATATATATATATATATATATATATATATATATATATATATATATATATTGAAACTGACCCCGGATAAGTGTTCTAGTGAGCCTAATTAGCGTTCATTTGAAGAATTTTTTTCAAAATTCAAAAGTCACGTATTAGTAGACGGTTTTTGGACGTCATTTTGGAGTAAGTAGGCAAAGAAATAAATTCGAACATGTGACTATAATCCATTATGATATATTCTATATAGTGTTTAAAATAATCAGCAGGAAAGTGCATTTTTAAAACAAAGCTAAATGGGATAAACACAGAAAGCGTGTGAATTAAAAAAATCTGAGGCTAGTGGTCTTCAGCTACCAAGGCCATCTAATTTATTTTAATTGACCAATTAAAAAAAAGTGTCTTGAAGTAGTTTATTGTGTTTAATGATTCATTTCACACTAAGTACGTAAATATTCCTTCTCTGGCTCCACAAATGCTTGTTATGCTTCGTGTAACCAGTTTCGCCTTTTATCGAATTGGTTGCAGAAAAAAAAAACACGCACGGGTGAAGATAGAGGAGAAGCCTCTACATGTGTATTTAGTATGGAACGGTTTCACCATGTGAAGGCGAAAATCATTAACGAATTTACTTCACACTAAAAATAAAGTCATTAGCAATAGGCTTTTCAAAATTTTCCTGTCTACAAAATCGCTATAGATAAACAAACTGGCCGCCATTTTCAAATATTTGACTTGAGCAGGTACTAAAGGCTAATCTAACACCAGCAAAGCCCAATTACGAAGAATTTGTATCTAGAAATTTAAAATGCTTGAGCTACGCGAAACATGAATAGAGACTAAAAAATTGACATTTTTTAAATCTACTCAAAAGTACTTTTCAGCTTCATCTTTAATTAAATAACAACGGCGGAATTTTCTTTTTCAATAAACAGTGACAAGACTCTCTTATAATTTGGTTGTTTAGATGAGCGGGACGCCATAGTGCGTTGTTCCTGAAAGTTGAAAATATTTAAATGGAAACAAAAAAATGTTCCAATACAATGTTAAACCATATATGTCAGTATAAACGACCGTTAGAATGAAATACATCAGTATATATATATATATATATATATATATATATATATATATATATATATATATATATATATATATATATATATATATTGATGTGGTTTATTGGGGGGGTATTGGGAGGGTATTGGGAGGGTAAAATCAACAAAAAGATATAAATACACTCATACGAACCACACAGACACAATGACCTAAGGAAAACTTACTGGTTGGAATATTAGAATGCCTAGTAAAAATTAAAAAAAAATCTAATTAACCCATGTATGTATACCAAAATATAAGGAAACATTGATGTAGGTAAATGAGTGTTAATTTTTAAGGAATCAAGTGTATATTATAGGGTGCCCATTTAACAAGACTCGATAAGAATGAAAGTGAAATAATGTTGATAATAGTGGATAAGTTAGTTCTGACAGTTGTAAATTTTAGGTTAAGGTGACTTGATGTTCCATAGAATTAGAAATAGATGTGAGCAATTGTAAACATATGATTAATTGGGAACTGTGAAACCGACAGTGTTTAAGGTTAAGAAAATATGCCAAATAAACAAAACCTAGACAACAATGTTTTTCACATAACCTAAGAGATAAATAATGGAAAAAGCATTGTTGAGGGAACAACAAGAAATTAAAGAAATTTTAGAAGAGGGCTAAAAATGAAACTCTGGCAACAGTTTTTGTTCACTAAAATAATAAACAACAACTTTTGAGATTTTGAAGAAGCGGCAGCAGAAAAAGTTTTTCAGCGTAAATTTAGTATAAAAGTGGAATTTTCAAGTAGAAAAAGTTAACAAGGATAGAAGTCAACCAGTTCAGGAGACTCACATGCAGTAACAGTAAGTGTTGCATAAAATTTTAAACACCTTACTTACTTTGTCCAGTTAAATACAATCCAATCTGTGATAAATAACAGAAAAACTATAAAGCCAAATCCATATCAGCAAACAAAAACGGTATAGGACACATTTTTTAACGAACGCATCATTCAATCAACAAAGACAACCTGCATATTTAGAACAAATGTTACACAGCGGTGTAGGTGACCCACCAAACACAATAACAGAGGCAGTTGCATAGCTTGAACACTATATATCAAAGATTTATAAAATTACGTAATTTAGGAAAACAGTTTTCAGTTGTAAAAAGGTGCTGCAGACCTCTTTAATTAAAAATTTCTATAATCAATAAATCCAAATTTGGAAAAGACATTGTCCTAATAATTTGTGGGGATTAATAAAGTTAAGGTAAACAAGTTTGCAACTAATTAGCCATATTATAAGGATAGTTTTGTCATTTTTTTTTAAATTTCAATAAAGTTATATGTTGTGTTGTTAGAAAAAAAGAAAAAAAATATTCAAAGTTATATATAAAAGAAAGGGATCTGAACCTACTAAAGATCCTTCAGATAAGTGTCATTTTGCTCATTTTATTATTTAATGGCTAGCCGAGGCAAGGAAGAAGAAAAAGGGAACAGAAAAATATACCAATATAAATAAATGGTAAGTTTTCCTTGGTGTATTAACCACTATAAATAATACGAATATCACAAATTTTCACAAAACACAAAATTACAAATTATAAAACATTTGTTTACATAAAAACCTTTTATTATGTTTATTACCAACTGACACCCATAAACTTGGGGTGGAAAGGTAAAACTTATTTATTTAAATTTATAAAACAAAGTCGCCTCTACGAGGGAATTAACTTTAAAAAAATTTATATATCAAACAGCAAAAACCTTATAAATAAATCATATTTCCTCATAAGTACAATAAATAAACTATCTTTTACTGTAAATACATTAAAACTGCTATTTAAAACCATATTAAAACAATTATATTTTACCTAACACCCAATTGTGGGGCTTTAAATATTAAAAAACTATTATTATTAATAAAATACTTAATTAAAACATAAACATAAGTATTTCAATATATATATATATATATATATATATATATATATATATATATATATATATATATATATATATATATATACATATATATATATATATACATATATATATATATATATATATATATATATATATATATATATATATATATATACAAATGATGATTCGCTACCATAACGCACTTGCTGTGTCCAGACTTTTTAGTATTCAAATATTGCAAAATTCTGTTACTTTAAGCTCTTTTAGTTCTGCCAACGAAACAGCGTTACACCATTGACCTTGATCTTTTGTTAGAAACTAGGATAAGTTTCTACATGTTGTTACGTGTTCTTGCAATGCCTACCAGAGACATTATTTCTAGATGATAGTTTTTATATTCTCGAATCTAGATGCCCCGTAAAAAACGCCTAGGTTTTAAAATAAGGTTATCTGGGCAATAAGCCTTCATTTCAAGATATGTGAATTAATTGTTCTAAAGTAAAAATACAGAAACCATAATTATTGTAAAATAATTAATTGTTCTAAAGTAAAAATACAGAAACCATAATTATTGTAAAATAATAATAGTCTTATTATTGTAAAATATAATCACTTTCTTATTTTCCCCCTCCTAGTTTCAGAATTACTTTGATGTAAACAATAATTTTGCAATAATTATATTATAGCCTACCAGAATAATCTATGTCGTAAGATTTATTAGGTCTTCTTCCATTTTTACCTTACCTCTATCAGTATTCGTTAAATTATTAGTGCTATTATGACGTCAATCATACCCTCTTCCCTTGTGGAAATTTATTATACTCCATTATCATGAATATTTCTATGATTAGGAAGCAGTAATAATTCACAAGGGGGTGAATCTAAATCTCACAGTGACAGCAGTATTATGGATTCTTGAGTGGCCACTGTCCAGTACTCTACTTCTCCATCTCAGTAGGTGATTTACAGATCCGGATTCGTGTGCCAGAAGGAGTTGCTTGAGTAAAGATATCTGAAGAATATAACAGACGACTTAAAGGAAAAGATAAAATTTTCGTTCGTCATAGAAGTAAATATTATAACCACCTGAAGTAAAACTTAAGATATTGAAGATATTATATGGTCAGTCGAAAGAGAAAATCAGGAATTTAAACTGGTCATCCTTACTAAATTAATATTAAGCTTTCCAATACACCGAAATATTTGTTACTTACTATTTATAGAATTTAACTTATATTTTTCTTCTGTCTACCGTTCTCTACCCAAATGTAATAACATTGGAACGCTTGCCTATATGCATAGCATTGAGTTTAATATAACATAATCGTTTTCGTACCAAAACGTATACATTTTTATTTGAATTATTTTTAAACAACTCATCCTTCGGTTAAAAATGAGATGGTTTTTGGTTAAGAAAAACTGGACCCTTACATTCCAACAACTACCTTATTAATATATAGTAACAATAAAATGTAGATGTGATCGTTTTGGAACCTGTAAAGGATATGAAGCTAATAACTTTCTCCATAAATTTGTTTAATATAGAAAATATGTAGGTGGGAAGAATTCTTGTTACATAGGCATTTCAAAATTTCTTTTTAAAGTTTTAAATTATGTTTTAGAATAGAAATATCAGAAATTAGAGCGGGAGACCAACACATTAGCACCATGAAAAATTACACCACATAAATTAAATATAGTTACTCCATACATAGTTAATTTTACTGACAACCATGCTCAAATATAATCTTTCTGTACTTGTTTCATATGTGCAATATGAATGATGATAAGCCTTTTAAACAAAATTGCTACGGCCCATCAAAGAAAACTAGTTTAGTAATAATTATAGTTAAACGAGCATTACGCATACAGATGTAACAACATTGGCAGGCTGATATATCTATATATATATTTTGTATAAACGTCAAAGTGACTACCTGAAACGACAAATTTAGTGATTTCTAAACAAGCATTCTGCAACGAATGCAGTTTATGAAGCACAAATATCACAAGAGGTTTGTTTTAAAGGGTCTTCATTTCTGTTCCAACAGCTTCTTTTCTCCATTTGATCATAATATTTTCAGAAAATTTATTTGAAATAGACCCTTTCTGCTGTGTCTTGGCAGCCGTTTATGTCGTAGAATATTTAATTTAAAAGTGTCATTGATCAAATAGACATTAGTCTCAACAGACAGTTGAGTTTATAAATCGATAAACGGACAAACTAAAGTTGGAACGCAGCAAGAGCGTTATGGTAGCTAATGTAAGCACATTTTGATAAATATTTGTTTACAGTTTGAATAACACGATTTTCTATTAACCTAGATAAATAAATTTGGCTATCTAATAAAAATTATACTAGGGAAAAATATCAGCCGAACAACTTTAATATTTTTGCAAATACTATTGGCAAATTTCTGTAACAAAAATTCGCTATGTGGGAAGTAGAGACTTTTGAATTTTGTAAACATTTTTCAAACGAGTGCAAACAAGGACCCCTGAAACCCATATTCTGGATCAATTCAGGTTTCCATAGCAGCTTCCAAGTACATAGAGTACAGCAAAAAGGAAACTGTGAGCATTAAACTAGCGATCAAAAACAACTAATCTCCTGGCTAATGTCAGGACAGACGTTCAATCACATCATTTGCTAACCACCAACATTTCAGTCCAGACGGTCTTTTGGCAAAATTTACTATAGCAGAAGACATATTTTTTCCTTTATTGGACTCTTTGGTCTGCCATACTTGCGCTTTAATAAGTCGGCCTTAAGGCAGACGCTCTCCACTGCATAGGATGTCATTGCCTGCCTTAAGGCGGCTTGTTGGAATGCAGGTATGGCATATTGAGGAGTCTAAAAAAGGACGAAATCGGTATGTGCTCCTGCTATACATCTTACCGCAAGTCCCGGCAGTACTGAAGTTATGATGGCGAGCTAGTGATATGATTTAACGCCCGTGCTGGTATTAGCCAGAGGCGTAGTTGTCTTCGCTTGCTAGTTTTTTTCCACAGCTTCTTTCTTGCTGTACTGTGTGTAGGTACATCTGGATTTTGATCAAACTTTATAATTTTTAATTTATGTTATTAATGACTTTTTACGACCAAAATGTTTTCATTCAGCGAATCCTTTACAACAAATATTATGTGATTTTTTTTTGAAAAAAATTTATTTTGAATATTTTATGTGAACATGGAATATGGAACATTTTTTTTGCTTAAGAAACTAATTTTCTCGCTTCAACCAATCAATCGATACACGAATAAACTATATATAACCGCAGTAGAGAAAGTTCGGACGCAGCAAGTGCGTTATGGTAACGTATTTTCATATAAGCTTTCTTCAAATTTTATTAACTTAATTTCCTTTATTATTATGAAGATACTTTTTGGAGAGTTCATTATTTGGCAAGTTTTTATGAGCATTCGCTACCATAACGTACTTGCTGTCTCCAGATTTTTTTTATTGCAACTTGGAAATTTTTCCAAATAAGCAAGGGATGCGGATTATAAGTTTCTACTTGCTTCGAAACAACATTCTAGCAAAGATGTCCAACTTTTTGACTAAAAATTCTTAGACTATGTTGTAACAAAAACGACATTTTTTAAAATATAAATAAACAGACATATCACTATTAATAATAGAAATAAATCCCTCGTAAGTTTGTTTGGTTTTGCCTAGCAAATTTAATGCTAGCTTGTTTTTCTGAAGGCTCGTAAAATTTTATAAAATCTTAGTTTTTTTTCTGTGCAAATATCTCAAGTTTGTTCAACTATAATAATACTTATATTTATTGTTAATTCAAAACATACAATGTCATACAAATAGCATTACCTACGCCTGTTCTGGCACATAATGATTGTCCTAAACATTCCTTTCCGAAACCTACAACTGTCAAATTGTTTTGGTTCAGTTCATTTTTAGATTGGTCCTGATCCAGTTCCAAATCCAACCAACTTTCATTCCATAACCATATATCTTTAGGTTAAGGTTAAGGTTTAGGTTAAGGTTAAGGTTAAGGTTAAGGTTAAGGTTAAGGTTAAGGTTAAGGTTAAGGTTAAGGTTAAGGTTAAGGTTAAGGTTAAGGTTAAGGTTAAGGTTAAGGTTAAGGTTAAGGTTAAGGTTAAGGTTAAGGTTGAGGTTGAGGTTAAGGTTAAGGTTAAGGTTAAGGTTGAGGTTAAGGTTGAGGTTAAGGTTGAGGTTGAGGTTGAGGTTGAGGTTGAGGTTGAGGTTGAGGTTGAGGTTGAGGTTGAGGTTGAGGTTGAGGTTGAGGTTGAGGTTGAGGTTGAGGTTGAGGTTGAGGTTGAGGTTGAGGTTGAGGTTGAGGTTGAGGTTGAGGTTGAGGTTGAGGTTGAGGTTGAGGTTGAGGTTGAGGTTGAGGTTGAGGTTGAGGTTGAGGTTGAGGTTGAGGTTGAGGTTGAGGTTGAGGTTTGAGGTTGAGGTTGAGGTTGAGGTTGAGGTTAAGGTTAAGGTTAAGGTTAAGGTTAAGGTTAAGGTTAAGGTTAAGGTTAAGGTTAAGGTTAAGGTTAAGGTTAAGGTTAAGGTTAAGGTTAAGGTTAAGGTTAAGGTTAAGGTTAAGGTTAAGGTTAAGGTTAAGGTTAAGGTTAAGGTTAAGGTTAAGGTTAAGGTTAAGGTTAAGGTTAAGGTTAAGGTTAAGGTTAAGGTTAAGGTTAAGGTTAAGGTTAAGGTTAAGGTTAAGGTTAAGGTTAAGGTTAAGGTTAAGGTTAAGGTTAAGGTTAAGGTTAAGGTTAAGGTTAAGGTTAAGGTTAAGGTTAAGGTTAAGGTTAAGGTTAAGGTTAAGGTTAAGGTTAAGGTTAAGGTTAAGGTTAAGGTTAAGGTTAAGGTTAAGGTTAAGGTTAAGGTTAAGGTTAAGGTTAAGGTTAAGGTTAAGGTTAAGGTTAAGGTTAAGGTTAAGGTTAAGGTTAAGGTTAAGGTTAAGGTTAAGGTTAAGGTTAAGGTTAAGGTTAAGGTTAAGGTTAAGGTTAAGGTTAAGGTTAAGGTTAAGGTTAAGGTTAAGGTTAAGGTTAAGGTTAAGGTTAAGGTTAAGGTTAAGGTTAAGGTTAAGGTTAAGGTTAAGGTTAAGGTTAAGGTTAAGGTTAAGGTTAAGGTTAAGGTTATAACAAAATGTCGACTATATTAATTTCAGACTCAAAGGTGACAAACTTATTTAGGCGTTTTAAACAAAAATGAGATCTTGTTCAAAACGTATAAAATCTGCGCACTATTGTTTCCCAAAATGTCCCAATAAAACATAAAAAAATTCGAGACGCAGCAAATGCATTATGGTAGTGAATTTTCTTTTTGTAAGGATTTTATACTATAAGTACGGCATATTACTAGGATTAACACTTTAAATTTAAACGGACCTTGAAGATTGGATTAACGGCCCTAATAACGGCTCATTTAAAGAATTTTTTTGAAAGTATTGCAATCGACATATCTCTATTATCAAGAAAAAACATTTTAGGCTTATGTTCTAGCTCCGTTTGAGACAAATGCCCAAAATTTTATTTTCTATGAAGCGAAAAAATTTAAATTTGGTACACCTACCCATCTAGGTACAGTAGTAGTATCTTTAAAAGAAGCTTGTATTACAAATTTTATTAAAGCCAGAAAAGCTTTCTAAAAGAAAACTTAATCCATATTTAGAAAAATAAAATATGTGTCAAATTATAAATGTGGCAGGTAGTTTTCCAACAATAAAACATTTTTTAAAAACCAATTATCTTCTTATATATCAACAATAAAAATGTCTGCTAAAATTTATAGCCTTAAATGTGACAAAGTTATACAGGTGTTTAAAAAAAATGGTATGTTGGTCGAAATGTATAAGACTTGGACAATATTGTATCTGCCAAATATTAAAGTTAATGAAATAAAACAAAACGTTAATGTGAATCGTACCGGAATTGAACATGCACCGGCCTTCAAGCACAAGTTGCCAGTCGAACACGTTCGCCACTTGGCCATTGGAACTGCTTATTGAGATGGTATTATTCACGTACTTAAACCTGGATCTTTCCATGTTACATTTTGACTCTGAAACTTTAATTGGGGCCGTTAATCAAACTACAAATATACCTAGTAAATTTTAAAAATGTATTGAATCTCCCACTTAAAAAGCATTACTTTCTGCAATTACCTCATTTTGAATTTCATGTTATCTATACGTTCGCGTAATAGCCTTTACATAGCATAGGAAGCAATTGTTTATTAGTTTATTATGCCGACGACTGTGACAATGGCAGTCGTATGGTGTTGGTGTTGCCATTGACAACGGTGTTCGAGTGTTCAGGATTTTACTGGCCGAGATTTGCCGATCGTTAGTACGTGATATACGAACGTCTCGCCACAGTAATGACCGGTTGCATTGATCATTCGCACTTCGCAGAATATTTTAAGCAACGAAATAAAATACCTCCCTGGCATGCTGTTTACACACAATCCTCCCAACTGACCTTCCTGACCTGCCCTGACATCAGTTTTCCTAATTAAAAGCTAAAGGGGGAAGCAAAATCAACCCTTTTATTCATGTGAGCATAATCTACTTTTCCTTCCCCCTTTCCTTCTTTTAGCTTTTGATTAGGCAAATTATTATCAGCGCAGATCAGGAAGGTCAGTTGGGAAGACTTTGTGTGAACATCACGCCAGTGGGGTTTTTTATTTCGTTACTTAAAATATTCTGCGAAGTTCGAATGATCAGTGCAACCGTGTAATTACTGTGGCGAGACGTTCATCGTTTTACCCCTGTTATTGTATTGTTTGGTGCTGTGGTATGTATCAATCTACGCATGGCAACTAAGTAGTTCGTCTTTGTCAGGAATTTGACCTTAATCACTTAAGGGGTACCGACTCATGTCTTTCAGATTTTATCTTTAATTTGGAAAAATCTTCAAATTTTGTGAACCAAATTACTTCAAATTTACAACACAATTTACAACCATTTCTAGCTACGTGTTATGTCTCATTTAAGTTACTCCAATACTTTCAAGAATATAGTGTTTTCAAAAATATGTTTGTATATTTTTGGGGAATGAAATATCCGTTCTAGCTGATTTACGAACTCGTGGGCGTTCTCAACAAATTGAAGATAAGTGTTTTGTTCAAATCAGTTGAGTATTTTTTAAATTATCGCTAGGATGCTATAATTTTAACGCACCTTGGTTTTGGGTTCCTGGGACCCAAATTCGCGGTAATCTGAAGCAATTATTCCGAAAGCTTTTCATCGTGACCTCTCTATTAGCGAATTTTTCTTAATGAAAATTCGCTAATAATCATCAACATCACTGCGATTTCTGTAATGCAATATCTACAATGTTGGACAAAGACAGATGGTGTTATGGTGTTACATGTAATAGTATGCTATTTAAATAAATCGTAGATACATATTTAAACAATGGAAGTTACAGTCATTGCAAGATGTCAATATGTAGCTGTTTCTTACCAGGGTTGCCAAGTCGTCGGGAATTTCATGTAGTTAAACCTTTCATGTTATAAACATCTCAAATTTTCACAACTTTTGATAATAATGAAAACATTTTCTAAAATTTGATGTTATCAGTTAGTAAAAATACCGTAATACATAGCTGTATTAATACCTGCAAAATTCAAATTACCCATTTCTCATGATTTTTAATTTTTAGCGTTCGTACTGGAACTCCATTGGAACGTGACGATCAAGTCGACACTAAAGCCATCTATTGCTTCAAATGTTTACTACTGTCTCAATGATACCAGTCGTACAGCTACGTGAGTTTATGTGACGTGTCGTGTCGAAAGTCGAAGTTCAAACTTGCTATATTATGATCTTACCGCTTACCTACCCATCCTCCATAAAATATTGTGATTAATTGTGTAAGAATGGTAATGATTGTGTTCTTTGTGTAAATTAAAAATGAGTCGTAGTACATATTGCATAAGTAATTCATGTTACATAAATAAGCGTAACAACGGAGAGGTACCGTCCTTCGATTTGCCGAAAGATCGCCTGTTGTAAGTAATAATTATTAATTTATTACAACTATTACCGAAGTCCCTAGAATTATCAGAATTCCAATGAAAAATACAATTTAGTTGCAGATCTAAGCAGTCGATTAATGTAGTTGATAGAAAGGAGCTATTGAAACAGGAGCAAACAGTTTTCTTGGACCAATTAAAAAAAATTTGTCAAACTGAAAAATATTTGTCATGAATGATTATAAAAACAATGTAATAATAAATAATTAAACATCACCCTTTTGTGTTTAACATTTTATTACTATTGCCATAATAAGAGTGTAAAAGTATTTTTACCGTCAGTGCAGTGGAAACTTATTTTAGAGTTTCAAATTTACCCTCAAAGTTTTCAAATTTACCGGCTCTACTTATTTTAAGGGCCTAGAGCACTATAGACGTGTCAAATATTAACTAGAGTTAACCCAAAAGCTAGTTGCTCTTTGTACAGCTTTCTTATGGGCGTTTCCTATCTTCTCCTCACTAATTCTGTATTAATGTTATTTATTGTCAATAATTGTCAATAGCGAATTAGAAAATTAGCCTCAAATTTAGGTTTTAGACATGATATTATTACTAGAGAGATATGATAATGCGCCTACCTATTTTTACGACACCGTTGTTTTAATTAGATTTTATAAATGTGTTTTACTAACTTTTGTGTGCATACAGTTAGAAGTATTTTTTAAGATCTGGATATTACTGTGACATGATGCTGACATCAAATTTATGACTGTTAACGATTTCTAAATAACTTCTCTTTGCAGAAACCCTCTTCATCCTGAAGGTCCTTCTTCCCCTTACGGATGCATACAATCACCCTCAATGCATGAGTCACAAGCATTTTTTTAATCTTTAGCTTTTTGGTGTACTTTTTGTTAAGTATGTTTCTTGTTTAGCAATTGCTTTGTTTGAGTTTTCTTTCCAAACTACTGTAAAAATATTTATGTTAGAGATTATGTTTTTGCTTGCCCTTCCTTATCTTATTCTTTGTTGCTCCTAATTAAATAAGGTGATTTTTTAAACTTTTAATATCAGGGTAAATCACTATTATATTATATATTATTTTTATGAAAATTCACTACTATAACGCACTTGCTGCATCCCGAACTTTTTTTAAGTCAGGGAACCTGAAACAAATACGGGTAATATAGAAAAAATAGTAAGGAATGTGTTGTGCAATGCCTTAAGCTTAAGAATTAATCATCATTGTCCTTTTGATAAAATAGTTGCAGAAAATTCATTTCAAAAGGACCTTTTATCTGATGTTTTGAGGTATTTTTAGTTATAGATTTTATGGTTTAATAGTGTATAATTTTTAGCATATTCTCCTAAAATATTTTCGTTTTTTTAAGTAGCCCAAGACTTTTTCAATTGTGCGCGAATTGGGCCCCTTAAAACCCATATCTGGGGTCAGTTTCAATTCAGTTATTTATTTACGTTTAAAGCTAAATTTATTCGTTTTATACAAGAAACGAGAAAAATTATATACGTTAATTATAATGTATCTCGAGCTGCATCTTATAAAACTGATTTGAACTGGCTGGTGTACTTCTCTGTAATCGCTAGAACAAGGTTGTCGGTTAAAAAAATCGGAATAATTTTTTCTCGAGAAATTCAATTGTAAACAATTTCGTCATATATGAAAGTAACAGAATGATTTTGACACAATTTGGGACAAAAATCTCTGCTACCATAATATGTAATATTTCTAAGTTGAAAGAAATCTAGTTATTAGGGTTTAAAGAATTATGCAATTCGCGACAATAACAAGTGTAAACAAAGTGACAGTAGTAATGGATGTTTGAGTTTTGGTGTTTCTGTTTTGGTTAAGGAAAGATATTGTATGCTGAATTAATTTAAATATAACATGCGTTTTTCCTTACAACAACCCATCAAAGAAAAGCGCTGAGTTTTTACTTTATTTAGTTTGCTGGAGTAAAGTAATCCTAACAGACAAAGATGCTTTGAGTTATTGAAAAAAAATTACAATAATACTAGAATTAAACACAATCTTAAAAAGCATACATTTTGACTTAATTCCTTATTGTACTGAAAATGTACTTTTAGAGTAGCAATAAAAACTCCGTCATAACATAAAAGCATGAAATGTCAACATATAACAGTGGCAGGAAAATATGAGGCAAATCTCCCAAGACAGTCCTGCAATTCGCTGGTGAATGCACAATATGCGGTACGACCCGTGTCCAGAGTCCAGTAGCACCGGTGTCCGGCAATCTCCACGGCCATCCATTATTCAGGGACATTGCGAGTCGGCCAAGAAGCCACTCAGGCGACGAGCGTCGACAGCATGTCACCCTGCAGCCCACTCGGGGCTCGACAAATGTATCCCTCGTCCACTCTGACCCTAAGGGCTTAGTCCTCCAACTCACCAACTTGCTACACACTCTAATAGATGCTACGTGAAAAAACACCACACTCTTCTGACTCAACTTTTATTTACATGCCTTTGAAAAATCGATTCACTTCAATATACTCGTATAAATAAAAGACAAATTTATATTTTATTCAGAACGTTTTCCCGTAAAACAAAAAGTGTTTTAACTTAGCTATAGATTTAATCCTGGATAGCTGTACAATTTAACATTATATATGTATATATATATATATATATATATATATATATATATATATATATATATATATATATATATATATATATATATATATATCATGGTAGGTAGGTATCATAGAAGATGATAATTCTCCAGCCAGGTAGAATGATGTCCAAAAATCAAGACTTAGTTGATTATGATCCACAAAGGAAAGCGGGAAAAAGTAAATTATGATCAAAAATGTCCGAATGTGTTGCTAAACTGAATACAATGAAAAACGCCGAAGATTCTAATACAGATAAAGTAATTATTCTTAGTGATAGTAAAAACACTCTACAAGATATAAAAAATATCAGTATCACCACTAAGCAACCAATTTATTAGCAGAGATCGCAAAACTGTATATACACGCAAAACAAGCAAATAGAAAATTTTGTTTTGTCAGAGGCCATAGTTTACTGAGTGGTATAAGTCAGCGGATAATATGGCAGATAAGATTGCAAGTTTTGTATACCCCTACACCTGCACACTCTAGTTTTGGAAATATTTACTTTGAGAATCGCTTACAACGATTCGATCAGATTATGTGAAAATTTAGGGAATTTTCGAAGAAAAATATTAAAACATTTAAATTTACTTTGGTACAAAAATAATAAATAACTAATTTGATAAGATTATCTACGTTCTACATTTTTATAATATATATATGTAGTGGATAAACTGTTTTCACAAATGTCAAAGGAAACTTCAATGTGGTCCGCTTAAGTAATGTAATCTTTGACAGCTTGATGCAGTTTTCTTCACATTTATGTGAAAAGAACAAAAAATTCAGATTCTTTTTCTTTAAGTTAATTACAGATTACGTATATAGGTAATTTGAATTTTATGTAGGCTTTTAGCAATTTTTATGTAAAAAATACTGTTTGTGAAAAATTTTGTGACGATTTGTTTAATAAGTTATTGTAAAATATTTTCAGATTTTCCTGAAAAAATTGATTGCAAAT
The DNA here is from genome assembly GCA_964006375.1 of Tillus elongatus. Lineage (NCBI taxonomy): Eukaryota > Metazoa > Arthropoda > Insecta > Coleoptera > Cleridae > Tillus > Tillus elongatus. Next base: position 118,201,474 of record OZ023263.1, read on the forward strand.
TTTCATGGAAAATTCTTTTTTTGAAATTTCGTCGAAAAGCTTTTATTGAATTTTCTTTTAAAAATTCGTTAATGAGAAGATGCCGAATTTGGAATTTTGAAAAAATTTCTTCAAATGAGCGCGAACTAGCCCCCCAAGAACCCATATCCTGGGTTACTTTCAATTATATATATATATATATATATATATATATATATATATATATATATATATATATATATATATATATATATATATATATATATATATATATATATATATATATATATATATATATATATATATATATGTATATATATATCACACTGATAACTCAAAAAATAAAGGGCCGATTTTGATAAAATTTGGCAAGTACCTTCCCTTTGTAAGTGGCTTGGATTGGTTCGTTATCCAGGAAAATCGGTCCAGGTTGTCCCAGGAAATTTCGTGTTTTCTTTCTAAAAAATATTATATCTCCGTAAATAACAAAGTAAGGACAACCGAATGTGGTACGCTGGTTTCTGTCATCCTATATGGTATCCTATGTACCAAAATTCAGATATCTATGTTAAAAGATAAAAAAGTTAGAGGTAAATTAATTTTTCATTAGGTAAATCTAAGAAAGTTAAAACGTCAAAATTGATACATATGGTAGGAGTACGAATATGCGTAAAAAATACGACACGAAATGACTAAGAAGCTCTCAGATCTGTGTCTAAGTCGTTACTTTCCTTTATTTCGTTAAAATATGAACACAAAAGCCACTGTAAATAAAAATTGTTGGGTGTAAATAGTAGACGTTAGACCATTGACATACTACATGAGATACCTGCTAGTACACACATATCGAGCGTGGCCGAGTGGGGTAAGCCCTTGTACATCGGATAATGGACTCCTACATGCTGAGTTATAATCCTAGTTAGTGACTTCACATTTTTTTTAGTCTCATTTCACTTTACCGTTATCTGACAAGATTGTTGTTATTCCGATGAATTTTTTTGCCACTGTTTGTATAAAAAATAATTTAATAAATAGGAGATGAAAACCTATAGGACTTAATCCAATTCGAATAGCATATTTGGTTGTTTGTTTTTGCCTTAACTTATTGAAAGCGTTCCATATTTAATACAGGCGTAGACTTTTCCTGTGCCTTCACAGGTGCTTGTTTTAGTGAATTTTCTTCAAACAATTCACTAATCAGGAAACCTCGACTTAGAAAAAAATTCTTCAAACAAGCGCAAACTAGTCCCCCTAGAACCCATATCCAGGGTCAGTTTCAATTATATATATATATATATATATATATATATATATATATATATATATATATATATATATATATATATATATGCATTTTCACAAAAAAAATTTTAATAGTAAATGTGTCTCTTAAATGCAAGCAGGCATCAATTTAGTCATCGGTATGACCTATATAGTAGAAACAATGTTCTATATTTTATCAAAATAACTTATTGTTTGAAGATGTTAAAAAAATTCCAAAAATATACTTAAAATGTTTACGAGAAAAGTCGTTTCTTAGCCGACGAACCTTAGGTTAATAGCAAATTGAGTTATTGAATTTTGAAGCATTTAATGAAAATTCGCTACCAAAATGCACTTACTGCGTCTCGATTTTTTACAAACATGCATCATTGACATTGACAAAAAGTTATAGACATTTCAAGAAAGAAAAAAATCGGGTATTCCACAAAATGTCAAAGACGCGATTTGAAAACTCAAAATTGGTTACATTTAAGCAAAAAAAAACTGAAAGAAATACGGATTATATAAAGAGTGTTTTGCAAACCCTTAAGTTTCAGCTTTAACCATCATTGTCCTTCATTTTACTAAAAAGCAGAAAATTCATTACAAATAAGACACTTTCTCTGATGCTTTGGCAGTAGTTTTACTTAAGTTTATAGTTTAACGGTGTATAATTTTTAGCTGATTTTCGTAGAAAAATTCATTTATGCGTAGACCGCGACATTATAATTTTAAAAAGGTTTATTCAAATGAGCGCAAACTAGGCCCCCTAGAATCCATATCCGGGTTTACTTTCTGTTTACATATATACAGACTGACGCATTTCTACGGTAAAGCCCAATCTAATTGTTATTATGCGAGAAAAAATTTTATACGTTACTTATAGCGTGTCTTGAGCTGGATCTTATAAAATTGTTTTAACAATAACAGGTGGCCCAGAAGTCGGTGGTGATACCTACTACTTTTTTTTTAATATTTCTTATTGCTTTTTGCATTTTTCATCGAAATATTATGCATGTTTGTGAAAAAAATCGAGACGCAGTAAATGCATTTTGGCAGCGAATTTTCAATAAATGCTTCAAAATTCAATAACTCAATTTGCTATTAACCTAAGGCTCGTCGGCTAAGAAACGAGTTTTCTCGAAAACATTTAAAGTATATTTTTGAATTTTTTTTTTACATTTTCAAACAATAAGTTATTTTGATAAAATATGGGACATTGTTTCTACTATATAGGTCATACCGATGACCAAATTGGTGCCCGCTTGCATTTAAGAGACACATTTGCTATTAAAAACATTTTTGTGAAAATTCACTTCCATAACGCACTTGCTGCGTCCCCACTTTTTGTGAATAATTAAATCTTGGTAGATGACTACATAGCTTAAAGACGATCGTTGGCCAGGAACATGAGATCAGTTTTCTCGGTAACATTTTAAGTTAATTTTCTCAAAAATTTTGTTCGTTTTCGAACAATAAAGTTAATTTGATGAAATATCAAACATGGTTTCTACTATATAGGTTATACTCGTAACTAAATTTGATGCCTGCTTTCATTTAAAAAAGTCATATTTCCTTTTAAAAACATCTTTAGGAAACATCAATTCCATAAAGCACTTGCCTGTTCCAGACTTTTTAAATTTTGTTTTATCAAAAAATTGATCATACTGCATAATATTAGGGGTCAACTAGTTTTACATAAATCGACTGCCAATTTATGAAGTTTACCACCTTATATGCACTCTGACACCTACTATTTTTATGTTCCGGAAATTCGCTTTTACATTGTGGGAATCTGCTGTTACCAAGTTATTAACTTTACTAGGCCGTCGCTGGTCACATACAGTAAGTTTAAACTAACATTTTTAAAATTTTTGTTTTGTTTTCAAATGCATGTTTCCTATTGCTTTTTGGTTGTCTCCAATTTTTTGGGTCGGGTCAGGTCAGGTCAGGTCAGATCAGGTGAGTTCGTTCAGGCCTCCCTGGTAGACTGTTTTGATCATAAAGGACAAGAAAACAGTTGTCTCTTCAACCCCTAAACAAGCTGATGGACCTGCAGCAAAGAAGCATGCTGGAGGGGAGAGAAAATTATTAGGAGAAAATGTTGATGCGAAATGTAAAAAAGGTGGCGTACAGAAGACCAACTAAGCTATTTTTGTCGATGTTTGGTCTTTATTTCCTTTCCCCCACAGCATTCCTGTTAACTCCGGGTCCGGTAAGTTTTGCGGGGGCGAACTCCACAACATTTTTCTTCTTGATCATGCATAGTGGAGTGGTTTTAAACATGTTTATGAAAAAAAGAATCGAAAATTCGGTTGGCCCCTAATATGCAGCATTACCCTTTTTAATGAATTTTCATTAAGAAAATAATATATATATATATATATATATATATATATATATATATATATATATATATATATATATATATATATATATCGATAAATAAAAAAATACTTCACTGATTTGGACCAAATTTGGAAATTATCTTTATTTTGTTAATGGCTTGGATGAGTTAGTTCATCAGATATTGACTCCCAATTTTTCTTAACAAAAAATTTAAAAATATTTTTGTAAACGCAATATCTCTCAAATTGTTTAAGTGGTTGAAACGAAAATTTACAACTTAAAATAACATAGACAGGCTGTGTACTAATTTTCAAGTATTTTAATCAAAGAAAAATAGGTTATTCTAAATTAATAATAAAATAATCCTCGACATCACTTCAGATTCTGTAATGCAATATCTTCAATGCTAGACAAATACAGGTGAGGTTACCTGTACTGCTATGCCATTTAAATAAATCATAAATAAAAAACAATGGAAGTTACATTATTGCAACATATCAGAATGTAGAACATTGAGAGATGTACGAGAGCGACAGCATCTCGGTGCGGAACCAGGTAGTATGTCGTCACGAGAGCTCTAGTTAACGCAAAATGTTTATATATATATATATATATATATATATATATATATATATATATATATATATATATATATATATATATATATATATATATATATATATATATATATATATAGACTGTGTACAACGTTTCATATTTTACAACTGACTTTTAACTAACCTAGCATATTTAAAACATGGATATAAATATTGAAAATTAATATTAGACGATGGTTATAAATGAAAATTGTGAGCTAGTGAAAACAATACAATTTTGCGTAAAATAAAAAATCAATATATCAGTAAATCATATTCTAAGACCAGTGTTAACACTCGGTTTTTAATGTTTCTTAATTGAGCCACGACAGGACCCCTTAGACATTATTATTATTGTATAACCGGGGAAATAACTAATGCATTATGTAATAATACTAACTGTATCGGCACTTTTATAGTTTGTCTCCGTGCAGAAGCCAATATTTGTTAGGTTCGTCATGTTAAATGTAGTACCACGGGCGTCAATGTTCTTTGCAAGTATCAAGATCTACTTATAAAATGAGAACGGTACCTACTGATGGATAAGTTACTAGATCCATCATTTTTATTCCACATGATGTGCAGATTGTTTGGTCAATATTTTTTGAATAAATAGCACTTTAAAGCATATTTCTGTATCTCTTATATTGTATGTTTCGAACAGTAAAATCTGCCTCTTAAAATGATACTTACCTACGTTTGTTAACCATCAAAGCCTATCGTGTAGTTTCAGTGTATTCTTGGACAAAAGTTAGGTTCATACACTCGCGAATTGCGAAATCTCCACGAAACATAATCCTATTGGTTTATTTAAAATAATATCGTAGAACTGTTGTTTTTTATTAGATTTTAAAAATGTGTTTTACAAATTTTTTGTATACATACAGTAAGAAGTATTTTTTAAGAAACTTATGGCTGCTAACACGATCTAAATGTCGTCTCCACTTTTAAGTATGTGCAGCCGCAATCTTAATTAAGGGCCCCCCTTGATTAAACTTACTAATCTTGTGCTTATATTTATATGTAATATAAAAATAAAAACAAAGTGAAACAGCAAGTGAATTCATTTGCTTTAGTGCTTTATTCGATATTATCTGAAAAAGGCTACGTTGTGGAATGTAATTTCGGTAAATTTACAGTTTACCACATGGAGGGTTTTTAGTAAAAAAAAATTCAGAAACATGCTTAGAACCCTCCTTGGATGAACAAGCCACAATCAAATTTGTTGCAAGCAACCCCCAAGAAAGTTAAGGAATAGGGGTGCTGGACGAAGAGAAAATATGAGCGAACTTCTAAAAAAATATTTAGTCAGACTTTGAAAAAATGCGTTTTTTTTACATTTTGCAGCAATACCTCCTTTAAACCCTGTCTGCCACGCACCACAGCCATATTCGCCCAGGTCCAGTAACTTTCTTGCTGGTTGCTCCCAAGAAATATTTCTTGTGCTTTATGCTTTGCAGGTAGTTTTATGCATGCAGAAGGGGAAGGAGAATCCCCATGTTTTTGGGTGTTCGTAAGTAAATAAAGTAAAGTTTTGAAACTTCTAATATTAGGCAAAGTCACTATAATATATTATTCTTATGAAAATTCACTACCATAACGCACTTGCTGCGTCCCGAACATTTTCTTTATTTGGCTCACTGTCAATTGACTCGTACGCCACTGTGAGTATATCTTGTTAAATGAAATGTCCGTGTTCGGACTCCAGTTTCATAATCAACCAACCAAGAGATTTAGTTCCTTAAGATATTATCAACCGATTCTTGTTAATTTGGAAAAATACTTTTATGATGAATAGGGAAACATCAAAAATATAAAACGATATTACATGCTCCATTAAAAAATTGTCGATTGTTTCTTAGCGGGAAAAGTTTTAACGTCAGAATAGAAACAGATCGTTAAAGTTATGTCGGTTTGTATCGACGTGTCGACAGGATTTTTATTAAATAGTTATTTTTTGTGAGGTCACTAATATGCCATAATCTATAGACCATGCATCTATTTGTTTTAAGAAACAAAACAATAACTTAATAATACGTTTTAAGCCTTTTGGGTGGACCAAAGCATAATATTTATTTCCGACAGAAATCGGGCATTTATCAAATATCTTGTAATAGTTGGGTGAAAATTTATATTGTACAAACGCGGAAATTAAAATGAACACAATTCGAAGAGCACATAACTCAATTTGAGTTTCAATAGAGCATAAAAATGAGCTTTGCCCAACATACGGTGGCTTGAGACATAAGATAGGCAATAGTAATCTGAAGTTATTAAAAGTAACCACGGATTATCGCAAGTTAGATGCTTTGGAAAGTTTAGAAATCCGTAAAGCATCATACGGTATTGCGTCATCCAGTATTGGATTATCAGGTATTGCATCACCGATATTACATAATTTGAAGTGTAGATAGTCCAGGTATATAAATAGAATAATTTTGCTCTTATACAATTGGCTAGTTTATCGACAGCTACTGATAAAGACAGCTTCGTTGTCGAAATACGTATCTAGCGCATAATTATCTGTTATTTATTTTTGGGTGAGCCTGTTTTTGTTCCAACCACAGTGTCCAGCCTCGGTCATTTTAATAGGTTTTACGTATAAGCTCAACAATATAAAGAAAATAAATGATTGGTGTCAGAACTGTATTGCATTGTTGACGGGAATACGTGAACTAAGATATTATTATGTTACACTGTGGTGTGTTGGGGCAACTAGTAGTATTGATTTAAACAATTACCTATATAATATATTTTAGAACCGTCCATTTAAAATTAATGAAAACTTATTGAATAAAGCTGTTTGATTGTAAAATTTTGTATAAATATTATAACTATTTATTAGCTTATAATACTTGCTGTTCATTAATAGTGTCATTCCGATTCGTCAGATGAATAGCATTTGTCTGTTGAAATTTGAATATGTTTGAATTATTTACCACTTAAATAATATACTAGTATACTGACGACTGTATATACATAAATAAAGGAAGAGAAAGGAGACAACATGGCTCAGTAGGAACATCTCGGCATAATACCTGTAATATGTATGCATGTATGCGAGTAATTCTCATCTAACTAGTTTATTCTCTAATAACTAATACAGGGTCTTGTTGAACTCCACCCTTGGGATTTAATGCTCTTTACGTATGTCATATTAAATTGAAATGCGACCTGTGTTTAGCTGAGATATGAAATTGAGATATCTTTTGAGCTTTGTAGATATGCAAGATCATTTATATTTAAGGCTCACGCGTATATCGGTTTTTGAAAAGTATTCCTTTAAGAAAACAATGGTACAAACGAACTATTTTTTTTGTAAGAGGGAATCGCCCATTAACGTCAAGTTAACAAATTTAAAATTTTAATGTGTGCATAATACGTTTTATAAATAAATAATGTTAAAAACTCGATTCATACAAAACACCCACAAACGTAATTAGATTACGTCTTTAAGGTTTGGTATCCTAATTGTGTCACGATTTCTGATGGTAAAATAAATTAATGGCATTACTAATTTTCCAATTTCACTAACTTTATTGTCGAAATGATTACCATGTATAAAGTTTTGTGAACTTGATGGTTCCTATTTTCATTAAACAATTATCACTAGACGTACCTATAAAATATAATATTTTAAGATAAAATAACGTCAAGAATTACAAAACAAGTGCGTTATGGTAGTAAATTTTTATTACATTCTTCAAATTTGAATAACTGCATTTTCTATTAACTTAAAAAGTTTAATATTGGTATGTAGTAAGGCCATTCCTAAGCCAATATAACCACCAAATTTAATTAAAATAACCTTGTAATTTTCGGAGAAAACAATTTTTTTCCAAAGAAAATTCAAAATTTTAATAACTCAATTTTCTATAAACCTGTAAAGTTAAATTTTGGTACATAGTAAGGTCCCTCCCAAGGCAACATGTGCATTAATTTTCATTAAAACAGCTGTGTAATTTTTGGAGAAAAAAAATTTTTTCGAAAGGAAAATCACAATTTTCCTGGAAAACCCCGTAGGATTTTCCTGGCTAACGAACTCATCCAAGCCATTAATAAAATAAAGGTATTTGCCGAGTTTAATCGAAATCGGTTAATTATTTTTTTAATTATCGGAAGGATATATATATATATATATATATATATATATATATATATATATATATATATATATATATATATATATATATATATATATATATAAACATTAAAAATTTGAGTCCAATATTTCATTTAAAGTTTCCAAAAAAAAAATTTATTAGAAGGAATCCACCTTCTAAATTATAAATATGGCCGGTATTTTTCCTTTGTATTGTTTGCATGGTTTTGTTTTAGTCAACTCAATCGAACTCGTTTTTGCAAACAAAACAAGAAAAATTCTTTTTTTAAACCAATTTGTAGTTATCCGTGAAGCTCATTATGTTATTTTTTTAAAACTTAGTACCCACTTTGCGTTTGCATAGGTTTTAGTATGGTTCAAGACTGAAATTACAGCAAAATGGCAAATTGAGTTATCGGATTTGAAATATTTTTACGAAGGTTCTCTGCCATAACGTACTTCCTGCACTCAGAACCTTTTTAACACTTATTTACTGTTGCGGTATCCATACTTTCTGAAAATTATTGTAGGTCTCTCTCTATGAGACTGACAAACAAGACAACCCCAAATTCATTTTTGTAAAAATATTTAAACAAATGAAATGGAGTAACAATTAAACTGTGTGTGTGTGTGTTTGTTTTATTTCTTTAACGTCGGCTTATTTCTGCGACTATGGCCAATCACCGACGCCACGGATCAGTTTCGCCTCACTATCCTGGAAATGTTGCCGAGTCCCTGCGTTTCTGTAAGGACGGTAGGGATCTTTAACGTGCCCAACATCACATAGAAACGGGACCGACGGGTTTACGCCCCCTCCGAAAGCGGGACATGCAGACATTGAACTTGCTCAAATACAATGCTATAACCTCGATTGGTGTTATTATTACAGTTTGTACTGAAAAAGTGAAAACACAACCCTGGGACCGAACCCAGTACCCTTCTGTTCAGAGGCACACGTTATTACCACCGAACCACCGATGCTCTTCTTGGAAAATCTTGGTTTGCGCTTCGTCGCAGGAGTTTTCCTTCCCCTTCCGCGTGCCTACAAGCACTCTCAGTGCGTAAACAATAACAATGTAAAACTGAAAAGGGATTTTAAGGAGGTATAGTGACTTTAAAAAAAGATCACTAATGAGGATCCCGACTGTTGAATTTAGAAAAAATTTCTCAAATGAGCGCGAACTAGGCCCCTAGAACCCATATCCAGGGTCAGTTTTAATTTTTATATGTTTATATATATATATATATATATATATATATATATATATATATATATATATATATATATATATATATATATATATATATATATATATATATATATATATATATATATATATATATATATATATATATATATATATATATATATATATATATATATATATATATATATATATATATATATATATATATATATATATATTACGAAAGAAAACACAACAATTTCCATATATATATATATATATATATATATATATATATATATATATATATATATATATATATATATATATATATATATATATATATATATATTTGGGAATAGCAAATTGAGGGCAACCAAATTGGGTACGCAAGTGTGTATTGTAATGAATGAGCCCTGTATCAAAATTTAGGTGTGTAACTTCAAAGACAAAAGTTATAGGCCTGTGATGAAAAAAATAAATGGAGTTTTCCTTAAAACGTCAAAGTCGAGATTTAAAACGTCAGAATTGGCAACATTTGAGCAAAGAACCTGAAACCAATACGGAATATGTGAAGAAAATGTAGCAGGAAGAGTATTCTGCAAACTCTTAAGTTTCACCTTTAACCGTCATTGTCCCTCATTTTACTAAAATATTTCGAGAAAATTCATTTCAAATAAACCCTTTCTCTGATGCTTTGGCAGTAGCTTTGGTCAAGTTTATGGTTTAACGGTCTATAATTTACTTCCACATCGTCACAACGTGTGGAAGTATCGCAAAGGCGACAAAAATTTCAAACATTTAGGCGCGATAACTTTGGAACAATTTGAGATATCGTCTTCAAATTTGGTACACAGTTAGCCCTCGACAAACGAACGGTGGGGATTGTTTTTGGGTAAAATCACTTTAGCGGATAGGGGATGAATGGACGGTGATTTGGTAAATATTTATATTTTTTAAAAATTAAAACCCGAGTAACATAACGTTTTAGGGTTTATTTAGAAAACTTTTAATTTCCTCAAACATCTGTGCCGAAACCAGACCTGACGAAGTCAGGCGTCTAGCGTTTAAGATGTGACGACCCTGACTGCAATGTTTTCTATATCGGAAGAACCGAAAGATCATTAGGCACCAGGATTTCAGAACATCTCAGAAGTAGAAATCAGGTCGGTAATGACACGCCAGTCTTTGGTTGTCATTTTAGGAAGAGTGGTCACTGCTTCAACAAGAATACTGATGCCAAGGTCTTACATGCTTAAGTATTGAGGTTGTCAAATGCTGCAATGGTGAAGTTTTGAACTTATCCAACACTGACATAACGAACCTTGCTTCACTGTACAATCATTTAGTGAACTAGTGTTGCTAAACACTATGAATTTTTCTTTATTCTACGGACATGAAGATGGCTGTTCTGTGGTTCCCCGTTCCTGTCCACTTGTTCATCTGTGTCATTTGTTTTTGGTTTTTCCGTCGCGACAGCGCCACACGTTTTCAAGTTTTTATAAACGGCTGATTTCTCCTCCTGCTTCGTGAATGAATTGTGTGGCCTCCTGTTACGTTTCCTCTGTCAGCTGACTGACTTTTACTTTTTACTATAGCTTTTCTATCTTTTTTGTAGCTTTTTAGCTTATTTTACTGCTTGACTTTAGATTTTAACGTTAACGTTTTTTGTATTGATTGTCTTGATACCATTGTGCTTCAAACAGGACAATTCCCTACCAGAAAATAACGTTTTCTGACATACCTTTTTATTGTGTTTTTAGATTTGCCCCTGAAGATGACTACTGAGTTGACCGAAACGCGTACCGTTATGTGTTAAAAAAATTATTTCAAAAATATTTCCACTGTTTAAAGATAAGTAGGACACATTTAGTATTTTGATTGCGTTAATATCATGGCTTTCATTGTTTTCACTCAATGCTTCTAGTTTAGACTAGTAGTGATGCTAATTTAACAATATGGTATCAATATTTGTTACCTTTATTTGCTCAGCATCAATACAACATGTAGGTAGGCTATTGAATCTTAAGAGCGGCTATGGCACTTAACAAGATAACAGATACAGGAGTAACATTGCCATTTGCGGATGCATTAATTTACAACAGCGTGTCTGTATTTGCAACCTACCACATGTTTCTGATTATACCTTGATTGCTACTTAGCTCCTATAATAAAACTTAACGTTATTCTGTTACACTATTAAACTACTCAAATACCATTAAACCGCTAATGTAAACAGCCACCTGATTATTTATCAAGTAACAAACTACGTTAGATAAATACAGGTAATTTTATGGGGAAATAATGGACGTATCCTTTATTACTCATGCGTTTCCAGAGTTAAGAAGGTAACCTAGTATGCTGTTTTAACAGCAGTTATGTCCTTTATTCACTGACTTTAAAAACATCCTTTCAATTAGTCTTGTCTAAAGTTATTGAAAAGTTATCAAGCTCTGCTCTCGAAAACGTTGGAAAAGGTCATGCAACACTCCTCAATTAACTTTTTTCTTACGGATTGCCTTTCAGACTATGCCTATGTTTATATAGTTTTCTGAAGAAGCAACCTAATTGCAAGCCAGAAACAGCGTGTGCCAAAGGATATATGGGATGCAAATAACAGCTAATAATTGAATGGGTCATATGCAATCAAGCTTACAATGGATGAAGGAATCTATTTGCTGCCTAGGTGGATTACAAAAAGACATTTGATTCAGTTCCACACATATAGCTTATAAGTGTGCTGAAGGTCTATGAGACCGATATTTATATCCTGAGGTTCCTTGAACATACATGTCTACCTGAAGAACGAAAATTCAGTTACGGGTACAAACGGGTGATATCATCGTAACCAGCACGATACCAATTAGAAGAGGTATATTTAAAGGCCACTCGCTAAGCCCACTGTGATTTTGCCTCGCATTGAATCCATTATCAAACTGCCTGAACTCTACCAGAAATGGCTTCGTTATAAAAATCAATGGCAGGGAGCAACTGAAGATAAATCACCTGCTGTATATGGATGATCTTAAGCTGACGGCCTCCACAAAGAACCACCTGGAACAACTCATTAAAATTGTGGAAGGGTTTTACAGAGATATTGACATACTGTTTGAGCTTGACAAATGTCGCAACGTATGTGTAGTCAGAGGGAAGATACAACCAAATATATATGAAATGAAGAATGGCCATCAAATTGCCTCGATGAATGTAGAATAGTGTTATAAATAGCTGGAAATGCAGCAAGCGAGAACAATAAACCACTCAGTAATAAAGAAATATCTGACAAATGAGTTTACGCAACGAATAAAGCAGGTGGTCTGAGCGCGTCTCAACAGCAAGAACCTCACTAACTCTCTTAATACATATGCGTTTTCTGCACTTAGCTATTTATTTGGGATTGTAAACTGGAGCAAAATGGATAACGAAAATCTACAATGGAAGGTGCGAACAGAATCCAAAAAGTATGATCCCCGTATTGCTATGGAGTGCGTAATCCTACTTAGACACCAAGGTGGAAGAGAAGTGTTGGATACTGGTAAAGAGTTGGACCAGCAGATATTAAACCTACGTACATATCTCCATCAGTAAGCGGTTACTTCTGAACTACACCGCGCCATATGCGAGGCACATGAATCAACATCGCTACAATTAAAAGAAAGTAAAATAGTCAACATCGGACTGATCAGGACAAGCTGCAATCTTGTGTCCGGACAGATGTTTCCAGAGACAGCCGGGTTTTTGCTGGACATACAAGATCAGATCATCCCAACAAGAAACTACCTGAAACATATAGTTATAATAAGTATAAAGCGAGACACAACTCCTCAGTTGCAAGAATACATTATCAAGAACTGGCTCTAAAACGGGGACTTATAAATCTTAGTAAGCTACTCTACTATAGATACGCTCCTGAGCCTGTTCTAGAGAACTTATGATACAGGTTGTCCTAGGATCCGACCGTGTTCACAGACCAACGAGTTGTCCACAATAAGCCAGATATAATAATAGTGGATGAGCCTTGCACGCAAGTGACGCTGATTGATGTGGTCATTCCGAATACTAATAATCTAGAGATAAAGTACAACGAGAAGATCATTGAGTACAGAGACTTTGATATTCCAGTAAAGAGACAGTGGAAGGCGAATAGCGACCGAATGATTCCAATATTCATGCCGTCAACTGGTGTGGCTCCTCCGAATCTTTGAGATAACATTAAGAGATTGGGTATTGGAGAGCACTATTATAAGGTTATGCAAAAGGCGGTAATACTGCCAACTGCCCACAGCGTGGGGAGATTCCTGAAAAATGAGGATGTGTCGCGTTGTTGTTCAGTGTCCGATAACTTGGAAAGCGCTTCATCTGTGCTCAGCCCTTTTGGTATTTAAGCCACCTGGGATGAGTGAATGTTCCTCTCCGAGAGAGTGTAAAAGCCCTTCAGACTAAAGTCTATAATAATAGTAATATAATATAAAGAAATCCAGGGAGCAAATGACGTTAATAAAAAGCAATGGCAGGGAGCAAATGACGCCACATCATTTGTGTATATGGATGATCTTAAACGAATCGCCTCCACAAAGCACCACCTCAAACAACTCCTCAAAACTGTGTAAGGGTTTTCCAGCGACATTGCTGGCGATACAAGATCATACCTTATCAGTAACTGATTATGAAAAGAGGACTTTTGAATCTTCATAAGGTGTCCTACTATAGATACAATACTTCTAAGCCCTAATCCTGTTCTGGAGAACTCAGGATTCAGGTTGTACTGTGATCGGACCGTGCTCACAGACCAACGAGTTGCACACAACAGGCCAGATATAAATAAAATACAACGAGAAGATTATTAAGTACAGGGACCTCAAGATGCAAGTAAGGAGACAGTGAAGGGCAGATAGTATCCGAGTGATCCTGAGAGTTATGTTGTCAACTAGTGTGGCTCCTAAAAGTCATCGAGAGAACATTAAGAGACTGGACGTTGAAGAGCAGCTTTATAAGGTTATGTAGAAGGCAGAAATACTTGCAACTGCCCACACCGTGCGGAAATTTCTGGAAAATGAGGATGTGTCCCGTTGTCGTGTAGGGCCCGATAACTTTGAAAGGGTCTCATCTGAGTTTACTTAATTTATTATCTGAGATACCTGGGATGAGTGAATGTGCCCCTTTGAGGAAGTGTGAATGCCCTAAAGTCGATAGTAATAATAATAATAATCAGATTATTACTTCTGCGAGAAAAGACAACCACTGGTGCAGTGTGTGCAGTCACAAAAAGTACAGTTGGATTCTTTCCACCTCAAACAACACGATCGGAATCACGTCGCTACTGTTGTTTTGCGTGTGGATGAGCGCCGGACCTTTTGGGGGAGATGGAGCTGCATGGATGCTTCGCCGCAGGTCTGGCGGCACCTCACGGAATGGTTGCGGACGGCAGGCTTGTTTGCTGAAAGCAAGGATTCCTGTGCACGATACAAGATCAGTTCATCAGCACGTGAGCGTACCACCGACACATCATGGGGCAAGGTGCCAGCGATCTGTGTAGACTTTGTTAACAAAAGCCGGAAATGGTTCAGCATGTGACGGGCGCTTGTGATTCCCTGGCCCGGTCAGATCACAAGAAACGTCATGAAAACGTGTCCAAGGTCGTCCATCAGGCCCTGGCAAAACATGCCGGCCTCATTATATGTCAAGGTGTAGTTCTGATGGGGCAGGTTAGGCTGCTTTGTGGCTTTCCCGTAGTCACCCACAGAGCAGTTGAAAGCCACAGACAGGCCTGACATCTTGATTATTAACCAGCAAAACCACAAGGCTTTCATTTTGGACACTGCGGTGCCGCTCGACGAAAATGTCATTTCGAAGATAAGGGTGAAGCGATCGAAGCACACTTGTACAAGCTAAGAGAGGTTCAGATCATCCTAGTAGCCATATTAGTAGATGAACTCGTAACACCAGATTAACAGAAGCTTACCACCGTTCTTTCACTAATTACCACTCATGTAAGAACAATGCAGAAAGCTGCGATTTTTGTGACATCCTACATGGTTAGGAAAGTCATATCCCTGTAACAGTACAAAAAGATAATGGTATGTTTGGCGCTATAGTGCTATAGTATCCAGGTGTATGAAGATAAACGTGATACAAATCTCTTGTACCGCGAGGGACCGAGTGCGCCACGGGAGAATGAAGGAAGAATAAAAGAATAACAATAATTAAAATTACCTACAATAAAATGTAACCAAGCAAAACAGTAGGTTTCAATGTTTTGAACATTGATATACAATCAAAAAGTATACTTACGATCAATGCTTGCAGTGTATAGCTAACTTCTTTGAGTGTGGTGTGCGTACGAAAAATATCGTAGCAAAGCTATGAGGCAAACAGGTTGCTGAGGCAGAGACAGACAATTGTCAGAAGCTGTCCAGTTGACGTTAGCTACGCAGATTAAACTATATAATGTTATACACTCAAATGTCAAATGACTTAGCATTCTCCGTCTTTATCTAGGTGGCAGAAGCGATTTAAAAATTTAAACGGTTGTTTATAAATTTCATTGAATTTTAAAGTGTAACAATGTAATCTGTATGGCCTTTATATATCAAGTATTTTTTCTTATTTTATCAAAAAACTATTTGATGTTTCTCTAAAACACAGAAACTAAAAATGTATTGTAAGTCGTGCTCTAAAAATATTAAATGTTAAAAACTAGTTAAAAGCTACCGCTGTTTGAGTCTTTCGATTCAATGACCATCTTACAATGTATGCATAATTTATGTGTGTACCATGCCATAAAATAACTGTTTCAATTAGTGTCTGGGGTGCAAAATTTATAGTACATGGAGTTAGAAACAGCATTAGGAGTTGTAAAAACTGTTTACTGTAAGTAGCGCGACAACAGTGAAGTGAATCACAAACTTTACGAATATCCAGAGAAACATCCTAATAAAATTGTTATATTTACTGCACCAGAGACATGTGTTACACCTTTATAATTACCACCATATGTAAACTTGTCTAATAAATACCATCACACAGGCTACTTATTTAAAATATAATCATCAAATAACTTTTAGGTAAACTAAAATCATATTTTATTTATTATTTTATGACTGTAAGAATATATCTTGCATAAACCAGTTATTTATATTCATCACTTTTAGTGAAGCAGAAAAGTCGCTATTCCATTCACTATTGAATTAAATTATAAAGAATTAAAATTGTTTGATTATTTTATTCATTTTTGTGTGTGTAGGGAAACATATCTAAGATGAGTTTTAAATTACAAGATACCTTTATAACAAGTAAAATTTAAAAAAATAATGAAAACGGACTTTATTAAGGATAACTCAAAAACTACTGGTCAGATCTTGATCAAATTTATTTGAAACCACATAAAAAGCACCGTCTTTCAAATTAAAAGAAAATTATCAAAATCCGTCTGCATTAATAATAACGAAATATTGTAAACTCTGAAGAACTGCCCATGAATATAATGATGTTTAAAACTATTACCATTCCAATAATGGTGTATCCCCTACAAGGACATATGAGAATCATGGTGATAAATAAAAAATTCTGAACCAGCAAGTGCGGTATGGTAGTGATTTTCATAAAAATATTTTTAATGGCAGATATGTCTCTTTTAATGGCATCAAATGTGGCTAAATATTTTTTTACACAAAATTCTACCAACATCATACATAAAGTTTAAATTATATACCTAATCTGTAATTAAAATTGAAAATAAAATAATTTGTTTGCACGAAAATCCATTAAACCCTTATTTTCGACGAATTTTATTTTTAAAATGTTCCATCAATTGGATAAATAATAATTTTAAAATGTTTCTTCTAAGAAAATTCATAAAATTTCTTTATAAGAATATTCGCTATTTAAAGAACATTTTGTACAAGAAAATTCGCTAATAAAAATAAATTACATAAATAAAAAAACTGGTCCGATTCTCTTGGCCAACCAACCATTTCGAGCTACCAAAATATAATTTTTCACAAAAACCTTTTCGACGACACAAAAAAAATTCATGAAAATTTGCAAACAATTTTTCAAGAAGATCCGTAAACATTTTTTTACAACTGATTAAACATTTATCTTTAATTACCAAAATTTCAGACAAAATGATTTCTACGAAGCACAAAAAAACTTCTGCGAAAACTGGCTGAATATCTTTTTACACAAAATTTTGCAAAAAGAATACATAAAATTCAAATTATATATCTAATCACTAATTAAAATGGAAAATAAAATAATTTGTCTGCACGAAAATCCATTAAAACCTTATTTTCGATCAACTTCGTCTAAAGAAATGTTCCATAAATTGAATAATTTTTCATACAAAAATTCCCAATAACAATCGTTTCTTCAAAGAAACTTCATTTAATTGATTTATAAGAAAATTCGCTATTAAAAGAACATTTTGTACAAGAAAATTGACTAATATAAATAGAAATAAATTAAATAAAGTAAAAAAATATTCAAAATCTGATCTAGAACTAGATACTTTTTCTATGGCTTCAGAGAGAAAATTCTTTTGCCTATGGATGTTGTAAAAATTGAATCCGGTTGTAGAGAAGAAAGCAACCTCTTCTAATGTGACAAATCTCTACGTCCATGTTAACTGTGGCACGGTTTTACCAACTAAGGGCACCAACAGCTACTATTAAACTTAAATTAAAAGTCTTAAAAGTGCCTATCTTTCATTTTCAACAAAAAGTCGCTAAAACATATATTGGAATTACACAATGTGATCAAACGTTCAAATGAAATCAAAGATGAAAAAAAGTTTAAAAAAAGTTTTAAAAAATCCAGTCAATGGTGAGATTTAAACCCACGTCCCTACTAAGATAGAAATATAAATTTTGGTATATAGTTTCCTTTTAATATCGTAAACTTACGTACCAAATTTGGTCACCATATCTTTTCTATTTTTTGAGATAAATTTTGTTTTCAAATGAAACCCAAAATTTTCCCGGAAAACCTGGTTAGATTTTCATGGCTATCGAGCTTGTCCAAGCCACTTACAAAAGAAAGGTACATGATGAATTTTATCAACATCGGTCCAATATTCTTTGAGTTATCGGTGTGATAAACACACACACACACACAGAGAGAGATATATATATATATATATATATATATATATATATATATATATATATATATATATATATATATATATATATATATATATATGTATATATATATATATATATATATATATATATATATATATATATATATATATATATATAAATTGAAACTGACCCCGGATATAAGTTCTAGAGGTCCTAGATCGCGCTAATTTGAAGAAATTTTTTCTAAGAAAATTCACTAAAAGTATAAAATTCTCCAAGTAATCTTTCTGGTACTTCCTGAACCTTTTGCGCTATGAAAAGATAAAGGTTGTCTGTAATATTTAATAGATTTTCTTTAACACATACAATGTTTTGGTATTGCGTCTTCTCTGACTTTTAGTGGCACTAAAATTTTGCTTCATTAAGTACCTATAACTTTTTTCCTTTCAACTCAACATAGAGACCTAAATTTTGGTGCAGCGTTTGACTTTTACAACGTAAACCAGCTTGCCAAATGTGGTTGCCATAGCTTTGTTATTTCCGGAGATATGAATTTTTTCCAGAAGAAAACCTAAAATCTTTCCGGAGAAACTGGTCCGATTTCCTGGCTAACGAACTTATCCAAGCCACTTGCAAAAAGAATTTACTCACCAAATTTTATCAAAACCAGTCTTTTATTTTTTGAGTTATCGGTGTGATACACACACACATTGAAACTGACCCCGGATATGTGTTCTAGGGAGCCTAGTTCGCGCTCATTTAAAGAACTTTTTTCAAAATTCAAAAGCCGAGATCTCCTCATGAGTCAATTTTTTTAAGAAAATTGACTAATAAGAAATAAAGTATACAGTATGAAGATCTGTTGATTATAGATCTGGAAAAAACATTGATAATGTGGATTAAAAAATGTTGTTTTGTACTATAATAAAGAGTTCTGAATTTGAGAGTAAGGCAAATTATTCTTAATCTATACAAAAATCAAATTACCATAACAGATACTAACGAATTTCTAATTGCAGCTAAATGAGGGAAAACTCCACGACAAGCATGCTTATTATCGCCATATTTCTCATTTTTTATAAAAAAATACAATAAATTTGCAGAAATAAAACACAGCAGGGTTGCTGCTTGATGAGGTACGCAGATGTCAAAACTTTGATAGATGAAACGGAAAAAACTAACAATGGATGCTGTGTATGCTGGATGGTATGTTAAGAAAAATTAAACTAAAAATCAATTTGAAGCGATCAGAAATAATAAAGATAAGTTATAATAAAACCGCGAAAATAGTCATAAAGCTTAACAATTAACAAATTAAGCAAGTAAACGTACCTTGGGAGTATGACCACTGACGATTTAACAAATTATTGAGAAGGGGTAAGCGACGGTATCATTCCATTGAGATGATGCACTTACCGTTAACAAACATTTTAACTTGGATCTGAAAAAAGTGTTCAGCCAGTCACACGTATGAAATGTTATAATGTATGTAGCGGAAAGCTGGGCTTCGACTAAGCAAGACATAAAGAAGGGGAAGCTTCTGAAATTTGGACAGGGAGAAAATGACAAAGACAACGTACAGCGATAGAAAAACAAACACAAGTATGTTAAAAAATAAGAGAAGAAATATGCTTGCTAAAAGGAATTGAGAAGAAACAGGCAAAATTTGTTGGACATATTCTGAGATATAACGAGTTTCTGACAACATTATTTATAGAACAAATACTTTGAAAAAGGTAAGAGGTAAGACGTAGGCCAAGGGCAACATTTCTGGAAAACCTACCCCAATTGAGGAAGCGCGGAAGCAAAAATGAAATGAAACGGGCTACTGGAAAGAGAGAGAGAGAGTTATGGTTGCGACGACAAGGCGACATTGCCTTCGACTGTGTAGAAGATAACGAGTTTATAAGCTTGATAATGTGGTCAACATGTACTGTTTATGACTCGACTTTAAAGTTAAAACATGGACAGTTAACGTTCAGCAAACATGAAGTAAAACAAGTGATATAGCAATGTCGGCTAGCGTATTGGAGGAAAAGTTCGCATCCTATCGTACACTTTCTACAAATATTAAAAAATCAACGAATTTAGTACATACTAAAAAAATATGGACGTATCAGGTGTGTTAAATTGTTAGTTAAATGGTTCATAAACATATATGTAGAAAATGCATTTGCCTAATGAAAGCAAGCTTCGATTAAAATAGATATTTAACCACTAGCAGAAGTCATTTTTTGCTGTCTGTATTCCGAAAATCTTACTGCCCTCCGAATTTTTGTCTAAAAACTATTGTAATTAGTCGGAACTATTCCAAACGGCTGCCAAAACCTCAACCGTCAATTTTAGATGCACGTGCTGCAAATATCGTAGTCAAATAAACGAGAGTAACAGTTGAAACAGAAATTTAAACCTCGCTGGAGATACTTTATGCCTTATTTGCCTTCAACAAACCACAGCGTTTCAAAAATATTTGTTCAGGAATCGACAATACCGACGTTTATGTGTATCAAAATAAACTTTTGCCTCTCGTTTTGTGATTAGTTCGGACTTTCCAATTTTCTATCTACTCTAAAAAGGTATTTAATTTTTGCTACGGCTATGTTGTAACCCACTGTCTATAAAAGTATTAACAAGAAGTAAATAAAAAAAAATTATTTAGCTCTATAAGTTAAATTGTTTTGCCAAAAAAATTAATATAAAATATATGTTTTTATAACTGTTCTAGTATTCCACAGCAGCTTTCACGTACACACAAGTCAACAAGAAGAAGACTGTGAGAAAAACTAGCGAACGAAGACAACTACTCCCATGGCTAATACCACGATAAGCATTGAGTTACATCACTCACCATCCACCATCACTTCAGTCCTGACTGTCTGTAGATATTTGTCACGTGAAAATGCTCATTATGTGACCCAATTCCACACACAATAGCCTTAAAAATAAATGTATGGGCCGCTATGGTTGAGAATAATATTTCAAGACTACCTCTTGGAAAAGCACAGCTTTACCAGAACTTTCTGAAAGACGAACTTGTATTTTACTCAGGGGGTTTCTGAATATAGGAAATCTAAGTACATTGGACGAACGAAATATGGTACTAGAATGATGGGTTCCTAACGCCCTATGGGGCTATTGTCTGCTGTTATCTGGATTCCTTTATAAAACAATGGACTGGTTATCGCCATGTATGATTGAGTGGCCGGCGAGTTCAACAGCCCCCAACCATTTAGAATTTAGACTATTCTATGGGGCGATTTGAAAAATAAAGCTTACGCAAGTAAACCTCGCGATTATGAAGATTTTCAGCATAGAAATCGAAATGAAATACGTTAAACCATGGTTCACTCTAGCCAATGGGCAATTTTTTTTTTTGAAAATAGACGTGGATATTACCAAATAGCGTAAATGGACAGAATTTGAACACGTTAGCTAATTGTTGTCTTTTCGATTTTGCTTCGATTGAACATTTTTGTAAAATGCTTAGTTTTTTGCTTAAATGAAACCCCAGTGAAAATATGCTATTAAAACACACCTGCTATGTCAAATCTTTTAAAAACTGACTAATCAAGTAATTTGGCGTTCGGTTAAGAACTATGGAACAGTTAACTTTGCATTATCTCTTTTGTTTAAGAAGTTGAATTAGATGCCAGATTGCCAAATCTGGCATCACCGATACAAGCGGCGAAAGCAGGGTGGCTAATGCGCTGTCCCCGGGGACGGGCCCCATTATCGCGCCCCTCGGCACAACACAATGATGCCAATTCCCTAGCGCAACAACGTATACGTTTAGTTTAACGCTTCGGTTGTCACTCCCAAAACGGGCAAACTGCTACGACCGGCTTGCTGCTGCTCTCGTTTCACTCATGGAAGCGACATGTTACTTTGTAAATGTTTAGTCTTTTCCTACTTCTCTCGGCGCTTGGAACATTGGATTTTTTTATTATTGGGGTATTCTTGTAAATGCACACCTGCACCTTAAATTAATTAGTTTCAGTGTCTCATCTGTATTCTGATTTTTGCTTGTAATAAACCATAAACGTTCTGAACATTAAGACTGGATCTTTATCAAATTATTCACACAACAACGGAAACTGAACAACTAGCAATATTTAGTCCTTGTTTTCTTTGTATTGTTTCAGTTGGTTTCACTCTTTTATAAATTACTTAGCTGAAAGGGCAATTTTAAATGTATTTATTCTAGCCTAAACTAATTCTTAATAATGCCTCACATCGGAAAAACATCTGATGCAGCAAGTGAGCTGTAGAAGCAAATTTTCATAAACATCTACCCAGCTCAGTTAAGCAACTGAAAAAATATTTTAGATTAGATATTAAGAGTGCTTTGGCCATTCGGCATTTTACACGGCCTATGATCTATGTTGTGTCGTCTCCGTTGTTGATCTAGAGCACCCTGCACTCCCTTGTTACCTTTAGTAGGTTTTACAACCTTGATGGGTGTCCCTTGTGTAGTTTTCAGCCGAAAGTTCCTCATCTTCAAGTGACTAGAACCTCAATCTCGCTGAGTATTTATATTGGCCCAATACATTTAGTGATGCTTCGACTTCTTCCTGCAAAATCTGCATAGTACTTCGTGTGCTAGGCTCATTTGGTCATGCCCTTATTGAGTCAGCATATACCCGCTATTATTCGAATGGCATTTTTTCTCCTTTCTAGTAGGCCTTGTGTGGATCTAGGCGAATGTCTTTTAAAAACTCTTTGGTGCGTGCCTCTGTCGTGAGGAGTTTTTCACTATTCCAGTGTTGTGCCTTCAGTCCATACATTAACGGCAATCCTTATGACCAGGCCTCAATAGGCCACCAGATAATTATTTTAAGTATATACTCAAAGTTTTCGTAGCAAAAAAAAAGAAAGAGAAAAGTACACTCGCTTAGGATCAGTAACAATACGAGACACTATTCTCTTCGTTACCACCGTGAAAATTTAAATGCCTATTAAAGTTTTTGAGTATTAAAATATCAAAATGCGTGTTAACACAGGCAAAAAAATTATTAAGGTAAAGGAACTACTAAAATTGAGATTATCCAAAAAAAAATTGTATTCACATAATCGTTACGATTTTGTGCTAAATAAATAATATTTTAGTCAAATAGCACATGTGAATAAGTTAATATAGTATATTTAATTTGAGAAGAAGTGTGAAATACCCGTTTTTTAATTTGACGATACTTAATATAAATAATTTTAGATTTCTAGTAGTACTTCTATAGTTCCCATATTAGATCAATTACAACCGGCAGAAGCAATTAATTGTTTCTTGTTACCTACACGAAATTAGACTGTTCGCTGTTCGTAACAAAATTTTCCTTTAACCCAGAAATTTTACTCTTATCACATAATCCCAACAAAGCGAATTTTTTTACCAAATCTCGGTCAAATAACTTTGCCATTTTCGAAAACTACCGAAACAAGTTTCATAATAATCAGTCAGTTGCTTTACTATCTCAACGATAGCACTAAATTGAAGAAAGTTTTTGACAGTTGCCATCTCGTCATGGGAGAATTTTTCTTCGAAAATTCAGTAAAAATCAACCGCTAATACCAACAACTTCAAATAATTATATGTTTTTGATGACAAATGTTTGGTACATGTTACATTTGTATTTGCATGTGCCTTGTAAAATTGCATGGAAAAAATATGCATTTGCAGAGATAATAAAATCACTTGCAATAAATATTTTAATAAAAGAGACATAACATATTTATTTATTAGATAAAACAAAACTTTAATTGGATTTTTACCATTGCAAAATGCAATATCATGCAATAATAAAGGTCTTCACAGAAATCTATTTTTATGGACTTCTTTGCTATTTAGATAAACTTACTGGTATTTATTTTTCATTGAATGGAGATTAAGAAGATCTTTTGAACTAACACGCATGGCATCTTTTATTTTTATGTTATAACTATCATACAAATAAAAGTTAATTTATCTAAACAGTTTAATAACCTAAAACAAAGATTATTATTGTAACATAAATGGGTATGCAGACTCATTATAATATTATAAGGGTCAGTGTGTGAAATCGAGGAAAACACTGATTTGCACGATTTGTTTAGATTATCACCTAAATAGTAATAGTTCAGATTAGGCTTGTAGAAGTGTTGACTAATAGTAAAATGACTAGACTTAACCAAATCGTTCTCTTCGTGCTTTCTGTTAGGCAACAATGCGCTTGAATAGAGCAATAAAACAGTTAATGCATTCGGCAGGTAGGGTTGCAATTAACATTTCGTTTCGTGCTTTAGCTTTTTCTATTTTCAATCAATCTGTACTATGTGACCACATCTCACGTGTTGGCCCATAAATACAGCATGTCACTTTTTATGTTTCATAAAATTAAATAAAACAGGACGTGTATTTAAAACATAGACTTATATATCTATGATTTAAAACCTAGAATGATAATGTTTTTTATTTACTACGATTTTTAAAGAACCACATCTATGATTGCAACTAAAACAACAACAAAAAAGTTATTTTGTTAAATGATTCTTGGCAGGGCAGTTTCCTTAAATTATGAATATTAGTTACTTTTGATCTTTGTAACTGCCTTGTTCTGTCGCCAGCGTTACTATACCTACAATTATAAAATATTGATTATGTACCCAGTCTTATTGTATTTAACTTTCGGCCAATGCCGTCTCAATGTTGAAGCCTTTAAATCTTTCTCGTTTTAGTGAATTTTCCTAGAAAAAATTCACTAATAGAGATATCCCGACTTTTGAATTTTGAAAACTTTTTTGCAAATGAGCGCGAACTAGGACCCCTAGAACCCATATCCGGTGTCAGTTTCAATTTTTATATGTTTATATATATATATATATATATATATATATATATATATATATATATATATATATATATATATATATATATATATATATATATATATATATATATATATATATATATATATATATATATATATATATATATATATGTATCACACCGATAATAATAATCATCCGATTTTGATAAAATTTGGCATGTACCTTCGTTTTGTAAGTGGCTTGGATAAGTTCGTTAGTCAGGAAAATCGGACGAGGTTTTCCGGGAAAATTTTGAGTTTTCATTAAAAAATTATTTTATCTCAAAAAGTAAAAAAGATATGATAACCAAATTCGGTGAATAGATTTACAATATAAAAAGTAAACTATACACAAAAATTCATTTTTCTATGTTACAGGAAAAAAGTTATAATAAAATATTTGGTGCCAGTTCATTTCTATGAAAATTCACTACCATAACGCACTTGCTGCGTCTTTTTCGTTTAAAAATGTCAATTTATAAGTTACCTAATCGTGGCGAAATCAGGCGATGTTTTTTCGACTTTCTCGTTTCTGAATGCCTTAAATCTTAAATTTATCTCTAAACAGGTTACCTTAAAATAATAATTTATATGCTTGTATAAATTTCAAAATGTCATTATGTTAATTGCGGGTTTGCTTAAATGTTGGTTTGCGCATTTTTGCTATTATAAAATGCAGGTTGGAAATGACAAGCTAGTTTCTAACTTTACAATTTTTGCCGAAATATTGTTTTTCTTCTGTCTCCGTGATCGTAGCAGGTTAAATCTTTATTTTGCTGATAAATTTTTTTGGGGGAAAAATCAACTTGATATTTTCACAGCATTCAGGTTTATCATATTGTTTTATTACATTTTTTGTAAATAGCTGAATAAAAATAATATATTTGACTAAGACTAATCATCATATTTCCTAGGTAGTAGATATTTAGGCGAAACTTTCCGCACAGGTGGTCAGGCAGAAGAAGAACTACAGTATAGCCTACAGGATCTCCAGACTTTACTTCCTACAATTGTTTTTTACTTTTTTTTCCTTTTCTAAACTGAATTTAATTTTTATTGTAATCTTTATTTCTATTGCAAATATATGCCTACTGCGCAGTTGCGAGGTCCTTAGAGATAAATGTAGTTTTCTCTTCATGACCTAAACCATTGACTGGACTACGTTTCTGCATGTGCTGATGAAGGATCAATACAAGGGTGCAGTGTGTTTTCGGCTGATTGGGAAAAAGAAGTGATAAAATTTCTTGGTAACTCTTGGTGTCTCCCTATAAAACATTTCTGCAGAAATTGTATTTAGATCGTGTTTTCACGCCGAGCGAACACCTAGCAGTACCAAAGGAGGAGTTTTAATCCCGCGTGGTGTTCTGTGGCACTTGATGGCCGCTCTGAGTTGCCAATATAATCTTTCAACCATACAATTGGCTGCGAATAATAATCTGTGGTTCTAAAGTAAAATGTACCTATAAGATTTAGGTGCGATTCAAATTGAATGCCTTGGTCTGTGATGAGGCGAAGTGTAGTGCCGAATCTGGCACACATACAATCTGTGTGTAAGAAGCGCATGCAACTGTTCCCGCTTCTTGATCTTAAAGGTGCATTACCTCGGGCGATTAATGGGCGTCTAGGCAATATCTTTCACATTCTGAAATTGGAAAAACGATGATCCACAAAAACACGTGTTAGATTATATTCAAAGAAGGTGGAAAATTCAATGTAGTGTTTGAAACATGCCTGGTTACTTTGTTTTTCTGGCAATCTGCACCAATACAAACCCACTGAGTACAGTTTTTCTTGATTTGTGACTGAAGATACCGTTGTGTGACCTGTTTCACCGTAGATTGAATGCCCGCTTGCAACAGTGTTGCTTTATAAAACTGTGCTGTAATGATTGGTTTGGCTTTCAATGTGGAAATATCGCAAAGAAATGAAGGGGTCTGACATTTTCATGACTTTCAGATTAATCAAGGTTTCCCTCGAGGTTTTTATTCCTTGGTATGTTTTATACGCCACTGCTAGAGCCTGGACATCGAATGTGGTTTGAATTTATCGGACCTTGTCTTCTCCTGATATAAACTGACGAATAAATGGTCGGTAAGGTTGTTGAATGTGCGTGCCTCCACTATATGTGAGAAGTATTTCACATCTCCCTACCTTGCCAATAGCTCACATGGACACTTTGTGCGGAATTATATTTCCTAGTTGCTGCGCCGACGGATGTGTCATACACTATACGGAGAGATGCTTCAGGTACTGTGTGAGCAAGCAAGGTGACTTGAGTGAGTCTTGCCTTATATTCATAAAATGCTGTATCTGCCATCGTATCGGTGGCTTAGCCTGATCATTGTATTTCAACCCCTGAAACACAATGATCAGGCTAAGCATTGTGGGTGCATAGATTTTCGCCGATTTGAAAGAACACCTTGAAAAAGTTTACGTGCCCAGCAAAACTGAAAAAACTTTTCGAGACTATCGGGGCGTAACTATGCGTGAATTGCTCAGACCTTGACAGGCAGGGCTAAGTGCCTTCTGTTGAAACCAGGTCCCCTAGTTCATTTTTGGCTGCTATAAGTAGCGCTGAAGAATTGCTGCTCTTAGATTGTCTGCCAGTCCAAAGCTTCCGCCTAGCTTTAAATCATCTTTTCGTTACTTCTAATATATCACCGACTAGACGACGCGTTTGATGAGCTACTGGCTGTCCTAATATGGTGTTGAGTCTGACGACGTTCAGACACCTTGGCAGTATCTTGTGGTACAAGGTGAAGCCGGTGTTGATTTTGAAGCTGGTGTATTTAGAATGACTGATTTTTACAATTATAATATAAGGTCAACGCCGATAATAGGTTTAAGGGCGTCAGATATTACAAACTTCCACGTAAAATCAGGGCGCAGGTCGAGGTTCGGATAAACGTAATTGTACAAAAAGTTTGCTTGTGTTTCCTGTCACTTAACTCCTCACGCTCGTGAAAACGGTGCGTTTTTCTTCTTGTGAAGAGCTAAGTAAGTCGCTTACTTATCTCCGTTTTTAAAGCTGGTAATGTCTCTAACTTCAAGCGCAAAATGAGGTTAGAGTACTTCTACCACTTGTCCGAATGGTTGACGTGCAAATATTCAACTTGCTCAAAAACAATGACTCAACAACGGTAGATGTTAATTTACACTATGTACTGAAAAATATATTGATGTTTCTACTGGGAATTCCATCCGAGACTCTTGGGGTCAGAGGATTGCGTTCTTATCCCTGGACCATCGAGGCTACGTTATGCGATATAAAACCTTTTGAGATAAAGGCGATAAAATGTATAAATTTATAATGAGATTAGATCTAAATGTCTATCTTTTTATATATTGCTCTGCACAGACTAGCATACAAAACATTTTTACATTGACACACAATTATACATACTTGCTAGCTTTAAAAAGTGAAATTATGTATTAAATAGAAATTATACATACCTACTTTGGTGCTTAAACTATATGAATTATAAATAATTTACATCTTAAACCTGAAATTATGTATACCTAATTTCCTGTTTAGAATCCAAACTAGGCTAATTTTGTGTTTAAACATGCAATCATGACTTTGTAATCAAACTGCAAACTAAACATGTTATTACCTATAGTGATATATAGTTGGCCTTAAAACTTTCCAGTAAGCAATATTGTAGGAAATAGTATGTTTTATAAATAAGCTGTTTAAGTTTGACACCCAAAGTTAGAGTGAGAAAACTGTACAACTTTGAAAATGGCGTATCTGAGAAAAAGCTAGATTTTAATAAAGAAGTGTAGAGTTATTTATTAAGTATCCATTTTGGAAAGGGTCATCGGTCAAAGAAATTTTTGCTGATATCGTAGAAACCTTAGGTGATCAATTTCCTTTGTATGCTACTATTAAAAACTGAGATGCGGAATTTAAAAGATAATGAGCAAATGTCAAAAATGGGCACTGCTCTGGAACACAAATTTCTGTAACCTGTCAAGAAAACGTTGATTATGTCCATAAAGTGATCTTGGAAGATCGGCAAATTAGACTAAAACGATGCACATTTTCTACGAACGCATGTTTCACATTGTTCATTATCTAAAGCTGTCTTATTCCCAAGTTATTCCCAAGAAGCGCCCTTGTCTGGCAAGTTCTAAAAAAATAAGTCACTGTTTTACAGATTCCTCAAACCTTTTGAGTCAACTTGTTACTCTGGACGAACCACGGGTACTTTAATATATAGAGAGCAAAGAGCATTCGAAACAATAAAAGAATTCCGGTTCTCCAGGACTCAAAAAATTATGTATTCGAGAGTGGGCTGGAAAAGGTCTTGCTTCGGCTTCTTTAACAATAATGGAATAAGCATGTTCGGTCTTTTAAAACAACGCAAGTTGTTTACCAACTTACGTGAGAAAATTGTACAATAGTGCCGCGAAAAACTGGCCAAAGTTTTACTCTTTTTGCAAGACAAGGCTTCTGCTTGTAAGTCCGCGATTGTACTGCAAACAATTGATAAAATTGGTTTTAAATTGGTTGACCACACGCCCTATTCCCCGGATTTAGCACGATCAGACTATTATATATTCCTTAAACTAAAAGAACATTTGAAAAGTAGACGATTTGCGACAAAGAGCGAAGTCATTGTTTCATTAAGAAAGAATTTGAAGACCAAGCTTAAGAATTATTTAAAGGGTCTAGAATTGATTTATCAACGCTCTGCTGAATGTGTAATTCTCAGATCCAATTACCTTTAATTATTAAATTGTTTAGAAAACATTTTGCGTTTTCTACTGTAGGCTAAGTATTCTCCAAAACCTCCACGTACTTTCATGGTTTTACTTGTTTAACGTCGACCTACTTCCGCGACTATGGCCAATCACCGACGCCAGGGATCGGGACCGACGGCTTTACGCCCTCTCCGAAGGGCGGAACGTGCAGACATCCAACTTGCTCAAATACAATGCCAGAACCTCGGTTGATGTAAATGTTACAGTTTGTACTGAAAAAGTGAAAGGAGAATCCTGGGATCGAACCCAGTACCCTTCGGTTCAGAGGCACACGCTCTTACCGCTGAACCACCGAGGCTCTTACTTTCATGTTTAAAGTCGCAATACCAATTATTCTTTTTGTGACCGTCGCACACCGTCGTTTATTCTTTTATCATAGCGTTGACAGAAATACACAAGACACATAAGTAAGACCAATAAGCACGTTATTACCAATCAACCCTAGTAACGTTTGCCAAATTGTCTAGACAAATTTATATATAGTACCTATGGAAAGAACAACTTTAAACACTATAACGGTAAGTACAATGTCGTAGATACCTACATAAATTAGTATATAATAAATATAGATGCAGAGACTTTTTCTCTGCCTTCACAGTTGCTTGTCTTCTGGTCTGTAAACAGTTTGGCGCATTTACGGCATTGTCTATATCTATATTCAGTACATATTCCACGGTTTCACGAGGCAAGGCCAACAACAATTAATGAGGTACCTAAATAATAATTCTGCATATACCTACATACACATTTAACTGACTACACAGAAAGACTAACAACATAAACTGTATGATAAGCTCTAACTTTATAGGTATATAGTTATATACCTACTACCTAATTACGATACCCAGCACCCCGCTACGCAGAATATAGGTACAGTACAAAAATTCATTTTAGTTTGTTCTCGTTTTGGCTATTTGCAGAAATATGGGTATCTCATATCTCGTACAAGAAACATACAACAAAAATATACTCATTTTTATTTTGTGCCGATTTTCACATATAAAGGGCATGTATAACGGAAGACACATGAGTGTGGTCATTATATACGATTTTAGACAAGCACTCTTACAACCGAAAACGAAACAAAACATAAAGCAAGAAAACATAATCTCTGGCAACGAAGAGGACAAAGAGGAGAGACTGGATCTGAGACCTACACTCTTACACATATTACATGTAATAGAGTAGCGACAATGTTCTGGGGACTTAACATGTCCTGGCTGCCAAGGAATAGTCTAACATGGAGGTCGTAATCACACAAGGCGGGGCAAAAGCTCCACCTCCAAGAACCGCCTTAACTACGTCCGCTGGACAGAGAGTCGACATCTAGTGGTGATTCAGTCAAACACTGGTCTCATCATCGTTTTATTGCTGTATAAGCTGTTTCATTATTTCCAGCCGTTGTAGATAAGATTGCATTGCCAGCGGAGTTAAGATAATGCCAGTTGATTATTTTTTTGTTCTTTTGTTTAGAACTTCTCATCTTGTCCATTTGGTTTTCAGCTTAGGTGCTTTCTGATTAGATAAACTTCATTGCGCCTTACAATAATAAAGTAGCTGTTGATATAAATAAATAATTAAAAAATAAAATACTTTAAATTTCAAGTCCTTTGTAAGTAGTTTAGTTGTTATTCTTTGTAATTAATTTTTATAGATATCTACATATAAATACGTTGGTATTCGAGGGCCAGAACTTTTTTCCCCTTCTACAGAAACGATTGCTAATGTGGCAATATGTTTATTCGCCTAGATACCTACCTACCTATTAATAATTTATCACACACATAAAAATAATAACAGAGAGTTATGCGCTAGATACGTATTTCGACAACGAAAATGTCTTCATCAGTAGCTGTCGCTAAACGAACTAACTAACTAACAGGTAGTTTATCGACAACTACTGATGAATAGGTACAACTTCGTTGTCAAAATAGGTACGTATTTAGCGCATAACCCTCTGTGATTATTTTTGTGGTTTTTGGAGTGATTCTGCTTTTTGTTCCAGTTTCCAGCCACAGTGTCTAACCTCAGTCTTTTAACACCAGCAAAAGCAAACCAGGTCTTGTGATAAGTATAAGAAATCGATATTTATTAAATAGCGAATTTTCATTGAGAAATTATAAAATCAAGACTTTGAAAACATTTCTTGAAATGAGCGTAAACTTTATTTATTTATATATATATATATATATATATATATATATATATATATATATATATATATATATATATATATATATATATATATATATATATATATATATATATATATATATATATATATATATATATACAGGGTGATTCAAGTTGGAGCCTCACTATTGGGATTTCGCTAATTATCGAAGATAAAGAGTAGGTTTAAATTCGGCAAAGTTGCTAAATTTTGTGCTCTTTATATTCCGCAGAGAAAACTAATTTTCTCCTACTGTGGTTCACGAAATTGTCAAATAACTGAAAAAAGCGATTTTAGATTTTCGCCTCTATCTCTTTTAGTGAATTTATTTTCACTAATAGAGAGGTATCGATGGTGAGACTTTGCAAAAAAAAATTTTCAAATGAGCGCAAACTAGGACCCCTAGAACCCATATCCGGGGTCAGTTTCAATTTTTATATGTTTATATATATATATATATATATATATATATATATATATATATATATATATATATATATATATATATATATATCCGTCTGATAACTCAAAAAAGAATTAACCGATTTCGATGAAACTCGGCAAGTGCCTTCCTTTTACTAATGGCTAAGATGAGTTCGTTGGTCAGGAAAATCTGACAGGGTTTTTCGAAAAGATTTTGAGTTTTCTTTCTAAAAAAAAATTTTTTTTCCGAAAATTACGAAGCTGTTTTAATGAAATTTACTATATGTGTTGCCTTGGAAGAGACATTACTACATACCAAAATTAAACTTTCTAAGTTTATAGAAAATTGAGTGATTCCAATTTTGAATTTTCTTTCGAAAATTTTTTTTTCTCCGAATCTTCTAAAGTTATTTTAATGAAATCTGGTGGATATCTCGCCTTAGCAAAGACCTTACCACATCCCATAATTAAACTTTCTAAGTTTATAGAAAAATGAGTTATTCAAGTTTGAAGCATTTAATAAAAATTCACTACCATAACGCACTTGCTGCGTCCCGAAATTTTTTACCTATTTGAACTCGTATAAAGAAACGAAAAACACATTCTCACAGCCATTTTCAGTTTTATATATGATAGGGGACTCAAAATTTTTCTGCGACGTTTCGCCTTTTTTTGGGACATCATCAACTTTCTTATTTCTTATGAGCGCCATATTGGATTTTGAGATCACAGGATTCCTACTTTTTTTCTGAATTCAACAGTGTATAACATGTTGAGAAATATTTTTAATAATTGGACTTCACTGCCATACAGTTCAAAATCACCTCAATTTGACTCTCGACGGTGGCTGTGGAAATTCAAAACCTCCAAAAATATGTTTGTCATTTGTGATAACGTTGTAATATTAAGATTCCTTTCAATAATTATTGAAAACCGCATGATATGTTATGTATTTTTATGCATCAAATCGGGCATGGGATATTTAAAAATAATGTATTTGGAACGACAACAAAAAGATCTCACTACTTTTTCAAAGCGTTAAAAATGTAGTGGAGTTTGGATGGTTTACCAACCCTGCGCCGATTATGGGAACAGAAACTAAAACAATAATCAACGTAATAACATTTTAGAAATGGTAAATTTAACGTAAGTTTTTGTGAATAAAATATGTAATTGTTACTTTCTTATTTACTTTTGAGGTCAATAATAATCCTTCAATTCGCTCTACGTTTGAGTATACCGCAGATACGAGCTTGGAGAACGTTACGTGAAAATAATTACCCCCCATAAGATACAAGTCAGTCAACATTATTGAACTGCATCTTACTTTTATAACGTTATCATTTATCACCAATGACAGAAATATTTTTTTCACGTTTTCAAATTCCAGAGCCAGCGTAAAGAGACAAACTTTCACTCTTTGGCAGTCAAGCCGAATTGTTAAAAATTATTTCACAACTTGTTATATGTTGTTGAATTTAAAAAACAACAGAAATCCTAGGATGTTAAAACCCAATATGGCGCTCAGAAGAAATAAGAAAGTTAATGATGCCCCAAAGAAGGCGAAACGTTGTAGAAAATTTTTGAGTACGCCATTAGATATCAAACAGAAAATGGCTTGAGAATGTGTTTTTCGTTTGTTTTTGTGCGTTCAAATAAATGAATTAGAGGCAAAAATCAAAAATCGCTTTTTTCATATTTTTTTTTACAATTTCTTGAAGTTCCAGAAAATTGGTTCTCCTTGCGGTATATCAAAGAGCACAAAATCTAGAAACTTTTCTGAACTTAAATCTACCCTCTATCTTCGATAATAAGAGAGATTCCCATGGTGATTCTCGAATTTGAATCACTCTGTATAATTGTATAACTAATTGACCGATTCTAATGAAATTTGGTACAAAACTTGGTTCTATAGAGACTATAATTCGTACTTAAGTTCAAAGTTCTAGCTTTGCAGAAAATCCTGAAATTTTTCATTTTCTTCTGAGAAATTTTTTATCTTCAAAAATCACAAAGATATTTTTAGAAAATTTGGTTAACAGGTTTCCTTTAAAAAGTCTATAGTACTTATCTACGTACAAAAATTGGAGTTCGGTATAGGCATTTTCTTTTTTTCTTTTCTGGTGCTTATATTTTTGTATATTCCAAAATAATAAAGCTATTTAAATAAAATTTATACACACATTGACTGTAGAAATTTTAGTAACTAGGTAACAAATTTTACGTTTATAGCATTAAGAAGAGTTGAGTTACAGGCCTTTAAAAACTGTTTTGCTTCTTTAGGTGCCAAAAAAGGGCTCACGACTTGAAGTTTCTGTATGATAAACGCAATTTGTTCAGTTTCATAAACAAAACAAAAAGTAATTTTTCGTTAAGGGTCCAAATATATTAAAAGATTTAAATTAAGTTTCGCAGATACCAACCGAAGTTGAAACTAAATTACATGGGATGGGATTACCTATGGTTATGTAGGTACATTTATTATATTATAATTATTAACAAATTATTTTTACAAATGTCAGCTGAAACTTCAAACTGACTACTGATTTGATAACCTAAGTACCTGGGAGTTGTAAAATTCAAATATCTATGTGCTTTCTTCTATGTTTTGTTCTACTTCCACTGATTTGAATCTCCCTGGAAGGTTAATCTTTTTTTGTTTAGTAGTTTGTTCAATTATTATAAAATATTAGATTAAAATATTATAATTTTTTTTTTAAGTTTATGAGCGAATTTTCGTAGTACCTACAATGTTTCTTTGAATCTGCCTACATCTTTATTTTTTTTTGCAAATTTAAAAAATATATTTCTTTTTACCCTAACACCTAATTTGATTGATTATATATAGATATATTTATTTTTGTAAAAATATTTTTAGCGAAATTTTGAGCATTAAAGAGTATCAAATTTTTGAAGAATTTTTATTAAAAAAATTGTTCATGAATTTCAGTAAATAAAACCTGTTTTCTACAACAACAAAAAAATTAAATTTTTGGCAAGTACTTTTTTGAGAATTTGCGTTAACAAAATGATTGGCATATGTTCATAAAAAATATTCCTAAAATCATTTTAGCATAACATTTTTTAATGAATTTTCCTAGATAACTTTTTTAGCAACATTTTTTATTATATGCTTATTTAAAAAAAATCAATTTTCCTGAAAATTGTTTTGGCAAATAGTATTAAAAAATTTCGGATTTTCGTGGAAACAACTCTTTTGTGCATGTCTCAGAATTAAACCTTTTTAAACAAAAATCCCTTAGCGAACTTTAGTAGAATTTTTTTTATTCCATTCTTTCGCCAATGAAGCTGACTAAGTTGCGTTTATCATGCGAACACTTTTACTCGTTTTTCCTTGTTTGTTCTCTACAAAAGCACGAAGCACGTTGTCTTCTAAAATTTCAGTAATTTTTCCTAGGAAAGCTGTTTTGATTGACAATTTACACATATACACAGAGGACCCCACCCATAACTCATCAGAAGCCGGCCTTTCCACATTCGAGTGAAAAAAGCCAACTGTCTGAATACGGGCTCGATCCCGCGACCACATGGTCCAATTCTAGAGGTTACTCGTCTCGCGAATTAAGCTATTCTGCCTTTTATGAATCCATTTTTCGCTGTAAAATAAGATTGAGATTTTTTAAAAGGTCAAAATAGCGTAATACGGGGCATGGTAAACTTAATGCCTCTTCCGAAGGGGACATATGCAAGACTTAAAACTCTACAAAGAGTTGTGTATACTAAGATGATCCTATTAATTGAAAAATAAATAAACATGTATAAACCTGCTTTTGAAACTAGGATAGCACACGGGACCGACGGTTTAATGCCTCATTTAAAGAGCGGAAACTGCACATATTTAACTTGTCCAGACATAACGCAATAGCTTCGGAGGTTGTCTTTTTCAGTATGTACTGAGTTAATTTCTATTAATAATAATAAAAAAGTGTTCGATGGGCTCATTTATAGTGCAAACCCAGAATCTTTGTGCAACGAACCAACGCTTCATTTACTGCTGTAACTGAGACCGATAAATTTCTTCATACATTTGTATGAAAGTTCTGTGGTAAATATTATCCTATACAAACGATAGCATGTTTGACCTTTTCAGAAAAAAGTTTCAAAATATTGGTATAACAATATACTTGTATCTTCACTTAATAAATTTGAAAGGGCTAAATAGTTTAGATTATTACAATTTGGCTGTTTTGGCCGGTCTGTCCATTTGATTTTAAAAGTGATGGTCGGATTTTCTTAACATAATCTTCAAAGCTGCCCACGCTTGTCGGTATCACCAGCAAGTGGTTCATGTACAATGACATGTTATGACTATGAGCTAATTAACGGTAATATACCGTTTTTTTTCTTCTCTTAACAATTTTTTAGTCAAGTTAGCACAGAAAATGGAGACCAACGACAATAATTGCGCTTCCTTGGCACTCTTACTATCAAAACTGTAGATATGTAAGAATTTGACGTGCGCAGGAAAAAAAACTTCTACAAATAGCTTGATACCATCCGAATAAAATTATCATTTTAGCCATAATATCGCGAGTTGAGCTTTCTGGTTCAACCGTTACTTAAATTACCTTTGAGCAGTGAGCGACACAACTCAGATATAAACTAAAAGATATTGGGATTTGTCGTGGTTTCTCTCCAGGTGTTGTTTATAGATTAGTATAAGCGGAAAATAACGATTAGTACCATACGACCACAGCATAATATGCTGTGATACGACATTGAAGCCTTCATACGATGATCCACCTAAAAATTTGCAACACATCATTTCTACCATTGTTTTACAACGGTGTTAGAGAAAATATTTAAAGATAATAATTGTAGAATCGTCTACAAAGTTAATAACCTGAAGAGCCTCTTGTGTGGACCAAAGGATGCTATTGACTTCCGACAAAATCGGGCATTTATCAAACATCTTGGATGACTGAAGATTGGAACCTGTGATAAGCACTGATAAGTACAATTTGTAGAACCCAATTCATCACAATACAGATTTTTAGACATTAAGATCGTTTCGCTAACAACGTTAGCGTCATCAGAGGGACGATTAAGCTATTTATTTTTGTTCATTCCTCCGATGACGCTAACTTTGTTAGCGAAACGACCATGAGGTCTAAAAAAACTATATTGTGATGAACTAGATTCTTCACATTATACTTATAAATATGTTGTAGTAATTTTATGTTGACATGTCAAAATTATAGTTGCAGGAATTACAATCTTATTTAAAGGTTTTTAGTAGTAAATAAGGATGAATTGTATTTTGTATTTGAGTTTGAAATGAAGAGAGGTCGCGGGCGTGTTAGTGATAAAACACATTATAGTTAGAAGATCTACCAACATTTCTGAAGTGGCAACCAATATAATAAGTTTTGGCAGTTTTATTGAGATTGTATTCTTTATAAAAATCGAGTAGTATACAAGCACAAGTCAAGTTTATTTGTTGACACGTTGTAAAATTATGAATAATATATACATATATATTATTAATTGCGAGAAAATCTTTATTGGAATAAGGAGAATATCAATAATAGCAAGACTCGAAGAGCAGATGACGTATTACGGATTCAATAGAGCAGAGAAATCCAGCAGCCCAACATATGGTTGACTCCGGACATAAGATAGGTAATATAAATATTAAGTTATTAAACGTAACCACTTTGTAAAGTATACAAATCTGCAAGGTGGACCCACGAACTGCAGGTAATTCAGGTATTGGACCAGTTAATTTAACACTTTTTTGATGTAGCAACAATAGTATTTATGTTGCGTCATCCGGTATTCCATCATCCGTAGTTTAGGTAGGTTAATAAATAGGAAAATTTGGCTCATAGAGTTAGTTGGCGATATCTACTGATGAGGATAATTTCATTGTCGAAATACTATCCTAGCGCAAAACTCGCTGTCATTATTTTTCTAGTTTTTGGGGTGATTTTGTTTTCTGTTTCAGAGAAGTACTGAACAACGCAAAAAACACACAAAAATTAAATAGTCATTTTGTTTATTCTAAAAGTAACCTAACACTTGAAGGCATAATTACGGTTATGTCATCAGCAGATTAAAAATGTACAATTTTAGAATTTCAATATCTTACGTCATCCCCTGTCAGAATAAAAGTCTCTATGACCTTACGATATAATAAAAAATTAATCAAAATCTCGGGACGCAGCAAGTGCGTTATGGTAGTGAATTTTCATAAAACTATTTTTTAATAGCAATAATGTGTGTTTTTTTAAGAAAGCAGGCATCAAATATGGTTACCAGTATAATCTATATAGTAAAAACAATGTGCCATGTTTCATCAAAATAACTTTATTGTTTGAAAATGTACAAAAATTTCCGAAAGTAAACTTAAAGTGTTCCCGAAAAAACTTGTTTTTTGGTCAACCTTATAGGTTAATAGCAAATTGAGCTATTCAAATATTAAGCATTTGATCAAAATTCGCTAGCATAACGCACTTACTGCGTCGAGAATTTTTGTTCTTACAAACATGCATTATATTTCGATGGAAAATGCAATAACATAAGGCGTGTTTGATTAAAAAAAAAGAAAATTTGTATCATCAAGCACTTATGGGCCAGCCTGTGATTGTAGAAATAATTTTTTAAGATGTAGCTCAAGACACCCTATAATTAATATATACAATTTTTTTTCATATCTGGTATAATAACAGATATATTGAGCTTTATTGAGTTTTTTTTACGAAAATTCTACAAAAATTATATACTATTAACGATAAACTCTATAGCTAAGAGTACTGCCAAGCGTCAGAGAAAGGGTCTATTTGAAATGAATTTTCTGGAAACATTTTATTAAAATAAAGGACAATGACGGTTGAAACTAAGACTTCAGGGTTTGTAAAACATTCTTGAGACATTTTATTTCCATAGCCCGTATTAGATTCAAGTTCTTTTCCTAAATGTTGCCAATTTTGACGTTTAAATCAAAACTTTGACGTTTTGTGAAAAACCCCAATTTATTTTTGTTTAAATGCCCATAACTTTTTTGTCTTTTGACCTACAGAGCTAAATTTTGGTAGGTGACTTGCCTATAATGATATAAACCCGCGTTGCCCTTACTTTGTTAATTTTGGAGATATAATTTTTTTTTTGAAAGAAAACACAAAATTTTCCGGGAAAACCTCGTCGGATTTTCCTGGATAACGAACTTATCCAAGCCACCTGCAAAAGAAAGGTACTCACCAATTTTGACGTTTAAAATCGCGATTTTGACGTTTTGAGGAGAACTCAAATTTATTTTTCTTTGAATGCCTGTAACTTTTTTGTCTTTTAACCTACGAAGCTAAATTTTGGTAAGTAACTTTCCACTAATGATATAAACCTGGGTATGAAATTTGGTTGCCCTTACTTTGTAAATTTTGGAGATATAAATTTTTTTCGATTTTTTTCAAAAGAAAACACAAAATTTTCCGGGAAAACCTCGGCGGATTTTCCTGGATAACGAACTTATCCAAGCCACTTGCGAAAGGAAGGTATGTGCTAAATTTTATCAAAGTCGGTCCATTATTTTTTAAGTTATAGGTGTGACACACACACACACACACACATATATATATATATATATATATATATATATATATATATATATATATATATATATATATATATATATATATGGATATATATATATATATATATGGATATATATATATATATATATATATATATATATATATATATATATATATATATATATATATATATATATATATATATATATATATATATATATATATATATATATATATATATATATATATATATATATATATAGTCTGAAACTGACCTCGGATTTGGGTTCCGGGGGTCCTAAATAGCGCTCATTTGAAGAAATTTTTTCAAAATTCGAAAGTCGGGATCTCCTCATTAGTGAATTTTTTTAAGAAAATTCACTAAAAGGTGAAACCAGTTGCCAAGAAAATCATTTTTAAAAGCAAAAGAAGTCTGTATGGAACGATTTCACCAAGTAAGGGCAACAGCAGTCAATTAATCTTGTTGCATAGAGTACTGTATTTATGTAGGTCCATAACTTTTGGTTTATCTATATTATCAAACATATCATATGGTGAGCATTGTGTTTAACGCGACGGGACTCCATTGCACCAACAATAATTTCAACCTTTATATGCAGTTGCGAATAGATACTTACCAGAAAAACCTACTGAAACCCAACCAGGATCAAAATTATACGATATACTACAGCTGATTATCTGGATGCGGTAAGTTATCAGTCACAAATTACATATCAAATAGACATTGTTCTTTATACCTGCATACCTAGCTACTTATAAAATATAACTGAGACTGCAAACCAAATTAACCTCATAAGGGGATGAATAATCTTCTAATATTCTGATGAAGCTAACTTCGTTAGCTAAACGACCGTCGGCGCTTCAAAATGTGTTGTGATAAATTGGATTCTTCAGACTCTACTTATCAAGGATAATTATTACAACCAGATAATTATAAACACATACGTTTAAATATTATTTTCGCACTTGCCTCCTATAAGCAGCTTTAAGTTCTATGGTGTTACGAGTTTTCTCGACTCCGATATATTGCAGATCAAAGTGGCCGCTTTGTTTACGAATCCAGCGTTAGACAAACACACCTGGAAAGACCTAAATCATTCATTGACAGCAGCGGTTATAACGAGAACAGGACACATCTTCCCATTGCTCACACACAAACACATTTAAGTATACAGAGTGAGTGTTGGTAAACAGCAACTTAGCTGGCGGTAAATGGGCAAACAGCGGCCCCATGTCCCTATGTTAGTAATCTCTTGTCTACATTCATTCTCCCACCACCCTTTTCTAATATCCTTTCTTATGTATAACTTGCTGGATATTTAATATTTGTTTAGGTACTACAATGTTTGCTTTTAGATTTAGAGGTTATAAACATATTGTTAACTGGATTTCACATAAATGCACACATCATGATTTATAACGCGTAAGTGAGTAGGGGACATAATATTAACAATAGGATAAAATGTGTAAATGTAAAGATTGAAAATACTTTTATTGCCGACATTTAATTTGAATATTAAAGGCAGTTTGTAGCATTTGGTCCAATTTTTTTTAATTCCTTTTCAGTGGACAGTGACTGTTTTATTAGTAGAACTTCTATAGCCTTGTTCATTATAGCGGTATTATGAATTATAATTATTGGCGATCGATAGACATAATTTTGTCCAATATTGGCGTTGGCGTGATCACGAATTTCCAGCTGCTCGTAGAGCTTGATTCTCACTAACCGGCATTGAACTTTGTAATCTGAAACATCATGTTGAGATTTTGTTAGGTAAAAAACTACAAAAGCTTATAATTATAAAACTGGATTATCCACTAATATATAGCTTAATAGCAAATACTGATTGCTCTGACATATATGTTACTCTGTTATTAAGGCATGTTAAAATATGGTTTATAAGTAAAATATTTGATAAACATTTACCTATTTATTTATTACTGTACCTTATGCAACACAAACAAGCGGAACTTATAACACAATTCAAATTATGAATACACACACAGGGGCATACACACACAGACGCACACACACACACACACAAATATATAGAGGATATGGTGCAAATGTGGATACCCAGTTTGTTCTTAGTTTGTAAAAAAATCTGTGAATCGTTATTTTAACCTGAAAAATTACCTTAAAATGCCTTACAATGCTAGGAATATGGGATCATAAGTCACATGTGCAACAACCATGTACTTAGAAAATAAAAAATAATCCGATACTTACTAAATTTTTCGATTTTTGAAAAAAGTGCGGGTAATGTGGAAACATCCTAAAATTACAGTAAATCATTGTGTAAACACATAGAAATGTTGGAATATTGCACTTTAAGCATTATATCTTTTTTATAATATGTTTTTATTTACAGAAAACAGTATTCATTGATAGAAAAATACAACAAAAATTTTTAATTGCTTACAAAGTTACAAAAGTTAAAAAGTTGAATGTTACAAACCAATAAAATTCTGATTAAAAGTTTTGTTGTCAACAGACAAACATATTGTGTAA
The DNA here is from genome assembly GCA_964006375.1 of Tillus elongatus. NCBI lineage: Eukaryota > Metazoa > Arthropoda > Insecta > Coleoptera > Cleridae > Tillus > Tillus elongatus. The sequence goes on from OZ023263.1 coordinate 118,244,315, forward strand.
CTATAATTGCAGAAATCGCAAATATAAATATATTTTTCCACGCCGGCACACACCATTCCTCACATAATTGATATTGAATCCATAGTTCACCACGCACATCTTTCGAAAATGGATTCCCACAAAATATGCACAGGGCGCCTTCTTCGGTGGGCTCGTCTAATCCAACTGGAAGCTCTAGATCGGACTCTCCTGAAGATAAGGATTTGTCAGACTCTTCAGTATCAGAATCATTCAACTGCAAGCCTTTTTGGATTTGTTAGCAGGAGGAGCTTTAGACATTTTTCTAGTCTGCTTACCGATTGCAGGCGGTGTTTAGATCTATACCTACTCTTAGATAAGGATTCTTCAAGCTGTGTTTTGTACGGAGACGATGTAAAAACAGCGCAAGAACTTGCCTTACGACCTCTATTGGAAGCCTTCCTCTTTAAATGGGATACTGGAATTATTTCATATGGTGACACAGAAGATTTTGAAGATTTACCAGGTAAGCTGTGATTTTCTGAAAAGGTGCCCGGTATAGCGAGATCCTCTGAAGAGGTGCGAGGTGGGGAAGTGTTTGGCAAGGCTGGATCCTTTGAAGAAGTGCTCGGCAAGGCAAGATTCTTATTTGGTTCTTCTTTAATTGCAATTGCTGAAGGAGGGAAATCGGCTTCACTAAAAACAGTGCGGTTACATGGGAATATTCCAGTCTCAGAAAATCCTTTGGCAGCGATAGAAGCCGTCTGGCATTGTAAGTAAGCCTTTCCAAACAACTCGGCTATATCGTATGATCCTGAGGGTCTGTTGCTGCGCCGCAGCCATTGGCGGACAAACTCGCGTAGTAAGACTTTAGGGTGCCCATGAATGTTTTATCAAGTGGTTGAGTCTTGTGAGAGGTGTGAGGCGGAATGCTCACAATTGTAACGTGGTTCATTCTTGCACGTTCGATGACATCAAGGTTTCTTGCGTGGCTGTTGTGCCCGCCCCATTTTATGCAGGTGTTTCTTGAAGGCCATGTGTCCCGTCAAGACACCTGTTAGGTTTCTGAGCTGTCCTCTGCTAAGATTTAGCAGCTCCACAGCTCTCTTTGAACTGGGTTTGTCAATTATTGACTTCCCATGTCTAAGCCCTGGAGAGTCTGTCCAGTACGTTGGTTTCTGACCCAGGACTTAATATCTCCCCTGGCAGTGCTCTTTGTCACGCACAGAGCCGGTTCTGGTCCCATAAATGGTTCTACTGACCCTCTCTTCGCGAGAGTGTCAGCTTCTTCATTGCTTTTGACCCCCGAGTGACCCGGCACCCAGATGAGGGTGACCTTATTCTGCCCAGCCAGGTCGCTCGTCTCGTCTTGGCACTCATTCACCAGCCAGGGATTTACCTGTGGGCTACATAGTGCCTTAAGGGCTGCCTGGCTGTCTGTGGCTATGAGGATCCGCTGGTTAGTGTAGCACCTCCTCTTGTTCTCCTGCACACAGTGCAGGATGGCGTACATTTCGGCCTAAAAGACGGTTGCATGGGCACCGAGGGAAATACCCTCGGTCCTTCCGAATAAACACCTGCCCCCGTCCCACACTCTCCGCCTAATCCGTCCGTGAACCAGACAAGCGCGTCCCGCAAAAGACAACTGATCTACGGTCAGTCTAGACCGGAGACAGAGAATTATGAAACTTCACCCCACCAATCGCTGTGCAGACTAGTTCAAGGCACTGTGATTCTGGAATGGGTGGAGTAGAAAGACTAAGGGCATGCACAATAAACCAAAGGTTGCAGTGCTTTCGGGGCGGCGCGAAAAATATAAAACATGATTTGGGAACGGAATTTTTTTTTGGTCTGTCAGTCTGTCGGTCTGTCGGTGTGTCGGTTGTCTGTCTATATATCAGTCGCAGTCAGATTTCGTACCGTGCAAAGGTCCGCGAAAAGCCAGCAGAGCCAGCCAAGCAGAGTCAGTTAGTTCACCGTGCAGCCGCAGCCGCAGCCAAGTCAGCGCCGAGGTAAGACTCCGCATACTTTGCTCTGGGTGAAGTGTCCTGTACACGGTACTCGCAACGAACGTTGGGTCGTGAGCATCGATTGGGTGGTAAGTTTCACCAAAGGCGTTACTGCCGTTTTCATGGCGGTGCGTCTATAAAATAGGTAACCGACCGTACACTTCACGATCGTCTTTTTTCCCTTCTCTTTAGGATCTAGTATTCGCTCCACCCTGGTAAACGTTGCTGGACACCCTAAAGAAGTAAGACCACCTCCTACGGGTATATCCCGGTAGAGGGGTACTACGAGCCCCCTGCATCTGCCCCTATAGCCATGGCCGACATGGCTACCCTAGTTAGGCTACCCAAGCGACTCCTGGAGCTTATCAAACCCTTCCGATTCCTTTCCCCAGACCGTAGAGCGGCTTTTATAGCCGCTTTAACAGCTGAACCATCCCCATCCTTGTCCCCGATCCCACCCCCAATGCCCACTTCCGTTCCTGGTGCTCAAACCGAGCGTGCCGGCCCTTCCCAGCCGCCCTTGAAGGCTGAAAAGCGCAAGGCTTCCCCGCCTCCTTCTCTTGAAAACAGGAAAAACCGTCATCGGAAAACCCCCTCCAATGACGATTCAATGTCTTGCGAGTCTGACTTCGAGGCAAGCCAAGACCCGGAGCGGGCCGCAAGTACTGCTCCTAAATCCACCCTTTCTCCTCCGATATTCCTCCACAACAAGAAAAAGTGGACATACATTTCAGGCTACTTTACCCGCAATCACGTCAGCTGCGTCAAGGTTAAGAATCTTACAGATTCCGTAAGAATACACTTGACTTCAGCATCAGACTTCAGACAGGCTACCAAAATCATGGATAGCCTGCAGCTCCAGTATCATTCCTACCAGCTCCAGGAGGACAAACAACTAAATATTGTCCTCAGGGGGGTCTGTGAATCCATCCCTATCGAAGAGGTTGAAAAGGACCTCATCTCCCAGGGTTTCCATCCCGATGGTGTATGCCGTATGCTTCGCAGAGGTAACGACAACAAAATCCCCATGATCAACCTCCTCAAGTCCGAAAGGTCCATTTTCGGCATCGAAACTGTGTGCGGCCTCATCGTCAATATGGAGTCGTTACACAAAAAGAACCTTCCGAACCAGTGCCATCGCTGCCAAAGGTTTGGTCACTCCCAACAGTCTTTAGGGGAGACCCCGCTGCGTAAAATGCAGCGGCCCCATTTGTCTGTGGAGTGTAAAAAGCCCCTATCCGTCAACTCAACTTGCTGCAATTGCGAGAAAGGTCACACCGCCAACTATAGAGGCTGTCCGAAATTCCCTAAACCCAACAAGCAGACCTCACAACGGAAGCCGCAACAACCCCGAAACCGGCCACTTCCACGCCGAAGCCAGCTCCCACTGCAAAATCAGCTTCCACTGCAAATGAAGCTCCCGCCCTAGACCAGTCCAGTGCACTTTCCCTTACCACCTCAATCAATTTCACACAGCTGAAGTTGGTCGCAGGGAAAGTCCTGAACATTCTCCAAACCTCCCCTGATCTGCTGACGCTGATCACTTCCACCATCCCCCTAATCCCCGAAATCATGTCAATCTTCCAGAAGTAAATGACATCTCAAATAAAACTACAATCCCTGCAGGTTGCATCCTGGAATGCAAACGGAGTAGCCTGCAAAAGAAATGAGCTCCAAGAAATCGCCCAATGCTTAAAACTGGACGTTATTCTAGTCCAGGAAACCAAAATGCGTCTTACAATCAATCCGAAACTCCCCACTATACATTGTACTGCAATGACCGCACCACTTTCAGAGGTGGCGGCGCGGCAGTGTATGTCAAAACAAATATTGACCACCACCCTCTCAGTACGCTAGTCCTCCAAACCTTGGGGCTACACAAATCGTAGTCAACAGTTCCTCTGCAGGCCCAATAAAGCTCATTTCTGCTTATAATCCTCCACAAAAGAGAATTCTAGACGCCGACCTAGACATCTTATTCAATACCAACCAATGAATAATAATCGCTGGCGATTTAAGTTTCAAACACCCCAATTGGCATTCTCGTAATGCCAACAGAAATGGGAAAATCCTCCAATCCTGTGTCGACAACCATGCAAACTGAATGGTTGATGCTCCTCAAAGACCTACACACTAAGGCAGTGTGGGTTGCCCCGACGTGCTCGACATAGTGATCATGTCGAACACCACCCTTCTCCATGAAATATCAACCCTAAATAACCTCTCGTCGGACCATAACCCAGTCATATTGCAGCTCTGAAATGTCAATGACTAACCCGACCTCCCAAGGCAAAAGGTACTGTGGCCAGTTTTCAGAGATCATCTTAAAAACCCCCTTGGCAATATTCTGGTTATCCGCAGCATCCCCGAACTCGAGGGTGCAGTGGATAATCTACAGTCCAAAATTCAATGTTCTATCGAACATGCATCAAGAACGTACCCCGCCCCAAGCAATCTGCCGTCATTTCCGCCCAGTATCAGAGAGATGATACTCGAAAAGAACCGCGTGCGTAGACCAGCTCAACGCACCGGAAACCCCACCGACAAACGAGACGCAAACAGACTCATCAAACAAGTACGATCCGCCCTACAAGAACTTCGCAACAACCGTTGGGAGGAACGCCTGCAAACTCTGTCCCCCGAAGACAATTCCATCTGGCAAATGGCAGAAGCCCTTCGCTCCCATAAACTTCCGATATCCCCACTTCACGGCTGTAACGGTAGAGTATACAGGGATGCGAAGAAAGCAAGTGCATTCGCAGATCACCTGGAGTTGAAATTCAGCCCGAATTACAACAACGTTGATCTGTCGTACGTAGCAAGAACACATCGTTATGTCAGGAGTGCGCTTCGCGCCACCCCAGACACAACTATCAGACACGCAATATTCGAAGAAGTTTCCCAAATAATCAAATCATTAAAAAATAGGAAAGTTCTGGGATACGATGGAATCTCCAACGTAGCCCTGAAAAACCTCCCCGCAAAGCCGTGGTATTTCTATTTATGATTATGAATGCCATGCTGCGATTTTAACATTTTCTTTTCATGTGAAAACTTGCTTACATTATCAACATCCCGAAACCCAGCAAAGATCCGCTGTTCTTTTAGAACTACAGGCCCATTAGCCTACTACCAGTCATAGGCAAAATCGCCGAAAGACTGATTCAGAAAAGGCTATCTTCATTCACTTCTGAAAATAATATCTTCCCAGACGAGCAATTCGGTTTCAGACACCAGCACTCTACCACAGATCAAGTCCTTCGTGTGGTGGAAAACATCACCGAAGGATTTAATAAAAAAAAGTCAACTGATGCAATATTTCTCGACATTGCTCAAGCCTTCGATAGGGTCTGGCATGCGGGCCTCCTAAACAAACTTCTATCATTCAATTATCCGCTCCCCCTGATTCTGCTAATAAGGTCACACCTGCAACAGAGAAAGTTCCAGGTCAAACATCTGTGAGACAGATCTAGAACGTACACAGCCACGGCTGGTCTCCCGCAGGGTTCTGCCATCTCCCCTCTGCTGTACAATATATTTGTTGCAGACATTCTGACAGCGACCCTAAACGTGACATACACACGGTACGCTGACGACACTACCATGCTCAGCAGCTCCGCTAAGCAGAGGATAATAACCGAACGACTTCAGACCGCCGTTGGCGAGCTGCAAGGCTGGTATAGGAAATCTTGTCAAGCCATAAACCCCGATAATTGTTCAGTAGTCCTATTTTCCCAGAGGAGACACACACCTCACGAACACGTAGCATTAGAGAACCGTCTAATTCCCTGGCAAGATTCCGCCAAATACCTCGGGGTTTTCGTCGACAAACACTTAACATGGCGCCCCCATGTCAAACACGCCCGACGAAAAGCCTCGATGTCCCTTTCGAAGCTGTTCCCACTTCTAAATAGAAATTCCAAATTGTCAATGAACAATAAATTGCTCATGTACAAAGTCATAATCCGGCCAGCCATGACCTATGCATCCCCTGCATGGGCCACCGCTGCCGCAACACACATCAAGACCCTTCAAATCATCCAGAATAAAATTCTGAGAATGGTTACCGGAGCGCCATGGTTTGTCAGAAACACTCAGATTAATTCTGATCTAGAAATGCCTTCGATACTTGAGTTTATCACTCAAGTATCCACAACTCAGTTCGCAAAAGCTGCTTCTTACCCAAATGCTCTTCTCCGTAGGGCCACCGACTACAATAAGCAACTTCCACATAAGCATAAGCGTCCAAAGCTTATACTTACCCGCTAACGCGCCCGCGGCAAAAACAGAATGGAAACATTCAAACCCAAACGTCATTGTGTGAAATCTTTCCGACGGAGGTATGGTCTAAGGTCCGGTACTCCATGGGAGGGAGTGTTAGTGAGTATGAGTCTCACAGTACCTCGATATCCCACGCACTACGGTGTTGTGTATGAATGATGCATTTCTCCTTCCTGTGCCCAACACAAAAAAGGTAGTCTGTCTGTTTGTAGTCACGATAACTTTAGAACGAATTGAGATATCGTCTTCAAATTTGGTACACAGTTAGCACCGGACAAGTGAACGGCGCGGACGCTTTTGGGTAAAATCACTCGAGGGCGTAGGGAATGAATGGGGGTGATTTGGTGAAAATTGTCATTTTTTCGTTAAAACTTGAATAATATAACGTTTTAGGGTTGGTTTATTAAAAAACTATCAGTTTCATCATATCTGTGGCAATCTGTACTGAAATTATATTAGGGGTTGAATATCGGTGTCGAAAATTTCGAAATTTGTTTTGCTAAAACGGCGCCAAAAGTCTTAAAACATATAAAAACTTGATTCTGGAACGAACATTTTTGTCTGTCGGTCTGTCGGTCGGTCGGTCTGGCGGCCTGTACGTCTGTCTGCTAATAAGCGCAACAACTTTCGAACGAATTGAGATATCATCTTTAAATTTGGTATCCGCTTAGCACCCGACAAGAGGTCGTTTCGATTGTTTTTGGGTAAGATCACTCCAGGGGGTAGGAAATAAATGAGGGGTGATTTGGTAAAAATTGATATCTTTTCGTTAAAACTCGAGCAATATAACGTTACAGAAGTTTATGGGTACGGCAATGTGAATATTTTCTTTGTTGTCAAGTCGTGGATCCTAAATTTATTACATGAGAATGTCTTGCTTTGGGGAGTAGATTATCAGCTATGCGCAAGTTATGCGCAGCACTATTTTATGTTGTATTTTGTGTTTTCATTTGTTGAACTAAACTTCAGATCTGTCTCAGGTATAGGGTTGAACACACTGATACCTTGGAGACGATCTTCAATGGGATTTGGCGAGGCAGAAATTAAGGCCTCGTAACGGAACTACAACACAACCAAGCCTACCTTTATGCACTACTTTTAGAAGTGGGCAGACTGATGCCCGAGAGTTCCTTTCCTTTCATATTTCTTCAACCTATTGAAAATGTCTTCAAATTGGGAGCCGACATGTCAAGATTTTACAAATTATGGACGCAGTTCGGCGTAGAACCAAGTATTCCTTACACTGAGGACGACGCAGACCTTTCCCACCAACAAGAATTTCTGGGTTCTCGGGTTAAACAGCACCCAGGGCAATGTTTAAAACTAGACGTTTCGGCTCCATTTGTAGCCATTATTAAGAGATTAAGGAAACATTAAGAACTGTAAGCTCGATATGCTTACTCCACAGCATAGCTTAATGCTCGGCTTACTTGTTAGAATGGTGGTTAGGGAGTTGTGGAAATATGTAAAGGGATAGTGTGTTTAAGCCTAGACCTAACACCTTAGATACCTACGACTGCAAATGAAAGCTGTTGAGTGGACAGATTGAGGCTCTGGAATCAAACTACAACAACCCCACCTATCCTTATACACCGTTGTAAGGAAAATGCAGATTAAGGCTGTAAAGTTCCTTCCTTTCATGATAATTCTGCAAGACTTGCCGTGTTATATGTTCTTACAATAAGAAAACATCTCTTTAGTCTTATTTGATAACATTTTTTTTATATCTTGTAGTTTTGATAAGCTGTTTAAGGTTATTTTATGTAAGTAAATGAGTTATCTGAGATATTGTATAAGTTGGGATCAGACGGATTCTAGAAGAAACAGTGTTTCAGTAATTTGAAACAACTTTGAGTAATACATTTCTGATGCTCTATATGAAGAACACCAAGTTAATAATGCTATTTCTTCACATAACTTACAAGCGTCTTTTAACTAGATTGATCATTGTGTTGTGTTTGGAAAATGTGCTACTTTCTGTCTGTTTGATAAATATATTTATATGGGACCTTCTTAATCGTAGACAGTTTATTATAAATACCAACCTGTGTATCATCTGCATATAATTAGGTGTATTTTGTATTGTACCTTGTTTCTTTAGCGTCGGTGTCTTTCCGCGAATGTGGACAATCACTGACGCTGGTGAGCACTTTAGCCTCATTGTCCTGGAAACTTGGCTAAAATACCCCCTTTCTGTACCATGAGTAAGGATTTTCAACGTGCCTAACATCGCATGGTACACAAGACCGACGGCTTTACGGCCACCTCTCACACACGGAACCTTTAGACATTGCACTTGTAAACACTGAACACAATGCCATAGCCTTTATTAATGGACATTAATTATACAGTATGTACTAAAAAATACTATTGTTTTTTAATTTAATTAGATTGTTAGTGTGTCACTCATATGCAGTTAATGCTAAAATAAAGGGCTGTTCAGAATTACGGACATTGTAATTCTTTACAGAGGACATTGATTATTGCATGAAGTTTGTGCCAAAAAATTCGTTTGTCTCTTAAAGTTGAGTGTGAGGTGTATTTTTTTTAACCTATCAATATTCAATCATAGTCTGTTCTTATAAAATTAATTGACATTAATTGACGGTCGGATTGTATTCTAATGCAGCGACCTCTCCGGGCGATAAATAATTTGACAACCACGAACGAATAACTCTTTTTGCAGACAAAATCCAGTTCTTTGAGATCAAAAAATGCAAATACTGCAAACTAGGATGAACGTGCTTCATGTGAGTATCTTAGATAATGAGATTAGTCAAAGGATGTTTTCTGTCGTAAGACAATCACCTTCATCTACGAAAAGGTTTAATTTCCGAAATGTCTTGGATCTACAGTTACCCTTTTGAAAAATCAGATCAGAAAACATTTCACATTGTAGTTGTTTAACTAAAAGAAAAAGAGAAGCGCGAAACTCATCTTCACTCAAATTACCAACCTTTCTCAGAGAATAAGCAACTATTCTAAGAATCTTATTTAAGGATGAAAATCTAGATATAATACTATCTGATTTCTTAGTTAATAACGAAACCAAAACGATATTTTTAGCTTTTTCATTTATCTTGATGCTATAAATCTCAGGAGACTCGAAAGATCAACAATTGTAATCTCTCTTTCGAAAAAAAAAGGTCCTTTCCACCATACGCTATGCTGTAAAATTTGCTTTGGAAATAATCCTCGACTTACGCAGTCTGCAAGATTTTTGCCTGCAGTGACATATGTCCATCAAATTAGGGACACCCTTTCCCGTATATGGCTAACACGATTACTAACAAAAGTATTCCATTTATGTGCCGGATATATTATTCACGATAGTGCTTCTTTGAAGTCTGACCAGGCAAAAATTCCAGATAAACTAATATGCTGTGAAAGTGAACGAATTACAAAGTCTACAAATCAGCAGCACAAAGCTTCAAACGATGTAAGGTTATCGTTTTAAGAGGAGCTACCTTCCACTTTACGACCACTATCGAAACCTTAATATTTTTCTGCATGTCCACGATTCTAAAATAGACACAATTTGCATACGCAATCTGACTTTAATCACAAAATGCATGCAATTCACATTCCAGGATCTTAATATTTAAATGTCTAGGAATTTTGATTTTTTTGATCAATGGTAATTTCGAGTGAAACCTTTTTCATTGCTTAACAAAGTCCAAGGAGGGCTCATCATGCCAGTCTAGTTCAACAACCCACAAATGTTGGATCATACGCTTGGCAAACAGCGTGAGAGGTGTCAAAAAACCCAGAAGGTCGAATATCCTGACTAAATTAGACAACACAATTCGCTTTGTACAAGTTGAGATAGTTCATTAATTTGATATTTGAAACTGTCGTGGTTATGTTCCCAACGTAAACGTAACACTGACATAACTAGGTTGATCTAGATCAAAATAGACTGGCTATTGTTCTTCTAATGGAACGTCCGCTTAAATCACCTCTGAATTGCTGGACCATTTTCGCAATGCAAACCCACCTTTTGCCATTATTGATATGAGTTCACGCCTAATATTCAAAGCTTTCTCCAAAGAGTCAGCGCCTGTAAGGATGTCCTCTACGTAGATATCATCAGTTAGTATTCTTGTAATAGTCCGAATCGCTAAACACGGCGAACAGCCAAGTTCGAAAGTGACCGTCTTCAATCTAGATTCTTCGATAGATGCAGGTCTACGGCCACCTCTCACACACCCTCTGAGGCACGGAACCTTTAGACATTCCACTTGCAAACACTGAACACAATGCCACAGTCTTTATTAATGGACATTAATTATACAGTATGTACTAAAAAATACTACTGGGCATCGAACCCAGGACCTCTAGTTTTAGAGGCTCACGTTATGAGCCTTACATTAACGAGGCTGCTCACATAAGGTGATCAGGGAACAACGATGCTAACCTGGACCTCTGCTATTTATATTGTTTATTAATTTAATTAGATTGTGAGTGTGTCACTCATATGCAGTTAATGTTAAAATAAAGGGCTGTTCAGAATTACGGACATTGTAATTCTTTACAGAGGACATTGATTATTGCATGAAGTTTGTGCCAAAAAACTCGTTTGTCTCTTAAAGTTGAGTGTGAGGTGTAATTTTTTTAACCTATCAATATTCAATCATAGTCTGTTCTTATAAAATTAATTGACATTTCTTGTAAATACTTTATGAAATAAGATATCGTAGCTTTTGATAAAAACCCGGCGTTTAGATCAAACATAATTCAGATAAGGCATAGATCCTCAGTTTCATACTACGCAGCCAATGAATCCGTGTTAAATGAATAAAATTGCTTATTGTTTGAATTACGAGGTGAGATCTTATACAAAACTTGTTACTACCAGATTTATATATTATATCGGGTATTTAGGGGTATTGTTACTTTTCCCTATTGTAACGAATTTCTGGGATAATTTTACCAATATGGCTTTCCTACGGGATCATATTCAGGCGCCAGCATGGATTAAGTCTTCCTTCAGGGAGTCGATGCGCTCCCTCAGAACTATACCTCCTTTTTAAGTCGCCGTCAACGGGTACTCAGGCCCAGGGTAGACTACTATCGAGACAGAGTTATCTTAAGTTAAGGCAAAGTTCCACGGGACTTCTGGTTATGGCCTTTACTAGAGATTATTTGTTGAAGTTTGTTTGGGTGGATTTTCAGGAATAATTGAATGAAATGCCGAGTAGCAACAATAGTCTATTTACAAATTATTTACACGAAAATATTTGCAAGAAAGTATTTACAAAAGAGGTTTGCCCCGGGAAACCAGACTGTGTTATCCCGTACTCGGGAGTGAACATTATGATACTAACGCTGGTTTCTTAGTGAAATTACAAAGTTCAAAAAAACGGGACTTATGGGAAATTAGATGCAGAAGTAGTCAAATAAATAGATTAGTTAAGTTATTTGCGGACTCTGCAAAAACTCTTCTTACGATCGAGACTTTAGCAAGCGGTTGGTGTCGCTGGGAAAGCGTTTGACACAAGTAGCAAATCTAAGCGGGAATACAGCATGTAAAATACAACATCAAGCTAAGCTAATTGCGCACTAAAATCTATTACTAATGCAGGTTATCAACGGCCTAGCATTCATACACTGCATTCAAGCACTTGGGGCCTTACCTTATGTAGAAGGCGTCCACCCCAAGCATTTAATAAATTAATAAAAATTTGCTACCATAACGTAGTTGCTGCGTCTCGAACTTTTGTCTTTAATTAATTCCTCTTGTTTGAACCTCTTATCCAGTGTTGTTCTTGCAACTGGTCATTTCTTCCAATGTCCCGGTTTCCAGAGTACCTTCAATAATACACCTCCCCGTGTATTTCACCCAGGTCCTTTTACCAGCGCATTGTTTCTTATTATGTATATGTGTAATAATCAGACAGATTCTGTCACTTTCAATTATAAAGTCGCTTAAACTGCCTAACAACACATCTGCTGTATTTATCAATATTGCTCCATATTCTAAATACCTTTCTCTCCTTTATCACTTTAGTGAATTTTTGTTCAGAAAATTCATGAAAAATCACTAATAGAGATGTAACGATGGTGAGACTCCTGGAAACTTTCTTCAAATGATATAGCACATTATCTTTTTATCTCTTCAAGGAAACCCATGACAGTGGTTACTTTTTTTTTAGAATATGTGAGTTATATTAGATTATTCTAGGAAGTAGGACTTCAGTAAAATACGTACCTCATTCGGCTACATACATATAGCCTTCTTCAGAGCACATTATCTTCTTATGACTTCAAAGAAACCCATAACACTGGTGAGGTCGAATGTGTATACTGATTTGCTTCTTATTCTTATACGACTTCATCAAAACACGTGTCTCCTTCTTAAACTAACATCTGATGAAGTAGCTACCTTCTATCTTTCTTTGTCTATATTTTAAACAGAATTTATTTACCCTTAGTACTATAATAGTTTTAATTTTCCATTTTAACTGTCGTAGGGTTCTATCAAATTATACGTTTTTATAACTTATTTTCTAAACAAGTTTATGCCCCTTTTTTGTTTCTTTTAAACTAGAGAGGCATACACATAATATTCTTAGGTATATTTAGATGTGAAAAATCCTGGTTTATCTAATGATAAGTCACCATAATACGCTGCTTCTAGAACACTGATTTTAACTAACATACAAATGTTCTAAAAATATAACATCTTTCACTGTTAAAATTTGTTTATTTTTACTCTAATCCATTCTCCATTTATCCTTTGATAATTTCATTCGTACACTTAAAAAAATACTTCTGAAAGAAAATTATTCCGATTCGTTCTTTTTGCCACCTTATCAAATTTTAGGATCAATATTTATAGTTTTTACGAATTTTTCTGTTTTAATAAATGAAATTCCTTTTAAATTGATATTATTATTATTATTTATTTATATCCTCTTTTGGTTTCCGACACAAATTTACCTTATAATGGCCTTAACGTTGGGCAATATCCATTTTAATTGTACTAATCTTCCATTGCTTTCTTGGTTTCATGATGAGGATGTGCTCTACGTAGATATCCTCAGTCAGTATTCTTGTAATAGTCCGTATCGCTAAACACGGCGAACAGCCAAGTTTGAAAGTGACCGTCTTCAATCTAGATTCTTCGATAGATGCAGGTCTATTGTCTGTCGGTCTGTATGTCTGCCTGTTTGTAGCCACAATAACTTTAGAATGAATTGAGATGTCTTTAAATTTGATATACAGTTAGTATCTGACAAACGAACGGTTCGGATTGTTTTTGGGTAAAATCGCTCCAGTGATTGGTTATATTGGAATTTTTTTCTTTAAAGCTCGGGCAATATAACGATATATGGTATTTTTATTAGAAAACCTTCAATTTCATCAAACACCTGGTATTCTGCGCTGATATTTAATTTGGGGTTGAAGGTGTGGGAATGGAATATCAGGGACAGACATTTCGAATTTTTTGTTGTTGCTTAAACGACGTAAATGGTCTCTAAACATACATAAAACTTGATTTTGGAACAAATATTTTTTACCTGTCGCTCTGTCGGTCGGTCGGTCTGTTGGTCGGTCGGTCGCTCGGACGGTCAGTCTGTCTGCCTGTCTGCCTGTACGTCTATTTGTTAGTAGTGGCAATAACTTTCGAAAGAATTGAGATACCATCTTCAAATTTGGTATGTAGTTAGCAGCCGACATAGGAACGCTTCGAATTGTCTTTGGGTAAGATGGCTTCAGGGGGTAGGGGATAAATGAGGGGTGCTTTGATGAAAATTCACATATTTTTTTTTTGGGGAAAACTCAAGTAATAGAATAATAGGTAATAGTAAAAGTTTATCGGTACAGGAATACGAAGATTTTCTTTGTGATCAAATTATGGACTAATGGACCCTGAATGCATTTCATGAGACCATTTTTTGGGGGAGAGTAGATTATCTCAACTATGTGGAACTTATGATTTAATTTGCAGCACTATTTTATAATACAGTGATGAGGTATATAAAATGAATTTTCCTTTGAAGCCGACATGACAGGAGACATGTAACCTAAATCCAAATAGTCCCTCATAAACTTTCTATACTCTGCCAACAATTCAGGATTTTTATACAATCTATTTTCTAATACATAAAATCGACGAAGTTCCAAAGTCCTAAAATCCCCAAAGATATAATTTTCAATTCGAAAGGGCAAGGCTATTACATATCAAGATTTATCGTCACGGTAAAAATTTTCCCTAAATAATCTTTTGTAAGTGTCATCCTCTGGAGAGGTAACCAACTTGTTTAGTATGGTTTTAATTTCCTATAACATGTTTATACTTTTATCCAACGAATCCATTGAGCTACTGATTGCGAAAAACCAGAAACGGACGAAGAACCTTTGAGCTCAGTCCTACTCATTACAACCCAGCCAAAGACAGATTCCATTGCTGTAGAAATTCTCAGCACTTCGATGATATGATTTGGTTTTACAACAAAGGAAAATAATTTAGCTCCTATCAATAAATATACAGGAGCGGCTCGATTGAAAAACTTATTTGCTAAGCAGATCGACTCAAACTGCGACAAAGTATTTAGCGAAGGTGTTTGTTCTGGAAGAGATGTACTAATTTCAGACAAAATGTAAACCTCTGTGCCAAACCTTCGTTCTAAATCGCCGACAGTTTTAATAGCGCAATCAGTCATTCCCTTCTAATCAGCTTTCTCCAAGTTTCCGATCCCAGAAATACATAGAGATATTCTGCGGCGAGGCAAACCCAAGCGCTATTACGCAACTTTCCAAAATGAAAGACGCACTAGCTGCTGAGTCAGTAGGTGCACGAACAGACTCAAAATTTCCACGAAATTCCGCCACTTCTACTAGAGCTGTAGGCAAAATAACCAAAGATTTTAAAGATTCAGAAATGCTAGTAAAGTCAGACGCGTTTTTGTTGTAACTGAAGATTCATCCAAAATACTAGAACTAGAATTCACCCCTGCCACTTCTGTACTAGTCGCACTTTTGACTAACTTGTCAAAAAATGCAATAACGAATGATGCCTAGATCCACATACCTTACAAGTTCCAGAAGACGATCAGCCTTTTGCTTCATGTCCCAAATGTAAAAATTTAAACAGAGAGCCTTACTTTTACTGAACTGGTATCTATTATATGGAGTTTTAGTATGAAATTTTGAACACAATTCTAAATTATGAGTACCATCTCATAATATACACAATTTCCTTTTATTAACAGAAATAAAGGATGCAGCACTTTGCTTCTGAGCTGACGAAACTTGTTTACAACGACTATTACCTTTTGTATGTTGTTTCTAGACCTTGGCAATGTGCCTCCAAGTAATGTACCGAATTATTATAAGTAGGCATTTCAACTTTTGAATATTCTCTTTTGAATCTAGTTCTGGTTGAAGTATCTCGTTTCTGTGAAAATAAATTAAACAACACAAAATTCCAACTTGTTACAGGTAACTTAGGCAAGTCTAAAGCTTCTAGGTTTTCTGAACATTAACCCAATAGACGCGTAAGGTCTTTTATATTTTCACCTTTCACAAAAGGGCTATAAAATATTATATTTCAATAAAACGATGAAAGTAATCTACTATTTTGGTATTTTTAACCAAGCTGTTATAAGCTATCAAATAATGATCTGCTGTAATCAGTAGCTAACGAACTAAACCTAATGGTTCTTTATCTAAGGAACTAGGAAAATGCTGAAATTTATTTACATCTAATAAGGCAGCACTATTATGAATTAAACCATTATAAATATCAAGAAAAGTCATCCACTCATTTAAATTTCCACTAAATATTTTTAATTCTAATTTAGAAAGTCGAACATTTGAGCTACTTGCATCATCTTATGTACCAGTATTTAGACAACTAACATTTTTCAAAGTAACTTCGTTGTTTCAAGATATAAAAACATTCATAGGTTTTATATCTATAAAACGATTTTGTAATATCAGCCCTAATTTTATCCTGCCGGTTAAATTCATCATTATCTTCAGCGGAAATTAAACCAATAATATCATTGTGCATTTTTCTAGGTATATCAAAATCATCTAAAACATATTTATCTCTAGCTTTTAATTCAATTATATTTGATTCAGTAGGGGCCGCTAACATCTTTTCCCGCGAATTCACAATTTTCGAAAATACTATTACCTAAAGTAGTTCCCTGATTACTGAGTTTTCTTCATTTATCGGAACTATTATATTCTATTATAATAACATAATTATTGTTCTACTAACTGGACACACACCGTTCCATGAGAAATGGATATTCTCAGGATACTCACAATTTACAATTTATTCCACAAATCACGCGAATAAAGGGCCAAAAGACTATCCGGTTAGAAGGATCAAAAAACTGTCACGACGCACGCTAATTAAGTGTTTACTTCGATGGGACTCTATACGATTTAATTAAGATTATGGCGAACCCACCTGGTTTATTTCTCCATCTTGACTCTTCTCTTTATATATATATATATATATATATATATATATATATATATATATATATATATATATATATATATATATATATATATATATATATATATATATATATATATATATATCTGTGTGTGTGTGTGTGTGTGTGTGTGTATTTGAGCAATAACTCAAAAATACTTAAATGATTTAAACGAAATTTGGTACATATCTTCATTATGTTAAGACCGCCGACGAGTTCGTAAATAAGCTATATCGGACTTTTTTGCGCCCAAAAATATACAAAAATATTTTTGAATACACTATATTTTAAAAATTACTAGTGTAACTGGAATGAGATTTTACATAAAATGATGTAATCCTCTCCGGTGAATTTTAAATAATGGGGTTCACAATTTTTTCCAAATTAAAAATAAAATCTGAAAGACATGAATTAAAACGACTTTAAGTGGTTAATGTCCAATATCTAACATACAGTGTAGTTTGCTGCCATGCGTTTATTGATTCGTACTACAGGTATAAATCATACATCAATGATAACCAAACAGTACAAATAACATGCATAAAACATATGTACTAGCAATCGTGAAATCTCGGCAAGAAAAATGCCAAGAACAGTTTAAATTATGTATGAGCAATTACGACGTTGAAATGATAACAGGAAATCAAAAATTTTCCACTTTATTGTTTTTTAAGTGAGGGATGGAAAAAGTATTAAAATACACTATAATTTTAGCTTGATAAACGGCCCCAATTAAAGTTTAAGACTGAAGATGTAGCATATGGGGGAACTATCATGGTCTAAAGAAGGCAATACAGAAATATTTAAGCAACTATTGCTTTCATAAAGAAAGTATGACGTTCTTGCCAAACCGTGATTTTGTTACATATTATAAGAATATGGGAAAACAGGTAGGAAAAATATTATAAACAAAATTGACTCACGTCTCCATAAAAGTGATTAAAATAGTTTGTTCCTTTATCTTTAAAGTTAAACATAAGACGTCATCTGACATCGAAACAGACTTTTATTATTATAATATAACATTGCCGTGGCAGTAAGTTGCCGTCAAGTATCACGTAAACAATTTTCTTATTGGCGCACCTCTGGTTTAGTGGTAGAATGCTCGGTGCATGTAACATTTTGTTTTGTTTCACTTTAATATTTAGTAAAACAATAGTGTGCATATTCCATATGTTTAGAACAAGATCTTATTTTTATTTAAAACACTTGGACAACTTTGTCACCTTTGAGTCCAAAATTTTAATTTTCAGCAGACATTTTGTTATTGTTGATATTATTGAATTTTTACTTAGAAAATTTACTAATAGAAAATTTGTTTTTAAAAATTATAATATATCTAGGACATATACGATTCAGAAAGGCCACTTGCATTTTCACAAACGAAACCCAACAGTGAAGCCATATAAATAGGCCCCAAGTCTTCCATGCTGCTGTTTTACTCATATTCACTACTAATTTGTTACGATCACGCCACGCGTAAAACTAATCAATAATTAGCTCAACGCTGGCTGCAAGACCCTCATCAATATCAGCAGCAACAGTAATGCATGTGTCATCAGCAAATACTGTTAACAGACCACCCGGAACATGTTCAGGTAAATCATCAACAAACAAAAGGAACAATAAAGGTCCAAGTGCGGAACCCTGAGGAACCCCCAAAATATTTTTGTAGAGACCTGAAACAAGACCCCCATTTCAACCCGCAAACATCTACTGCTCATAAACGACTCGATCCACTTTCGAAAGGCCCCTCTGATTCCAACGAAAAATAACTGTACGCCGTGTTTTACAAATTACTTTCCGCAATCCACAATCTGCGTCAAAAATAAATGCTTAAATCTGCTGATAACTGATAATATTATCATTGCCATATTTTGTTTGCTTATGAATACTTCTTTTAACATTAATATCTGCAACTAAAATTGATATAAATCTTTTTATTTTCGTCTAGTCACTGTTAAGATCTTTTTTAAGCCTTATGTATCTGAAAACTATATTATACTAAAATTGAGCTAAAATATTAATAAGAAGAGGAAAACTGTCAAAGAAGATAATCTTTACGTAGAGCAACGTAAAAATTAAGTCCTTCAAAGCTTACGTTAAAAGTATTTACCATTTTTTAAGAGAAGGTAAGGCTGCTGTAAACGTTTTGTTACCGAAACCAGTCTGCATGAGTCAAGAAAGTGGTAGGTAGTGTAAAACAACAGGTAGTTATTATTACAGGTGAATTTTTAGAAACATACAAGTAAATATAGAAAGAACAACGGAGTAATTACACTATAATTAGCCTCCTGTTAAATTAACTTTGTCACATCTCAAGAGAAGACTACAAGAAAAAAATTGCACGAAACTGAGAACTCAATTATACTTATGTAAGTAAGCGGTCCTAACACGCTGATTGATTTGCGATTTTAAGCCCTCTGGAAGAACTCGATTAGAGTTTTTATTGTGCTGAAGAGTATCTCGACGAAAATAACAGGTTCTAATCAAAGTGCCAGACAATAATTATAAGTATTAAAGGTAGTAATTAAGTATCCCGTATTTGCTTGTAGTGGGCTTGTTGTACCTGAAGTGTACACGTAATCATCTGATCACATCACACATTTGCATTTTACATTTCCTCACATTGCAGTTACGTGCATCTTGTTTCCCGTTTCACTTCAATTTACTTTAGACTTCTTTTTACTGCAAGTTCAATTAAAGTCACCGAAATTACAAAGAAGCCTCCAGACAGATAAAATCAAAGGTAGCTTGGTAAGAAATAATTTATTTTAAATTACATTTTGATGTTTATATTATTCTCATATCAACATTATGTTGGAAACATGCATTTGTTTACTACTACTGTTTTTACGTACATTGTAAATGATTAATGTGTTTTATTTATATAATTAGCATATTCGAAAATTGAAACTGGTAATTGCAAAAAATACTGACCTACTTTATTTTTGATTAAATTACTTCTTGTAGTACAATATTTAATTATCCGATCTTCAAACTTTATTCTGAACAGCGGTCTTAAACCTTAGCAATTATTTTGGAAGTACACCTTTTTAAAAACATAAACGAATATATAAGAATGAAAGGGGCCTAAGCCCCATTCTTTTTTAAACGTTTTATTGCGTAGAATCAAAATCTTCCTTCGTATAATGTACGTAATAAAAGACCCAAGTCTACTTCCTACGTATACAGGCGTTGATAAAAGTGTTGTAATGTAAGATAGGTCAAAGTCCAGGACTCTGGGCTACTTTGAAAAAGGGCAAACGTTCGAAGATTGGCAAGATCTGATTTTCGAATTATTTGATGTAAACAAACCTGGATTTAATGACTTTCTCAACGTCAAGTATCACCAAGCCACTGTCTGGCCATTGCGAACATAGATTTTCATTGTTCAAGCCAAATGTGGTGGTTACATCAGCTCCAAGATAATATATATATATATATATATATATATATATATATATATATATATATATATATATATATATATATATATATGTGTTCAGAAAGATTTCCGCGGTCTTTAAGGTGATACATACTTGGTTCTCGGGTTGAACAGCGTCCAGAATGTATGAAAACTCGACGTTTCGGCTCCTGTTTTGGAGCCATTTTCAAGAAGTAAAGGAAATATGTAAGGACACTCTGAGGCCTCAATATGCGTACTCCTTATAGTGGTGGCCAAAGGTGGGTAAAGGAAATATGTAAGGACACTCTAAGGCCTCAATCTGCCTACTCCTTAGAGTTGTGGACAAAGGTAGGTAAAGGAAATATGTAAGGACACTCTAAGGCGTCAATCTGCCTACTCCTTAGAGTGGTGGACAAAGGTGGGTAAAGGAAATAGGTAAGCATATTCTAAGGCCTCAATCTTCCTACTTCTTAGAGTGGTGGACAAAGGTGGGTAAAAGAAATATCTAAGGACACTCTAAGGCCTCAATCTGCCTACTCCTTAGAGCGGTGGATAAAGGTGGGTTCAGTTGTTGTAGCTCAATTACGGGCCCTCAATCTGCCTACGCCCCAAATCTTGACGGAGATCGTCTGTGAGGTCTCAGTGTGTTCAACCCTAGGTCTCAGAGAGATCTGGCAGTTCGTTGCAAGTCTTGTCTTATATATGTCGTTCCGTCTACCTGCTTCGTTATCAGTGAAAGTAGTGGGGTCACCGTCAATTAAGTGGGGGCTTTGGTCACGGTATTAGAGGATGAGGAGGATTAAGAGGGTCACCGGCATTTGTTGAGGCAGATAATGGGCTAATAAAATTGTCTTTGGAATTTATTTTCTTTTTGTGTGTTTGTAAAGAAGATATAATAGGTTTCCAAGTAGTCAGAAGGCAAAGATTATCATCTCTCTTATCTAAACAATCGGGACGTTTTTCAATCTCGATTGCTTCGCGAATACTTCTCGTTTTGAAGTTGTAAACCGGTGCTATTGTTTTGGCATTACGAAGTCTATTTTGTGCACTGTATGAATATGATGCATGACCAGCGCCGATGAGGGCTCGGATTTTCTAACTACGAGGGTGTGTTCATATATTCTAGTGTGTATGCGTCTATTTGTTTGTCCTACATAAGTTCCGGAACAGTCGGCACAAGGAATTTCGTAAACTCCGTGGGATTCGTTTGGAACTTATGTTTGTATGTCTTATATATATATATATATATATATATATATATATATATATATATATATATATATATATATATATATATATATATATATATATATACTGAAACCACGTAAGTCAAAGAGTTGAAAAGACAAAACGTTTAAAGCTTATGTGAATTCCTAGATGAAGATAAGAAGAAATATTAGAATAACTTAAAATCTTTGGGAGATCAAGCCTCGAGAGATGGTGATAATTATGATTATAAATAGTTATTTTATATTACTTTCAAAATATAAAAACTCACCTGTCACACCATACCTTTGTGATGTAGAATGAAAATATGTTATTTGACTTTAATAAAATGAATAATGTTTTTCCAGAACATACATTATTAATGTGGAATTAATATACGATTAAAATACATTACTTTTTTAAAATTTAATCTATAAGTATCTTGATTCGAAAATAAAAGTGACCTGTCAGATCTAAATTTTGGTACTTAGTTTACATGTAGGATATAAACCAACGTACCCAGTTTGGTTGCCATTGTGTCATTTTCGGAGATATACAAAATTTCCGAAAGAAAACACACCATTTTTCGCGGAAAACCAGACAGGTTTGTTTGGCTAATGAACTTATGTAAGCCGTTTGCAAAAGGTAGGTACACACACACACACACACACACACACACATATATATATATATATATATATATATATATATATATATATATATATATATATATATATATATATATATATATATACATATAAAAATTGAAACTGACACCGGTAACGTGTTCTAGGGGGCCTAGTTGGCGCTCATTTGAAGAAATTTTGTCAAAATTCAAAAGTCGCGATCTGCTTATCAGTTAGTTTTTAAAAAAAACTAAATTCACAACATAATCGATACGTTGGGTCCTAAAACACACCTTAAAATCGCGAAGGAGCAGGCACGCCATAGTCTTGAATCTACTAAAAGTGTTTTTTCGAAGTACTGGTTGGTCATACAGTGAACAAAAGGTAGAAAAGATAGATAAAATAGTGCTGCAAATTGAATCATAACTTCCACATAGCTGTGATAATTTATTATTTTCAGAAAGACATTCTAATGGAATGAATTTACGGCCCAGGCCTTGACCACCAAGAAAATATTTGTATTCATGTACTCACAAACTTTTTAATCGTTATATTACTCTAGTTTACTTGAAAAAATGTCAATTTTCACCAAATCACCCTTTATTTATCCCCTACCCCCTAAAGCAACCCAAAAACAACTCTAAGCGTTCCTTTGTCGGGTGCTAACTGTATACCAAATTTGAAGATGATATTTCAATTCGTTCGAAAGTTATTGCGCCTATTAACAGACAGACGTATAGGCCGACGGACCGACAGACCAACCGACCTACAGACAAAAAACATTACATTCCAGAATCAAGTTTTCTATATGTTTTGAGAATTTATACGCCCTTATAGCAAAAAAATTGTCAACAATATTCCACCCCCGCACATTCAGCCCGTAATTTAATTTCAGCACAGAATACCAGATGTTTGATTAAATTAAAAGTTTTCTTATAAATAAACCCCAAAACGTTATATTACTCGAGGTTAACGAAAAAATGTGAATTTCCACCAAATCACCCCCCATTCATCCTCCTACCTCCTAAAGCGATTTTACCCAAAAGCAATTCGAACCGTTCGTTTGTCGAGTGCTACCGCTATACCACATTTGAACACGATATCTCAATTCGTTCTAAAATTATCGTGGCAGACCGAGAAACAAAAAAATTTCGTTCATAAATTTTTTGAAATTTTTGGCGCCGACACGTTTTGACGATCTGGGTGTAAAATTATATGTAGGTGTTTCTGATTGAAAAATATTGTTACGTACAATGAAGAACGCTGAATTTAATTGGCGAGAAAGTCACGTTATTCTCAATCTATACAAAAAGCAAAGTGCCGTTATAGATTAGCAAATTTAAAATTTAATTTAAAATAAGAAGAGGTGTACGAGAGGGAGTGCCATTATCGCTGTAGTTGCGTAATTCATTCTTAGAAGATGCAACAAATAGGCTAAAGGAAAATACAGCAGAAATCAAAATAAGTGGTCAACGGTTCCATTGTAAAGAATAAGTAGATAAAATAGCGCTTAAAGGTGCCATAGGTATGTTCGATCGTGTATTAAAAAAAATCTAGGTACCGAATTTTCTATGAACCTAGAAAGTTGAATTTTTGTATGTAGTAATGTCTTTATGACTGCAGCATATCAACCGAATTTCACCAAAAAGCTTTGTTATTTTTTGATATACAATTTTTTTTCTCGAAAAAATCAATTTTTTTTAGAAAAAACGGGTCCCATAAGGTTGGCCAGCGAACCTATCCAACCTTTTAATAAAAGAAAGATCCTTGTCAAGTTCACCAAAACCGGTTAATAACTTCCTGGGTTATCGGTTGGACACACACACACACACACACATTATGTATATATATATATATATATATATATATATATATATATATATATATATATATATATATATATATATATAATTCAAACGGATCCTGGTTTCGGGTTCTAGTGGCCCAAATTTGCGTTATTTGAAAAAACTTTTGCAAAGTCTCACCATCCATAGCTATCTATTAGCAAATTTTTTTAATATAAATTTGCAAAAACTAAAAATCAATATAACGAAAACAAGCTTAATGAAAATATATAAGGGTGAGACTGCGAAAATATGTATAAAGCTAAACAGCCATAATTTTGAACAAATAGAAATGTTCCCGTATGTACCTTGCGAGTATCTTACGGATAGCGGTAAATGTAGCAAAGATATGAGAATGGGAATTGTGTTGTCAAAACAAGCATTAAATACACAAAAATACTACTCTTATTAACATACACATTAACTTGGACCGGAAAAAAGAGGTTCATCAAGTCATACATATGAAGTATTCTAATGTGTGGGGTGGAAAGCTAGATTTTGACTAATCAGGATATGGTAAAAACAGAAGATTTTAAAATGTACACACACAAAAAAAGCATCAAAGACACAATACACCGATATAAAGACGGATAAAGGTGTGGTAGAAAAGGTAAGAGATGTTTGCTGGAGGAAATTAAGGGGAGGGAGAAAATAATTTTTGGACTTATTCTGAGACACAGTAACACGGGCCTGTGCGCACGCAGAAAGGGGGACAGATGTATGGCTGGTCGAAAAGTAATGGTCCACAGAAGAGCGGCAGTTTATTGGCTTTACGATATTACGATTTGGCCAATGGAAGAAATATAGAGTGTTAAATTGAGAAATTGAATTTTGATTTTTCCTTCTATCTACAAAAGTGTTGGCGGCTAGGCCAGACTGGGATACATTGGAGAATATTTTTGTACTTTATTTTGTTGTTGGTTATTTTGGCCTGATCACCTTTCAACTGCACCGTCGGTCGTTCTTTACAGATAACATTTAACACCATAATATTTTACTCAAGGAAATGTCCTTTTTGGAAGGGTAAAAATTTCAAGATCTTTACGGTCCAATTGTCCCCAACTATGTGGTAAGAACGGAGAGTCCCAGGGTTAGACCACGAACATCTACTAAAATAAATATCTTTTTTTGAGTTAAAAAACGCTTTAAACCAATACTAACACAAAAGACTAACATAAGAAATCATTACACAACATAACTTATTCTGGAACTCAATGAAAGCCTAAATTCACTTAAATTTATGTTCAAATAGAACATGTCTTTAAAACGCCTTTGGCACAATCAACATTACCTCTTGAAAGGCTAACAAAATAAATGTTTTCTCCTGTCATCTGAAAACAGTTTTCTTCAAGCAGCCGGTCGTAGAGGTCACCTAACCCATCCCCAACATTTCATTTTACAGAGGCCACATTGTTTCTGCCAGACCGTGGTGTTTTCGAGGGAAATTTTACAATCAAGAAATCGCCTTTTGGCACTATTTGGCACACTTTAGAGCCACACTTTCTCCTCTTTTACGCCTTTCCATTCTAAAGAAGAATTATTTGTGATCTTGATTTTATCATTCTTATGTGAACAATCTCCTATCAAAATATTTTTCTTTGCAGCCTTCACCTTATTTGCCTCATTCTACATTTGCGTCGTTTCAGGCACCTTTTTCTGAAGTCTCCATAGCGATCATGATTTTTTTACGCTTCCATCCTTTTACCGATGCCTTCCTTTTCTCAGCTTTTGGATAAGGATTTTTTCCTTGAGGAGAAGCTTATCTTCTCTAGGAAAGTCTGACACTTATCGTAGCACTGGCCGTAATAGTTGTCATGGCAGAAGTCGTAGGACTTGTCACCATTTAAATAATCTTTCGTCGGTAGTCGAAGACATTCATATGGCATTGGTTGGGAAAGTATCTTCTGTCGCTGATGTGGGGGCTTGAGGAACTGTATTTGGATTTTGAGGAGGGCGGTCTAAGATCGCAAAACGAAAATTTTCATAATTTTCAAAAACGTTTCTATCAAACGGACAGATCCCAGATTTGCAAAAGCCTAATTTCACATTTCCAGGGGCAGACCGTCGATCTTAGGCTTTAGAACATTGCTTGGGGAGCTAGTAAATTTTTAAAGTTTTATTTGGGTGTGCTAAGATAGATGAGTTTACGGTTTCATTAAAGTAATTTTTAAAAAAGGTTCAAGTAAAACAAAGCGAAAGCTTCCTTGCATGAACAAGCTGGAAGATAATGATAAATTTAAGGACCGATGATTTAATTACTCGTGGTGGTCATATAAGTTTTTTATGAATGTCAACCAGCAACTTTGAGATACTGTTAAACAAAACTGATTTTTCATCTCTTTAGAAGATTCAAACTGGACACAGGCCATCTCTGCAAAAAAACATTTGTTGGTGATGTTAACATTTTTACCCACATGATTTTTTCACGACTCCAAGATGTATCTTTTTAAAATGCCAGAATAAGCATTTTCTTTTGTAATACCAGAAGTTTTTGATCCTGTGTCGAGTACTTTTCATTTTCTGCCAAACTTACTAGATAGTTAAACAAGTACGAGAACAGTTCAATTAACTACGAGTGACTAGCGGCTGATGAAAAATCGTAGTCACGGCTTGTCGACGTTTGTGTCTCGATTTTCTTTGAATTTTATCCCAAGGCAAGCGGAACACGCTTCAAGAGGAAACAACCGACATAAACAACCATAAACATTAATCGAAAATCAGCAACTTTATTTCCAGAAACGAGTCAGTAATGACAAATGTTGCTCGTTGTCGCTTCTGTATGGACGTGTCTTAAGAAGGACGAAACCGGCCTCTATCTCCAAAGCCTCGAAATTCGAAAGTTATTATCTGTCTATATAAATTCTTTTATGAAAATTCGCTAAAAAACACAAATAGGTTAGGAGCAGTCTATCTTGTTACCTAAACAAATCTTCGTAGCGCATCAAGCGTGCTTGTAAAAAAATATTTGTGCCGATATGAAAACATGGTGCTGCAAATTGAATCATAACTTCCACATACCTGTGATAATTTTTTCTCTTCAGAAGATATTTTCATGAAATGAATTTTGTGACCATGATTAGACCACAAAGAAAATATTTATATTCCTGTACCGATAAACTTTTGAAACGTTATATTACTCGAGTTTTATTGAAAAGACGTCAATTTTCATCAAACCACCACCCCCTTCCCCCTGGAGCGATCTCAACCAAAAATAATTAGAAGCGTACCTTCGAGCAGGTGCTAACCGGATACCAAATTTGAAGATGATATCTCAATTCGTTCGACAGTTATTGTGCCTATTAACAGACAGAGGTGCATTCCGACAGACCGACAGACCGACAGGCAAAAAAAAATTCGTTCCAGAATCAAGTTTTCTGTATATTTTGAGACTTTACATTGTTTTTACGAGAAAAATTCAAAATCTTTGTCAACAATATTCCACCCACACACATTCAACCCATAATTTAATTAAAAGTTTTCTAATAAATAAACCCTAAAACATTTTATTACACGAGTTTTGACGAAAAAATGTAAATTTTCACCAAATCACCCCCCATTCATCCCCTACCCCTTAAAACGATTTTACCCAAAAACAACCCGAACCGTTCGTTTCTCGAGTGCTAACTGTATGCCAACTTTAAAGACGATATCTCACTTCGTTCTAAAGTCATCGTGGCTACACACAGACAGACATACAGACTGACAGACCGACATACCGACAGACAAAAACAAATCATTTCCAAATCATCTTTTCTATAGGTATGTTTTGATACTTTTTACGACGTTTAAGAGAAAAAAATTTGGAAATTTTTGTCGCCCATGCGATACTTCCACACGTTGTGACGATGTGGAAGTAATTGTTGATATTTAATCAGCAGTAATCATGGACGCCTGATTCTACATGATAAGCATGTTAATATTGTTATTGTTGACAATGCAATATACCAAAATCAGCTTATTACATAAATTACTTTAATCGCGGATCATTATATCATTATTCTTATATGATCAACTCATTGGCATTCTCGTTTCGCGCTCCGATCTTGCGATATTAATCTATTCGTAGGCTACCTGTAAGGTTTCCAACCTACTCAAACGAAAATCATTCATTATGGAATTTTCATACATGATACAGAAATTATAAAAGTTACAAATTTTTATTGATTTTACCACAAAAATTGCATGTTCTCGCTTATATAGGTATAGGCATGTAATTGTGTAATTATAGTGCATGTTAACTCAACCCGATTATTATGAAGATATAGTCTTTGATAGTATTTTATGATTAAATTTGTAAATACGTAATTCTACAAGCTACACGTAATTGATCAATAATAATTACGTTAGAATATAGCCGATATAATTTTTAGCGTTTATTTTTATAATATATAAACTCCTTATTATTATAGCAAAATATCTTGTAATAACAATTTCCATATTTAGCTTCCATCATATACTTAATTGGAATAAGTACCTGCACTTTCAGGAACCTAATCCAGCACAAAATATTTTTAGACCTGATCGTTGGTTTCATCGAATTATGGATTTAACTAAACCAAACATTAAAAACACCTTAAATTTATATGCCCTTTGACATGAAACCATGTATGATTTCGGCAACGCATTCTCGGTTATCAAGTTTTTTTATCACAGTACTTTAATGGCTCTTTTTAATTGAATATAGAAATTTCCAACTTACACGTCACAGCTTCATTTGAATTCGGGAAAGGAAGAGAGCTTGTTGTGAAATTTTTACCTGGAATGTTTACCATAGACCAGAAACCTCAGGTAATGTTTGAACAAGACATGACTTTGTGTCTTATTGATTAATGGAAGTCATTTCTGGCATGATCGATTATCTGTTTGTAATGCTCTCTTTTATTAACAAGGAATATATTGCTCCGCATTTTGTAAATTGAGTTAAATTTTTGCAATTATTTAACTAAACTAAATTTTGGGACACTGGATCTGTAGTTTGATGGCAATATATAAGTTAAATTTCGTGAAAATAAAATGACGAGTTCCAAAGATAAAAATTTGCAATTTTGCATGGAAAAACTTGTCCTTTGGAACTGGCGAACCAACTTAGCCTCCGGGTATATTCGCGAGAATTTGCCAAAAAATTACACAGAACCAATCCAGAAAAAAAATGGAAATGATGCTTGGATTAAGGAAGTTTGTTATGAAACTTTGGCGAAGGTAGGTAGATATATTGCTTTGGATGATCTTCAAAACTTTAAATGAATAAATATTCTCGCACAGACATGGTTTGAAAAATTATTCTTATGTAATAAAGATAATTGAAAACTTTAAAGAACGTTTGCTGCTTTTAGGAGACTAAATATATACAAACTGGAAAAAAATGTTTTTTTGTCGAATCTGACCATTTTAGCCAACAATTTTTTTAACAAATAATACTGAATTCCTAATTTAAGTTTTTTTATGTGCATTAGGTTTCTAACCATGTTAATAGGAACATAATTTGAAAGAGGCTGATTTTAGTGAATTTTCGTAGAAAAAATTATATATATATATATATATATATATATATATATATATATATATATATATATATATATATATATATATATATATATATATATATATATAAAGGCTTAGATAAGTTCGTTAGTCAGGAAAAGCGGACGAGGTTTTCCGAGAAAATTTTGAGTTTTCATTAAAAAAAAATTATCTTAAAAAATAAAAAAGCTATGATAACCAAATTCGGCAGGTAGGTTTATAATATAAAAAGTAAACTACAAACCAAAGCTTAGATTTCTATGTTACAAGAAAAAAAGTTATAATAAAATATTTTATGCCTGATCATTTCTATGAAAATTCACTACCACAACGCACTTGCTGCGTCTAGGCTTTTTTTCATTAAGATATGAAGAATGTGTTCCCTGTGATGATAGGTATGAAATAAATAGATAAATAAAATTATTGTGTGTGGTTGTCCTTGCTTGATGAATCATCCATATTAGATATAGATGTCGATTATAGTTTCCTTTCTTAGTTCAATACAGTATTATTCAGCTTTTTTCTTATACTTATTAAAATGAGCCAATAATTTACAAAAAATAACTTAGTTATTGTTTATATAATAGAGACTGCGAAATTATTCAATAATAGAACTCCCAATTTTATTTAGTAAGTACCTCACAATATATAAAAAAAATTAAGATCTTTGAGGGTCAAAATTCGAAATGCATTATAACCTAAACGTACACACAAATGTCAGGTAAGGTTACCGGCGGAATTCAATTTTCGCGCTGAACTGGGAACCAATCAAATCTAGTTATGAACTTGCCTATGCATTACTCAGTGGGATCCGCGAATATGCAGCCTCCGAAAAAAAGTTTTTCGTGTAATGAAAAAACCGTAAGTATCCACGGGGCATAAAAGTTCTGCAAAATATGCATGTAAAGCAAGGGTGGCTTGTCCATATGTTCTGTGGTGCTGCAAAACAACCAACAATTCGAACAACATTGGTCCTAATTTTAATAATAAATTTAAATATTCATCTATTGTCAGAAAATAGATACATTGTTGTTTGAAAGTTCGCGGTTCTCTGCCGTTGAAGATTTGAGCAGGCGATCAAGCGCCAGACGCCAGTCTCAGTCAGTCAATTGGGCATTGAACTAATGCAAGTCTCATAGGCCGGTCAAAGAAGTCGCTGTCTAACATCGTTGTTGCCAGCTCGACTACGAGCGGTTCGACCGGCACCACAGGCCATCGGACGGCTTCTGAACCGCCGAATGTACGCTGGAAAGGAGCTGCATATTTCGCAGTTCGCAACTGTCATTTAGCAAGAATGTATCTGTATATGTATAGTGTATATTATATGCATATTATCGTATTATTCGTAGGAGTTTTCTGTTTGTGATTCGTGGTAAAATGGACGTAATGTTTGAGTTAGGTAAGACTTTGTGAGCTTAGTTACCAGTATCAATTAGCAAGACATTTTAACGTAGCTATACAGCATGTTCCTTAATGATATGCGAATATTTAAGGATGTGAATATACATTAAAAATTATTAATACTTTGTTTTATAACCTATGATCCAAAAATATTTTTCACGAAAATACGGGGTGTTAAAGCTTTAAAGAAACAAATGGAATTTAATTAATATTTTCGAAACCGCTTGAGATGTTTCAGTGATATTTAGTATGGAGAAAGAGCTAATAAATAAGTATTTTTTTCAATAGAAACATAACTTTAAACTTTAACAGTGGCGTGCGTAAGAGCACTGACTTTGATCATTTTGAATAAAAACAAATAGTATGCCAATCATTTTTCCCAACTAAAAAATATTTTTGATATCCTCGTTCTATTGGAAACATAAGAGTTCTCTTGAGTTGTTTATAAAAATTATAAAAATAAAAACTGTTATATTCTCAGAGAAAATCAATGTAGGTAATTATTGTGCCATAAAATTATCAGTTTTCTTAAATCAGGATTTATTTTCCTACATTTTTTCATGCAGCGCACCCAAAAATCTTAGGCACCAGCCGCCACTGGGTGGGCAACTAAGAATGGTCGTTGGCAATATCTCAGGAACGGTTCACTGTACAGCTTCAGGAAAAAAACTGCCATGAAGAAAGTTGACATACCAAATCACTGGAAATTGCCAATTAAGTAGTACATTTGACACTCGCAGAGTAATGACCGAGCAACGGATGTTATTCCTTGCTTCGCATATTTTGTGATATTTTCAAAAATAGAGTCGTTGGGGGACGTTAAAGGGATATTTTTTAATTGCTAATTACTCCAGTTTAATGAGACGGAACTTGATGAATTTAGCCTCGTTAGAAAGAACTTTTCTTGGTCTACCATTTGCGCCCATTCCAGGTTTCGTCTGTATCTTACGTACACCGAGAAAGAGCGTTGTTTGAATAGTTAGGTTAGGTTGTTGCTTTTTAGTGAATTTTCATTAAAAAAATTCACTAATGAGGAGATCTCGACTTTTGAATTTTGAAAAAATTTCTTCAAATGAGCGCTATTTAGGACCCCTGGAACCCAAATCCGAGGTCGGTTTCAGACTTTATATGTTTATATATATATATATATATATATATATATATATATATATATATATATATATATATATATATATGTGTGTGTGTGTGTGTGTGTGTGTTTATATATTTATGTGTCACACCTATAACTAAAAAAATAATGGACCGATTTTGATAAAATTAGGTGAATACCTTCCTTTTGCGAGTGGCTTGAATAAGTTCGTTAGCCAGGAAAATCTGCCGAGGTTTTCCCGGAAAATTTTGTGTTTTCTTTCGAAAAAAATCGAAAAAAATTTATATCTTCAAAATTAACAAAGTAAGGGCAACCAACCAAATTTCATACACGGGTTTATACCATCATAGGTACCTACCAAAATTTAGCGCTGTAGGTTGAAGGACAAAAAAGTTACAGGCATTTAAAGAAAAATTAATTTGGGTTTTCCTCAAAACGTCAAAGTCGCGATTTTAAACGTCAAAATTGTTAATATTTAGGCAATGAACCTAAAATTAATATGATCTATGAAAGGAAAATGTCTCAAGAATAATGTTATACAAAGCCTGAGCTCTTAGTTTCAATCGTCATTGTCCTTCATTTTACTAAAATATTCCCAGAAAATTCATTTCAAATAGACCCTTTCTCTGATGCTTTAGCAGTAGTGTTGGCTATAGAGTTTATCGTTTAATGGTATATAATTTTTGTCGAAATTTCGTAAAAAATCAATAAAGCTCAATATATCCGTTATTATACAAGATATGAAAAAATTCTTTATACATTAATTGTAGGGTGTCTTAAGCTACATCTTAAAAAAATATTTCCACAATTACAGGCTGGCCCATAAGTCGTTGGTGATTCAAATTTTCTTTTTTTTTAGTGAATTTTTTTAATCGAACACGCCCTATGTTATTGCATTTTTGTATTTTCCATCGAAATATAATACATCTTTGTAAGAAATAAAATTCGGGACGCAGCAAGTGCGTTATGGTAGCGAATTTTCATTAAATGCTTCAAATTTTGAATCAATTTGCTATTAAGCTATAAGGTTTACCAGAAAACCAATTTTTCGGGTAAGTTTACTTTCTGAAATTTTTGTACATTTTCAAACGATAAAGTTATTTTGATGAAATATGGCACATTGTTTCTAATATATAGATTATACTGGCAACCAAATTTGGTGCCTGCTTTCTTAAAAAAACATATTTGATATTAAAAACATTTTTATGAAAATTCACTACCATAACGCACTTGCTGCGTCCAGAGTTTTTATTTTAAATATTAAATGGAAGGGTATATCAGTATTGAGACAGTAGTATAGGCTACAAAAGGCTAAGACTACGGTTACTAATGTAAACCGCAGTTCGATATCATTTGTCTATGGGTGGATATTAGCGATCAAATTTGGAACTACGAATTACCACATCTTGATAACAGGTTAGGAGCAATAAAATAACAAATAAAATTTATTCTACTAACGTAATGAGATAGAAACGAAAAAACTAAAAACTATAGAATAATCATATTAGAATTTAATCAATCTAATCTGGTTGAGTAACTTCTCTTTTATTCAGACTGTCATCCATCATTTTCAATACAAGACTGCAGACTCCTGCGAACAGATAAAACGACAGTTTCAATCTCCACCAGTGAAATATTAGTAACAGAATTTTTCAATCTGAGTAATATATCGTATCACCTGTAGTAGATCGATTGCAGTATGCTATATCTTTCAGCTTACGATCTTGAGGCCGAAGCCCCTGCCTTCCAGTCGCAATATTGCCCCTATCAATAAAAATCTAAACAACTCAAATCAGATGACCTAGCAGGCCAACGAAGCAGACTTCCTCTTCCTATCCATCTGCCAAGAAACGCTTGATTTGATAAATGTCTCACATTTGAACAATCATGCGCTGAAAAATTATATTGCCACGAGTCGTTACAGGAACGTTGTATAACAACAGTGACAGTTCAATCCTCAGGCGAACAGGGGGATGCACGTTTCATGTCGTTTATCCAAAACCGCTGGAGATAGGTACAGAGGAGTATTATACAAAAATAATCCGAAAGGAATAACGAAGAGAAAAATGCAACAACATAGACGTGTCTCATTTAATATATCAAAGTTGTCGCCGCAGCGCTTAAAAATTTTAGACCGATAGAGCAGAATTAATTACCCAAAAAACCATATTTTCCAAATAATTCTATGTCCCGTTTTCCGTACGTTTAACCTACTATCCACTGTGAGTCAGAACCTCGGTGGTTCAGGGGTAAGAACGTGTGACTCTAAACCGAAGGGTACTGGGTTGGATCTCAGGGTTCTCCTTTCACTTTTTCAGTACAAACTGTAACATTAACATAAACCGAGGTTGTGGCATTGTACTTGAGCAAGTTGAATGTTCAACCCTTCGCAGTGGGCGTAAACCCGTCGGTCCCGTGTCCATGCGATGTTGGGCACGCTAAAGATCCCTACCATTCTTACAGAAAGGCAGGGGTACGGCAAAATTTCCAGGATAGTGAGATGAAACTGCTCCCTGGCGTCGGTGATTGGCCATAGTCGCCTAAATAGGCCGACGTAAAAAAACAAAACACACACACACACACACACACTGTGAGTCATCCTGCATATCGCGTTCTATTCTGGATAATACTATGGCACCTACTCCAAGTAAAACTAGTAGCACTATGAAAGTAGATATTTTGCCTGAGTTTAGAAATATGAAAAGCTCGTAAGTGCTAATTTCCAGCTCTGTAACTATTCTTTCTGTAAAGGTAAAACATAAATCCAGTATAAAAGATATGATGAATATAAAATAAAATCAATACAAAAATGTATTAAATCTAACCTGTAAAATAAGGCAAGATGCCTAAAAAAATACTTCAATTTTCTGCAACACACAAGAGTTTGAATTACTAACTGCAAACAATACATGTTTGTAGAGTAGCGCTGCGCTGATCCGTTTTTATCATCGAAAACAGAAGAGACTCGTAAAAAGAACAAGACAGTTGAAATTCTGACAATAACGGTCTGAATTCCCCGAAAGAGAATCTCCTATACAAACTCTCGTACAATGTACAGGTTATCCTTTCATAGCATTCGTGCGTCCTCATGGGACTGTCTTTGTCTTCAAGTGGTATTCGTCGTAAATAGACAAGGAGCGATACTGATAACTTGTTGCAGGATTTTGGGTGAATTTTGTGTTAGAGAGTTGGCGCGACTGTCGATTATCCTGGACCGCTAAACGTGACTAGGAACTCAAGTTGCCGGTCTCGATAACATTATTCATCAAAAACGCGTTTTATACACTGTTTCATAATAAAACTGAATTTGATGCTTTTTATTGCCCTCTATATTTTTTATGTGCGAAACGCCAACCTACTTAGGTTTTCTTGATATGATGGAGGGCACTGAGTAAACCGGAAATGCAGCTGGATATTAGGGATATAATGTCTTCGAAAAATATAATAAAAGATGTGTTAAAAGATAAAAAAAGGTTATTACTGTTTATTAAAATTCATGTTTGTGTTCTTTACAAAGCTTCTGTTTTTTTCTTGCTTGTAGCTACGTCAAAAATTTTATCTTTCGTTTTGAATTTTATGGATAGAGGTTAACAATAGTTTTACACGTTGCAAAATTCCTATGAAAGTAGTAAGTAGCCTATGTAGCAACATAATATTGGGCCTTTATTGGTACAATATTTTTTATTAGCTGAATATTTTTAATTCCAAGCCAATATTGCATTAATATTATTTCCTCTATATAATAAATATTGAAATCACTAGATAACTGAAATATTGAAGAAATGTTGGTTTTCGTTCAAGGTGGCAGAAAGTCATTGCACAGCAACAATATAAACCAATGTTGCATTAATATCATCTGTTTTCGGGGTTTGGTTCGTGTTCGATCAAGGATGGGGTAGAATGCCATGACACAGCAACAATATATAGCCAATAGTGCATTATTATCTTTTTAGTGAATTTTCTTAGAAAAAATTCACTAATGAGGAGAACCCGACTTTTGAATTTTGATAAAATTTCTCCAAATGAGCGCGATCTAGGACAGGGCATCTAGAGTAGACTGGACAGTCGCTAAAGAGGCTGTTACTTGGTGCAAAATCAAATAGGCTATTAACAGCTCCAAGCCATACAAATCCCCGGGATTTAATGGAATAATGCCCATCATGCTCCAACAGGGTAAAGATAAACTGGCGCCGGCGCTTAACCTCATTATGAGGGCCAGCCTGGCTCTGGGGTACATTCCGAGGGCATGGAGACTGGCCAGGGTTGTATTCATTCTTAAACCTGGGCGTCCAACATACCTGACAAGTTCCCTGAGGCCAATAAGTCTCATGTCCCTCTTGCTAAAAACAATGGAAAAACTGTTCGACCGGCACATTAGGGGCGGTGTACTGGAAGCATATCTACTACACTGCGGAAAATATGCATACAGAGCAGAAGTCTCAACAGAAACAGCAACTGGTGCTGAAACTGGAGAATACTCTGGAGAACAGGATGGTGGCGCAAGGGGCCTTCCTAGACATAGATGGGGCCTTCAGCCACACCTCATTCAGATCGGTTTTGGCAGCTGTCAGAGAGCGTGTAATGGAGGAGACCTGCTGCAGGTGGATCGGTTCCATGCTTCCCTCACTCGCAGGAGGGACTCTGCTGGCTGGGGTCGCGGCGGGGTTTCCGCCGCAGAGCGTTCTGTCTCCCTTGTTCTGGTACCTAGTCGTGGACGGCCTGCTAGGGAGACTTTCGGAAGGGGGTATGAGGTACAGGGCTATGCGGACGACATTCTCATCATATTCCGAGGAAAGGTTACACAATCAGTGTGGGAGCGCATGCAGACAGCACTGAAAGTGGTGGAAAGGTGGACGGTTGGTCAAGGGCTCGGGGTGAGCCCCCAGAAGGCAAACGTCATACCGTTTACGAGGAGGAGGAAGTGGGAGAGCCACAGAACTCCCACTCTATACGGTATGAACATTCCAATGGCCAGGGAGGTAAAATATCTTGGTGACGTATTGGACTCTAAGCTAACATGGAATGGTCACGTTGAAAACATACTGCGTAAGGCAGTCATGACCTTAGCCTTCACTAGGCGGCTATATGAAAAAACGTGGGGACTAAAACCTACTATGGCCCACTGGCTGTACACAAGGGTGGTCAGACTATCGTTGACATACGCGAGATTGGTCTGGTGGCCTAAGGTGACGCAATCCAGTGCCAAACAAAAACCAGGCATGATCCAAAGGATGGCTTGTCTAGGCATCACAAGGGCAATGTCTTCAACCCCAACAGCCGCCATGGAGGTGTTGCTGGATCTGCCCCCCCCCCCCCCCCCTACACTTAGTTATTATGGGGAAGGCCAGGCTAGGACTATACAGACTAGCCTGCAATGGTAGACTGAAGATCACCCCAGGCTTCAGGGGCCACTGCAAAATTCAGAAGATCGTGAAGGAGTCCATGCTTGAAATAAAGTCAGACTTCGCGAGCCCGTGAATCTGCAGGGAAAACAATTTTACAGTGGAAATCCCCGACCGCCAGGCATGGCGGGAGGAGACGCCGGGCATACCACGGGACGCTCTCCTCTGGTTCACAGACGGATCCGGCGGGGAGCGTGGGACGAGAGCAGGTGTTTATTCGGAAGGACTGAGGGTAAGTCATAGTATTTCTCTCGAAGCCCATGCAACGGTCTTTCAGGCCGAAATGTACGCCATCTTGCACTGTGTGCGGGAGAACAAGAGGAGGGGCTACATCAACAAGCGGTTTCTCATAGCCACAGACAGCCAGGCAGCCCTTAAGGCCCTAAGTAGCTACAGTTAATTCCTGGCTGGTGAGTGTGTGCCGAGACGAGACGAGCGACCTGGCTGGTCAGAAGGAGGTCACCATCATCTGGGTGCCGGGTCACTCGGGGCTCAAAGGCAATAAAGAAGCTGAGAGCGTCAGCAGAACCATTTATGGGACCAGAACCAGTTCTGGGTGTTACAAAGAGCACGGCCATGGGAGCCACTAAGTCCTGGGTCAGAAACGAACACAAGATAGACTGGGCAGATTGTCCAAGGCTCAGACATGGGAAGTCAGTAATTGACGAACCAAGTTCAAAGAGAGCTGGTGGGATGCTCAATCTTAGCAGAGGACAGCTCCGAAACATAACAGGTCTCTTGACGGGACACATGGCCACATCTGCATCTAATGGGGCTGTTCGAGGGGGACCTCCCATGCAGACTTTGCGGCGAAGGGGAGGAATCAGACCAGCACATCTTGTGCGAGTGTGAAGCTCTGGACCGCAAAAGACAACTGATCTACGGTCAGTCTAGACCGAAGACAGAGCAATATAAAGCTTCATCCTACCAATCGCTGTGCAGACTGGTTCAAGGCACAGTGAGTTTGGAATGGGTGGAGTAAAAAGACTAAGGGCATGCACAATAAGCCAACGACTGCAGTGCTTTCGAGGCGGCGAAATTGCGGACGAGCCCTGAGGGAAAAAAGTGGTTTGTCTTTTCTCTCCGAAGCAATAATCTGAATATTATTATTATTATCGACTTTAGCCTGAAGGGCTTTCACATTCCCTCAAAGGGGGACACACAATCATCCCAGGTATTTTACATACCAAAGAGACTGAGCTCAGATGAAGCACTTTCCAAATCATCGGTGCCTGAGCGACAACGCAACACATCCTCATTTACCAGGAATCTTCGCACAGCGTGAGCAGTTGCAAGCATTACCTGCTTCTGCATAACCTTATAAAGATGCTCTTCAAGGCCCAGTCGCTTAATGTTCTCTCGAAGATTCTGAGGAACCGCACCAAATGACGACATGACTATTGGAAACATTCGGATACTATATCCCATCCACTGTCTCATTACTTGCATCTCGAGGTGTCTGTACTTAATCATCTTCTCATTGTACTTTATCTCTAGATTATTACAATTTGGAATTGCCGCATCAATCAGCGTCACTTGGTTGCAGGACTTATCCACTATTATTATATCTGACCTGTTGTGGGCAACTCGTTGGTCTGTGAGCACTCTCCGATCCCAGTACGACCTGTATCCTGAGTTTTCTAGAACAGGCTTAGGAGTGCATATATAGTAGGGCACCTTACTAAGATTTAGAAGTTCCAGTTTCAGAGCTAGTTCTCGATGAAGTAGTTTAGCAACTGCGTCGTGCCTCTCTTATACTATGTTGCTGCAAACTCTTAATATCCTCCGCTGACGTGCTGGATAGTCTCTAATGACTGTCACCCAAATCTACATTTGTCATCTTGGTCCGAATTATCTCCAACTATATACTTCAGGTAGTTTCTTGGTGGGATGACATGATCTTGTATGGCCAGCAAAAATCCCTCTGTCTCTGGAACATCTATCCGGACACCAACCAGTAGTTCGACGCCACTTTGTCGACATGTACCGGGAGATCTCTTTCAGATGTCGCCCATGAAGAGGCTTCTGCATCCAAGATGGCAACTTGTCCTGATCAGTCCGATAGTGACTTTGTATTCCACTTTCTTTTAATTGTAGCGGCGTTGAATCATCTGCCTCGCATATGCTACTATGTAGTTCAGAAGTAAGCGCCTGCTCATGGAAATATGTAGGTAGGTTCTATATCTGCTTGTCCAACTGTTTACCAATATCCAACACTCCAGATTGGTGTCTAGGTAGGGTTACTCGCTCGATAGCACTACGGGGGTGATGATTTTTGGCTTTTGTTAGCACTGTTCGCACCTTCCATTGTAGATTTTCGAAGTCCTTGTTACTCTAGTTCACAATCCCAAATGAGTAGCTAAGTGCAGAACATGCATATGCATTCAGAGCTTTAGTCAGGTTCTTGGCGTTAAGATGTGATCGCATCACCTACACTACTCGTTTCATATACTCATTTGTCAGATCGTTTTTCATTACGGAGTGGTTTCTTTTCATCGCTTGCTGTAGTCCCCGGTATTTATCTTCTACATCCATGGAGGCAATTTGCTGGCCGTTCTGCATTTCATATGCATCTGGTTCTATCCATCTACCCTCTGACTACAATTAAGGTGCGACATTTGTCAAGCCCAAATTTCATGTCAATATCTCTGGAAAACCCTCCCACGTTTTTAAGATGTTGTTCCAGGTGGTTCTTTGTGGAGGCCATCAGCTTAAGATCATCCATATACAGCAGGTGATTTAGCCTCATTTGCTCCCTGTCATGGCTTTTTATACCGAAGCCATATCTGGTGGAGTTCAAGCGGTTTGATAGCGGATTCAATGCGATGCTGAACCACAATGGGCTTATCACCTTGAAATATACCTTCCTTAATTGGTATCGTGCTGGTTACGATGTGATCACCCGTTTTTTACCCGTAACTGAATTTTTGTTCTCCAGGTAGACATTGTGTGTTCAAGGAACCTCGGTATATAAGTATAGATCTTACAGATCTTCAGCACACCTTTATGCCATTCGTGTGGAACTGAGTCAAATGCCTTTTTGTAATCCACATAGGCAGCAAAGAGATTTCTGCGTCCATTGTAAGCTTGAATGCACACAACTGAATCAACTATTAGTTGTTCTTTGCATCCCATACATCCTTTTGCACACCTCTCTTGCTGGGTGCAATTATATTGTTTCGTTTGCAGTGCGCATATATGCGCTTCTCAAGGCAGGATGTGATCAACTTATATAGGATCGGAAGACAAGTTATTGGTCGGTATCTGCCGGGGTTTGCAGAACACTGCTGATCCTTTGACAGAAGAAAAGTGTCTCCTTGTGTCAAAAGCGATGGCATCTTCTTTGGGTCAAGTATAACATCATTTATTAACACCGCCAATAGATGATGTGTACACCCAAATTTCTTTAGCCAAAAGTTTTGGACGCCATCAGGCCCGGGTACCTTCCAATTATGAAGCTTTTTAGTGAATTTTCTTAAAAAAAATTCACTAATGAGGAGATCCCGACTTTTGAATTTTGAAAAAATTTCTTCAAATGAGCGCTAATTAGGCCCTCCAGAACACATATCCGGGGTCAGTTTAAATTTTTATATGTTTATATATATATATATATATATATATATATATATATATATATATATATATATATATATATATATATATATATATATATATATATATATATATATATATATATATATATATATATATATATATATATATATATATATATATATATATATATATATATATATATATATATATATATATGTATCACACCGATAACTTAAAAAATAATGGGCCGATTTTGATTAAATTTGGTGAAAAAATTCCTCTTGTAAATGGCTTGGATAAGTTCGTTATCCAGGAAAATCGGTCTAGGTTTTCCAGGAAAATTTTGTATTTTCTTTCGAAAAAAATTTATATCTCCGGAATTAACAAAGTAAGGGCAACCAAATTTGGTACACAGATTTACATCCTTATAGGTAAGCCACCTACCAAAATTTAGCTCTGTAGGTCAAAACACAAGAAAAAATAAATTGGGGTTTTCCACAAAACGTCAAAGTTACGATTTGAACGTCAAAATTGGCAACATTTAGGAAAATAACTTAATACGGTCTATGGAAATAAAATGTCTCAAGAAGGATGTTTTACAAACCCTGAAGTCTTAGTTTCAACCGTCATTGTCCTTCATTTTAATAAAATATTTCCAGAAAATTCATTTCAAATAGACCCTTCTCTGACGCTTGGCAGTAGCCTTAGCTACAGAGTTTATCGTTTAATGGTATATAATTTTTGTAGAATTTTCGTAAAAAAATCAATAAAGTTCAATATATCTGTTATTATACAAGATATGAAAAAGAAATGTATATATTAATTATAAGGTGTCTTGAGCTTCATCTTAAAACAATCACAGCGTGGCCCATAAGTCGTTGGTGATACAAATTTTCTTTTTTTTTTTTAATCAAACACGCCTATTTTATTGCATTTTTGCATTTTCCATCGAAATATAATGCATGTTTGTAAGAAAAAAAATCTGGACGCAGTAAGTGCGTTATGGTAGCGAATTTTGATCAAATGCTTAATATTTGAATAGCTCAATTTGCTATTAACCTATAAGGTTGATCAAGTAACGAGTTTAACCAAATTTGATGCCTGCTTTCTTAAAAAAACACACATTATTGCTATTAAAAAATAGTTTTATGAAAATTCACTACCA
This sequence comes from Tillus elongatus, assembly GCA_964006375.1. Classification (NCBI taxonomy): domain Eukaryota; kingdom Metazoa; phylum Arthropoda; class Insecta; order Coleoptera; family Cleridae; genus Tillus; species Tillus elongatus. Next base: position 118,286,262 of record OZ023263.1, read on the forward strand.
TAACGCACTTGCTGCGTCCAGAGTTTTTAATAATTTCGGGAACTTCATCTGTGGTAAACGGCATGATGCATCTGTTAATAACTCTGAAAAGCTCGCTGTTCTTCGTTAACCCAGCTGGCGATAACATTGCAGAGTGGTCTGACGGTAGAATGTCCTTTCAGAGCGTTCAAAAATTGTATTGTGGCACTTCCTATTGTTGCTCGCTTTATATGTCCTCAACCATTCTGCATACAGAGAAAGCTTCTGTTTTAAGGTGTCCAAACATTCTTGTGCAGTGTAGTTGACTGGATCTTATGCTGAGTGTTGCCGAAGTCAGTCTAATATTTCCTCTACTCGTTTCTGCAATTTTCTTGTCTGCACTCCCCCAATGTATTGTAACGGTAGTTTATAACTATTATTACTATTACTATTACTATTACTATTACTATTACTATTACTATTATTATTATTATTATTATTATTATTATTATTATTATTATTATTATTATTATTATTATTATTATTATTATTATTATTATTATTATTATTATTATTATTATTGTCTTTTTTCCGGATATTTACATAATTGCCGGGGCTTTTGATTACCTAAGACAAAGAGTACTTGTACAGACTGTGAACTCGCCCACGGACACACACATACACACGTGCGAGCGCACCCGCACGAGGTACGCGTTAGACGTTAAAAGTGGTCAAGTGTATTTTTAAGTCTTCATTAGTATAAAACAACCTTTAAAATTCAAAAACTTAATACTACACCCTATAAGTGTATAGTGAACGGTTATGATAAATTATTACAACAGTTTCTAAACATTTTCGTGATTTTGATTATATTTCGCGAGTATTAATAGGATATAAGTTTGCGTGTTATTGTATTACTCAATTTAATTGGGATTTATAAGAAAAATTATTTGTTATCGCCTTCGCGATAACAAAATGATAATGGTTTTCATTTTCAACACTTGATATCTTGAGATTTTAAAATGAGTGTATCATTATTGATTGCTTCTGACTATATGGGTGATCCTAAAAACAATTCAAGTTCTGGAAACGCTGTTGAACCTAAAAGAATGTAATTTTCTAATGTGGATAAAGCCTCTGTATTTCCAAAAAAAAAGACCAAGCAGTAATTTTTCAGTTATTGAATCACTTCAAGTTAAAGATTATATAATAACCATAGCAGAATTAGTAGCACCTAACGATATATTATTTGCACCCCGAATGTCAAACAACCGGGTATGTATATATTTCTCTACAAGAGATATTGCAAACAAATTCGTGGATACCCATGGTGGAATCGAAGTAAATGATATTTATCTACCTGATAGAAAACCAATCCTACCGGCTAAAGAATAATTCTGTCGAATGTCTCACCCTGTATCCCACACAGTGTTATCGAAGAAGAATTAAAAAATAAAGGTGTTAAACTAGTGTCACCTATCTCCTTTATTGGGGCAGGCGTGGCACGCCAAGATCTTCGTCATGTATGCAGTTTTAGAAGACAAGTGTTTATTAGTACAGATCAAGTAGAAATACCACCATCGACGCTGCTCAAATTTGAGGATGAAGAGTACAGGATATTTTTGACAGATGATAAATTAAAATGTTTTAAATGCAAGAAGGAAGGTCATGTGGCAGCCAACTGTACCAACTCAGTAATGTAGGATACAATCGCCCTGGATGTAAACTTAAGTCAGTGTAACCAAACAAAAGATCAAAACTCTGTTATAACCCAAAGCTTCACAATTAATATAACTATACAAGAACCAGTAATAACACTTGCACAAGTGCATAGAGATAATGCAGAAGAGCCGGTAAGGGATTTAGTCTCATTATTACAAACCTCAAAACAAGCATCTAAGAAAAGAAAATTGGAAATAAGTGACCACATTACAGAAGCATACAACGAAATTGAGCATCTCTGGCATGATTACAACCAAAAGTGTCTAGATTTTGTCAATTTTACTCAATTCCTTTGACATGTAAAAGTAAAGGAACAACAGTTAGACATCGCTGGACTTTATACGCAAAATATTGAAGAATATGAAGAATTAGTTTCCCTTCTGAAATTTGTTCAGACATTCTTTTCACAACGGGCAAGTAAAGAATGATGTAAACTCTTACTAAACAGCCTCAAAAAGGCACTCACTAGTATCAGAAGGAAACCTAACCATGTCACCACCATTATCAAGATCGTCATCTGTATTATCTACGTCATCCTCAGAGGACTTAATAAACATGTCAGGCAGCAACACAGTAAGTAAGTCCCATTTGTTCTCTAAATAAATTCGTTGTTTCAATTAAATTTTATAAAATGGCTCTTAAGATTTTATCAATAAACTCTAAAAGTTTAAAAATCCGTTATAAATGGACACAACTGCAAGACTTTCTGTCAAGTGAAAATTCATTTGTCTTGTCCAAGAAACAAATATAAGAGAGCACCCTAAGTCTGTTATACGCATCAAAAACCTTAATTTTTTTAACAACCCAGCAAACCAAAACTATTCAAGCATGCTTATTGCTTTCGAACGTTGTAGAGGAATACAGGAAGAGAATAATGGCATCCCATTTAACTCCTATTTAGAGACGGCAACTTTTAAAATCGATCAGCACCTGTGGATAATATACAACGTATATATTCTCCAGAATCAACCCTTAGCTATTAGAATAGTTAAGACTCTAGCTGACAGCCTATATGTTGAGATGACAAGACATAGTAATATTATACTAGGTGGTGCCTTTAACTATATACTTGACCCCACTATGGACCATCACGGTGCTATACTGAACTGTATAAAGAATTGAAAACGATCATTAAAAATTTTCATCTCTAAGATTGTTGACGACATTTTTATAAAACAAAAGGTGGTTATACATTTATTACACACGAATCTCCACACTCTGGTTCACGACTAGATAGAATATATTGTTCTTAGGCGATCCTGTGGGGACTGAGGGAAACAGGGGTCGGGGGATCGTTCTCTGATCACTTGGCTGTTTCGGCGACTTTCGTGATAGCCAGCGATACACAGCGTAAACCACCTTACTGGAGAGTTGACAACACCTCGCTGGAAGATTCTAGTTTTACAAAGCACATTGAAACTTTCTTACTCAACGAATTACTAGTAGAACAAGAAACCGTGGTCTGCTAAAAAGGTGAGATACGTTGAAGATAGGTTTTAAAGAAATTATAGTCTTATATATCCGACAAAAAAGGAACACAGAACTTATGGAAATAAGACATCTTCAGGAAGGAGTAAAACATATCCTAACAAAAACATTCGGAAGATGATTGGTCTCAAGCTTATCGACTGTTGAAAAACATAAATGAGTGGTATAATAACAAAACAGAAAAATGTTTAATAAATTCTAAACACAACAACTTATTAGATACCGACCGACCATCCATTGATGAAAGTGCATTTTCTACTTTTAAGCCCATAAGTAAGCTCATATGTGACAATCAGATTATCAATCAACCAGCAAAATTATGTTCATATATTAGAGGCCACTATGCTGAGAAACACAAAGAAGTCACGGATGCTGTTCAAAGGTTTAAAAAGGTTGTCACTATCTGAAAAATATATGCTAGATGAACCTATTGTTCCATCTGAACTGACCAATGCCTTGTTCTCTTTAAGCACAAGAAGTTCTCCAGGTATTGACGGTCTGACTACAGCATTTTAGACATTTCTGGCACATCCTTAAGTCAGTTTTTTGTGAGGTGGTAAAATAATCCTTGCAACCACAAACGCTACCTTCATCTGGATGTAAAGCTGTTGTGAATTTGCTGCCAAAAAAGGTGGTCTGCTCCTCTTAGAGAATTGAGGAGGCATATCTGTTTTGACAACGGACTACAAAATTGTTGCAAAATGCCTGTCCATTAGATTATCCAGCATAATGAAGACCGTTATAGATTCAGACCAAAGCTACGCTGTTCAAGGCAGATCCATATATTACACACTATACATTTATAGAGACACAATTCAACTTGCAAACCAACGGAACTATCCGTTGGCCATTCTTAACTTAGACCAAAAGGCTGCTTTTGATCGAGTGTCTCATAGATACCTTTTTCATTTGATGGCAGTCCTGGGTTTTGGATATCAATTTATTGGTGCCATAAAAACATTATACCAGAATGCAGTTTTTCATGTTGGATTAATACTTACTGGCAAAATATATTTCAAGAATGGTATTCATCAAGGATGTCTAATTTCTCGTCCCTTATAGTCTATATCAATTGAACCCTTCGTACAGTTGTGCAGGCGTCGACTTAGTGGATTTGGGGCACCTTATTTGGAAGGCACTAATCTAACATGCGCTGCATACGGCGACGATGTGTCAATATTTGTCAGTAAAAACACTGATTTTCATGTACTTCAGGAAGCATATCAAACATATTCAAGAGAACCAAAGTCTGAATTGAACTCTAGAAAGTCTAAATGTTTCTGGTGCGGTGCTTGGAAGACACGGACCGATCAAGCTTTGGATTTTCCGTGGTCTGCAGAAAGCATCAAAGTTCTTGGATTGACTTTTTCCAACGATCCAGAAAGAGATTCTGAAAATGCATTAAAGACCATTTTGGAAAAAATAGAACACTGCCTCTCTAAGTGGAGACAAAAACTTCCATCCATGTCTCTTTTTGGAAGAAAAATAATCATAAACCAGTTTGTAGCCCCTAAGCCTTGGAATTTTTTTCACATCTTTTCATTCGCAAAGGCTCAGGTTGAATTGTTTCAAAAAATGTTTACAAATTTTATATGGACAAGAAAACATTGGACACGGGTAAAAGACCTTTGTGTGTCGGTTTCCGATGGGGGTTTAGGTGTTGTGCATCTGCAGTCAAAGATTGATCTATTTAGATTGTATACTGTAAATAAAATGATAACGACGTCAGAATCACAAAAATGGAAAATTGTTATAGAGCACTTATAAAAGAATTCACAGGGTATGGTGTTACGTGGGAAATGTTTTTTTGTTGTTGTAATAACTGATCTAATTGTGGAGCGAACAAAAACACTTATTTAATCAACGTCTTGCACAAGGTTATTCAAAAATCAAAAGTCTGGACGCAGCAAGTGCGTTATGGTACTGAATTTTCATTAAAATGTTTTTAATAGCAAATATGTATGTTTTTTAAGAAAGCAGGCATCAAATTTGGTTACCAGTATAGCGTATAGTAAAAACAATGTGCCATGTTTCTTCAAAATAACTTTATTGTTTGAAAATGTACAAAAATTTCCGAAAGTAAACTTAAAGTGTGCCTGAAATAACTTGTTCCTTGGTCAACCTTATAGATTAATAGCAAATTGAGCTATTCAAATGTGAAGCATTTAGTCAAAATTTGCTAACATAACGCACTTGCTGCGTCCCGAATTTCTTTTATTACAAACATGCATTTCGATGGAAAATGAAAAAATTCAATAACATAAGGCGTGTTCGACTAAAAAAAAAGTTGGACGCAGCAAGTGCGTTATGGTAGTGAATTTTCATAGAAATGATCTGGCACAAAATATTTTATAATAACTATTTTTTCTTGTAACATAGAAATCTGAATTTTGGTGTATAGTTTACTTTATATATCGTACCTACCTACTAAATTTGGTTATCATAGCTTTTTTTATTTTTTGAGATAAAAATTTTTTTCGAATGAAAACTAAATTTTCTCGAAAACCTCGACCGATTTTCCCGACTAACGAACTTATCCAAGCCATTTACAAACGGAAGGTATACGCCAAATTTTATCAAAATCGGCCCATTATTTTTTGTGTTATCGGTGTGATACACACACACACACACACACACACACACACACACACACACACACACACACACACACACACACACACACACACACACACACACACACACACACACACACACACACACACACACACACACACACACACACACACACACACACACACACACACACACACACACACACACACACACACACACACACACACACACACACACACACACACACACACACACACACACACACACACACACACACACACACACACACACACACACACACACACACACACACACACACACACACACACACACACACACACACACACACACACACACACACACACACACACACACACACACACACACACACACACACACACACACACACACACACACACACACACACACACACACACACACACACACACACACACACACACACACACACACACACACACACACACACACACACACACACACACACACACACACACACACACACACACACACACACACACACACACACACACACACACACACACACACACACACACACACACACACACACACACACACACACACACACACACACACACACACACACACACACACACACACACACACACACACACACACACACACACACACACACACACACACACACACACACACACACACACACACACACACACACACACACACACACACACACACACACACACACACACACACACACACACACACACACACACACACACACACACACACACACACACACACACACACACACACACACACACACACACACACACACACACACACACACACACACACACACACACACACACACACACACACACACACACACACACACACACACACACACACACACACACACACACACACACACACACACACACACACACACACACACACACACACACACACACACACACACACACACACACACACACACACACACACACACACACACACACACACACACACACACACACACACACACACACACACACACACACACACACACACACACACACACACACACACACACACACACACACACACACACACACACACACACACACACACACACACACACACACACACACACACACACACACACACACACACACACACACACACACACACACACACACACACACACACACACACACACACACACACACACACACACACACACACACACACACACACACACACACACACACACACACACACACACACACACACACACACACACACACACACACACACACACACACACACACACACACACACACACACACACACACACACACACACACACACACACACACACACACACACACACACACACACACACACACACACACACACACACACACACACACACACACACACACACACACACACACACACACACACACACACACACACACACACACACACACACACACACACACACACACACACACACACACACACACACACACACACACACACACACACACACACACACACACACACACACACACACACACACACACACACACACACACACACACACACACACACACACACACACACACACACACACACACACACACACACACACACACACACACACACACACACACACACACACACACACACACACACACACACACACACACACACACACACACACACACACACACACACACACACACACACACACACACACACACACACACACACACACACACACACACACACACACATATATATATATATATATATATATATATATATATATATATATATATATATATATATATATATATATATATCCCAGTAAACACATGTTCGTTAATTAAACGTTTAAAAGGAAACTGCTACCTTACGTTTAATTTTGGTAAAAATGTCGCCCGAATAAACATATAATTAAACCAATATAAAAACGTTTTTATACATGTATGTTTTAACGTTTAAATATACGTTTTTCTTACATGTTTATTAACAAGGATTTTACAACGTTAATTTAACCATCATCGGTAATGGAGAATATACGTTTATAATTACCGTTTATTAACGGGAATTTGTAACGTTAAACTATTTGCCGTTAATAACGTAAAATATACATTTTTTATACATGTTTATTAACATGGGTTTTGCAACGTTGATTTAACCATTATCTGTCATGAAGAATATACGTTTATAATTAATGTTTATCAACGGGATCTGTCACGTTAATCTGCTTGTATTAACGACGTATAATAAACGTTTGAATTACAACTAATACATACCTACCAAATGATAGTTTTTCAACCCAGCTGACATCAGAAGATGAGTACGATAAATTTTTTGACGATGGCAACTTATAGGACAAACGATCATTAGGTGTAGAAGTGTCAAACTGGACTTCATTGCGGTGTAGATACTTACTTTAAGTGCTCATTGCTCATCAAAACTTCTAAACTTGCTACTCTGCTAAATTTTATAAACCTACCATTGACAAATTATTATTTATGTTTATAATTTTAAATGGGCTTTATAAAAATGGATTAGATCACAAGTCAAATGTCAAATAAAAATAACTTTATTTAAAAGATAAAAATATATTTTAAAAAACTTACATTTCATCATCAAAAAACTAAAATAATTAATACCACATTCTAAAAATATAACAAGCTTCTTCAATCATAGCGTCTTAATCATGAAATAAAAAATATATTTCTTAAATTATTTGTCAACTTCTCAACAACAACAAAAAAGTATTGCTCCATTAGTTTTTTGCTCTGGGCCTTTTCGAAGTAGCTAATTTCAACCAATCCTTAACAGCACAAAAGATTGCTCTGTCGCCTTTTTCACGTTGGGGAAAATTTAGCTTTGCAGCATCTAAAATTATGAAATTATATATATATATATATATATATATATATATATATATATATATATATATATATATATATATATATATATATATATATATATATATATATATATATATATATATATATGGTTACACGGGAGGCGTCTACTTAACGTTCGCCTATATATAGGTGTACATGTATCGTACAAATTAAATTAAACTGGGAAAAATAAACAAATACATCAGAATTTATAAATGCTAAACCCGTAGCTAACCATTATTACTCTCATTCGAAAGTTTGATTAACGAACAATCAAAATTGAGGAAAAAAAGTTGTATTTATAAACGTTATATATACGTCTAATGCCTCAATAAAATTAAACTTGAAAATATGAGAAAGCAACCAACATGGCCGATTTTAAACACGCCGGCTAAACTCATAAGTCCCAATTATTTATTCTACCATATAACGCTCTATAGCTATCAAAGTACAAGAAATGTGATTAACTTCGACAACGTTTGAAGACAATTATTACATATTGTAATACAGCTTACCTTAACCTAACTTGACACTTTGAGCCTCACTAACTGTACCTATTTCCAAAACTTTTAAGGGAAATCGCTACAGGATGATAATCATTGTTTGTAAATGTGTATAAAACAATTATAAATTATAGAACAGACCACCATTCACCATAACATACAAGTGTCACGTACTGAATATAATATTTAATAAAATTTAATTCCAAGCACCACGTTACACACTGTACGCCATCACTTATCACTTCACCTGTTCTGTTTCTATTTCTTAATTTCTTGTTCATTCTCGTTCAGCATGCGCACAAACACTTACTAATTTACAAGGACAAATATGTTTTATGTATTACACAGTGGAATGCAAAAGACAAAATAGCTCCTTTTAAAACATACACGCATTGTCGAATACCTCTCAGATTGATTATGTGACATTTTTTTTAAAAAGCCAGGAAAAAATGTAACCTATATAATTATAGGTACATAATATAATATATCACATAATATCTAACGCTAAAATAATATCTAGTAAGATACGTATATTTTATGTATAAATACTTCATGTATATTTTTATAGGCGAACCTTGTTGAAACTACGTCTAAATAGTATGTTTAAAAACACTTAATTAATAATGTCTTTTACAACGATAAATTGTTAAGTAATTTGGTTTTTTAACAAAAATTAGAAAAATAGTGGTTTTAAATATATCGTTTATATCACATAAAATATCTCTCGCTTAAAAAATGTCTGGTAATATACGTATATTTTATGTACGAATCCCTACTTCGTGCATGTGTTTCATAGGCGAACTGTGATGGAACAACCTTTAAATATTATGTTTAAAAACACTTAATTAATAAGGTCTTTTACAATGACAAATTGTTTCGTTGCTTTTTTTTTACAAAAATTAGGAAAACAGTTGTTTTAAATATAACGTTTATATCACATAAATATCTCTGACTTATAAAATGTCTAATAAAATACGTGTATTTTATGTATGAATCCTAACTTCATGTAGGTTTTTGGTAGGCGAACTGTGTTGAAACAACGTTTAAATATTATACCCTTCATCAATAAGGTCTTTACAACGAGAAAATGTTTACCTATTTTTTTCACAAAAATTAGGTAAATACCTGTTTTACATATAACGTTTATACCACACAAAATATCTTTCGTTTATAAAATGTTTAATAAAATACATATATTCAACGTATTAATCTCAACTAAACGTAGTTTTTTGATAGGCGAAATGTGTTTAAATAACGTTCAAATATTATGTCTAAAAACTCTTCATAATTAACGTCTTTACAACGAAGAAATGGTAACGTTGCCTTTTTAGCCTAGAATTGAACGTTAATTTTTCTAACCGATAACGTTTTTTCAACGGTCTTTACGTAAGATAGACGTTTATTAAACGCACGTGTGTTTATTGGGATATATATATATATATATATATATATATATATATATATATATATATATATATATATATATATATATATATATATGTATATATATATATATATATATATATATATATATATACATATATACATATAAAAATTGAAACTGACCCCGGATATGGGTTCTAGGGGTCCTAGTTCGCGCTCATTTACAAAAAATTTTTCAAAATTCAAAAGTCGGGATTTCCCCATTAGTGAATTTTTTCTACGATTTGAAATGTAATTAAGTTCGCGATTGCAGGCTATCACTATTTGTAATGTTGCTTCTAATTTGTGTTTTTACTTTTCTGCATTCACAGCGATTTGAAAAAGTATGTATATTTTAAGCAAGGATTTTACGTGGTAAATTTTACTACGTAGATTTTTTAAACTTTACTTAACTGCCGTATGAACTTATTTTGTTTTTTATTGTTGTTAAACTAAGCAAACGAGATTTGTATCTATTTTTAAGTATGTTGCTTGAGATAGCAACGATTTCTGGAATTTCCATTTTATTTTTTGCAACCAAATAGCCTTTTCTAAATTCATAAATAATCGCTTAAATTCATGTGCTGTACATGCAATGAATGGAGTCTATCAGACCTAATCCCTAAGGTACATAAATCATGCTCAAGCAAAATCCATCATAGCTACTAGATAATACGTTTCAAACACAACATTAAGTATAAGTTTATAGTGACCCCCGGTCGATGTTTCGTGCCATTGTTTACACAAGCGTTATAAATGTGGTTTAGTGAACGTTCATATGACATATCGATGTATACAGATTAACATATGAATTAGATTTATTTGATATATAACGTACAGTAAGCACGCGTCTCTAGGATTACGGTACCGTGAGGAAGGCGGAACGTGGGAATGGCAAATAGTCAAATACACCCCGTGAATTATTATTTATGTTCGAGATGAGTGCACAGTTACACAAATTCTTTTGTCTACAACGACCACTCAGTAGAGGGTGGATCTGAATGTAGAGCACAATGCAGACAGACACTTGATCGTTTTTGTTTCAAGTGTCACTGACAGTGTCGCGCATGTAATCAGCAGGATAAACATTTGTTATGTTGTAGTGTAAAACAAGAACTGTTACTGAAGGGATTCCTGTAGATAAATATGTAAGGTTAGCTTTAACGCACAATGTCGCGGCACGTATTCAACTTTTTTCAGTTTCTTGTTTTTGTACAGCCAGCAAATATTTTATCTCTAAAAAATGGTGGTAAACATCAATAATCTATATATAAGTTAATCTTGCATACAGGAAGCTTACATGATCCATATTTTATAAACCTTTTCAAACTTTTTACATGCAAAGCAGTGAGTGATATTTTACAGAAAAATCGTGTTCGTCATTTCTGTTTATAGTAAAAGCTGACGCCATATTTTCTAAACAAAATCCACTTCTCTGTTATGGGAATCGATAGCTTTTGTAATTTTAAAACAGTTTAGGGTATGCAGAACGGTCCAAAGGTACACAGAACAGCAGTAGAGCATTGGTACTACAATATTAGGACTTAACCAAAGAAAGCTCCATTCAAAAGTCAAAGTTAAAAGCGATATATATATATATATATATATATATATATATATATATATATATATATATATATATATATATATATATATATATATATATATATATATATATATATATATATATATATATATATATATATATATATACAGGGTGGCGCATTGAAAACGAAAGAGACCTATTTGCGTCCAGAGAAATTTTTTTTAAGAAACGCTGAAACATGTCCATTTTAATAATGAGGGGGACATGTTTTGACATCAAGCTCAACTTTGTCATATCAACCCCTTAAGGGTAGTGATAACAACCCTTATATTTTAAATAGGGAACATGGGTCGAGTGTTACATCATTTGAAAGCTCTTTCTTTTCTGAATTCAGGACCCTAATCTTTTTGGAGGTTTTATTAACTCGTATAAAAATTATTCACAGTTGGAGTTGCAAGAACGTATTTCATTCATTGTGATAAGAAATGCACTAATTTTTCGTTAAAAAAAAACTAAAAAACAAAAAGAAACGTTCAAAAATGATTATTCAGTTAAGTAAGTCTTCAAATTGTTGACCACCAGCTTCCATACAAAAGTACAAATTTTGTTCAAAACGAGCTCTGACATTCTGGAGCATTTGTGGAGTTATTAGACGGCATTCTTCAACAATGCGTCGTCGTAATTCTTCCAGATGCACCGGTTCTGTTGCGTAAATTCTACTCTTTAAATGGCCCCATAGAAAGAAGTCTAAAGGAGTTAAATCCGGTGATCTAGGGGGCCACTCAATAGCACCTCTACGCCCAATCCATAGTCCTGGAAACTCTCTGTTCAAAAAGTCCCTACCACGTTGTGACAAATGCGAAGGAGCTCCATCTTGTTGAAACACTAATTGATTTTCTTGATAGCCATCATCATTTTCAACAATGTCAATTAATAGAGGGTAAACGATATCTTCTAGTAACTCCAAATACGTTTCGCCACTCAAATTGCCATCAAGAAAAATTGGTCCGATTAAACGGTCTCCAAAAATGCCACTCCAGACATTCAATTTCTGTGGAACTTGAGTGTGGACTTCGTGAAAATTTCTTGGATTATTATCTGCTAAATAACGACAATTATGACGATTGACTGTAGAGTTTAATAAAAACGTACACTCGTCTGAAAAACAGATATTGAACAGAAAGTTCCCGTTATCAGCTATTCGTGCAGTCATAACTTCACAAAACTCCAGCCGCCGATCAAAATCATCTTCATTCAGTTGTACAATATGAATTTTATACGGGTGAAATTTATGATGCTTTAATATTCGCTGAACAGTTCTTCTTTTGATGTTTGAAACAGTGGCCAATTTTCCCGTGCTCAAAGTTTGGTCTGCAGCAATTTGTCCTAAAACTTCAATCTCAGTAGTCTCATTTCTAACCGGAAATTCACGTTCAGGATCCCGTTTTTTGTTGGCTACTGGACCACTTTGTCGAAACTTTGCAACTAACTTCAAAATGTATTTTCTGTTAACATGTCTGTTCGGATGTCGTCCTCTTGCAAGAGGACCGAACTGCTTTTACAAGACTCATATGATTATATGCTTATATTGCTAGTTGGCAACACTATTGCTAATAGAGAACTTATTGGCCACTTTTATCAAATAAAATACTGAGTTTCACTATAATTTATCTTTTTTATCGTAAATATAAACATTACATATACAATTACCCCTAATGAGTGGGCGAATTGTTAGAAGAAACAACTAGTTAAAAGAAACTAACGTTATAATCAAAATAAAAAATGCCAGTAATTACCATCATCTCCAACTTTTCTCATGACAATCGTTTGATATGTTTTTAAAAGTGTTCTGGGATCTTGTAGAAGTACGTTAGGAATTCTTCCATTAATATTGCGGAATAACACTCTTAATGCTGAATGGGCATTTATGATGCTTCAATATTTGCTGAATAGTTCTTCTTTTGATGTTTGAAACAGTGGCCAATTTTCCCGTGCTCAAAGTTGGGTCTGCAGCAATTTGTCCTAAAATTTCAATCTCAGTAGTCTTAACCGGAAATTCACGTTCAGGATCCCGTTTTTTGTTGGCTACTGGACCACTTTGTCGAAACTTTGCAACTAACTCCAAAATGTATTTTCTGTTAACATGTCTGTTCGGATGTCGTCCTCTTGCAAGAGGACCGAACTGCTTTTACAAGACTCATATGATTATATGCTTATATTGCTAGTTGGCAACACTATGGCTAATAGAGAACTTATTGGCCACTTTTATCAAATAAAATACTGAGTTTCACTATAATTTGTCTTTTTTATCGTAAATATAAACATAACATATACAATTACCCCTAATGAGTGGGCGAATTGTTTGAAGAAACAACTAGTTAGAAGAAACTAACGTTATAATAAAAAAAATGCCAGTAATTACCATCATCTCCAACTTTTCTCATGACAATCATTTGATATGTTTTTAAAAGTGTTCTGGGATCTTGTAGAAGTACGTTAGGAATTCTTCCATTAATATTGCGGAATAACACTCTTAATGCTGAATGGGCAACACTAAAATAAACTGCCCATTACCTAATATTTTTTCTAAATTATATATGTTTTTCTACTTTCAAAACTATAATCTTCAATGGACTCTAGTTCTATTAGCCAATTATCTCTTATTATTATCATCATTTAACTGGCTATCTACTGTTTGTAAAAGAGCATTTCCATCATAAGGATTTGGTTGCTTTTTTGTTTCCGGTAGGCGCATACTTGCATTAACAAAAGTATTTTGAGATACTGACACTTCATCTGGAGCACATGGGATACACTTTGTGGATTCCTTCTTTTGATTAAAGCGATGTCTTATTTTTTACATTGCCAACACCAATTATGTTTTTATTACACATCATATTTTCGTAACACATCCTTGACCTTCTTCGAACAGCACCACTTTTTAATTTTTTTCCATTTCCGTATATCTAACATCTTTAGTTATTGTTTTTATTACAAATCGAAGACAAATATTTTATTCACGTTAGTTGCTTTAACCTAAAATGAGTTTTAGCTGACTCACAGTCGGTATGTAATCTAGTTATCATAAACATGTTTTATTATAAAGCTGGCCACAGCATATTTATGCTCAAGTCCACAATTCAATCTTATAAGGATTATATTGTCTTTTTTATATTGTCATAGAAATGCAATACTATAAAATAGTTATAAAATTGTAGAGCCTCGGTGGTTCAGAGGTAAGAACGTGTGCCTCTGAACCGAAGGGTACTGGGTTCGATCCCAGGGTTCTCCTTTCACTTTTCAGTACAAACTGTAACATTAACATCAATCGAGGTTCGGGCATTGTATTTGAGCAAGTTGAATGTCTGTACGTTCAGCCCTTCGGAGGGGGCGTAAAGTCGTCGGTCCAGTGTCCATGAGATTTTGGGAACGTTAAAGATCCCTACCCTCCTTACAGAAAGGCAGGGGTTGGAAAAAAAATTCCAGGATGGTGAGGTCAAACTGCTCCCTGGCCTCAGTGATTGGCCATAGTCGCGGAAATAGGCCGACGTTAAAGAAACAAAACACGCCCTCACAGTTATAAAGTTGTGACTAAAACAACAATTTGTTCTTAAGAGCGAAACTGTTTCTAAAGGTACTTTATTATAACTGTTATTTAAAAAGTCACCGGAAGTTACTTTAAAATAGTTTCTTAATATGTTTACAAGGGAATTGAGAATATCGCCGGAATTCAATAGACACCATAAAAAAATTTAATTTTAGAGGTGGAAACGTTTTATTAGGCTCTGGAAACTTTAACATAACAATTCTTGGACTTTTTTATAAGATATTTTATAGTCCTGCTAGTATAAGCGTTTTGAACATAAACTTATTAAATACTTCAGCTGTATACAACGAAATAGTGTTTATTGCGGCTTTAAATAATGAATCTGGATTTTGCAAGTGTTAATAAAATACTTATAAAACAAAATAGCCACAGAACATTCGAATTATAGAACCACTTTGCTGGTGGGGCAGTTTGTTGCTAATTGGAAAGAGGTTACGTACTATACTGCATGGGAAGAAGGGTATTTCAAAACCTTGCTTTCCTTGTAAAGCTGCAACAAGTAGTCTTGCAAAAAGGCAAGAAAAACAAAAAATCTATAATGACGCTGGCACTCAAAAACTTCCCGAGTTCCAACAAAATCAACCCATATTAGTTTAACAAAAAAGTCGCGGAGAATACTAGGCAATGTTATAAAATATATCGACCCAACGATTATACTGTCAGAGTTGGAGATACTGAATATAGAAGAAACATATTTCACTTAAGACCATTACAGTTATGTACTGGGTTGTCTTCTCCAAGAAATATTACTACTCCACATTTTAGCCAAATCGACAACCAACAACAGAGACACCGGATATGCCACAAAAAGATTTAGAGGAGCATAATATGCCAGAATGTTGTCCAGAGCAATATAGAAAGGACAAAACAGGTAATACGAATTGCAGAAAAGAGCTTTTATTTAAACTTCCGGCCTACTATTGCTTAGACTAAGTCTCAGTTAATAGCAATAAGTGGCAGAGTTATAAAGAGACATACTAAACTTCAATTTTAATGTACAATTTAGCCTTGTAGTTTTCTATTTATTTTTAATTGTAAAAGGGGCATGTGACATGTCATATAGGATCATTGACTCCATCGGACGATAATGTCAGATGATTGCCACATATGAAGTAACACGTAATGTTAATGTTAGTTGTGAGTAGCTTTGTAATTGATAGGAGACTTAATATATGTACATATAAGCACAAAACTCGGACTTCTTGTATAAGACATACTGTAGAACAGTCTTCAAGAAACATTACTATTACTAATTCTGTCTTGTGCTTAATTAGTTCAACTTATACCACAGCATAGATATCTATGCTGTGCTTATACATCACAGGAAGGTAAGTCAGTTATTATAGATTCATCAAATTGGACAAATTTGAAATAAAAACAAATTTTCGTGATTAAATAAGTAGAAGCCAGATTGCAAATACGTAGGTTTTTAGTAGTAAACTGTTTTGATGTTTCTCTGATAGAGATTGAATAAGCTATAATTCAGTAAACAATATAGGGTAGCATCAGAGAGTGTCATAAGGGTTGCTTAGAGCTCCAGTAGCAGAGCTAACCACCCGCGACGACCCTCGGCTATTATACTCACAGATAAAGTTGATTCAATTATAGGCGACCGCATCTGCCATCTGTTATCCATTATGAGTGCGCATTGGCTATGTTAACGTGATTAACTCCTTGCTAATCTCTTTGCAGCAGCTTGACTTGCACACTAGTCAAATGTACATGTATCTATTTCGCAGTCTATCGATAATGCTAGCTAAGATAGGAAAACTCTGGACGCAGCAAGTGCGTTATGGTAGTGAATTTTCATAAAAATGTTTTTTTAAATAGCAAATATGTTTTTTTTTAAAAAGCAGGCACAAAATTTGGTTACCAGTATAATCTATATATTAGAAACAATGTGCCATGTTTCATCAAAATAACTTTATTGTTTGAAAATGTATAAAAATTTCCGATAGTAAACTTAAATTGTTCCCGAAAAAACTGGTTTTATGGTCAACCTTATAGGTTAATAGCAAATTGATTCAAAATTTGAAGCATTTAATGAAAATTCGCTACCATAACGCACTTGCTGCGTCCCGAATTTCTTTTCTTACAAAGATGTATTATATTTCGATGGAAAATACAAAAATGCAATAACATAGGGCGTGTTCGATTAAAAAAATCACAAAAAAAATAAATTTGAATCACCAACGACTTATGGGCCACCCTGTAATTGTGGAAATATTTTTTAAGATGT
Organism: Tillus elongatus; assembly: GCA_964006375.1. Taxonomy (NCBI): domain Eukaryota; kingdom Metazoa; phylum Arthropoda; class Insecta; order Coleoptera; family Cleridae; genus Tillus; species Tillus elongatus. The sequence continues at coordinate 118,304,254 of OZ023263.1, forward strand.
AGCTTAAGACACCCTATAATTAATGTATACAACTTTTTTTTGTAACTTGCATAATAACGGACATATTGCGCTTTAATGATTTTTTACGAAAATTCGACAAAAATGATATACCATTAAACGATAAACTCTATAGCCAACACTACTGCTAAAACATCAGAGAAAGGGTCTATTTAAAATGAATTTTCTGGGAATATTTTAGTAAAATGAAGGACAATGACGATTGAAACTAAGAGTTCAGGCTTTGTAAAACATTATTCTTGAGACATTTTCCTTCCATAGATCATATTAATTTCAGGTTCATTGCCTAAATATTAACAATTTTGACGTTTAAAATCGCGACTTTGACGTTTTGAGGAAAACCCAAATTTATTTTTCTTTAAATGCCTGTCACTTTTTTGTCCTTTAACCTACAGCGCTAAATTTTGGTAGGCAGTTTACCTATAATGATATAAACCCGTGTACCAAATTTCGTTGCCCTTACTTTGTTAATTCCGGAGATATGAATTTTTTTCGATTTTTTTCGAAGGAAAATACAAAATTTTCCGGGAAAACCTCGGCGGATTTTCCTGGCTAACGAACTTATCCAAGCCACTCGCGAAAGGAAGGTACTCACCTAATTTTATCAAAATCGGTCCATTATTTTTTTAGTTATAGGTGTGACACATAAATATATAAACATATATATATATATATATATATATATATATATATATATATATATATATATATATATATATATATATATATATATATATATATATATATATATATATATATATATATATATAAACATATAAAGTCTGAAACCGACCCCCGATTTGGGTTCCAGGGGTCCTAAATAGCGCTTATTTGAAGAAATTTTTTCAAAATTCAAAAGTCGAGATCTCCTCATTAGTGAATTTTTTTTAAGAAAATTCACTAAAAAGGTATAATGAGTAAGTGAAAATGCATAATTTTATTGGCAGATGCTGGCCACTGGACAATATCATTAAAAACCCTTTGTATATATAATGTCTTTTAACGAGAACGTGACCTTCTACTCAATAATTCGTGATTTTTTTGTCAAAAATGTTTATATTTATGTCAATATTAATGTCAAAAAGGACCAATTTCTCAACTAACCTATTTAAAAATAATGGACAATCATTGCATTTGTAGTAAAAGTTATTTTAATGAAACTTTGTTTGTTCTAGTAACAATAATAAGTGACATCAAAAGGATACTGTTATAAGAACCTCTGTGGTTCAGCGGTAAGAACGTGTGCCTCTGAACCGAAGAGCACTGGGTTCGATCCCAGGATACTCCTTTCACTTTTTCAGTACAAACTGTAACATTAACATCAACCGAGGTTCTGGCATTGTATTTGAACAAGTTGAATGTCTGCACGTTCCGCCCTTCAGAGGGGGCGTAAAGCCGTCGGTCCCGTGTCAATGCGATGTTGGGCACGCTAAATATCCCTACCCTCCCTACAGAAAGGCAGGGGTTCGCAAAATTTCCAGGATAGTGAGATGAAACTGCTCCTTGGCGTCGGCGATTGGCCATAGTCGCGGAAATAGGCCGACGTTAAAGAAACAAAACACACACACACACATACTGTTATAGGCATCATATTTTTTATGAATTATATAAAACAAGTACAAAAACATAAAAAAGTTAGGGACGCAGCAAGTGCGATATGGTAGTGAATTTTCATAAGAATTGTACACTATTAGTAAGATATATTATTGAAACTAATTATTTAAATTTAAATGGACCTTGGAGATCGATTTTGCAGTCCCAGTTAGCGATTATTTAAAAAATATATATTTTATATGGGGTTAAAAATTAAAATGTGGTCTTAGGTATAATATGTAAGTACTGCAAGTGTTTTTAAAAAAGTTGTGTTACAACATTTATTAAAGTTATAGATTAGATACGTTGTCTGGTAACTCTCGATCAATCAGAGAGTGGAGCGGGAATACGTCGCATGAATTGCGAATTTAAATCTAGTGGGATAATAGTGCATTGAATATTGATATAAGACGGTATTTTTATGTCCGTCTTTTAAAGTTATGTTCTTTTTGAACTTAAAACAAGATTAACTATTTTTATTATAAGATTTTTTTCACATAGTAACAGAAAGTATTAAAATTTTAGGATATTAATTGATTTCAAATTAACGGATTCAATTAATTGGGAGACCTTGAAAATGATTACAAAAATTATTATTACTTCTGAAATTATAAATTCATAAGGCCTCAAATTGGACAGAACGTTTATCTTCTAAACAACAACCTAGGTTTTTAATTTTTTTTAGGTTTACGTATTTTACTCGATATTGCTCAATTATTAACATGCAACTAATCACAATTAATAAATTATTTAAATTTACAATACTTAGATAGGTATGTATTTGTTTACATACAAAATAGTAGGTTTATAATTTTTACAATCAATTTCTAAGCAAAAACCTCAGACATCTTATATTTAATTTTAAAATAATATTAAATTGTCCTAGCGCAATAAGTAAATTATAAATATATAATAATCCTTGGTGAATTTTTAGATGAGCTCACGGAGGGCTTTTAGAAAAAAAAAGTCAGAAATGTGCTTAGAACTCGCCTTGGATCCATAAAACACAACAAAAATTTCTTGCAAACAACGCCCAAAAAATTACGGGACCAGGAATGGTGCCGGGGAAGAAGAAACGAAAAATTCGAAACAACAGCTTAGCCGGATTTATATTCCATTATTATTATACCATTCTGCAGTTACACCTCCTTAAAACCATGTTTGCCCCGCACAGAACCTCTATTCGCCTCAGGTCCAGGACCTTTCTTGTGGGTTGTTGCCAAGAAATTTTTCTTGTGGTCTATGCATTGAAGGTGGTTGTATCCATGCAGTGGTGGAAGGAAAACCTCCTGGACGAAGCAGCCACACCCACCCCTGTCCCATGCTGACAGAGCGCTTCCCCGGCACAGGGGGGGGTCTTCCCCTTCTGCATGCTTACAACCACCCTCAATGCATAAACCACAAGAAACATTTCTTGGGAGCAATCTCCAAGAAAGTTACGGGACCTAATCTGTGCGGGATAAACAAGATTTTAAGGTGTAGCTGCAAAATGGGATAAAGGCAGCTAAGTTGTTTTTTTTTCTACATTTTTCGCTTATATTTCTTTTTTATCTTCTTCCCCGCCAAGCACCCCTATTAACTCTTGGTACCAGGGGATTGTTTGCAGGAAATTTTTCTTGTGATTTATGCATCAAAGTGGGGTTCTAAGCATATTTTTGATTTTTTAAAATAAAACCCCCCCGTGAGCTGCAAATATACCTAAAACTTTATTTTTACTCCTTTTGGCAAAGAAAATAAGTTTATCTTCACTTTTCATTGCCCTCTTAGAATTATTTTTGTACATTAATACACTACAAACAATTCCACCAGGCATTTAGACAGATATTTAGGTCAAGTTATTTATTTATTTTAAATATGCATAACCTTTTTTAAGTACACTTGGAGAACACCCAAATCACCACAACACATATTTCAGAGACCTTACGATCGTTTCGTTGACCAAGTCAACATCTTCAGAGGAAGAAAAATTCTAACATAAAAAACTAGATCCCGTATATTTATATCGCGTCAAAGAAAACGAACTAGTCCGAAGGAAAGTTGTCGTACAAGAACGATCGTTAGTTTATTGCGCAGTGAAACAAGTCGGAGACCTGCTTTAATCTTTTGGTCGACAAATTTATGACCCTTATCTAATATAGGTTTAAAAAGGACCGGCGTTCTTTGAAGAGACAGCACGTTTCCCTTCGATCTAGAACTTTACAACGTGGATATTGGTTTATGCCGATAAAGACATCTGTTGAGATAAACAACATAAACTCAAATCATCTCTTTTAAAAATAGAAAACTAAAACCCAGATGTCTGTCTCACCGTGTTAACTTTAACAAAGGAAAAATAGTCCAACTAAAATACTACACAAAAACTAAATATTGATTTTAATTCTACGTGAAAATATTTATATTGACTACATAGATACAAAAACCGAATAGGTATTTAAATCAAGACAAACATAGTGATTAGTATATGTATAAACCGGTCGAGTTATTGACCATAATTTATTATTCTACCAGACTAATTAAGAGTATTTAAGCGGTCAAATGCAAAGAGCAAACAATGGGCTAGAGATTACAGGTGGCGCACGATTTAATGAAGTTTTGTTCTTAATAGACCTTAATATAAAAATACTTTCTAATGAATCAAGCATAGTTTGATGTCTGACATTTTTGACAAGTTTCAAATTTTCTTTGTCAATGTGGTGGTTATTATCCCATATATGTTGTGCCACACAAGATTTGTCTACCGTACGATATCGTAACTGTGCGAGATGTTCACGAAATCTGGTGGCTATGTTTCTCCTAGTTTGGCCCACGTATTTAAGATCACAATCTTTGCAACTAATCTCATAAATTCCGGACATTTCAGTGACTTTGTCTTTGTCTTTCGTATTACCCAACAAATTTTTTAAATTACTTTTCGTCGAAAACGTCAAATGTAAATCGGCTTTCTTAAAAATACTTTCCAAACCCTTTGTGATTCGTGGTTCATAAGGTAAACATACAAATTTTTTCTCGATTTTATCATTCTTAAATGTCGTACATTCAGATATCAACTTCTTTGTTCTGTGTTTGTTAACTAATTTGTCTATTAAACCATCCGAGTAACCGTTATATCTCGCCACATGTTTTATGTATTTTAATTCTGTATTAAATCTATTTTTACTCAACGGAAAATTTATCAATCTATTTACTAAGAAATTGAAACTAGCCGTTTTTTGTGCAAACGCATGGTGTGAGTCATTAGGAATATAATTAATAGTAGCCGTTTCCTTCCTATAGACATCAAATTCAAGCGAGCCTTTATTTTTATTTTTAATAACTAGTACATCTAGGAACGAAAGTTTATTGTTAATTTCTATTTCGTGGGTAAATTTTATTGAATCAAATTGACTATTTAGTTTTTCAGTAAATTCTTCAACCTTACATGTATTTGTGTCAAACACTGCAAAAATATCATCGACATAACGCAACCAAACTCTAGGGAAATACCCACTTTTATTTTTTAAATCCGTCTCAAATCTGCTCATAAACAAATCTGCAATAAAAGGCGATAATGGATTGCCCATAGCTGTGCCTTCAGTTTGTTCAAAGAACTCATTGTTAAATTGGAAAATATTTTGTTTTATACAAATGCTAGTTAGAGTTAAATATTCTTTGCAGACGTCTTGACTTATATTGTTCAATTTTAATAATTCTTCCAAATACTCCAACGTTTGTTTTGTGGGTACACTAGGAAATAATGACGTCACGTCGAATGACATCAAAATCTCTCCTTCCAATAATTTAACATCTTTAATTTTATCAATAAAATCAAGGGAATTTAGCACCGAACAACTTTTCTGTTTAATAGGTAGTCTTTTAAACTCGTTTGACAACCACTTTGCCAAGTTATATGTTGGAGAATCTATAGCCGAAATGATAGGCCTCATTAATTTTCCCGGTTTATGGATTTTCGGGAGACAATATTTTTTGGGGACTTTCGGATTAGAAACTTGTAAACGTGTTCTTAAATCCTTTGTTATGAGATTTGGACATTTTTTTAAACTGTTTTTAACTTCGTTTATCATTCTTGGTAACGGATTTTTATCTAATTTTCTATACGGCCCTGACTCTATTGCATTACTCACTCGCTCTTTATAATCACTTTTGTCCATTATCACAACTTTATTGCCTTTATCCGCCTTAATATAAAAACATTCCTTTTCTCGCAATTGTTTAACTATTTTCATTTGATTATAATTTTTGTTTTTTGTAGGATTGTTTTCTTTTAGATTTTTAGATATTTTCTTTTTACATGCTTCACGAATAAAGTTTTTTGAAGAATCCGGTAATTTTTTAATTCCCGTTTCTATACTGGCAACGACATCTAAAAGTGCTTCTTTTTGTGACTGTAATCCGAAAATCTTTCTTCGCAGTCGTTTAACAAAAATGAGATGGACCTCTTAAACAGAGGGTTAAAATTCGGATTACAGTCACAAAAAGAAGCACTTTTAGATGTCGTTGCCAGTATAGAAACGGGAATTAAAAAATTACCGGATTCTTCAAAAAACTTTATTCGTGAAGCATGTAAAAAGAAAATATCTAAAAATCTAAAAGAAAACAATCCTAAAAAAAACAAAAATTATAATCAAATGAAAATAGTTAAACAATTGCGAGAAAAGGAATGTTTTTATATTAAGGCGGATAAAGGCAATAAAGTTGTGATAATGGACAAAAGTGATTATAAAGAGCGAGTGAGTAATGCAATAGAGTCAGGGCCGTATAGAAAATTAGATAAAAATCCGTTACCAAGAATGATAAACGAAGTTAAAAACAGTTTAAAAAAATGTCCAAATCTCATAACAAAGGATTTAAGAACACGTTTACAAGTTTCTAATCCGAAAGTCCCCAAAAAATATTGTCTCCCGAAAATCCATAAACCGGGAAAATTAATGAGGCCTATCATTTCGGCTATAGATTCTCCAACATATAACTTGGCAAAGTGGTTGTCAAACGAGTTTAAAAGACTACCTATTAAACAGAAAAGTTGTTCGGTGCTAAATTCCCTTGATTTTATTGATAAAATTAAAGATGTTAAATTATTGGAAGGAGAGATTTTGATGTCATTCGACGTGACGTCATTATTTCCTAGTGTACCCACAAAACAAACGTTGGAGTATTTGGAAGAATTATTAAAATTGAACAATATAAGTCAAGACGTCTGCAAAGAATATTTAACTCTAACTAGCATTTGTATAAAACAAAATATTTTCCAATTTAACAATGAGTTCTTTGAACAAACTGAAGGCACAGCTATGGGCAATCCATTATCGCCTTTTATTGCAGATTTGTTTATGAGCAGATTTGAGACGGATTTAAAAAATAAAAGTGGGTATTTCCCTAGAGTTTGGTTGCGTTATGTCGATGATATTTTTGCAGTGTTTGACACAAATACATGTAAGGTTGAAGAATTTACTGAAAAACTAAATAGTCAATTTGATTCAATAAAATTTACCCACGAAATAGAAATTAACAATAAACTTTCGTTCCTAGATGTACTAGTTATTAAAAATAAAAATAAAGGCTCGCTTGAATTTGATGTCTATAGGAAGGAAACGGCTACTATTAATTATATTCCTAATGACTCACACCATGCGTTTGCACAAAAAACGGCTAGTTTCAATTTCTTAGTAAATAGATTGATAAATTTTCCGTTGAGTAAAAATAGATTTAATACAGAATTAAAATACATAAAACATGTGGCGAGATATAACGGTTACTCGGATGGTTTAATAGACAAATTAGTTAACAAACACAGAACAAAGAAGTTGATATCTGAATGTACGACATTTAAGAATGATAAAATCGAGAAAAAAAAAAATTTGTATGTTTACCTTATGAACCACGAATCACAAAGGGTTTGGAAAGTATTTTTAAGAAAGCCGATTTACATTTGACGTTTTCGACGAAAAGTAATTTAAAAAATTTGTTGGGTAATACGAAAGACAAAGACAAAGTCACTGAAATGTCCGGAATTTATGAGATTAGTTGCAAAGATTGTGATCTTAAATACGTGGGCCAAACTAGGAGAAACATAGCCACCAGATTTCGTGAACATCTCGCACAGTTACGATATCGTACGGTAGACAAATCTTGTGTGGCACAACATATATGGGATAATAACCACCACATTGACAAAGAAAATTTGAAACTTGTCAAAAATGTCAGACATCAAACTATGCTTGATTCATTAGAAAGTATTTTTATATTAAGGTCTATTAAGAACAAAACTTCATTAAATCGTGCGCCACCTGTAATCTCTAGCCCATTGTTTGCTCTTTGCATTTGACCGCTTAAATACTCTTAATTAGTCTGGTAGAATAATAAATTATGGTCAATAACTCGACCGGTTTATACATATACTAATCACTATGTTTGTCTTGATTTAAATACCTATTCGGTTTTTGTATCTATGTAGTCAATATAAATATTTTCACGTAGAATTAAAATCAATATTTAGTTTTTGTGTAGTATTTTAGTTGGACTATTTTTCCTTTGTTAAAGTTAACACGGTGAGACAGACATCTGGGTTTTAGTTTTCTATTTTTAAAAGAGATGATTTGAGTTTATGTTGTTTATCTCAACAGATGTCTTTATCGGCATAAACCAATATCCACGTTGTAAAGTTCTAGATCGAAGGGAAACGTGCTGTCTCTTCAAAGAACGCCGGTCCTTTTTAAACCTATATTAGATAAGGGTCATAAATTTGTCGACCAAAAGATTAAAGCAGGTCTCCGACTTGTTTCACTGCGCAATAAACTAACGATCGTTCTTGTACGACAACTTTCCTTCGGACTAGTTCGTTTTCTTTGACGCGATATAAATATACGGGATCTAGTTTTTTATGTTAGAATTTTTCTTCCTCTGAAGATGTTGACTTGGTCAACGAAACGATCGTAAGGTCTCTGAAATATGTGTTGTGGTGATTTGGGTGTTCTCCAAGTGTACTTATTAGTGCTCATCACAGGTTCCAGTTTTCACATAGTGATAACCTTTTTTAATGAATTTCCTTAAAAAAATCACTAATGAGAAGATCCCGACTTTTGAATTAAAAAAAAAATTCTTCAAATGAGCGCTAATTAGGCCCCCTAACACATATCTGGGGTCAGTTTTAATATATATATATATATATATATATATATATATATATATATATATATATATATATATATATATATATATATATATATATATATATATATATATATATATTTGTGTGTGTGTGTATGTGTGTCACACCGATAACTCAAAAAATAATGGGCCGATATTGATCAACTTTGGTTAGTACCTTCATTTTCCAAGTGGCTTCGATAAGTTCGTATCCAAGAAAATCAGCCCAGGTTTTCCCGGAAAATTTTGTGTTTTCTTTAAAAAAAATCATATCTCCGAAAATAACAAATTAAGGGCAGGGTACGCCGGTTTATGTCATTATAAGTAAACTACCTACAAAAATTTCGCTCCCTAAGTTAAAAAATAAAAAGGTTATGGGCATTTAAAGAAAAATTAATTGGGGTTTTCCTCAAAACGTCAAAGTCGCGATTTAAAACGTCAAAATTGGCAACATTTAGGCAAAGAACCTGAAACTAATAAGAGCTATGGAAAGAAAATTTCTCAAGAAAAATGTTTTACAAAGTCTGAAGTCTTAGACTCAACCGTCACTGTCCTTTATTTTACTAAAATATTTCCAGAAAATTCAATTGAAATAGACCCTTTCTCTGATGCTTTGGCAGTAGCCTTGGCTATAGAGTTTATCGTTTAATGGTATATAATTTTTGTCGAATTTTCGAAAAAAATCAATAAAGTTCAATATATCCGTTACAAGATACGAAAAAAATTGTATACATTAATTATAGGGTGTCTTGAGATACATATTAAAGAAAAATTCTACAATCACAGGGTGGCCCATAAGTCGTTGGTGATACAAATTCTCTTTTTTTTTAAATCGAACACGCCTTATTGGATTTTTGCATTTTCCATCGAAATATAATACATGTTTGTAAGAAAAGAAATTCTGGACGCAGCAAGTGCGTTATGGTAGCAAATTTTCATTAAAGGCTTCAAATTTGAATAGCTTAATTTGCTATTAACCTATAAGGTTGACCAAGAACCCAGTTTTTTCGGGAACACTTTAAGTTTACTTTCGGAAAGTTTTGTACATTTTTAAACAACAAAGTAATTTTGATGAGACATGGCACATTGTTTCTACTATATAGGTTATTCTGGTAGCCAAATTTGATGCCTGCTTTCTTAAAAAAACACACATATTTGCTATTAAAAACATTTTTATGAAAATCCACTACCATAACGCACTTGCTGCGTCCAGACTTTTTTCTCATTAAACACCTATCTACATTTATGACGATTCACGGATTTAATTCTTGAATATAAAAATAATCTTGAATAAATAACGCTCGCTCAACTCATAATACCGTCGATTCCCTGTGCAGTTATGTTTACAACACAACACATCAAAAAATAAGATATTGTCTTTAACACAATAGTTTCGATTTAACTGATATTTCGTACAAAATAAGCATTAAAATAAATCCGCAACCGATTGTATTCGAAATTTTTTAATCAAAGCTACACAAATCTCTAATAAATGTAATTTAAAACAGTGAACAATCTAAAACTATATGTGTTATTCCCATTTAGAACACACATGACGTATTACCCTCCTCTCGCCTCTCTCCCCCCTCAGAGTTACCAGACAACCTGTCTAATCTATAAACCTTGCCCGGTATTGGGAAAAAGATGGTCCAAGGTTGACAATTTACAAAATTGTTAGTTGGTTGTACATTGTACACAGCTCTATCTGTAAAATTTTGTGTAAACTAGAGCAGTCGTGACAACATACTTCCTGGTCCTGCACCGAGATGGCGTCTCCGTCGCATCTCTCACAATGTTCTCCAGTCTGACATCTTGCGATAACTTTCATTGAATGAGTGAAGATTGGAACCTGTGATGAGCACTGATAAGTACAATTTGGAGAACCCAATTCATCACAATACAGTTTTTTGACCTGACAATCGTTTCGCTAACAAAGTTAGCATCATCAAGGGAATAAGTAAACTAAGTAAATCACTTTGAACACGCTAACTTTGTTAGCGAAACGATCGTCGAGTCAAAAACTGTATTGTGATGAATTAGGTTCTCCAATTGTACTTATCAATAACTTCCATTGTTTACTGCATACAGACTTGGAGACTACTTCTCTGGCTTCACTGTTGGTTTTTGTAGGTGAAGGACGTAGCCAGCACGTGAGCTAACTGGAGCAAGTGGCCCTTCGAATTTTGGATGTTCTAGGATGTTCGTCAATGCTTCTGTGACTATATTTTCGCTGCTTGACAGCCTTCTCAGACAGATATATATATATATATATATATATATATATATATATATATATATATATATATATATATATATATATATATATAAGTATAATATATATATATATATATATATATATATATATATATATATATATATATATATATATATATATATATATATATATATATATATATATATATATATATATATATATATATATATATATATATACATTTTAATTGACCATGGAAATGGGTTCCAGAGGCCCTAACTCGCGCTCATCTGAAGATATTTTCCGAAAGTCTCACCATCGATACCTCTTTAGTAGTGAATTTGCTTTATGAAAATTCACTAAAAACTAAGCGAGAATGAATAAAACTCGGGACGCAGCAAGTGCGTTATGGTAGTGAATTTTCTTAAATATGTTTTTTTGCAAATATGTCTGTTTTCTTTTTATTTAAGAAAGCAGGCATCAATTTTGGTTACCAGTATAATCTATATAGTAAAAACAATGTGCCATGTTTCATAAAAATAACTTTATTGTGTGACAATGTAGAAAAATTTCCAAAAGTAAACTTAAAGTGTTCCCACAAAAACTCGTTTCTTGGTCAACCTTATAGGTTAATAGCAAATTGGGCTATTCAAATATGAAGCATTTGATCAAAATTCGCTACCATAACGCACTTGCTGCATCCAGAATTTCTTTTCTTACAAACATGCCTTATATTTCGATGGAAAATGCAAAAATGCAATAACATAAGGCGTGTTTGATTAAAAAAATAAGAAAATTTGTATCACCAACGACTTATGGGTCACCCTATGATTGTATAAATATTTTTTAAGATGTAGCTCAAGACACCCTATAATTAATATATAAAAAAATTTCATATCTTGTATAATAACAGATATATTGAGCTTTATTGATTTTTTACGAAAATTCGACAAAAATTATATACCATATTAAACGATAAACTATATAGCTAAGGCTACTGCCAAGTATCAGAGAAAGGGTCTATTTTAAATGAATTTTCTGGAAACATTTTAGTAAAATGAAGGACAATGACGGTTGAAACTAAGACTTCAGGGTTCGTAAAACATTCTTCTTGAGACATTTTCTTTCCATAGCCCGTACTAGATTAAAGTTCTTTGCCTAAATGTTGCCAATTTTTGACGTTTTAAATCGCCACTTTGACATTTTGAGGAAAATCCCAATAAATTTTTATTTAAATGCCTATAACTTTTTTGTCTTTTGACCTACATAGCTAAATTTTGGTAGGTAACTTACCTATAAGGATATAGACCTGCGTACCAAATTTGGTTGCCCTTACTTTGTTAATTCCGGAGATATAATTTTTTTTCGAAAGAAAACACAAAATTTTCCGGGAAAACCTGGGCAGATTTTTCTGGCTAACGAACTTATCCAAGCCATTTGCAAAAGGAATTTTTTCACCAAATTTAATCAAAATCGGCCCATTATTTTTTGAGTTATCGGTGTGATACATATATATATATATATATATATATATATATATATATATATATATATATATATATATATATATATATATATATATATATATATATATATATATATATATATATATATATATATATATATATATATATATATATATATATATATATATATATATATATAAATATATATATATATAAACATATAAAAATTGAAACTGACCCCGGATATGTTTTCTGGGGGGCCTAATTAGCGCTCATTTGAAGAAATTTTTTCAAAATTTAAAAGTCGGGATCTCCTCATTAGTGAATTTTTTTAAGAAAATTCACTAAAACTGAACATCTAAACTAACAGGAAAACCAATCTAAAGTAGTCCCGAGAAACTAAACACTGTCGTACAACGTAGGTACTTTTTAAGAAACACCTGTATAAAATAGCCTCGTAGGCAAATCTAAACTAAACTTATTGTATATAAAAACATTGATTGGCTTTTGGAACTGACAGTATTGCGCCTTCAACCAGTGAATTGATCTTTTATACTTTTAGAAGTACATTTTTTACTGACATTCTATATTATTGACAAATTATGTCGTTTCATCTATCTGCAATACGGAGAAAACAAATGTTTCGGACACAAGGGTCCCAATGTATAATATAAGTTACCAATATCTTAGAATAGCTGTCTGCAAGTTGTACGGATGATTCTTTGGCGATATAATATATTTTACAGACGTGACAATATTAAAAAGTCCCCTTTCTCGAATCTAAAATTTTACACTTTTTCTATAGCGGTAATAAAAAGTATAAATTTTGAAACCCAGGGATGTCGTTGTGTACACATGTGTATCTGACGCTTTATTCGACTATCAGTTCAGCATTTGAGGCAGGAAGGGTTTTGTAATTGCCATAACATCGACATTGGAATGGCTTTAAAATCACCTATTTAGCATACATATTGTCAATTTGTGTTCTCACTTTTTAATATGACGTCACGTTCTCCATGTGGATAAGTGTTGCTGACAACTGTCGGAACTTGAAATGAAATGTTACTTTATAAATGAAGCCCATCTGCATTTACCCCTTACATTTTACATTATGAGGCATCTAAACATTACTTTCCAATTAGTTATACAACCCCACGTGTATTGGTTAATTTTAGATATCCACATGTGTTGTGTTAGAGGTCCAAAGACAAAACCTTACAAAAAAATATATCATGCTAAATTAAATTTGTTTGAAAATTAATATTTTATATCCGTTTTCCAAACACGAATTAATAGTTATATTATAGGGATAGGAGCCATATCCGGGTTTGTTGCAGTTTTTATCTGTTTTCATATATACAGGGTGACGCATTTCTAGGGTGACGCTCAATATATCCATTATTATACAAGATACGAGAAAAAAATTGTATACCTTAATTATAGTGTCTGGAGCTGCATCTTATAAAATTATTTTTGCAATCACATGCTGGCCCATAAGTCGCTGGTGATAATTTTTTTCTTAATGGAACACGCCTTATATTACTGCATTTCTTGCATTTTTCATATTTTGATAAAATACGGTACATTGTTTCTTCTATGTAGGTTATACTGGTAGCCAAATTTGATGCCAGTTTTCTTAATATATATATATATATATATATATATATATATATATATATATATATATATATATATATATATATATATATATATATATATATATATATATATATTAGAGGTGTGCGAAGCTTCGAAATTTCGAACCGAACCCGAACGCGAACCGAACCTTCGGTTCGAAAATATGTTCACACTAGCGATGTTGAAGTAGTTCGAAGTTCGAAATATTTAATTCTCCAAAGTAGTTCGAAGTTCGTTGCTCAAAAATACTTCGAAATTTAACTTTACAGGCATTGGATGCTGCCAAAGGTAGCGAAGTTGCGGCCCTGTTAACTCGGTAGCGGCGCTTTAAACTCGTTATCGGTCTCATTGAGTCGATAGTGTCATTTTAGGAAATTTCACTCATCCATATTTTTGACAGTTGATGGGACACATGAGACACGACGGAGCCATTTAGCAATCATAGAATTAGTTTTCTTATATATCCTAGCCTCCCAACACCTTTTTCAGTAAGAACATTATGAGACGGCGTTCGAAGACCATTGGTAACGTAAATTTTCAGAATGTATGAGGATAATTGCAGATTGCCTTTGGAAAACACTGGTTTCAATATGCTATATTTCACAATCAGCCAAAACAGTTACATATTCACAATCAGGAGTCAAGATGCAGCAAGTGTGTTATGGTTGTGAATTTTCATAAGAATATATAATATATTAAGTTCAAATATTAAGTGGTTATTTTATACCTATCATGCTCACTTTGAACCTTCTCTTGTTCGATAAAACTGCCTAGCCAAAGCCAAACAACAACAACAACATATTTATAATTGAGCTTATTTATAGATCTAGAAATCTCAAAAAGTTTCAAATATTTTTTATTTTTGTATTTGATATAAAGTTGACCCATGTCCACAACGATCAGCACCGGAAGGCATTTTCACCCAATCAACCTGCAAATTTGTCGAACCCTTCCTTTTTGTAAAAAGAATGGGAATCTTTTATATATCAAATAATGTATGTTACAATATTCCTAAATTTGGTATTTACAGAAATGATATATGAACACTGAAGAATTTTGGGTAGTTCGATGTTCGATTTTGAATTTCTAAGAAGTTCGAAGTTCGACTGTGAACCTTAGACATACTATTTCAGAGGTTCGAAGTTCGAGGCAACATATTTGCTTGGGTTCGTTCATAGTTCGGTTCGAACAAAACATGGGTTCGCACACCTCTAATATATATATATATATATATATATATATATATATATATATATATATATATATATATATATATATATATATATATATATATATATATATATATATATATATATCCTATTAAACACATTTTTCCATTACGAAAATTCACCACCATAACGCCCCTGCTGCATCCAGACTTTTTTGTCTTGAGGCAGCCTGCGGTTTCTATACGTGTTTTTTTATATGACTGCCCTCGTTGATTTTCTTTTGTATTATGTGTATGCGTGGTAGGTCTATATATATATATATATATATATATATATATATATATATATATATATATATATATATATATATATATATATATATATATATATATATAGTGGTTTTACTCTTCTAAACTAAAGTTGATCCAGTACTTAACGCTTATTTATTTACATGAGAACTATTCACTTAGAATTCACAAGCGTAACATATTCAATACTATATGATTTTACTTCCGCATCGTCAATACGTGTGGAAGTGTGGCATCGGTGACAATTCAATCATTTTTTTTTCGCTTAAACATCGTACAAATTGTCAAAGCATATAGAAAACAGGATTTGGGGACGACCATTTTTTTGTTTGTCGGTTTGTATGTCTGTCTGTCTGTAGCCACGATAACTTTAAAACGAATTGAGATATCGTCTTCAAAATTAGTATACAGTTAGCAACCGACAAACGTACTGTTCGAAATGTTTTTGGGTAAAATCACTCCAGCGAGTAGGGGATGAATGGGAAGTGACCTGGTGAAAATTGACATTTGTTCGCTCAAACTCAAGTAATGTAACGTTTTAGGGTTTGTTTATCAAAAAACTTTCAATTTCATCAAATATCAGGTATTCTGTGCTGAAATTGAACTAGGGGCTAAATGTGTGAGGGTAGAATATCGGTGACAGAATTTTTTTCTAAAACGGCGTAAAAAGTCTCAAAACATATAGACAACCTAATTCTGGAACAAACATTTTTTGTCTATCGGTCTGTCGGTCTGTTGGTCGGTCGGTCTGTATGTCTGTCTGTTAGTAGGCGCAATAGCTTTCGAACGAATTGAGATGTCATCTTCAAATTCGGTATCCAGTTAGCACTCGACAAACGGACGCTTCGATTTGTTTTTGGGTAAGATCGCTTCAGGGGTTAGGGGATAAATGAGAGGTAATTTGATGGAAATTTATATTTTTTGTTGTTAAAACTCGAGTAATATAACGTTTTAGAAGCTTCTGGGTACAGGAATACGAATATTTTCTTTGTGGTCGAGTCATGGACCCCAAATTCATTTTATGATAATGTGTTTCTGAGGAGAGCAGATTATTCAGTTATGTACGAAGTTTCATAACTATTAGCACATAATAATACGGTAAATTAAATATATCTCGAAATTACTAAATACAGACTGGGAGACTATTTTGATAGCTCCATTGTTGCTTTTCTTTTCTCTCAATGAAGGAAATAGACAGCGCGTAAGCTAACCGGAGCAAGTGGCCCTTCTGAATTCTAGATATTCTAAATGTTCTTCAACTTTTCTTTGGCAGGTTTCTCTCCTTGACAGCATTTTCAGACAGAATAAATTGAATTAATACGAAATCATGACAACTACAACTAAATATCTGTTGCTAAGTTATGATGTTTTGATCAAAAAATTATCTGAACATGAAAATAAAATAAAATGAAAATGACGGATGACGTCTTCCAAATGTCTACGTGATGTATGTCAATATTTAACATAAAGATAGAATTAACGTATAACAGTAATAGCTATAATAACAATTACAACAA
Source organism: Tillus elongatus (assembly GCA_964006375.1). Classification (NCBI taxonomy): domain Eukaryota; kingdom Metazoa; phylum Arthropoda; class Insecta; order Coleoptera; family Cleridae; genus Tillus; species Tillus elongatus. The sequence goes on from OZ023263.1 coordinate 118,321,321, forward strand.
TAAAATAACCAAGCAATGACAGTAATAAAGCAGACTCTATACAAAGAAAATATCGACACACATCAGCTCATTATCGTATTACAACTTTCTTGAAAAAATAGCTACTTTTATTTTGCTTGATTTATTCAATTGAAAAAAAAGTCTCCATGTCTGTATTTAGTATGAAACGCTTTCACCAAGTAAGGGCAACAACAATCAATGAATCTCGAAATTGTTAGGAACATAAGCCACTACACGTAACTTTCAGGTAACCACCAAAAGTTTGTGGGAAATTTTTCAGTTAGATTTGCATTTTTTAATATTAATATTTCACTTCTATATTTAGGGGGTGCTCACTAGTACGAGGAGGCAATGAAAAAAGTACTTAGCCTACAATAGAAAAGGTAATAGTTTTCTAAACAATTTTTTTTTCAACTTAACTTCTAACTCTTAGCTACACATTTAATATAGCGTTTATAAAGCAATCCAAGGCATTTAAAACAACTGTTTTTTACCTAGGTCTTGAAACCGTTCTTTAACAGCACGTATGATTTCGTGGTTTGTCAAAAATTGTTTGCCATTCAAATGTTTTTGGAGCTTTGGGAATAAATAACAGTCCAAATCCGGAGATAGGCGTGTGGTTAAGCAATTTTAAAACCAATTTTACCAATTGTTTGCAGTTGGTATAGATAGTTCCTTCTAAGCCCTCCACCCGGCCACTGCGCACGCGCGTAATGATGTCACATTGACGTCATAGGGTGGGTCATAGCAGGTCTAACTTGAGATGACCTCATCCAAGATGGCGTCCAAGATGGCGTCCAAGATGGCGTCCAAGATGGCGTCCAAGATGGCGGCTGGTAGCTGACATGTGACATTCCAAGATGGCGGTTGGCAGTTGACATTTCAAGATGGTGGCTGACAGTTGACATGTGACATTTGTGGTATTTATGCCCTTTGTGACATTTGTGAGAATCACACTAGATTTAAAGTTATTTTTTCTAGGGAAATTTTTCTAGGGAAATTTTGATGCTTTTAAAAAAACCAATTCGGATCATACTAGGTTCGAACCTCCGAACTTCAAATGAAAGTTCTTCACGCTTGCATCTGAGCTATGTAGGTACTTGTTATTTTACTGTTTAATGTTTGCATATATGCGACTAAATGTTTATAGTCTTTGAAAATATTAAACAAGTAGCTAAGAGGTATCATAACAAGATGGCGGTTGGATAGAGGACCACTAGTGGTCTAGCCTGAGACGACATCATCCAAGATCACGTCCAAGATGGCGGCCGTCGAGCGCGAAAATTCAAACGTTTTAATTTTGAATCAAGATTTGATCTAACCTGTCAAAATAAGAAGACCTTGCATTTTTATTTTTATGAAAATAACGTATGCGACGTTTTGCGCATGCGCAAACCAACTTTGTTAGTTTTTAAGTTAGCCCCCACGTGTTTGATATCATGTTACTTGCTGGGACGAGTAAAATGCAGTGCCAACACCGGAGGCGGCGTTGGAGACGGAGGGGGCTGCGCCCCGTCGGAATCTGGATCAGGATCTAGATCAGGGTCCAGATCTAAGTCGAGATCTAGATCTAACCTGTCTTAATAAGAAGACGTGCCATTTTGACTTTTTATGAAAGTGACGTATGTAAAGATGGCGGTTTGCGCATGCGCAAACCAACTTTTTATTAAGCGATGTAGAGGTATAGTGTTTAGTGTCATGGTAATCGTCTCGATGAGTAGAATGCAAAAATAGCATCTGCCGTTGCCCGAGGCGGCAATGGGAGGCGGTGCAAACCAACATTCTTATTAAGCGGTGTTGAGACATAGTGTTTGGTGTCATGGTAATCGCCTCGATAAGTATAATTTAAATATGATGGTTGGCGCATGCGTCAACCAATTTTCTTATCAATTAGTGTAGAGGTATGATGTTTGGTATCATTTTACTTGGATCAACGAGTATAATTGCAATCTGGCGGCTGGGACATGCGCAAACCAACTTAATTAATAGGCGCCGTTGAGGTATAGTGTTTAATATCATGTCACTTCTATCAACGAGTATAATTCAAATATGGCGGCTCGCGCATGCGCAAACCAACTTTTTTCTTATTATTTGGTTTAGAAGGCAAATGTTTGATGTAGCCTCATCTGAACAACCACATTTGTTAGTTGTTTATATTCTAATACACAATCATGAATAACTAAACAGTGAGCTCTGGTTCTATTAGGAAAATTGTTTTTGCTCATAAACTCCACTTTGGTTCCCACCGTTGAAGACTCGATTGACTCGTTATGATGCTGACAGTCGATCACAAATAGAGCTCGATCTTTAAGAGATGCTCTGGCATGTTTTCATAACAAAAGCTTTTTTAGAATACCTGTGTTCATCTGGTAGGCTTCAACATATTTAGATTTCTCGAAATCCATATTCAGAGATTCATAGGGTAGTATTCTGAATTTAGGAACACTCATAGATCTACCATACCGATGTTATCGAAGAAGTCACCTTTCTTGCTTACGTCGTCTTTCCGATCTGTTTGAAATGTTATAATCACATATCTAGGTCTTTCTATGTTTGTTGCAGTTTTAACAGATCACACGTCTTTATTAATATCTCTGAGTGCTGACAGCTCATATATTTCCCATTTGCGATATCCGAGAAATATAGGTATGTCTTTCGATATTTTATCCATCAGTTCCAACTTCATTTTATCGTTTGGAAATACATGTGTTATTTTTTAAAACCTGTTGGTTACAGTAATTTTCAATCGTGTTGTACCAGTACTGTAATAGCCGTTGGCATCATAATTTTAAGTATACCCTCTTAGACTTATTGAAGTTGCCAGACAGCACGGATAGCTGTCAAGTTTACCTAGCAAACCAACAGTAAATGTTTTGACGAACACTCTTCAAGTTTCGTAAACCAACGCATCTCTATCATTTCAAAGTAATCTTAACCATGTGACCAGTCAAACTAGTTATTTTGAGGTGTAGCTTTCAAGTTTGTAAGCCATCACATTTTAATCATTTTGGAGGAACCTATTAATGTAATCATTCAACTTAATTTTTATACTTACACTTCGTTTGCTAACATATTATTGTTTTTTTTTTAATTTCAACAACACACCACGAGGGCTTACAGCCTAAATACTATCGTACCGTGGGTGTTGACAAGGAGGAAAGAGGCAGCTTGTTAATTCTGGACTTGAAGGTTTGGAGGTTCGGAGGAGAAGGAAAAACATGTTCCGGCAAGGAATTCCACAACTTGGAAGTCCTCGGGACAAAAGAGCGGGCATAACAAGATGTTCTAAGTCTGGTGACGGACAGTGAAAGGGTGCATTCGCTCTGTTCCCCTGGTAGATCTGTTGAGGGCAGCAGGTGGGGGAACTATGGAGGAAAGCTCCTCTGAGCAGTGCCCGTGCAGATATCTATAAAAGAGAGAGAGGTCACCAACGGCACGTCGGTGGGCAAGGGATGGCAGCCTTTGGGTGAGGGTAGGGTCACCGATGAGACGTGTAGCTCTCTTTTGAATGGAGTCCAGGATAGCGAGTGTAGAAGCGGCAGCGGTACCCCAGATGTGGGAGCAGTATTCGAGGTTTGGCCTTATTTGTGCAGTATATAAGGTATAGAGATTATCTGGTGAAAAGTATTTGCGAGCCGGAAGAGGAAACCTAATTTCTTAGCAGCCGCTTCTGCAATTGATATGACATGTTTGTGCCAATTAAGATTTCGATCCACAGAAATGCCAACAAGAGAAAAGGACTTATTACTTTGAATAACTTGGTTGTTCATTGTGATGGGTCTAGGGCTGGTGTATCTCTTGTGAGAAAGAAAGCAAGACTTAGTTTTGGTGGGGTTGAATTGTACAAGATTTCTACTTCCCCAGTCTAATATTTTTTGGAGATCCACGGAGACAGAACCCTCCATGAGTCTGCTATCCTAATCTAATTGGGCTAAAGAGACAGGCTTAGAATATTGTATATTTGAATGGCGGGTGCTGTCGTCCGCGTAGCTGTGAACTGGGTTGGATGTGCTCGAGAGGAGGTCATTGATGTGGAGAAGAAACAAAGTAGGGGCTAAAGCTGAACCTTGAGGAACTCCTGCATTAATTGAATACAGTTTAGAGGAATGGCCATCCACAACAACAGATATGCTCCTGTTGGAGAGGAAATTTGCTGTCCACATACAGAGTTTTGGTGGTAGGTCATAGGCCGGAAGTTTATTAAGCAGCGCTGCGTGCCAGACCTGGTCGAATTCTTTGGATATGTCTAGAGCAACAATCTGGGATTCGCCGTGTTGTTCCATAGACTTGTTCCAAGAATGGGTGACAAAGGAAAGGAGGTCGGCAGTCGATCTGCGCTGACGGAATCCATACTGCCTGTCGTGGATTATACTGTGTTTTTCAAGAAATTTTAGTAATTCGGTGTTTATATACTTTTCCATCACTTTAGAGACGACTGAAAGGAGAGAGATAGGCCTGTAGTTGCTAGGAAGCGCTTTGGATCCTTTCTTGGGGATGGGTTGTACTCGAGCAGTTTTCCAGTTACTAGGGAATATGCCTTTATTATAAGATATCTGAAACAGACGAGTCAGGACAGGAGCAAGTTCTGGTGTGCATTTTTTTAAGAACAATTGCTGGGATCCCGCCAAGGCCAGAGGCTTTCCTGGTATTAAGAGAAGAGAGCATCTTTCGTACCTTTTTAGTTTTGAAAATGATATCCGTCATTTTATGCGCGACATTGGGGACTGTTGGTGGTTGAACATTTGGAGGTGGGTTGAGAGTAGAATTGCCGGCGAACAACGAAGCAAAAAGTTCAGCCTTGCCCAGGGCGGTAGAAACAATTTCATCCCCTGAGACAAGAGGTGGGAACGTGCTTTTGCAGAAATTATTCCCAATAGATTTAGCAAGAGTCCAGAAGGGTTTGCCGCCGTTGGAGCTTAAGAGGACTTTGTTTTTGATGTGGTTATTAAACGAGTTTTTTGCCTCAGAAAGAATGCGGACATAGCGGTTTCTTGCGTCGTTAAATGCTTGACGGTTTTCTTGACTGAGATTGTGTTGAAGCGTTTTGTGAGCTTTGACCTTTTCAAGTCTGGCCTTGTCGCAGGATTTAGAGAACCAGGGCTTTTGAGTGGCTGAAGAGGTTTTCCGTGTACGTGGGATAAATAATTCCATGCCAGCTTGGATAATTCGGTGACGTTTTGTGAGATATCAGAGGGGTCAGGATGAGAGAAGCAGACAGTCGCCCATGGAAATGAGGAAAAGTAATCCCGCATTTCGTCCCAGTTTGCGGAGTTGTAGTGCCAAACGATACGTGGGTGTGATGACTGTGTGACCTCGGGTTGCATTGCGCAGGAATCAGTGACCATGCCGTAGTCTGAGCGACCAAGGGGGGCGGTGACTGATGTATTATAGCATTCAGGTTGTGTAGTAAGAAGAAGATCCAAGGGATTTGAGCTGTGTGTTGGGATACGAGGAAAGTAAGTAGGTTGCTGAACCATATTGGCTAAAGAATTGCTGACTGCACAGGCCCCGCTGCTCTTCCTTGTGGAACGGTTTTTGAAGATCCTAGCCATTCCTTATTATGGACATTGAAGTCACCAAGAATAGTGACCTCGGAGGAAGGATATTCAGAAATGAGATAGTCGGTTTTTTTAGAAAGGTAGTCAAAGGGCTGGACAAAGTTGTTGTCAGAAGGTGACCGGTAAATGCAACAGATGAATTTAGTTGCAGCCCTGAGAGAGAGTTTTATCCATAGTATGTCTTTTCTTCCAGCTTCTAAATTGGGGAGTCTGGTGGAGGGTAGATTGCTACGGACGTATGCGCACACGCCTCCATGCAATCTAAAGGAAGTAAGGAGTTCATACCCCAGGAAATTAAGGTGATTAGTGGCTGTTTTGGCACTGATTTGGGTTTCGGTGAGGAAGAGGAGTTGGGGCCTGTTAGCCTGGAGGAAATGGTGGACGGAGTTCAGGTTAGAATTTGGGCCACATATATTCGAAAAGGATATGTTAAATCTTGATGTTGGCGCCCCCTGTACACCCCTCTCCCGGAGATCCGAATGGAGGGGTATTTTGTCTCCGGAATATTTTGTACAAGGAGGAGCCATCATCATTTTTGCTTATAAGGGAAACCGACTCATACACCAGAACCGGAAACGTCCGTTGGGACTTCACCGGCCCCTTGATGTATGGGGTGGTACCTCCTCGGGCGTGAAAAAATCCTTTACTATTACGTAAAGGAAAATTCCACTACCACCTGCTATGGATTGGATTGGATCAAAATAGTCTAGGTGTACACGGCTAGTATTCTCTGAACATTCGTTCTGTTTACTTCGTTCTTACAAGATGACTTCCGTGTCAAAAGCTGATTACCTGAGTTTACTAAATGTTAATGGTATTAAGGCGAGTTCACCACAAGAAATGGCCAAAGACTACGAAGAGTGTGCTACACAGTGGTTTATCTTCTCTTAAATGAAGAAGATTTTAATTTGTTAGTTTGTGTACCAAACATTAACCGGTATTCGATTTGTCGGTGTCATCTAGAAGCAGATGATGGAAGTGTGGCATATAAACATATGCACGTTTTGATACATTTTACAAATGGGTCTACGGTTCAGGGATTTAAAAAGAAAATGCAACGTGTAGGGCGATATTTGCATCCTAAAACAACTTCCAAGAAAATAATTTGTCTAGATCATGCTGTTAGAGTATTAAGGTATATTGCTCGTGCAGGTGGGCAGAAACCTCTTCAACGAGATGGTGATGGTCTTCGTAGTACACCGCATTCATACTATTCTAGGCGAGTGTACTGTGATTCTTGGCTGCATGGTAGAGGAAGAACGTGTGCTTCTGTAAGAGATGAAGTATCATGTTTAGCATCAAAAGGAGTTGAAAACGTATTAGCTCACGCATCAGTAAAATAATTGCACAATATTGGTTGGTTGGTTGGTTTGGTTCGTTGGTTGTCTTGGTTGGTTGATTGGTCGGTTGGTTGGTTGGTCAGAGGTGGCTAGTTGGTTGGTTGTGTTGCCCTTGTTGCTTGGTAGTTTACAGATTTAGATTTGTTAAATGAGTATATTTCCATATATATTTTCCAAACACTAACACTTATTAAATAAATTCTGATATTGTTACATGTGAAGAAAAAGAAAAGTATTTGTTGAAATTAATACGTTTTTTTTTGTTTTGTTAGTTTTTTCATATTATTACACAGACTGTTATATTAGTATAATTAAAACTAAGTAAATCAATAATGTTCTGAATACACTTCTCCTCAGCTACATCTGTTATGTATGTCGTTCTATTTGCCTTAAGGTATTTGGCTTCTGTCTTTATTCTGTTAAAGAGATTTACAGAATTTACATCATACAATGTGTTTCGGATCACTTCGGTATCAGAATGTTTGTTTTAAATATTCTTATAATTTTACTTTGGTTTCTTGAACATTGGCCCTATATTTCTGATTAAATTCACTTACGCAGAAATTTAAAAAATCATTTGGTTACATTTTTTATAAAAATGCTTGGATATCCAACAAACCAAATTAAATATCAAATCGTTGCACACATATGTATCACATATCATGTCGTTTACAGTCAGCGGTCCGCCAGTCTACCAAGTATGTAGCGGTTGTCGGTGTTAATTGAGATGTTGTTTCCGGCTCATCTAGGGGGCCGGAATCCCCGCTCCCTAGATGAGACTATAAATGTGACCCTAGCTTGTTGTTGTAATAAACAATCAACTCTCTTGTCTCCTTTTAGTGAATTTTTATTAAGAAAAATTCAGTAATAGAGAGGTTTTCGATGAAACTCGGCAAGTGCCTTTCTTTTATTAATGGCTTGGATGCGTTCGTTAGCCAGGAAGATCTGACTAGGTTTTCCAAAAAAATTTTGAGTTTTCTTTCAAAAAAAAATTTTTTCTCCGAAAATTACAAAGCTATATTAATGAAATATGAATATATTACCTTGAGAAAGACCTTACTACATACCAAAATTAAACTTTATAAGTTTATTTATATAAAATTGAGTTTTTAAAATTTTAAGTTTTCTTTTGAATTTTTTTTCTTCGAAAATCACGAAGTTATTTTAATGCACTTGGTGGGTATGTTGCCTTAAAAATGACCTTACTGCATGCCAGAATTCAACTTTCTAAGTTTATTGAAATTGAGTTATCCAAGTTTGAAGCATTTAATAAAAATCCACTACCGTAACGCACTTTCTGCGTCCCTAACTTTTTCTTATATATCAAACTTTTAAATTTTTTACACTATAGAACTTTAAATTACATACATACATAAAAGCTATACCTCAAGACAATTAGTTTGACAGGTTGCATGATTAAGATTACCCTGAAATGATAGAGAGGTGTTGGCTTGCGAAAATTGAAGGCTTCAAGACATTCAGTTTGACTTGTTAGGTAAACCAGCATGAATGTTTGAAAACAAATAAAACTTGAAAGCTACACCCCGACAAAGATCACTCTAAAAATGATTGAGATGTGTTGGTTTACAAAATTAAATGCTACTCGTCAAGACATTTAGTTTGGTTTGTTAGGTAAACTAGCATTAATGTGTGAAAACAAATAAATGTTATTTTCTTAGTTTTGTACTTTATAACTATTTTTGTATTTTAATATGAATGTTACCATACTTAAGATATATATTAAAATAATATGTTAGCAAACGAAGTGTAAATATAAAAATTAAGTTGAATGGTTACATTAATAGGTTCCTCTAAAATGATTAAAATGTGATGGTTTACAAACTTGAAAGCTACACCCCAAAATAATTAGTTTGACTAGTCACATGGTTAAGATTACTCTGAAATGATAGATATGTGTTGGTTTACGAAACTTGAAGAGTGTTTTTCAAAACATTTACTTTAGGTTTGTTAGGTAAACTTGACAGCTGTCTGTGCTGTCTGTCAACTTCCATAAGTCTAAGTACCCTCTTAAATTTGTGATGCCAACGGCTATTACAGTACTGGTACAACACGATTGAAAATTACTGTAACCAACAAGTTTTTAAAAACAAAACATGTATTTCCAAGCAAAAAAATGAAGTTGGAACTGATGGATAAAATATCAAAAGACATATCTATATTTCTCGCATATCGCAAATGGGACATATATGAGCTGTCAGCACTCAGATATATTAATAAAGACGTGTGTTCTGTTAAAATTGCAACAAACTTAGAAAGACCTAGATATGTGATTATAGCATTTCCAACAGATCGGAAAGACAACGTAAGCAAGAAATGTGACTTCGATAACATCAGTATGGTAGATCTACGAGTGTTTCTAAATTCAGAATGCTACCCTTATGAATCTCTGAATATGGATTTCGAGAAATCTGAATATGTTGAAGCCTACCGGATGTACACAGATTTTCAAAAAAAGTTTTTGTCATGAAAACATCCCAGAGCATCTCTTAAATTATGATGAGTTTAAAGATGGAGCTCAATTCTTATCGACTGTCAGCATCAGAACGAGTCAATCAAGTTTTCAACGGTGGGAATCAAAGTAGAGTTTATGAGCAAAGACAATTTTCCTAATAGAACCGGAGCTCACTGTTTAGTTATTCATGATTGTGTATTCGAATAAAAACCTCTAACTGGTATCGTAATAGTCATTATGTAATAATTTAATATATAAGTCTTGTAAACCAATTAATAAATTAATTGTTTGATTTTTAATTAAAATTTCTTTAACATGTAAGCAAGAGCTATTATGTAATAATTTAATATGCATGTCTTATTAATCCTAATAAATTAATTGTATTGAAATCAACTGTTTTATTTCTAACCTCAAACCAGATTACTAACAGGATCACTTGTCGGAAATGCTAAAGATAACGATAGTTGAAAACGATGTGGTTGTTCAGATGAGGATACCTCAAACATTTGCCTTCTAAACCAAAAAAAATAGGAAAAAAGTTGATTTCGCATGCGCCAGCCGCTATATTTGAATTATATTCGTTGATCCAAGTAAAATGATATCAAACGCTATACCCCAACGCCGCATTAAAATTATGTTGGTTTGCGCATGCGCCAGCCGCCATATTTGAATTATACTCGTTGATCCATGCGCCAACCAGCATATTTGAATTCTACTCATCGAGACAATTACCATGACATCAAACACTATGTCTCAACACCGCTTAGTAAGAAAGTTGGTTTGCGCCGCCCTCCATTAACGCCTCCGGCAACGGCATATGCTATTTTTACATTCCACTCGAGACGATTACTATGACGCCAAACACTATACCTCTACATCGCTTAATAAAAAGTTGGTTTGCGCATGCTATTTTTGCATTCTACTCGAGACGATTACTATGACACCAAACACTATACCTCTACATCGCTTAATAAAAAGTTGGTTTGCGCATGCGCAAACCGCCATAATTACAAACGTCATTTTCATAAAAATCAAAATGACAAGTCTTATTTATACAGGTTAGATCTAGATCTCGACTTAGATCTGGATCCTTAACTAGATCCTGTTCTATATTCCGACCGGGGCGCAGCCCCCGCCGTCTCCGGTGGCGGAACTGCATTCTGCCCGTCACAACAAGTAAACTGATACCAAACACGTGGGGGTAACCTAAAAACTAACAAACTTGGTTTGCGCATGCGCAAACCGTTACCTTTACCTACGTCATTTTCATAAAACTAAAAGTGACAGGTCTTTTTATTTTGACAGGATAGATAAAATCTCGATTAAAAATTAAAATTGAGAAAATTTCGCGCTCGACGGCCGCCATCTTGGATGATGTCGTCTCAGGTTAGACCACTAGTGGTCTTCTATCCAACCGCCATCTTGTTACGGTACCTCTTAGCTACTTGTGTAATATTTTCAAAGACTATAAACATTTAGTCGCATATATGCAAACATTAAACAGTAAAATAACAAGTACCTACATAGCTCAGATGCAAGCGTGAAGAGGTTTCATTTTAAGTCCCGAGGTTCGAACCTAGTATGATCCAAATTGGTTTTTTAAAAGCATAAAACTTTCCCTAGAAAAAGTTCCCTAGAAAAAATAACATTAAATCTAGTGTGATTCTGACAAATGTCACAAGGAGCATAAATACCACAAATGTCACATGTCAACTGTCAGCCGCCATCTTGGAATGTCAACTGTCAACCGCCATCTTTGAATGTCACATGTCAGCTGCCAGCCGCCGTCTTGGCCGCCATCTTGGATGACGTCATCTCAGGTTAGACCTCCTATTGGTCCCTCCACCCGCAGTGGCCGGGTGGAGGGACCATATATACCTACTATTTGCATTGCATTTGCACCTACTGTTTGCATTGCAACTAGCGACTAGTGAGCAGGTGCGTTGGCCAGAAAAATAAGAAACGCTACTTTGGCCAGTTTTCCTTGCCATTTTCCAATAATTTTCTCACGCGATTTTGATAGCAACTTACGAGAGTATGCAGATGTGACCATTATACCTTGTTTTAGAAATTTGTCTTAGAAAACTATAGTCAGAACCTGGCGATCCACATTTTTAACACAGGTTTTTTAGGATCCTGGAGAACCGGAACGTCTCCGCTTTTTTTAATTGATTTTTCGTATCTGACTAAATAGTGATCTATCCATATTGCGTTTATAGTGACAAGGTGAACCAAAACATTTGAGAAATCTTCTTACAAATGGTGGCGTATTTCCTTTGACCTTTAGGCATCGATATTGCCGAAAGCTTTCTCATTCACAAGTCGTGAATAATAAAGTGAAATATAAGTTTATAAAAACCATGTAATATATGGACTATGCTCTCCAGCATAATTTGCCTTCCTTCTATGGTCATTATTCAAGAAATATTGATTCTGTCAATTCGGACAGAATCAATATTTCTTGAGTAATTACAGAAAATGGCCTTCCACAGGGGTGCTCACTTTTGATATTTGATTGTGCTCGTTTTAATGCCACAACCGAGTTTCAAGCAGTAGTATGTGACAGACATTGATCACCTAAAGTTTCCAGCATATCAGCAAAAATAACTTACCTGAATAGTGAATGATTACCTATGACTGACTAAAACACTTCTTTTAAAAATCTATCTCAGAAAGACTATTTCCAAAAATTCAGTTTCTTACTGTTCAACCTTTTGATGTCAAACCAAACTTATTTATAAAACATAGTTGTTAGCATAGTAGCTTAGTTCATTTTTTGGTTACTGGAGCGCTTCAAGGCTAACTATATATGAATATACTCTCACGTTATAAAGTTTATTTCAGTTCATTTCAGCAAGCAAGCCTCCAAATTTAATTCCATTATCCACTTAAATTTTGTGACGGTTATTTTCTGGATGAATATCGGTGAAAAACAGTATTTAGTTATAGTAATAATATATTTTTTATAATAACACCACAGTAGACAAACGAACGCACCCAGATGTCTTAGACTTCTGCGGAGGAAGCTTACATACACATATAGAAAAAGGACCCTACCCATAACTGATCAGAAGCCGGCCTTTTCACATGCGAATTAAAAACGTCGACACGGACAAAATGCAATTTGCATTTTCTTGCATTTTTTGCATTTTTTTCGTAGAAAATGCTTTTTGTCAATCAAGCAGCAAGTTTTGCATTTTTTCACACAAATTTTGAAATTATGTCAAACGCAAAGGACATAAAGCTATATTGTCTGGTTTATTATATTAACTTATACCTGAAAATGTAAAGACAGTTCCTGGAACTTAACGCTGGAAAAGGCAGCCGATGAAATTCGTAGAATTGTAGGCGATGATAAATAGCACATTATATTATATAACAGGAATCGGGAAAAACCCGGGTGGCTGGAATTACCATAATTCGAGGTACGAATTAAAAAAAATGAGTTCCAAAGCTAGAATAACCGACAGTTTAGTAAATATTATTTAGTACCGCTCAGTTCATCTTAGCAAGAGCGCTAAAAATTCGACGCGCGACATATTTTTGGAAGTGTTGAAAGTGAACAAAAGTGTTGTCAATTACAAAGCCCAAAACAACATTTTATACGTTGTGGATAAAGCATTACCGAGAATTTTCATGGGATGGAGACCAATTTTTTTGTACTGTGGTTTCAAAAATTATAAGTACTCAACAGAAACCAAAACACACCGACCAGAAGCAGTTCAACGAAGATTTATGCAAGGCGATGATTGGCAGTAATATACCCCTGAAAAAATTAAATAGCCCAAACTTAATGCAATTTCTAGGAAAGTACTGCAAGCATAATATCCCCGAGGAGTCGACCTTGCGTAAAGGACTCCTAGAAAACTTCCAAAAACACTTAGTAATTAATTGTTTTTATAATTATTGTAAGACATGATTTATGTTTAATATACTGTTTCGTATAGTTTTGTTAATCATTTAATTCATTTTTAAAAATTAATTATGTATAATCTTATGAATTATTATACTTGCATTTGACAATAAATTGTGTTTCATTATTGTCAAATTATTTTTACTAAACTTGAAGTTTATTTTTATCAAAATTTCTAACCAAAAAATTTAAAAAAATACATAATTAGTGATTTGGCATACTTAATATTATGCATAATTTTTTGCATTTTTTTGTCAATTTGACTTTTTTTTGTCTGCATTTTTTCCGTGCCATATATACATATATATATATATATATATATATATATATATATATATATATATATATATATATATATATATATATATATATATATATATATATATATATATATATATATATATATATATATATATATATATATATATATATATATATATATATGTATATATATATATATATATATATATATATATATATATATATATATATATATATATATATATATATATATATAGTTACATTCCTGTATATCCTCAACATCATGCAGAATACGACGAACCCGGAAACCATGCATCATCAAGTTTAGTGACTTGCGCAAGAGTGCTGATTAAGACGTTTGCATTTATGTTAATTCTCTAGAAAATTATTTCATTCAATCAATCTCAGTAACTTTGTTGTTTTGAATCACACATTTTTATAATAGATTTTAGACTATAATAATTGTACCACTTAAATAAATATATTAATTTTTTCGGACAATCGCTTACAAAAAAACGTAATTATATATATATATATATATATATATATATATATATATATATATATATATATATATATATATATATACATGAGTAAGATAGTTCGAGGCTGATATGTATAAATAATAAATTCAGGATTCTCCTTTACAAAGAGACGTTAACTCTTTTTTTTAAAGCAATATATTTATCGCTTCATCAGCCACTAAAAGGAATATAAAAATAAATATTCAGTAATTAATGTAGGAATGTACAGAAAACTTACAAGAAATTGAGTAAAAGTATGGTTATACTAAAATTTCTTATAAATTACACTTACAATTTTAACAACTAAAAATAAATGATATGACAATATGTCACAGTACCTACATACTTTAACTTATTATGAAAATAAATATCAAACATTACAGTTAGGCTTACTATGTGAATTTCGATTTTTACCGATAGAAAACAAATTAGGAAAAAATAAGTTTTAAATATATGTTTTTTACTAATTATATTTTCATCCTGATTAATAGGGCGCATCTCTAATACCTTCTTATAAAAATGGTACACTTGTAAGACCAGATCATAGAATAGACTTTCATTATATTAAGATTGTCAGAAGTGGAAACAACTTCTTCAAGAGATGTTTTAGAAATTTGCTTAATTTATCAGGAAGCTAATATTTCCAATATGTTTTAAAGATAAACATATCTTCAATAAAATTGATCAAATATCTAAAATTTATCTAACGTGTTAAAATAGGCGGCATGTCGCAGTAAAGCAAACACAACAATTGTATGAGTACAGAAGCACCATAGATATGACAGATAGGCCACAAGAGATCGCTACTGTGGCATTGACTAGGTTTAAAATCTGTCCTGGACGTTTTTGGGCACATTAATATCATCTACGCGATTAACCGTGAATGGACCGACCTCTTTTAATGTGGAACAGAATATTGATATTTACATTTTTAGACCCCTTGTGGATGCTGCTTTGTTCATCAAAACTTACTTCTGTTCGAATGCAACTGACAGAAGGTCCAATAGGCACGCCTAGTTGTAAAAATATTATATTAATGTGTTAATAATGGTCCTAAGAGAATAATAATGTATGACTTAAAAAAGGGAATCAGATAACCGCATGATTGATGGTGTCGCTGCTTTAACTACGTGATTATGATTAAAGAGCTTGTACCCGTTATAACTGCATTGATATCTAGTAGTATTTATACAGAGTTTTTTTTCTGAGTGGGCTAGACACCTTTTCGACTATAGTTTCTTGACTGTCGTTAAGACAGTACTATAAAAATCCTAAAAAATTAAGGAATTAAGGGAAATGGTCAGCGCTCAGGGATAAAAATAGTTTGAATGCCAATCTATATATATATATATATATATATATATATATATATATATATATATATATATATATATATATATATATATATATATATACAACTGCCCAGAAGTCCGGAATAAAATTAATATACCCTTAACCTTTAACTTTTGGGGAAAATGCTCGGACACCTCAATTTAGTTTTATATATGCTCACATTTTGACGTTATTCGTTTGTTTTTTATAGACATTTGTCAAAGATATGACCACATCGATATTTTTTTAAATAGAAACATACAACTTGTGATACACCATTTGAATGCTAATATCTAGTACAGTATGCTTATAAATTTTGGCGGGATTCTGTCAAACTATTTCAAAATGGCGACTGTTAAAATGTAACAAAAAATCCCTATCTAAATAAGCGGAAATCATAAATCATTGATGTGTTTTTTACCTTTCCAGGTAAGAGATATTCATTGTTTCACGTTCTGCCATTTTGTGACATTTTGAAGTTGTCAAATTAATTTAGGTATTTCGGAAGTATTATTTTACAATTTTCCAAACAACAATGGTTTTGTCGGAAAGGCAGCGTATCGAAGTCTTGATATTGTTAGGATGTGGAGATAAAATAAGAAGTCAAAGTGAAGTGTGCACTTTATTTAATGCTATATATCCGGAAAAACAAATTTCACAGGGCACTGTTAGTAACATATTTGATGAACATGGCACAGCAAAGAACTTGCCTAGGAATTGCCTTATCTCTGCAGCATAATCCACATGTTTCAACAGTTTCATTGGCTCAAAATCATGATACATCTAGAGGTACTATTGGAAGATTTTTGAAAGCAGGAAAAACACCACCCTTATATATATATATATATATATATATATATATATATATATATATATATATATATATATATATATATATATATATATATATATATATATATATTGTCCAAGAGCTTTTAGCAGATGACTATAACAGGCGTTTGAAATTTTGCGAAGAAATGATGAGACGGTGTGACGAGAATAATAGGTTCCCACAGAACATATTATTTTTTGATGAAGCTACTTTCTATTTAAACGGGGTGACTAGCAGACATAATTATCGTTTCTGGAGTTAAGAAAATCCACGATGGATATTTGAAGTGCATACTCAGCGGCCTCAGAAAGTAAATCTATGGGCAGGTATCATTAATAACCGAATTTTAGGGCCATTCTTTTTTTTTAAGGAAACGTCACAGCTGAACGGTCGCTGGATTTCTTAACCTTCGAGTTGATGCCTGATCTAGCTGTAATTTTTCCCAACGAAGTAGATCCAGATATACCTAATGAAACAATTTGGTTTCAGCAAGATGGTGCTCCCCCGCATTTTGGTGTCAATGTGAGAAGATATTTAGATAAGATATTTCCAGGTCGCTGGATTGGACGACGTGGCACAATTGAATGGCCACCAAGGTCCCCAGACTTAACGCCTCTAGACTATTTTCTTTGGGGATATTTAAAAGAAAAAGTTTACCAAAATAGGCCAAGTAATATTGAAGATTTGAAAAACAAAATTAGATTGGAGGCACATAACATACCGGATCAAGGCATTCGAAATTCTGTCGACGGATTTTATTATCGTCTGGGAGCATGCCAAGTAGAGGGTGGATGATATTTCCAGCATTTGCCAGGTTAAACATCCTTTTTGTTGTTTTTTGTTTTGCTTCGTTACATGTTTATTTATTTTTTGACAAAATAAATAACATATAAACCATAACTATGTATTGTTAAGTTACAATGTCACAAAATGACAGAACGTCAAACAATGAAAATCTCTTACCTGGAAAGGTAAAAAACACATCAATGGTTTATCGGTTCCGCTTATTTAGATAGGGATTTTTTTTAACTTTTAACAGTCGCCATTTTGAAATAGCTTGACGGAATCGCGCAAACATTTACGAGCATACTGTACGAGATATTAGCTTTCAAATGATGTATCACAAGTTGTATGTTTCCTTAAAAAAAATCGATGTGGTCATATCTTTGACAAATGTCTATAAAAAACAAACTAATAACGTCAAAATGTCAGCATATATAAAAATAAATTGACCTGTCCAAGCGTTTTCCCCAAAAGTTAAAGGGTAAGGTATATTAATTTTATTCCGGACTTCTGGGCAGTCTGTATACATATATATATATATATATATATATATATATATATATATATATATATATATATATATATATATATATATATATATTAAAACGAAAATCTTCAGCAGAGTACATAACCTTATCAGACAACATGACAAGATTGACAAAACGGAAACAGTAATGAGCCCAAGGGGACGAGAAAATCACAACATTAAAGGAGGCAAACAATAGGATGTTATATTCTTGTCTAAATATAACCCGTAACTATTAATACCAGTTAAGTGGTTAATATCTAATCTTATGTGGATTGTATCATTTTATTTTATAGAGCAGATATCAAGACATTTCGTCAGCCATTATACTGAATATACTTACTAAAAGAAATATTTTCAAGAACATAAAGGAAAAGGCTCCAGTGCTGAAGAGGACAGTTGTCATCAAACGTCGCAGATCCTAGCTGGCCGGGTATCCTTACACAAAAGTGATTGATTGCAAGTGCCACAGCAATAAATGTGACGAGGCTCAACATGTCAGAAACACAGGTTGTGCAATGGATTTTGAGAATGTCAGGATAAGACAACAACTGAAAAAAAAAGAACTTTTCCTGAAATGTGTTATATTTAAAAAAAATAGTGTAACATTTTAGTGTTTATGACTACTTACCTAGCTACTCCATGATGTGTGACGGTTCTAAACGCCACCTGCAATTTTTTTGAATTGCTCAGACATGATTAAATAAAAGGTGACACCAACTCTAAGTATATTTACAGCAATAAATTGAGAAAGAGACTATAAGAGAATAGTAGATAAATAACTTGAAATTTTGTGTTTACCGAAATATTTCCAACTGCCTGTTCTTATCAGCCTTATCTTTATCAGCACACTTCTTATATCCTTACTTGCAAATTTGTTATCTTGAAAGGAAATAGTAGTTTTAAAAATTGATACATTGGAAAACAGACGATAAGTAAAGGAACTTGGAAAGTATAGGTTGAAATTACCTGCAGCAGTTGCCGGATCTTATCAAGTTTCATGTTAGATATTTGTGCCGTAAGCGTTGTACAATATACCACTTTAGTGGGAATTCTTGAATTCATTACAAGGTACCATCTTTAAGTAATTAAAACCCCTGGATATGTATATATAGGGTAAGTTTAATTTCCATAATAGCCCTGTATAAATTATGTTTATTCATATCATTCCAATGTTAGTTTTAGACTCTCCTTACAGATTTTTCTAGGCTGATATCTTCCGGACTGGTATTTTTTGAGACTTGTATTTTTCCGGACTGGTATTCTACGGACTGGTATTTTTCAGACTGGTATTATTTAGACTGGTATTTTTTAAACTAGTTTAACGTTAGCAAACAGACTGGTAATTTTACTTGAAATAGATTGGATTCTTCTGGATAACTTGGAGTTGTACTGATAAACTGGATTTTATTATATGCTGACCTGATTGTGAGACTTCCATTTGCCGCACAATTGGATTGCTGCCTAATTAATTCCAACAAAGACGTCTGGGTATAATAAACACTACAGCTGAGAGGAGGCAGATAAGTTTGACCACCCCCTTTTAATACTTATTAACCACATTTCCGTTCATAACAGGCAATATTGCGTCGGTTGCTGTTATCTAACGTAGTTTTATTTTTATGTAAACGTCTGTGATCACAGGTCGGTAAAATAGCTTGTTCACTATCAAATATAAGTACGATATTTTAAAATAGCTTTGTTACCACTAGATACACAAACCACTATAACCATTTAATAAGACAGCTATTGTATTTTTTTACCGTAATACATATACATTATAATTATTTGCTGCCCACAGTATTTTCTGAACACTTGTTTTTTAATTTCTAACCAAACACATTAGATTAGACGTTGACACTCGACACGCCACCAGGTATACCAATTATAGTATACAAGTAGGTAAAATAGCAGTGTAAGAAGCAGCCACGGCACAATAGAGTTTAGTAAGTGTGACAATTAAGAATATTTTTAATATTTATTTTTCTTTTAAATCATTTTAAGGGGTGACATAAGGCTGATCTTCCTTGAATACCCCAAGTGCAGCGTAAGTTACATCAAGCAGTGTACGCTGTCACAGATGTTGTGCACTTCTAATTCCTTTTGTCGTCATTACTGTGTCCGTTTTGTCAATGTTTTCATGTTCTTTGAAAAGCTTCTGTACTTTGCTGCAGATTTTCGTTTTAAGATATATTTCCATTGCACTTGAAGCCTTTAAATTGTATTTATCTCCCATTGCTAACATATATGCTGTACAAGACTTGAACAAAAAAGGTGATATTGCGCCAGGGTTGTCCAAATCCTGGAACAATCCTTCTATAGAAGAAATTGGAGCTCTTATTGGTATTTTAATAATGATGGATATTCACAGACCACCTTACTGTGTAATCTTCTAGTGAGGCGATCCATTTTTGGCGGTTCCAGCGGTATCTTAACTTATATCATCTAAAAGATATCATAAGCTTTTAGAGAATATTCACCTGAACAATACCACCGCTAAACAGAAAGGTCAAATAGGGTATGATAAATTGCATAAAGTTAGGCCACCCATCGACAAACTGAACAATTCATTTTCTGGGTTGTACAGTGATGGTTCGTTGCTTGCAGTACACGAGTCCATGGTTGCGTAAATCCACAAAACAGTACATTCCAATGAAGCAAATTAAACTAGGATACAAAGTTTGGTGTCTAGCCCATTCAGTAACAGGATATGTATATGTATAAACTTTATATTTATACAGGAAAATCTTCTAATTCTGAAAAGGATAATAATGACGAATTGGGCGAAAAATTGGCAATGAACCTTACCTTATCACTGAAGGAGAAGAATTTTCATTTGACAACTTTTTACGTCAGTTACCCTAATGGAAAAACCGTTGAAGCATAGTATATTTGCTGTTGGTACTGTACGATCACACAGAAAAACTCAGCATGCAAATATATATATATATATATATATATATATATATATATATATATATATATATATATATATATATATATATATATATATATATATACAATTTTCTCTTTGACTGGAATATGAATTCGCCACGCTGATTCTCTCTCTCTCTCTCTCTCTCTATATATATATATATATATATATATATATATATATATATATATATATATATATATATATATATATATCTCTATATATATATATATATATATATATATATATATATATATATATATATATATATATATATATATATATATATATATATATATATATATATATATATATATATATATAGAGAGAGAGAGAGAGAGAGAGAGAGAGAGAGAGAGAAAGAATCAGCGTGGCGAATTCATATTCCAGTCAAAGAGAAAATTGTCAGCTATAAAATTGATGGAGATTAACCCTGTCTATTTGATCACAAATTATTTTTTCCAAAAGATACCATTACTGTAAAGCGGAGAAATAAAAATGTTCCGAACGCAGCAAGTGCGTTATGGTAGTGAATTTTCATAAGTATAATATATTATAGGGATTTAGCCTTGTATTAAAAGTTATAAAACATTACTTTATTTAATTGGGAACAGTAAAAAATAGGAAAAAGCCTGGACGCAGCAGGTGCGTTATGGTAGTGAATTTTCATAGAAATGATCTGGCACAAAATATTTTATTATAACTTTTTTTTCTTGTAACATAGAAATCTTAATTTTGATGTATAGTTTACTTTTTATATCGTAAACCTACCTACCAAATTTGGTTATCATAGATTTTTTATTTTTTAGGATAAAATTTTTTTTCAAATGAAAACTCAAAATTTATTCGGAAAACCTTGTCCGATTTTTCTGATTACCGAACTTGTCAAGGCCATTTACAAAAGGAAGGTACATGCCAAATTTTATCAAAATCGGCCTATTATTCTTTGAAATAAAAATTTATTTCGAATGAAAACTCAAAATTTTTCCGGAAAACCTTGTCCGATTTTTCTGACTAACGAACTTGTCCAAGCCATTTACAAAAGAAACGTACGTGCCAAATTTTGTCAAAATCGGCCCATTATTTTTTGAGTTATCGGTGTGATACATATATATATATATATATATATATATATATATATATATATATATATATATATATATATATATATATATATATATATATATCTATAAATATATATATATATATATATATATATATATATATATATATATATATATATATATATATATATATATATATATATATATATATATATATATATATATATATATATATATATATATATAAACATATAAAAATTGAAACTGACCCCGGATATGGGTTCTAGGGGTTCTAGATCGCGCTCATTTGAAGAAATTTTTTCAAAATTCAAAAGTCGAGATCTCCTCATTAGTGAATTTTTTCTAAGAAAATTCACTAAAAAGAAGGGCAAGTCAAATCATGATCTCTAACATAAATACTTATACAGTCGTTTGGATACAAAACTCAAACAAAGAAATTGATAAACAGGAAATCTATTCAACAAAAAATACACCAAAGAGCTGAACCTTTTAAAAAAATTCTGACAATTTGCAATAATACTTCCATTGTTTAGATTTTTATCCAGGATTTATTTAAATGACATAGCAGTACAGGTAACGTCATCTGTCTTTGTCCAACATTGTACATATTGCATTACAGAATCTGAAATGATGTCGAGGATTATTTTAATTTTAATTTCGAATAACTTTATTTTTCTTTGATAAAAAGACTTGAAAATTGGTACACAACCACGTCCGTCTATATCCCTTTAAGTTGTAGATTTTTGTTTCAAGCACTTAAAGAATTTTAGAGACATTGCGTTTAAAAAATATTTTTTTATTTTTTGTTAGAAAAAATTGGGCATTAAGATATGATGAAAGAACTCATCCAAGCCATTAATATAGTAAGGGTAATTCCCAAATTTGGTCCAAATCGGTGAAGCATTGAGTTAACGGTTGGATACGTGTATATATATATATATATATATATATATATATATATATATATATATATATATATATATATATATATATATATATATATACACACACTCCTAAAGCAGTAGCGGATATAATCACATAATGGGAGATGTGGACAAATTCGACGAACTTCACGAAAAATGTGCCATTGGTCGCAGATCCACTAAGTGGTGGCATGGAATTTTATATCATTTGATAGACGTGACAGTTGTCAATTCGATTATATTTTTGAACAAAATTAGGCAGACTAAGCATGAAGATTAATTTACTTTCATCGACAATACGTGTGGAAGTGTAGCATCGGCGACAAAAATTTCAAAAGTTTCTTTTTCGCTTAACGTCCTAAAAAGTTGCAAAACATATAGAAAACCTGATTTGGGAAAAACTTTTTTTTTTGTCTGTCGGTCTGTCTGCTTGTGGCCACGATAACTTTAGAACGAATTGAAATATCATCTTCGAATTTGGTATACGATTAGCACCTGAGAAACGAACGGTTCAGATTGTTTTTGGATAAAGTCACTTCAGGGGGTAGAGAATGAATGGGGGATGATTTGCTGAAAATATAAATTTTTCCGTTAACACTCGAGTTTAGTTAACGTTTTAAGATTTCTTTATTAGAAAACTTTGAATTTCATCAAATGTCTGGTATTCTGTGCTGCAATTTAATTAGGGGTTAAATATGTGGGGGTGGAATATCGGTGACAAAAATTTCGAAATTTGTTTTTGTTAAAACGGGGGAAAAAGTCTCGAAACGTATATAAAACTTGATTCTGGAACGAAAATTGTTTTGTCTGTTGGTTCGTCGGTCTGTCTGCCTATACGTCTGTCTGTTAGTAGGCGCAATAACTTTCGAACGAATTGAGATATGATTTTCAAATTACGTATCCGGTTAGCACCTAATAATAGAACGCTTTAAGTTGTTTTTGGAAAAGAGCGCTCCAGGGCGTAGGGGATAAATCTAAGGTTATTTAGTGAAAATGACATTTTTTTGTTAAAAGTCGAATATTATATCGTTTCAGAAGTTTATGGGTAGGTACAGGAATACGAAGACTTTCTTTGTGGTCATATCATGGACCTTAAGTTGATATCAGAGAACGTCTTTCTCAGGAGAGTGAATTATCACAGCTATGTGGAAGTTATGATTCAATTTGCAGCACTATTTTTAAATCAATTTGGCTAGACAGCGCTTTACTTCTAGAAAACGACATAACAACCCTGTGTCGTTTCTATCAATCAGGCATATAGTTCCCGATAAAGTAAGATTGCAAGAAGTGGGCAATCATATGCCCGCAGCCAACAAGGAACATATAGAAGATGTAGGCTTTGTAACACGAAAATGGCCGAAAAAAGAACAAGGTATGTATTATGTGTCATCTTTCCAAGTACCGCTCTGCATCCAAGCATTCTTCAAGAAATTTCATGGAAAGTGATATATGACCAGAGTAAAAATGTACGTACATTATATTTATATATTTTTTTACCAGCAATAAATATATAATGAAAACTTTTCACTTTTCCATCTTTAACCACAATCAAATGTAGGCTATGGTATTGGGAAGTGAAAAAGATAATTTCCACCACCAAAAAAAAAATTAGGGAGGTGGAAAATAAATAATGAATGCCAGGTCTCTAAAGACGAATACTTTTGAACAAGTCTTGCTAAAAAAACGCATTGATTCATAATATTTTGATGCCCATGGAAGAATTAATATGCTTGGATGTTTAAGCCTGACACTTTTGTGTAATTTAACTTCCAAATTGATACTCCGTGTCACAATTCTATTACGTAATAGACAACTGGTAAACATTTTTTCCTTTTGCCTTGTTGTTTCTCTTGTAAGTTTCCGTGCATTTTTGCTCCTGCTTATATTGAGCTTCAAAAATGTGGAGAATTCGATCTGCCTTGTCTTGTATAAGCCTGTGGTTCTGTGTGCTCCTTGTGATATGTGTATGACCAGACTTATGGTCTTTACGAAGCAATTTGGTTTTCTGTCGATGCCCGTCTTTTCTGTAATATATGAGTCGAGATCTAATTTCAGTAAACCATAGAAATGTAAGATATGTGGTCGAACAACTGTTTATTCGTAACGGAAACCTTTTTAGTATTTTACGTCCTAACTCGGTTTTATGAGAACTACCATGTAGTTGTCATACTAAAAGGTTTTGTTATCTGCTGTTTCATGTTCCGAATGTCAAACACCGTCTCCAAATGGTTGAATACATGTGTATGTGCTGTAGGTGTTTTCTAACCTGCTTTCGATTTTTTTAGCTGTCGGTAAGGTTTTTTGTGGTGTTTTCTTATCTAACTCTAACATAAGATTGTAAGTTCTTAGGCTCAGATAAAGCGCTAGAATCAATAAGCCAAATGTAGACCTCGTTTTAGCAATATACTTGCATTTTTACAGCCCGTTTTGATTGGTCTTGGGGTTGATTAGAGTTGATTAGAGACTTTGTAATACAGAAACAGTATCCATCCTTTCTCTCGGTCTCTCTCTCTCTCTCTCTCTCTATATATATATATATATATATATATATATATATATATATATATATATATATATATATATATATATATATATATATATATATATATATATATATATCTTAGAAAGAGTTACGATTGATAATGTTAGTTACAAATACTGAACAATCTCCAGTAAGCGCAATTGAACCAATTGAACTGAGCAGTAAACTAGGCAAGCTTTTTGTGCTAAAACGAGGTGAATATTTCACCCTTATGTTTTAGGGCTTCATCGGGAGCCGAAAAAAGTATAACTATGCCAAAATTATTAAACAGAACTATCAAAAATACTCACCGACAGCTAAATAAAAGGTATAAGCAGGTTGGGATGCATCAGCAACATGTATTTCACTATCTTTAGATAATGTTTCAACACCCAAAACATAGGACAACACACAAAAAACCTTTAGATCTAACAACTCCATGGTTACATTTTAAAACACAATTAAATTTTTCAAAGCAATAAAATAATTTTGAAACGGACACACGCTACCCGACCATAGATCTCATACTTCGATTTTACTCATAGAGTCAACTCGACATATATCATAGACAGGATGGTAACCTACAGAAAACCAAATCACTTCAGATATGAAAGAGCACGATCTTAAACATGACCCCACCTTGTTTTGGGGTCAAGTCTAAGCACAGAAAAAAGAGGTCTATAAAGTACACAGGAAAATTAGGTTTTCATCATTATTAAAGTCAATATAACCAGACCAGAAATACACCAAAAAACTAAACCTGAAGAGTAATAAACACTACAAAATAATCACCCCAGCAGCCATCCACCCCACAGGTAAACTACACCAAGAATGCAAGGTGAGACTTCTGGGCAGCATCTAGTGTTAAACGTCACAGCTGTAAAACCATTCATGTGAAAACACGTCATAAAAATAACGCCGATTAATTATCTATATGAAGCCCCCGGCTATTTTATTTTAAAGGCCTAAAAGGCAGATATTGTATATTAGAACGAAGTATTTTATGGGGGCCAAGAAGGCTTCCCCTAAGAACTGCATCAACATTAATCATTAGTTAAATTACACATTTATGCACTGTTTAATTATTTGAGCAGCGGCTACTGCTGAGAGCTGTGAAATCAACGGTAAAAAATAGCAAAGTCAATTATAACAACATAATCTTCGGTAGAGATAAAATGAATTTTAAGCCTAATGAAATTTATAAATATATTACATTCAAAAACTTAAATATACACCACATAAAAGGAAACACGTGGCAGAGGTCAGTAGGTAGTTTTTCAAAATACATGAGGTAATAATATCAGTAGTATAACCCAAAATATACTCCCCACAAAGCCTTATCATACCAAAGCGAAGTCTATCAAAACCCACTGCATAACAGTTTCTCTATCTACAAAATAAACTGAAATCTTTCAACATCCAAGCCATCACGATTCCTATTGCCAAAGTCATCAGAAACAAGAGCGTCCGGATTAGTAAACTCGCCATCTATGTCACCATTAAAGTCGTCAGCAGTTGACCAAGTTTATGAAATATTTCAGGTGAAGCTATGTACTTTTTAGATTAAACCTTAAGCAATCCCAGTTCCTTGTAAGTCGTTTTTGTACTTTATTCTTTCAAATATGTGGGTCTTCTTTTTCGTTCTTATAGTAAGAGTCACTGAATTGCGTAGCACTTTGTAGTACTTTCAGGAGGTTTTGTTGGGGTTTTGCCCTGAACTTACTTCTCTCTAAGTTTCGTCATCAGTCTTGTATTGTCCAATATACAAGGAGGATAGGGTTTGGTTATTTTATATGTTCTAACATGTGCGTGGAGATATCTACCTTTTGATCGACATTGGAACAGTAGAAGATACGCTTTATCTTTGAATCTCACAAAACATTCTGATAGTCATCCATATCCAGCGCTTTTAGATTTCTAGAAGTATGTAGGCAGGCTCTCGTCTTGGTTTCTTGACATTAAAAAGACTGAAAATTATATCATGGCCAGACAAGTCATACACCCCCAGCTGCGATTGTAGCTATCCCAACATGTTATAAAACGTAGGCTCCAGTATTAGTTGATTTAACCCGATTTCACATATTCCTTGGTTGTACAGCACAGTCTTAGCGTTCTTTAATTTAATTTTGTTTATGTCACCCACTATGACCAAGTTGTCAGAAAAGGCAAGATTACAACCTACAGTATCCTGTAATTTATCAAAACACCCACATTATCATTTCTATACATAATGCACACACCAATATTGGACAATCTATGCTCCTTGTGTTTTACTGACAGATACTAGATCTACATTTAAACTTAAATGGTTTTAAAACTATAACGGGAAATCCATACTTTTTTACCACAAACTTTTATTACTATTTCTTTCAACTTTCATTGAACCTTTAAATAATATTTTTTATGTAAGCCCATTTTTATGAAAATTCTCTGCCAAACCGCATTTGCTACGTCCGGACTTTTTTTGTATCATACAGATGCGTTTTATTGTGATTCTGGAATATATGGGATATAATGTTAGACTTAATTGGCCTTAAAAAAATGCAATATATGTTAATGATAACTATAATTCTATTTATCATTTTCGCCCGTGTCGTCCAATATTCCACTTATTTGATCCGTAAGTATTAAAAGGGTTGCGTCGGCCATGTTAAGGATTCCTGCACTTCTCACGCTAACGAAGGGTGGCTAAATTTTCAAAATCGTGAGGTGAACCTATTTGCTACCTGGCCTTGTTGTTTCGCAAAAGTAACGGTAATAGACTTCAGTTAAATGACCGGATAAGCATCAGATGAATCTTGTCTGAGAGAAAATTCATAAACATTTGAACACATAGTATTTAACTAACTTCAATTGCTAAGATTTATGTCAAATTGATGTTGAGAGAGATTTGGAGCCTTCGAACTATCTGCAATCCTCCTCTATTTCACAGATTATGTGGAAGACAGTAGTCTTTGTTGGCACTTCACTTCTATCTAAAATTCATTATCATATCGTTATCGTATAAAATATAATTTCTAAACGTCAGTAGGACAAAGGACAAAAATTAAAGACTTTTCTCCCAGATTGTATTTTTACAGCGTTAATTTTTGTTCTTTTTAATCATCGTATAAAATTGGTGATTTAAGGCTATCACGGTTGCTCTTGCTTGGAATATAAAATGATTTCCGGGCTGTTTTGCCATGGTCGAACTTAGTATTGCTAGACGCCAACCATAGCTACTAAAAATGTCAGACGTTTTGATAAACGTTTCACCAACCATAGCTACTGAAGAAGTCAGCAGTTATGGTTGGCGAAACGTCTGGCTATTCACAAACTGAGACCGAGCGTGGCAAAGTAGCCCGGAAAACATTTTGTATTCCATCGTATAAGATGTTTTGAATATTACGTAGATTTTTTAACGTCGCGCCCCAAAATAGTAGACTCAAAAAGCGCGGTGTGTGTGTGTGTGAGTGTGTGCATGTGAATATATGTGTGCGGGCGTGTTTATTTCGTTACTGGCTGAGCAAATGGTAATATGAAGTTGGTTTTTCTAGTGGGCTCTAAGAATGGTGAGTATTATATGAACTTTTAAAGTGGCAGAAGTTTCTCATAGTAAATATGTTGCTATTAACCTACGTCGGCACAACATGTATTATATTTTTATGTAGGCTTGAAAAAAATAATGCTGAATAGAATTTCTTATTAATCTTAAAATGCCATCCTGCATGTAGTTTGATTTTGTAACACAATAACTTTCATATGCTTTGAGCTAATAACATTTATTTTCGATACGTTCGATCTACGTGAAAGTAAAGTGGTTGTAAAACCAGCCAGATCAAAGTATCTGAAGATGTTTTCGTTTTTGTTAACATTTTTGTAAAATGCATCTTCGTTGTTATTTTAGCGAGGCCTTGCATTAAAAATATTTCGTAATGGATTATAGAAAACTTAAATATAATTTCACTGGTAATTTATTGCTAAAACTCACTTATTTGAAAACAGTGGCCATGTCCCACCCAAAAGAAGCATTCAGAAGTCGATTTTAAGTATAGCTTTTAGTGATTTTTTGAAAAACTCAAATATGTTAAAATGGCGGCCAGTTTATGTGTGTGCTTGTTTGTGTATGTATGTTTGTATGTAGAACACTTTTTTACAAAATAGCACTGGTTGACTTGAGTCTATAGCGTTATTTTTTGCACATGTTATTTTTGCAACTGTATATAGGGTAAGTAAGTTCAGACTAAGAAAAGTACATTCCAGGGTACTTCTTAGATCTTTTGCAAAAATTCGTAGGTGAATTAAATCCCTACAACAAAACATATCTTATATATGGCTCTGAAAATCACAAATTGTACCTGGCCTTTTCTGCCTAGTTTATTTATTTTTAAATTGTGGTTAAAAAAGAGTTACTAACTATTTATATTAGAAGATAGAAGTAGCTTTACAACAAAGTTGTTCAGTTCTGGTTACAACTGTTAAATATGTTGAAGATAGCCAGAATCTTTTACCTAAATTCAGTTTGTTGATTTTAAACACCGTCTTTAGAAATACAGATGTAAAGAATTTTAATCTCTGGCTACACAATGGCTTGTTTGCTTTTCTGCGCCCAGTTTTGGCCAAACCATTTTCAGAGAAGGAAACAATTTTTTGTCGAAACAGATAACTCTCCACATCTACATTTAATATAGGTCGGTTTAATCAAGAGAAGTCAACAACAGTTATAAAATTGTCGTTTTTATTATACTTTAGGAGGCATTTTAATTTTATTTATTATAAAAGTAGATTACTACTATAAACTGTTTTCAGTCTTAGTAATTATAAAAGCCCAGTATTAGGTGGTGTAATAAAAATTATTATTTTAGTAATTTATGCAGCTTTTCCCATTCACGAGTTAAAACAATAACGTGGTTTAATTTATCTCATGATCTCTTGGTTGGGTAATAGGAGAAGATAATGAATGAAAAGTTTCGAGTGAAAATCCAGTTGAATAATATGAGTTTCTATAGAGTCACATCTCTTTATAATCCACTGTAGAACTAAATCTGTCCCTAGTATTAAAACACACGGGCAAAGAGCTTCGGCATTGTTCAACACAGACAAATTGAAATCCAGTACGAAAATTCTAAACTCTCTTGTATATAATAAATCCAGGCTGGCTGGGAAATCTGTGTAAATACTAATATATAAGTTATTGAAATTCATAACTGAACTCCGACTTGGATATTTCACGAATATCAACTTTATGAATATAATCTTTTAAGACCAGCTTCTTACCCAATTGTAGTTCGAAACTAAAGCCATTTATTTCTTGTTAATGTAAAGTACAAAACTTTCTACAGTCTCTGCAAACCGTATCTTTATCTCTAGCAAAAAAAGGACTAAGAAAACCAATTCGTCATTCTTATTTTTCTGGATTTTTTAAGTGTTTTTTCCCGAACTTTTGCAGAAAAAATCGCTTTTTACGAAGACACTACTTCAAGGTGTTTCAAACCTTTATTCAAATAAATGCTTTCTCCAGGACTCATGTGCAAAGCTTGCTTTAATTATATATATATATATATATATATATATATATATATATATATATATATATATATATATATATATATATATATATATATATATAAAACAAGCTTTGTACATGAGTTCTTGAGAAAACGTTTATTTAAATAGATATTGGAATATATATATATATATATATATATATATATATATATATATATATATATATATATATATATATATATATATATATATATATATATAGGTTTGTAAATATATTTGTTATGGGAGATCTCAATCAGGATAAGGATGGCTCTTCATCTTATAAAACTTTAAAAGATATATTTGACTCTTTTAAAATGGTGTCACTGGTAGAAACTCCAACGAGAGTATGTAATAGTGGTGATAAAGTGACTAGCTCAAGCATAGACTATGCATTAACAAATGTACCACAGGGGGTAGAGTCTCAAAATTATGACCCTGGTATTTCTAATCACTATGTTCAACAAATTAAAACTGAAGTAACTTGCCAAACGACATATAATTGTAATAAAAAAAGAAAATTAGTATCTCGTAAAATCAATGAAATCTCAATTGCAGAATTTAAAGTAAGATTAGCAGATTCATTCCGTTGCCAGTCAGCAGTTAACAGCACAAATATAAATGAAATATTCGCTGCTTTTTTATGCTTTGTTATGGTCTTTTAAAGCATCATGTCCAGCAAGAAAAATAACTGTTAATACAAAGCATAAAGTACGATTTTCAGAGACTTTAAAGAAAAAACTTGACGATCTAAGAGGTTTAAATGTGTTGAGAAAGATTGGAAATAATGAAGAAATTAAACAAATCTATCAGACGTTAAAAAAGGAAATAAAAGAAAAAGTGAGGATAACAAAAAAAGAACATTTTTCAAACGTTGTCGAAAATGCAGCTAACAAAACGAAAAAGCTATGGGAAATTGTAAGAGATAAAATGGGTAGGGCCAAGGTTGTTAAAGAAATTGGTCACATCAAAGTAGGATATAAACTAGTAAGGGACAATAAAGAAAAGTCAGACATGTTTGCTAGGCATTTCACGACCACCGTAACAGAAAAATTAAATTCTCACTTTAGAGGTGGTCTGTCAGGAAGCTGCACCACAGGAATTTACAATGATAAAACTTGTTTTATCTCGCCGGTAACGAAAGAAGAGGTCATCAGTTTATTAAATAAACTTCCTAACAAAAAGTCATGTGGCTTCGACGAATAGCAGTTTTAATAATAAAAAAACGTGCTAGTGAATTATCAGAGGCGTTAGCTGAGATAACAAATGCATGCATAAGACTAGGTCAGTTTCCAAGGACACTCAAATTTGCAAAAATAATCGCCGCTTTTAAAAAAGGAGACCCAGAAAATTTAGAAAACTATAGGCCCCTATCCGTTTTAAGCATACTATCGAAAATAATAGAGCGGCTAATATGTGACAAGCTAATAATATTTTTAAATAGGTATCAAGTAATTACTTCTTCTCAGCATGGATTTAGACAAGGTTTCTCCACTGAAACAGCAGTGACTAGCTATATACAGGGGATAAATGATAAACTGGATCAAAACGAACGCGTCGTAACATTGTTTTTTGACCTATCATGTGCATTCGACACCGTGGATATAAAGTTTGTTTCTGATAAGCTGGATATACGTGGGGTAGTAAATAGCCTTATCCTATCTCACGGACAAGCAATGATATGTCAAAGTTGGAGAGGCAGAATCCGATGCGTATCAGTTGCCTGTTGGTACTCCACAGGGAAGTGTCGTTGGCCCACTTGTATTTCTTTTATATGTCGACGATCTTCCAAACTACATAAAACCACATAACTGGTGGTAGGGTATTTACATATGCTGACGACAATTTGATTGTTGTGAGTGGTAGGACTGTGGGGGACGTTGAGCAAAAAGCAAACTCGGTATTGCAGTGCTTTCAAGAATGGTGTTATAAAAACAGATTAATCATGAATTATCAAAAGACGGTCTATATGGAAACACATAACGTACACTCTAATGAGAAGCTCAAAAGTATTAATCTGCAGATAAATAATGAAGTTATAAGAAACGAGAGCTGTGCAAAATTTTTGGGCATAGATGTTGACAGTAGGATGACATTCAGCTACCATATAGACAACTTATGTAAGAAATTCAATGGGGCCTTAACAGCCTTAACACTACAAACCTATTAAATATATATTATGCAATGGTGTATTCTCGTGCGTGCTACAACATAGTGGTCTGGGGCCAGGCAACAGAGATACATAGAGTCGTCGTTATTCAGAAGCGGATTTTGAGAGTAATATTTAATCTGCCATACGGCCAGTCATGTCGTGATATTTTTAAAAAGAATGGCATTCTGACTGTGGCATCTATATATTTGCTACGTTTACTAACGTATATACATATAAACAGAGACTCGTATATAAAATTATAATGTACATCACTATCACACTAGGAGTGAAGGGACGTTTCACTTAAAACTTCCTAGGCATGAATTTTACAGGAAGTCACCAGTTTACCCTGGCTCTTATCTTTATAACAGATTACCAGAGAATCTTAAAGGGGACTCGTCAGATTGTTTTATAAAAAGTTTAAGGAGCTATCTACTTAAACATTGTTTTTATAGCATTGGTGAATTTTTATCCATGACAAACTGCAAAAAAAATTAATCTGTATTTATGTGATGTTTGTTTCTGGCAGAGTGATTTGTTTTTTAGATTTATTGTATACTTGTATATATTGTGTATATATGTGTGGCTATTTTTAAGTTCTTGTTAAATTGTGTTTTAGATTTTTTTGAGTATATCCCTAAGATATTTCGATTAGTTATTTTATAATTATGTGAACCGGAACTTTTTAAATTCGATTTTAGAGTGTTTTAGGTTTATAAAAAGATTGTTGTTAGATGATTGGAAATTTTGGACATTTTAAGATTATGGTTTTTATTTTTGTAGAGGAAGATGTCTGTTGTCTGTGATATCTGTGTTTGTTTTTCTTATATTCTGGTATTTTTATCTAATCCTGACATGTCTTATCTACTGGATTTTGTAACAAAAAGACCAATAAAAATTATAATTATTATTAATAATAATAATAATAATAATAATTTGACCCTTGACTTCATTGGGAACTCGGTAACCGTAAAAGATAAAAACTTGGTTAAAATGGACCAAAGTTGCACAATTACATGTGCAACTCGAAGATACTTACAAGTTGTTACACCAAGACGGTTCACCAGCTCATAAATCAACTATACAGCTTGTAAATCAACTTTCTTAATAGTGCCTTTGGCAGCAACTGGATTGATACTAGTGAACCTGTGCAGTGGCTTCCTAGTTGTCAGTCATCCACTTACGTCCGAAAAGTACATATGTACAAATGCTAAAGCATCGACTCTTCAATCTGGCAGCACAGCAACTATGCATCAAATAACAAAAAGACGTAATAGCATATCTGACAAAATATATGATGCCTTTGTTTGCCCGAGCTTTGAGATTATCATAAACAAAAATATATTGCACCGCTTCCACAGAATTTAATCATTAGATAATCTCTGCCGCTTCCGACACTCAAAGTTTAATTGAGCAGTGTTGTCAGAGCGAATGTATAATCAAAGGATTTAGGGTTAGACTAGGTATTCGGTGGTTTGTTGTCGTAGTTGATCCAGGATTAAAGTTAAGCTGAACATGGTTTGAATTGTATAGGGATCAGCTACAAATATTTAATATGTGTGTTTTTGAAGAGAAAAGGGTGTCATTGGCAGGTTATCATCCACAGACTAACATAATTTGAAAACTTAACATTTAACATAAATAAGTAGAAGTAGGTGCAATGGAATGCTTAGCAGAAAATAAGTTAAGTTATGTTTTAGGAACCTTATGAATATTCGCTAGTATAGCTCATTTACTGCCTCCAGACTTTTTGTTAAATGTACCAGTTTTGAGGAAAAGTTTTTCTTTTCATTTACAAAAACTCTTAGAACTGGCGGCCGTCAACTTTAATCCAAGCTTAGATCCTGATACTTTTTTTTGGAAAACACCTTAAACATGCTTGTGGTCTGTCATACTGTCTCACAGGGGGCGATAATGCTATTCTGTAGTTAATCCACATTTTAGCTGGAGTCGTATAAACTAATGGTTTATGTTGATCTAATAAAGAGAAATTGGGAGGATTTGAGTTTGGGGATCGCGGCCAATGTTGTGCGCCGCTTGGACCAACGACTTGGATATGCAACATCTAAATACCGCCCTTAGGCAGTATTCAGATGTTGCAGTATTGAGTTTGATTCCTAAACCAAACTGAATTATCCTGGAGCATCGTCTTCCATAAAGATAATTTGTTGCCTTAACTAGAAAGAGACATCACAGGCACTTCATGTGGCAGCAAATACTCTTCAAGAAATTTGTAATAAATTTCTTAGATAAGTCTGCCTGGTAGAATGAACGGGCCAATACCGAAGTGTCCAGCAACTCCTAGACAGACAACAAAGAATATGATTTGTTGAGAATTGCTTTCTAACATTGCATGTGCGTTTTCTTAAATCGATATATGAAGTTTTTTGCGATATTTGTAATGGTCGTATTTTCCAAAAGCTTAATTTTTGGAAATATCTTGCGCCTAATACATGCACGTTTGCCTCAACTTAGTTCACAATATCTTGGTGATTCCATTGCAGTTTGACTTGGAAGAGTTACATATTTTGGTTTCCGATAAAACGTTGCTAAAAGCAAGTCATCATCAGCTAACGATTCTAATGATTCAGCAAGAATCGTTGATGCTAGATTAATGCGCAGATTTTTTTCTGGAGGTATTTTTGAAACTTATATCCCTCTTAAGAAAAACACAATACTTTCTTAAACAAAATTTCGTATTTTCTCAATGCAAACTCTAAGACCTCTAAAAAATATGCACTGTAAATTTTAAGTATTAAGATATATGTCACAATATTGTACGTAATATTTTTAATAAGTAACCAAAGGGTATTAGTTTCATTCTACTAATTCACATTGCTTTATTATATTTAAATTCAATTGAAAAAATAAATATTTAATATGTATCCCTTAATAAAAATTCAAACCCACAATAAAACTAGAAGAATATACAGATATAATTGTGATTTCTATTGTTTTAGTTTTCTATTTAACTATTTATATAAGCTGTGTTAATATTTTTTAATACTTGAAAAGACTAATTGAAAAATTTTTATAACTTAAAATAGGAACCTTACGACAATAAATTATTATTTTTATCACACATTGTAAGTACGTATATGAAAATACTTTGAAACCTTGGTGCAAACTTTTGACTCATGTTAGGATTTCTCTTCCCTACAAAATTGTATCTTAGAAATTTATATGTAAAATGAATCCGCGGTACATGTTGTAAAACTTTTCTCACAAAGACTTGTACTGCATAAACAGGACTACGCTCTACGTTTCCAACCATTCCCCTTGAGTTTGTAACACCATCTGGCTTCTTCGTCGTGCTCCTACTTTGAGCTCTCTCGTTTCTTATTCGAAACTCATTTTTGCTTACGAATCTGCTTGATTTCAATATAAATTCAACACAGATGCCGCTAAAATACGGTACTTAATACCATCAAGTTATAACCAAATAAAACAACACACTATTTTGCTAAAAAAACTTCAATTTGTAATATAATTTCTCACGGCGGTTTATCATAAATGTACATGTAATCTTAAAAAGTTGGAAGTCGGTGATAGCTAAGAAATGGACAAACGCATCCTTCTGCAACAAATTTTCGTATGAGACGATTGATTTGCCAATAAATTTAGCAATTGAACCTTTAAATTAACTTTATATAGATTTTAGTTGTCTTATTAAATGATCACTAAATCTAAGGTACGTTCTGTTGAAGTTCACCAAATTTGTTCAACATATAGCCCACCTTTTTTTCAGAAGAATATTTCAAAGAATAATTCTCAACAGAAAGCAATGGCCAATTTTAGCGTAACTAAACAATGGGTTGACTTCAATTTAAACACAGAGAAAACAAATGTGTATATTTTAGCGAATTTTCGTAGAAAAAATTCACGTTTGGGTAGATCTCGACAGGCCCGCTAAAACACATATCCGGGGTCATTTCAATTTATATATATATATATATATATATATATATATATATATATATATATATATATATATATATATATATATATATATATATATATATATATCTCACACCAACAACTCGAAAAATAAAGGGCAGATTTTGATGAAAATTTGGTAGGTACCTTCTCTATGTGAGTGCCACGGCTAAGTTCCTCAGCTAGGAAAATCTGACCAGCTGTTCTGGAAAAACTGTGAGTCTTCTTTCAGAAAAATGTCTATCTTCAAAAATAACAAAGCTATCTCAACCATGTTTAGTATGCAGGTTTATATTGTAAAATGTATTTTATATACTAAGACCTAGATCTCTAAGTCAAAAGGATATAAAGTTATAGGCATTTAAAATGATGTTCAAGTCTTAGACATGTCAGATCAACGCCTACTTAGATGAAGAAAAAAGAAATCGACAAATTTTATTTTTTTTCAAATAACTCGAAAAGAAAGAGAGGCATGGCAAAATACAAGTCAAATTTGGAACGAGCATGAAATTCTACAAAACATTGCTAAATTAACCGTCTCCCTATTTCTAATAATAACGGAGATAGCAATACATTCCCATCCAGTTTGGGACACACTATATATATATATATATATATATATATATATATATATATATATATATATATATATATATATATATATATATATATATATATATATATATATACTAATCAAAACTAAAACTTACCCCGGATATGTGTTGTAGGGGGCCTAGTTCTCGCTTATTTGAAGACATTTTTTCCAAATTTAAAAGTCGCGATCTCCTTTTTAGTTATTTTTTTTCTACGAAAATAAACTAAAAAGTAAAGGCTGTTAAAATATTATATTAATTACCTGTACATACATCTTATACTATTTTGTTTATAAGAGACACGCAAGTTTGTGTGTAGTAATGTCTTAGGTGGCGAACACTATATTAATTTTCTTAACTATTTGCAAAATTGTTTTATTAAGCTAACAATATTTCCAGTTACTGGTTTTTTACTGTATGTGAAAGCATAATGAAAACCCTAAATTTACACCTAATGTTCTTAATATACAAGTGTACACATACTTTCGAGTTAACACAAGAGAAGGAAGTGATCTTGGACATGTGGTGCAGTTACCGCAACTACTTAAAGACAGTTGTCGCACAAAACTGTTGACTCTTGACTACAGTAATTACACAATATGAACTAATTTATACTCACCCCAATTAAAACATGATGTTCCGAGAAACCATTACCATGAATATAAACAAAAGGCACCAGTTCTAACGTGACATAAATTGTGTAGCATTAACTTGCACGAACTCCACTTATGCCCATAGGGTTTTTTTATTTCCTTGTACTTTAACATAGGCCTATTTCCGCGACTATGGCCAATCACCGACGACAGGGAGCAGTTTTACCTCACTATTCACACAGCGTTCTTCACGGCTGTATTTACAAGCGGCCCATTTTGAAGTAATCAAATTTTTAGACATTGTTTTAGACATTGCGTTATCATGATTTTCAGATATTTCTTGTGGTAATAATTTTATATTTTTATTACTCGTCGTATATGCCGTGGTGGGCAATATTCTCGGCAATATTGTAACCGGTTGTTCGTGAATCGAATATAAGTCTGTACTTCGGTCTGTTCTTCTGTCTGTTCTAATGACTGGAACAATTTTTATTTTATTTTATGGATTTAATTACATTTATCTGGGATCCTTCATTGAACTTGCTACATTTCGACCTCGATTCCGACTTTTGCGTGTTATGAAAACTCACGGCAAAGTTACTACTTTCAGGATAATGTTGATCGACGGAATCATCTGTGACACTGCTGGATCTATTAGGACTTTCGTCAATACTTGTTGCTTTATCGAGTTTTACGAAATAGTTGCCAATACTGGTAGAACTAGTTTAAACAGACAGTTTACCCAATTCTCTACATGACCCATCTTGCGTATTTTTGATACTGTCAGTTAATCTGGAATCTAATCTTAAATGTTTTCTTTTCAAATGGGTATAGTAATTAGTATAAATCCAACGAGGTTGTGTATTTATTAATTTCTCACAAAAAAAAAATTACCAAAACAATGTAAATAACAACACAAAGTTGTGAATGTGGCACGATGGACGTCGCACGTTGCATCAGCAAAATAGCGGCCCGGCGACTTTTAGTAAAACGTTGCCAAACCGTGGAATATTTCATGAAATATTATTCAATATAAGTTTAAAATGCCCCGAAGCACCTGGAAATTCCCCGAAATACCTTGCAATTCCCCAAAATACCTCAAAATACCCTGAAATGCCTCGAAATTGCCCGAAATACCCTGAAATTCCCCGAAATACCTCGAAATGCCCCTGTAATTATTTACATTGTACACTAAAATACCTCAGTGATTTACCCCTCGCTTTTATGTCTCTCTAATTGAAGCAGGCATCACTCACTGTGGTTACCAGTAGAAACAATGTACCATATTTTATCAAAATAACTTATTGTCTGAAAATGTACAAAAATTTTCTGAAACTAAACTTAAAATGTTGGTTTCCTAGCCGACAAACCTTAGTAGCAATTTGAGTAATTGAAATTTGAAGGATTTAATGAAAATTCGTAACCAAAAACGCACTTACTGCGGATCGATTTTTCTTCTTGCAAACATGCATCATATTTCGATAAAAAATGAAATAATGGTGTTCGAAAAAACAATTGTAGGGATCACCAACTACTCATTAACCACCCTGTGGTTGTCAAAATATTTTTATAAGATCCAGCTTAAGACACCCTATAATTAACGTATGCAATTTTTTCTCGTATCTTGTATAATAACAATTATATTGAGCTTTACCGTAGAAATGCGTCATATGTAAACAGATAAAAACTGAAAGTAAACCTGGATATGGAATCTAGGGGGCCTAGTTTGCACTCATTTGAAGAAATCTTTTTAAAATTCAAAAGTCGCGGTCTCCTCTTTAACGAATTTTTTACGAAAATTAGCTAAAAATTATAGACCGTTAAACCATAAACTTAACTAAACCTACAGCCAAAGCAGCAGAGAAGGGGTCTATTTGAAATGAATTTTCTGTAAATATTTCAGTAAAAGGAAGGACAATGACGGTTTATGCTGTATTCGTTTTAGGTTCTTTGCCTAAAGGTTGCAAATTTTGACGTATCAAATCGCGACTGTGGAGTTTTAAGGAAAACCCCCTTTTTTACCTGCCCATTCTTTTTTTGTCTTTAAACTTACAGACCTAAATTTTGGTCTATGGTTCATTCTTTATAATACAAACACGCGTACCAAATTTGGTTGCCCGTACTTTGTTATTTCCGGAGGTAAAAATTTTCGAAAGAAAACACAAAATTTTCCGTGAAAACCTGGGCCGATTTTCCTGGCAAACGAACTTAGCCAAGCCACTTGCAGAAGGAAGGAACACAGAAAATTTAATCAAAATGGGCCCATTATTATTTGTGTTATCGGTGTGACACACACACACAGATATATATATATATATATATATATATATATATATATATATATATATATATATATATATATATATATATAACATACTGCAAAATCTAAATCAATAAATAATAATTATATTATATATATATATATATATATATATATATATATATATATATATATATATATATATATATATATATAAACATATAAAAATTGAAACTGACCCAGGATATGTGTTCTAGGGGGCCTAATTAGCGCTCATTTGAAAAACCTTTTTCAAAATTCAAAAGTCGGGACCTCCTCACTAGTGATTTGTTTTTAAAGAAAATTCACTAAAACATTTATAAATCATTTTAACTAGTTTTCGCAAACACCTCGACTTACTTATAGCAAGAAATAATCTTAATATGAATAAAATATGTGTATATAATAGACCTATGACTAAAAATTGTTAAAATAAAAAAGAGTTAGTCTTTTGCATCATGTATTAGCGCTACAATAAATCAAACTAAAATTTAGACATAGAAATTACAAAATAACACTGGTGTTAAAATTTTTAGTGCCAATTTTAATAACATAGAAACTTAACATCATACACCAGCTATGTCATTTTTTCAGTTTAGGGATCTAGATTATAGGTGTGTATCTCATCAAATCATGTATTATTACTTGTTAACTTGGCAAATAATATTGAAAAGTAGATGTAAAGAGTTACGTTTGCACCATTGCTTTTGAATGAACAACATTTCAGATTGCATCAGTGATTGACAGTCGCAGAGAGGCTGAAGTTAAAGTTGAATATCTGGTATTGTGTAGGCATTGACTATGGACATGCAATATAGACGACAGCATTTCTCCATGGACTAGGGTGAATAGGGCGGCCTTTGGGAAAATATGTCAATCAAACCAAGTCACTTATTTAGAGCATCTGTCGTTCTTTCAGAAGTCAAGTATTCAACAGCTTATGCAATCTCTTGTGTTGTTGTGTTTTTCACTTACCAAATTTGTTTCTGTGTCGCGTGACCACTGTGTTTACAACGACGTTCCTTTCTGTAAATTACTCGTTTAAGCTGTCAAGAAAATACGACAAGAATATAGATGCTTATGTTACATATAACTAACTACCTTTTTAGTGAATTTTCTTAGAAAAAATACACTAATGAGGAGATCACGACTTTTGAATTTAGAAAAAATTTCTTCAAATGAGCGCGATCTAGGACCCCTAGAACCCATATCCGGGGTCAGTTTCAATTTTTATATGTTTATATATATATATATATATATATATATATATATATATATATATATATATATATATTTATATATATATTATATATATATATATATATATATATATATAATATATATATATATATATATATATATATATATATATATATATATATATATATATATATATATATATATATATATATATATATATATATATAAACATATAAAAATTGAAACTGACCCCGGATATGGGTTCTAAGGGTCCTAGATCGCGCTCATTTGAAGAAATTTTTTCTAAATTCAAAAGTCGTGATCTCCTCATTAGTGTATTTTTTCTAAGAAAATTCACTAAAAAGGTAGTTAGTTATATGTAACATAAGCATCTATATTCTTGTCGTATTTTCTTGACAGCTTAAACGAGTAATTTACAGAAAGGAACGTCGTTGTAAACACAGTGGTCACGCGACACAGAAACAAATTTGGTAAGTGAAAAACACAACAACACAAGAGATTGCATAAGCTGTTGAATACTTGACTTCTGAA
Source organism: Tillus elongatus (assembly GCA_964006375.1). Taxonomy (NCBI): domain Eukaryota; kingdom Metazoa; phylum Arthropoda; class Insecta; order Coleoptera; family Cleridae; genus Tillus; species Tillus elongatus. The sequence continues at coordinate 118,363,178 of OZ023263.1, forward strand.
AGAACGACAGATGCTCTAAATAAGTGACTTGGTTTGATTGACATATTTTCCCAAAGGCCGCCCTATTCACCCTAGTCCATGGAGAAATGCTGTCGTCTATATTATATATTATATATATATATATATATATATATATATATATATATATATATATATATATATATATATATATATATATATATATATATATATATATATATATATATTGCTATGGTATTCTACTTTACTTTATGGGTAGTATATACCTGCAAAAATTTATTATAGAGCTGAGAACATATGTCTTAATCATCAGGTTGGGTTCCTTATAATTACAGCTAGCTTCTACTAATTAAAATTCACTAATATGTGTTATTTAAATTCATTTATTGATTTTCACTTGATCAAAATTACTATCGCTTTGCACAGATGGCTATATAACAATTTTGCTGATTAAATATCAACCAAAAACAATACTTCCGTTAATTACAATCTGTTATACATTCCATTTAATTCATTACACAAATTTTACGGTGTCTATTTGACACACATTATATACAAACAGAAACGTTTAAAGCATTCATTACATAACATAAATTGAAAAATCCTATTAAAACATTTAATTGTGCCGATATGACACTTGTTAAATACAAAGAGATATTTTAAAACATTCTTTACATAAATATAAATTGAAAAATCCTATCAAAACATTCTGGTAACATCATAAATAATTACACAATTAATTAAACATGGATACTACATAATCAATATACATCGACAATTCTACAGAGATCACGGTCTCTTTCTGTTTATTTCAAACAAAATTTTTGTTTTTGAAATTTATTAGCACAAAAATATTTGATTGGTGCTGTTAAAATGGTGAAATTCAACCCGCACTGGTCAATTTAGGAAAAGGTAACACTTACTGACATATTTTCCATTGGATTATTTATTGTTCTTCCATTAATGCGGACCTTGATTAATTATTATTATCTTTCGAATTTGTCCATGCCATAGGTTACTGTCCATTTATCGGTTATTAACGGATTTACTTCGTTAACATATTGATATATTTATTCCATAGTCGTAGCACTCTGGAGGTGTTTTATACTCTCACTTCGATGCACTCTGGAATCTCTTATGTCAACTTACATAATTATGACGATGATCACCTGGTCTGGTAAAGTGATACTGATGAATTCACTGGATGGAAAAGACAGCCCCCGGACCATCTCGGACCGTTGCTTTTATTAACTCTCCTACAGGTGAAAAAACGCTATTGTTCGTCACACCACCTGTGTTTAAGTTTTCCGTCAAACCTTTAACGTCTGTTTACATTTTTTTCTTCCGCGCACATCACCTTAATATTCTACAAACTTTTGTTTTTTATAAATGACCTCCGCTCTTTTACTACATTGAGTCTTTAGCTAGCTTGGTCATATCTATTTTTTTTATACAATAAAATCAACAGAACTACAATTATATTATCTACAATCTCATTCTCCCTACAAAACTGAAGCATTGTTCTTGGTTTCTTTACGGATTTCTAGTATATAATATAGTTTTTTATTACTCGAATGTAACTTAACATCGAGGGTTGCTACATGGGTCACTGACATTCATGTCGGGCGTTGACATCTCCTGCCAAAACTCTTTCATTGCTACATTAGGGTGTATACACTTATTTTATATTTACCAGGATGCCTAAATTTCCCGTTTTCTTTCCTATCATTTGCTATCTATAGCAATTCCCCCTTTCTAAAAGTGAGTCTGGATACTGTTTGCTAGTCAGATCATCTTTATTCATTGACTAAAATATTTTGTTCAAAATCGCCTTTTTTGACATTCCAAAATTTTATTTTATTCTAAATCGACTTTTATGACATTTCAATCATTACAACCCTGTATTTTATTTAAAATTGCCTTTCATGACATTCTAATATTAAAACTCTTAAATTTAATTCATAATCGACTTGTATGACACTTTAATAATTAAAACATTTTATTTTATTCAACACCGCTTTTTATGGCTCACCAATTGGTTTTATATATTTCTCTCTTTTGGCAAATCAATTGATTGTTCTATATGATCTAAATTTATGCCATCCCCTGGTTATTTCGACTTATTTAACGTTCCCTCAGAAATCATTTCAATAAATGACAGTTATTGGTATTTTTATTTGTCATATTTTTATGGGGTTTCTTTCCTTTCAATCTTATTTCATTATGCTAAATTATTATATCTTTATACTACCATGGAATAGGACTATGTAATACTTCTTTTATTTATCAACTTCTAATAATTTATCTTTTCTACATAACATATACGGTCTCCCTACTTCTGACTTTTCACATACCCCCTATACATATTTCACTATTACTTGCATCATATTATATTTTTATTATTCATTCTATATACTTTCAATATTCTTTTCAACATTCTATTCACATATATACTTCAATAATTCGGGACCGACCTCTTTGGGATCGCCCATATACTATACTTCATTTTAAATGACCGATATCTTTGTATCGTTAATCATTTTACTTCACCTTTTTCATATTTCAATCTTATCGCTACACCATCTATTCAAATTCTTTCCTATCAATCCGACCCTTATATATTCTATCTTTTTGCTAATTATAATTATTTCTCGGTACTTAACCGGTTTCTGTCTTTTAGACCTTTTACATATTTTTCTCGTCTACTGATTCCATGTTTCCTATTACTCAATAATAATACTAATAATTTTCTATTTTATTTTAACTTATTTCCCCCTTTCTACCGTTGAATTATGATTATATTAATTGACTTATCCAATAACTGCATCTAATTCGAGCATTGCTCCTTATTTATTATCACTTAAATTTTTTTATGAAATTTCGCTTTTCTGATTCGTATTTCTTTGGGTCATTATTTAAATGCCTACTTGTTTTATTTTCCATACTCAGGGTATAAATTCTTCGGGTTATTTAAATGCCTACTTGTTATATTTTCTGTACTCAGGGTATATATATTCTTCGGGTTATTTGAATGTCTACTTGTTTTATTTTCTGTTCTCAGGGTATAAATTCTTCTGGTTGTTTGAATGCCTACTTGTTATATTTTCTGTACTCAGGGTATATATTTTGCGTAATTATTTATATTTTAAATTGACCAACTTTTCGTCATATAGTTCTAACTAATCAATTTTATTTATTTTAGGAGAAATTTCTTTGTCTGGTAATTTTATTATTTATTTTGTACATTAAAATTCGTCTATTCGGCATGCGATTATCCTTTTCATTGCTTAGGTCATATCGGATTCGATCAAATTCATGCAGATTAATTTTTCTTAATTCTATGTTTTTTCTTCTTGCTTCTTATATTAAAATTATTGTAATTACAACATCGTGTCTTGTTATTTAAATTATTATGCCAAATATGTCTGTTCTTAATTTCCGGCTTATGCCTTTTAAATCCTTTTTGGTTTCCAGAATCTTTGTTTTTATCAGATTTCTGACTATGACTGGATTTGTATTCATCGTGAAAATTATTGTTTTTAACGAGAAGGTTTCTAAATTTATAATTGCGGCTATTGCTATTATTTTCTGCATAATTTTTATTACATTGAAGCATAGTTTCATGTTTCTGGTCACTTTCAATTTTGATACAGTAAAAATAATGTGTTGCCCTTATTAATTTTTCTTGGGCAGTATATATGAATTTTTCCGGGCTCATTTCTAGTATATTTTCGTCCGGTAGTAATTCCTCTTCTATGTATTTTTCTGGGCTTGTTTCTGGTATATTTTCTTCGATTTTAATTATTTGTTCATCAGTTTCCTGCTCGACTCGGGCTTCATTTCCGTCAATTGGCTCCATACGCGTTTCGACCTTTTTAATGTCGTACCTCATCATTTCCGTTTCTTCCTGTATTTCTTCACGGCACGACTGTATTACCGTGTCCAGTTCCGTCTTGATTATTTCATGGGTTTCTTGGCATTTTTCTAGCGTTACTGTTACCTCAGTATCCAGTTGATAAATTTTATTCACTTCTGTTAAAATCTCCGTTTTGTTTTGTTGTTTTTCCAACTTGCCAATATCTTGTTTAATTTCGTTTTTATTTTCTTCGAATTTATTATTTATTTCTTTTCCCCATTTGGAAATTTTGTTGTTGTTTTCTTTTAATTTATTAATTATGTTTTTTTGGCTTTCCTCCAATTTGTTGTGGTTTTCTTCGATTTTCTTGAACAAAACGGCGAATAACTTCTCCATTTTTGATTCTTGCCCAATTGGTTCATCGCTTTCTAACTGTTTTTCCCCGGACATGTTCAAGCTTGATTTATTTAATTTCCTTGTGAATTTAAAATTTAATTGTCCCCCTTTCTAAGCTTTGACCCTTTCAAATACACCACCTATATTTATTTTCCATAAAACAATTGGTTATATGTGCAACTTACTGTTTCATATTAAAATATCATACGGTATTAGAATTTTTGCTAATTTTCAATAAATTGGTTGAACTGATTTATTTTAACTTTACTGTATTTAAATGAGTCGTGCTAATTTATCTAAAATTGGTTTACTTCTAAATCCCTTGTGTTAAAATACTATTACGTTTTTATGAAAATTTGCTTTATTCTAACGTAATAAAAATTTTATTAAAATTTAATAGAAACCCTGTATTTGTGCCAATCATGTGCTATATTGCGAACAAATGTTTATTTTATTAAAATTTTCTATGAAAATAAATTTATTTTTGGCACAAAAAATTTTTTTATGCACCACTGTTGGGCCGCCATTTTGCTAATTTCTTGGCGGACCAACTTGATTTTAAGTTATGATGGTTTGAAACTAATTTTTTTTTCTCTATGAAAATAAATTAACTTAGACCAAAAAAAATTTTGATAATTATATGATTATGTATTTTTTTTAAAGCCCTTTAGTTGCGGCGCCATTTTGCTAATTGGCGACCTGCAACGTTTATTTTATTTGAATTTTTCTATGAAAATAATTTTATTTTTACACACAAATATTTTTTTTTAAATCATGTTCTTTTTAGGTCAAATTTTTTTTTTTTTTTTTTAGAAGTCCCACGACTTGGGCGCCATTTTTTTTTGTGTTATTTAAATTCATTTATTGATTTTCACTTGATCAAAATTACTATCGCTTTGCACAGATGGCTATATAACAATTTTGCTGATTAAATATCAACCAAAAACAATACTTCCGTTAATTACAATCTGTTATACATTCCATTTAATTCATTACACAAATTTTACGGTGTCTATTTGACACACATTATATACAAACAGAAACGTTTAAAGCATTCATTACATAACATAAATTGAAAAATCCTATTAAAACATTTAATTGTGCCGATATGACACTTGTTAAATACAAAGAGATATTTTAAAACATTCTTTACATAAATATAAATTGAAAAATCCTATCAAAACATTCTGGTAACATCATAAATAATTACACAATTAATTAAACATGGATACTACATAATCAATATACATCGACAATTCTACAGAGATCACGGTCTCTTTCTGTTTATTTCAAACAAAATTTTTGTTTTTGAAATTTATTAGCACAAAAATATTTGATTGGTGCTGTTAAAATGGTGAAATTCAACCCGCACTGGTCAATTTAGGAAAAGGTAACACTTACTGACATATTTTCCATTGGATTATTTATTGTTCTTCCATTAATGCGGACCTTGATTAATTATTATTATCTTTCGAATTTGTCCATGCCATAGGTTACTGTCCATTTATCGGTTATTAACGGATTTACTTCGTTAACATATTGATATATTTATTCCATAGTCGTAGCACTCTGGAGGTGTTTTATACTCTCACTTCGATGCACTCTGGAATCTCTTATGTCAACTTACATAATTATGACGATGATCACCTGGTCTGGTAAAGTGATACTGATGAATTCACTGGATGGAAAAGACAGCCCCCGGACCATCTCGGACCGTTGCTTTTATTAACTCTCCTACAGGTGAAAAAACGCTATTGTTCGTCACACCACCTGTGTTTAAGTTTTCCGTCAAACCTTTAACGTCTTTTTACATTTTTATCTTCCGCGCACATCACCTTAATATTCTACAAACTTTTGTTTTTTATAAATGACCTCCGCTCTTTTACTACATTGAGTCTTTAGCTAGCTTGGTCATATCTATTTTTTTTTATACAATAAAATCAACAGAACTACAATTATATTATCTACAATCTCATTCTCCCTACAAAACTGAAGCATTGTTCTTGGTTTCTTTACGGATTTCTAGTATATAATATAGTTTTTTATTACTCGAATGTAACTTAACATCGAGGGTTGCTACATGGGCCACTGACATTCATGTCGGGCGTTGACATCTCCTACCAAAACTCTTTCATTGCTACATTAGGGTGTATACACTTATTTTATATTTACCAGGATGCCTAAATTTCCCGTTTTCTTTCCTATCATTTGCTATCTATAGCAATATATATATATATATATATATATATATATATATATATATATATATATATATATATATATATATATATATATATATGTATCACACCGATAACTCAAAAAATAATGGGCCGATTTTGATAAAATTTGGCATGTACCTTTCTTTTGTAAATGGCTTGGATAAGTTCGTTATCCAGGAAAATCGGACGAGGTTTTCCGGGAAAATTTTGAGTTTTCATTCGAAAAAAATTCTTATCTCAAAAAGTAATAAGCCGATTTTAATAAAATTTGGCATGTGCCTTTCTTTTGTAAATGGCTTTGACAAGTTTGTTAGTCAAGAAAATCGGACGAGGTTTTCCGGGAAAATTTTGAGTTTTCATTCGAAAAAAATTCTTATCTCAAAAAGTAATAAGCCGATTTTAATAAAATTTGGCATGTACCTTTCTTTTGTAAATGGATTTAACAAGTTTGTTAGTTAAGAAAATCTAACGAGGTTTTCCGGAAAAATTTTGAGTTTTCATTCGAAAAAAATTTTTATCTCAAAGAATAATAGGCTGATTTTGATAAAATTTGGAATGTACCTTCCTTTTGTAAATGACTTTGACAAGTTCGTTAATCAAAAAAATCGGACGAGGTTTTCCGGGAAAATTTTGAGTTTTAATTTGAAAAAAAAAAATTATCTTAAAAAATAAGAAATCTATGATAACCAAATTTGGTAGGTAGGTTTACGATATAAAAAGTAAACTATACACCAAAATTTAGATTTCTATGTTACAAGAAAAAAAAGTTATAATAAAATATGTTGTGCCAGATCATTTCTATGAAAATTCACTACCATAACGCACTTGCTGCGTCCAGGCTTTTTATAATCCACTACGCTACTAAATATCACCCGCTTGTCTAAATATGAAAACTTAGTTTCTAACTTATTATTCATGCTAAGTTCAAGGTAATCTACCTTCGATTTTAGCCCCTTAACTTTTTAGTGAATTTTCTTTAAAACATTAACTTATTAATTCTGATCCTAATTAACACTATTAGGAGATATTGACCTTTGAATTTTGAAAAAAAATTCTGCCAATTAACGCAAACTAGACCCCTAGAACCCATATCCAGGCTCAGATTGAATATATATATATATATATATATATATATATATATATATATATATATATATATATATATATATATATATATAATACAAAAAGGCCAAGAAATGCCAGAAAAATTACTTTGACAATTTGATAACTTTTCTTATTAAAACGTCAAAGTCGCGATTTCAAACGTCAAAATTGGCAACATTTAAACAAAGAACTTACAGCGAATACGAGCTATGTAGAAAAAATACCGCAAAAAGGGTGTTTTACAAATCTTTAATTTTCAGCTTCAACCGTCATTGTCCTTCAGTTTTCTAAAATGTTTCCAAAAAATTCATTTCAACTAAACCCTTTCTCTGATGCTTTGGCGGTAGTTTTAGTTAAGCTTATGGTTTAACCGTCTATAATTTTAGTAGAGTTTTAGTTATAGTGTTAACGGTCTAATTGTCTATAATTTATAGCAGATTTTCATAGAAGAAATTCGCTAATGAGGAGACTGTGACTTTTGAATTAATTTTTTTCAAATGAGCGCAACTAGGTCCCCTAGGACACATATCCAGGGTTAGTTTCAGTTTTTATTTGTCTACATATATACAGGGTGACGCCTTTCTACGGTAAAGCTCAATATTACTGTTATTATACAAGATACGAGAAGCAATTGTATATGTTGATTATAGGGTATCTTGAGCTGCATCCTATAAAAATTATTTCGACAATCACAGGTGGCCCATAAGTCGTTGGCGATAAAAATTTTCTTTTTTTTTTAAATCGACCACCCCTTTTATTATTGCATTTTTGCATTTTCCATCCAATTGTAATGCATGTTTGTTTTGGAGTTATTTTAGTTTTTAGAAACTTCTCACATCTTTGGCACCTATCACAAATGCGATACGGCGTTTTAACTAATATAAATCGGAGTCCCATGCAAATAACGTATTCAGAGAGGTTTTCGTTTATATTATTTCATAAAAAAATCAAGATACCGTGTTCTTAAATTGTGACTAAATTTTAAAAACTCAAACTGTCTTAACGCAATTGCTTCAAACAGAACAGCATGTATTTTGTGATTCAGAAGTGAAGAGCATAATAATAAATGTTTAACAAGTTATTTAAAAAAATGTGTTCGGATTTTCGTGAAAAAATTGTTTGTAAATTTTCATGCAAAAAACTTTTTGGGAGTGTTTTTTGAGTAGCTTATTTGGTGAAATATGGTACATCGTTTCTACTATATAGGGTATACTGGTAACCAAATTTGATGCCTGCTTTCATTAGAAAAGACATATTTATTGTTAAACACATTTTTATGTAAATTCACTACCGTAACGCACTAGCTGCGTCCAGACTTTTATTTTATTACTAAGAAGAAATGATAAACATAAAATCTGTAGATAATCTTACTTCAAATAATTTTGCAGTAAGTAATTCTTTGTCAAGTAAAATGTAAAAATTCTATGAACATATTTTATATTCATATGTTTTAGAAATTAAAAAGTGGACAAGAATTTTTTTTACCGAAATCAATAATAGATTTACAAGTGTTTACTGAGCTGTTGGGAATAGTTTGAACGTGTTTTTATAGCCAAGATTTAAAAAAAAATGAATAGTCACATTTCAAAGGAATCTTTCACAATAGTCTTTGATCACAAGCCTATGATTATTTACAATTACCTACACTGTATAATTTAAGGGCCAATAAATTATTATTGTCGACAATATATTTAGTGTAATCCCATTAAAAAATATAAATTAACCACCTTGTTTGTATGTAAATTAACGTATCTTTTCTAATGAAACACCCTACATATTATTGGTTTCTTGTAGTCAATGTCTTTCTGCTTGTATCTATATACACATCTCATACATTTATTTACTCTTTACGATTTTCAAGTAAGAGAGCTTTAGCACAGGATACAGAGATAAAATATTCTTTACAATTCAACGCTATTTATTTATATTTATTTCATAGACAAAAGAAAACTTATTCTAGACCGAAAAACATCAGTAAATTATATACCAGTTATTTCGAACAAAAGTTTTATATACATTCCATAAAAATAACCTTCGGGATACATATTTGTTTGAAAACAATTTTTGCGATTAGGTTAGTTAACCAGCTTCTCGCAGAGATTCAAAAAAAGACACCCAGCACATTTTTGATCAAAACCGGTTAACTGCTTAAGGTTCCATCTGGGAACAGAAACATATAAAAATGAAACTCTGGACGCAGCAAGTGCGTTATGGCAGTGAATTTTTATAAAAATGCTTTGAATATCAAATCTGTCGTTTTAATGCAAGCAGTCATCAATTTGGTTACCGGTATAACCTATATAATAGAAACAATGTGCCATATTTTATGAAAATAACTTATTGTTTGAAAATGTACAAAAATTTTCCGACAATATACCTTAAACGTTGGTTTTCTAACCAACAAATCTTAGGTTAATAGCAAACTCAGTTATTGAAATTTGAAGCATTTAATGAAAATGTTCTACCAAAACGCACTTACTGCGTCTTGATTTTTTTCTTACAAACATATTTCGATAAAAAATGCAATAAAATAAGGCTGTTCGAAAAAAAAAATGTAGGGATCACCAACGATCGACTTGTGGGCCAGCCGGTGATTCTCAAAATAATTTTATAAGATGCAGCTCAAGACACCCTATGATTAACTTTGACAATTTTTTCTCGTCTCTTGTATAATAATAATTATATTCAGCTTTACCGTAGAAACGCGCCACCCAGTATAATATCAGCCCTTTTGTAAAACTTCGGTCCTTTATATATGTTGATAAAACATAACCAACACTGTTTAATCCACCCACTAACATTAAAGGAATAATTTGCACTTGTATATAAAAATTTCCCAAATGACACAAATAATTTGTCGACTCAAACAAATAAACATATAAACGATCTCATATCATACGGTAAATGTCAGTTACAGCGTCTAACAGTCCTGCGCAATAATATCAAATGTTCCGTTACCACGGCAACAACATACTAGATCTCGTATAAGTTGTTGAGAATGAAAGGCGATGAAATTAAACATAAATGTTTCAAATTTGAATAGCTCAATTTTATGTAACCCTAGAAAGCTAAATTTTGGCACATAGTTAGATCTTTCCCAAAGCAATATGTACACCAAATTTTATTGAAATTTTTTTTCGGAAGAAAACTCAAAATTTTTCCGGAAAACCGTATCCGATTTTTCTGGCTAACGAACTCATCCAAGCTATTAAAAAAAGAAAGGCACTTGCCGCGTTTTATCAAAATCGGTTTATTATTTTTTGAGTTATCGGTTGGATACATATATATATATATATATATATATATATATATATATATATATATATATATATATATATATATATATATATATATATATATATATATATATATATATAACATATAAAAATCGAAACTGACCCCGTATATGGGTTCTAGGGGCCCAAATTCGCGCTCATTTGCAAAATTTTTTGCAAAGTCTCACCATCGATACCTCTCTATTAGTGAATTTTTTAAAATAAAAATTCACTAAAAATTGCAAATAATTTTGTATTCGTAAATTTGTTTGAAAATTTTTTTACTGCATATTTTGCTAGCGGAAGCTTCAGAAGCAATTGACTAGTTTTAATCAAATTTGGTACTTATCCATCTTTTCGAAATCTCTTGGAGGATTTAGTTTGTTGACCCTATCGTTAAAAAAAATGTTTCAACAAATTTTTTTTCTCAGAAACTGATAAAGCTATTTTAATGGAATTTGGTACACACGCTTTCGTCATATATAATTTATTATCTATCAGAACGTTTTCTATTAATATAGTTAAATTAAGTTATATTATAGATTTTTATGGAACACTTGCTATCATAACGCACTTGATACGTTCCGACTTTTTATTCTTTATAAGTTGCTCCAAACATTGTTTTATTGCATCTGTTTTATGGACAGGTGTATATGTGGGTGATTTTGTTTCTTTAACGTCGGCCTATTTCTGCGACTACGGCCAATCACCGACGCAGGGAGCAGTTTCATCTCACTATCCTGGAAACCCCTGCCTTTCTGTAAGGTGGGTAGGGATCTTTAACGTGCCCAACATTGCATGGACACGGGACTGACGGCTTTACGTCCCCTCCGAAGGGCGGAACGTGCAGACATTAAACTTGCTCAAATACAATGTCAGAACCTCGGTTGATGTAACTGTTACAGTTTGTACTGAAAAAGTGAAAGGAGTACGCTGGGATAGAACCCAGTACCCTTCGGTTCAGAGGCACACGTTCTTGCCCCTGAACCACCGAGGTTCTTGGACAGCTGTAATTCTGAAAAATTTAAAGTAACGTGCTTTTGTTAAAAATCCTTGGTGAAATATTATAATTACATACTCAATGTCTATACACACACAAAAACTTTTATAATGAAGTATTGGTTGCGCATTCTAAAATTATTAACACGCCCATTAGGGCGTGTAATAGAAAAGTCATTATGCAACTTGATATAGTGGAAGTTAAATTTGGGGACAGTTGAACTGGTTTTATATCTTGCAAAGGATCCTGTGTCACATCATTTAGGCTTAGAAAAAACAATCTACCAAGCGCTCATAAGAATCGTCTCAAAGCACACTGCATCTGTTATTATAAACAAATGTTCGCCATATTTAGTAGACTAGCAAACAGTCAGCGATTGCTTAATTTTGATCAAATTCTAAAGTTCAAAGTGCTATCTGCTAACGGCTAAAGAAAATTCATAACAGATGTATATTGACGCATCAGAAAAAAATACTACCATATAAAAGTATAATTAAATAAAACATCTTCTACTGAAATAACGCATCATTGGTATATGCCTCAAAAACGCAAAACCCAATTATTTGTTCTTTAAATGCATTTCTTGTGTTAGGTCAATATTTCTATTTATTAAAGTTGTTATTCCTTTAGCTTTTTTATCCTTAGCGGCTGTTATACCCTTACTTACCTTTGTTGCTTTTAAAAACAAAAGTGATAAATATAGATTGAATTTTAGTTAGATCTTCTTAACGCACAGTCCAACACACTGGGCATCCTTTGTAGTTCGTTCACCGTTTCTCTTATCAGTGCATTATCATCAGTGTACGTTATCCAAAGGAACAATTATTGTCCATTTACTTTGATTCGTTCTGTCTGTTCATATGCCTGATTTATTTAATCTTCTATTTAGATGGACTAGATTCTAATTCTCCTCATTCTTAGGGAGTCATTATTCTTTTTAGGTCTCCTACTGTCCTGTGCCAGCATAGCTTCTGTAGTTATACTGGTGGGTCTAATTTAAACTGACCTTTATCCAGATAATGATGTTTTCTATTTTGCTTATCAGTATAAAACGCACAATATTTTTCACATGATTCTGTCCACCGATTGCCCTGCGATGGTTACATTTTTGTTGTTTCACCGTTGGTTCTTAAAAAAACACATTGGGACTATGGGTTAGGTTCGGTTATGTTGTGAGTGTGCCACTTCAGTCCCTCCACTACGAGGGAGTTAAGGTTTATTGTGGCTAGCGCCTAATTATCACCCATGAAGTCCAGCCTCTTGCAGAAGTCGACAATTTTTGAGGGCGAAAGTTGATCCAGTATTTCTGGTGTAAGTTGGGTCTTGCCAAAGAACTGCTGCCTGGTTCTGTCCGCTGCTGAAAAGGAACATAGCACGTGTTCTGCTCTTTCGTTATTCTCCAAACACAGTCAGCATTCGGCTTCTTGTCCAAGCCCAATATTGTGCAGGTGGGGACGCAGCCGGCAGTGTCCTGTATATATGCCGATCAGAGTTCTTAGCTGTTGCCTGTTTAACTCAAGTTTTTTAGCACTTGACTCTGAGAGGCCTTCTATGAAGGCCATAAAGTGAGCTAATTCTGACAGACGTTACCATTGTTGAAATGTCTTTGCATTCTCCACGTCTTCAAGGTGCGTTTTGATGTGCATAAGAATATGACCAGCGTAGGCTTCGATTAAGTTTAGTACGTCTGAGCCGCCTCCTTCCTGGCTAGAACGTCGACCGCTTCCATAAAGGTCCGAGGGCCCCGGGATCCAAACCAGCGACATCTCATTATTGTTTCTCAGTTCGTTAAGGAGACTCTTGGTTTTTCATGCAGTTTTTAAATTGCAACGGTATGAGCCAAGCGCTTTTGTAGCAACTTGGATATCAGAAAAGATTAGTATCGTTTTGTGTGTGCAACGGTTTTATTTAATCCCACTTGCACACATCTCGATTGCATGTACCTTTGCCTGGTATATGGTTGCATATTTAACGAGGCTATATGATATGCTTGCCTCAGAGCTGGTCCCACATGGGACTATAACTCTTCACAAGAGCTGAAAAAGTTCTTTTTCATTTAATTTCATAAGTCATTTTTCTAAGCCGGCTCAGGGCCTTCTTAAATTGTTTTTAAATGGGCTATTTCAAATCATATGTGTTCTTTATCTATCCTATATGTTCAATTATTTATTTCCTTTTCACGATACAGTTATTGTCGTAGATAGGATTTTTATTGTCTGTCAATGTCTTGCTTTCTACTTATAAATTTTCATCGTTGTTGCTTTTTAACTTACTGATAAAGCTTTATCTAGCCGTTCTCTCTTCTTGTAATTTTAGTTTGCATTGAACATTATTTTGATTTCCTGCATGGCCGTAATTATATTTTTAGTTTCTTCATATTTACTGAATCTTTATATCTCTTTTAGCGATTTTTCATTAAAAAAATTTGTTAATAGAGAGGTTACCATGAAAAGCTTTTGAAAAAATTTTGTCAGATGTGCGCGAATTTGGGTTCCTAGAACCCAAAACCAAAGTCCGTTAATTTTTTTTATGTTTATGTATATATATATATATATATATATATATATATATATATATATATATATATATATATATATATATATATATATATATCTTACCCTTAGAGCTGGCCGAAAAAACTTTCGACAAAATTCTCTTGTAAGCGTCTAAGCTATATCCAAAAAATATATTCAGCTTTGTGGAACTTCCGTTTGCACCGAAAGTAGCTATCAACTCCGTTATTTTAAATAGAATGATATACTTTTTATTGTATTTTTAAATAGAGATTAAAAAATAAGTTTGACTTTGTGTAGCATTTCCTTTGGTAATTTATGATATCTGTGAAAATATTACGACTTTCTTTTTTTAGCTGCGATGTATGTGTTATTTCAAACGTCTGCTGTGGGCTGAGTTTCGAGTTTTGCTGCCCGAGATATCAATGGACGACATTCAATACTTTAAAATAGTTTAAAAATAATTTATCATCATTGTACAGGGTGTATTATTTTTGGGTTTTAGCATATCTAATTTTAAAGTGTCATGACTTGTGTTTCTCAAATATAGCACCCTAATTTTTATGGATTAGTCCGGTAGATCATTAAATTCTTCATCGACGTAGTATAGGTTTGCCTATAGCTATAGTTGATAGTTTTTGAGTTATAGTGGTTTCTTTTAGTTTCACTTCTAAAAATAATGGTACTGTCAGATTGGCACTGTATGAGGCACAGAGCATGTGAACAATGTCAGGTGACACCTAAACGTCTCCTTGACAAGGAAGTCAGTAGTTTTTATAGATCTATTGTTTGAACTTACTTCCGTCTAATAATTGTTTGTTTTAGCAATAATTTAAATAGAATTATCAGAAATAAAATGGGCTGGTCACGATGCAAATTATTTGATCCTATCCTCATAACTAGATAATGTGTCGACACTTATCAAATGCAACTACATGCAAAGTCTGTTATATTATGGACTTATCATATTTTTACCATACAAAAAGTGAAACACAGTTTAATAAAGGTTATTGTAATTATGCGAACCAGAAAGCAAAGTAAACCATAATAACATAACTATAGTAATAATAATAATAATAATAATAATCCACAGTCATTAACATAAAAAAATAATCTAAAAAAGCGATACATTAGAACTATTGGAAATTTTGGCCATTGACGTGATTACACAATCTAACCCTGCTTAAGATTCCTTATTGAAAATTTTCTCAACATTTGCGAATTTAATGCCCTGCACGCGTCTGCAATTTTATTTCTTAGTTCCTGTGGGGTGTGGGGTGGTGCTTTATACACAATTTCCTTGATATAGCACCATAGGAAATAATCTAGACATGTGAGGTCAGAGACTTTGCAGGCTACAAGACGGAACCACCACGACCTATCCATTTATTGGGGTACCCCGATCATTTACAAATCGACGAACATTTATTTCATAATGTGCTGTTACCCCGTCCTGTATAAACCACATACGTCGATTGTTATTTAAAGGCAAATCTTCCAAAAACACATCTACATCTTCTTTTAATATACCCAGATATCTCTGCCCGTTGAGGTAGCCGTCAAAGAAATATGGTCCAATAATATTTGCCCCAATTATTCCAGCCCAAACATTTATCGTAAAACAGTGCGAGTTGTCAACTGATCTGCAAAATTTCGGATTTTCTGAAGCGTAAAAATGAAAGTTGTGCCCGTTAACCCCACTACAACTTGAAAATGAAGATTCGTCACTCATAATCACGCAATTAAAAAAAATTACCACTTTCATTGTACTTGCCAACTGCCCACTCGCAGTTATATGGGTGAAACTTGTATTTTCTCAATGTTCTGTTCACTGAAGATTTTGATATTCCTAATTCTTTGGCCACTTTCCTCACGCTTGTGTACGGATTATCTGATGCCGATGCAACAATGGAAAATTCGTTTTCTTCATTGGCACTTACTCTCTCTCTCCCTTGGCGTGTTGACATTTCCCAATTGGCGTTAGCAGTTCGCAAAAAAACGGTCCAACAATTGTACTAAACATTTTTCCTGAGGATGTCTTCAGTTCGGATATGTTTGTGTGTACACACGACATGCTAGAAAACAGTTTCGTTGAAATTCGCCTATAATAAGTGTCATATTAACTAATTCCTCCGTATTATAATTCATTTTAAATTAAATAACACAAAAGTTAGAATATAATACTAGGCTCAAACACCTGAGAATTGAAAATAGTTATAGTTTTGGTTAGGTGACGTTTATCTGTCATCTGAGAATACATATTAGTTTTATTATTATTAGTTTCATTCTATGTGCCTCCTGTATCTGACAGAATACAGTTTTTACAAGCGAAACTAAAACAAACCACTACAACTCAAAAACTAGCAACTATAGCTATAGGAAAACATATACTACGTCGATGCAGAATTTTATCATATTCTAGCCCAATCCATAAAAAATAGGGTGTTCCATTTGAAAAACACAAGTTATGCCAGTTTAAAAGTAGATACGCTATAACCCAAAAATAATACACCCTTACAACGATGATAAATTAATACTATTTAAAGGTATTAAATGTCGTCTATTGATATTTCGAATTTAAGGCAGCAACACCGAAAACTCAGCCCACATAATACGTTTAAAATAATACATAAATCGCAGCAAAAAAAAAAGAAAGTCGTAATATTTTCACAAATATCAAAGATCGCTATAGAGAATGCTACACAAAGTCACACCTATAATTTAGTCTCTATCCAAAAATGCAATAAAAGGTATAGCATTCCATTTAAAATAACGAAGTTGGTAGCTACTTCCGGTACAAATGGAAGTTCCACAAAGCTGAGTATATTTTCCGATATAGCTTAGATAATTACAAGAAAATTGTGTTAACATTCTTTTCAGCTAGCTCTAATGGTAAGGGATATATAGAGCAATTACACATTATTGGGACAGTCTATATATATATATATATATATATATATATATATATATATATATATATATATATATATATATATATATATATATATATAAGTATCTGAGCGATAATTCAAAAAATACTCAACTGACTTTAACGAAACTTGGCACATATCTTCATTGTATTAAGACCGCGGACGAGTTGGTATATCAGCTATAACCTAGATTTTTTCCCACAAAAAAAATACAAAAATATTTTTGAAAACGCTATATTTTTGTAAGTATCAGAGTAACTGGAATGAGACTTTACATGTAGCTAGAAATGATATAAATAAACCTATGTCGTGAATTTTAAGTAATGTGCTACACAATATTTACTGTTTATTTCAACTCAAAAATAAAATCTGAAAGACATGCGTTGAAACGACTGAAGTCATTGTTATTTAACTGGGATCCAATCAATTTTTAAAATACACTATATTTGTAGTTTGAGGAACGGCCCCAAATACATTTTTAGCACAGCATAGATATGTGATGCTGTGGTTTTAAACTAAAATGTAGTATAATATAAAAGAAATGTAAACAAAATTAGGGTAAGTCTCTATAAAATGATTCTAAAATAGTTTCTTTTATCTTTAAACTTAAACATAAGACGTCGTATAAGACCGAAACAATCGTTGAATGTGTATATTAAAATTTATAGATTTTAATAAAGTTAGCTTGAGGCAAGAGAACAAAAAGTTAAAAAATTCTGGACGCAGCAAGTGCGTCATGCTAGCGAATTTTCATTGAATGCTTTAAATTCGAATTACTGAATTTTCTGTAAACATAGAAAGTTGAATTTTGGTATATAGTATGGTCTTTACCATACCTAGCCAATTTTATCAAAACAGCTTTGTTATTTTTTGAGGCCCAATTTTTTTTTAGAAAAATAATTATTTTTTAGACTGGTCCGATCGAGCTGGCTAACGAACAGCGGTCTGAATGAAACGAAAATTAAGATATTTGCCAAGGTTCGTTCAAATGAGTTTATTATTTTTTGAGTTATCGCTCGGACACATACACACACAAATATATATATATATATATATATATATATATATATATATATATATATATATATATATATATATATATATATATATACATATATATATATATATATATATATATATATATATATATATATATATATATATATATATATATATATATATATATATATATATATATATATATATATATATATATATATATATATATATATATATATATAGTTTACAAGTGTATAATACTGGCCCATGAATACGCAAGCAGTCATGAGTAATAGTCAAATATTAGCTTTGTCAAGAAACGTCAAACTGAATGATTGTTATAACTGCCGACAGAGTTTTACAGTTTGTTAAAATGTAAGTTTTGGTGTTTTGGTCATCTCCGCAAGGAGACAACCGCATACACGTGTTTCAAGCTTATTAGCTCCTATCAGTCCGGTATAGCCAGGTTAAGATGAAAAGATGCAGGAAGAAGATACAAAAACACACAAAACACACATAGGCAACCACTGCATATTTGCAACTTCATTTGGAAGACCCTTAATTCAAGGGCAAGAACCAAGATCGCAATAGAGGCAAGAGAAATCTCCTGCGTGCTATCCTTCTTTCAACGTGTTTCCATCTTCACCTGGCTATACGGCACTGATGAGAGCTAATAAGCTTGAAACACGTACATGCAGTTGTCTCCTTACGGCGATGCCTTTAACCTTTCTCCTCGTTCGTAGTATACAATTGGCCGTGTTATATATATATATATATATATATATATATATATATATATATATATATATATATATATATATATATATATATATATATATATATATATATAAAATCATGTTATTACTATAACTCCTGGACTCCGGATACCACGCAGGTGATTTCTGTTGCCTCCGCGGCGATTTTGGTTGTTGCCCTCGAATTGAGGGTTTTCAAAATGAAGCTGCAAATGTGCACTGGTTGCCTTTTGTGACTCCGTGTGTTTTTGTTCCTTCTTCCAGCGTGTTTTCATCTTCACCTGCCTATACCGCACCGATGTGAACTAATAAGCTTGAAAAATGTGTATACGATTATCTCCTTGAGGCGATGCCCTCAACCTTTCTCTTTGTATATAGTATACATTTGTCCGGGTTATAAAAAATCATGTTATTATCGTGGCTCCTGGGCTCCGGGTGCCACGCAAGTAGTTGGAGATTTTGGTTGTTGCCCTCCTATTGGGGATCTTCGAAATGAAGCTGAAAATGTGGAATGGTTGCCTGTTGCGACATTGTGTGTTTTTGTTCCTTCTTCCAGCGTGTTTTCATCATCTTCAGCTGGCTATACCGCATGATGAGAGCTAATAAGCTTAAAACGCGTGTATGTGGTTGTTTCCTTGTGGCGGTGCCCTTAACCCGCCTCCTTATATATATATATATATATATATATATATATATATATATATATATATATATATATATATATATATATATATTGGCAACTATCATATAAATATTTTAATTATGTGATGCGTCAAGCTGTTTTTTGAGTAATTTCAAAATACGCTACAATGGCAGTAGAATATTTCGATAGTAGTCATAAGTTCGGATACTTTTTTACAGTGCTCGTTTGTGTAAAATGCTGTGAAAGCAAAATCTATGGCAAATAATGTAAGAAGTTTTTAAGCTGCTTACAGTAGAAACAACTGACTAAGTAAAGTTTCCCTATAATATTACCTATAAGATCCAAAATTTTAAAATATCGTGTATGTTTACAAGATATAAATATTAATCTAATACTTAAGTTTCGGCAAACTCACTTCGTCATAACCTTTTTTATTCACCACATTGTTCTCCTAACGAAGCCTAGCCTAATCTGATCATAAATTAGAGGATAAAAGAGACAATATATTTTATTCTCTGATGAACCTAATTTTGTTCACGAAACCGTCTGATATGTTAAACACCGTTTTGGTGAAGTGGATTCTATCCAATGTGGGTACGTATTAATGCTCACCGCATGTTTACAGTTTGGCATTAGGAACAAACTTCTGCAAAGGGCTTATGTCCACATTTAGTGTGAAATTATTTTTACAAATCAGGGCGAGTACAGTGAAATCTATATTTCAAAAATTTTGTTGAGGTTGACGTCTCAGGTCAATGACTTAAAAATTATATAATAATCTATATATGTACTATGTCCAGAACTTACTTTCTTTAATTAAATTTAATATTAATCTGGTCAGTTACTAGTTTTAACACGTTTATTTGTGACACCATCTCTCTAACATTGATTATATGAATAACTAATCCTCGGTACTGCAATTGAATGAATGCATACATTTGCTTGGCGAGATTAGGTGAATGCGAAAATCCCCACGGACTGGGAGAGTATCACAGCCAGCGTCAATTCTCATGAGCCCCACTTGTAAAAGACATTTAATCCATTTTTGTAATACACACGTCATTTGCAGGGAGGGTGGTATATTACAGAAGAACCCTAAAAGATATGAATAAAAATTAATTCGAAACTAGACTTACTTTCATAAAAGCATTTTTTGTAGAGAACTACTACACATATTATGGTATACTGACTACTAATGAATATATATTTAATAATAAAAATAAAACTTTAAACCCCTTAATGCACATATTAATTTGAGGTTTTGGGTAATAAAAAAATCTTATTTTTTTATTACAAAAATCATTCCATTAGTAGGAATATATTTTTGACAAATTTTTCACTTTTTAAATTTTGATTTCCAGTGGCGTAGAAAGTCACAACTGGGCAAAATATCAAGAATATTTTTTTTGTCTTTTTAAAGAGAAAAACGGAACATTCTTATCCACAGCAATATATATTCGACAGATTTTTGATTTTCAATTTACGAATTTTGATTGCCAGTGGCGTAGAATATCTAAAATTTTAATAAAATGAAACATTATGGAAAACAATAACATTATTTTGATTTACCTTATGTCAAGTTGTAATGTTCTTATTCATAAGAGTCGACTTTCAAACCTCTCCTGTCCAAATTTTTATTTCCATTGGGGTAGAACTAAATAACAAACTGAAAAAAAAACACAATTCATTTTGAGCATATAATAAAAAATATCAGTTTTCAATTATATATGATTGAAAATGAACATGTGCACAGAAAGATTTACTTACATCTCGCTGATGTACATTGCTTTATTATACTAAAAGGAATATAATATGCACTTTTTGTATGGTAAATCAGGCAACACGGAACTGCACACAAACCGACATCGCAAGTTCTACAAAAAAATCTGTTTTTTTTTCTTATTTTCTTTTCACTGTCATTTTTTTTTCTTACAGCAAACAGCGCAACATCTTGTAGGAGCAGATTTTTTTTTCAGTAGGTGGGATAAATTGAGGAAAGTTTCTTTCAGTCAAGCTGCTGGGTCCTGGTTGGGGATTTGGTCTGCCCGATCTTCTTCTATTTACTATTGGGTACTCATTTAGCAGCTGTTCTACTAAGTTTTGTCAAATTCTAAATGGCTTTTTATTCAACCATTTTTTTATATATAATGTAAACTACTTCGATACACATATGTCTAACAAATGGAAAAATATTTTCTTGTAGTATTTTTCTGTTTTTCTTGTAACTGGATAGTCTTGCAATTGCTGATCTAATTGGTCAACTCTACCCATAGTGTCATTATAATCAACAGCAACTTGAGGTTTACAAACTTTAGCACCATCTTTGTCCATTTTTGTCGTGTGAACCATGTTGCTGCTCTGGATAGTAGAGAGTAAACAAACATCTTTCTTGTCTTTGAAAGGCTATAATTTCATTTCTCTTCAATTTCTTCTTCTGAAATTCTGATGGTATTTCCTTTCTATTTATTCATAAGGCACCATAAGTATCAGTTTTTATCCTCACAAGGAAATCGGCTAATTGAGGAGATGCATAAAAATTATCCGTTGTGACACAATAACACATGTCAAGTAAAGGATCCATAAGTGTCCAAACGACCTGGGACATAGGAAACGTTTATATTCTCACTGAAAAGAGTTCCTCTACCAGTGTAAATAATTGACAAAAATAGATACCAACTTTGAGATTCACACAAAAGATACCATTTGATTCCAAAACACGATCTTTTCATGGGTATATATTGAATTCATCCTAAACGCCTTTTATATCACAGTTAATTTTCATCTACAGAAACATTCCGCTCAGGTATATATAAATCACTACATTTTTTGTTTATATTGTGGAAAAAGTCACACTCGGGCAGATGCATTAAGGGGTTAAAAACACCTTTGTTTTTTTTTACAAATTTATGGCAATGACTTTTTGCTTTACTGTCTTTGTATTTTTTTATTTCCATATTTAAAGATTTAGCTTAAGACAAGATTCACCGGCATTACGGCATTCAACTGCGTTCAACCAATCTTGGTAGCTTAGCGGATAGCACATCAGTTGGTTGGCTTTTCAGAGGGTCTTGGATTGGCATACCACCTCAACCCGTCACTGTTTTCGAAAATTATTATCAACTAAAATACTTAGTACATACAAAAAATAACTACTGAAGACGTGGTACTTTTTTAGGCAAACTCAATGTCCGCACGTTCACTTAGTGGACACGTTAAGCCGTCAGGCGCATATACCATCTAATTAAATGAGTAACTAATTGTTATGTTTACCGGACTAACATATATGAAATATTAGCTTAAGTAAGGAAAAGTGTACTGCAAGGACACTCACTATCATTATATTTATTCAATTCGTTTATCGACGGTATTGTTAATAGGCCACTGGAAAAGGCAGCAGGAATGAAAATAAATTAATATTTCTTCTGCGTTACGTAAGTTTTCGACGAATAATATAAACGAAAACCTCTCAGAATGCGTCACTTTCATGAGACTTAAATATCTATTGGTAAAAACGGAGTATCATTATTTTTGTTATGTGTGTAAAAAGTTGCGAAACAATTAAAATAGCTCAGACAAATTGAACGCTAGCAAAACTTTTTCCTTACAAATATGCATTACAATTCGATCAAAAATGCAAAAATGAGATAATATAAGGAGTTTTGGAAAAAAGAGAAAATTTGTATCACCAATGACTTAAAGGCCACCCTGTGAACGTCAAAATAATGCTTTACCGTAGAGATGCGTCACCTATATATATATATATATATATATATATATATATATATATATATATATATATATATATATATATATATAGATAGATAGATATATAGATAAAAACTGGAACCAACCCCAGATATGGGTTTTAGGGGACCTAGTTCGCGCTCATATGAGGAAATCATTTCAAAATTCAAAATTCGCAGTCTGATAATTACGACAATTTGCTAAAAGTAATTATAGACTATTAAACCCTAAACTCTATAACTAAAACTACTGCCAAAGCATCAGATGAATGGTCTATTTAAAATGAATTTTCTGGAAATATTTTAGTAAAATGAACGAGAGTGACGGTTGAAGCTGAAACTTAAGTATTTGCAAAACACTCTTTTTGCGACATTTTTTCGACATAACACGTACTCGATTCAGCTTTTTTTCCCAAAGTTGCCAATTATGACGTTTGAAATTGCGACTTTGACGTTTTAAGAAGAAAACCTTTTTTTTTAATCCCTATACCTTTTTTGTATTTTAACCTACAGATTTATGTTTTGGCGCATAACTCACTTTAGCGAGATAAACCCGCGTACCAAATTTGGCTGCCCTATCATTGTTACTTCCAGAGATACCGAGCAAGGGATACCATCATAAACACAAAAATTGCGGACCGCAAATCGTAGCTGAATCCTCTCCCGGTGTCACAGGATACATAAAAAGAGAACATTAATTCAAGAAAATATAATTCGATGAATGTATATCTACTTTGGTGTCGCTAGTTAATTTGTTGACAGACTTGACTAAGCAATTATCAAAGAGTCTACTCTTATCTGACCATCATGGCTAATGCTATAGTCTCCCAAATGAAAGTGTTAAGTGGTGTTGCAACGGGTTTTCAACTTAACGCTAGACTGAATATTTGACCAGTATATAGTTCGACACTTATGTATTGTTAGAGTTGGCCGTGAAGTTGTCAAAATATTGGAGCTTTCCAGTTTTGATTTTATTATACTGAGCCTTTTTCAGTAGTTTATATTTGTATAAAACATATACGAATGTATCAAAGAAAGCAGAAAACTTAGCCGTGGTTCAAGCACTAAATACATGTCACTCCAAGACTTACTACTCACCAAACTTTTAAACACCTGCAAATTATTAGAGTTAAGTCTGCGCTTATACACAAACCTGGCGGCCGTCATTGTTAGAATGAGATCGACACTTACCAACTGATCTTTATGGTATGGTCGTAGCAGTGAACGTTGATATTATTATAATGCAACTTAGATTATTCTATATTTGCAAATACATTGTCGATAATCGACTATAAGTATTTGATACCTACAATTAAATTGTATAATGGAAAACATGGACACGGTAACGTGTTTGGCAAATAGTGAAAAATTATTTATGACTAAAACAAATAAAAGTCCAAAATTTATAAAACTTCATCTGCATTTTCAGTTACGCAATTTGTGTAAGTAATTTCCAAGTGTGTGCACGTCCTATTTGAACATTTATAACAAATAACAGGAATTTTTCTCTTTCCTACGGGCAACGTCCTCTACCAGTTCTTCCAAGTTTTTTACGGTTCTTCTACGGAACCAGAATCATTTAATAACATTTTAGTTTTGTTCCGTATGAACAATAGAATATTTTTTAAGTATATTATTCTTTGAATCAATGGTTTTGTTAGGTCTAACATGAAAACAGAAATTTTCTACTAATATTTTTCTTACAATTTTCACTTGCTCACTATAACATTATTGCTTCTAGTGTTTCGATATTTATCAGGTCAAAAAAAAAATCTTTAAAGGCCAACGTCTATTGTTTCTGAAGACGTCATACAATGTACACATATTTAGAACGGTTATAATCTATAATTAATCCAGGTTTGGTAGTTCATTGGTATACTTCATCATCCTGATGCATGGTAGAAATGATCAAACATATGGCACATGTCACAAGCATTTTTTTAAAACTAAGAACGCTACAAATTTTAGGTCCATTTATAGTACGCACAATTTTTAAAGGTAGCTTCTTTTTGTTGCTGCTGAAGGTACGCCTTTTAGCCAATATTTTTCACTTAGTAATTCCAGAGCTAATGAAATACTCGTGAATCATCGATCTATTTACAAAATAAGCAGAATTATTACTTTGTTGGTAAGGTCCATCTGGTGGCTTTTTAGTATAAATTTCTAAATTAATGGTGGTCATCTACCATCACTATCCATCAAACCAAAAATATCTTTACCGTGTTTAACCGGTTTCGAAGGAAGAATACGCCTAAAGGCACAACTTTCTCTAAAAGCTATCGATTATTTTTCTTTGTAAGGAGCGAACTAGGCACAAAGGATTTCCCTCAATTGTTTACACATATTTCGAAAACGTGTCAAATTGCAGCCAGCTTATCTGTATATATAGGGTTCTTAAACTGACGACGCAACAGGGATTTGCATGCAAATTTTAAAATGCTCAAATATTGGCTTCCCTGGTCATTTTAGATCAAAATTGCATTAGACTTTTTTTAAAAGCACCACGTTAGAAGCCTATATTACACTACATATTTTGTTTTTAACATATTCCTGAAAAAAATCCTCAAATCATGTGAACGAAAACGGGATTTCTACTCAGAAAATCTTGTACTCTGGGCAAAGAAAGATTCGAATGTCCAAACTTTGAAGAGCTACAAATGTCAAATCAAAAGATTTGTGATTATTGTGGTTTGTTGTTAATATAGCAAACCTTCTTTCAGTGAATTACACAATCGAAGAGAAAGTTCAAGCTATAAAAGTATAGTATTCAGGTAATAGTTCGTAAAATGTATGTGATTTGTTCAGTGTTCAATATCCAAATAGACCAATACCAAATAAATCGACATTTCAACGAAGCGAAGCTTGAAACTAAGGATACACCTTTGTAGCTGCAAATGCGGTAAATAATTAAATGAAAATCAAGTAAAAGCAAATTAAAACGAAATGGAACTGAATATTTTACTGCATATCGACAAAAATAAAAATCTGAGTATTAGGCAACTTGCTAACTACGGGCGTTTGTGAAAAACGGACCATTTTGGTTTTTGCGATTATTGCAAAAACAAAAAACAATTTATAAAATGTAATGACACTTCTGGAATGGTAATAGGATCCTGAGAAAAATTACCCATTTAAACGACTTTGCATCTCTTATAGTAACCAAGATAGCAATACATGCAGCACGAATCTGGGACACACTATATATATATATATATATATATATATATATATATATATATATATATATATATATATATATATATATATATATATATATATAGGTATATATTCAGTTCAAGGTTTTGCGCTGAATAGAAATCTTTATGGTTATACAGGCTACTTCAGAAGTGATCATGTCGAAGTGTCAAATAAATCTGCAAATATTATGTTGTACCGATTTTGTTATTATTTGTATCAACTTAGATAAATAAACAAAATGATTTACACAATTTTATTGGACGTATAACTGCAGTTTCTCTGAAGTTCTCAGCTTTGTCAAATACAAAATATTCGATTCTGTATTTAAGTTTTATTTCTAATATCACTATATCTTTTGTAACAGATGTGACTGGTCCTTTAGGCAATATAAAATAATGAGAATTAAGTAAATTCAAAAATATGTTGCTGCAAGGTAGTTTGTCACATTATTGTAGTTATGCAACATACTTTTCATAAGTTTTATATACGCATCTGGGTTCTGGGCAATTCCCTTTTAGCCATGGTTAAGTACACGAGCATTTTTCTCAAACAAGTACAATTACAAGTTATGATAGTACATCAATACAATTATGTCTTCAAAATAAACGAATGTAGACGGCGAATTGCAAAAAGGTAACTTCTTTTAGTATACTATGTTAAAGCTTTCACTTAGTTTATTAGCTTACACAAGTTAATAACAATCTGACTTGTGTGCGCTTTACCAACTCTCAGTATTATAGAATAGGGGACCCTGGTAACAGCGAACGAAACTTGGGGTGTGGGGATGACAGAACCAAGTACAGAAGTCTGAGTGAACAGTCTCGCAACGAGCGCTGAGGATTAGCTGAGTAATGTGATTTATTACAGAGATATCAAGTAGGCCATGCATTAGCGACCCTCGCTAACTAATTAATACGTTCTTAGTAACCTTTTAATCATAATTGGATAACTATTCTCCTCGACTCCAGATCACATCGGGAGCACTATGTTTTAAACTCATAATGTCTTGTTAATTAACTTTGCGCTGTTTGGAGAGGAATTATTTAATTTAATCCCAGATTTTGTTTACTTATTTGTTTTCTCCAAGTTCTTATCAGACAAAGCCTTACATTTAATTTTAGAGATTTAGAATATTTCTCAGCAATTAAATTCAATTATTCATCTACAAAATGAATAATACTTTATACATACAAATACAAAATTAGTTAACTCGCCGCCTACCACTCTGCGTCATTCACAAATCAAATGTTTCAGAGAAGATAAGAGTTTAGTTATTCATTGCTAAAATAAATTCATAGTCAATTAATTACCTTGAGTGTGATACAAGAGTTTCCTTTCACCGATTTTTCTTTCATTGTTCTCGAAATGACTTCAAGCTGAATCTCCTAGATATATATATATATATATATATATATATATATATATATATATATATATATATATATATATATATATATATATATATATATATATATATATATATATATATATTTGGTGAATTTCCTAAGCTATTAATACAATTTTATCTTTATTATTATTTTGAAAACCAGGATATAGGTTTGTGTATATAAGAAACTACTCCAAGCCTTTTAAATCGCCTCAGCGTTCCGCACTTACATAGTTTTATGGAGACTGAATGCTTTTTTTAATGCCAGTTTATATACCAGAATATACAAGTAGTCTGAAAATAACAATT
Organism: Tillus elongatus; assembly: GCA_964006375.1. Taxonomy (NCBI): domain Eukaryota; kingdom Metazoa; phylum Arthropoda; class Insecta; order Coleoptera; family Cleridae; genus Tillus; species Tillus elongatus. The sequence goes on from OZ023263.1 coordinate 118,391,484, forward strand.
TACCTATGAAACGCCCACATTATAAATAAAACAGAAAACAATTATACCCCTGTTACAATTGAACTGTTTTCTGTTGTATTTTGATGGATGCTATTATGAAAATTCAGTATTAAAGAAGTCACGATAGTGAGAGTTTCGACAGATGTCTTCAACTGAGCGCGAATAATAGCCCCTAGAACCAATATTCAGGGTGAGTAAAATTTTTGTATTTTCTATGGATATATATATATATATATATATATATATATATATATATATATATATATATATATATATATATATATATATATATATTGTGTGTGTGTTCGTCGTATTTATAATAATTTTGTAAAGAGGATAACGTTTGAAAGCCCCAATCTAATGATTTTGTCTTCGCAATTTGCGATCCTTTTAAGCGAGAAATATAGTGATGCTTTTTTGCTTTTTTTTCCATAATGTTATAAATCAAACAAATTTCAACAAAATGGTTTTTTTTTGTAATGGGATTCAGCAACTTAAATTTCTTGTCATTTTTTCCAAACCAACTCATTTCAAAGTAGATTTTGTATTTTAAACAAAATGGTGCCTGTATTATGCGATTATTTATTCCTTTAACTCAAGTATTTCAAGGTGGCAGCCAATTTGTTTGTATCTAGAACAACAGCTAATTGTAACTAAGAGAGCTGTAACTCACGATAGCATCGATATATATATATATATATATATATATATATATATATATATATATATATATATATATATATATATATATATATATATATATATATATATATATATATATATGCACGTAGACTTACGTCTGTTTTCTTATATTTAACAATGAAAATATAATTCTGACCATGTAGCCACTACGTTTAGAGGTGTTGTTTTGTGTGTCTTATATGTCTTTTAGATCACTAAGTGACGAACAATACCAAGAGGGAGAGTAAATCGCAGGCAAATTTTCTGTGTATTGTATTTTAATTGCCGGACGAGTTTTTCAACTTCTTTTATAACTTCACCTGACAAGTTTCGGAATGATTATCTGTAGCAAAGACAGAGTGCAAACAGTGGGCTGCAAATCAGTGGCGCAGCTCGGTTTAAGAGACTTGTTTTTTATTGCCTTAGAAGTATAAATACTTTCGTACGCATCTAGCTTCGCTGGATATCTACCATTTTTGATAAGTTTCAGATTTTAGTACATTTTCTTCCTGACTTTTGATTTTTTTTTCAAATGAGCGCGAACTAGGCCTCCTAAAACCCATATCCAGGTTCAGTTTCAATGTTTATATATATATATATATATATATATATATATATATATATATATATATATATATATATATATATATATATATATATATATATATATTATTGTAATCATAGATTTGACTACGTTTTACATAAAAATACTTATAAAAAAATACCTGAAAGCATGTAATCTATGTTGTTGTCAGAGCTACATTCAGAGTCAGTGGGTAAATTACAGACAGTTATCCAACTGAAGCTGAAATTTCAAATAATTAACTATATGCATTTGCCAGTGAATGGATCATCACATTATTTAACGTTACCTGATAAGTCATAGAAATTTTGTATTGTACCTATAACGAACAATTAAAATTAATAATGAACTTCAATAAATACATAGTTTAAAAGTAAAATGAACGCCGAGACAAAACGTTATAAATCGATATAAAACAAGTCAGTGAAAGAACAAGTTTAATAAACTGTTTTCGACAAAGTGCAAACTAGTGAACTTCAAGTTATTTGTTAGTTGTAAGTTTGATTAAAATTTGTTAATATGTATAAGGAAATTAATGTATAAACAGGTAAATTAGTAATTAAGGAAAGAAGTTGTTAATAATAATAATAAGGATAGGTAAGGTTTGACATTTAATGAAAATGAATAGGTTAGAAATTTAAACACACAAACATTTTTTTTGACTAATCTGACTTTAAATCCAGTTATTTATTTAAATATGATCAAAGAGAAGTAGCTTTCTCTTGACTCATTTTATAAAATCTGTTATGGGATTGGACTCATCTGAAACAGAAACGTTAATTGGTTGAATAGCAATTTTAAACACTAATTAGCAGATTCGATTCGTCATATCAAACAAAAGAAACTAATTTTAATACCCAGGAGGATTAAGAATGACACTGTTAACACGAACCTGAACCAAGCAAGAAGCTAGCAGCGTGCAGATTAGTAAAAAACGTTTAAAAATTTAGAAAAACACTATAATAAAAGTAAAAGTGAAATGGAAACGTGGTATTTACCAATATATAACTGTTGAAGAACTTCAAGCAAGGTTATCAGTACGTATAGCGAGAAAACAGTCAATAGTGGAAAATCTCTACAGACGGCGCAGTCTGAAATCCAGGTATTTCATCAAATATTAATAAAATAGCAGTGTAATATCAGCCCATCAATGAAAACAGCTATTATTAGTATATTAACCTGTCAAATTGAAATGGAAATGATATTTATGAACAATTTTGCCAAAGTATAATAATAAAATGAGGATGGCCGGTTAAAAAAAGGCCGAAACGCGTCGGGAAAAGGAATAAAGAAATTGTTTGTAAACAAAAGGCCTTTTTATTCAACACACCCAAAGATCTCAGAAGGGATCCTGAGAAGGTTTCTGCCATCATTAACTATCCAACTCATACGAATACCACACAAATCCGTCGACTAATGAGCCTTGAATGTTATTACAGGCGTTTTCTAAAAGATTTTGCCTCCATCTAATTCCCGATTAACAATCTTCTTAAGGGAAAAGCTAAGGGGCAGCCGATTACTTGAACTCCCGAGGCTGATGAGGCCTTCCAGCGAATCAAACACCTATTGACTACTGCTCCAGTCCTGGCTAGTTCAGATTTTTCTAAACCTTTTGCGATCATGTGTGACGCTTCTGATTGTGGAGTGGCAGGAATTCTCTTCCAGGAGACAGATGGCCTGGGGCATCCTATTGTTTTCATTAGCAAAACGTTAGATTTAGATAGAAGGAGTTGCTAGCTGTAATCCTCTCGATAGAAAGGTTCAGGCGTTACATTGAAAACACGCATTTTACAGTCATCTCTGACCACTCTTCCCTTAAGAACCCAGACAAATGGTACAATTCAATGGTACATAAAGTCAAGAAGACACCAGAACTTTTTCCTTCTTTTAGTATGGATAACAACATTCTCTACAAGCACATCTTACCGAAAAACTCATATACCGATTCATCCCCGTTGTGGAAAGTTGTCGTGCCAATAGGGCAGCTATTCTGAGAATGTACATTGCTGCACATTTTGGTGTTTTCAAAACCCTTTCCAGGATTTCTCACCTCTATTATTGGCCCAAAATGAGACAATCTGTCCAACTATACGTTTGTACTTGCCAGACCTGTTTGCAGTACGAACCTGATAATTTGCCTGAAGCTGGTTTGATGGGTAAATTCTGTAACGTAGTTTTTCCATTCCAGATGATATCGGCTGATCTTTTCGGTCCATATCCTTGTTCGAGGAAGGGTAGTCGTTTCTTGCTGGTGGTTTGTAACTGGTTCACTAAGTTTGTTCTGGTCCACCGTCTTCCTAAAGCCACTGCTGCCTCCATCGTTAAGTTTCTTGAAAATAATATTTTTCTAATTTTTGGAGTGCAGCAGATCTGTGTCATAGACAACAGTCCGCAATTTCTAAGCAAATAGTTCAAAGCCCTTATGAGTACGTACAAGGTACAGAAAGTCATGTATCACGATAGGTACCACACTAGAAGTAATTTTTGTGAAAGAGTGAATCGCAAAATAACTGTTGCCATTTGATCATACATTAGTCAAAATCATAATATTTGGGACGACTCTATTTTTAAAATAGCGCAGGCGATTCGACTCACTAGACATGAGGTCACTGGCTATTCCCCTAGCTACCTTACCTTCGGTAGGAATGTTCCCGTTGACGGCTCCTATTATGGGAGAATTGAGGAGGATGCCCAGAATCGGGTTCAGATCTCAGAGATACTTCTGGACTCTCATTTCGTGCAGAATCTGCATCAGATTTACACTAAAGTACAGGAACGTATTCGTCGTTCTTACGATAATAATATTCGCCAGTTTAATACACAAAGTAGGGATATCTGATTTGAGATTGGTTACCGACTGCTGAAGCGTAAGTATGTTATACCTAAGGCTTCAGATGATTTCTGTGCTAAGTTAGCTCCCAAATATGTTACCTGCATTATTCATAAAGTTGAATCCCCATTAGTTTATGTTTTAAAAGATCTTGATGGAAACATATTGGGCGACGTTCATGTTAAGGATATAACATTGAATTCACCACATAACGTAGGCGACATTTTTTAATAAAAAACATTGCTACTGGACGTGATGCCTTTCATCTTATCTCAGGTCTAACTCTTCACCTTTTTCCTCTACTTTCTAGCTATCGTCATTTTTTAATAAAAAAAAACTAGACCTGCGCACATGTCTCTAAACTGTATCCAAACTATATTATATGACACTAATAATCGTCGTCTAAATGGCATACTAACCTGCCATCGACCTGAGCAAGTCGTTAAACTCAAACTCAATCTCGTTTAGATGAAAATTTTATCTTCATTCTTTGTTTAACACATCGACCTGATACGTCGCTTAACTGCATCCAAACGACATTAGATGCATCAAACTATCCTACATTATCTAATCTAGTTCTACCACCTTTTTTTAAATGGATTGCTCTTCAAGTGAGCTATTTATTTTTAGATTTGTTTTCCTTCTCTTTTCACTATTTCTCTATCTTTCTTCTACTATTCTCTATTCTCTTCTATATTGAGGGACATGTTTTACTTTTTTTAAATATCTAAAATCTTAAATAATTGGTAGTATGGTTTTATCTAAATCGGTAAGAATATGTGTGAAATAGCTCATTCGACATCACTGTCGTTGTTGCATGTGGTTTTTGGCACCTCGATGTCTATTAAGTACGTACGATTGTGTATTTGGCTTTCTAAATGCATCTACTTTGTTATGGTGGCTGCATTTATTAATATTTATATTTTGAGCTGCCCGAGGCACTTTAGTAGGGTATAGCCTATACGTTATTAGTTTGTTTCGGTCTTGGGACACGTTTGATTGGCAGTCATCCAGGAGCCCTTGAAATTTAATTGAAAATGCTAGGTGTGCGGGTTTCCACAATAATGCATTTATATAAATCTGGCGTGTTGAGAGGGCCCTTTCAAAACTTTGGGACATTACCTTGGCACCTTTTTATATGTAATGTATATTTATCTTATTGTTATAGCTGTTATCAAAACAATTGCAAAGCTTTCATTAATTTTAATAAATTAGTAGTTTCATTATTAACCTTTTATTTGATTGCCAGTTTTTTATTATTAGTGTGTCCCGCAACAAGCTGTGATCTTCTCCCTTTCTTCGATCACTCGCATGTAACTTTCCAAATAGAAACATGTTTTATGTTATTAATTTGTTTTGATTAACCTTATAGTTTAGATCTTGTGTCCGTACGCCTACAATTGATTTTGAAACTTGAAGTCTCTTTGAATTAAGCAGCCATGATTATGTCACATCAGCGAGCCTACAGGTGGCCCTAAAACACTTGTCCAGTTTACTTTTTATCGTGTTATGTGTGAAGCGTTGTTCTTCACTGACGCCCTCTATATTTCTCTTCTTCTCTATGCGTGCGATATTCTCCTGTCGGGGGTGTTCAATCTTCAATTGTTTTGGACGATAATTTGTCTCACAGTTTTTTTAATATAACAGTTTTATTAAGTTTAAAAACAAGGATTGTTCGGACCAAAAGGCTCTCCAACTTTGTTGGTCAATATAATGTGAGGATCGTATGCTCACAACAGCGGGGATACTCGTATTTTTGGTTCTATTGGAGGAATGCCCAAGGGTGTTGATTGACGCCGTGCAGGCTTCTGATGTGATCGGGTGGGGAGCTCTTAGGTGAGCAAAACTTTATGCCAGTGGAGGGCTGGGACCTATCCACAGGATGGGATCACAGCAGCACGACTTTGCTTTCCTTTTTGTTTAATTTTTGTACGTTGCAGCGCACCCTGGAGGAGTGTGCACACGCCGGCACCTGAAAGGGTAAAAGCTGTTTGCTCATCTCTGGGCTCCACAACCCCGAAAATATATAGAGTAATCTTTCATTCTTTATTTTTGCTTACCTTCGTAAATTCGTTTTGAGCCCTAATATTCAACCATTTGTTTTCTTTAAGCAACGATTGTCCTTTAGACTTCATTTGTTTAATTTTCTTGGTTTACCATTCATACCGGTCGCCTTTTAATGGTTTTAGGCTTTTGAAAGATTTTAAGGCTTTATAATTTTGCACTTAAACTTCTATTTGGGGAGCGGTTATCAGTGTCGTGAAATTTAGATTTTAAATGCTAACTTTTGAAAAAAGAAACCACTTCTCTAGTGATCTAGTGATTTAGCCTATTGAGGCTAACTATTCATATTGGTAGCTTTTGAATTTTAATGACCTTTAGTTATAAATAGTAATTAATGTTCTCAACTTTTAGCTTTTAACTCTCAATAACTTACAGAGTGGTTACATCTAAAGTCCATTTCCTGCCCTTTGAGCTTTCTCTCAGGCAGCGCTTCTGTTTCTCCTTTGATTCTGCATCTTCTACTCATAGCTTTCTCACAACTGGTCACCCCATTGCTGAGATAAAGCCTTATTCCAGCTACCTTTCAACTCCAGCTTTCTTTTCTTGTGTGTCTTAAAAAATGTTTAAAATTTTTCCCCTGGGCCATTAGGATATGTAACGTATTACACGTTTTACAACCTTTATCCCCGCTTTAAAGTTTGCCGGTGCATCATTATAGTATTCATTTAGTCAAGGGACTCTGCCCACATAAGCTGGCGTCATAACCATCGACGTGAATTATCAGGGTCATAGTCAGTGAGAGTTGCTGCTTTCACCAACCTGTTCAGGTCCCTGCCCACAGAGACACATTCTCTGATACCGGTCCTGATTTCGTAGGAGTGATTGACATTCGGTAGTTGAGATTTATTTGTGAGAAGAGAAAGCCTATATAAAAAACTTCAACGAGTTAAACGCTCTCTTCTTAACAAGGTTTTAAATAACGCATTTTATTATGTCCAGAACAGTCAGCTAGGCAGTAAGAAGGGCAGCACGCCAGTGTGAGGTAAGATGAAGTTGTAATGTGTGCTTGTTTCGTAACGAATTTGCTTTTATAAACTGTTCTGTTTAAATCTTAGTTTATTGTCTTGTTTTGTGATGGCTTGTAGAAGTATTCTCGTATAGTTCAGTATCAATAAACAGTTACCTTTTTACAATTACCATGAAGATAAGTTTTGTATTTACAAGCTGCCGCATGTAAATGACCTCGAACTCAATAGATACTTAGCCAGTCTTAATTGCTTGCTTGCCATCCTGTTTTTTCTTTCTTTCTTCTTTCTTCACCATGGCATAAAATACATTCGATGATGAGACATCTCTCTGTACCCTTGGAATCACCATCTAACAAGAAGGTTTGAAGAGGTCCTCTAACATATGCAACGTAATGCTCAAGGCCAGGACAAGCGGAGCTCCCACGAAGTTTTCTTAACAATGTATGCAGCTGTGAGTCGCCCCCATAATGTTCTGAGAGGTTTGAATGGCCCTGAATAACCCCAGGCCTTCTCTTATGCGTTCAACTGATTAAGCTACACCAACAGGACCAAACTGAGTACATTATTAATCTGCCATCAGTGTTTAAATTCTAGTTATTTCATTTGAACCATATACAGACTTGGAGACTACTTCACTGTGAAGCCAGAGAAGCAGTCTCCAAGTCTGTATGTAGTATGGACCAGTTTCACAAAATAAGGGCAACAACACTAAATGAATTCACTTGAACTACTTCAATCCACCACGAAACGTATAGCCATGTGGCTTTATATAATTTCATTGTGTTTTAATAAATTTTCAGTTATTTGCATTATTGAAATTCATAATTTTCAAGAAACAAATTTAACCGAACTTTGATTTTGATTTGTACTAACATTATTCAAATTATGAGTGCACGACCCTACATATTTCTTGTTTAATTTACATTAAAACTCATGCTCTCGACTGAACAGTCGTATTAAAATTAGTAATTTATGTATATAAGATTGTATTCATCAGCATAATAAATCAAGTCATAACAGTATCTCAGTTCTGCCGGATGTTCCCCGAATCTAGTCTCAATGCTTTTCTTAGTCTGCCCTAATTATTTAAGATTACAATCTTTGCAACCTATCTAATAGATACTCGACATTTCAGTGGCTCTATCTTTATCTTTGGTATTACCTAACAAATTTTTTATATTATTTTTTGTCGAAAAAGTTTGCGGCAAATCGACTTTCTTAAAAATGCTCTCGGGACCCCTTATGATATGCGATTCAAAAGTAGGAAAATATTTTCTCTTATTTATATTTCCTGAATGACGTGCATTCCGCTAACATTTTCTTTGTTCTGTGTCTGTTAATTAATTTTTCCACTAAGAAAACCGAAGATCTATTATATTTAGCCACGTTTTTTAATGTATGTTTTTTAATGTACTCTAATTTTAGAGAATTAGAGTACATTAAAAACGTGGCTAAATATAACGGATATTTGGATGGCTTAGTGGAAAAATTCATTAATAGACACAGAACAAAGAACTAAGAAAATCTGAAACTTATCAAAAAGGTTAAATAGCCAGCAAAGGTAGATGCGTACGTAAATATTTTTATTTCTAAGGCAATAAAAAACAAAAGTTCTTTAAACTGAGTTCCGCCACTGGTTTGTAGTCCTCTGTTTGCGCTCTGTCTTTGATAAAGATAAACATTCCGAAACTTTTGCCTTCAGCAAAATTTGGATGAAAACTTCCTACTCAAAGAGACAAATATATAGAAAAGTTTCTCTCTCTCTCTCTCTCTCTCTCTATATATATATATATATATATATATATATATATATATATATATATATATATATATATATATATATATATATATATATATATATATATATATATATATATATATATATATATATATATATATATATATATATATATATATATATATATATATATATATATATATATATATATATATATATATATATATATATTCAATAGAAAATGATGTTGTAAGTACTAGCAGATTTAGTACCTCCAGAAGGAGTAGAACAATACTGAATGTTTTTTTTTTTGTGAAAAGATAATGTTGTTTTAACTTCTTGTCCTAAGCAGGTTAAGGAACTAAAAATGTCAAAATAAAACAAAAATTAATGAATTCTTTGGCCGTACCTGGTGTAACCATTCTATAGTAAAAAATATATATTTAGTGATAACTTCGCTTCACAAATGTTTGTTTCCTTCGCTACAACCTTCTCTTTTTGTTTCTAATTAAAGATGTCAAACAAAATACGTCCAGGTATATTTAAAATAGTAACAATAATGCTATAGGGTGATGAGTGTCGATATTTTAATTATATAGAACATTGAGTGGTGAACGTGCCGCCACCTAGTTGCGGAACCAAGTAGTATGTTGTCACGCCAGCTCCATATAACACAATGTGTTAAAAAATAGAGACTGTATACAACCAATTTAGTAAATTGTCAGCCCTGGTCCATTTCTACACACACACACACACACACACACACACACACAGATATATATATATATATATATATATATATATATATATATATATATATATATATATATATATATATATATACATATATATATATATATATATATATATATATATATATATATATATATATACATACATATATATATATATATATATATATATATATATATATATATATATATATATATATATATATATATATATGTTCAGAAAAATTTCCGCGGTCTTTAATGTGAGACATGCTTGGTTCTCGGGTTAAACCGCGTCCAGAATTTATGGAAGCTCGACGTTTCGGCTCCTGTTTTGGAGCCATTTTCAAGAGGTAAAGGAAATATGTAAGGACACTCTAAGGCCTCAATCTGCCTACTCCTTAGAGTGATGGACAAAGGTGGGTAAAGGAAATATGTAAGGACACTCTAAGGCCTCAATCTGCCTACTCCTTAGAGTGGTGGACAAAGGTGGGTAAAGGAAATATGTAAGGACACTCTAAGGCCTCAATCTGCCTACTCCTTAGAGTGATGGACAAAGGTGGGTAAAGGAAATATGTAAGGACACTCTAAGGCCTCAATCTGTCTACTCCTCAGAGTGGTGGACAAAGGTAGGTAAAGGAAATATGTAAGGACACTCTAAGGCCTCAATCTGCCTACTCCTTAGAGCGGTGGATAAAGGAAGGTTGGGTTGTTGTAGCTCGATTACGGGGCCTCAATCTGCCTACTCCCCAAATCTCGCCGGAGATCGTCTGTGAGGTCTCAGTGTGTTCAACCCTAGGCCTCAGAGAGATCTGGCAGTTCGTCGCAAGTCTTGTCTTATATAGGTCGTTCCGTCTACCTGTTGCGTCATCAGTGAAAGTAGTGGGGTCACCGTCAATTAAGTGGGGGGCTTTGGTCACGGTATCTAGAGGAGGATTAAGAGGGTCACCGGCATTTGTTGAGGCAGATAATGATGCAACAAAATTGTCTGTGGAATTCATTTCCCTTTTGTGTGTTTGCAAAGAAGATATAATAGGTTTCCAAGTAGTCGGAAGGCGAAGACCATCATCTCTCTTATTTAAACAATCGGGACGTTTTTCAATCTCGATTGCTTCGCGGATAATTCTAGTTTTGAAATTGTAAACCGGTGCTATTGTTTTGGCATTATCGAAGTCTATTTTGTGCCCTGTATGAATATGATGCATGGCCAGCGCCGATGAGGGGTCGGATTTTCTAACTGCGAGGGTGTGTTCGTATATTCTATTGTGGATGCGTCTGTCTGTTTGTCCTACGTAAGTTCGGGAACAGTCGGAACAAGGAATTTCGTAAACTCCGTGGGATTCGTTTGGAATCGTATCCTTGGGAGTTTTTATAAGATTTGACAGTTTTTGGTCTCTTGTGAATACGGTTTTGATATTATGGGTTCTGAAAATTCGGCTGATTTTGTCGGTGACACCTTTGATGTATGGTAAAAACGCTGTGTGTTGTTGTGTGGACGCTGTTTGTTCTTGTTGTGGTGTAGTGGTTTGTTGTTGTGCGTTTCTAATGTTTCGTAGTATGTGATTGTTGTCGTATCCGTTTTCTAGCAATGTCTGTCTTAAAAAGTTTAATTCTGTCTGTTTGTTGTTGTTGTCCGTTAGTCTAAGGGATCGTGTTACTAATGTTCGAACCACGGAATTTAGTTGCGATGGGTGATGGTGAGATTGGGCGTTAAGATAGCGATTAGTGTGGGTTGGTTTTCGGTAGACAGTGTAAGAAAATCCTCTGACTGGGTTTTTAGTGATGCGCACATCTAAGAAAGGCAAAGAAAAATTATTTTCCATTTCCATGGTGAACTGGATTTGGGGGTTGATGTTATTTAGGTAAGAAAGGAATTCGTCTAGAGATTCTTTGCCGTGTGGCCAGACAGCGAAAATGTCGTCAACGTATCTTAACCAACACGTTGGTTTAAGTTGGGATGAATTGAGGGCTTGTGTCTCGAAGTTTTCCATGAAAATGTTGGCCAATGCGGGAGAGAGGGGTGAACCCATTGGAGCACCTCGAACTTGTTTGTAAAATTTGTTTTGAAAAAGGAAATAGGTGTTAGATGTGCAGTGTTCTACAAGAGCTAAGGTATCGTGGGAAATTTTGTGTTTATTTTTGAGAATGTCAAGGGTTTCAGATAGAGGTATATTGGTGAATAAGGAAACTATATCAAAGCTAACTAGGATGTCGTTTTGAGAAATGGTGTTGTTTTGAAGAAGGTCGATGAAATGGGTGGAGTTTTTGACATAGGATGTAGCGTTTTCTACTAATGGTTGGAGAGTTTTGGCTAGATGTTTTGCAAGTTTTTGTGTGGGTGAACGGTGGGCACTTACGATAGGGCGAAGGGGAATATCCGGCTTATGGATTTTCGGGAGACCATATTTTCTAGGGATGCGAGATGATTTTTCGCGGGGGATTAGTTCTTTTTTGAGGTCAGGATTGAGTTGGGAGTTGTTGATGATAGTTTTGGTTTTCTTTTCCAGATAAGTTGTAGGGTCGTTAGGGATTTGTTTGTAGTCTGTGTTGTTTAGTATATTGTCCATCTTTTGTATATAGTCTGTTTTGTCAAGTATGACTGTAGCGTTGCCTTTGTCTGCTGGTAGGATTATAATTTCTGTGTTTCGGTTTAGGTCTCTGATTGACTGTCGTTCGTGAGGAGAAAGGTTGGAAGGTGGAGGTTTGGCAGAACGTAATATCCTGGCAATGTCTTGTCTCGTAATTTCAGCTTCGTCAGTCGGTAAGTGTGTTATTGCATCTTCTGATTGAGAAATTATCTTTTCTATTGGGATGAATTTAGGGGTTGGTGCAAAATTAAAACCAAAATTAAAACCTTTGGATAGGACTTTGATGGCGACGTCACTTATGGTGGAATTTGAAAGGTTGTGAACTACTACAGGAGGATTGGCATTATGTGTGTGTTGTGTGAGATTTTTGTTGTCTAGAAGCTGCTGTAATTTTCTTTTTTGTACGTCCGTCTTTTGTTGTGTAACATGTTCTGATTTACTATGTGAGAGTCTGTCTAGAGTGTCCCAAAGTGTAGGGTGTATTTTGTATGTGTGTATTTTTATGTACGTGTCGTAAAGCAGTATGTTGGTAGTGTTAAGGTGTCGTCTTGTCTCGTGAATGGAATTTCTAAGGAGAGACAAGACATTGCCAGGATATTACGTTCTGCCAAACCTCCACCTTCCAACCTTTCTCCTCACGAACGACAGTCAATCAGAGACCTAAACCGAAACACAGAAATTATAATCCTACCAGCAGACAAAGGCAACGCTACAGTCATACTTGACAAAACAGACTATATACAAAAGATGGACAATATACTAAACAACACAGACTACAAACAAATCCCTAACGACCCTACAACTTATCTGGAAAAGAAAACCAAAACTATCATCAACAACTCCCAACTCAATCCTGACCTCAAAAAAGAACTAATCCCCCGCGAAAAATCATCTCGCATCCCTAGAAAATATGGTCTCCCGAAAATCCATAAGCCGGATATTCCCCTTCGCCCTATCGTAAGTGCCCACCGTTCACCCACACAAAAACTTGCAAAACATCTAGCCAAAACTCTCCAACCATTAGTAGAAAACGCTACATCCTATGTCAAAAACTCCACCCATTTCATCGACCTTCTTCAAAACAACACCATTTCTCAAAACGACATCCTAGTTAGCTTTGATATAGTTTCCTTATTCACCAATATACCTCTATCTGAAACCCTTGACATTCTCAAAAATAAACACAAAATTTCCCACGATACCTTAGCTCTTGTAGAACACTGCACATCTAACACCTATTTCCTTTTTCAAAACAAATTTTACAAACAAGTTCGAGGTGCTCCAATGGGTTCACCCCTCTCTCCCGCATTGGCCAACATTTTCATGGAAAACTTCGAGACACAAGCCCTCAATTCATCCCAACTTAAACCAACGTGTTGGTTAAGATACGTTGACGACATTTTCGCTGTCTGGCCACACGGCAAAGAATCTCTAGACGAATTCCTTTCTTACCTAAATAACATCAACCCCCAAATCCAGTTCACCATGGAAATGGAAAATAATTTTTCTTTGCCTTTCTTAGATGTGCGCATCACTAAAAACCCAGTCAGAGGATTTTCTTACACTGTCTACCGAAAACCAACCCACACTAATCGGTATCTTAACGCCCAATCTCACCATCACCCATCGCAACTAAATTCCGTGGTTCGAACATTAGTAACACGGTCCCTTAGACTAACGGACAACAACAACAAACAGACAGAATTAAACTTTTTAAGACAGACATTGCTAGAAAACGGATACGACAACAATCACATACTACGAAACATTAGAAACGCACAACAACAAACCACTACACCACAACAAGAACAAACAGCGTCCACACAACAACACACAGCGTTTTTACCATACATCAAAGGTGTCACCGACAAAATCAGCCGAATTTTCAGAACCCATAATATCAAAACCGTATTCACAACAGACCAAAAACTGTCAAATCTTATAAAAACTCCCAAGGATACGATTCCAAACGAAGCCCACGGAGTTTACGAAATTCCTTGTTCCGACTGTTCCCGAACTTACGTAGGACAAACAAACAGACGCATCCACAATAGAATATACGAACACACCCTCGCAGTTAGAAAATCCGACCCCTCATCGGCGCTGGCCATGCATCATATTCATACAGGGCACAAAATAGACTTCGATAATGCCAAAACAATAGCACCGGTTTACAATTTCAAAACTAGAATTATCCGCGAAGCAATCGAGATTGAAAAACGTCCCGATTGTTTAAATAAGAGATGATGGTCTTCGCCTTCCGACTACTTGGAAACCTATTATATCTTCTTTGCAAACACACAAAAGGGAAATGAATTCCACAGACAATTTTGTTGCATCATTATCTGCCTCAACAAATGCCGGTGACCCTCTTAATCCTCCTCTAGATACCGTGACCAAAGCCCCCCACTTAATTGACGGTGACCCCACTACTTTCACTGATGACGCAACAGGTAGACGGAACGACCTATATAAGACAAGACTTGCAACGAACTGCCAGATCTCTCTGAGGCCTAGGGTTGAACACACTGAGAGCTCACAGACGATCTCCGGCGAGATTTGGGGAGTAGGCAGATTGAGGCCCCGTAATCGAGCTACAACAACCCAACCTTCCTTTATTCACCGCTCTAAGGAGTAGGCAGATTGAGGCCTTAGAGTGTCCTTACATATTTCCTTTACCTACCTTTGTCCACCACTCTGAGGAGTAGGCAGATTGAGGCCTTAGAGTGTCCTTACATATTTCCTTTACCCACCTTTGTCCATCACTCTAAGGAGTAGGCAGATTGAGGCCTTAGAGTGTCCTTACATATTTCCTTTACCCACCTTTGTCCACCACTCTAAGGAGTAGGCAGATTGAGGCCTTAGAGTGTCCTTACATATTTCCTTTACCCACCTTTGTCCATCACTCTAAGGAGTAGGCAGATTGAGGCCTTAGAGTGTCCTTACATATTTCCTTTACCTCTTGAAAATGGCTCCAAAACAGGAGCCGAAACGTCGAGTTTCCATAAATTCTGGACGCGGTTTAACCCGAGAACCAAGCATGTCTCATATATATATATATATATATATATATATATATATATATATATATATATATATATATATATATATATATATATATATATATATATATATATATATCTGTGTGTGTGTGTGTGTAGAAATGGACCAGGGCTGACAATTTACTACATTGGTTGTATACAGTTTTGATCAACTTTTATGAGCGTCTTCCTTTTGCAAGTGACTTATAAGATCGTTAGTAGCCAGAAATGATTAGGCCTGTTTTCCGGGAAAATATAGGGTTTTCTTATAGAAAGTATTTATATCTCCGGGAACAGCAAATTTAAGGGAACCAAATTTGGTACGCAGGTATATAGTATAAACAGTAAGCGAAGATTTAGATCTACAAGTTAAAAAAACTTATAAGCATTTCAGGAAAAAAGTATTTTAGTGTCACTGGTGGTCATAGAAATGCACAAGACGAAGGTATTGTGTAGGTATAACAAAGTCTGTGTCTTTTGGGAGTGGCGTGGATAAATTCATTAGCCAGGAAAATCGAACCAGGTTTTCCGGGAAAATTTTAAGTTTTCTTTCGAACATTTTTTTATCTCAAAGGATAACAAACCTATGCCTACCAAATTTGGTACATTGGCTTACGTTATAAAGAGTAAACTATATGACAAAATTCAGATCTTGATGTTACTAGAAAAAGTTATTAATAAAATAACTGTTTGGGGCCAGATTATTTCTATGAACATTCAATAACGTACTTGCAGCATCCAGACTTTTAATTTTTGGGAATTTTTTGTTCAAAACAGCATGACGTAGCAACGGATTTTTATTTATAGTTGCCATAAATGCCTAAAAATAGACTTAATATTTTTTTCATGTTCGATGATGCCGTAAAATGGCAGAAAAGAAGACAAACACTTGTGAAGAGGTAGTCACTAATTATCACTCAATAAGGAAAATGGGTCGCAAAAACAAAAAGATTAGACACTATTACAGTGCAACTTATCTAAAGCTATGGCTATGCTACTATCCTACTTTGTTATAGTCGACTGGCAAATGTGAGAACTAACTTCAAACTGAGGGATTGAGTAACCTCTATATAAAAATTCATTTCACAGCTTACTGATTGCAAATACATGTATGTCTTTTTAGCGAATTTTATATTTTGTTTCGTAAAAAGATATGGCACCCAAATTTGGTACTGAACTATCTACTATCAAATTTACCCCAATTGCCAACATTTAGATCACCAAGTTGAAATAAAAACAAATTATAAGCATTTTAAGAAAAAATTGGGTGACACTGGCGATCAAAGGAACGCACAAGAACAAAATATTCCGTGTGGTTAATAAAAGATTAAGTTATCTTGGCAAAAAAGTCGAAAAATACCAGAAAAATTAATTCATTGATTGTTGTTGCCCTTATTTGGTGAAATTGTTCCATACTAAATACAGACTTGGAGACTATTTATCTGGGTTCACTATTGGTTTTCTTTTCTTTATGTTAAACATTGGCATGCATCACATAGACGTTTTGAAGACGCCATACGTCATTTCTATTTTATTTTTATTTTGCAAAATTTTTTGATCAAAACCTCACAACATAGCAACAGATCTTTTTTGTAGTTACCATGCTTTCGTATTAGTTCATTTGTCGTCTATCTGAAGGTGCTTTCAAGCAGCGAAAACTGCCACAGAGACGTTGAAAAACATCTGTAATGCCTATAATTCAGAAGGGCCACTTGCCCCAGTTAGCTTACGCACTTGCTACATTTTCAGAAACGAAAGTCAATAATAAAGACAGACAAATAGTCTCCAAGTTTCTATTTACCAGAAAAATTACTTTAAAATTATTATAGCTTTTCTTCTCAAAACGTCAAAGCCGCGATTTGAAGCGTCAACATTTTCAATTTTCAATCAGACAAAGAACCTGGGTTATGTAGAAGAAATGTTGTAAGAAGTACATTTTACAAAGCTTAGGTTTTCAGCTTCAGCCATCATTGTCCTTGACTTTACTAGAATAACTGCAGAAAATTTATTTCAAATTGACCATTTCTCTGATGCTTTGGCAATAGTTTTACCGCTCGAGTTTGTGGTTTATAGTCTACAGTTTGTTAGTGAAATTTCGTGGAAAGATTTAGTTAATAAGGAGACCGTGATTTTTGAATTTTGAAACGATTTTATCAAATGAGCGCAAACTAGGCGCCTGGGACAAAAATATCCAGGGTATATTTCAGTTTTTACATGTTTAAATATATACACGGTGGCACATTTATACGGTAAAGCTCAATTTATCTCTTACTATACAAGATGCGAGAAGATATTGTATAACGTAATTATAGGTTGTTTTGAGTTGGATCTTATAAAATTATCTTGTCAATCACAAGCTGACCCATAAGTCGTTGGTGATCCAACGTTTCATTTTTTTTAATAGAACACATTTTATATTATTACATTTTAGCATTTTCGATCAAAGCGTAATGCATGATTGTAAAGAAAAAAAAAGATATCATTTATCGTTTTCAAGTTATTTCACTTGTTTTGCAACTCCTCACATTTTTAGCATGTATCAAACATACGGCGCTTTTAGCAATATAAATCAGAGTTCCATAAAAATTACGCATTTAGAGGGGTTCCCGTTTATACTATTCGCCGAAAAAATCGAAATTCCATTCACCATCAGCCTGTATTTTGTGTTTCAGCAGTGAATAGCATGCCTTCTGCTTTAACTCTTGTATAACACTCTCTAAACCAAAAAAAACTCTAGTTTTGGAAATATTTGCATTGATAATCGCATACCATGATTCATGTAGGGACCAGTTTAAAACATTTTTTAAGTTTCTAATATAATTATATTCAACGATCAGATTATGGGAATATTTATCCAAATTTTAAAGAAAAATATTAATAAATGTAAAATAGCGTTGGTACAAGAAAAGTAAGAAATACTTCATTTGATAATATTATGTATATTTACATTTTCATAATATATAAGTACTTGATAAATTGTTTTCATAAATTTCAAATGAAACTTCAAAGTGACAGACTTAAATAACGTTCTTATTTTTGACAGCTTGTAACATGGAAATATTTATTTTATTTATTTTATTTATTTATTTCGTCCCCTGTGGACCCGGGGACTAACTAAAAGAATAGGCCCATGGTAACTCCTGCTTGTCGTACGAGGCGACTAATCGGAGTCAAGTAGGTGGTAGCGGAATTTTCCTTTACGTGATAGTAAAGGATTTTTCCACGCCCGAGGAGGTACCACCCCATACATCAAGGGGCCGGTGAAGTCCCAGAAGTCCCAACGGACGTTCCGGTTCTGGTGTATGAGTCGGTTTCCCTTATAAGCAAAAATGATGATAGCTCCTCCTTGTACAAAAGATTCCGGATGTAAAATACCCCTTCATTCGGATTTACAGGAAAGGAGTGTACAGAGGGCGCCAGCATCAAGATTTAACATATCCTTCTCGAATATATGTGGCCTAAAATCTAACCTGAACTCCGTCCACCATTTCCTCTAGGCTAATAGACCCCAACTCCTCTTCCTCACCGAAACCCAAATCAGCGTCAAAACAGCCACAAATCATCTTAATTTCCCGGGGTATGAGCTCCTTACTTCCTTTAGATTGTATGGAGGCGTGTGCGCATACGTTCGTAGCAATCTACCCTGTACCAGACTCCCCAATTTAGAAGCTGGAAGAAAAGACATACTTTGGATAAAACTCTTTCTCATGGCTGCAACTAAATTCATCTGTTGCATTTACCGGTCACCTTCCGACAACAACTTTGTCCAGATCTTCGACTACCTTTCTGAAAAAACCGACCTGCTGATTTCTGAATATCCTTCCTCCGAGGTCACTATTCTTGGTGACTTCAATGTCCATAATCAGGAATGCCACAATGTCGCGCATAAAATCACGGACATCATTTTTAAAACTAAACGAAAGATGCTCTCTTCCCTTAATGCCAGAAAAGCCTCTAGCCTTGATAAGATCCCAGCAATTGTTCTCAAAAAATGCGCGCCAGAACTTGCTTTTGTCCTGACTCAATAAAGGCATATTCCCTAGTAACTGGAAAACTGCTCGAGTACAACTCGTCCCCAAGAAAGGATCCAAAGCGCTTCCTAGCAACTACAGGCCTATTTATCCCCTTTCAGTCGCCTCTAAAGTGATGGAAAAGTATATAAACATCGAATTACTTGAATTTCTTGAAAAACACAGATGAATCCACGACAGGCAGTATGGAATTCGTCAGCGCAGATCAACTGCGGACCTCCTTTCCTTTGTCACCCATTCTTGGAACAAGTATATGGAACTACACGGTGAATCCCAGATTGTCACTCTAGACATATCCAAAGCATTCGACCAGGTCTGGCACGCAGCGTTGATTAATAAACTTCCGGCCTATGGCCTAACCAAAACTCTGTACCTGGATAGCAAATTTCCTCTCCAACCGGAGCATTTCTGTTGTCGTGGATGGCCATTCCTTTAAACTGTATCCAAATTAATGCAGGGGTTCTTCAAGGCTCAGTTTTAGCCCTTACTTTGTTTCTTCTCCACATCAATGACCTCCCTCTAGCACATCCAACCCAATTCACAGTTACGCGGACGACAGCACCATACACTTAATTATACAATATTCTAAGCCTGTCTCTTTAGCCCAATTAGATGAGGATCGCAGACTCATGGAAAGTTCTGTCTCCGTGGATCTCCAAAAAATATTAGACTGGGGAAGTAGAAATCTTGTACAATTCAACCTCACCAAATCTCAGTCTTGCTTTCTTTCTCATAAGAGATACACCAGTCCTAGACCCATCACAATGAACAATCAAGTTATTCAAAGTAATGAGTCCTTTTCACTTGTTGGCATTTCTGTGGATCGAAATCTCAATTGCCACCAACATGTCACATCAATTGCAGAAGCGGCTGCTAAGAAATTATGTTTCCTCTTTCGGGCTCGCAAATAGACCCATCATAATGAACAATCAAGTTATTCAAAGTAATGAGTCCTTTTCACTTGTTGGCATTTCTGTGGTTCGGAATCTTAATTGGCACCAACATGTCACATCAATTGCAGAAGCGGCTGCTAAGAAATTAGGTTTTCTCTTCCGATCTCGCTAATACTTTTCGACAGCTAATCTCTATACCTTATATGCTTCACAAATAAGGCCAAACCTCGAATACTGCTTCCACATCTGGGGTACCGCTGCCGCTTCTACACTCGCTATCCTGGACTCAATTCAGAGGAGAGCTATACGTCTCATCGGTGACCCTACCCTCACCCAAAGGCTGCCATCTTTTGCCCACCGACGTGCCGTTGGTGACTTCTCTCTCTCTTTTATAGATATCTGCACGGGCACTGCTCAGAGGAGCTTTCTTCCATAGTTCCTCCACCTGCTGGCCCCAACAGATCTACCAGGGGAACAGAGCCAATGCACCATTTTACTGTCCAGGTCACCAGACATAGAACATCTTGTTATGCCCTCTCTTTTGTCCCGATGACTTCCAAGTTGTAGAATTCCTTGCCCGCACATGTTTTCCCTTCTCCTCCGAACTTCCAAACCTTCAAGTCCAGAATTAACAAGTTGCCTCTTTCCTCCTTGTCGACACCCACGGTACAATAGTATTTAAGCTGTAAGCCCTCGTGGTGTGTTGTTAATATATATATATATATATATATATATATATATATATATATATATATATATATATATATATATATATATATATATATATATATATATATATATATAATTTACGTCTAAAATTATACAACGTGTCTTACAAGAAAGCATTGCTTGTGTTTGCATTTACACAATTTTGTTGAACATTCTCCTCTGAAATTCCTTCTGTTAAAACCATTTTATGTAATGTCACTTTTCAAAATTTTTCTAGATGTTGCTCTTCCTACTACGGTAATTTCCACAAACGTTTCCACATAAGCCTAAATTTTCACTTTTGTATAATTTGTATTCATTTCAATTATTTATTCACAAAAACCTTGATTCTTTAGTACAGAAATTTTGACGTTTTTACTTGACAGATACAACTTAATGAAAAAAATTGTGAGTATCTCTGTGCTTGTATTTTTAGCGAATTTTCATAAAGAAAAAATTTCTTCAGGTGTCCGTTAAAAATTTTATATGTATATATATATATATATATATATATATATATATATATATATATATATATATATATATATATATATATATATATATATATATAGGTATCCGAGCTATAACTCAAAAAATACTACACTGATTTCAATCAAACTTGTAAAAAATCTTGTTTGGGCAAAAACCGAGGTCGAGTTCGTTAATCAGCCTTTATGCTCATCTTTTTCCGGTGAAAAATCACGGAAAACTTTTTAAAAACGCTATATTTTTGTAAGTATCAGAGTAACTGGAATGAGACTTTACCTGTGGCTAGAAGTAGTGCAAATAAACATATTTTGTGAATTTTAAGTAATTTGGTACACAATATTTAGAGTTTTTTCCAAATTAAAAATATAATTCCAAAGACATGCGTTGAAACGATTTAGTGGTTAAAGTCGAATGCCTGACAGACAGAGTAGTTAACTGCCACCCGTAGATTAATTCATACAACAGGTATAAATCATACAGCAACGGTCACCAAACTAAATATATACCAGGCATAAAACATAATACCCGAACCCACAATCGTGCAATCTCTGCCGCAGTTATGGAAAATAACAGACGACATGAAATAAAAAAATTTCAAGTGATTGTTATTTAACTGGGCGATTCAATCAATTATTAAAATACACTATATTTGTAGCTTTATAACGGCCTCAAACACAGTTTTAGCGCAGCATAGATATATTATGCTGTCGCATAATAATGTATCAGACATTTATTTAATGTCAATTTTTGTATGAATACTTGCTATTGATAAGGCACTTACTGCGCAAGGTATTTTATTTTTGCGATTAGAGGTCCTAATTCTTTAACAGTTTGTGTGATTATAAGTTTTTCTTTCATAGGATCTCTAAGATGCACATTCTAATAGATCACTTAACGCCGACCGCATATAGCATATCGAAATGATTAATTAAACTGTTAGCAGCGATGTAAATTATATAATTAGTTTCTAAACTGGTAGTCAAGATGATTAACGACCCCTAGATTTTCGAATTAGACAAGGAACGCAATCAAAGGTTGTCAGGTAAAATAGGTAGCACGCCACTATATTAGACCTGTGCACCTGTTCTGTGGTGTGTTAAATGTATGGCTAGCTGTATTTCAGTGAGAACTCGTTCGAATTGTTGTCTGCCGGTCGCCAATTATTCCGGATGATTTAATACCTAAAATTGGCGGATAATAGGTGCTATTACAAGCCAATATACCTCTCAACTATGACACAGATACCAAACAGTCTGATAGATGTTACATAGTTTATCCATTAATTTATTGGAAATGGTTATTGAGATCCCTAAGACAGCTGCTTTAGAAGGGTTAAAATATAAAAATATTTAGTATCTTCAAATGTATATAAGAGAGTTAGCCCAGCCGTCATATTTTAATCTATTAGATGTTATATTGTCATATATGAAGCATATCATCATATGTGATCACTTAATCTATACCTAAAACGGTTTTGATAAATAAACTAAAAACTTTAATACTTACCTCAAGGACCTTATTCGTGTCGACTGAGATACCTTTTCTGCATATCTTACTTGCGTGGTGACCTAGTCATTAGCAAAATTGTCTTTATAAAATTAATCGATGGGCAACATACGATAGCAATCTTATAGCATATTAATTAAGTTTCGGGAGGAATCCTTGAGCAGCAAGTGTGTTGTGGTAGCAAATTTCCATTAAAATTTGGTGTAAAAGACAACAAGCAAAATAAATATACCTACTTAAACATAAAAAAGGAATAAGTTGTATGTAAGCTTAGACCACACCGACTGCAGGTTTAATGGCTTTTTTTCTAATTTCACAACCTGTTGTCTTATACGCAATTGGTTTGGTTTTTAGAATCTGTAATGCCGTAAAGACAAAATCCGTTGCAGAGAAGATAATATCTGGTAGTGAAGTGAGAGGGAAAATCATAGAGATTTCCATCGAAGCAACATAATTAAAGTTTAAATATATTATTTCGATGCTTGTTTGTTATTGAAGAGTTCAAAAATTTATAAGTAGTTGTGATTACTCATTTTTTCAACAATAATCATTTTTACGTTTTAATTGAGTTTAACAGCAAAATAACAATGTTTTTAAAATTACATGAAATAGTGCTGAAAATTGAATTACAACTTCCACATAGCTGTGATAATTTATTCTCTGCAGAAAGACATTCTCATGGAATGAACTTAGGGCCCATGACTTGACCACAAGAAAATATTTGTATTCCTGTACCCATAAACTTTTAAAATGTTATGTTACTCGAGTTTTATTGAAAAAAATAATAATTTTTACCAAATCACCCCTTCTTTTTCCCCTACCCCCTAAAGCGATCTTCCCCATAAACAATTCGAAGCGTTCCTTTGTCGGGTGCCAACTGGATACCAAATTTGAAGATGATATAACTGTGAGGCTTTTTACATCTAGCTATTTGATATTAAACTTTGTAAGAGGCAAGTAAAGCTTTTTCATGCATAGGCAGAGCTTTTCATTTTATTGTAATTGTAATTCGAAGAACTCGCAGGGTTTGCGAACATACTCACCATGAAGCGTTTCCAATTGTCGTTTAACCTTGTTAGATTTCATGCTGTCTGCTGCCAAAATTTTTGAGCAACAACACACAGAGCCCTTTCTTCTTCATTTACTTCAGTGCTGGTAAACCCTAACTTTAAATATTTCGGAGAATATTTTCTTGATATTTATTTTAGAAACACTCTCGTCTATACACGCCGCGCAGACGTTCTAGAATGTTCGAAACAATTCGGAACTTCTCTAGGAGCAGCGTGAATATCCGCTAAGATAAACGTGAGTCGAGGGGGGGGGGGGGGCGGTGTATTAGAATTGTGATTGAAAATTGGGTCGCAAATACTAAGAGTTTGAGATATAGGCCATAAATAAATTAAAGGAAAGTTTTCTGTTTTAAGTGATATTTAAGTTTTAAGTAGTTAATAAAAATTGTAACTAACGTATATTGCAACAAATGGTGCCCCAAGTGAATAATATACTTATTCAGGAGAATGGCCAGGTGACTTCCGAGATTTTATAGAAAGTTTAGAGGGATGATTCTAAAAAAACCGACAGTTCACAAGTAATTACAGAGATTTCAAGAGGACAAGAAAAATGTAAGATATGACTTTTTTTAGGTACTGTCCACCACAAATTCACCCCCCACTTAGCCAATTTGTTACTGAGAGTTTCAAAAGTCGTTATGAAACGCCCCCGGGCGTATGAGTTGAGTATTAACCGCAATTTGGCACAAGTCACCATCACAACACGCGCGCTCAAAGGCCATTGGTCTTCAGGGCAGAAAAATCGATCACAGTCAACGACCATTCGACCTCTTCGCCTGATTTGGCACCTTGTGACACTTTCTATTCCCAATGTGCAACATAGTGCTCCGGTGTGGCATTTCGGGGACGTGGAAACCGCCGAAGCGGCTACGACCAGTCAGCTAAGAGCCTGACCTCAGAGGACATTGAAATATTCTTTGAACAACGAAAACAGAGGTGGCGCAAGTACATTCTCTGGCTTGTGTGGAAACAGACCAATGTGCAGAGAAACTGAGTTAGACTTTGTATCCCACTAAATGAAGTGCGCTCTTTTTAAAGTAATAAAGGCCAATGTTCTAGGACCAACATAACGGAGATTGGGGTGAGCATGGGCATTCACATTTTACACCTTGGAACAAATAAGGGCCAAACTTCCAAATAAGTCACACAGAGCAATTGTGCAAAGACCTGTTTTGCATTTAGCATATTTTTTTGGACGTTTGGTTGAAAACAACAGAAGAAAAGGCCAACGTAGCACATGGTGAAAATTTCTGGCCTATGTTGGCAGCTGTGAAAACTGAATATAGGACCAATGTTTTATATAGGTCTCTAACTATCTAAAATCATAGATCAATATAGAACATTGTGGTTTAGACGTTTATGTATGTATAGCAGATTAGTCCACAGTGAAACATAAGGCCCCTGAAAGTGCATGCTCGTCCAGAAATTGAACACTACTGAGCATTTAAAGTGATTTTACAGTGCTGTATTGTTTAGTATTACAAATCTAATTCCTAAAAATAAAGTATTACCTGTGCCGTTATCAAATATAAAGCTGGACGACCTGCTGCCTCTTATGAAATATATTCACCCAAATTGAAGACGATTTTACCAGCAGCTAAATCAATCTAACTGTGATGATGTGAGAGATGCGTACCCCCAATCACAGGTTGAAGATGACTGACGTGAAGAATATTGCAAGTGAATATAGTTTGTAACCAGAATTTGACATTTTTTGTTGTTTTGCTACATTTTATTTTTTTGTAGCTTCTTATAAATCTGTTAGTTTTCAAATAAAAGTTCAAAACATACTTTTGTTCTATTAATAAAAGCAAGGTACTTGTCTTTTTTTTCAAAAAAGTCCCAGTTGAAGTGAAAATGTGGGTAAAAAGGCCAATGTTTTGCAAAGTAGGGGTCAAACTAATAAATTTTGTGACATAATGAGCCAATGTTGTCAATTTTAGAACTTAAAATATAAAACATTGGGACCTTTGTTATTGAAAAAACATCTATGGTGTCAAGACAAAACCATATAGTAACGTTCAAAATCGTGTTTCTAAGTCAATCTTAATAACCAAAAAACGTCAAAACTTATTTAGGTTAAGTCTGTAACAAAATAGAAGTGTCTTTTGAGAGATGCGTATTTCTCAAAATTAATATTTCTCAGATTGGCCCTTTTTCATCCAAGCCACAGCATTATATTAAGAGTAGAGCATTCAGAAGGAGATGATATTAGTTGTCTGTAATTTTACAATACAATTTCTATAGTAATTTTATAGGTCATTTAGGGACCAATTTCGTAGTATAGTATAGTAATATTTATTTTTTGCCAAGGTGTTTTACCATTAAGCTTAATGCCTGTGCTTGTAGTTAACTCAATTTTGACTTCAGACATGCTTAAACAGAACTGCAAACTCTTCCTCCGGTAACATTTATATTTATTTTGACACATATTCAGTATTTTTAACTTCCATATCCTGCCAACATTTCGATTACATTTTCAAACCTCTAGCTCCGATGTTACAAGAAGCTTTTCTTTTAAATACTGTAGTTTTTTCAAGCCATTGCTATAAATTTCAACACAAAAATTTTGACAAGTATTTACTTATTTCCACAAATTATATTTCCATTAACATTACCACCCAAAATACTGTTTATTAATAATTCTCTTAGGTACTGTATTTTTACCGATTTTTTTAAAACGATAATTAATTGTGTAGAATGATTATATTTTAAAAAAGAAACAGAAGAAGCGGTAGTGATGTCTAAGAACCAATTATTTAAAATATATGATGTAAGTCATTGCAAATAAAAGAAAAATTAATCACCAGACGTGTTCTGAATACCTGTTACATTTTCTAGAGATTTTTTAAACATACTGTTACTCTGTCTACGGTAATGTAATCTGCTCCTTGTATCCTTAGTAGTTTTTATATCTTTAATACGAGCATATGTTCGTAAGACATTTTAATCCTTTAGTTATACAATAGATAGATTTAGAAGCATCTTTAATATAATTCCCTCTGTGACATTTAAGAAGAATAAAACTCCTAATATCACATTAAATTACGATACATCATTCGAACAAAGTTTATTCAGGCAGAAACATGTCGACCTGTTCTTAATGTGGGACTGGAATCGGAGATTCCATCTAAAAAGGCGACCTAAATAAACTAAATAAAAGGGTTTGATTGTAAGCCTAATCTAACGTAAAAAGCTTAGTTTACACGTGAGGTCAAGAAAAGTTTCTGTGTATGTTTCAAACTAACCATTGTTATTAGAAATTATCTTTTTTTGACTGTCGGATCAAGTTTCTTTAAGACTGTCCAAAATTGATGTGTACCCAAACAAAAACTTTTATACTACATAAATAGAAAAACTCTGTACGCAGCAAGTGCGTTATGGTAGTGAATTTTCATTAAAATATTTTTATTGCAAATATGTGTTTTCTTTTTAAGAATGCAGGCATCAATTTTGGTTACCAGTATAACCTATATAGTAAAAACAATATGCCATGTTTCATAAAAATAATTTTATTGTGTGAAAATGTACAAAAATTTCCAAAAGTAAACTTAAAGTGTTCCCGGAAAAACTCGTTTCTTGGTCAACCTTATAGGTTAATAGCAAATTGGCCTAATCAAATATGAAGCATTTGATCAAAATTCGCTACCATAACGCACTTGCTGCATCCAGAATTTCTTTTCTTACAAACATGCATTATATTTTGATGGAAAATGCAAAAATGCAATAACATAAGGCGTGTTTGATTAAAAAAATGAAAATTGGTATCACCAACGACTTATGGGCCACCCTGTGATTGTAGAAATATTTTTTTAAATGTAGTTTAAGACACCCTGTAATTAATATATACAATTTTTTTTTTCATATCTTGTATAGCAACGGATATATTGAGCTTTATTGATTTTTTACGAAAATTCGACAAAAATTATATACCATTAAACGATAAACTCTATAGCTAAGACTACTGCCAAGCATCAGAGAAAGGATCTATTTGAAATGAATTTTCTGGAAACATTTTAGCAAAATGAAGGACAGTGACAGTTGAAACTAAGACTTCAGGGTTTGTAAAACATCTTTCTTGAGACATTTGATTTCCATAGCCTGTATTAGATTTAAGTTATTTGCCTAAATGTTGCTGATTTTGACGTTTTAAATCGCAACTTTGACGTTTTGAAGAAAACCCCAATTTGTTTTTCTTTAAATGCCTATAACTATTTGTCTTCTGACCTACATAGCTAAATTTTGGTAAGTAACTTACCTATAAGGATATAAACCGGCTTACCAAATTTGGTTGCCCTTACTTTGTTAATTCCGGAGATATAAATTTTTTTCGAAAGAAAACACAAAATTTTCCCGGAAACCTGGGCAGATTTTCCTGGCTAACGAACTTATCCAAGCCATTTGCAAAAGGCATTTATTGAGCAAATTTAATCAAAATCGGCCCATTATATTTTGAGTTATCGGTGTGATACACACACACACACACACACATATATATATATATATATATATATATATATATATATATATATATATATATATATATATATATATATATATATATATATATATATAAACATATACAATTGAAACTGATCCCGGATATGTGTTCTGGGGGGCCTAATTAGCGCTCATTTGAAGACATTTTTTCAAAATTCAAAAGTCGGGATATCCTCATTAATGATTTTTTTAAAGAAAATTCACTAATAAGCCATTTAACAAAATAAATACACCAGAATTTCGCAGACATTTATAGGGCTGTATTAACACCACGACAGCGCTTGAATTAAACAGATGGAAAATTTCGGAAAACTTGATCAAACCAATTTTCAATAAATAATTTATTCGCCGTTTGTGATATTTAAATAATAGCTTTAACGCAAAAATTTCAAAAATCCTGATGCAGTAAAAACTTTATGGTAGCGACTTTTCATAAATGTTTCTTTAAGTTTTAGTTCATATAACCTAAAAACATTTTTGGTAGACCTAGAAACCGAATTTCATCACAATAACTTTATCCTTAGAAAATAATTAAAAGAAATTTGCATTTTTCCCAAAGAACTGGTCCGTTTTTCCCGGATAACGAAACGATCTAAACTATTGGCCTAAAGAAAACCCCTACCAAAGTTTCTCAAATACAATCACATGTTTTCTGAGTTATACACGGTCGGCTGTAAATGCTTCTGTTGCATCCACTGTCCCTATAAACGATAATCAAGCGGATTCAAGTCGGAAGATCTTATTAGCAGAACCAGTACGACCGATCCATATATTTGGGAATTTTTAATGCAATAATAAAGACTCTTGTCGGGCATAGTGCGGAGAAGCATACGTTTGATGAAGCGTCCTCTAATAATGTTTGTAATTCATTTTGTAAACATTGCAAATAAATCAGTTCTATCAGACGAAGAGGTAAAATTAAAGGGCCAAAAACGTTACTAGAAATTGGGTTCCATAATTGTACGTTTTCGTCTGATCAACGATGGCAGTACACCATCTCGTGTAAATATAGCTTTGCTGCTAAACAGTATTTGCGGAAAAAGTTATCGATTAAAAATATTGTACTCTTATCTCGTAGTCTCCTGATGTAAATGTTGAATTCTTGTATGTAATATGGATGCGAAACTTGCAGATTCACAGTTTCCATACCCGTGTTGGTACAACGAGATGTGTTACAATCTTCCTTTTATTTGTAGAAAAAGTACTCTCGACCATGACAAGTGTACTGTTTTACGTCCAATTTGACGTTTATGTACAGAAAAAATATCAACCCTATGTGTCTTACCACTTGTGCGTAAAGAGCTGAAAACTTTCCAAATACTTTGGAGTTTCAAATTCATTGATAAGAGTTAATCGTCGACGATGCCCAGCAACAGAAGCGATTACAATTCCTTTGCAGAATCCGTACTCAAACACATGTCGACATGCATAACATGCGTAAACCCGTATGACATTTTTAAAACAACTTAATTTAACTTTTTTACTTAATTCTACAGAAACTTGTTTGGGAGTATTTGACGAAGACTAAAGCATTGTCTGTTTTCTGCGAAGTTTCATTAAAGATAACAATCACTAAAGGGAGGTAGCAACTATAAAACTTTTAAAGAAATGTTATCAAAAAGCACAATTAGGCCTCTAGAATCCATATTTAAGGTCCGTTAATATTTTTATGTGTTCATATAGCAGATAATATCTAATGTATCAGAGGGTGGGAGCTTCTGTGTCTAAATTCGCTAAGTTAACGCTTGACTTTATAAACCTGACATGGTCATAAATATAAATTCATTTAAAGAAAAGTTTATTTTATATCGGTTTACTGTTTAATCAATTTAATCAATAATTTTTAAATATCCATGTTGGCTAGCAACCAACTTTGGTTGAAACTTGGTTATACATTACACGATTTCAAAAATTTTGTAGCTTAACTTTGAATCAGGCTAGTGTTTTTTCTTAATGTTATTAAGAAAACAACCAACCGGATACGTTTTGTTTAGCATAACGTGGTACATTTAAAAACCATATTGATATTTAACACCAATTGCAATATGATAAGGGATAATAATATGTTTACTTCAAACTGTACGGTTGAAACTATCATTGGGGGTGCCATTAACCCACGGAACTGTTTCACCTACGTTCGTTAAGTTAACGCTAAGGTATGTTGTTAATATTGTATTTAGCGACTTACAGTAAGCAGAAAAATAAAAGAACTGACAGACTGGCCTTCAATGATGTAATATTCAGTATGGATAATACTATATTCTGAGAGCTTTATTGTTGCTCGGCGGGTTCAAACCGAACATGGGTTTTTTATGTTGCGTCTATTCACAGTCATGTTTGGAACTAATACCTGTCGACTTTTTGCCCATGTCACACATCAAATTTTCAATAGATTGTGTAAGTTACATTTAAAAGTACCTATTCAAGTGTGAAAACAAACACCCAAATCTGTGCTTACTAGAATATGAAACGACTTCTTTTATACACGTTCAAAAATCTAGTAGTTGGTTGAGGAGTTATTGACAAATATGATGACAAATGTAAACGGCTATTAAGTTTATAAAATTGTCAACTAGATATAATTGTCATTTTGGGAAGATAAAATTCTTGCCGTGAGGGTTTGTGAAGTTTGTTAAAATAAATGCAATCTAAAAGTAATTTGCCTGTGTAATGTGTCTGGCTAAAAATGATAACAAGTGTTAAATTTTAAGGTGAAACAATCAAATTGTGAAATAAAGTTTAATTACCTGTTACGTCTAATCTCAGATACAAGGAAAGCTATCCAAAATTATGTTGCGTTTGCATAGAAACGCCTTTGTACACAAATCTTATATTGCCATAGAAAAGGACCTTATTCAACAGATCGAATCTTGTCTGACTCTCTATATATTGAACCAAAAAAAGGTTTATATTATCTTCGAGCGAGGAGATCATAGAGATTATAATGACCTGATTTTTAGAGCAAGTGGTTGTTTTTTAAGATACAGAATGTTCATTGTAATACATGCATTCAATTAATGAATGATTATATTAATAATAAAATATTATTGGTTTTAAATCTTGTTTTCTTTTATAGTGGGGCTAAGATTTTTTCAAGTTCTTCTCATACATAATTATATAATATAATTATATAGAAAACATACATCGTACATGTACCAAATGCAGTGCAATGACCAAACAAGATTCAGCCGTTTAGCTCTACTGTGTTTAGTAAAATTTAAAGAAAAACATAAAAACACAATCTACATAAGCAGAAAAATGCACATAACTTTACAATTGCATCCTTATACATATACGGTTTTATCTTTGGGGACTAAAATATGTCTTACGTAAAATGGTTCCATATCGCATTACTGGCAATTTATAATATTATACCTTAATCCACGTCAAGCGCCTCCGTGGCCGTGCGGGAAAGTCGATGACTTGCCATTACGGACTCGGAGGTCGACGGTTCGAGACGCACCGGCGGCGGATGATTTTTCAAATCACTGTCGTCGTTGAGATCGAGCTCAAGGTGGATGGTAGGTTAATTTAGATGAGCAAAAAGGGTCAGCAATGGCCTAATTTCCAGTAAGCATCTTACATTTACCTAATCCACGTCATAATAATATATTAAAAAGTAATTAGTCTGCTATAGAAACAAAGTGTGAATCTTGAATATTCTACTAGTCAACAAAACTTCCTTAATTAGTGTTGCTCTCACTAAGTGAAACCTTTTCATATTAAAAACAGATATATAGTCTTCTTCTCTGGCCTCAAAACTGTTTGATTTATTTACCGCAACCGGTTTCACCTTTACATTTCATTTTAGGACAAACGTTCCTCTTAATTAAATATATTTATTACAACTTGCTAGGCTGCCAAACCTTTAACAAAATTATTTTATCCTCTTTGAACATAAAGTTGCTGGAGCTTCTGCAGCACCATCGTTCAAAGAAATTGTAAGACGTTTTCAAAGCTTTTCCGTTAAGAAAACAGATGGTAGTCATACAGGGTTAAGTGGCATAAGAACATTAAACTTGTGTACAGGGTGAGCGAAACTCGATATCCCGGCTCTATTGTAAGAAAAGGAAAAGCGATAAAAAAACTGAAAAGAGGTTCGTAAATGCGACTGAGTAAGGTCCATTTGAAGCCGACTTTGCATATTTTTGGATATTTCGAAACTGAAGTAATGACGTCATCGAAATTTTTTACCCGAAACATACCTATATTTTGGCATATCTAAAAAAATATTTTTCTGGACAAATTATGTAACGAAAAAAATGGTATATTTTTCCGTTAAAAAGTTATTTAATAATTTAACTTTAAAAAACACATTATATGTTACTACTTTTACCACAGCGATAAACAAAATATGTAGGCAATCATTGCAACAAATTTTCAATGTGACCACCTCCTACTTCTAAACACTTATCCAATCTCCGTGCCTCCGTCCTACTTCTCCCACTGAAGCCTTATGACACATTTCTCTAGATAGTTCATCGCAAGGATTTCTGATTTTTTATTTTAAATGTTCCAAGTTAACATATGGCGTTCTGTAAACTTTATTTTTCAAAGCTCCCCACAAGAAGAAGTCTAGTGGGGTCAAGTCCGCTGATTTAGGCGTCCACTGTATCGGTCCATTTATACCTATCCATTTTTCTCCGTAAGTTTCATTTAAATATTGTTGGAAAATTCTTGCTTTAGCGGTGGAGCTCCGTCATGTTGGAAACACATGTTTTCTTGCAGCTGTAATGGCACAATTTCAAGCAGCACAGGAAGTTGTTCTTGCAGAAATTGCAAATATCGCTCACTATGTAAAATTCCTTCGTAAAAATGTGGACCAATTAAATGCCCGTTAATAATACTACAACAAACGTTAATTCCGAAGTGTCCTTGAGTTTCAATCGGATTGACAAAATGTGGATTTTCAGTAGCCCAAATATGCTCTTTTTTTATTGGGCTTCTTATTACTAACAAAACAGTTTTCCTCCGTCTATAACACATGCTGAAAAAAACTACTGTCATTGATCAAGTTTACCATCACTTGGCAATATAATTAATTCTTCGTTGTTGATGTTGATCTGACAAGTGTTCTAAGTTATGAAGCTTATAATCGTGATAACCATTTTCTTTCAAAAATTTTCGTACCGAACTATATTTTAAATTCAACTCACGACAGGCTTGCCGAATCGAGTTCGTTGAATGGTCTTCAAAAAACAGTGGCAACAGTATTGTCAGAATTGACCGTTCTAGCAATTTTTCTTCCCTTTCAAGAATAAAATGCCCCGTTATTTGCACGTAAATTGCGTTCTAATCTTGCAAATATTTTTATGCTTGGAATAACACGTTCAAGGTATATCTGGGCCTATAACTGACCTGCTCTTCTAGGGTTCCTTTAAGATTCACCATAAACTAATAACATATCGACTTTTTCGTTGTGCGTAAACATTTTTCAAAGTGAAATGACAACAAAACAATATTTGTAAACCATTAGGTTAATTATTCACAGATAAAACGTTGATACGACAGAAAAAAAATTGCTATTTGTTTCCAAAGGCTTCTTGTTTAAATCGTGATGGTTGTGCGAATTTTTTGTTATACTTTTTTCTACAAATTTGATTATAACTTTTTCACGGAAAAAGATAGCAATTTTTTTCTTTAAATAATTTGTTCACAAAAAATTGTCCTTTTTAGATATGCCAAAACATAGGTATGTTTCTGGGAAAAAAATTCGATGACGTTATACTTCAGTTTTCAAATATCCAAAAATATACAAGCCCAGACATCGAGTTTCGCTCAGCTTGTATAGCGGCATTATTATGCATAAAACAAAGCAACTTTGTGTAGCTTACTTCACCTTCTTTTCTGTTTTTTATTGTGTAGTAGATATTTAGTACAGTGACTGTATAAAAATAGTGTGGCCAGACATTCGTCAGAGTGTTGATTGGTCAACGATTACGAAGGACCAGCAACATCATGTTGCTACAATATTTGTACAGAACCTTATGGGAGAAACAGGGAAATCGAAGCACTTCTATGTCAATCGATGCATCTGTGAGAAAATCCGGACAGGGGTCGTAAGTAATAATGATGAAGAAATGAATCATGTGATATTTCATTACTGAAGTTTCTTTTTTAATTAGAAAATGTAAATTAAAGTCTTGTTTTCCATTCCCACAAATTTCTAATCGACTGTAATGTCCATTGTCATATTAGTAATACTCAGGCAACACAGAACTCATAATTATTTTACCTAAAAGAATAATTAAAACTCCATGGTCTTGCAGATCTGACAAGTGCAAAGTTTTATTCGAAGACTATCATCAAATTAAGGCAACGTTAATTAATATTTCTGAAGATAAAGACTAATTGGCCTAAGTACGCTGTGAGGCAAATCAGCTAAATAATCGTATGTGTAAAATAGAACCAAGAATATATAAAATATTTTGGATACAACTAATGGAGTCTTTAGCATAATTTATACTATTAAGGTGTAATCATTTTTCAGCATATGAAATATTTAGTGCACACAATTCGGGAACAATCGAATACGCCACTCGCCACTCATTGTAAACGAGAGAGTCACATTCATCTTATTCCATTATATTCCAGTATATTATAATCAAACCCCAGAAGTTGTACTAGCTGTAATATTTTAATTGATTATCCTTACTTATTAATGAATATGTGTTATAACAAAATTGGTGGTCTCCTACACCTTCCGCTAGTCAATAAGTTACTTTTTCTAAAACTGTGCGTGCAGAGTGCAGATAACATTAAATAATTAGAGCCTAGTGCAATAATTATTCTCATTATTGACAAGTATTGTAGGCTTCTTCTACTACTTAACAGAGTACATCTGCAATAACTGATTACTATATACCTATTTGATGAAGACTGGTTGGTTTGGGGTTGCAGAGTGGACAAACCGACTGAACATTCGGTGCTAAATTTGGTGACTAGCTCACGGGGGGCTTTTTGAACATTTTTTTTTCTGAAACATGCTTAGAACCCCCGTTGGATGCGTAAAACCACAAGACAAATTTCTTGTAAATAACCCCCAAGAAAGTTACAGGACCTGGAACCAATCGGGGTTCTGTGCAGGGTAAACAATATTTTAAGAGGTATAACTGCAAATTGTGATATTATCAGCTTATATGGGTCCAGCTAAGTTGTTTCTTTTTTATATTTTTCGTTTATACTTCACTTGTATCTTCTTCCCCGCCCAGCACCCCTATTCACTCATGTTCCTGTAACTTTCTTGGGAGTTGTTTTCGAGACATTTTTCTTGTGACCTACTCATCAAAGGACGGCCTTACACATGTTTCTGAAATTTCTTTCCAAAGCCTCCATGAGCTCATTTGCAAACCGTATATATATATATATATATATATATATATATATATATATATATATATATATATATATATATATATATATATATATATATATATATATATATATTATTGCATGCACAGACATGGCTATATATTAAAAAAAAGTTTTAAAATAAACACATACCTGGAAGTAAAAATCCAATTTATTGTCCTAGCTATAGTTAGACACAGGTGGTAAATTGCAGCCTTTTATCCTACTGAACCTACAAATTAAAAACAATTAAATATAAATATATTCGTCAATGAATAGATTTTGACATAGTTTAAATTTATTAGGTAAGGCATAAAAAACATTTTGTATCAGAAAACATTGAACAATTAAACTCACAATGAATGAACTGCTTAACAAAATACAAAGTGATATAAACCAGGTATAGACAGCTACAAACACAAACAAGCTGGTAAAAGACCAAATTTATAAACTGTCTTCGACAGAACAAAGTGAATTTAAATAAGAATGTGATTAGGGATTTTAACAAAATGTGTTAATATGTATAGAAAATAAGTAAAAATTTGTTAATTATCAATTAGGGAAACTATGTGTTAGTAATTATTCTAGAAAAATAAGGTTTAATGTGTTAATGAATGATAGGTTATAAATTTTAAAACAAACACAATTTGACTTACATGTATAAAATCGGAATATTGAATTATTTGCAGGAAATGACTTTCTTTTGACTAATGTAGTTAGATCATGTTATTGGCTTATCTGAAAACAGAAAATGGTGATTGGTAAATAAAAAGTTTAAATAAAAATTAACAACTGTGATTCGAAGTTACAAAACAAAAGATAAAAATTAGAACTTCCGGGAGGAAGAACGAGAGATTGGGAAGAAGACGCTGGTAGAAGGAAGAAGCTAGTAGATTGAAGCAAAAGAAAATGTTCAAAAAAGTGAATGTACATGATTAAAAACTAGAGTGAAAGTATTTTATAGGTTATACCTACCAGCAAACAGCTATATAACAACTCCAATCAAGAATACTCGTACATAAATTGGGTAAAAACAGTGAATAAGCTAGAAGATTGATCCACGCCAAGCACTCAGGGGTAATGCATCAATAATTGTTAAAAAGTGTATTATATATTCAAAACAAGAAATGAACCTGTAAGTTTTATAAAGGAATAATATGTCAACGTCAATCCAAGAAGTTAAATGTCATTTGCAAAGGCAATCATACCAAAAGAAGAACTAAATATAAAATATTTATGAAGTACTTGTGAGAGTCACCAGAGGGCGATAAGTAAACGTAAGAAATTCAACCTTATTTCCTCCATTTTAATATTTTCGTTGCCAAGCAACAAAATTCACCTGAAACGACGTTACCATGGTGATAAATAATTGCCAATGAAACTATTCAGATCCGTCATAGCAAGTCATAACCTTTTTTTTTTTTTAAACAAAGCATTGCAAATAAAATTCTCAATAATAAGTCATAATTGCATTAATAAAGCTGGCATATTTGTATGTTAAAATTAGTAATATACGGGATCCCAAGTAAGAATTTAAATTTGTAAAATTAAGTCAATAACCAAACAAAAAGCTTTTTGATAAAAATAATAATAATAATAAATATATATTTTTTTAATTTCAAATTATATATTGCTCATTATTTTATTTTCTGTAAATGTCACACATATCTGTCCATTGACTAATTAATCCTCTAGCCGTATATAAAAAGTTCAGCAAATATAATATATATGCACCAAGAGTAAGAATTTTCGACATTGGCGGACCCAACTATCAAACATTCCCTGTAAGTAAGAAGAGTATCAACAAAATAGCTGTGGCATAGTAAGTAGATCAAAAACCAGGTAGATATTTAATTTGATAAAATTATATATATATATATATATATATATATATATATATATATATATATATATATATATATATATATATATATATATATATATATATATATATATATATATATATATCTTAATAAACTCATAATTTAATTCAGTATAATAATATTAAAAAAAAAAGGCGCCGAACAAAAACATAATAAAACAAATAACACAAATATCAACACCTATATTTAAATAAAAATACAGTAAAAATAATAAAACCAACAAAAACTTTAATAACACATTTATTTCAACATTACAATAATCAATTTCAAAATTACAATAAA
The DNA here is from genome assembly GCA_964006375.1 of Tillus elongatus. Taxonomy (NCBI): domain Eukaryota; kingdom Metazoa; phylum Arthropoda; class Insecta; order Coleoptera; family Cleridae; genus Tillus; species Tillus elongatus. Next base: position 118,429,420 of record OZ023263.1, read on the forward strand.
ACACAATACACTATACAAAAATACAATATATAAAATTCACCCTTACAATACGCACCCCCGAAACACTATAATATATATATATATATATATATATATATATATATATATATATATATATATATATATATATATATATATATATATATATATATATATATATATATATATATTCCACGGTTTCCAAAAAGGCATAACTATTGACATCACAGTCGATTTGAAATTTGGAGGAATCGAACACCAGATTTTAATTTACATTTTCTAATTAAAAAAACTCTGGACGCAGCAAGTGCGTTATGGAAGTGAATTTTCATTAAAATGTTTTTAATTACAAATATATCGCTCTAATGCGAGCAGGCATCAATTTGGTTACCGGTATAACCTATATAGTAGGAACAATGTATCATATTTTATCAAAATAATTATTTGAAAATGTACAAAAATTTTATCGAAAATAAACTTTAAATGGGTCCGAGAAAACTGGTCCCCTAGCCAATGAACCTTAGGTTAATAGAAAATTGAGTTATTGAAATTTGAAACACTTAATGAAAATTCGCAACCAAAACGCCATTGCTGCGTTCATACAAAAATGTTCCAAAAATAAAGTTAAATGTTGGTTTCCTAACCAACAAAACTTACGTTAATAGCAAATTGAGTTATTGAAATTTGAACGATTTAATGAAAATTTGCTACCAAAACGCAGTTACTGCGTCCAGATTTTTTTCTTACAAACATGCATCATATTTCAATAAAAAATGTTAAAATGCAGTAACGAATTTGTTCTACGAAAATTAGCTAAAAGCTATAGACCGTTAAACCATAAACTCCACTAAACATACGGCGAAAGCATCAACTTAACTAAACCGACAGCCAAAGCATCAGAGAAAGGGTCTATTTGAAATGAATTTTCTGTAAACATTTTAGTAAAATGAAAGGCAATGACGGCTGAATCTGAAACTTAAGGGATCGCAGAACACTCTTCTTGCAAGCTTTTCTTTTCACAATCCGTATTTGTTTCACGTTCTTTGCCTAAACACCAAAGGACGGCCTTACACATGTTTCTGAAATTTCTTCCCAAAGCCTCCGTGAGTTCATTTGCAAATTTAGCCACTCTGTAGTTATGCCTTCTTGGAAACCGTGGAATATATATATATATATATATATATATATATATATATATATATATATATATATATATATATATATATATATATAAACATATAAAAATTGAAACTGACCCCGGATATGTATGTGTTCTAGGGGGCCTAATTAGCGCTCATTTGAAGAATTTTTTTTCACAATTCATAAGTCGGGATCTCCTCATTAGTGATTTTTTTTTTAAAGAAAATTCACTAAAAGGCAATCTGACAATAAAATATCACATGAGTCATTTCTTCATCCTTATTACTTGTGACCACTGTCAAGCATTTCTCACAAGTGTATCGATTAAGACAGTAATGCTTCGGTTTCCTTGTTTCTCCCACAAGGCCCTGTACAAATATGGTGGAAACATGCGGCGACGAACGTACGACCACACTGTCTTTATATAGCCACTGTCGTATTTAGTAGCGCCGAATAATAGATCCAAGTTACCAGTTTATTCTTCAACTATGGCTTCCTAGTGGCAATCTGAAAACATTGAGGCTCCATTTTTTTCTAGCAGGTTTTTAAACAGGATACACAGATTTAGCGTGGTTTTTACCCCCCTGCCTCTTCTGATCGATACTCAGATATTTCGGAATCCTTTCGGGAAAAAAATCGTACCCAAATCAACGTGAACTATATGATGGACACGTTAGTGTCTAAACTGTTTATGTTAACTGAATCCAACGGTCTGATGATATAACGCCTGTATATACATTTTTGAGAACGGAAACATGAATTTATCTCTACTGCCGCTCTTTCTTGTATGGATCATTTTCTGTTTCCAATCCGCATCCATTTTTTACGGTCGTGACAAAAACTTGGCCGCCAAGAGTATAAAGCATATTTCTGTAAAATTGTTTTGCTTGTCAGTTCGTTTAAATACACGGACTTAATAATGGCTGGATACTTCAATTTCTCGATTTTCACTATAATGTCGACATATTCTAAAACTTTATACGCGTAAGTATGCTGTGACTTTTTTGACATAAAATTTCACATTGCTAAGAACTTATTGTTTGTTTCTACGATATTGTAATATTTGTTTTTCCACAGAATTATTCAAGGCTAACTAGATATCAATACAGGCTTGCGCCTTGTACTTACAAGAGTTCCGATTTTTTGAATCCTGGCAAGTAAATATTTAGCACGGAATGTTCCATGAAGTGTTTAGGACAATTAATTAAGTAACTGAAAATCAATAAGTTACTTAAGAGTAAACTAAAATTAAACCGCAAAGTATCAAAAATATAACAGAAATTAATACGTTCTTTTAATAAGCGAGTTCGTGATAACTAACGACCGACATAATAATAACATTTTAAAATTCTAAAAAGCTCGGAAAAAAGTTTTACATTATTTTGCAAAAATAAGTACACAATATGCGAAAAAAGTTCTAAACGAGTTTTATTGAATGCGTTTTTTATTTTTCCTAAAAATAGTTATATAAATTAAAGGAAACTGACATATTTTGATAACATAAACACGCATTTTTTATATCAATAAAGTACAAATGAAACATAAAATACTTATATTCAAAAATAAAAATATAACAAAAAAGTAAATAAAAGTAATTTGAGAATAAAAGTAAAACAAGATGGAACTATTATTTACATTTAACAAAGTTAATAATTAAATATTGTTCCGAATGTTGCAGGGTGCAATGATGTCTCTTGTCATTTAAAATATGTTTGTAGGTGAAGAAACTTATTTCTACGTATACACTGTAATAGGTGCATATTAAACCTATTATTATTATTAATGTCGGCAGCCATGGTGATATGAGAAATATTTTTACCACTCAAAATAGATTGATTTTTTCTGATAACTGATAACTGGGAGCTTGCATTTTTTGCGCTTTGGTCCATTTTTGCTTTCACTAGACCTCCTAGGCTAGAATCGCTTTAATTGTATTTTTAAGCTGTCAATTATTTTAATTGATTTTTACCAAAGGAACTTGCTGTTTCTCCAGTTTGATGGTTTGGTTTACACAACTAAAATTGCTTTTGATATAAACCAAATTTTTCCTTTAAACAGCATTTTAGGCAATTTGTTTATTCAGGCAGACACAACTAAACCAGTCGGGCACAACTGACTAGCACCAGATTAGGAATGGATTCTGTAACTTCAAAGCGAAAGCAAAGCGTTCGCTATAAAGGGATTTCGTAATGATGAAACTCTGTCGGCAGTAACCGAAGGGGTATTTGAACCGTTTGTGCCCCCAATGATTTGTATTAGTGAATTTTCATAGAAAACATTCACTAATAAGGATATCACCTGTTTTGAATTTTGAAAATTTATTTTCAAATGAGCTCGAACTAGAACCCCTAGAACCCATATCCGGGGGGTCACTTATAATTTGTATATGTTATGTATATATATATATATATATATATATATATATATATATATATATATATATATATATATATATATAATAAAAATAATACAAAAATATTTAGTGCCAGATCATTTCTATGAAAATTGAAGGTATTAAATAAGCAGTAAAAAAAGAATAAACACTAAAATAAATAATAAGTATAGACGAGAGAAAAAAAAAGCAAAAGAAGCATGAACAAATACACGACAAATTGCTTGATTTTATGTAATTCGTGCAGCTATTTAAATTATTTGTTGCTGCTTTTAAAATTCAACGTAAGCAAAAAATTCGGTTCTTGGTGATAACACTCGGTATAACTTAAATTACCATGGCAAGACAGATATCTACATTAAACTTGACTGAAACCTTATTTTTATTTCTAGAACTTAAATACGTCTAGTCCCATAGGGTAAGTTGAAGCTATTGGTGCGCCACACCCGTATATGTTCTGTTCTCACTGAGAATATCTGAACAAATGTAAATGGTAATCATGTAGTTTTTGCAAAGCATGTATTGCCTGTAGATTATAATCCAGCAAGCACTGAGCGATCATTATATTTATTTGCTTTTAGTGTCGATTTTTAAGTTCCCCATTAAATTGCAGTCTATAATATTATATTGATTGAAACCTATATACTGCTGTACCTAAAAGGTTAAGGCAGCCCTGAGACAAAAATCTGGTGATTAACTCTGAATTACCACTGTCCAAACATGCACCCCTTTTAAGACATAGTCCCCAAAAAGTGCCTGCCCTAAAAGTTTTTACAAGTAGAATATTTCATGATTTTAACCACTGTTACAAAAGCTTTGAAATGTTACAACACGACGCGTGGTTTGTTATTTAACCCAAAAGAAAAAAACTTATTTATTGACAAAAGGTGAAGCTTATAAATTAGCTTGTACAAACCATAGCGCAATCTACATCAATCAAACTTCTAGAAATCTTAACCCTAGATACCAAGGACATATTTCTGCATTTATAGATAACCACGCTAAAAATTTACATCTGCAAAACATATTTTTGATACTCAACATAGACATACAGTAAATATCAGCATAGAACCACTACATTTTTGTAATGACAAGCGTAGACTTGCTTTTTTTAAGCTTCAGAAGTAAAAAAAATTACATACACGACAATTGCTACCTTGTTTTAAATGAGCAGACTGGTTTAATGGATTTCCGTATCTTATATATTCTTCTTCCTAATTAAATAAATCAAACAAAATAAACCTATCTATTTTTTTCAAAAAAGCTGATTATATAATGAGTTGATGTGTGTCGATATTTTCCTTGTAGAGAGTCTCCTTTATTACTGTTATTGTTTAGTTATTTTATTGTTGTAATTATTGTTATAGTTATTACTATTATAGGTTTATTATATCTTTATGATAAATATTGACATACATCAGGTAAACATTTTGGAGACGTCATCCGTCATTTTTATTTTATTTTCATTTTTGAATAATTTTTTGATGAAAATATCATAACGGAGCAACAAATCTTTATTTGTATTTATGTGTGTGTTTTTGTTTCTTTATCGACCGTCTATATCCGCGACTATGGCCAGGGGATGCCAGGGAACAATTTCACCTTACTATCCTGGAAATTTTGTCGAACCCCAGACTTTCTGTAGGGAGGGTAGGTATCTTTAACGTTTACGATTTACGCCCCCTCCGAAGGGCGGAACTTGCAGAGATTCAACTTGCTCAAATACAATGCCACAGCATCGGTTTATGTTACTGTTAGAGTATGTACTGAAAAAGTGAAAAGGAACCTTCGGAATCAAAGTATTTATTTGTAGTTGTCAGGGTTTTGTGTTAATTCAATTTTCTTCTGTCTGAGGATGCTGCCAAGCAGCGGAACCGGCCACAAAACGTTGAAGAACACCTAGCACATCTAGAGGTCAGAAGGGCTACCTGATCCAGTTAGCTTACACGCTAACCACGTCCTTCATTTAGAGAAAAGGAGACCAATATTAGTGGAGCCACAGAAGTAGCCTCCACGTCTGTATTTACACTTCAAAGTGACTGACTTAACTAACGTTCTTATTTCTGACAGCTTGTAATATGAAAATAAGAATATTTTTTTCTTTACGCCCACTTTACTTCCACCACTCAGATTTCCGTGAAAAACTAAATTAAATAATATTTTTATAATTTCGTTTGTTTAACTTCATTTACAAATTAGGTATATAATTTGAATCTGATGTGTTTTGTCAACATATTTTTATATAAAAATATTTATTCAGTTTTCAGACATTTTTTAGTGTTTTTGCAGAAATGATTTTTCGTCAAAATTTTTGTGAAATGTTTATAATTCATAATAAAGTTATTGTAAAGAGATGTTTGCGAATTCTCATGAATTTTTTTTCAAATTTTCGTGAAAAAAGGTTTTCATATAATTTTCGTATAAGACTTGTTAGCCAATCTTTGTAAAAAAGAATGGCGAATTTTCGTAAAAGAGATTTGTTGAAAATTTTCATGTAATTTTTTTTTCTCTTATGCCAAAAAGCTATTTGTGAATAATTATATCCTGGCAAGTGTAGTTTTTGTGTAAACTGCTTTGATAGGTTTGTTGGCAAGGAAAGTTAGACCAGTTTTTTTCGGGAAAATTTTGAGTTTATATTCGGGAATAGGATACAAATCCTTTTAAACAATTTCGATGAAATTTTATAATTCCTACTAAATTTGATGTATTTCACTAAAGCAAAACATATGTGACATTAAAAACTATTCTATGAAAATTTGCTACCATAACGCACTTGCTTTGTCCAAACTTTTTAATTTTAGTTATCTGATCAGATTAGGTAATCTCAATAACTTTATTAAGGAACTTTTTTAGAAAAAAATCACCATTTCCTGATGGGAACCTTTAAGACTTTTAATTTAATTTTAGTTGTAGATCAGATTGTTTAGAGTCGCCCTTACTTGTTGAAACCGTTTTGTGCGTAATACAGACGTAGAGCCTTCTGCGGCTTCCAAGTGCTTGTATATATTAACTACTACAAAAATTATACTATCTACCATATTTCATATATTTCAGTTATAGTAAGATTGGCTTGTTCATACTAAAAAAAAGTCTGGACGCAGCAAGTGCATTATGGTGGTGAATTTCCATAGAAATGATCTGGCACCAAACAGTTTTTCTATTAAATGCTTATAATTTTTTTCTTGTAACATAGGGATCGAAAATTGGGTACGTAGTTTTCCTTTTATAACGTTAAGCTACGCGTCAAATATAGTTACCATAGCTTTGTTATTTTCAGATAACTTTTTTTAAGGAACTTAAAGTTTTCCCGGAAACCCTGGCCCGCTTTTCCTGGCTAACGAATCTGTCCAAGCCGCTTACAAAAGGAAGGTACCTGCCAAATTTTATCAAAATCGGCCCTTTATTTTATCATTTTTAAACATTTTCATAAAACATTTTTTTGTAGAAAAAATTCATTAATGGGAGATCCCATTCAAATGAGCGCGAACTAGACCCCCTAGAACCCATATCCAGGGTATGTTTCAATTTTTATGCTTATATATATATATATATATATATATATATATATATATATATATATATATATATATATATATATATATTCAGAAATATTTCCGCGGTCTTTAATGTGAGACATGCTTGATTCTCGGGTTAAACCGCGTCCAGAATTTATGGAAACTCGACGTTTCGGCTCCTGTTTTGGAGCCATTTTCAAGAGGTAAAGGAAATGTGTAAGGACACTCTAAGGCCTCAATCTGCCTACTCCTTAGAGTGATGGACAAAGGTGGGTAAAGGAAATATGTAAGGACACTCTAAGGCCTCAATAGATCTCTCTGAGGCCTATGGTTGAACACACTGAGACCTCACAGACGATCTCCGGCGAGATTTGGGGAGTAGGCAGATTGAGGCCCCGTAATCGAGCTACAACAACCCAACGTACCTTTGTCCACCGCTCTAAGGAGTAGGCAGATTGAGGCCTTAGAGTGTCCTTACATATTTCCTTTACCTACCTTTGTCCACCACTCTAAGGAGTAGGCAGATTGAGGCCTTAGAGTGTCCTTACATATTTCCTTTACCCACCTTTGTCCATCACTCTAAGGAGTAGGCAGATTGAGGCCTTAGAGTGTCCTTACATATTTTCTTTGCCCACCTTTGTCCACCACTCTAAGGAGTAGGCAGATTGAGGCCTTAGAGTGTCCTTACATATTTCCTTTACCCACCTTTGTCCATCACTCTAAGGAGTAGGCAGATTGAGGCCTTAGAGTGTCCTTACACATTTCCTTTACCTCTTGAAAATGGCTCCAAAACAGGAGCCGAAACTTAGAGTTTCCATAAATTCTGGACGCGGTTTAACCCGAGAACCAAGCATGTCTCATATATATATATATATATATATATATATATATATATATATATATATATATATATATATATATATATATATATATATATATATATATATATATATATATATATATGCTACCAAAATTCACTAACATGTTTTATGAAAATTCGCTACCATAACGCAATTGCTGCGTCCAGGCTTTTTAACATGTAGATGAGTTAGCATAAATCATTATATTTATGCCAAAGGGGGTTATCGTTTTATGTTGTTGAAACCCTGAAGAAATACCTACCTATAGGTATTTAAAGTGTGTGTTTCAAAAATGGTATAATACAGTGGTTTATCTGATGTGTTTGAAAAGATTGTGGCAAAAAAAGAAAATATGAAAATACCTTGAATTTTGGTTATTTTCCGTAACACCGTTTTTCGTATCAATATTTTCTTCCACGTTGCGCTACGAGAGGTTGAGATGGAGAATCGCGGAGCAGCAAATCGTAGCGGAAAATTCAATGAACTATAGGACAAAGCAACGGTGACTGGATTTGTTGGCACCCGTGTTGGACAAATGACTGTAGAGAAGTTGATCAAACTGCGCCACGGGCTAGGTCGATTTTCATGTTGATGTCGATGTCCTAGTAGCAGTTCTGTTATTCCAGCTTCCTTTATTCAAGCTCACATTTTCTCTTGTGATGTGAAATAACACATCTACTCGAAAATCACCTTTATACAAAACTTACATTTTTCACACCAAGGTACACATTTCTTTTGCCAATTATGTGTATTAAAACCAAATTAATAAATTTTTTTTCAACAAAATTCAAATACACCGATACTGACACTACTTTTTTCTATATATGTTTACCCACCTCGCCAACTGTTTTGGTTACTGGTAAGGGGATACATACAACAAATTTTACTGACAAACTAGATCCCATAGATGTCAACCATCAAGAAAACACGACGATTACTTTTTTTTTTTTATACTTTTCAATCTCCACTTTTTTGTAACCCTGCAAATTTTTGCACCAACTATATTTTTTCTTGTAAATGAAGATCATTTTCAAACATTTTTCAGTATTTAATAATAAAAAATAGGTGTTTTAATTTATTTATTTAATACCAGGTATTATTTAAATGAATTTTCATATAAGACACAGCTTACTACCCATGGGAACTTCAAAACTTTGGAAAGTGGTATTCTGATAATAATAGTAAATTTATTAAAAAATTTTGAAGAAAGAACGATAGAGAAAATATTCACATTTAAATCCGAAGTACTCAAACTGCATTTTAAGGACAATGCAATGAAATGGGATATTTGCTCTAGCAGTACATAAAAAGAAATACAGCTGCATCGATCACAAACAGACCTAGAGGTTCCGCTAAGGTAGCAGAAAAAGCAAGGGGTAAGGTGGGATCAGTTGAGTGTTCAGAAAGAGAGTATTTTTCAATTCATTCAGTGATATTAATTCCAGTGTTTTTGTGGCAGTATGGTGTGACTTCTAGGAAACAAATATTTAAGTATTAAATTCACGAGCATCCTGGACATCGTGATGTTGACCATTTTGAGTAGATGATTGTTTAAAAAGATAAGATTCGGGAACACGGTTCTGACGACAGGGTTAGTTTTCATAATAGTAAAGTTTCGGCAACTGAGATCAGGACCGACAAGGTGAGGTCTGACTAGCATAAATAATTGTCTTTTTGCAGAAAATGTTGTATTTCTCTAAGTTTGAGTTAATACCGCCAGTATAGTTAAATAACTGGTAATCTCAGAGTCGAGAAAGTTACATATCGACGACATTAGGTGGGATGTGAAATTTAAGATATGCAACGCAAGATACCTCGGCCCTCCTACACTAATGTAGTAGAGATAATTATTTTGGGCAGTATTTTGCTAGCACCTGAATGTCTATGTCCTCTTAGGTCACTTACAAAGTGCAAAGATCGGCTTTTGACGAGTTATGGGGGAGTTATGCCCCTTTTCTACATGTGTGTATAAACTCCTCCGCAGGGTGCGGAGCTTGTCTACTGTTGTGTTATTATTATTGACTGGATTCTTGGTGGTTGACTGAAGAGAAGATCACATATATGCAATTGAAAAAACTCTGGACGCAGCAAGTTCGTTATGGTAGTGAATTTTCATAAAAATATTTTTAATAGCAAATATGTGTGTTTTTTTTAAGAAATCAGGCATCAAACTTGGTTACCAGTATAACCTATTTAGTAAAAACAATATGCCATATTTCGTCAAAATAACTTTATTGTTTGAAAATGTACAACAATTTCTGAAAGTAAACTTAAAGTGTTCCCGAAAAAACTTGTTTCTTCGTCAACCTTATATGTTAATAGTAAATGGAGCTATTCAAATATGAAGCATTTAATCAAAATTCGCTACCATAACGCACTTGCTGCGCCCCGAAATTCTTTTCTTACAAAAATGCAGTATATTTTGATGGAAAATGCAATAACATAAGGTGTGTTCGACTAAAAAAAAGAAATTTGTATCACCAAAGACTTATGGGCCTGTGATTGCAGAAATATTTTTTAAGATGTAGCTCAAGACACCCTATAATTAAAGTATACAATTTTTTTCATATCTTGTATAATAACGGATATACTGAGCTTTATTGATTTTTTATGAAAATTCTACAAAAATTATATACCATTAAACGATAAACTCTATAGCTAAGACTACTGGCAAAGCACCAGAGAAAGGGTCTATTTGAAATGAATTTTCTGGAAACATTTTAGTAAAATGAAGGACAATGACGGTTGAAACTAAGACTTCAGTGTTTCTAAAACATTATTCTTGAGATATTTTCTTTCCAAAGCTCGTACTAGATTCAGGTTCCTAATGTTGCCAATTTTGACGTTTTAAATCGCACTTTGACGTTTTGAGGAAAACCTAATTTTTTTTTAAATGGCTATAACTTTTTTGTCGTTGAACCTAGTTAGCTTAATTTTGGTACGTAAATTACATATAACTATATAAACCTGCGAGCCAAATTTGGCTGCCTTTATAATTTTTTTTCGAAAGAAAACACAAAATTTTCCGTGAAAATCTGGGCCGATTACCGGTATAGCCTATGTAGTAGAAACAATGTACTATATTTTATCAAAATTACTTATTGTTTGAAAATGTACAAAAATTTTCCGAAAATAAACTTAAATGTTGGTTCCCTAATCAACAAAACTTACGTTAATAACAAATTGGGTTATTGAAATTTGAAGGATTTAATGAAAATTCGCTACCAAAACGCACTTACTGCGTCCAGATTTTTTCTTACAAACATGCATCATATTTCGATAAAACATGCAAAAATGCATTAACGAATTTGTTCTACGAAAATTAGGTAAAAATTATAGACCGTTAAACCATACACTTCACTAAACCTACAGCGAAAGCATCAACTTAACTAAACCGACAGCCAAAGCATCAGAGAAAGCGTCTATTTGAAATGAATTTTCTGTAAACATTTAAGTAAAATGAAGGGCAATGACGGCTGAATCTGAAACTTACGAGTTCGCAGAACACTGTTTTTGCAACATTTTCTTTTCACAGTCCGTATTTGTTTCACGTTCTTTGCCTAAACATTGCCAATTTGGACGTTTCAAATTGCGAGTTTGACGTTTTGAGGAAAACTTCATTTTTTTTTCTTCAACTGCCCATAACTTTTTTGTCTTTAAACTTAGAGACACAAATTTTGATACATGGTTCGCTCTTTACAATACAAACAAGCGCACCAAATCTGGTTGCCCTTCCGTTGTTATTTCCGGAAATGTAAGATTTTTAAGAAAGAAAGCACAAAATTTTCCGGGCAAACCTAGGCCGATTTTTCTGGCTAACGAACCTGTCCAAGCCACTTGGAAACGGAAGGTACTCACCAAATTTGATCAAGATCGGCCTATTATTTTTTGAGTTATCTGTGTGATATATATATATATATATATATATATATATATATATATATATATATATATATATATATATATATATATATATATATATATATATATATATATATATATATATATATATATATATATATATATATATACATATAAATTCAAAAGTCGGGATCCCCTCATTAGTGCTTTTTAAAGAAAATTTACTAAAAATTGTAACTGACCCCGGATATGTGTTCTAGGGGGCCTAATTAGCCCTCATTTGAAGAAATTTTTTCAAAATTCAAAAGTCGGGATCTCCTCATTAGTTAATTTTTTAAAGAAAATTCACTAAAAGTCTGAAAGCAGGAAGTGCGTTATGGTAGTGAATTTTCATAGAAATGATTTGGCACCAAATATTTTTTTCTTTTAACATATAAATATAAATTTTGGTATATAATTTCCTTTTAATATCGTAAACTTACGTACTGAATTTGGTTATCATAGCTTTTTTATTTTTTGAGATAAATATTTTTCCTAAAGAAAACCCAAAATTTTCCCGGAAAACCTGGTTCAATTTTCCTGGATAACAAATTTATCCAAGCCACTTACAAAGGGAAGGTACATGCTAAATTTTATCAAATACTAAAAAATTCTCGTGTGTGTTAATATTACAGATGGTAAATATTTAAAAAATTATTAAATAACGTTACCTAGATCACATTGGCAGATGTTTTCCTGCAAAGAAATCAAATCATCGAAACTAACTTTGGTATGATCAATTTTTTTCTTATGAAAGTTCATAAATAGGGAGCGCACTTAAAATTTGTTGATATTATGCTATATATTTCACAATAAAATTTAATTCGCAGTAAAATTTCATTTGCCATATAACAAACAGTGTCTCTAAACAAAAATATTAAAGTGAGAGAGGACATTATTGGAATGGCCATCTTGTAGATAGTAATACCTAATAGCTGTGATATTTATATTTTCTGTCTGTCCGCTGGTGTCTTTATAGATAAAATCGCTGACTGCAGCTTTTAGAATTACTTAAAGAAACGTTTTAATTTTATTGTTGTTATTTCGTGTGGCATTTTCACTTTATAATGTTTACCAGAAACTACTAAAAAGCTTTTACAAAACTGTTATATAGTTGATCTAGAAGAATAGTAAAACAAATAGTCAAGTATAATTTATAGCGTAGTATGATAACTGTAATAAAACTGTTTTATAATGCCAGTGATGACATTTTTTTTAAGTTGCAGTAATGTTTATAAAATTGTTTTGTAATGTTTGCAAAAGGCTTTCTAAATATTTACGGAGACTGAAGTATTTTGTAGAATGGTGGCAATTTTGGGTTTATATTTGTTTTATAAACATATTGAAAACAATTCAGAGAGTGAGATTATTTTATAAACTTTTTGTCGAAAATGTTTTCACAACTATAATAAAATATAAAAGTCTGTACGCAGAGAGTGCGTTATGGTAGTGAATTTTTATAAAAATGTTTTTAATAGCAAATATGTGTTTTTTTTTGAGAAATCAGGCATCAAATTTGGTTACCAGTATAACCTATATAGTAGAAACAATGTGTCATGTTTCATCAAAATAACTTTATTGTTTGTACAAAAATTTCCGAAACTAAACTTAGAGTGTTCCCGAAAAACTGGTCAACGTTATAGGTTAATAGCAAATTAAGCTATTCCAATTTGAAGCATTTAAAGAAAATTCGGTACCATAACGCACTTGCTGCGTTCAGAATTTCTTTTCTTACAAGCATGCATTATATTTTAATGGAAAATGCAAAAATGCAAAAATGCAAATACATAAGGCGTGTGATTGTAAAAATAGTTTTTTAAGATGTAGCTCAAGACACCCTATAATTAATGTATACAAATTTTTTTCGTCTCTTGTATAATAACAGACATATTGAGCTTTATTGATTTTTTACGAAAATTCAATAAAAATTATATACCATTAAACGATTAACTCTATAGCTACGACTACTGCCAAAGCATCAGAGAAAGGGTTTTTTTGAAATGAATTTTCTGGAAATATTCTAGTAAAATGAAGGACAATGACGGTTGAAGCTAAGACTTCAGGCTTTGTAAAACATTCTTCTTGAGACATTTTCTTTCCATGAGTCTTATTAGTTTCAGGTTGCCAATTTTGACGTTTTAAATCGCGGCTTTGACGTTTTGAGGAAAGCCCCAATTAATTTATTTTTAAATGTCTATAGCTTTTATGTCCTTTAACGTACAGAGCTAAATTTTGGTAGGTAATTTACCTATGATAATATAAACTCGCGAACCAAATTCGGTTGCCGTTACTTAGTTATTTCAGGAGATATAATTTTGTTTCGAAAGAAAACACAAATTTTTCCAGGAAAAGCTGGGCCGACGAACTTATCCAAGTCACTTGCAAAAGGAATTAACCAAGTTTAATCAGAATAGGCCCATTATTTTTTGAGTTATCAATGTGATACACACACACACACACACACACACACACATATATATATATATATATATATATATATATATATATATATATATATATATATATATATATATATATATATATATATATATATATATAAATTGAAACTGACCACAGATATGTGTTCTAAGGGGCCTAGTTAGCGCTCAATTGAAGAAATTTTTTCAAAATTTAAAAATCGAGATCTCCTCATTAGTGAATTTTTTTAAAGACAATTCACTAAAATTGCTAGTTGGGTAGTAATTTTGGCACAGAATATTACGGCTTAGCTAAGCTTACATTAGTTAAAAAGTCAAAAAGAGATTATATAAGAAACTGAATTTTGATTTTCCTTGATATCAAAAAGGTAATTTACGTTTTCTCTTGGAAATTGGTTCAGATGAGTTTTGCATAGGGATTAATATATGTAATTCTCAATTTGTGTTTAACGCAAAGAGAGCGCAGCTTGCGGTACCATTCAAATGTTAAAAATTATCGCACTTTTTTGTTATCATCTCTGGGAAATGTTTAATTGCAGAATAGTAGTATTCTGTTTAATTTAATTAGTAAAAAAAGGTAATGATAATAAAATTAACCAATTTAAAAATACTTGCGGTTTAAAGTGGCTGTAAGTGGGAGAGTTGCCACATATATAAAATGGAAGCACTATACGCATGAACTTAATGTAAGCAGCAGTTTTGAGACTATAGTGACAAAAGTGCATTGCCCATCACCCATCACGTTATGTAACATATATATCCCAACCGATCACCAAACTACAGAAGCGTAAATATCAAACTTGTTCAATCAACTTAAATCACCGTTTATATTGTTCGAGACTTTAATGCACATGGTATTTTTCCAGGGTAGAAAAGAACAGAACAAGGCTGTACTCCAGACTGAATTTTATTAGGTAAAAGCCCTACGCGTTTCGGCCCATAAATCTGGCCATCATCAGGGGCTTCCTGAAACATTAAGGTGGTTGTGTCAGAAACAAAGTTTCCGGTAGGTCGGCAAGTATCACACGATACCCGCTGTTACAGAATTCTAAACAGTCTTACAAGCAAAGTCTAAAAGCAAACTATAGTCTAAACCAACATTCTGCAAAACAGACTATACTAACAAATCAAAGCTAAAAGCTAAAAGTAAAGAAGTTAAAACGTTAAAAACATCAAATGTCCAAAGCTCAGCCGAGGCACACACAAGCAGCAAGTCAGCAATGTACAAACAGTGAAAGTCACAAAAACAGGCAGATACCCGTGTAAATTAAGATTTAAGTTGCAATGATACACTACAATGTAAGGTCTCTACACGACCAAAAAGCTGCCAAGGCAGGCTGCAGAACCAGAGCTGAACCTTCAGAGAAATACTGAGTTAAACTTATGGTGCTCAATGAAAATAAAACAAAATGGCTAAACACTTACGTTCTGTTTTTTACATATAAATTTTAAGAGAAGACAGCTCAGTCATTCCAACATCTCGTGCTGACAACACTTACTATTTTCCGCTGACATATTGTGGACCCATTACCAATGCCATCACAAAGGTCTTGAAGAGAGAAAATCTAAAGTTTGCTTACAAATCTAAGAACACCCTTAACAAGATGTTAGTTCACAATAAAGACGACATCCCCCTCTTGAAGAAGTCAGGAGTGTATTGCCTTAGCTGTGGAGACCCTGACTGCAGCACTGTATACATTGGCAGGACTGGGAGAGCCCTGAACACCAGAATTTCAGAACATCTCAGGAGCAGAAACAATGCTGATAATGTCACTTCAGCTTTTGGTTGCCACCTCAGAGAGACTGGTCATGTCTTTGACAAAGAAAACAATGTTAAAATCCTTCACCCATCCACATTTGGTACTGAACAGTTCGTCCTTGAGGAGATGGAAATCTACAGATACACCTACAACCCCAACTACACTGTTATAAATGCTTCCAATACTAGTGAAATTAACTTTCCACAAGTTTATAGAAATATACTTGAGTAGTGCCATCTACAGTGAAAAACAAAAAGTATTCTGTGGAGTCAAGGAGCCCGGAAGTGTTACGTGCTCTGTGCTGCTCGGCACGGCTGAGTTATATGTCAGGTGTCATTTCGTCTGTCACTTGTCAGTCACCTGTCACTTTTAGCTGAAAGTCGTAGCGCCTTTTTCGTCCCCTTCCTGTTCTGTTCGTGTATTCGGCTTTTAACCGTCCTCCATTTCAGATGGGAAATTTTATTTGTATCGCCGTTTGTCCATCGCTCTAATTTGAGGTTTTAATGTTTCTAATCCCTACTGCACCCACATAGTGCTAGGAAACAAAAGCCACAGTCGATGAAAGTAGCCACGATGTTAGATTTCTTGTAGAGTCCAGTTGCTGTTATATGTAAAAAACAGAACGTAAGTGTTTAGCCATTTTGTTTTATTTTCATTGAGCACCATAAGTTTAACTCAGTATTTCTCTGAAAGTTCAGCTCTGGTTGTGCAGCCTGCCTTGGCAGCTTTTTGGTCGTGTAGAGACCTTACATTGTAGTGTATCATTGCAACTTAAATCTTAATTTACACGGGTATCTGCCTGTTTTTGTGACTTTCACTGTTTGTACATTGCTGACTTGCTGCTTGTGTGTGCCTCCGCTGAGCTTTGGACATTTGATGTTTTTAACGTTTTAACTTCTTTACTTTTAGCTTTGATTTGTTAGTATAGTCTGTTTTGCAGAATGTTGGTTTAGACTATAGTTTGCTTTTAGACTTTGCTTGTAAGACTGTTTAGAATTCTGTAACAGCGGGTATCGTGTGATACTTGCCGACCTACCGGAAACTTTGTTTCTGACACAACCACCTTAATGTTTCAGGAAGCCCCTGATGATGGCCAGATTTATGGGCCGAAACGCGTAGGGCTTTTACCTAATAAAATTCAGTCTGAAGTACAGCCTTGTTCTGTTCTTTTCTACCCTGAAAATATGTCTAACCCAGACGTCGTGACGTTCAGAAGTTACATCTCTTCGGCTAGGCTGCCAATAGTCACAAAAACTTATAAGAAACTTTCAAAGTCTTCACTCGCACTGTCACTGAGAATTTGGTTCCTAACAACCTGCATCAAGAAAGACTTATGCCCCAAGTTCATCCAGAACATCGTTAGCAGGTCCATTCCAACCAGTTTAGTTACACTGATTCAAAGGTTCAAAAGGTCAGCACTGAGGAGAGAAGTGAGGGCGGCATACTCAAGGAGGGACGAGACGGACTTGAAGCTGAAAATTGTGCACGACACACTGACAGGTAGGTTGTGCAATGTAGAGGTTGATACTTTCATGAGACTTAATTATGAACACTTACTGTCCTTCCAATTTTATAAAAAACGTTCTCTTCACAGAAAAATCATTCATTTGCAGCGTCTAAGCGACGACCCTTCACATTCTGTTAATTTAAAGTATAGTAATCATGTATTCCATGAGAGACTGAAAAATATTTCATCTTATAATCAATTCGATCAGTCCCACATTAATTTGTTGAGACAAGGTCTTAAATTTGCCATCCCCCCAAGAATCAAGTCTTTCGTGTTCGACACTATTAAAGACTTGGAGGTTTTCCTGAGAAGATTCAGAGTCGATGACTCGGAGATGTTACGGGGTCTAGCACATAATATCATTGCCAAATTCAAGGCAACGTCTGATGGCTTTCATCCATACAGTTCAATTGTTAAATCCCTCAAGAGTATTATTAGGGAAAATGACCTTTTCCTTTCAAAGGCTGATAAGGGACACTGTTTGGTTGTTTTAGACAGACAGGATTATATCTCGAAGGTCCTCACATTCATGAGGGATAATGGTATCCTTACAGCTGATTTCAAGCCACTCCCATCTTTCACATTGAAGTTTAAGAAAGTCTTCGATCGATTTGCACCCCTCTTAACTGAGAATTATAAGTCTCTTTACCCAATGAACCACTTCTTGCCTCGCGTTTATGGGCTCCCTAAAATTCATAAGGAAGGATGTCCGATCCGCCCGGTGGTCTCCTTTGTAGGTTGTCTAACCCATAGGTTGTCAAGCTTCCTGGCAACTTTTTTAACTTCACATGTAAATGTTACCTCCCCATTTTCCATTAAGAACTCAGTTGCTCTAGTCGATAGACTTAGAGATGTCCCAATAAATGACACTTCAGTGTTGGTTTCGTTCGACGTTTCCAATCTTTTCACCAGTGTTCCGGTAAAACAGACACTACTCATACTCAGAAATCAGATTGCTTCTTCTTCACTTAGTTTGGATTTGCAGAGGGCCTTGAATACTTTGGTCAAGGTTTGTCTCGAGCAGAACTTCTTCTCCTTCAATAATCAAATATTCATACAGAAGGATGGCCTTCCCATGGGTAACCCTTTGTCCCCCCTCTGTGCAGAGGTCTTCATGACCTTTTTCTAAAAGGATCTTATTTTCAAGGATTATAATCCGTTTAGAGACTTCATCTCATCCTGGACACGTTACGTTGATGACATACTCGTTGTCTGGTCTGGCCCCACAGAGCAGCTACATCATTTCTTGACTTGGCTAAACAGCTTACATGTCAACATAAACTTTACTATGGAGTTGGAAGAAAACAGGTCCATTAGCTTTCTGGACCTAAAATTGAATAGAACAATCAACAACATTGAATTTGAAATTTACAGAAAACCAACCCAAACTGACCACTTAATTCCGTTCAAATCATGTCATCATGTTTCTCATAAACTGGCGTCCTTGAGGTTTTTGATATACAGACTTTTTAGAAGCCCCATGTCACATACAAAGTTTGATAATGAGTTAAATATTATCAAACAACTAGCTACTAACAACGATTATCCTATCAGTATTGTCGATAGACTGATCAGGAAGAAAAGTCGCCAAATTTTAAGAGAAGACAGCTCAGTCATTCCAACATCTCGTGCTGACAACACTTACTATTTTCCGCTGACATATTGTGGACCCATTACCAATGCCATCACAAAGGTCTTGAAGAGAGAAAATCTAAAGTTTGCTTACAAATCTAAGAACACCCTTAACAAGATGTTAGTTCACAATAAAGACGACATCCCCCTCTTGAAGAAGTCAGGAGTGTATTGCCTTAGCTGTGGAGACCCTGACTGCAGCACTGTATACATTGGCAGGACTGGGAGAGCCCTGAACACCAGAATTTCAGAACATCTCAGGAGCAGAAACAATGCTGATAATGTCACTTCAGCTTTTGGTTGCCACCTCAGAGAGACTGGTCATGTCTTTGACAAAGAAAACAATGTTAAAATCCTTCACCCATCCACATTTGGTACTGAACAGTTCGTCCTTGAGGAGATGGAAATCTACAGATACACCTACAACCCCAACTACACTGTTATAAATGCTTCCAATACTAGTGAAATTAACTTTCCACAAGTTTATAGAAATATACTTGAGTAGTGCCATCTACAGTGAAAAACAAAAAGTATTCTGTGGAGTCAAGGAGCCCGGAAGTGTTACGTGCTCTGTGCTGCTCGGCACGGCTGAGTTATATGTCAGGTGTCATTTCGTCTGTCACTTGTCAGTCACCTGTCACTTTTAGCTGAAAGTCGTAGCGCCTTTTTCGTCCCCTTCCTGTTCTGTTCGTGTATTCGGCTTTTAACCGTCCTCCATTTCAGATGGGAAATTTTATTTGTATCGCCGTTTGTCCATCGCTCTAATTTGAGGTTTTAATGTTTCTAATCCCTACTGCACCCACATAGTGCTAGGAAACAAAAGCGACAGTCGATGAAAGTAGCCACGATGTTAGATTTCTTGTAGAGTCCAGTTGCTGTTATATGTAAAAAACAGAACGTAAGTGTTTAGCCATTTTGTTTTATTTTCATTGAGCACCATAAGTTTAACTCAGTATTTCTCTGAAAGTTCAGCTCTGGTTGTGCAGCCTGCCTTGGCAGCTTTTTGGTCGTATAGAGACCTTACATTGTAGTGTATCATTGCAACTTAAATCTTAATTTACACGGGTATCTGCCTGTTTTTGTGACTTTCACTGTTTGTACATTGCTGACTTGCTGCTTGTGTGTGCCTCGGCTGAGCTTTGGACATTTGATGTTTTTAACGTTTTAACTTCTTTACTTTTAGCTTTTAGCTTTGATTTGTTAGTATAGTCTGTTTTGCAGAATGTTGGTTTAGACTATAGTTTGCTTTTAGACTTTGCTTGTAAGACTGTTTAGAATTCTGTAACAGCGGGTATCGTGTGATACTTGCCGACCTACCGGAAACTTTGTTTCTGACACAACCACCTTAATGTTTCAGGAAGCCCCTGATGATGGCCAGATTTATGGGCCGAAACGCGTAGGGCTTTTACCTAATAAAATTCAGTCTGGAGTACAGCCTTGTTATGTTCTTTTCTACCCTGGAAATATGTCTAACCCAGACGTCGTGACGTTCAGAAGTTACACATGGTATTACATGGGGTTCAAAAAACTCATTTGTCAGAGGTAGGATAATAGAAAAGGTGATAAACAACACCAATATGGCACTTCTAAATCGAGCAGAACCAATGAACATAAACATCTCAAAAGGTAGCTTCAGCAACATTGCTCTAAGCATTTGTGATCCCAAATTAGCAGCGCTAGCAGACTGGAATGTGCTAGAAGATCCTTATGGAAGTGATCACTTCCCAATCACGATTGAACTAAACATTGGCACACCGCAGCACCAGAAGACATCTAAAAATTGGAATCTATCAAAAGCTAAGTGGGACAACTTTAAACTAGAGGTAGAATGCAGTTTGACTAACCTAGGTCCTATAGGAAATATAAACCAGAGTATCCAGATATTCACCAACATAATTATCAACCGTTATCGACACAGCAGAACAACATATAGGGTACAAGTTTAACAAGAGTACAAGAAAGAGTACCCCTGGTGGAATGAAGACTGTAAGAATGCAATAGCAGCAAGTAAAGTAGCACTGAACCGATACAGAAAATGTCCAACCCTTGATAATCTTATTTCACTAAAAAGAAATAAATCCGTCGCCCGCAAAACGATAAAAAATCGGTCCATTATTTTTTAAGTTATCGGTGTTATATATATATATATATATATATATATATATATATATATATATATATATATATATATATATATATATATATATATGATCTCCCATTAGTGAATTTTTTGTTTCAAGAAAAATTCGCTAAAAAGTTGAACCAATTTAATGTCTATTTAATAGTTTACTTTAGACTATTGTAAAGTGAATAAAGGCGATTAATATTACTATCATTATTATTATATGATGACTATTAAATACTCACATTTTCAGGTCACAACCTGTCACAAATAAGCACTTTGTTTAAGTCTGTCACTTTAAAGTTTTATTTGACATTTGTGAAAACAATTTATCAAGTATTTATACCTATATTATGACAATGTAAACATAGATAAATAAATTAGTTATTTCTTACCTCTTTTGTACCAAAGCTGATTTAAATGTTTTAATGTTTTTCCTAAAAAATTCGTTAAAAAGTCCCATAAACTGATTAAAAATAGGAAAACGATTAAAGAGGCAATATCTTCGGAATTTTACGTCGGATTTAGAAATGCAAAACTATTTATAGGATTCTGTTTGAAAAAAATATATTAATGTCACTTCTGGTTCAACCGGCAGTTACAGCGCCTTGAAAATATCATCAAAAAATAGATTGCATCGTATTGTAGCTGCAGTTAAAGTTTCAGATTGAATTAGTTTGATGAATCACCCTATATATATATATATATATATATATATATATATATATATATATATATATATATATATATATATCACCGTTAGTTTTTGTCGTTCTACGAAAACATTCGCTAATAATGTTTATGAAAATGTGCTACCATAACCCACTTGCTGCGTCCGAACTTTTACTACTGGTCATATATTTTCTATCGTTTATCACTTTATTGACTAAAGGTAGGGATTTTTTAAAATGAATTTTGGTATGTGAACTCCATAATACCTTTAAATCACAAAGTTTATAATTTAGGCTGCTGCCAGAACATTACAAACGGGGTGTAGAACATTGTGAGATGTACGACAGGGTTGCAGTCTAGGTGCGGAACCAGGTAGTATATTGCCGTGACAGCTCCAAATATCACAAAATGTTATAAAATAGAGACTGCGTGCACAACGAACTAACAATTTTGTAAATTGTCAGCCCTGGCCCATTTCTTCCCTAATATAGGGACAATGTATGTAAGGCTAGATATATTATTTCCATAATTAGAACCATAGACAGGTTTCGCTCTAACTAGAGCTCGTCAGTACGGTATACTAATTACAGCGAGAACACACCTATAAAGTAATTAGGCTATGGTAGCCAGCCTCCAAGAACATTGTGAAATGTACCACATGGTTGCCATTTCGGTGCGGAACCAGATAGTATGTTATCACGGCAGCTCCAAATAACACAAAATGTTATAAACTAGAGACTGTGTATAACGAACTAACAATTTTGTCAATTGTCAGCCCTGGCCCATTTCTTCCCTAATATAGGGACAATGTATGTAAGGCTAGACGCATTTTCACCATAATTAGAACCGCAGACCGTTTTCGCTCTTATTAGAGCTCGTCAGTACGGTATACTAATTACAGCCTTACATACATTGTGCCTATATTAGGGAATAAATAAGCCAGGGCTGAAAATTTAAGAGATTGTTAGTTCTTTGTACACAGTCTCTTTTTTGTAACATTTTGTTTTATTTGGAGCTGTCGTGACAACATACTACCTGGTTTCGGATCGAGATAGCGTCTCTGTCGTACATCTCACAATGCTCTAGGAGGCTGGCTACCATAGCCGTATTTCTTACTTTATAGGTGTGTTCTCGCTGTAATTAGTGTACCGTACTGACGAGCTCTTATTGGAGCGAATCCGGTCTGCCGTTCTAATTATGGTGTAAGTACATCTAGCCTTGCATACATTGTCTCTATATTAGGAAAAAAATGGGCCAAGGCTGACAATTTCCAAAATTGTTAATTCGTTGTACACAGCCTCTATTTTGTAACATTTTATGTTATTTGGAGCTGTCGTGACAACAACTGGCTAATCTTCATGTGCACCCTTACACCCTACACACAGATGAATTTAATATGGAAACCATCTAAATTTTCAGAAATTCTAGAGCAAGTAATATGTCTCCTATCACTTCCTGTCACACATGATATTTATTATTTTAGCACAGAAAATGTTTATAAGACGCCAGAGAAAAGTGAGGAGTTAGGTATAATTGGTATTGGCATTTATTAGAATTCTTTACACTACTTAGTTGCCTTTCTATGGTAGACTAACGAGAATTTGACATTCGTACCATGTCCCTGGGTTAAAATTTACGCAGTCTTAGAACTAAATAGTAACGCTACAGGGCTTCTGTCCCATAAGGATTGATATATTCCATTATTTGCGGTTCTTTTTAATAAATAGCCATACAAGTTAATTACTTAAGTACGTACCTAACATTTTAGACACAGTCCATTTTCAAAACTTACTACTTATCTATATATTAAATAGAATTAATATCTTTTGGTCGATTTTCTAATAAAATAAATTCAGAGCGTCTTAATCAATAATCGATGTACTAAGTGTATCGTTTGCAGCTCATTTGTGCCAAAATATAAATGAAGAATTTTGTATAAAAGCCTCACAAACGTAAAGTATAATTGGGCTTTGGTTATAGGCAAACCTGGTAGTGACTCGTAGTAAAGTCATGTTTTGACTAGTTATAAAACCAGATTGTGGTAAAAAAAATTGAAATCAGTAAACCAAATCATTTTGTTGATGCTAAAGCAGATATTGGGCCACTTGGAAATTTGAAGCAAGTTTTCAGTGAAACTAATAACCGAAATAGAAGATATGTGTGTGTATGTGTGTGCGTGTGTTTGCTGGCGAGTGTGTGTGTGTGTGTGTGTGTGTGTGTGTGTGTGTGTGTGTGTGTGTGTGTGTGTGTGTGTGTGTGTGTGTGTGCGCGTGTGTAAAGAGGAGCTCTAACACCAGCTTCTATTCTCTAAACCGGCGTTTGCAAAGTTTAATCAGATGGAAATTTTACAGAAGTATTCAATTTTGGCCGAGATAGTATAAAAGGAAATTAATCTGTTATATTAGTATTTACTTCGGTAACTGGACGAATCTAATCCTCCTATTTTATATGATAATTCAGTAAGTAATATTGGTAGTAAAGAAAGAGTAAATGTTTCTTCAAAAGAGATTATTGGCAATAAAATATAAAAATATATGGACGCAGCAAGTGCGCTATGGTAGTGAATTATTATAAAAAAGTATATCGAATATGTCTTTTTAAATAAAATCAGACATGAAATTTGCCTATAGAGTAAAAACATACAACAGATTATCGAGATAAATTTATTGTTTGAAAAAGTACAAAAATTTTTCTAAAATAAACATAAATGTTCCTGAAAAAACTGGTCCGATTTTCCCAGCCAACGAACCTTCAAGCTCTTCAACTCTTTAAGCTCTTTACTCACCTGTCAAGATATAATTATTAAAAAAAAGATTTTAGACGAAACACACACAAAAAATTACATGAAAATTTGCCAACAATTTTTTCACCAAATCCGTAAATATTTTTTACGACAACTTATTAACCATTTATTATTAATTACTAAAATTTCACGAAAATCTTACAATGATTTCTACAGAAGTAAAAAAAAATGTCGAAAATTGACTGTCTTTTTACACAAAAAAATTGCTGAAACCATACTAAAAATTCAAATCTGTAACTAAGATTGAAAAGAAGAAAATGTTTTTTTTTCACTTTTCAGCGAAATTGAACCAGTGGAAGTAAATAAAAAAATACTCACAATTTTATGTCAAAAGTTTTCAGAAATAAGAACATTCCTTTAGTCTGCTACTTTAAAGTTTCAGTTGATATATGTGAATACAATTTATCAACTACTTAGATATTATGAAAATGTACCGGTATAGCCTATTTAGTAGAAAAAATCTACCATACTTTATCAAAATTACTTATTGCTTGAAAATATACAACAAATTTCCGCAAATAAACTTAAAATGTTGGTTTCCTAGCCAACAAACCTTAGGTTAATATCAAATTGAGTTATTGAAATAAGGATTTAATGAAAATTCGCTACCAAAACGACTTACTGCGTACAAATTTTTTTATTACAAACATGCATAATATTTGGAAAAAAAACGCAAAAATGCAATAATATAAGGGTGATCGAAAAAAGCAACTGTAGGGATCACCAACAACTCAAAATATGTTTGTAAGATACAACTTAAGATACCCTATAATTAACATATACAATTTTTTCTTGTAGCTTGTATAATAACAACTTTATTGAGCTTTATCGTAGAAATGAGTCACCCTGTTTATATCTAAACAAATAAGAACTGAATGTAAACCCGGATATGGATTCTAGGGGGGCTAGTTTGCGCTCATTTGAAAATTAGCTAAAAATTATAAGCCGTTAAACCATAGACTTAAGTAAACCTACCGCCAAAGCATTAACGTAACTAAAGATACAGCGAAAGCATCAGAGAACGGGTCTATTTGAAATGAATTTTTTGTAAACATTTTAGTAAAATAAATGACAATGACGATTGAAGCTGAAACTTAAAGGTTTGCAGAACACTCTTCTTGGGAAATTTTCTTTATATAATCCGTATTTGTTCCACGTTCTTTGCCTAAATATTGCCAATTGTGACGTTTCAAATCGCGACTTTGACGTTTTGAGGAAAACTGCCGTACCTTTCTTGTCTTTAAACCTAGAGACCTAAATTTTGGTACATGGCTCACTCTTCAAATAAAAACACGCGTACCTTACTTTGTTATTTTCGGAGATATACATTTTTTCCGAAAGAAAACACAACATTTCTTGGGAAAACCTAGGCCGATTTTCCTGGCTAACGAACTTATCCAAGCCACTTGCAAAAGGAAGGTACTCACCAAATCTTATCCAAATCAGCCCATTATTTTTTGAGTTATCGGTGCCACAAACACACACACACACACAGATATATATATATATATATATATATATATATATATATATATATATATATATATATATATATATATATATATATATATATATATATATATATATAAACATATAAAAATTCAAACTGATATTCAAGCGGATATGTGTTCTAGAAGGCCTATTTAGAGCTCATTTGAACAAGAAAAATTCCGGCAATTACTACTAAACCATACAAGGTTGTGATTTTCAATTTGGCGAGTGTTTTCTGCATCCATAATGCTACCTTTTAGTATATAAGAGCCATGTGCTGAACATCCAGTCGCACAGTGGCATAAAAACTCGAGTATGAAAATGATTTTTAGCTCATAACCTGTACGCCAATGGATTTTTGACAAAAATTATCTTACTCCTGAATTGCCTGTACATTTTAGAAGAAATTCCTACTCTTTCTCTTTCTTCGTAGGGTGCACGGTTTTGGAGGAAAACGACATGAAATCCAGCAATGCAGCTGAAAAGATATACACAGTTTGAACATGAGTCAGTAAATTTAATAACAAAAGCTCACACAATGGAACAAAAATCTCAAAACTAATAAGTAACAGTTAGAACTAAAGCAAATGTTCGAAATTGGAACCATCTTGTTGTATACACATTTGACAGCGGTGTACAATGGATCTCATTACATGAAGTAAATGGTATTAACGTATTTCATTGCATGCAATTTGTATCCGCTGGATCAATTCATCCCTCGTGTCCATTGTAGTGTTATAAACTTTTGGTTTGATAAAACCCCACACAAAAAATCTAGTGGAGTTAAATCTGGAGAACGAGCCAGCTAGGTAACAGTCTGAAATGAATTAGAATTCAGCCTTTCCACTAGGATATAAGGACCCATTATAATTGTATTGTAAATACCTAGCCAAATGTTTACACTGAATTCCTCTTGAAAATTCCGTTTCCTAGTAGCGTGTGGATTTTCATTTGCCCAAACATGCTGGTTATGGAAATTAACGACGCCCCTCCTAGTAAAGCGAGCCTCATTAATCCATATCACTTGTGTTAAGAATAAGGGGTCATCTTCAACCGAATTTAAAATTCAGTGACAAAAGACAGAACGGCGTCCATCGTCCCTTAGGTGTAAAGCTGGCACATATTGTAAATGTTAAGTATATCTAAGGTCTTTTTTTAGTACCCTCCATATTGTATATTTTGGTATTGAACTTTTCCTAGAAATTCTTCGAATACTTGTCGCGTCATTATTGAATTCGCGTAAGACCCTGCTTTCGCTTATGACATTAGGGCTAATTTGATTTGAACGTTCGTTACTTCTTCTTATGCCATTTTCAACAAAACTGCTATGAATTTGCATGAAAACATTCGAATACGGTTGTCTTCTGTTTGGAAATCGCCTTTGATATTCCCTTGATGCAGCTGCCGATTTTTCATTTGCAAAGCCATAAATGAAATGCTTATCTGCACATTCTTGAGAACTAAATATAAATGGCATTTTTTAAGACTTGACACTTATTATTCTTGTTTATAAAGAAAATTCTCACCCACACACACTCAATTCAAGATATAAGCAATAATCGTTGTCGGATTAACGTCAAACTTAAGATCACAGATTTTGACATTACAGATAACTTATTGTTCCATACCAATCTTAGTTTTGCAGCAAGAAAACTCAGAATTGGAACGTTTAAACATTTTAACTTTGATGGAGTTTTCTTCGAAGACCGTGCATCGTAGGAAGAAACTGATAAAGTAAGGTTTTCTTCTAAAATGTACAGGCAATTCGGGAGTAAGATAACTACTGTCAAAAACACTAGCCAAGTTTCAAATCAAAAGCTCGTATGGTTTAGTATCAATTTCCGAAAAACTTTTTTTTTCAAAATTTCAACAGCCTGTATTTCTCTTAGGAAGTAGTAGTAAAACTTTAACATTCAATAGAACAGATCATTTCAAGGCAAAAAGTTCATATAAACATAACCTCTAATTGGCTTCCTAAGGTATGATATGAAGTTTTGAAAGAAAAACGTAACTGCTTCAAAAAATTTGTAATATTTCGATAATTAACTAATGAGGAGTTCCCGACCTCTGAATTTTGAAAAAATTTCTTCAAATGAGCGCTAATTAGGCGTCCTAGAACACATATCTGAGGCCGGTTTCAATTTTTATATGTTTATATATATATATATATATATATATATATATATATATATATATATATATATATATATATATATATATATATATATATATATATATATATATATATATATATATATATATATATATATATATGTATGTATGTATGTATGTATGTAATGGGCCGATTTCGATCAAATTTGGTGAGTACCTTAGACAGGAAAATCGGCCCAGGTTTTCCCGGAAAGTTTTGTGTTTTCTTTCGGAAAAAATTATATCTCCGGAAATAACAAAGTAAGGGTAACCAAAGCCAATGGTATGCGTGTTTGTGTTATAAAGAGTGAACCATATACCAAAATTCAGGTCTGTAAGTTTAAAGAAAAAAGTTGTGGGCAGTTAAAAAAACAAATTTTGAGTTTTCCTCAAAACGTCAACGTCGCGATTTGAAACGTCAAAATTCTCAACATTTAGGCAAAGAACCTTCAACGAATACGGATTATGTTAGGAAAATGTCGCAAGAAGAATGTTCTGAAAACCCTTAAGTTTCAGCTTTTCAGCTTCAACCGTCATTGTCCATCATTTTACGAAAATGTTTACAGAAAATTTATTTCAAATAGACCCCTTCTGGATGCTTTCGCTGTATGTTCAGTTAAGTTGATGCTTTGACTGTAGATTTAGTTAACCCTATGGTTTAACGGTCTATAATTTTTAGCTAATTTTAGTAGAAAACAATCGATAATAAGGAGACCGCGACTTTTGAATTTTAACAAGATTTCTTCAAATGAGAGCAAACCAGGCCCCCTAGAATCCATATCCTGGTTTACGTTCAGTTTTTATCTGGTTAAGCTCAATATACTTGTTATTATACAAGATGCGAGCAAAAATTGTATATGTTAATTATAGGGTGTCTTAAGCTGCATCTTATAAAAATATTTTGACAATAACAGGGCGGTCAATAAGTCGTTGGTGATCCCTACAATTGTTTTTTTTCCGAACACCCTTATATTATTGCATTTTATATAGAAATATGACGCATGTTTGTAAGAAAAAAATCGAGATATAGTAAGTGCGTTTTGGTAGTGAATTTTCATTCAATCCTTCAAATTTCATTAACTGCATTAGAGAGACATATTTGCTATTAAAAATATTTTTATGAACCTTCAGTTCCATAACGCACTTGCTGCGTCCACACTTTTTTTTCTTTGAGTTACGACCCTCTTGCATACGTGTGTGTTTACGGGATTAGTTTACAATAACTACTTCCATTATTATTAGAGCTACAATGTGGTTCAAATGGGGAAAGTTGTTCAAATTTTCAAGAGCATCTCGATTCTGATGTCAGAAAAACAATTGCGGATTGAATTTATGAGATTGATATATCAAGTTAATTGTTCCAAATAGAACGTTAGATATATTATCGGCTGGTTTAACTGTAAATTCGATTGACCATCTTATGAAGCTAACACGTTCTACATAGTTTCAGAAATATCTAGATCTCGCAATGCTTGTTCACGGAAATCGTTTACAAAAGCCATCTCCGTTATTATTGGAGCTACAATGTGGTTCAAATAGGAAAAGTTGTTCAATTTTTCACGAGCACCTCAATTCTGATCGAAGAAAAATAAATGCGCATCTGAATGAAGAAAAGTTGCGCAATTCTTTTTTAACGTCAGTATCTAGATGCTCTCGAAAATTTTAACAACATTTCCCATTTCGAATACATTGTAGCTCCAATGGCTATTGTAAACGATTCCCGTGAACGAGCATATCAAATCTGGATATCTCTGGAACTATACAGAATAGACAAGAACGTATTAGCTTTATAAGATTAACAATAGAATTTTCAGTTGAACTAGCTGGGAAAATACCTAGCGTTCCATTTAGAAAAATGAGCTTAACATGTCAACTTCATCAATTCTATAGGCCATTGTTTTTTTGACGTTGGAGTCGAGATTCTGGTGAAAGATTTAACAGCTTTCCCTATTTGAATCACTACAATGTAACTCCAATAATAACATATCTGGCCATTGTAAACAATTCCCATGAACGAGCATTTCCAGATCTAGATATCTCTGGAACAATGCAGAATCGACAGGAAGGTGTTAACTTCATAAGATCGACAATCAAATTTGTAGTTGAGATAGCTGGGAAAATGTCTAACGTTCCATTTAGAAAAATGAACTTGAAATGCCAACCTCAGTAATTCGATACGTAGTTGTTTTGCCATCAAAATCGAGATGTTCATGAAAAGTTAACTGATTTTTCCCATTTGAACCACATTGTAGCTCCAATAATAACGCAGATGGCTATTGTAAATGATTTCCGTGAACCAGCATATTATCCAGATCTAGATATCTCTGGAACTATGCAAAATCGACAAGAACGTGTTAGCTTCAAAATACCTAACGTTTCATTTATAAAAATGAACTTGATATGTTAATCTCAGCAATTCGATAGGCAATTGATTTTTTGACATCAGAATCAAGATGATCGTGAAAATTTGAACAACTTTCCCCATTTGAACTACCTTGTAGCACCAGTAATAAAGGAGATGGCTATTCTAAACGGTTCCCGTGAATACCCTGTATAAGAGAGTAGTAATTTATAAAAAATATATAGAACAAGACTAGGGATTTCAGAAATAGTTAGAAGAAGATAAAATTGTAATAGGAGTATTTTAAGATAACCGGCTTCGAAAACTTTCATCCGAAAATGCGCCATCTGGTGGCGAGAATAAGAAAAAAGTTTGGGACGCAGCAAGTGCGTTAGGGTAGCGAATTTTCATTAAATGCTCCAAATTTGTAAGTAAGGCCTTTGACAAGACAACATATTCACCAAATTTCAAATAGCTTTGTAATTTTCGGAGATAACATTTTTTTCGAAAGAAACTCAAAATTTTCCCAGAAAACTTTGTCCGATTTTCCTAGCTAACGAACTCGTCCAAGCCATTAATAGAGGAAAGATTTGGGGCGAGTTTCATCAAAATCGGTTAATAGCTTTTTGAATTATTGTGTGGATAATATATATATATATATATATATATATATATATATATATATATATATATATATATATATATATATATATATATATAATTGAAACTGACCCCGGATATGTGTTCTAGGGGTCCTAATTCGCGCTCATTTGAAAAATTTTTGCAAAGTCTCACCATCGATACCTCTCTATTACTGATTTTTTTAAATAAAAATTCACTAATAAAGAAATATTTCCAGAATTATGCTTTAAATAACCTGTCGAATGGTTTTTTTGAAGCTCTAGTAATCATAGTTACCAAGAAATGAATGGCGCTTACCTAATGAATCACTTTGTATATCTCGGGTCCAGTGCACTTTTAAAATTGTTTTTTACTACCGCCCGGAACAACATGTGTGAGCACTAGATTAAAAAACTAAAAAAATAAACTGCGTAAATTGTCTTGAAATAACCAATTAAGTTTTATTTAACTTGCTTAGTTATTCAAAATCAGATTACCATTTAACTGTTACACAGTTCCCACTACTACTTCCTTATATTGCCTTCAATAATCAAAAGTACGATGGAGAAATAAATATTACATTGAAATAAAAAATATATCATATTAAAACTGGAGTGTCTATAAGTGCTTGTTATTTTATTAAAGTGGTGTTTTTATTATCATGAGTTACATGTATGTGACATTCGAACACTAATTGAAAATATGTTGTACAAAGAAGCAACTGCCTGCTCTCATAAATTATTAAATTTGTGTCTCTAATTGACTTAGTTTCTGCAGTTATAATGGCTCATCCATATTAAAAATGAGAGTATTTACCTGTGCCTTTTTATAGTCACAGGTTTTTATTCAACTTTTTTGATAGATTGATTTAAATCTCTGATTTTCATTTTTTTTAAACTAAAGTAATTTAGTAAATTTTTACTTAAGATAATTTTTATGACAACCTAATTGCCTTCCCATTCCGTGTTAAGTTTTGGTTCCGTGTACCATGCGACGCTAGGTACACGTTAAAGATCCCTACCCTGTTTAAGAAAGACAGGGGTTTGGACCGGTTGCAGACCGGTTTTGCTCTAATTAGAGCTAATCAGTACGGTATACTAATTACAGCGACAACACACCTATAAAGTAATACGGCTATAGTAGCCAGCCTAGAAAACTGTGGGATGTACGACAGTGTCGCTATCTCGGTGCGGAACCAGGTAATCTTATTGATTGATTGAACACCTTGACAACTTTCTGTAAGATTTAGTGACTTCGGCCAGCCTCGCCGAGAAGATTTCATTCCTGAACGTCACAAGGTCTGGGATAGACATAATTAAGGTACTTAATGAGAAGCTTCATCCAGACAGCAAAATTTATTGATGGGGTGCCCTACGCGTTTCGGCTATACAATAGCCATCATCAGGGGCAAATCTAAAAATTGTAATAAAAGGTCTGTCAGAAAACATTGTCTTCTGGTAGGCAATTGTGCTGGTTTAAGCACAATGATCTCAAGTTAAACTCTACATACATCATCAAGACTAAAATCTACAGTCACATAGCAGAACATGTCTAAAATAGGTTAAAAAAGCAATGTTACATGCCAAACATAAAGTAAAAACTACAAGTCAATCAAAAGGTTACCTAATTAACACTAAAGTCAAAAACATGCAGTCAAAAACGGGCTAAAGGCCATAATTATCAAAACAGAGCATAAGTTAAACGAGTTGAAAAAGCTAGTTAATTTAGTGCAAAAGCCAAAAAGTCAAAATTGAATCTACAAAGCGAAAAAGGCAGTGGAGTGAACTGACAGAGCAAAACACAACAGGAGGCTACACAGTCAAGCAGAAACCCCATGAGAACTCATAAGGAGATTGAAAATTCCATAAAGAGGTGATACGGGAAAACACAATGGCTTCAATACTTACTTTCTAATTCTTCAAAAAATTAGATTCAAACTATACACAGGCTGCCAAGGCTGGAGCCTTCATCTATTGCATCAGCGGTCCAACCACAACATACCCAAATGTGCCGGAAAATCGACTCATGGTGTCATTAGAACAATACAAACGACAACTTAAACACAAGACGAGAGTGAACGTCGGCCATTAATGAAAACTGCAATAAAGCAGATGGCGATGGTTAGACGGCGAAACGGTGAACCAAACGCAAGGACAGAACGGCGGAAATGTCAGAGACAAAACGCGGAGAGGAGGGGGAGCCACAGAACAGCCAACTTTATATACATTATGCTTCAGCCATAGAGGAACCATAGACTACTGGTAATATTAGTTGACTAAATGATTGTACAATGAAGGAAAATTCGAAATGTCTGTATTGGACAGGTTCAATCATTTAGTCAACTAATATTACCAGTAGTCTATGGTTCCTCTATGGCTGAAGCATAATGTATATAAAGTTGGCTGTTCTGTGGCTCCCCCTCCTCTCCGCGTTTTGTCTCTGACATTTCCGCCGTTCTGTCCTTGCGTTTGGTTCACCGTTTCGCCGTCTAACCAGCGCCATCTGCTTTATTGCAGTTTTCATTAATGGCCGACGTTCACTCTCGTCTTGTGTTTAAGTTGTCGTTTGTATTGTTCTAATGACACCATGAGTCAATTTTCCGGCACATTTGGGTATGTTGTTGTTGGACCGCTGATGCAATAGATGAAGGCTCCAGCCTTGGCAACCTGTGTATAGTTTGAATCTAATTTTTTGAAGAATTAGAAAGTAAGTATTGAAGCCATTTTGTTTTCTCGTATCACCTCTTTATGGAATTTTCAATCTCCTTATGAGTTCTCATGGGGTTTCTGCTTGACTGTGTAGCCTCCTGTCGTGTTTTGCTCTGTCAGTTCACTCCACTGCCTTTTTCGCTTTGTAGATTCAATTTTGACTTTTTGGCTTTTGCACTAAATTAACTAGCTTTTTCAACTCGTTTAACTTATGCTCTGTTTTGATAATTATGGCCTTTAGCCCGTTTTTTACTGCATGTTTTTGACTTTAGTGTTAATTAGGTAACCTTTTGATTGACTTGTAGTTTTTACTTTATGTTTGGCATGTAACATTGCTTTTTTAACCTATTTTAGACCTGTTCTGCTATGTGACTGTAGATTTTAGTCTTGATGATGTATGTAGAGTTTAACTTGAGATCATTGTGCTTAAACCAGCACAATTGCCTACCAGAAGACAATGTTTTCTGACAGACCTTTTATTACAATTTTTAGATTTGCCCCTGATGATGGCTATTGTATAGCCGAAACGCGTAGGGCACCCCATCAATAAATTTTGCTGTCTGGATGAAGCTTCTCATTAAGTACCTTAATTAACACAAAATGTTATAAAATAAAGACTGTGTACAACCAACTAACAATTTTGTAAATTGTCGGCCCTGACCCATTTCTTTCCTAATATAGGGAACATGTATGTGTTATTTGTAACTGTCCTGACAACATACTACCTGGTTACGCACTGAGATGTCGACCCTGTCCTACAACTTAAAATGTTCTAGTAGGCTGGCTACCATAGCCGTATTACTTTATAGATGTGTGTTCGCTGTAATTAGTATACCGTACTGATGAGCCCTAATTAAAGCGAAACCGGTTTGCGGTTCTAATTATGGTTATAATGCGTCTAGTCTTACTTACATTGTCCCTATATTGGGCAAGAAATAGGCCAGTGCTGTCAATTTACAAAATTGTTAGTTGGTTTTACACAATCTCTATTTTATAACATTTTGTGTTATTTGGAGCTGTCGTGACAACATACTGCCTGGTTCTGCACCGAGATGGCGACCTTGTCGTACATCTCACAATATTCCGCTTGCGTTAAAAATTTCGTCATTGACGAACCATTTGAGGTTCTGCCCGAAGTCGTAATGAATTTCCTTATTTGATACAAAACACCCTATCGTCCTTCTACTAACGAAACCCTACAAGTCTTTTCTGGAATATTTTACAGTAATTCAGAAGCATTGTGACTTAGCTGTGATACTTGAAAAATTAAAAATTCTATACAAACACAATTTTAAAATATTCTGTTCTTTTTTTTAATGTCGGTCTCGTTCCGCGACTATGGCCAATCACCGGCGCCAGTGAGCAGTTTTACCTGACTATCCTGAAAATTGTGCCGAAACCCTGCGTTTCTGTAAGGACGGTAGCGATGTTTAAGGCACTCAACATCGTATAGACACGGGACCGACGGCTTTACGCCCCCTCCGAAGGGCGAAACGTGTAAACATTCAACTTGCTCAAGTACAATGCCGCAACCTCGGTTGATGTTAATTGTGCAGTATGTACTGAAAAAGTGAAAGGGAAACCCTGGTAATCCAAACCGGTACCCCTCGGTTCAGAGGTACACGTTCTTACCACTTAACTACCCAGGCTCTGATTTTAACATTATTTTTGTCAAGTATCATTATATATTTTCAACCTCTGATCATATAGGACTTACGAGTTTATAATATATTATAACTAAACCAAATCGGTCTGTTTCGTTTTCAATGCGTCACTCCGTATGTCTGACAGAGTGACGCATTGAAAACGAAACAGGCCGATTTGCGTCCAGAGAACTTTTTTTTTTAAGAAACGCTGAAACACGTCAATTTTAATATGGAGGGGGACATGTTTTGACACAAAACTCAACTTTCTCACATAAACCCCTCAAGGGTGGTGATAACAACCCTTATATTTTAAATAGGGAACATGTATCGAGTGTTACATCGTTTGAGAGCTCTTTCTCTTCTAAATTCAGCACAATAATTTTTTTGGAAGTTTTATCAACTCGTTTAAAAATTATTCACAGTTGGAGTTGCAAGAACCTATTTGATTCATTGTGATAAAAAATGCACTGATTAGTCAATTTTTCGTTAAAAAAAAACAAAAAAAAACAAAACCAAACGTTCAACATTGTTTATTCAGTAAAGTAAGTGTTCAAATTGTTGACCACCAGCTTCCATACAAAAGTATAAATTTTGTTCAAAACGAGCTCTGACATTCTGGGGCATTTGTGGAGTTATTAGACGGCGTTCTTCAACAATGCGTCGTCGCAATTCTTCCAGAGACTCCGTTTCTGTTGCGTAAATGCTATTTTTTAAATCCCCATAAGAAGAAGTCTAAAGGAGTTAAATCCGGTGACATAGAGAGCCACTAAATAGCACCTCTACGCCCAATCCATTGCGCTAGAAACTCTCTGTTCAAAAACTCCCTAACACGTTGTGAAAAATGCGGGGGAGCTCCATCTTGTTGAAACACTAATTGATTTTCTTGATAGCAATCATATTTTTCAACAATGTCAATTAAGAGGGTAACCGATATCTTCTAGTAACTCCAAATACGTTTCGCCACTCAAATTGCCATCAAGAAAAATTGGTCCGATTAAACGGTCTCCAAAAATGCCAGTGATTCTGTGGAGTTTGAGTGTGGAGTTCGTGAAAATTGCTTGGATTATTTATTATCTGCCCAATAACGACAATTATGACGATTGACTGTAGAGTCTAATAAAAACGTACACTTGTCTGAAAAACAGATATTGAACAGAAAGTTCCCGTTATCCGCTTCGTGCAGTCATAACTTCACAAAACTCCAGCCGCCGATCAAAATCATCTTCATTCAGTTGTTGTACAAGATGAATTTTATACTGGTGAAATTTATGATGCATCAATATTCGCTGATTAGTTCTTCTTTTAATGTTTGAAACAGTGGCCAATTTTCTCGTGCTCAAAGTTGGGTCTGCAGCAATTTGTCCTAAAACTTCAATCTCAGTAGTATCATTTCTAACCGGAAATTCACGTTCAGGGTCCCGTTTTTTGTTGGCTACTGAACCACTTTATCGAAACTTTGCAACTAACTCCAAAATGTATTTTCTGTTAACATGTCTGTTCGGATGTCGTTCATTAAACAAATTTGCGGTACGGTTAGCACAGTCATCGTTTTTGAAAAAAAGAGTATTTATTTCAACTCTTTCTTCTACAGAATACATCATTGTGAAATTAATTTTCGGTAGTACTATCAAGTATCAAACAGACTGATAAACTGAAATAATAAAACGCATTTCGCTCATTCCAATAAGAAATGTTCTGATAGTCATTTTTTTCTTTACAAACGAACAAAGCACATTTTTTATCGGAATGAGTGAAATGCGTTTTTGCATCTTCAACTGTGAATAACTTTTAAACGAGTTAATAAAACTTCCAAAAAAATTAGTGTGCTGAATTCAGAAAAGAAAGAGCTTTAAATGATGTAACACTCGACCCATGTTCCCTATTTAAAATATAAGGGTTGTTATCGCCACCCTTAAGGGGTTGATGTGACAAAGTTGAGTTTTATGTCAAAACATGCTCCCCTCAATAATAAAATTAATGTGTTTCAGCGTTTCTTTAAAAAAAATTTCTCTGTTTTGTTTTCAATGTGCCACCCTATATATGGTATCATCATGAGAAATTGAATATTGTATCTCGAACAGTGTTTCTGGTCACCTTACATCACAACAAAAATAACCAAAGTATTGTAACACAAAAGTAACAACAGAGTATTTATTATAATAGCAACTTTATTCTCTGAATGAATAATACTAAAAAGTTGAGTTTGCTGAAATGTTTGAAATAATCATCTGAAGATATTCTACAAAATATGGGTTTGGGTTGCGTCTAGCTTCTTTGCATCTCAATATGTATCCAGAATTTGTATTAATTTCGCGATTTTCATCCTTCAATTAATTGTGTAGTTCATGCTGTCGCAATCCATTTGAATGTGCCCGGCCACCAAATACTTTTGTATTATGGTTATCGATTTTATTATTGTATTGAATTTGTCCAAGTTGTATTACCGTTCTGATAACCACAACTGTCACTAAATATTATTATTTCTACAGAATTCAATTCAATAAAATTGTAGAAAATGGTAGAAAATTTATTTGAAGGTACTGAGCCCTTTTTCCTAATACCATAAGAAGCAATAGCCGTCTTTCCTATTTAAATTATAAATAGTTTAGTTGTCCACCACTGGCTTTTTTGTTATTATGGACCGAAGCTTTAAGCATAATGGACAATAAAATCAACCGCGTGTACACTCTCAATAATAATGAAGTCTGGACGCAGCAAGTGCGTTATGGTAGTAAATCCTCATAGAAATGATCTGGCACAAAATATTTTAAAATAACTTTTTTTATTGTAACATAGAAACCTAACTTTTGGCGTATAGTTTATTTTTTATATCGTCAACCTACCTACCAAATTTGGTTATCATATCTTTTTTACTTTTTAAAACGCAAATTTTTTTCGACTGAAAACTCAAAATTTTCCCGGAAAACCTCGTCCGATTTTCCTGACTAACGAGCCATTTACAAAAGTAAGATACATGCCAAACTTTTTCAAAATCGGCTTATTAGTTTTTGAGTTATCGGTGTGATATATATATATATATATATATATATATATATATATATATATATATAGCTGGAGTGACAATATTTTACTTGGTTCCGCAACTAGGTGGCGGCACGTCCACCACTCACTTAACGTATTACCTTTGGTGCATTTTTGCTACAAGTAGTATGCCGTAGTGAAGAGCTCTAATGAGAGCGAAACCGGTCTACGGTTCTAATTGTTGCGAGAATGCATCTAGAGTTTATATATATATATATATATATATATATATATATATATATATATATATATATATATATATATATATATATATATATATGTATGTGTGTGTGTGTTTTGTTTCTTTAACGTCGGCCTATTTCCGCGACTATGTCAAATCACCGACGCCAGGGCGCAGTTTCACCTCACTATCCTGGAAATTTTGCCGAACC
Source organism: Tillus elongatus (assembly GCA_964006375.1). Classification (NCBI taxonomy): domain Eukaryota; kingdom Metazoa; phylum Arthropoda; class Insecta; order Coleoptera; family Cleridae; genus Tillus; species Tillus elongatus. The sequence goes on from OZ023263.1 coordinate 118,468,532, forward strand.
CCTGCCTTTCTGTAATGAGGGTAGGGATCTTTAACGTACCCAACATCGCATGGACACAGGACCGACGGCTTAACGCCCCCTCCAAAAGGCGGAACCTGCAGACATTCAACTTGCTCAAATACAATGCCAGAACCCCGGTTGATGTTAATGTTATAGTTTGTACTGAAAAAGTGAAAGGAGTACCCTGGGATCGAACCCAGTACCCTTCGGTTCAGAGGCACAGGTTCTTACCCCTGAACCACCGAGGTTCTATATATATATATATATATATATATATATATATATATATATATATATATATATATATATATATATATATATATATATATATATATTTTTTCTACGAAAATTTACTACAAACTGTTTATTGTTAAAAAAATATGTACATTTTCTTTTTGGTGGGTAGCCACCAGTGCTTTCAGTATAATATAAGTTATGGTCAGCGCCTGTTTTATCTAACATTTGAATTTTGAACTTCATTGTTGGTCTTGTATTTTGCTGGAATTTTAAATTCGGATCTGGAAAAGAGGTACACAAAAAACCAGATGATCTTGTCCTTGTTAAGAATTTTGATTGATTTAATGTTGTTGTTGTGGTTGATCTTGCTTGTGTATGTTTTTACTTTTTAGTAAGCCGCACGGTGTTATTTGGTGGGGATGTTTTCTTGTGCACTGGTTTGTCAGTGGTAAGTGATGTGACAATTTATATTTAATTTGGTAGTGTGCGTTGGTTTGGTATGTGGTGCCTAAATGATGTGTGATGTCTGTTTGTTTTCCAGTCTGGTTGAAAAATTTGAAAGTGATATCTAGGATTTTTTCATGGATTAGAGGGGTGTAGGTTATATTGCGTATTAATATGGTGGAGGTTCTGCGTGGTTTGTTGAGAATTATTTGCAGGGCACTGTTTTGAATTAATTGGAGTTTATTACGGTTCGATTTGCTTGTGTTACTAAATACTGGAGCACTATAGAGTACGGGTAAGATGTACGTCTTATAAATGTATAGTTTGGTGTTTTAGTCTAGAGGGTTATGCTTGTAAAGGATCGGGCAAAAGGCTGCAACTGTATTTTTGGCTTTTTTTGGTTGATTGTGTTAGGTGTTCTATGAATGTGAGTTTTTTGTATAGTATTGTTCCGAGGTATTTGACTGTGTTTGTTCTAGGGATTGGTTTGTTGTGTATCCTGGGGTCGTTTGGAAGTGGGTCGGTTTTGTTATTGTCTTTTTTGTATCTGAATATTGTTGTTTTTGTCTTGTCAGTGTTTACTTGAAGTTTGCACTTGTGGAAGTAATTTTGAGTAGGTGGATATGGTTCTGCAGGTATTTAATTGCTTGAGATGCTTTAATGGATTCAGCAAGAACTGCGGTGTCGTCTGCGAATAGTGCCAGTTTTGCCTGTTGTGTAGTGGGGATGTCGTTTATCCAACAAAGGAATAAAGTGCGTGAAAGCACAGCTCCTTCAGAGAGGCTGGTACTTCAGGACTGCGGGCTAAAATGTTCATGTATTTGACTACGAAGGTTATGTGTGAGAGGAAAGAGTGTATAATTTTAATGAGGTGTGTTGGGATGTTTTATTGGATTAGTTTGTATATGAGGCCATGATGCCAGACGATCTCGAAGACTTTTTCAATGTCGAGGGTGAGTAGTGCTCTGTTTTTGTTTGTGTTGTAGTTTGTTGAGATTCGGTCAGTTATTTGGGCTATCTGTAAGGGTGTACTTTTCTTTTTTTCTGAATCCGAATTTTTCCGGGATAATTATTTTCTTTGTTTTGTCAATTTCGTTAAGTCGGTTTAGGATTATTTTTCCTAGTATCTTATACATCGCTGGCAGGAGACTGATGGGACGACAGCTTGTATCTAGGGCTGGATCTTTCTTAGGTTTTTTTTTTTGAATAAGATTATTATTGCGTTTTTTCTAGGATATAGGGAAGTATTGAGTTTTGAGGCAGGCGTTTATGATGCTGTAGGATGCCTTTGGTGGGGAGGTTTTTGGAGGCTAGGTTGTCTATTTTATCGGCGCCTGACGCTTTCCTGTTTTTTAGTTTGTTAATGGCTTTTATTTCTTGTGAGTTTGTTAGGGTTTCTGAGGGTGTGAGTTCTTCGGACTGGGAGAATTTGTTAAAACCCTCTGTTAGAGGGCCGGAAAGGGTTTTTAGTAAGGTTATGATGTTTTGTGCAGGTGGATTCTATTTCATTACTTTTGTCGTCATCTTTTATTGCGAGTCCGGCGGGGTTTTTAGACGAGGGATTATACTGTTTTTGCTGGGGTTTCTTAGGTATTTTGCTATGGACTAGAGTTTTTGTTTATTGGTTCTTGTAACGGATGGCATGGTTTTATTCCATTGGTCAACGTTGAGTGTGTTTATCTCTGTGTTAATTTGGGTCGTAATTTCAGTCACTTGGGCTTATAGTAGCGGGTTATGGGTTGTTTGGTATCGTTTGCGAAGTTGTTTTTTAACGATGATTATGTCTTTAGTATGTTGTGGGATAGCTAATTGGTCGAGAGTGGCGTGTAAGGGAAGTTGATTTGTCCAAACATTTGTTTATTAATTTTGTGAGTTTTGTAATGCTGTTATCTATGTCTGGAGGGCTATTTATGTTAGTATTTACTCATAGTTTGTTGTTGATGAGGTGACGAAATTTTATAAAGTTAGTATTTTGTTGAATATGTTGTGGGATTGAGAAGTTGTCATTGATTTTAATAGATAATGTTATAGGGAGGTGGTCCGAGTTTAGTATTTTCTCTCTGGTTATGTTGCTTACTGTTAGTGAGTTAATTAGTACTAAGTCGATTGTTGATGGGTGATGTTGTGTGTTGTAAGAGTAGTGAGTCTGCGCGGGCGGGTAGAGCAGGACATAGAGAGTGCTGTTAACGAAGTTTTGTAGTTATGTGCCTGAGTGGGCACTATAGTCACCTATAATGAGGAATTTGTTGAGGTGGATGTTAGTTAGTGAGGTGAAGTCAGTTTTCTGAAAGGAGGTGAAAGGGGATTAATAGAAATTTATTATGGATGTGTCAGAGATTATAATTGCTTGGTTTCGAAAGGGGGTGAGTCAGAGATTGGAATTTCAGAGAATCGGATGTTCTTTTTGTCGTATGTTATGAGGCCGCGATTGTGAGTTTGTGGTTTTAGTTTGTAGCTGTAATTGTAGTTGTGTACTTTGGGAGGATTTTTGGCACCAAGTTTGGTTTCTTGTACAAGTATTATGTCTAACTCAAGTTCGTTGGTTAGTACTGTTAGTTCGTTAATTTTTTTGTCTAGTCCGTTACAGTTAAAAGAGAATGGTGTTATGTGTTTGTTCTGTTGTTTGTTATTAGTCATATTTTGGATTTATGGAAAATGACAGATGACATGAAACTAAAAATTTGTCAAGTGATTTATATTTAACTGGGGGATTCAATCAACTATTATAAAATACGCTATATTTTTGGCTTTATGAACGGCCCCAAATACAGTTTTAGCGCATCAAAGATATATTAGGCTGTCGCATAATACAGTATAAATGTAAAAAAATTAAACCAAGTCTATAAAAATGATTATGAAATAGTTTCTTTTGTCTTTAAACTTAAACATAAGAAGTCATATGAGACAAAAACAATTCTTGAATGTGTTTGAATGTCAATTCTACTAATTTTGTAATTAATTGTTACGTATACTTTTTATATACTACACCGGGTATGAAGCCTGTGTCATGTATCATGTAGACAAAACGTTAGTTGACGTATTAGTAGATAGCGCATTGGAAGCGTGCTGGACTGCTACGCAGAAGGTTGCATGATCGAATCCAGCTCGATGAATGTATATTTTTTTATGTTTTATATTGTCATTTGCAGAAACAATAATGCACAGATTTCATACGAGTTGAACAAGATCTAATTTTTGTTTAAGACGCCTAAATAAGTTTGTTACCTTTGAGTCTGAAATTATAATTTTGTTATTGTTGATATTGAAAAAATCAGTTAGATTAGGTTGACTAAAACGAAATCATACTGGCGATTAATAAGGAAAAATAACTGATACGTTTATAATTTGGCAGATACTTTACTTTTCTAAGTATGAATCAAGTTTCCTTCTGGAAATCTTTTGTATAACTTAAATGAAATTTGTAATACAAGTTTCTTTTAAAAAAACTTACACTATCTACAAATATAGCAAAATTTAGTTCTTGAGCTTCATATAAAATTGAGTTTTGGGCATTTTTCTCAAAAGGAGTTAGAACAAAAGATTTTTTTGATAATAGAGAGATATCGATGGTAACACTTTTAAAAGAATTCTTCAAATATGCGCGTACTAGGACCTCTAAATAGATCTTCAAGGTCTCTGTAAGTTTAAAGTAATAAATTTACTAATATTTGGTATAATAATAGTGTACAATTCTTATGAAAATTCGCTACTATAACGCACTTGCTGCATCCAGAAACTTTTTTCGGGTTGACGAACTCATTTTAATGCACTGATTCACTCATAGTCCAGTAAATAAGTACACAAGGTTTTTACGTTTGTCCATAAAACTCTCCAACAGTTGTATTTTCAAGTAGATTCCATTAATCTGACACACGAAACTGACATGTAACAAAAAATCAAGGTCAAGCATTTTTCACAAAAATTTGAAAAGCAGCACTCGACTGACTACCCTTTTTCTCTCAAGTATTAATGGGCCAAGAGAAAATTTCTGAAAAACCTGGCACACTTGGTAAATACGGAAGCTACAACGAAATAGAAAGTTTGCTCGAAAAAGAGAGCCATATTTGAGATGACTAGGCAACACCACCTTTACAGTGTGATGACTATGATGATGATGCAATTTTAACTCAAGAGAAAATTACTAATTGGGCCTGCACTATTTTCTAACCTTATCGATAATTCTCATAATAATATTCGACTAATGAGATGTTTACTAGTCTTCAGAACGTTCAAGGAATATAAGCAGGTGTGGTTTTTACACCTGTTGTAACACATACACATGTCACATAAGATATACGTGAATATTTAATGGCAACATGCAAGTTCCTTCACATTCACATGGTACACAATGTGTGCTAATTCCACTAATTAGCCTAATAATTTCTTTGAAGCTCGTCTAGCATGTTTAATTTTTTAACGATGGTGACGTTAACTACCTAAGTAGTTTTAAGGAAATTTGTCGTTTTGAAGTGAGATAGTGACGGATTACAAACTGTTAACATAAAATTTAGGTAGGTTCTCATCAACCCTAAAAAATCTGGACGCAGCAAGTGTATCTCTTTAATGCAAGCAGGCATCAATTTTATTACCGGTATAATATATGTAGTAGAAAGAATTTACCATATTTTATCCAAGTAACTTTTTGTTTGAAAATGGACAAAAATTTTCCAAAAACAAACTTAAAATGTTTCCGAGAAAACTGGTTTCCTAGCCAACAAACCTTAGGTTATTATCAAATTAGGTCATTGAATTTGAAGCATTTAATAAAAATTTGCTACCAAAACGCCCTTACTGCGGCGTCTAGATTTTTTTCTTATAAACATGCATCATATTTTGATAATAAATGCAAAAATCCAATCATATAAGAGATGTTCGAAAAAAAGTAGGTATCACCAATGACGTATGGGCCACTTGTGACTGTCAAAATATTTTTATATGTAGTTCAAGACACACTATAGTTACGATTACCAGTTTTTCTCGTATCTTGTATAATCACACTTATATTGAGCTTTACCGTAGAAATAAGTCACCCTGTATATATGTAAACAGATAAAAACTGAAACTAAACCCGGATATGGATTCTTGGGGGCCTAGTTTGCGCCAATTTGAAGAAATCTTCTTAAAATTCAAAAGTGGCAGTCTCTTCAAGAACGAGTTTTTTTACCAAAATTTGATAAAAATTATAGGCCGTTAAACCACAAACTTAACTAAAACTACTGCCAAAGCGTCCGAGGAAGGGTCTATTTGAAATTAATTTGCTAGCAACTTTTTAGTAAAACGAACGACAATGACGGTTGAAGCTGAAACTTAAGGATTTGCAGAACACTCTTCTTGTGATATTTTCCTTACATAAGCCGTATTTGTTTCAGGTTCTTTGTCTAAATGTTGCCAATTTTGACGTTTAAAATCGCGACGTTTTGAGGAAAAACCCCTTTTTTTAAATGTCTATAACTTTTTTGTTTTTAAACTTACAGAACTAAATTTTGGTGCGTTCTTCGCCCTTTATAATAGAAGCAAGCGTACCAGTTTTGGTTGCCCTTACCTTGTTATTTCTGGATAAATATTTTTTTTCGAAAGAAAACACAACATTTTTCGGAAAAACTTGAGCCGATTTTTATGACTAACGAACTTATCGAAGCCACTTGCAAAAGCAAGGTACTGAGCAAATTTTATTCAAATCGGTCCATTATTTGTTGAGTTATAGGCGTGATACAGATATATATATATATATATATATATATATATATATATATATATATATATATATATATATATATATATATATATATATATATATTATCAATTGAAACTGACCCTGCGTATAGTTATAGGGGGTCTAGTTCAAAATTCACTAATTATAATATTGTTTATTACCATAACCCACTTGCTGCGTCAATATATTATTTTTAAGTTTTCCGTTTTGTTTGATAAATTCCACCATACTCCCTACCATAACGCACTTACTGCGTCAGTATTTCTTCCATAATATGTATTAGTTATTTTATTATTGTTCATAGCCGTAACTCACATGCTGCATTAATATATATCGTATGAAATATTATTTAACATTTTGCTAAAAAACTGTTTATACCGGGCAGCCAGTTTGCTCAGCGTAACCGAATTCTCATTATAAGAACAACAAGAAAAAGAAAAACAAACTGCATTTCGCAATAGGCCTTCTAATTTTACATTAAATGGCAAAATTATGCAATTCAAATGGAAGGTAGTGGTGCCGCGTATTTAGAGTTAAATAAATAATCGATTTATAGCCACATCCGCGGTTACACGAATACATAAGTATCATCAGATGCATTCATTAGTAGATATACCACTAAAAGTGTGACAGTTCATTTAAATAGTATATTTTTTAAAGCCTTTTCCCATTAAAATTAACATCAAAAACTTAATGTAATGATATAAATGGACAATATTATTGTTTAAAAACCATTTAGAATTAAATAATATATGGCAAACTCGTGAAAATTGCAGATAAACGTGTTAAAAAAAATCACTGCGTAAAAATTGGAGAACTAAAATTGATTATTTTGACACCCCCTTAGCCTATATTATATTATACACAGAAAACTGAATTTACTCACCAACTCATTAATAATCAGTTGAAAAATAATTACGTTCACAGAAACAGATAGTACCTAACTTCTTGCAAAAACTAAATGTAGACGATCTTCTTCTCCTAAAACGCTTTATAACAATACGGTATGTGTCAGATGAAATGTAAGCGTCAAGCAATAATTACTGTAAATGACATTATCGACCTAAAAAATAGGTGAAAACAATCAATTTAAAAACGGTTCTTTAATTAACAGATCCAACCAATTATAAAAACGTAACCTTTAATAGCCAATCAAGGTTATTTGGGCACTATATTAATTCCAGACGTAACGTACACGTCGTGATTAGGTTGCAAAGTGTCGCAAAGTGTCGCCAATTTTGACGCTTGAGCAAATTATTTTTAAACCCTCTCTGTCAAAAAATCCACTAAGGTGATTTGTTCAAGATAGCCTAAATTTAAATAAAATTTCCGGTCGACTTTAAAAGAATAAAAGTTCGGGACGCAGTAAGTGCGTTATGGTAGTCAATTTTCATTAAATGCTTTAAATTTGAATAACTTAATTTTCTATAGATTTAGAAAGTTGGAATTTGGTGCGTAGTAAGGTCTTAACAAAATTTCATTAAAACATCAAAATTTTCCAGCAGAACCTTATCCGATTTTGCTGACTAACGAATTCATCCAAGCTATAATAAAAGAAAGGTATGAGGCCGAGTTTCATCCAGATCGGCTAATTACTTTTTGAGTTAACGATTGGATACATACATGCATACATACATATCCATATAGATATACATAAATATATATATATATATATATATATATATATATATATATATATATATATATATATATATATATATATATATATATATATATATATATGTATATATATATATATATATATATATATATATGTATGTAATTGAAACTGACCCCGGATATGGGTTCTAGGGTTCCTAGCTCGCGTTCATTTGAAAAAAAATTTGCAAAGTCTCACCATCGATATCTCTCTATTAGTGAATTTTTTAAATGAAAGTTTACTAAAAATGTGTTTGACATGGGTTACAGGTTCTTGATCTAAAAAATGTAAATTTTGATGTTTCGAATCGCAATGACTTTGGCGTTTTAAAAATAAAAGTTCGGGACGCAACAAATGCATTAGAGTAGTGTTTTTTCATAAGAATTGTACACTATTAGTAACGTATATTATTAAAACTAATTCTTTACAATTAAATAAACCTTGGAGATCGGTTTTAGAGCTCTCAGTAAGTAATTACTTGAGGATATTTATATTTTGTATGGAGATAGAAAACTAAAATTTGGTACATATATTTAAGTACTGCAAATTTTTTTTAAAAAATTTTTGTTACAAATTTCATTAAGGTTACAAAAGTTTTCCAGAAAAAAATAATTCTTATTTACAAGAAGAATGTACCTGTTAAATTATAAATATATCAAATATTTTTCCTTATTAATTGCTTGGACGGTTTTGTTTTAGTCAACCCAATCAAATTAGTTTTTGCAAACAAAACAACAAAAAGGATTTTTCAAAACAAATTATTAGCTATTCACGAGGCTCGTTATGTTATCTTTCTTTAATTTAGTACCCACGCTGCGTTTTACTATGGCTCAAGATTGAAGATTCTAACTTAATGGGAGAGTGAGTTATCAAATTTGAAATATTTTTACGAAAATTATCTACCAAAGAACGTACTTGATGCACCCAGACCCTTTTCAGCACTTATTTACTGTTGCTGTATCCATGCTTTTTTGAATGATAAAATATTGTAGCTCTCTATGTGAGACTGACAAACAAGGCAACCTCAAATTCATTTTTGTAAAAATATTTTAAAGAAATGAAATGAGGTAACAATTTGAACATAATTTGAAAATCTTGGTTCGCTGCTTCATCGCGTGGGTTCTCCTTCACCTTCTGCGTGCCTACAATCACCTTCAATGCATAAAAAAGAACAATGTAAACCAAAAAAAATTTCTTGAGACAAACCCCCAAAAAAGTTGCGGGACCTACGGTGAATATGAGTTCTGCGCGGAGTAAACAGGATTTTAAGGAGGTATAGCTGCAAAATGGAATAAAGTCAGCTTTTAGAGGTCCAACTAAGATGTTTTTTCGCACATTCCGCTTACATTTCCTTTTTATCTTCTACCCCGCCCAGCAGCCCTATTAACTTCTGGTACCGTAACTTTCTTGGGGGCTGTTTGCAAGACATTTTTCTTGTGGAATGTACTAAACTGCAAATTGACCGAAAATTTTATTTTTATTTGGAAAAGGAGTGTACCTGCCAAATTATAAACATGGCAGGTATTTTTACTAATTAATCACTTGGATGATCTGTTTTAGTCAACGCAATAGAACCAGTTTATGCAAACAAAATAATAAAAAATATTTTTTAAAACAAATTTGTAGTTATTTTTCAAATTTAGTACACACGCTGTCTTTATATGGGTTTTACTATATATCAAAACTGAAGATTCTAGTTTTCTGGGAAATTGAGTTATCACCATTTGAAATATTTTTACGTTGATTCGCTGCCATAACGCACTTGCTGCACGTAAACTCTTTTCAACACATATTTACTATTACTGTTTAGTAATACAGTACCTACATGCATTGATTCACAACCTGAGTCTGATGGACACTACTCTCTTATTTGTTTGATTAGATGTTAAAATGATGATGTTATACTACAGTCGACGGCCGAATGTTTTTTTAATGTTAGGTTAAAATTAAAAGTTGTATTATTATTCACCTACTCGTGTTTGTATTAACCTTAGAATTTATGTCGTTATTTTATATTGTAATATTCCGAAGTATTAGCGGAATCGATTTCGAGGTTATCTTCTTCTTCTTCTTTGTTAATGACGTCCGTTGGTTTCAAGGTTATGCTTAGAACGCGCACGTTTCTCTCGTGACTCTTGTCAGTTATCAAATGACAAATAGTGGTGTTGTCAGATTAAACTATTTATTTATTTATTTATTTATTTATTTATTTATTTATTTATTTATTTATTTATTTATTTATTTATTTATTTATTTATTTATTTATTTATTTATTTATTTATTTATTTATTTATTTATTTATTTATTTATTTATTTATTTATTTATTTATTTATTTATTTATTTATTTATTTATTTATTTATTTATTTATTTATTTATTTATTTATTTATTTATTTATTTATTTATTTATTTACTTATTTATTTACGTGTCACACCGATATATCAAAAATACAATGGGCCGATTTTGATAAAATTTGGTGAGTATTTTTCTTTCGCAAGTGGCTTCACTAGGTTTGTTAGCCAGGGAAAATCCGACTAGTTTGTCCCGGAAACTGTGGTGTTTTTTTTTTTTTTTTGGAAAATTTTTGTATCTCCCGAAGTAACAAAATTATGGCAACCAAATTTGATACGCGGTTTATATCACAAAAAAAAACATCCACCAAAATCTGGATCTCTATGTTAAAAGAAAAAAGAATTATAAGCTTTTAAGGAAAATATTTTTTTTCTTAAATCTTCAAAGTCGTCGCGATTCGAAACGTTAAAATTGACATGTTCTAGATCAAGAACCTAAAATTATTATTTTTTATTTTTAAGTAGGACAAATGTTACAGCTTCAATCGTCATTGTTCTTTATTTTATTAAAATGTTTCCAGATAATTAATTGGAAATAGACCCTTTATGTGATGCTTTGACAGTAGTTTCAGTTATAGAGCTTATTTCTTTAATTCCAATAACGGATCAGCTTATTTAGCGTTTATATATATATATATATATATATATATATATATATATATATATATATATATATATATATATATATATATATATATATATATATATATATATATATATATCCGACCGATAACTCAAAAAATAATGGACCAATCTTGATAAAATTTAGTGAGTGCCCTCCTTTTGCAAATGGCTTAAACAAGTTCGTTAGCCAGGAAAATATATCCAGGTTTTCCGGGAAAATTTTGTTTTTTTTTTCTCAAAAAATTCAGATCTCCGGAAGTAGCAAAGTAAGGGCAACCAAGTTTGGTAAGCGTGTTTGTATTGCAAATTGTCAACGCTGTACCAAAATTTAGGTCTCTATCTTTAAAAACATAAAAGGTATGGGCAGTTATAGAAACACAATTTGGAGTTTTCCTCAAAACGTCAAACTCGCAATTTAAAACGTCAAAATTGGCAATGTTTAGGCAAAGAACGTGAAACAAATACGGATTGTGAAAAGAAAATGTTGTAAGAGAAATATTTACAGAAAATTCATTTCAACTAGACCCTTTATCTGATGCTTTGACTGTCGGTTTAGTTAAGTTGATGCTTTCGCTCTAAGTTTGGTGAAGTTTATGGTTTAACGGTCTATAATTTTTTTAACCAATTTTCGTAGAACAAATGCATTTTTGCATTTTTTATCGAAATATGATGCGTTTGTAAGAAAAAAATCTGGACGCAGTAAGTGCGTTTTGGTAGCGAATTTTCGGTAAATTTGCAGTTTAGCTCCCGAACGCTTTTCAAAAAACTGTTTCCAGAAACCTGCCAAGGGCCACCCTGGATCCACGCACCCCAAGAAAAATTTCTTGTTCACACCCCCCAAGAAATTTACGGGACCAGGAGTGAGTAGGGGTGCTGGGCGGGGTAGGTAGTAAAAAAATATGAGCTGAAAATTCGAATAAAACGGGCTTGAAAGCTGTCTTTTTCACATCTTGAAGCCATATCGCCCTTAAACCCTGCCTACCCCGCACAGCACCCCTATCCCCGCAGGTGCCGTAACTTCCTTGACGGGTAGGAACAAGCCATTTTTCTTGTGGTTTATGCAGCGAGGGTGGTTGTATGTACACGAGGGGGAAGGAAAATCCCCACGACGAAGCAGCCGTTTGTGCATCCAGTTGGGGTCCTAGTAATGTTTCTGAAAACAATTTTTTGAAAAGCGTTCTGGAGCTAATCTGCAAATTTACCGAATTTTTATTAAATCCTTCAAATTTCAATAACTCAATTTGCTATTAACGTAAGCTTTGTTGGTTAGGAAACCAACATTTAAATTAATTTTCGGAAAATTTTTGTATATTTTCAAACCACAAGTAATGTTGATAAAATATAGTACATTGTTTCTACTACATATGCTATACCTGTTGTCAGATTAATGCCTGCTCGCATTTGCTATTAAAAACATTTTGGAAATTCACTTTCATAACAGACTTGTTGCATCCAGACTTTTTTGTGTTATTGTGGAGTTGTGATCACAGCATTTGTCTGATGTTTAATGCATAAAAGGGTTTTTCTAAGCATGTTACTGAAATTTTTTTCAAAAAAAAAAAAACGAACATTGCGCTGATATGCAAATTCACATATAAAGGTAATTAAGAGGTAAGTGCAATAAAATGTTTAAAATGCACTATATTTGTAGCTTGATTATTTGTATCAATTAAATATTTAGGCTAAAAATATAGTATATAGTAGAGAGCTCAACGTTTAAGCAAGGCAATAAAAAATATGTAAAGAAATTTGGATTGTAGAAAGAAAATGTAACGTTTTTACCAAACCACGATTTTACATTTTTTATCACAGAATTTGCTCAAAATCACACGTTGCCTAGAATAGGTATCCAAGAATGCGTTTCTTAAATTTCAGGTATTTTGGATTTCAAATAAAAACTTAATCAAACTAAAATGTAATGTATGACCTTTATTAATTATTTAATCAATGCGTAGATTAGCTCTTTTATAAGAGATGAGGTATTGAAAATTTAAGTTTTGCAAATACATGTGACATTTATAGTGTTTTACTCTTTTATTATTAATACGATAAACAAGCTCCACCCACGTCTTTATAGAAACGGCAGTTTATTTTGTGTGTTTATTCTTCTTCTATTTACAAAGATAATTGGTCTGACCTGACAGTCTATCTGACCATACCGCGTCTGGTCTGTGTTTAAAATACAAAATAATGAGAATGTATGCTTGAATTATTGAAATGTAGTCTTGAACTGGAAGGAACCCGGCTGTACTTTCTAAGTACCAGACGTAATGGCGAATCGAGTTATCCATCGGATTCTCAACGACGCTTGACTTATTATTTAATAGTAGGAAGAAGCAGTATGTTAAGCTTAAATACAGTTTTAGAAGGTAGGTTAGTCGTATTATGCAGTATAATGGTTGGCGAGCATATTCCGTCTTCCTACTATTAAATAATATGTCAAGCGTCGTTGAGAAACCGATGCATAACCCGATTCGCTATCATGTGTGGCATGTAGAATAATGCGGCAGGACTTTCAATATGGATTTTCATTTAGCACAAAGTGAGATCAACAATAATATGGGTGATTATCTCTATCGTACACACACATACAGGGATAAGGCTCATTTCAGTGAATCATCTTTATAAAAAATCACTAATGGGGAGGTCCCGACTTTTAAATTTTGAAAAAATTTCTTGAAATGATCGCGATCTAGGCGCGCTAACCCAAGGTTCGTTGGCCAGGAAACCAGTTTTTTTCGTGAACATTTTAAGTTTATTTTCAGAAAATGTTTGTACATTTTCGAACAATAAAGTTTACGATAAAATATGATACATTGTTTCTACTATATAGGTTATACTGGTAACCAAATTTATATATCTGCTTCCATTAAAAAAATGGCAATTAGAAAAACTTATAATTAAACATTTTCGGATTTTTGTGAAAAAATTGTTTTCATATTTTATGAAGAATTTTTCTTAAGTTTTGTCGAAAAACTTTATGTGAATAATATCTTGGTAGGTGAGTAAATAGCTTGAAGAAGTTCGTTCGCCAGGTTAATCGCACCAGTTTTTCCGGGAATATTTTAAGTTTATTTTCGCAAAATTTTTGTACTTTTTCAAACAATAAAGTTATTTTGATAAAATATAATACATTGTTTTTACTATTTAGGTTATACCGGTAACCAAATGTAATGCCTGCTTTCATTAAAAAAATACATATTTGCTATTAAAAACATTTTTATGAAAATTCACCACCATCACGCACTTGCTACGTCCAGACTATTTTATGATATAAACCCGTGTACCAAATTTGGTTGTCATAGCTTTGTTACTTTCGGTGATATAAATATTTTGCAAAGGAACACAAAATTTGCCAGAAAAAACTAGTCTCATTTTCCTGATTAACGAGCTTGTCCAAGCCACTTTCGAATAGAAGGTACTCAGCAAATTTTGACAAAACCGGCCCATTATTTTTTGGCTATCGGCGTGACACACACACACACAGATATATATATATATATATATATATATATATATATATATATATATATATATATATATATATATATATATATATATATATATATAATACATACATATAAAGTCTGAAACCGACGTCGGATTTGGGTTCCAGGGGTCCTAAATAGCGCTCATTTAAAGAAATTTTTTCAAAATTTAAAAGTCACGATATCTTCATTAGTCATTTATTTTAAAGAAAATGTACTAAAATTGGTGATAAAAGGTTGAGCTTCTTACTTATGATATAAATACGTTCGGAGTAATGTAATGCAAGACTATCTAAAACGTGTCACACAAAATGAAAATAAAAATCAGGTACTTATATAAATAATTAACTAATACAAAAGAATAAATTACTTTTATGATTAACGTTTTTCAAACACACTAACTTGAAAATGTTTTTATTTAATATTTTAAAAAAATCGAAAAAAGTGCGTGATTTTGGTGAACGTTTGTAAAAATATGTTTCTAGAAAGAAATTGTTAGTATTTTTATTAGTATTTATATTTGTACCATTTATTGTGTAAAGTGATTTTACAGTACATTTTACAAAAAGTTTTTGATTCTTTTGACAAACAGTAAAAGTTAATAAAGAAGCATAAAATTAATGTAGCCCTATAAGTAAAATTTTCGTGGCCAAGAAGTAGAAATATATCATATTTGCATTTTATATCAGACTGAGGTTATAAAATCGTTGAGCCTAAAGTTTTTTTTTTGTATTTTGACGTCGGGTTATTTCCGCGATTTTGGACGCCAGGGAGCAGTTTCACCTCACTATCCAGGGACTTTTGTGGAACCGCTGCCTTTCTTTAAGGAATGTAGGAATCTTGCACCTGCTTAACATCGCATGGACATGGGACCGATGACTTTAGCTACACCCCACCCCCATTTGAAGAGCGAAACGTGGAGACATTCGACTTGCTCAAATACAATGTCACAGTCTCGGTTAATGTTAAGTTTTACAATATGTAGTGAAAATTAAAAGGGAAACCCTGGGAATTGAACTCAGTACCGTTCGATTCAGAGGCACACGTTCTTACCTCTGGACCACCGAGGCTCTGACCCTAAAGTTAGATTGAACATTTGCTGATAAAAATTTGTCAGTTTTGCAGTGTGCTTCTTCCATAGTCAGTACACAAAGCTTGGCAGAACTATAAAATATTGCGATCCATTCCTGGGAAGTTACAATGCATCAGATGGGGTAAAACATTTAGATTCCATTTTTTTTGCAAACCCCGTAAAATGGAACTATTAACTTTGCAGTACGATATAACCACAAAAAAAGTATTCATAAGATTCTTGCTTTATTGGAGACGGTTTTTAGGGGGGTAAATGGTACTGCCCCTTCAGTTTTTTGTTAATTTTATAAGTGATAACTATTTAAATTATTCCACAAAATAAAGAAACATTTTCATGTCAAACATGTATGTAATGTTTTCAGTTTTCGAGTGAAAATAGTGCTGATAATTGAATCATGGCTTCCACTCCGCTGTGATAATCTACTCTCCTTAGAAATACCTTTTGATGAAATGAATTTGGAGTCGATGACTTGATTACAAAGAGAATTATTTTTTCACGCCTTCATAATCAATCCTTGAATTTCATAACGAAATGTCAAATGTTTAGTAATATTCCCAGTTATGTACCCAAACACTTACTCGATTTTTAATGGAATTTTTTGCCAATCGACCGCAATAGTCTTCCCTTTCTTCTGAATCTATTTAAGTCACAAACAATCTAGACTATCCGCTTGTGAACAGCTACCTCTCTGCTAAATTTGATATTGATGACTCAATCACAAAATCATTTGATATTGCACTTCTAGATGATCAACTGTTACAGGAATTTCATAAAATAATATCAGAACCGTCGTTATATTTGATTTTGTTCTCAAAACATCTCATGAAATGACATATCTTTCGATTTTTAATGTTAAAGTACAGATTTGAACCAACACCCTATACCTTATCCTAGATCTAGCCAATGTTGTTTTGAGAAATTTGACACTATTTCGACTTATTTTATTTTACTAGAAATGTATAGGTACATTGAAGTTCATGAAACTAGAACTTTATAATTTGACATCCACAAAAAGGAAACCATTACTTTGAGTTACATTGTTTCCCACCATAGCTTTGCACAAAAATCAGCTGGTTTGAATTTTCTAGTTCATAAATTGATACAGTTTTCCTTAAATAAGGAAAGAATAAATAAAACTAAAGTACGTTAAGAACGTAGCTAAATATAATGGTTACTCTGCTTAGTGGAAAAATTAATCAATAAACATATAAGAAAGAAAATGTTAGCAAAACCTAAGCTATACAAAGCTTTATATGGTCTTAATCAATCTGTCGAAGGATGAAACCTGATGTTTAATGAAATTAAATATTAATCTACCAAACCAAACGACAATTCATGTACATTTAAGTGACAAAAAATAAGTGAAATTTTTATTATTTTAATTTTACGTTAAGAATACATTTTGCGTATGGCAAAAGTAGAGACATCTAGAGTTAAAAATAAAATGAAGCATGGCATGTAATTCCCTGCGAAAATTAATTAGTAACCATGAAAAAATTTTATCTGGTTTATTAGTCAAGTTGGCAATATTAGAAAGCTATCAAGAATTACAATAACCAAAATTGTTAATCTCAAAGAAAAGCTATTTATAAAATGAAATGATAAAACATGTGACAAACATATTAGAGATAAATCGATGTACATATAATAATATATGTAGTTATTTAATATTTCATTCAATATTTGACATTTGTTTTTCTGTAAATTTTGTGAATATATTTAATGAAAACCTACTAAAAAATACTGAAAGTCTAAAAAATATTGCGTTATTTGCAGGCCACTAGAAATTTCAATTTAGTGTATAAGAAAAGTCTGGACGAAGCAAGTGCGTTATAGTAGCGAATTCTCATCAACATGTTTTTAATGGCAACTGTCTTTTTTTAATGAATTGCATCAAATTTGGGTAACAGTATAACCTTCATAGTAGACACAATGTACCATATTTAATCAAAATAGTTTTATCGTTTGCAAAAGTACCCAAATTTTCCAATAGTAAACTTAAAATATTCCCGAAACACTGGTCCGATTTTCCTGGGCAACGAACCTCTTCAAACTATTTACACAGCTGCTAAGATATAATTATATGCACAAAAAGGTCTCTGACAAAAAATTTAAAAAAAATTTGCATGAAAATTTGAAAACGATTGCCTACACGAAAATTTTTTTTTTCAAAAAAATTGCTAAACCATATTTTATAACGATGATTCTAAAACATTTTTTTCACGTGGATTCGCAAACATCTTTTTTACAATAACTTATAAAACATTAATACTTAAATAGGTAGGTACTAACATTTCGTAACAATTAAAACAAAAAACGTTATTATGAAAACGCTCAAAAAAGTTCTGCAGGATCTTACTAAACATTTTTTACACGAACATTTTCTGAAAAAATACATCAAATTTAAATTATATACCTAATTTGCAATTATATTAAAAAACAAAAATGTAAATGCAAAAAGTTACTTTTTAACTTTTCACGGACATCTAAACTGTGGAAGTAAAGAAAAAACTTCGGGACGCAACAAATGCGTTATGGTAGCTAATTTTCATTAAATGTTTTAAATTTGAATAACTCAATCTTATATGAACCTAGAAAGTTGTGTTTTGGTGCGTAGTAAGGCATTTCGAAAGGCAACATATCCACTGATTTTCATAAAAATATCTTTGTAAATTTTGGATATAAAATTTTTCCTGGAAAGAAACTAAAAATTTTCTCGGAAAACTTTGCCCGATTTCCCTGGCTGACGAACTCATCCAAGCTATTAATAAAAGAAAGGTACCTGCCGAATTTCATCTAAATCGGTTACTTACTTTTTGAGTTACCGATTGGACATACACACACACACACACACACACAAATATATATATATATATATATATATATATATATATATATATATATATATATATATATATATATATATATATATATATATATAGTGTGTGTGTGTGGGTATCTAACCGATAACTCAAAAAGCTTCTAACCGATTTTGATGAAACTAGGCAAGAATATTCCTTTTATTAATAGCTAGGATAAGTTCATTAGCCAGCCCTATCATACCAGTTTTTCTAAAAAAATGTATTTTTTTCCGAAAAGAAATTTGTATCTCAAATAATAACGAAGTTATTTTGATTATTTTGGTTGATATGTTGCCCTCGTAAATACTTTACCGCATGCCAAAATTAAACTTTCTAGGTTTGTAGAAAATTGAGTTAAACAAATTTGAAGCATTTAATAAAAATTCGCTACCATGACGCACTTGCTGCGTCCTGAAATGTATTTTTGCATTTTCCTGTACCAAGGTTAATATAATTATTTAAATCTTCTTCGTCGAAAATACATGAATCGTGATATGCGATTGTAAATGTAAATATTTCTAAAACTATAGTCTTTAGGTATATAGGTATAGGGACTGTTTTATATACAAGGTGAAGTAAAGGGAATGTCTGTCACTTTTCACTAAAATATAGGGTGTTCTGCTTGAAAAAAATGGTAGTTAGGACAGTTTGAATTTTTTCAAATTGAGCCACTATTTGAGGGCCCCTGGCATAGCAAGGAATAATTTAGACACAAACCTCCCTGAATGCGTCATTTGCATGGAAATCTGATATCTATTGGTAAAAGAGGCACATCACAATTTTTATAAGTGCCAAAAATGTGTATAATTAGAAAGGAATTGAATTAATTTGAGAATGGTGGACGATACCAAGTATAATTCGCTGGAAATTGCTAAAATGCCATAATATAAGGGGTATTTCATTAAACAATTGTACAACGAACGATTTATACGCCATTTGTAATTTTAAAAATAACTTTATAAAATGAAGCCCAAGACGCCATATAATGACGCACATAATTTTTGTGTATCTTGTATAATAACGGATATATGGAGGTTTACCGTACAAATATGCCATCCTGTATATATAAACATATAAAACTGAAACCGGCACCAAATATTGGTCCTAGAAGGCCTAGTGCGAGCTTATTTGGATAAATCTTTTATAAATTACGAAAATTCGCTAAAAATTATAGACCATCAAACCAGAAACTACAAACTGAAACTACTGCCAAAGTATCAGAAAAAGCGTCAATTTAAAGCGCTTTTTCTGCAAATATTTTAGTTAAATGAAGGGCAATGACAGACACCTAATGCTTTGTAAAACACGACATTTCTTGTTTTCGTTTTCTAATATTTGTCTATAAATTGCCAATTCTGACGTCTCAAATTGCAACTTTGGCGATTTAGGATGATAAAAGATAAAATTTTCAAAGTAATTTTTCTGGTATTTTTTGACGTTTTTGCGCCAAGGAACTTGCACCTTGTCTGTAATATTTAATAGATTTTGTTAAATACCCAAAATATTTTGTTTTTTTGTAGCTCCAACGGGTTGCCAGTGGCACCAGCCACACAAAATATTTTGGTCTTGTGTCCTTCACGGGTCACCAGTGGCGCCGTAAATTTTATTCTTTAAATGCTTATAACCTTATTTTTCTTTTACCTCAGAGATCACAATCGTGGTAAGTTTTATAGTAGAAACGCGAGTATCAAATTTGTTTGTTGTAGCCTGAAGTTATTCTTGAAGATACATATATTTTCCGAAAGAAAATCCAACACTTTCCCCGAAAACCGGTCCAGTGCTCCTGGCTAACAAACTTATCCAAGCTACTTACAAAAAGAAGGTATCTACTAATTTAACCAAAATTGGCCTACTATTTTTGAGTTATCGGTGTGATATATATATATATATATATATATATATATATATATATATATATATATATATATATATATACGGATAAACGGATAAACGGATCTCCTCACTGGAGAATTTTTACGAAAATTCGCAAAAATGAAGGGGTGCTACGCAGATGAAGATTTTACAGCAAATGAAAATGGGAAGAACTACACCTTTAGCCACAACTGAAATGACAGTTTGATTCAATGGTGTACAAAGAAGCAAAGCAATGTAAGTTTATCTAGGTATAAGAAAAGCTAAATTTTTGAAATTGTAATCAACTATTTATAATAAAAATATAAAATAATGTAATAAGTACAATTTGGAGAACCCAATTCATCACAATACGGTTATTTAGAGCCGACGATCGTTTTGCTAACAAAGTTAGCGTCATAATAAACAATAAACTTTATTCATACCCTTGGTGACGCTAAGTTTGTTAGCGAAACGATCGTCGGGTCAAAAAAAAAATGTATTGTGATGAATTGGGTTCTCCAAATTGTACTTATCAGTGCTCACCACAGGTTACAATCTTCACTCATTAAATAATCTAGTTGTTGGCAATATTATAGTGACATTCACGATGACAATGAAGTGTGTAGGTATACTACTACTTATAATGAATTATGAAAATGAAGATGAACAAAACAGATTGATGTCAATGCTAAACGGCTTTCAAGCTGTACTGTCATGTTCGAATTTAGTTAGTTGGTATCGCCAACCAGGACTGCTTGTGTTAAGCAATAATAATAGGACGGATTTTTAATAAAAATTCGTTTGAAGCACAAATATATTCTCCGCAATTTAGAAAAGATTATATGCATCTCTGGGGGTTGAAAGAAATTGCTTTTTAATAGTCGCTTTGTACGATATTTTTACGTTAAGCTTAATACAATTATAAATATAAATACACCAAAATACTTAATACTTTTAAATCCATCGTTAGATACTTATCTGTGTATTCAATATACAAGCTTACTTCCAACGTTGAGTCGTCATTAAAACAGAAACCTGGTTCCGGTATAAGACACTTGATTGACGTAAAACCCTTATGAGATATAAAACCAGTCATTAACTTTATAAATATTCATTATTTATACAGTAGCATCTAATACGATATATTTATTCCATATGTTAAAAACAACATATTTCAATTGTATGACAGACGTTCCATATTGTGAAACCTTGTTGGATTTTAACCCAGCAAACAATTTCATGTTTTCATAGCAATTAAGAGAATTTATTTATGATATCACAATATCTTATCCTATAATCAACATATGTTAATGTGTGTATGCCATTAGGTCTTCTACCGGTTGTTAAATCATATATGTCAAACTATTTACCCTAGTATTCTGCACGATAATCATTGTGCACAGCACAAACATAACTAGTAGAGTTTTGTGCTTTTTCATATGTGACAAATTGATATTGCTTCTGGCAGTTAAGTCAGAGAAAAAAAAACAATAATAATACATTTTAATCACTGCAGAGTACTTTTCTGAGAAACAGTAATGCAAAAATGTATATTATAACAACATTCTGTTGTTACACCTTTTTCTACTTTACTCAATTAGCTTTCAAAACAAAATTTGACCATATTTTAGAAAATTTATATTTAAGACATTGAAAAAAATAGTAAAGAGGTAATTACATATTTTAGTTTGTGACTGACGACAATTCAGCCTTTTTTACGGCACTTATTAACGTATTTTAAAGCATTACTTACACATCTAAGCCCTTTACCCGGTACTTATAACAACACTAGTCCTAAAGGCAGATATTTTGTTGGCGCTGCCTTAATAATTTAGGCAATTGATAAACATTAAAAAAACATATTTTACGAATAGAGCATCGTTTCGTCTATAAAGATTTATTTCCAGGACATAAGCAAGTAAAGTAGTAAATAGTCCAAGAAGGCTGGTTTCCAACCGCAAAAGTTAGTGTTTGTTCAACAGCAAACAAACCTTCGTTAAAAAGTTAATACTATACGGCACATATTTTTAAAGACTGGCATTAGTCTTACGTGGATATAATAATGATCTCTTATTTTAATGCACCTAGTGTCTGTAAAATAACAAACAATTTAAGAGTCAGCAAGCGCTTTATGGTAGTGAAATTTCCTCTGCCTCAAAAGTAGAGCTTTTGTGTTCACAAATTCAAGTAAATGATATAATGTGTCCTATGATTAAAATGTTCGAGGTCAATAAACAATAGGTGTAAAAAGAACATGCCTAGATTTTCATCTGGCAGGTGGTTACAATAACAAAATATTACCACGCAAATGATTTACCCATCAATCCATCGAAGCGGCGGAATTCTGTATTAACTCTGTATAATGACTAAATATGTCCACAGAGTAATAAAAATGATTATATGCTGTTTATATCTATAGTATAATACAAAAGAAATCATGGACTGTGAAACTGATTCTTAGTATGCATAAAGAACATGTAAAATCTGCTTCCAAGCAATGTTGTAAATTAGGAGATTGAATACAAATGTTTATATGAAACATTCCTGACGCAGCAAGTGTGTTATGGCAGGGAATTTCCATGAAAAACTTTCAAATGGTAACAACTTAATTGTATAAATTATATATATATATATATATATATATATATATATATATATATATATATATATATATATATATATATATATATATATATATATATATATATATATATATATATATATATATATATATAAATTAAGTTTCTAAGTTACCCCTGCAGTCTGAAATCACTAGACTACGTGTCAAACATAACATTACTGCATGGATGGACAATTAAGTTGTTACCATTTGAAAGTTTTTCACTACCCCGATACTGACAAATATATTTGGGTTACAAAACACAAAGGCCTCTGATGCCTTCGAGAAATGACAATTAATATGGTGAATAAAGGATAAGTTGCTGTAAAAAACGACACCTAGGTCAGTAGGTGTCTTTGTTCTTTGAAACAATGCGCTGTAAAAAAAAAGTAAGGTAACGGATTAATGTGCTCCAAGATTCAATACAAAATAACGGCTAGAGGCCCACTTCATAGTTTGGGGTAAAATTTCCTTAGCATCATGGCGATTAAGCCATGAACAGGCTTGAGTTTTAAAAAAGTCTGGACGCAGAAAGTGCGTTATGGTAGTGAATTTACATAAAAAGGTTTTAATAGCAAATATATCTTTTTTTATGAAAGCAGTCTCAAATTTGATTACCAGTATAACATATATAGTAGAAACAATGTACCATATGTCATCAAAATCACTTTACTGTTTGAAAAAGTACAAATAGTATCCGAAAATATACTTAAAATGTTTCTGAAAAACTGGTCCGATTCTCCTGGACACCGAACTTCTTTAAGCTATTTACCAACCTACCATGATATAGTTATTCACAAAAAGCTTTGCGGCAAAACTTACCAAGTTTTTCACGAAAATTTGAAATCATTTTTTTTACAATCACGTTATAAGATTCAGCTCAAGACACCCTATACCATTTTTCTAGTAATGGCAATATTCAGCGTTACCCTAGAAACCGCCATCCTGTATATATGTAAACAGATAAAAACTGAAATTAACATGCTTGTGGGTTCTAGGGGTCCCAGTTCGCGCTCACTTGAAGAAATCTTTTCAAAATCTAAAGGTCGCGGTTTCCTCAAGTGCGAATTTTTTCTGCGAAAATTATAAATTATAGAGCATTAAACCATACTAGTGAAATTCGACCGAAATTCATTAAATTTTTAAGTTGGAACGTTATTGATGTGCTTTTGTTATAAAGTATACCTCTATAATCTCATTGCGATTGCTTGACCACAGAGCTTTTCAAAATTCAAAGGTCTCAATCTCCTCATTAGTGTTTTTTTAAGAAAATCCACTAATAAGACACAAAGAAGTAGAAGGTATATAAACCTGACTGAGTTTGTCAAGAAAAACGTGGTGATCGCAATTATATCGAACGCCTCAGAGAAGTCGAAATAAATAACTTCTGTTTGCTCAACCTAGTCAGATCCGGTCAGGTAACAAGCGGCTTTTTTAAAAGCCACTGAGCGTTCCTAGTCTAGTGTTGCAGAAAGTGCAGAATGTCATTTAGGATGATTTCAAAAAGTTTAGAAATGGTCCACAATAATTATTTGCCTATGATATTCACTAGTAGCATTTTTTGGCGTTGGAATACATTTGAATTTTTTTCATACACTCGCAAACCGGTGCAGTTAGAGACAGTTACATAATCATTTATAAGAACAGATGAGATTTGATCAAGTACTAATATTAGCTCATGTTTAATTTTGTGTAGTGCGCTGAAGACTTGATCAATTGATCTCATATTGTCAAGGTCAGTTGCACAATAATCCCAGTTATGACAACGATATCATAATAATGGTTACGCTGATTGGTTAGTAAGTATACACCTTAAATTGGGGATGTAGCTACTGCACAA
The DNA here is from genome assembly GCA_964006375.1 of Tillus elongatus. Taxonomy (NCBI): domain Eukaryota; kingdom Metazoa; phylum Arthropoda; class Insecta; order Coleoptera; family Cleridae; genus Tillus; species Tillus elongatus. The sequence continues at coordinate 118,493,318 of OZ023263.1, forward strand.
CGAAATTTCATTTTGTAATTAAAATAAAATAGAACTGGAATTGTAAGGCTAAATAATAAATTATCGATTGAATTTTGTCATATTGTGAATATCCAAACATGGGCACATTGGTTTTAAAAATGTCTTTATATTGCATGCATGTGTTTACGAAAATTTAATAGAAATTTAGTTGAAATAATTGAATATACCATTATATAAAATGCATTATGTGGAATTTTAAATTGCGAAATACATGAATAAAAAATTATCATAGCCTTCGGGCAACATCACTAACGATCCCAACATGTTTCCAGTAGAGTATTGATAAACAAACTGGTCCTCGGGCCAAATTAAATGCGAACCGTGTTCAGGGTGGATCACAAAAACGGCAATGAACAGTCTGGATGTTTCTACACAATGTAGATACAATGAGAACATCTTATGTGCGGAACACGGTGGAGAGTCCCGTCAAAGAGCTCCTCATTAATACATCGCTGTGAGGCATCCTCGCAATGCACTGCTCATTCTCGAACCTCTATTGAGCACCACTAGACCTATATGAAGCCCTCTCTCATATTCCCACCTCATTGTGATTTTCATTTTGCATTTGCCCTGCAAATTAATAATTCACTTAACCAACATTGTTACTGTTTCAGATAGTCCCACCAAGTAATTAATTAAAATAATTACTTAACATCTCCTAATTGTCTAAGGAATACTACGTACATCTGTTTAATTCAATATATATATATATATATATATATATATATATATATATATATATATATATATATATATATATATATATATATATATATATATATATATATATATATATACAGGTGGCGCATTTATGTAACAAATTTCCATATCCAGTTTTCTAGAAAAGCTAGAAAAATTTTTTTCACGAAGTTACATAATTTTAAGCTGTACGCATTATAAAATTATTTTTCGTTATACGGGTGATTCATAAATGCCTGACATATGCCAATTTTATTTTTTAAATGGAACACTAGGTATATTATTTAATATTAAAACGTAGCATAAATTTGTCTATAAAACGGTATGTAGTTTTTTAGTTTTGGTGGCGGCGTTGTCAAGTTTTACAAGAAGTACTGAAAATTATGACGTCTGCAACCTATTACAAAATGCCTTATAAGTTCTCATGCATTACTTCGATTTCAAAGAAATTTTATACTCAGATTGTCAAAGAATAACTCAAGCGTCTGATTTACGTGGGTTTGAAAATTATTGCAAAGGGTCATTTCTATAGGGAAGCCAAATATCAAATTTTCAAACGTGATTTTCTCAAAATATTCAAATACAACACCCTGTATTTTACTGCATAAATAAGTTCAGCGATTGGTTTACTACAAATGCCATCAAAGAACTATATTACGAAAATCATTATTTTCTAAAATAATTTTACGTTTTTAAAATGAGCCCAATATTGTTTTTAAAAACTTCGTATGGAGGCTTTGGACGAAAATCTAAAGTTTTGCAAGTGTTAATTTATAAAGCTCTGTCAAAAATAATCGTGCTGCATAATTACGTGGATGAAATAGCGGTGTGTTTGTTCAAGTTTATAGAAGATATAGTTTTAATAACTGAGATTTAAGTTATTAATTTTTCTAAAGAAGAATTTATTAATATGATTTATGTATTGAGCGCGAGTGATAAAAATTGTTTACTTGCAACTCATCTTTATCACGAAAGATTTTCAAATAGAACAAAAACAATCGAGTAGAAGAACCTTTGAGGAAAGTTTTGTTCAACCCGGTAATGTTGTTAAGTACAAAAAAAAGAAGAAAAACTAAAGTAATGAAGAAACCAAATTTGCCGTTGCATTAAGTGTAAATCCTAATACAAGCTCTAGGGCCATGTGCATACAACTGAATATTACTAGAAGGTCTATTCAAGTAATGCTAAAGATAAGCAAATTTCACCCCTACCACATCCATCTTGCACAAAAACTATAGCCACCTGACTTTTACCTAAGAATAAATTTCTCCAATGGGGTTTACGCAAAACAAATCACGACGTACACTTCTTTGATTGTCTTGTTTGCGGACGAAGCAACATTCCATAGAAATGGTAACGTCAATAAGCATAATTTTCATTAGTATGACACCGCAAATCCCCATGTAATAAGGAAGAAAAGCAAGACAAGATGGTTGTTAAATGTATGGGGAGGTGTCCTAGGAAATCATGTCATGGGACCCTATTTCTTTGAAGGCCACCTTAATGGAGAATATTACCTTCAATTTCTTCAAAGTGATTTGGAAGAACTACTGCAAGATGTCCCCTGGTTTGTTCGCCAAGGATTCTGGTTTCTCTATGATGGTGCGCCTGTGCATCATACGGATATCATCTGACAACATATGGAACAAAGATTTGCCGGTAGGTGGATTGGAAAATATAAATCAGTCAGGTGGCCTCCTAGGCCCCCTGACTTAACCAACACGGATTCTTTCTTATGGAGTTATGTAAAGGATCAGGTATACAAAATACCACCTAATACGAAGAATGAAATGAAGACCAGAATAAAAAACGTTTTTCGCAGTGTCCCTTCAAGCATGTTAACAAATGCTGGGCGATCTTTCGGCAATTGTTTGAAAATGTGCAGTGATCAAAACGGGAACGATTTGGAACATTTACTTTGAGGACATTTAACTAGTTTTTCTGTCATGTATTATTTCTTATTATTATTCTTTTGTAGTTGATAAATAGTCAGATAGATGTTTATCTGCTCATAATTGCAAACACAAGGGCTATAAAGGCGTAGAGTAAGTCATAATTATAACAATACCTTTTCAATATCAAAACAAAAGAAAAAAATAATGTAGGTATAGTAAATAAGAAACTTCGGGACGATATTTGGCTTCTTATAGAAATAACCCTGTACAATAATTTTCAACCAACTAAAATCACAGGCTTGAGTTATTCTTTGACAATCTGCTTATAAAATTTATTTGGAATGTGGAGTTTAGGTCTAATAATTTCGTACAAATAAGTCTAGCTAAATAACCACGTGGAGCATCGCTAAAATCTAAATTAAGAATTGAACAACTGTAGACAAGTTCACTGGTACTTAAATTATTTAATACGTATTCTACTTTCCCTTTAAATTCTACCTTTAAAATCTACCTCAAAATTAAAGCCTGAAAATTATATTATTCTCTTCCTATTGTTTCTGTCATCGTCTTGTTCAAAAACAATTTTAAGTAGCGCTATAGTTGTCTTCGTAGTAGCCGCCTTAATATTTACATTCGCATGTGATATATCAGATAATATTTCATCTCTAATTCTCTTTAAATGCATACCCAGGAGTGGCTCTATTGTCTTTCAGAGATGACCTGCAGTCTTGCCGACTCAGCTTCTCACGGTTTGGTTTCACTTCACTGCGTCATTTCCAAGATGCCCTCCATTACACCACTGACTTCAAGGTGCCTTCTAATAATTATGCTGACTCTTCTGTCTGCGTTCTTGGTTTGCTACAATGTTGCATAATGGTATGTTGTTGTTGGTCCATTTATCTCGCGACAAGTGTGTCGTGGTAGCTGTCTAGTTTTACCACGCGATTTTAAGTTGTAGGAGTGCAGTCCTGGATGTCGCAGGAGTCTGACATAACTGCAGTGTATTGTGCGCATGTCCCGCCTTTAGAAAAATGGTACCTGCAACAATCAAGACCTGGACACATTCTATTCGTTCGTCATCTTCGAAGAGCATGACATCTTAATTATTTATTCGCTTCCCAGTCCTTTGCACAGAGTGCAACAATAATAATTCGTTTTCGACCACGCGTTTTAGTATTACACATGCCGCCTATATTAATGTACATAGATAGTATATAGTTTATATTACTTTAAATATATACCTAAGTTAAGTGTTTCCAAGCGATTTAATTTTCATAACACGACACAGTCCATTTTATACGTAACCGCAGTAACTAAAATCCACGAACCATACATACATAACATTTGGTTCTTTAAGCCGGATTTATTTGACGCAATTGTAACTATCGCTGATAACGTCAACCACAAGCAGAAGATAAAGTTGGTTCATCAGAAAATTCGATTAGACAGCCGACACCACCACTCAGAAAATCCAGCACGTAGGCACATAATGAGAAACATGTTCCTTATCCTCAAAATCACGTTTTTTATTTAGTCATCCATGTTATTTTATTGTAAGAATTTATTTGTACTGGATGGTGTTACCGTTTTTTGAGTAACATTTTTTATCATTCATCTTATTTTCCTTTAAATCGTAATAAATTCAAAAGACCATGTCCTAAACACAAGAGTTACGCAGTCTAATTAAAAAGAAGGGTTCTCTAAAGGCCCCTTTAACACGCTTCATAGAATTTGTAGACAATTATACAACTCAGGAAAGAAAAAAATTGAAAAGTACGGTTGTCTGACTGCAAAAAATTGCTAAATCAATTCCAAATAGATATTTTAAGTGATAATGATGTGGAAAGCTCAGATATTGAAAACGCGGAAATTAAAATTTTTGAAAATGCGTACTACGAGGTTTGTGCACGTGCAGAAAGATTACTTTTACATTCAAACCTAACTACCACTAACAGTGGTAACTTCTCGGGAGACTGAGGATTTCCACGACCTTCAATTTCAATTAATTCAAGCGCGGCCGCAACACCTTTCTTACCCGAAGTCAGATTGCCAGCCATCTCATTAAAACCATTTTCTGGTAATATACAGGATTGGCTCAGTTTTAAGGACAATTTTAATGCCTTAATCGAGTAGAATCAAGAACTGCACAACGTACAAAAACTTCTTTATTTAAAATCGTGCCTTAGCGTTTCAGCCAATCAGGTCATATCAAATCTTGAAGCTACTGATGCAAATTATAAAATCGCCTGAAATTTGCTCTCTGAACAGTTTGAAAACAAAAACGCGAATGTACATAATTATGTAAGCGCCCTATTTGATTTGACGTCCGCTACAAAGAAATCTTCAACTCAAGTACATCAGTAGTCTACATCAGCGAGGTAAGTGGCAAACCGGTTCACACTCTGACATTCGTACAGGGAATTTAGTGTTAATACCCGACAACAATAATTTAGCTCAATGTGAGTGGACACTTGGCCGTGTTATCCAACTTCATCCAGGTGGCATGACATAGACATTTGATAGACATTTCTTTTTTATTAGCCTATTTTTATAATTTGTATGTATTTTGTATGTGTAGTTTTTAAGTTTGTTTATATTTAGGTTAGTTTTTTGAAGTTACTACTTCAAGGCGGTCGGTATGTCTAGTTTTATCGCGCGATTTTAAGTTGTAGGAGTGCAGCTCTGGATGTCACAGGAGACATAACTGTAGTGTATTGTGCGCATATCCCACCTTTAGAAAAATGATATCTGCAACAATGTAGACCTGGACTATTCGTTCGTCATCTTCGAAGAGCATGACATCTTAATTATTAATTCGCTTCGCAGTCTTTTGCACCGAGTGCAACAATAATAATTCGTATTCGACCGCGTGTTTTAGTATTACACGTGCCGCCTATATTAATATACATAAATGGTATATAGTTTATATTACTTTAAATATATACCGAAGTTAAGTGTTTCCAAGTGATTTAATTTTCACAACACGATACAGTCAATTTTAATACGTAACCGCAGTAACTACAATCCACGAACCAGACACACATTAACAGAAGCGAATTCTCATTAATCTGTTTTTAAGGTCAAATGTGTATTTTTTTAATGAGACATCAAATTTGGTAGATATTATAACCTGTATAGTAGAAACCATGTACCATATTTTATCAAAATAACTTTATTTGAAAAGAGCAAAAATTTTCGGTATATATCCTTAGAATTTTCCCGCAAAAACTGGTCCAGTTTTCCTGGCCACCGAACGTATTAAAGCAATTTACACAAACTACACCTACCAAGATATAATTATTTACAAAAAGTTTTTTGACAAAAATTTCACAAACAAAATTTGTAAGAGAAAATATGCAAGCAGCTTCTTTTACAAAAAATTCGCCATGTTTATTCAAATTGATTAAGGTAAAGTTACACGAAAAAAGTAGGAACTTTTTTTTTAACGTGAATGCGAAAATATTTTTAAATAACTTATTAAGTATTATTGTTATTAGTTACCTACTTTTTACAAAAATTGAGGGAAAATTACGAAAACACTAAAAAAGTCTGCAAATACTGACTAAATATTTTTTAAACAAAATTTTTGGATAAAATACATAAAATTCAAATTATATAATCTGTAACTTAAATTTAAAAAAAAATTGTAAAAAAAGTTGTTTATTAACTTTTCACGGAATTTTGAACCCGTGGAAGTAAAGAGAAATATAAGCGCAAAAATGCTCATATTTTCATATCCTGTCAAAAAAATACAGTTATTTAAGTCTGCCACTTTGAAGTTTCATTTGGCATTTGCGAAAATGATTTATCAAGTACTTATATATCATGAAAGACTAAACTTAGACAATCCTATAAAATTAATTTTTTATTACTTCTCTAATAATATAGTTAAGTATTTTAATGTCTTTCTTCAAAAATTGGTAATCACATAATATGATCGGTTACTAGAAATTAATAGAAAACTGAAACAAAAAATGGTAATGATCTCCTACGCAGACTCGAACCAACGACCTTATGAGAGGCTAACACATAGCCGATGCGCCACCACGTAAGTGAAAAATTGTTGTTTAATCTATGTGATACAAATAGAATTTCATACGTTTTTTGTCAAATGTTGAAAATTTGGGTTTCCATAAAAACATGAATTCGAGTTTTGAGACGTGCTATGGTCTCTATATGGGCTACCTACGGACTGAATTTAAAACTTTATTATTTATGCAAATAATTCAATAGAAAATCTGCAATTAATTTTTGAAAAAATTGTTAATGAACATACGCTACCATAACGCACATACTACGTCCGAATTCTTACTAACATATATACCTAAACTATATGGTTTGTATGTTTATCGATTTATTGTCTGAAGAGAGAAACTTTTTTGAATTTATTTTGTGAAATAAAGAAATATTAGACTACTAAATCAAAAACTATATAACTTAAACCACTACCAAAGCATCAGAGGATAGGAATTTGAAATTAATTTTCTGCAAATATTTTAGTAAACTGAAGAACAATGGCAGACGAAGCAGAAACTTAAGGCCTTGCAAAACACACTCATTGCGGCATTTCTTTTACATAACCCTCATCTATTTCAGAACTTTGTAAAAAAATTGAGACTTTTGGCGTTTTAGGAATAAAACTCTAAAATTGTCAAAGTAATTTTTCGGATATTTTTTTAACTTTTGCGCCAAGAAAACTTAAGCTTTTCCTGTAATATCCAACAGGTTTTGTTAACGACACAAAATGTTTTATTCTTGTGCCCTTCTCTTACGATGAGTGTTAACAAAAAATTGTTTACATGCTTATAGCTTTTTTTCTATATTTTGCTAGAAAGTATCCCGTGAAAAGTCCTGTGATTATTCTCTTATCGGTTAATGTGGTAATGAATCGTGTAGCCTGCCTTTCCCTGCGTTTTCCTCCAGTGTGACAGCATTTGGTTCCTCTTTCAACTATCAAGTTCATTTCTTATATGGTTTTGCTTAACACAATACACATATGGACCATATAATGGTGTTGCTGAGACCCTTTTTGCAAGGTTACCTGCTTCCCCATTTTCTTTAATGCGTTGATACCCTAGCACCCACACCAAAGTTACTTTGTT